>CM059015.1:24887894-26208822 GCA_030272315.1 Paspalum vaginatum | reverse complement strand
GTAGTTGTGGACGACTTTTCTCGCTATTCGTGGGTGTTCTTCATGGAATTCAAAGATGAAGCTTTTGGTTTTGTTCGGGATCTGGTCTTCAGGTTAAGGAATGAGAGTCATAAAGCCATGAGGGCTAGTCCGCAGCGACAATGGCGGAGAATTTCATAACTCGTTTCGCAACTTTTTGTCGTGACCTTGGTCTTGATCACCAATTCTCGTCTCCTTATACCCCACCTCAGAATGGTGTTGTGGAACGAAAGAGCCGCACACTTGTTGAGATGGCGCGGACGATGCTTGATGAGCATAGGACTCCGCGACGCTTTTGGGCTGAGGCTATGAATACGGCCTGTTACATCGCCAACCGCATTTTCCTACGAGCTTTCTTGGGAAAGACTTCGTACGAGCTATGGTTTGGTAGGCAGCCTAGCGTCAAGCACCTTCAGTACATTTGGCTGCAGATGCTTTGTTCTAAAAAAGGGGAGGCATTTGGACAAATTTGAATCTCGCTGCTTGGATGGTATTTTTCTTGGGTACGCCTCTAGCTCTAGGGCATATAGAGTGTGGATCCTTGACACTAGACAAGTGGTTGAGACCTGTGAAGTTTCCTTTGATGAATCTATGCCTTGCACAACCCCTGCCATTTGAGCTTTCAGGTGATGATGAAGAAGGCGCTCCCATCTTTGAAGATGAGGAAGGCGAAGTAGATACTGGTGATGCGGGAGCCATTGCACCGGCTGCAGCTCCTGCCCCCTCTGCTACGAGCTCTGAATATGAAGGAGGACCCTTGCCTACGGCTTCCTCCTCACTCCCCCGACCGCAAGGTCGAGCAGAGGTTGGCCCCGCTGACGACGGAGGGGAGGTGACCTCCGAGATTGTTCCATCTCGGCAGGTCCAGCGGGATCACCCTCCAGATAGGATGATTGGAGATCTACACCAGTGTGTCACACGCTCTTCGGTTAACTCTGTAGCCTTTTTCTGTCACTCCGCATTTATTGCTGCTTTCGAACCCCATGATGTGTCACATGCATTATCTGATCCTAGTTGGGTGAACGCCATGCATGAGGAGTTGGAGAACTTTGAGAGAAACCATGTCTGGGATTTATTTGAACCTCCACCAAACTGCCAACCTATAGGAACCAAGTGGGTTTTCAAGAACAAACAGGGTGAGGATGGGATGGTTGTGAGGAACAAAGCGAGATTGGTAGCCCAGGGTTTCTGTCAGAAGGAGGGGATAGATTATGAGGAAACCTTTGCTCCTGTAGCTCGTTTAGGGGCTATTAGGATTCTGCTTGCCTTTGCTGCCTCTAAAGGCTTCAAATTGCAGCAGATGGATGTCAAGTTAGCCTTTTTAAACAGTTACATAGAGGAGGAGGTATATGTGAGACAACCTCCTAGCTTTGAGAGTGCCAAGTTTCCAGACCGGGTGTATAAGTTGAGAAAAGCCTTGTATGGTCTGAAGCAAGCTCCAAGAGCTTGGTATGCTAGGTTGAAAGCCTTTCTGCTCAAGTCTGGTTTTGTGAAGGGTTTAGTAGACAAGACCTTGTTTCTATTGAGTCGTGGCGGTGACACCCTTCTAGTTCAGATATATGTTGATGACATTATCTTTGGTGGTTCATCTCACGCTTTGGTGTCTAAGTTTGCTGAACAGATGAGCAGTGAATTCGAGATGAGTCTCATGGGTGAGCTTCAGTTCTTTCTCAGGCTTCAGATCAAGCAAGGCCCACAAGGAACCTTTGTCCATCAAGCCAAGTACACGAAGGACATTCTGAGGAAGTTTGACATGGGAGAGCTCAAGCCCATGGCGACTCCCATGTCAACATAGACGGCTCTTGATGCTGATGAAGAAGGGGAGGTGGTGGACCAAAGAGAGTACCGAGGGATGATCGGCTCACTTCTGTACTTGACGGCGACCAGGCCGGACATTCAGTTCGCGGTCTGCCTCTGTGCGCGTTTTCAGGCCTCATCAAGGCTATCACATCCTCAAGCAGTGAAGCGCATCATTAGGCTACCTGAAATACACTCCTGAACTTGGTCATTGGTTCTCTTCAGCTTCGTTGCTCTCTCTCAGAGGGTATTCGGATCCTGACTTTGCGGGTTGTCGGCTGTAGCGCAAGTCTACTTCCGGCACCTGCCAGTTTCTCGGTTCTTCTCTTGTCTCTTGGTCCTCACGCAAGCAATCTAGCGTAGCCACTTCCACCACAGAAGCTGAATATATTGCTGCTGCTAGTTGCTGCTCCCAGCTGCTTTGGATGAAGTCCACCTTGAGCGATTTTGGTCTCAGTTTTAGGAAGATCCCTCTCCTAGTAGACTCTACTTCTGCTATTTTTGTAGCTAAGAACCCCGTCATGCACTCCAGAACCAAACACATAGACGTGAGGTTTCACTTCTTGAGAGATCACTATGAGAAGGGAGATATAGACTTGATCCATGTAGAGACTGAGAACCAGTTGGCCGATATCTTCACCAAGCCCTTAGACCTTAGTGTCTTTGTTCACTTGCGTGGGGAGCTTGGTGTTTGTTACCCCTTTTAGGTTGGGGTAACTTTGGTGTAGTTTAGGATTTTGTTTTGCTTTTTCTTTGCTTTTCTTTGTTTTTCTTGCATTTTGTATCATACCATGCATTGCATTGTAACATATGCATTTTCACTTACACTAGCACTAGAGCTCTTCTGGTATGACAAGTTAGTAATTGCTTGTGCTAGATTGTACAGTTGCTTGCATGATCATGGTTGGCTAAGCTCCTTGAATCTGTCTAATATCTTTTGTGAGCTTAGTCATTTTTATTGAAAATCAAAAACCATGATCACCACTTGACATGGCTACCTAGCATGTGTAGGAATGTTGAATGCTATGTTATCTTTTCATGCTTGGATATGCTAGTCGTATGCCTTTGTTATGTTGATGCCTAAGCATTTATGACACCTTGCCCAAATCTGAAATATGAATGAATGTTGTTTACAAGTGGTGTCCTATGAGCTAAATTGAAAAGATCTAGTTGGGTTCACTTGTCACACTGATCTAGTTTGAGATAGCTTGCCTTTGCACTTTGGCATGAACTTGGACTAGGCTGTGTATGACCAAAACCTTGTCTTAAGCTTCTGATGGTTTTCTGAACCTAGGCATGGCATTGGATGGTAAGAAGTGGCAAAGACAAGTGAATAACCCCTGGCACATGATCTGATTTGCTTGAAGTTCAAAATTGCTAAATCTGAAATCTGCAAGTCTCTAAATTGCTTATGGCCTGTTGTAGATGCCTTGGTTGAGAGTAGCACACCTTGTATGTTTTGCTAGCATCTTGATGTTCATGCCTATCTTGCTAGATGCTATTCATGTTGGTGGTGCTTTCTTTTCAACAACCCTATAAAACATGCTCCTAATTTGTATAAGATAGATTCAATTGAGCTTGTTTGCATGCTTTCTTGCCCTCACTTGCTCTGTAGGCTAGAACTTGTATTTACTAGCTTTTCATCCCTGCTGAGCTCTTCATGGTACACTTCCTACATTTCATGACATATTTTGAGGGGGAGTTGTCCATTTCAGGGGGAGTTGAGTTCTATGAACCCTTGATGTGTCCACTGTCAACAAGGGGGAGAGATATTGACCCTTGAGGAGAGAGAGATGTTGGACCAAGGGGGAGGACTCTATAGAGATCTAGTCGAGGGGAAGTTTGAGCTTTTAGCTTGCTCTTGCATCGGTGCGTTGAGCCTTTTGCCACTTTCTGGAGGAGCCGATGTTTTGCCTTAGCATTGACTGTGTTGAGCCAGTTTGCCTCTTTCTTGAGGGGTCATTGTGGCGGAACCGCCGATTTAATCCGGGCTAAGCACACCTGCCACCTCTGGCTTGCAGTGCGATTAGAACGAACTAAACCCGGTCGTCCGTCGAGAGTCATTCGACCCCCGATATTACCTTTTCCCAGAGGAACCGACATCATACACATCCAGCCCACAATTGGAGCCACAACAGATACATCATCTCAGGCGGTTGAATATAGCATATATAAGCTTATTTTACAAACCGATTCGAAATAATAACATAAGTTTCAACATATTACCATACGAAAGGCAAGTTTGAATCAGATAGCGGAAGCGAATTTGAAAAACGTCTCACAGCGGAAGAAAATACTTTACTAGTCTTCATGCAACGTTGATCGAGACGAGCAGCACCGAGCCCACCGGTACTACCCTCCTCCAAGCAGATGTCCAGATGTCGTCGGTACCTGTTCTCAAAAGGTGGGGGCAAACCCTGAGTACTAATTACTCAGTAGGACTTAATGGATTGGCTTACGGCTGACGCAAAGCTTGCTTACTAACCTTTGGATCCTTAGCCATTGATTTTAAACAGTGATATATCAATATAAAATATCAAGATTCATCTTTTGCATATAACTCCATAACAACTTGTAGAAATGTAAGCAATACAATACAAACATGTTGTATTTGAAAACATGAGTAACGGACATAATATATTCAAGTAGTTACTACGTTGCCCGTATGCATTATCAGCATTCCCACACCTGGTGGGCATCAGTGATTCGAATCGATTTTTAATTCCCGGGAATAACTATCATGCCAGGGGTATATGCTTACTAGCCATCGCGTTCCCACATATAGCCCCAATCTTAACCTGCCTCGTCCCAAGTTCGATTCACTCCCGCCTAGCCCCCGGGTTGTGCCCCCATGACGAGCCTACCGACATCTCGGTCTCCCCGTCATGAGTACCAAGCTCCCCCGGGCCACCTTCCTCTCAACCAGCGGGTAGGAACGTGTCTCTGTGCTTCGGACGAGCCCAGGAAAGACTTCTCCGGTCCCATATCCCGGATAAGCACTCTAGCAATGTTATGCCGAACAGCAGGCGAACAGCGAACGGGCCTTATGCGACTCGGGCGGAGCCAAACGCACACCACATAATAAAATTATTCTCCGCCCGGTCTCCATTTAAATCAGGGGCATAGTATTACTTCCACAATAGTAAAAGTTTTGTAACCTTTGAAAACACCTACGCGACGAGTGACTCCTTTCACTCGTGTCTACTCGCACCTAGCAGAGCCTAGGCAACTCGTCCTACGAATTCTATATATAGGTGCTAGGGCCAGGGCGGCCAGGAGATCTAATGCAATTGTTTTCATACAACTCCTAATGCGGATGCGTAATGAAACAATCATTCATCATATTAGCTGGGAGAATTCATGGTCCTGCCTACCTTTGCTTATTCTTACTCAGCCAACAAACTAAACTAGGTTAGTTTGCCGGGTTGTGAGGCTTTGCCCCAGGCAACCCCTTGATCACTTGGACAACTTCTCCTTCCAAACACGACTGATGGGCTCTCCAGGTCGTGTCTGGGGCTTACTTGACCTTCTGGAACACCATTGCTTAAAGTAGCTCCCGTACTTGTTTCTCAATCACGTATCTGCAATAAGCGTTGCTATATGAATGCTATGCATGACACAGTGAATGAGATGCACGATCATCAAACATACAACTGGTTAAGTAAAATATAAGGCAAACCTCTAGTTACGCAGGTAATGGATTACTAGCTCAACCAAAACCTCCCGACTGGCACTAGTATTAATACTACTTTGATGGACCCGAAGTAATCGTGTATGTGCAATTTCACAAGAACATATACAAGAATTAAGTTGTCGATCATAAACCTAACATGGTGATGTGAGCCGATAAAACATGCATTAGTTATTTTGTCATTAAGATTACTATAATAAGTGTGGGGGTTTTTATTGGATACACTGGTCTCACATTTTTGATTATCTATGTAAAATTGCATTATTTCTACTATTTCCAAATCAGAGTCACAACCTTACATGCACCACCTCCTATTCTAGCAATGAGTCATGTTCATAACGTAGAGCTCATATCAAGCCCCTAGAGCATTTTTCTCCATAGCAATCTTTTTCTAAATTAATATATGCTTAAATATAAGACAAGGGAAAAATAGTAATTAAACAGTTAATGCTAGGGCTACCAAAATTTAGACAGAGCCTACACATGTTAATAAGGTCTCTGCCCAAATTTCATAATTTTTGAAGCTCATTTTACCCACATTTCCTATTTATTAAGGTTTTTCATGCATGCACATTAACAGGGGCAAAAAGGTCTTTTCCTACTCAACCATCATGCCCAGCAGATAGATCTACATAAAAGGAGTGCACTGCCACAAAGTTTGTATTTTTCTGATTTTTATTTGATTTATTGTGAATTTCCAAAGTTTTCAGCCTAATAAAACGCATTAAATCGAAAATCATAATAGTCCGGGACCTAAACATGATTATCTACTAACATCAGGGGCTGAATCGTTAGATCCGCAAGACTCAGTGAATAGTGCAGGAGATGGAAACGTGAAAGCAGCAAAGTCCAGGGGCTAAATCGAAAAAACGGCTTCTTCTACCTCCGGCCGACAGAGAGGGCGCGCGGTCGCCGGGGTTCCCGCGCGCGGCGCGTCGCGTGGGGGCACGCGCTTGGAGCCGAGCTGGTCCGGGAGCGTGTTCCCGGCGTAGAGGTTCCTTTCCCCCAAGACGGCGTCGCGAGAGGAGCTCGGAGCGGGCACGGAACGCGACGTGAACCGGAGATGAACTCCGAGGTCGCGTGCTTCGGGGCGGGAGCTTGATCTGCCGAATGGAGAGGGGAAAGGCGACGCCGCCTCGTGCTTCGGGTGCGCAGGAGTGTGGCGCAGCCGAAGGAGGGGTTCAGGTGGCATGGGGCGCAGCGGAGGAGCGGGCACGGCGAGCTTCGAGCTCGTCGGTCATGGCGGACGCGCTCTGTTCGCGCAGAGGAAGAACTGGGCGGGAGAGGGAGCTCGGCTTCCTTCTCCTTATCGCCGGGCGGGGTAGGGCAGGGGCAGGCCGGGCGGGCAGGGGCAGGGGCGCGTGGCCTCGGCGCGGTGCGCTGGCGGCGCGCGCCCGCGGTGGCGAGCGGCGCGTTGCCGGCAGCGCCGGGCGCCGGCGCCGCGTGGCGGGTGGGTCGGCCGAGTGGGACCCACCTGTCAGTGACACGAAAGAAAAATAATTCGGGAAAAAAGAAAAATACTGTTTGACATGCTGAGACATGTTTTAGAAATTGTTGTTTTTGAACATCCTAGGGGCCGAATTTGACAAAACCCAAAATACAAAAGTTGTTCTACTCTTCCAGATCTATAACTTTGTCAAAAGGAGAAACATCAGATTCCAAGTTTAAATATGATTAAATTTGAATTGAATCTGCTGACTCTAGTTTGACCAAAGTTTAATACAAACTTAGAAATTCCTAAAGTCTATTTTATGCTCATTTTCAGAGAAAGAGTATTATACCAATGTTGTGTGGTTTTTAATTACCTACAACTTTATTATATGATGTTTTGCATGATAGGGACTTTTGTTCCTTTGAAATTTGAATTTTCCTTACCGATCAAATTTAGGCAGATTTCTGTCTTTTTCATTAATCGACTCAAAACTCCACCTAAACCTTTGTGCATGTTATCACACTCAATAACAAAGTTGATCTACATAAAATTGTCTACAAGTTTGTTATAGAGAGTTTGGTCTAAATCACATTTTATTTTGAACTCAGGTCACAAGTGCACTCAGGGGTTTTGCATATTTCACTGAAAATTTTTGACTTCGTGATTTACTAACCTAGTTGTTGCTCTTCTCTAAACATTATTAAGCCAAATCCTTGACCACCACTAATCTAATCGCTGTTTTAAGACTTTCGAGATGCCGGGGGCATCACAGTCATGCTTTAGTTTGATCGACTGCGTTGAGCGGTTTCCCTTGTCTTAGGGGGTCGATCTTTGGCTTTGTTTTTGTTGTCTCAATTTGCCCTTTTCTGCTAGTATTTGGCATTTGGGCATCTTGAGCAACTTCTTCTTTTTCTTCTTTCTTTTCGATTTTACGCTTTTCCTTTTGTCTTTGTTCTATTTCAGGTTACAAGTTGAAGGTGTTGACAATGCACTCATCAAGGGGGAGATTAAGAGCAAATGGACCGGCTCCATTGCCTTTGGAGTGATGAGTGACTGTCAACAGTAGCAAGACCCAGAAGGACTTGGGCACAAGACCTCCGATGGACAGGAGGCCCTCCGATGGACTGGAGGTAGAGGAAAGTCCTCCGAAGGACTGCAGGCATGCTCGACGTCTGTCGGCCATGGGACTTCGGTATACGGAGGAGCGGCACGGCGACGGCAGGAGTAAGTCCTCTAAAGGACTGTGAGGCTGCCCCGATGGATAGGGGATGCCGGGTGCCACCGCGGTGCTCCAACCCGAATGCGTGGCACGAAGGCGTGCGAGGGAGGTTTTGGCGGCTTCGGCTCAAAACCGCCACCCAAGCTACCCAAGCCTTGGTGAGTGGGGCCACGACTCGCCAAGATAGATAAGATGGGCCAAATCCGGCCCAGGCGGAGACTTCCTAATGTTTCCCGGTTTTTGACTTCAAAACCGGGGGCGGATCGCGGATTGGACTACTAGCCACGTGGAGAACATCCGAGAATTGCGTGGAACTTATGAAGATCAAGACTTCATCGTGGTCGTCCATCCCGAAATATCCTACAATCTTTCATTTGAGTTCTTAGGGTTTGTCTAGCTGTAGGGACCTAAGTGCAAAACTGTCTAAATAGCACTCGGGTATAAATAGGTCCAAGGCAGGTCATTAGAAGGGACTGTTGGCTGCTAGGATTAGTCTCTACTTGGTGATTTTCGTCCTTAAGCTTTGTGCTCCATTGTTAGGGAGGTTAGAGTAGGATTTAGCCTCCTAATCTTGAGGGATGGTGAGGTTGGTTGCTTGGGATGAATTTCTACTTGTATGCTGAATCTTTAGACCCATCTTGGGCATTTAATCGAAGCAAATTCGTGCAGCAACCTTGTGTTCTTCTCCTCCCCCTCTCTCTTTGGTTTTTGGGTTCAATCCTTGGCTTTTGGGTGTTTTTGTTGGCCAAGCTTGAATCCCTTTCCTTGCTGATGTTCTGGACTTGCTAGGACGTGGAGATCATGACTTAGTTCATCTCAATCCTGTTGGATTGCCACGAGCAAGCCTCTTGTGGGTTTTCCCATTTCTTGCCTAAGGATTGCCATTTCAAGAGATCTGAAATTCCCACTAATTCTGTGGTCACTTTGAGTTGATCTTTTGGGAAAAGCTTTGGAATAGGGTCCAGATAGCCAGTGCAAAATTTCGTGAAGTTTGGACAAGGTTTGATCAAGTTTGGGTTTGAAAACGCCCTTTCTGCGACTCTACCGGACAATCCGGCAGAGGCCACCGGACAGTCCGGCTCCACCGGATAGTCTGGCAGCTCCCACCGGACAGTCCTGGAATGAGGCGCTGTCCGAGCCGTGCCACTGATCAGTCCGGCTATAGGCACCGGATGGTCCGGTCCCACCGGACAGTTCGGTGTTGGCCACCGGACAGTCTAGTCCTGCCAGGGAGCTGCTGTGTTCTTCCTAGTTTGATTTTTCCGCTGTGTTTCTTCTCTGGTATTGTGCATTCCCCACTTTAAGACCATTCTCTTTGCTTATTGTCAGTCAGTGAGACGCACCTTGGTGTGGTGAGTGTCGTGTGGCGGGATTTGCATTGTTTCGTTGCCTCGATGCCGTTCTTGGCTGGATCTTGAGTTTTCCCGCATTGGTGCCTATCCTTTCCGTGGACGGCACCCTTGCGCTGCTAGGCACGTATCTGTTCAGTGGACGGTGCCTAGCTCTGTTTCTCTTGAGCTTTGCAGAGCATTTTATTGGGGGTTGTGATTTTGAGATTTCAAGTGCTCCTATTCACCCCCCCTCTAGTCGCACGTCTCGGTCCTACAGCCTCTGGGATGAACTCGACGGAGGTGTGCTTGCAATTCTTTTCCTCTGCTGGTCCTCCTAGGTACGCACGGAGACGCTGCTCCATGTCGATGGCAGCATCCATCAATTCGGTAAAGCTGTCATAGCGGCGCCCCAAGTGAGTTAGTAGAGTGGGATCGAAGCCCTCCAATAGATAGGCAGCCCTATGCGGGTCGGTGTCGACATCTTTAGGGGAATATTGGGACAGCCGAACAAAGACATGTACGTACTCGAGTACTGACATATCCCCTTGATGAAGTGCACAGAACTCTCGCCGCTTGAGCTCGATGAGGCTAGGCGGGAGATAGTGAGCCCGGAAAGCCGAACAGAAATCATCCCATGTGACCTGGTGCCCAGCAGGTTGCATGGCCAGGAAAGAAGCACACCAGCTCCCAGAGGGACCATGTAGACACTGTGCCGCAAAGCGAGGCTTCAGTTGCTCAGTGAGGCGGGGCAGTAGACTGAACTTGGATTCAATGATTCGGAGCCAATCATCTGCATCCAATGGATCCACGGCAGTGGTGAAGATCGGCGGTTGTAGCGCCGCAAAGTCAATGTAACTGAGCTCTTGCGGATCACGCCATTGTTGCACTTGAGTTAACAGGCTGATGAGCTGCTGAGTGACCTGAGTGGCCAATCAGAAGGAGGTGGTGCATCGTGAGCAGCCCCTTGCGCAGAAGTCTCAGGTGGAGTGACCATCTGCAAGTATGAGGCCAATAGTGTTTAATCTAACAACTTTAGTGCAATTGATGCAATGATAAAAAGGTCATAGCATCATAGATATCGTATAATTGCATGAAAGCTTGTGAAACGAAATCATAATAGATTGCAGGTAAAGTGTTAGTCCATTTCTTGAAATTTTTGACAGCCATATGACATGACTGTACAGCAAGCTGCTGTTACAATGTGGAGGCAGCACCTGTGAATTTTGATCCTGGGACAGCCAGGTTTCGATCCTGGGACCTGTGGGTTATGGGCCCACTAGCAACCATAGTCAACATAGACAGGGTTTAGCTCAAACACTTTAAGTGGAACCTAGATGCATTGATAAAAGATCTAGGCATCATAGATGGCATCCAAATACATGAAAGCATGTAATACCACTCTAAACCTAGAAGTGGCATCCACGCTATTTGTGCCGCGTGGACAACGCATCTGTAGGGCCCTCTGCTAGACTGGGCTGGTACCCATGCAAGCAAATTGAATCTTGCCGCGTCACAATAGAAGGATGGTCACAAACACCCAAATGGTGACCAGCCCCCTTAAATTTCTATCCTACCAGCATGAATGCAGGGTTCACAACAGTCCGCAAATCCCAATAGCGTTCCACCAGTACTAGGGATGGCTATGGCTGAAATGTTGCTTCGCAAAGCGCCGAATATGCATATGAGTTCTATCTAGGTCAGAATGTTAGCGATGTCACCTGGTAATACACTAACATCCTTAATATGGGCATATCGGTACTCTCATTTTCTAATTACTTGAAAATGGGTTTTCGAAAATAGGTTTGTAAATCAAAACTGGATGATATGACTATTGTTTATGTATGATCGGCTCTGATACCAGCTGTGGTGGAACTGCCGATTTAATCCGGACTAAGTACACTTGCCACCTCTAGCTTGCAGTGTAATTAGCCCAAATCAAACCCGGTCGTCCGTCGAGAGTCATTTGGCTCTCAATATTACCTTTTCCCAGAGGAACCGACATCATACACATCCAGCCCTCGATGGAGCCACAACAATTACAGTCATCACAGGCAGTTAATAGTAATAATAAAATAAAGTTGTTACAAACCATGTTGAAATCAAATACAGGTTCAAATCACATAGCGGAAGCGTTTTCAAAATCATCTCGCAGCGGAATCAAAATACTTAAGTAGCCTTCATACAATGATGATCAAGGCGAGCAGCACCGAGCCCACCGGTACTACTCTCCTCCAAGCAACTGTCCAGAAGTCATCGGTACCTGTAGCTCAAAATGTGGGGGCAAACCCTGAGTACTAATTACTCAGTAGGGCTTAATGGAAGGAGCTTACGGCTGACGCAAAGCTTGCTTACTAGCATCTGGATCCTTAGCCATTGATTTTAAACAGTAATATAATGACATAAAGTAAGTAGTTTCATCATGAGCATATATCATCATCATCATAATAAGAAATTGCAGGAATGTAAACATACAAGTACAAACAAGTGAAATTTGAAACCATGAATTATAATATAACATATTTAGATAGTTACTATGTTGCCCATGTGCGATATCTAGCATTCCCACACCTGGTGAGCATCAGCGATTCGAATCGATTTTTAAATTCCCGGGAACAACTATCATGCCAGGGGTATATGCTTACTAGCCTTCGCATTCCCACATATAGACCCCATCTCCACTTGTTCCATCCCAAGTTCGATTCCAACCCACCATTCCCTAGGTTTAGCCCCCATGGAGTGATACCATGGCATCCCGGGTCAGCCCTCCCATGAGTCAAGCGCCCCTAGGCTCCATGGTAGGACCAAGTCTCTGTTCTTTGGATGGTTCAAGTAAGACTTTCACCGGTCCCATGTCCCGGTTAAGCACTCTAGCAATGTTATGCCGATTAGCAGGCGAACAGCAAACGAGCCTTACATGACTCGGGCAGAGTCCATTGCAAAACATCATAAATGGTAAATAACTCATAAAAAGCTCCGCCCGGTCTCCATTTAAATCAAAAGCATAAATAACATATCCACTTTAATAATTTGATATTTTGAAATCACTTATACGACGAGTGACTCCATTTCACTCGTGTTTACTCGCACCTAGCATTACTAGGCATACTCATCCTATGAACCCTATTATAGGTGCTAGGGCCAGGACGGCCAGGAAGTCTAATGCAATTGGTTTCAATCAACTCCTAATGCGGATGCGTAATCATCAATCAAGATAATATTAGCTCGGAAATTCATGGTCGTGCCTACCTTTGCTTATTTTCAACCAAACAAACAAACTAAGCTAATGTTAGTTTGCTAGGTTGTGGGGCTTTGCCCCAGGCAACCCCTTGTTCACTTGGACTGCTCCTCCTTCCAACCACGACTGATAGGCCCTCCAGGTCGTGAGTGGGTCTTAGTTGGTCTTTTGGACACCGTTGCTTGATGTAACTCCTTGCGACAACTCCTCGATCACGTTTCTACAATAGGCGTCACTATATGAATGATATGCATGATAAAATGCGGTGAGTGCATACGAATGCAAAAGAATGTATATGGTGCTGGTGTATAGTGAAATGTGAAAATCAGAATTGCAGCAAGTAACTTTATAAATGAGCAAAAATGTTGTCACTTGTGTTTGAACATATTCATATCAAATTAATGCACATGCTTCCTTCATGAATAAAAATGCACCTATGAGTTCATGTAGTTAAACAACTCCAACTGAGCTCAAACTTTACCAGCAAGCTACTAATACCACATAGAACACATACAAATTATGGTGAAACATTTGGAACACATTTTGTGTGGTGAGTATTTTCCATGTTAATATTACATGCATGAGGGCAAAATAGTAAACAACCAAGTAGGGCTAGGGCTATCAAAAATCACACAGTGCCTAAATATCCTAATAAAGCTACTGTCCAAGTTTCATGCCATTTGGAGTTCGTTTAGCCCACTTTTGGTATTTATTTAGTTTTATCATGCATGCAACAAATCATGGGCAAGATGGTCATTTCACACATCCACTTCATAACCATTTTGTAGATCTACTAAATAGGAGTACAATGCAACATAGTATGTATTTTTATCATCCTCATTCCATCTTCCACAAATTTTCAAAGTTCACTGTTGAAATAATCACTTAAAATGGAAAATACTCACATCCAGGGGCTTATTCATCATTTTGCGTAGATCCAGGGGCTACAGCACAAGATCCGCATGACTCATACTACTGTGCGTAGGACTTAACCATGAAATCGACAAACTGTGAGGGCTAAAGTGCAAAAGCACCTTCTCCCTCCTCGGTCGTCTTCCTCCTCTCGACTGAGAGGGGAGAGGACGGCGGCGCGCGGTGGAATCCGGCCATCCGGGGCCCGGAGGCTCTCCGGAGGCGGTCAGGGAGAGAGAGAGGGACACATAGAATCTTTCCCCTCTACCTTGGTCGCCGGAGAGGCATCGAGGAGGGCCGGCGACGGTGAGGAGCGCGGAGGTGAACTGGCGCGGCGAGCGGAGCCCAATTCCCCTCGTTGAAGAAGGGAACGGCGGCACAGCTGGGTGCGGAAGGGGCGTGGGTTGATGGCGAATGCGGTGGAGGTGGTTTGGAGGAACAGTAGGCACGGGAGGGCAGCATGCGACGGTGGTGAACCGGCGGCATGACGCTGCGAGCCCGGTGGCGCGGTGAATGGGTCTCGATGGTGGAGGGCAGAGAGGTGACGAGGCCTAGTGCGTTGGACGCGCGAGGTGGTGGCTTGGAGGTGCGGGGACGACTCGGAAGTGGTGACCCAAGCTCAGCTCGAGCTCCCTTCAATGACGGGTGGCGCTCTGTGCTCCGGGGAAGAGGCAGAGAGAGAGCGAGAGAGCAGAGAGGCGAGTGAGAGGGGAAAGAGGGAGCCGAGGACGGCTTCCCCCACTTAAGGGCGCGGCTACGGCAGCGAT
Organism: Paspalum vaginatum; assembly: GCA_030272315.1. Classification (NCBI taxonomy): domain Eukaryota; kingdom Viridiplantae; phylum Streptophyta; class Magnoliopsida; order Poales; family Poaceae; genus Paspalum; species Paspalum vaginatum. The sequence continues at coordinate 26,194,420 of CM059015.1, read as the reverse complement.
CCATGGGAGGAGAGCACTGGCCGTACCCCAGCGACCACGCGGTGTTCGCGGGCTAGGGGAGCCGGCTTGGCGCTGATAGGTAGGACCCACCTGTTAGTGACCCGGAAAAATGGAAAAAGGAAAATGTGTTTTCTCCCCTCCAGTAATTGGCCTATTTGACATATTTAGAAACCAATTTAGGAAAAAACTCAAAATAGATGAAATGTTCTAATCTTCAACCCCTACAACTTTGTCAAAAGGTCTATCACCAAAATTTTAGTGGAACATGGTTTAAATTTGAATTTACCTAGAAGCTTTCAATTTGGACAGGGGACCTTTATTGCTTGAACAATTCAACAGTCCTATTTTCAGATGTTTTCATCCAAAGTGCCTTTTGGCAATGTTGCTTATAATTTCAATACCTACAACTTATGTAATTTGAGCATTGCATAAAAATGGTTGTAGGCTAGGTATAGTTTGAAATTACTAAACAGGTCTGGTTTGAACTGTTTTTTTTGTGTCGGTAGAAAATGCCCCAAATCACCATGTAAACTTCAATATATGGCCAAGCCCCAATTAGCATAGTTGTTTATCATGTCATTTCTTACAATTTTGGTAATATCAGCTTCGCCTAGTTCACAATAGAATCAAAGTTATGACCCTAACACAGTAGCATTTATGAAGAAAATTGAGTTCACCAAGTTGTACTCCAAACAAACTTTGAACTATGGTTCAAATGCATGTCAAAACATGATGCTTTATGATGGATGCTACATGTATGAAAGATGATTATGCACTTGAGATGCTGGAGCATCATAGTCCGGCATGAGGTGTTGTCCGGGCCGTGCCACCGGACAGTCCGGCAGTAGGCACCGGATAGTCCGGTCCCACCGGACAGTCCGGTGTTGGCTACCGGACAATCCGGTCCAGCCAGGGAGCTATTGTATTTTTCCCACTTTTGTTTTTCCGCTGTGTTTCTACTCTGGATTTTTGCATTCCCCACTGTAAGACCATTCTCTTCGCTAGCTGTGAGTCAGTGAGACGCACCTTGGTGCGGTGAGTGTCGCGTGGAGGTTTTTGTAAAGTTTCGTTGCCTCGGTGTCATTCTTGGTTGGATCTTGAGTTTTCATGCATTGGTGCGTATCCTTTCAGTGGACGGCACCCTTGTGCTGCTAGGCATGTATCTGTTCAGTGGACGGTGCCTAGTTCTGTTTCTATTGGGCTTTGTAGAGCACTTTCTTGGGGGTTGTGATTTTGAGATTTCAAGTGCTCCTATTCACCCCCCTTTAGTCGCACGTCTCGGTCCGACATCAGTTTGGTCGAGAAGTGCTCGATATTGAAATGAGTTGAGCATTGACTACCAAAACAGAGTCTAAGCCAGAGGTTGACCCCCTAGAAGAAGTGATGAGTATTTCACTTGAGGAATAGGAGGATCAACACAGCCTAGAGGAAGAGGCTAGTGACTTCATTGTGGTAGAAGAGCCGCTTGAGTTTGAAGAACTGGGTGAATCACTACGACCCAATCCCCTGAAAATTGAGCTTAAACAGCTACTGCCTAGCCTGAAGTACGCCTTCCTCAACAGGAATTCAGACACACCAATGATCATTAGTGACAAACTGACCAAGAATGAGACACGACAGTTAATTTCTGTCTTGGAGAAGTATAGATCAGTGTTGGATACTCCCTCTAAGATTTGAAAGGAATCAGTCCCACATCATATGCACCAAATGAGAGAGGACCAACTCTGGCTTACAGCTGTAATAAATCAAGAATGGCTGGAAGAGAGACGATTCGACACAAAAATTGTTAGATTCTACCTAGGACCAACACTCGTCCCTAGCCATGTATCCGACATGTTCCCACAAGATATTATTTATGACCCATGAGTTGGGGTGAACATTATCCCTAAATATGTTGTCGATTCCCATTTCCCAACTAACCAAGATTACAATTCGACATTCGCTTGAAGTGGAACAAGAACGAATCGTTGGTAAATCAAGGAGTCATTCGGGTCATACCAGTCCCTTGTGGGACAAGCGGATGTTCTTCGATTTCCACATCTTCGACATACCCAAGGGACCCATGCCGTTCATATTGGTTGGATCCCCATTGCTTCCCATATCGATGCGACTACAAGTCTAGGGCAGTTACAACTTTAGTTTGGTCAAGAAGTGCTTGAAATCGGCATGAGTTGAGCATTGAATACCAAAACAGAGTCTAAGACAGAGGTTGACCCCCTAGAAGAAGTGATGGGCATTTCACTTGAGGAACAGGAGGATCAACTCAGCCTAGGGGAAGAGGCTAGCGACTTTTGTGTGGTAGAAGAGCTGTTTGATTTCAAAGAACTGGGTGAATCAATGCAGCCCGAACCCCCAAAAATAGAGCTGAAACAACTACCGCCTAGCTTGAAGTATGCCTTCCTCAATAGGTACCCAGACACACCGATGATTATCCGTGACAAGCTGACTGAGAATGAGACCCGGCGATTAATTTTAGTCATAGAGAAATATAGATCAGTGCTTGGATACTCTCTCCAAGATTTGAAAGGAATTAGTCCCAACCTGTGTACACATCGCATCCCCATGGAGACCAAACATCGGCCTACAAGGGAACCACAGCGAAGACTCAACAACGCGATGAGAGAGGTAGTCAAGAAGGAGGTAATCAAACTCTTACATGCGGATATCAATTACCCCATACAAGATAGTGAATGGGTCAGTCCAGTCCAAGTTGTGCCCAAGAAGAGAGGAATGCCAGTCGTCAAGAATCAAAATAATGAATTAATCCCTCAACGCACTGTCACCAGATGGTGAATGTGCATCAACTATAGAAAACTCAACTCCGCCACCCGGAAGGATTACCTCTCTCTTTTCTTCATTGATGAGATGCTCTAAAGACTAGCCAACCACTCCTTCTTCTGCTATCTTGAAGGCTACTCCGGTTATCACTAGATCCCAATTTGCCTGGATGACCAGAGTAAGATCACATTCATGTGTCCTTATGGCACTTTCGCTTATCGGTGGATGTCATTTGGACTATGCAATGCTCCAGCATTGTTCCAATGATGCATGATAGCTATATTCTCTGACCTGATAGAAAACATAATGGAAGTCTTATGGACGATTTCTCAGTCTACGACAAGACCTTTGATGGATGTCTAGTGAACCTAGAAAAGTTCTCTAGAGATGCAAAGAAGTCGACCTTGTCCTAAACTGGGAAAAATGCCACTTCATGGTTAGGGAAGGAATTGTGCTAGGACATAGAGTATCTGAAAGAGGCATAGAGGTAGACCGTGCAAAGATTGAAGTCATTGAGTAGCTACCTCCTCCATCTAACATCAAGGCACTCTAAAGCTTCCTTGGTCATGCAGAGTTCTATAGGAGATTCATCAAAAACTTCTCCTTTATAGCCCAACCACTGACCAATATTCTAGCCAAAGATACACCCTTTGTGTTTGATGAAGCATGCCTCAAAGCCTTTCACACACTAAAGAAAGCTATCATCACAGCACCCATCATCCAGCTACCTTACTGGAATGCTCCATTTGAGATGCTAGTGATTATGCTATAGGACCATAGTGACCTACTCGCCGGTGTCCGATGATGAGTACAGTTCGAGGTAGGACATTCCAGTGGAAAACGCTAAATCAAAGTCCTCGACGTGCAGCTCCTGGACGCCCAGCCTCCACCCTTGGTAGCCTAATCTTTGGGCAGGCCGCTCGGCCAGTCCCACGGCCACCCAGCCTCCCCTATGTGCTCTCGCAGTGTGGGGAGGTTTGCAAGCAGTCTATCTCTTGTGCGAACCATCGCAAAGATGGAGCACGAGGCAGATCCCCCTCATCCTAAGGTCTGGATGATCAGCCCTAGGGTGCCCCACAGAAGCTCTTCGCAGATGATCTCATGGAGAACAAGGGAAATGGAGTGCCCAAGATCCCGGGATCACCGGCCTACACCATCCGGGGAGGACTTACTCTGACTAGAAGATGGGGAAAGGTGCGGGTTCCCAAACTCAAGGCAGACGTTCTTTAGGGGGACGCATCCATTGATCAGTCTACTGATTCAAATCCCCCAAAAGGACTATCCATCAGGTCACAAAGCCCTGTTTGATCAGGACTCCTCCAGGCCAATTTGAAGATTCACCAGAGGAAAAAGGAGAGAAAGAGACAATAGAGACTCTCAAGTTGGACCTAGCGGTAGTGAAGCATGCCCTGCAGCGCCTGGAAGAATGCTGCACGGAAGGCAAACTTTGGATGGGGGTAGATCAATGGCAAGATAGATATCCTTAGGAAGGGCCAATCTTCTAAAGTCCGCCGCTTTGGTGAAGTCACATGGCACCCTAAATCCTATGATGCACCCATGCCATGGATGTCCCGAGCTTCGTTATAAGTTTTAGTATAAGCGCCTTTTAATTCTTAGTGCTTAGTGTTTTGTTTCCTTTATTTCGTTGTATGGACAACGCCTATCTTTGTTTACTTTTATCTTTAATGCTTGGATCAATAAAACTTCATTTATTCTTGCTTTGAGTTCAAGTGTATGGGGGATGACATTCAGCCATCCCAAACTCCTATCACTAACTTTGCAAAAATAACCGAGAAACATGATGTAAAGGGGTAAACCTCACTACATGAAAAATCCTGGGGAAAACAGCGACAAGTGCAAGCCGCCTAGCCTAGCCCCTCGGGCCGCCCGACCTGAGTTACACGAGAAAAACGTACAAAGTGTCGCAACAGACACCCCAGAACACTTCTCCACACAAAACGATGGGTGCAAAGGTTAAAAGACCCAAGTCCAAAGCTGCCCAGCCCCTGACCTAGTGGCCTAGGTGTCACAGCCAGTTTCCAAAGAACAAAACCTTGCAAGTATATATGCGCTAGGAACAAGTCTCGCATATATATGACAAATTACAGAAGTACCACAGACACATGTTAAAGATAAAAGTGTACATGACACTGAATATCATTATTACATAGTGACATAAGTCTTTAACACAGAGTCATAACATAGCGGAAGCGTAAAACAAAAGACAATTAGGGCGCTACAGGGACATCGACTGGGAGAGTGAAGCGCCTAGAACTCATCGTAGTCTTGCACGTAGTCTTCAACGCCTCCATCAACTGAGCAGCGCTTGGAATCCCCCCAAACAAGGAATGAATATAAAAAAGCAAGCGTGAGTACACCAACTCGTACTCAACGAGCATAACACAAACTATGAGGCTCTAAGTTTAGCTGACATGACTGCATGTGCTTTTAGTTGGTTACATTTTATTAACAGCTATTTACTACAAATGAGTTTTTGGAACCATGAACCAAGAGATATTGCATAAATCATTAAACAACATTAAAGATAGACAACCATAACTGAAGCATAACCAAAACCATAAATCCAAATACTCAAAAGGAGGATCGGGCCGCTCATAACCGTGAGGACAGCTGATGCATCAGTTTTACACTCTCGAGAGGTTGTACATCGTTATCCACAAGTCACGAGCTACGCTAGTGGTTCATCACATTGCCTTAGATGAGATGACTAGCAAGCACACTATGAGGCCTTTACAAAGATTACATTAGTAAGATGTAACTGCTAAGGATTCATGTTTCGTATTGGTGGTAACTACCTCGAAGGGAGAAGCACATAACACACTCAACCCAAGTAGCCTAGAAACCATTGAAGCTCACCTCCCCTCTTGCCCCGTCGGTAAGTTAAACCCCACTAAAATAATCTAATTATTCAGCCAAGACCGCTCTATCCCAGTCTTGTGGTAGCGTGGTTGTCCCAGATTGTCGCTCTGTGAACTGGTCCTTATGGAGAGAACTCAGAAAAGCACTTAGAGCACATTGCCCAATCTCCCTAAACCATGTTGCTAAAAAGCCAGATTAAAATAGACATGAACTACTCAAGTACCATAGCACCGAAGGTTAAGTCCAACAATTAATTGCAAATAATCATTAATCAAAATTAATTAACAAAAAGGACATGGGTTCACGCAGCACCTAGCACAACTTAACCATATGCATCCCAGAAGGTAATATGAGGATAAAGGTAGCTAGGCGTAACCTTATGGAAAAATAAATGGTTATTGGGTTTTGTTTATGTTATACTTGCCTTCTTCAAAGGTTCCTTGATGCTGCTCAAAAGCTTCTGGAGGCGGTTCTTCGAACTCAATGTATTGTTCAACATCTATGCACGATCATAGCACCATACAAGCAGCCACATACACACATGCATGCACATAAGGGCAAAAAGATAAGAAACAATACACCATTAAATAAAAACAGAACATAAAACAGGTTTAAAATTATTCTACGCGTTACTATGATCACACGGGCGCAAGAATCATTGAAAATGGATTTAAAATGGTGAAGTTATAGGATTTTGAATGCTAGGACCTAACTGCAAATACTTTCCAAAATCTAGGGGTCAAAACCTAAAAATATGGGCATGGTGTTAACTGAGAGGTACTATGGGTCAATATTCGGAAAACTCAGGGGTTCTTTAGCAAAAAGGCGATGGCTGACCGGAGATTGATCGGGGTTGACTGGTCACCAGCATCTGCGGATGGTCGTATCAGGGTCGGACAGCCACAGTTGAAGGGGGCGGGCTTGGTCGGTGGCGCGTCACCGGTGCGTGCGTGCGAGGGCACTTTAGGGCGCGAGACTGGATGAGGACGGGCCGGGGAGAATGGCACGCAATGGGGATGCTCACCGAGGGTCTGTAGACGGTGGCGCATGACCGAGGCAGCGCAGCGATAACCATGCTCGAGGAATGGCATTGAAGGGTAGCTTCAGCATCTAAGAACGAACGTACTGGCTCTGCGGTGCTCCTACGAAGCCAGGGAAAAGGTCAAAGGGGCCAGAAACCCACTGACAGTGGCCAATTTGGCGGTGGTGACAAGCTCACCATGCGGCTCTGGCATAGGAATTGGTGGCGGCGGCGAGCGCTAGGGCTTGGGCTAGGGCGTGAACACAAAAAGAGTGCGGCGGCTGCGCTAGCAAGGCTCTTTATAGGGTGGCGGATGGGTCCGAGTCAAGCTCGTGCAGCACGGCCTTTACCGGGATCCGATTCGACCCAGACTCCGTGTCACGCACGTCAAGGGAAGGGGCGGAGGCTGATGCGGGGGCCCTATGAGCGAGGAAGGTAGAGGTGGGGCCATGGCATAGGGAGAGGTGGTGGCTCAATCCACAGGCAGCGGTGCCAGTCGGCTAGAGGTTGGGGATGTCACCGACTACCGGGGCCAGCTAGTCAGCAGCTCGGGGTCGCGGGGCCACATGCAGAGAGGGAGAGAAGGGAGGGGCACGGCTGGTTGGGTTGCTCGACTAGCCTAGGAGGGCACGCGAGCTGGGCCAAGGGAAGGGAGCAGGCCGAGGCCGAGCTGGGGCTCGGCTGGGCTGCTATGCCCCTTTTTTCCTTTTTCTTTTTTATTTTGAATTCCTTTTGCATTGGGAAAGCAAGGGCTCTATAAATTTAAAAAAATTTGGATTTAAATCCTTAAACCATACAAACTAGAACAATGCACCAGCATGAATGCACAAACATAGTTGATCTATGATATATTTCAATTACTGGTGTTATAGATAAATCAAGACTGTTCACTTCTCTTAGCGTAACAGATTTTACTCCGCAAGTGCACGGAGATTCCCTGTACCTTTTTCACCCAAAGTATTCCAGGTATCGTAAAAATCCACAGGGAAGCAAGGGCTAATAGGTGGAATGATATGTTCGAACTTCAAACAGTACTATAACTTCAATAAACACCAGCTATTCTTACAGCGGGGGTAAGATAAACAAGATAGTGTATGGTGGGAAAAGTAAGCAGGGACCAAAGCTGTAAACAACTAGGTAGTTGCCTGGGAGGACAACGAGTGAGATTAAGATATCCAAACTATATTCCTTAACTACTGCAAAGGAGTATTCACGGTTGAACTGAGTTAAAAAAACACGAACTAGGATCTTGCGTCGAGCGAAATTCCAGACTACACCGAGGAGGCGCGGGGGTAGATAGTTGGCCAACCGAACGACAACTGGCTAATGCCTACGGGCTTACCGAACGACGGGGTCAAATTACAGAGGCTCCCTAATGCTGTCACCAAGAGGGGTTACCAACCAGATCTGCGTGGGTAAGATGGCATGCTAAACTAGTGATCAAGTGAGAACTTGATCACTAAAGTTCGTCCTTCATCAGAGGGTTAGGACTGACTTAGAGCCTAAAGAAAGCCTATAGCACCGGCAAGTCTAGCAAGATTTAGGTAACTCAAGAACAACACAAACCAAAGCCTTGGTCTAGTATGCAATAAGGTACATGACACTAGGCAAGTGTAAGAAATAAAGTAAAGTATAACTCAAAGGATAGAGCAACAAAGTATATTATACTGAAGTAGCAAGAGTACAATGATAGAAAGATACAAGAGCTTTACCAGACTCGAAGCTAACTCTGGAATCCCTGAGGCAAAGACTCAGACTCAACTCTAACTCCCAGGACTATCCTAGTGCTACTAAACTAGACAATGGTGTGTTTCACTCAACTTCCACACTTTACAAATGAGAGCTCGGGGGTATTTATAGTCACCAAGTGAGTGGGGGTATTTATAGGTTGCTAAGGCGGTTAAGAGATAGGTGGTAGGCCGGGCAGCCTAGTAGGGAGGCTGGGGGGCCCCGCCTCTGGCCGGGCGGCCTGGCCAACCGTCGGATCCACCGCCATACTTCATCTTATAGTCCATATTCACTCCCCAAGTCGGTTGCATGGTGGTTATCTTTGTGTTTTCTCCCGAACCATTGGATCTCACTTGTGTTTCTTCCTTAGCCGCAGGATTGAAGTGTTGAGGATTGCTGACTTCACTAGTCCAAGTGCTGGATCGATGATGTGGCAAGGCCTTCCGGTTGATTGCATGCGACTTTCGTGGATTCCACCTTGGAGATGTGTTGACATGGCATGTGTGTGCATGCAGGTCGAAGTTGGTGCCAATTGGGCCCAGACACAGGCCCGGCGGCCTGGAGGTGGGGCCGGGCGGCCTGGGGACTTAGTCATGTGGCTAGTCACCTCCTGGTTTGGTTCCATTTTACCATGTTTGAGTATGTTTTGTCACCTGCATTCAAATATTGCAACACAACTCGTGGAGATATGTTAGTAGCAAAAGTTGGTCCATACTTTGATGCATTTCCCTTCATATTCATGGATAGTTGATGGTCATAGATAGTGCAATAACGACCATCAACACCCCCCATGCTTAGACCTTTGCTCATCATCGAGTGAAGCCAAGATGGTTTATGGATCTAGAGTTGCTGCAAATATCAATGTTTGAGAATAGAAACTATGCATAACCGACACTCATGCTCTGATTTCAAACCTTAGTGTATGCAATGATTACCTTTTCCATACCTGTGGTGCATCTTTTGACTCACCATGTCTTGGGTGGTTGAGAGAAGGAACGACTCAGTTGCAGGCTCAGCTCAGAACACTTCTTTTGGGACTCCCATCTCAGGTGTTTTTGCAGATTTTCAAAATAAAACAAGTTTCCCCAGAGGTACTCTTGATCACTCATAAGTGTATCCTCGCCTTTTAAGGCCAAGAGCACGGCCAAGAACTTCCTATACTAAAGCTTATGTGGAGCTCAGGGTGTGGAAGAACTTAGCTTACTTAGGCTGTTTATTTTGCAAAGCCAAAGATTGGACCAAAGAAATGTACTACATCAGCTAATCATGTTCATCATTGGAGCTTATTTGGTGGTTGTGGGTGGATCTCCTTGTTTCCTTTCCTTCTCCTTCTTTTGTATACTAGGTACGAATGTGGAGCCTTTTTGTAATTTTCTCTCTTTTTGTCATGCTTGACTAGCATGCTTTATTATATATATATATATATATATATATATATTTGATGGCTCCATATCCAACCTCATTTTGCTTTGGAAGGAGTAAGGTCAAAAGTATTAATTTGGAGATATATGGATGCATACCCAGGGTAGGTAAATGCATATGTGGTGGTGGTATTTTGCTCCAAGAATTCACAAGATAGTGATGATTCCATTCAATGAGACTCAAAATTTGATAAAGCTCAAAACAACACTAAGTAGCTTGAAACAAGCTAGGCTCAGATATTTCAGTGTATTTGGCTCTGGTAGGTGTTTTAAAACCAACGAGGGAACTTTATTTTCATTTTTCAAGAAAATAACTTGAGATGTTCATCTTACTAAGAAAATGTAGAGATAGCCTAGTACTTAGTCATATCACTACTCACAACAACTTAGACAAAGTTTATACAAATGGTATCCACAAAGTAATAGGTCAGGCTTTCACTTTATACACACAAGCTCAAAATTAAGCTAAGCATGGTTTGTGCATAGATAACTAAACAAGAACATGATAGAGAAACTATTCATCATTTCCATGAAGGTAATATATCTAAGTTGGGAGTTTATTTTATTTGACTCATTTTTTTAGATAGGAAACAAAATAAATATTATTACAATTACTTACCTTGCTGCTGGACCGGTGTTGCTGGTAGGACTGTTGTTGCTAGTAGGACTGCTGGTTCTAGCTGGATGGGTACTGCTGCTGCATAGGAGATGATGAGGACGAGAGATAGGGGCCTTACTCTGAGGTCTGGGCACGAAGGAGCATGCTCATGTTGTACTACCACCCCTCCCAAGCTTCAATGAAGCTAGGAGTTTTGGTAGTAATAGCCGTGGAAGTCCTGAGCATTGATGAAGCCGGCTTCCACCATTTCGTTCAAGGTTCTGAAGCATGGTGCTGTTCTCCTGGAGCTGTTGGCTCATCGCTCTGGTACATCGGTGGATGTCATCCACCTGCTGGTATAGCCTCTGGTCGTACCGGCCTATGTTCATCTCCTCCATGGTGGCGTTGAGGCTGGCCATGTTGTCAGTGTTGAACCGGGCTAATGCAGAGGGACCTGCATTCCTGTCAAGGCCATGTGATGTACCTGCCCCATAGTACTCAGGAGCATATGGCGGTTGGTGGTATGAACCACCTCTATCCATGCTGTTGTTGTACCATGGCTCCGGTTGGGCATAGTATTGGAGTTGTGATAACTCCGAGTCTGTGCTCGACGGGGTTGCCGTATGGGGTGCCCACGAGTGCTTCCTATTGTGCCCTTCGGTGCTGTTCTGCTTGTCGTCGCTGGGCCCTAGTCATGACGCCGCTGATGCTTTGGCGGGGTGCCTCCATGTCGAGATGCATGGTTAGTTTTCCAACTTTGTACATATCGAACTGCGGCGCGGGAAGCGGTAGCTCGAGATTATGCCCAAACCATGTCATGACTAAGTTCTGGCCATCCCTCTTCATAAAGTGTGCTTGGATAAAGTGTTGTTCTCCAATAATGTGTGATGAGTCATTCGGAATGTATTCAATCTGGGCGTTCTCTAGGAGGCCTAGGTTGGATGCAATCCATGTGACAAAAGAGGTGACGTTTATGGGGGTATTGGTCCTTGGCATATCCGCCCAATGACAGGACTATGTCTCGGACTGGCGCATAGGGTTTCTTCTTGCACATGGCGTACAGGCACTTAAGGTCTTCGTTGGGTGCACAACGAACTTCACTACGTGGAAAGACCACGAGTGAGACCCAGCGAGCCAAAAGTCTCAGAGTAGGGTTGTGGATTTTGGTAGTGCTATGTTTCTCCTTAACATGTTCTCCGCAAATTTCTGTCCAAAAAGTTTTCATGCTGTAGCCTGTGGGCTCGTCTCCTACTGAACAATTGGAGGCGAAACCTAAGAGGTCGGCGAACCTCCTCGGACGAACAGCGAACTCAGTATTGAACAGACAGAAAGAAATGGTTGTACCTGTTGAGCGTCTACCCAAGCGGAGAGTCATTAGGAATTCTTGTGTGAGAAGGACGGATCCTTCTTCTGTGATGTTTGAGAATTCTAGCCATCCCACATTGTCAAATGCCTGCGTGAATGATTCCAACATACCTATAGTGACGAGGAAGAAGGCGTCGAAGTACCTCGTCCACCCAAAAGTCTTGGTGGTGAGGACCTGCAATTTCTGTGCCTCCTCATCGCTCTGGATGCTAATGTCTTGCAAGGTGAGAAGAAGGCGTGGTGGCTGTGATGACGTTCCTTCATCCTGCTCTTGCTCCTGGTGGCTTCTGGCACAACTGATCGACATCCTGTCGGACGGCGCTGGAGTCCTAGAACTCCCGCTCTGCGAGTGAGAGCGTGATCCTAATGAGGCCGGGAACTTGAGGTGCAGTCCCTTCCCTGTGTTGCTCAGGGCTCTCTTGGCTTTCTTGAAGAATGAATGACATCCTAGCAAAAAAATACTAAGAGACAAAAGAACACACAAAGAACAGCAACTAAAAATATTAGCGTTAGCTGTTAGTCGTCCAAAAGTCAGTCGTCCAGAAAGTTAGTCGTCCTTGCGGGGCAGAACCTCCACAAACTGTTCAGAAAGCGTGGGTGTAGCACTTATTTTACTAGACAGAAATTTGACTAAGTGCTAGAATTTAAACTAAGTGCTTAACTAGTGCTAAGAGAGTGATTAAAGGGAAAGAGAGAGGGTGATCGCGTTGCCGATCGGTGCGAAGGATTGAGCACTGCGTGCATGCATATTTATAGGCTCACGGGGGAGCATGCATGCATGAGAGACAGGCCGGGCGGCTAGCAGGGCAGGCTGGGCGGCCTGGGGAGCTATGCCCCTAAGCCTGGTGGGTGCGCGCAGGTAGAGATCGGACAACAACGGTGCGAGAGCGAGGCCGGACGGCTTGGGCAAGTGGCCGGTTGGCCTCTAGTGTTTAGTGCATTTTGGTGTTTTGTGATTAGGGGGTGCACGAGATGCACGAGGGAGCAGCAGGGGGGTCGGGCAGCCTAAAGCAGGGCCGAGCGGCATGGCTTGCACACAGAAGGCGGTCGGCCGCCCCACTGGGGCCGACCGAACCCCAGCTTATCCATTAGACCTATTTGAAGAGGGTTTTGTTACTAATATGTTTACTTCCATCATGGGTAACGTATTTGGTTTCAAAGCCTTACGTGCTCTACGTTTGGAGGATCTACGAATTCCCCCTACTTATTCAAAAACTTTCTAGGGTCCGCCTCACGGTATCTAAGTTGAAAGGGATAAGTTGAACAAGTATGGTCGTCCTTTATTGGGATGTACTATTAAACCGAAAATTGGGATTATCCGCAAAAAATTACGGTAGAGCGTGTTATGAGTGTCTACGTGGTGGACTTGATTTTACCAAAGATGATGAAAACGTAAACTCACAACCATTTATGCGCTGGAGAGACCGTTTTGTCTTTTGTGCCAAAGCAATTTATAAAGCACAAGCCGAAACTGGTGAAATCAAGGGGCCGGCCGGCCCTAGGTGGGGCCAGGCGGCCTCAAAAATTTCATTTTTTTGAGATACGAGATCAAAAATAAATAACTTATGCAGAAAAATTTAAACTAATTCAAAACTTTTCAATCTAAACATGCAGTGGTATAACGAAAAATACTTGCGCGGAAATTAAATATGCAGCGAAGGGTAATGCCAGTTTACCTCCTGGCGAGGGCAAGTTATACCTTTTGCTCGGAGCAGCACTTGACGGAGACTTAGCGGTCGTCTGTGCTGCAACTTTTGCTCGCCATACCTTCTTGGTTGCCACAGCCTTTTGTTTCTGAGTTTTATTTTGGGTCTCTTCTGGCTTGGCTTTTGGCGATTCATCTTCTTTCTTCTGCCACTCTTTGGGTGTGTTCGTTGTTGTGGCGGTGACCTTTGTGACAGGAGTCTTGCCTCCTGCTTCCTTTGTCGGCGGCTTGGCCATTGAGGCACGTCTTTGTGACTCGGCTCTGCGATCGGCTTTGAGCTTTCAGGCTTCCCCATCCAATAGGATCTTTTCCATTGTTAGGATGAGAGAGTCCACTTTCGATTGACTTGGCAAAAGCCCGATCTTCTCTCTAGGCGTCTCCCGGGGTGCCTGACACTTAAGTTTAAATGTTTTTACCTGTCGACACTATTCTTCCTTCGGTTTGAAGGCAAACGTCTCCCGTCTGCCAGTTGATGTTGAGGTGGACTTGTCTAGCTCCAACGTCAATAGTGGCCTCAATGGTGCTTAAGAATGGTCGCCCAAGGATGAGCGGCGTTTTGCTATCAATCTCCATGTCGAGCACCACGAAATCCACCGGGACAATCAAGTTCCGGATTTTGACCGGAATGTCTTCAGCGATTCCGTCGGGGTAGCGAATTGACTGATCCGCTAGCTGCAGGCGCATAGCAGTACTGGGCGAGTGTAGCATGCGTGAGTTTATCAAAGACTACCTTTGGCATGACTCTCACACTTGCTCCCAGATCGCAGAGAGCTTGATCAAAATGCTAGGTCCCGATTGAGCATGAGATGGTTGGATTCCCTGGATCCTTCTTCTTCTGGGGCGGCTGGTTGAGTATAGCAACGCTACACTCTTCTGTGAGGTGCACAACTTCTATGGACGGCAGCTAGCTTTTTGTTGTTGAGGATGTCCTTCAGGTACTTAGCGTACGTGGGTACCTGCATCGCATCTAGCAATGGGATATTGACATATAGTTTCTTAATTACCTCCACAAACTTGCGGAACTGGTCGTCAACAATGGTCTTTTTCTGCCTTTGAGGAAAAGGGAGCACGGTGGTGTCGTAGAACTCGTGCGGAGCCGACTTTGGTGCTTCCTTAACCCAGTTGTAGTTCGGCCACTTGATCTTCCTTTTCTGGTTCAGCTGGCTTCTCCTGTTCCTTCCCTGCATTCCTAGTACGTGGGCGGTCTTGTGTAGACCGTCCACCCCTAGTTGTTACAGCATTGATATGTTCGTTCGGGGGTGCCTCGAGCTGATCCGAAAGCTTACCCGAAGTTGGACTAGGCAAAGCAGCAGCAAGCTGAGCTATCTGAGTTTCTAGCATTTTATTAAAACTCAGCTGGTTCTTCATGGCGCTATTAAGAGTTTCCATCTGAAGCGATAGGTTTTCTAGAATTCTATCGTTCGCGTGGAATTTCTTACTTATACTATCGTTCATAGCTTTTTGATCGAAATGATTTTTATTGAACTGCTGAGAACTGGCAGAAGACGTACCTTGACCAGAGAAAGGTAGGTGTGGTCACGAGTTCCAACCTGGTTGAGGACGAGGCCCATTGTTGAAGCTATTGTTGTTGATGAAGTTAACGTCCTCCGATCCATTTTCGAGGCAGCTGTTCCCTGTGTGGCCGGTATTCCCGCAATGCTCACAAGTCATTCAAGAATCCAGTGCCTGGACCAGCATAGCTTCAGGAGTATCCTCGAGCTTCTTTAGCAAGAGGTCCATCTTGGCAGCCAACATGTCGGTACCGTCAATATGATGGACTCCACAGGGCTTATTGTTCTCCCTCTCCTATCTCCATCCTTGGTTGCTTGGCATCTTCTCTATGAGAGTGCGTGCAGCGACAACGCTCAAGGATAAAAAGGATCCTCTAGCGGCTGCATTGAGGTGTCCTTGCGCGGTTCGGTGTAGACCATGGAAGAAGTTCTGGATGATCAGCCACTCTTCCATACCATGGTGGGGGCAGGCAGCGATGTACTCTTGAAGTCTTTCCCATGCCTCCACCACCGTCTCATCAGCGAGCTGTTGAAAGCTCGAGATTCAATTCCTTAGTGAGCTTGTCTTCCCCAAGGGAAAGTACTTTGCAAGGAAAGCATTTGAGCATGCCTCCCAAGTTGCCAAGTTGTTGCGATTCAGATAGAACCACTGTTTTGCCTTCCCGATCAGTGAGAACGGGCACAGTCGAATAGCACCGGCGGTTCCACCCTTGATACTGAATGTACTGCATATCTCCAGGAATTGCTGGAGATGGCTGTTTGCATCCTCCGACGCCAATCCGCAGAATGGACTAGCTTGGACCAGGTGAATGTCACCTGGCTTGAGCTCAAAACCTTCTCCAACAGCAACTTCAGGCCCAGTGGGGATGTTGTTGCTGGATGGAACGGAAAAGTCACAGATGGTCTTCTCGGGCATAGCCATTGTTGGTGTCGGTTGCTTTGTGCTTGTGGATCCAAACTCCAGTGTTGATGGCACAGGCCTCTGCCTGTGGATTGTCTTTTGATGGACTCTCCTTTTAAGCAGTGACTACGGATTGTTATGAAAGTTTGCCGGTAGGTCGAAACCGGTCATACACCTCTCTGTCAACCCAACGATAAAGTAGACAGAGGCAAATGAGCCCGCTAAGAAATAGCGGTATGTTATCAAGTTATAAGTACCTATGTTCGAACAAATCAAACTTCTATTGCCAATTGCTTCCCCGACAACGACGCCAGAAAAAGCTTGTTGACGTCTCCTAGCGTAACAGATTTTACTCCGCAAGCGCACAGAGATTCGCTGTAGCTTTTTCACCGAAAGTATTCCCGGTATCGTAAAAATCCACTGGAAGCAAGGGAGAATAGGTGGAATGATATGTTCGAACTTCAAACAGTACTATAACTTAGATAAAGACCAGCTATTCTTACATCGGGGGTAAGATAAACAAGATAGTGTATGGTGGGAAGAGTAAACAGGGACCAAAGCTGTAAACAACTAGGTAGTTGCCTAGGAGGACAACGAGTGAGATTAAGATATCCAAACTATATTCCTTAACTACTGCATAGGAGTATTCGCGGTTGAACTGAGTTAAACAAACACGAACTAGGATCTTGCGTCGATCGAAATTCCAGACTACACCGAGGAGGCGCCGGGGTAGATAGTTGGCCAACCGAACGACAACTGGCTAATGCCTACGGGCTTACCGAACGACGGGGTCGGATTATAGAGGCTCCCTAATGCTGTCAGCAAGAGGGGCTACCAACCAGATCTGCATGGGTAAGATGGCACGCTAGACTAGTGATCAAGTGAGAACTTGATTACTAAAGTCTGTCCTTGATCAGAGGGTTAGGATTGACTTAGCCTTAGATCAGAGCCTAAAGAATGCCTATAGCACCGGCAAGTCTTGCAAGACTTAGATAACTCAAGAACAACACAAACCTAAGCCTTGGTCTAGTATGCAATAAGGTACACCACACTAGGCAAGTGTAAGAAATAAAGTAAAGTATAACTCAAAGGATAGAGCAACAAAGTATATTATACTGAAGTAGCAAGAGTACAATGATAGAAAGATACAAGAGCTTTACCAAACTCGAAGCTAACTCTAGAATCCCTGATGCAAAGACTCAGACTCAACTCTAACTCCCAGGACTATCCTAGTGCTACTAAACTAGACAATGGTGTGTTTCACTCAACTTCCACAATTTACAAATGAGAGCTCGGGGTTTTTATAATCACCAAGTGAGTGGGGGTATTTATAGGGTTGGTTAGGCGGTTAAGGGACAGGTGGTAGGCCAGGCTAGTAGGGAGGCCAGGTGGCCCCACCTCAGGCCGAGCAGCGTAGCCAACTGTCGGATCCACCGCCATACTTCATCTTATGGTCCATATTCACTCGCCAAGTCGGTTGCATGGTGGTTAAGGTGGTTATCTTTGTGTTTTCTCCCAAACTATATCTCACTTGTGTTTCTTCCATATCCACAGGATTGAAGTGTTAAGGATTGCTGACTTCACTAGTCCAAGTGCTGGATCGATGATGTGGCAAGGCCTTCTAGTTGATTGCATGCGACTTTCGTGGATTCCACCTTGGAGATGTGTTGACATGGCATGTGTGTGCATGCAGGTCGAAGTTGGTGCCAATTGGGCCCAGACACAGGCTGGGCGGCTTGGAGGTGGGGCTGGGTGGCCTTTGGTGGGGCTCGGTGGCCTAGGGACTTAGCCATGTGGCCAGTCACCTCCTGGTTTGGCTCCATTTTAGCATGTTTTAGTATGTTTTGTCACCTGCATTCAAATATTCCAACACAACTCGTGGAGATATGTTAGTAGCAAAAGTTTGTCCATACTTTGATGCATTTCCCTTCATATTCATGGATAGTTGATGGTCATAGATAGTGCAATAACGACCATCAACAATGACATGCAAGCCTAGGCATATAAAATCTTAGAAAATTAAAGAAATCATGTTAAATTTATTGTAAAATTGCTGGAACTAAAATTAGGGTGTTACAAACCTACCCCCCTAACAAGAATCTTCCCCGAGATTCATATGGGCTAGGTTAGTAAAGAGATCAGGGTATGCTTCCTTGAACTCGTCCTCTCATTCCCATGTAGCCCTAGCTTCTATATGATGATTACACTGTACTCGGCACATCTTGATCTGCTTGTTTCGGGTAACCCTTTCTGATGTTTCAAGGATTTGCATAGGCTGCTCCATGTAAGTCAAGTCCTCCCATACATCTAATCCCTCTAGGGGTGCTTTCTCTTTAGGCACTCTCAAACATTTCTTCAGCTGAGAGACATGAAACACATCATGCACACTTGACAGACTGGGAGGCAACTCCAGGCGGTAAGCTACCTCACCTTTCTCTTCTCCAGTATCTTAAACGGCCCAATATACCTTGGTGATAGCTTTCCCTTCATATTAAATCTGTGAATTCATCTCATTGGGGACACCTTCAAGTACACATGGTCGTCCACCTTAAAGGTCAAATCCTTTCTGCGAACATCGGCATAACTGCTCTGCCTGGATTGCGCGATTCTAAGGTTCTCCCGAATGATCCAAACTTGCTGCTCTGTATCCTGGATTATGTCAGATCTGAATACCTGCTTCTCACCGATCTAATTCTAGAATAATGGTGTTCTACACCTCTTGCCATATGGTGCCTCAAATGGCGATTTATTCAGACTGGCTTGGTAGCTATTATTATAAGAGAACTTAGCAAAAGGTAGGCTCTTGTCCCAACTAGTACCACACTGTATAGCACATGCCCTCAACATATCTTCAAGTATCTGATTAGTTCTTTTGGTCTACTCGTCTATCTGTGGATGATAAGATGTGCTGAATTTGAGTTTTGTGTCCAATGAATCATGCAACTGTTCCGAAAATGAGAAGCTCACTCTGAGCCTCGATCGGATATAATCCTCTTGGACCATGCAGGCACACAATTCTGGAGATGTACGACTCTACTTACTTGGCACCGGAGTATGTAGTGTTAACTGGTATGAAGTGAGCTACTTAAGTCAACCGATCCACTACTACCCATATTGAGTTATACCCCTTTTGAGTACGGGGACCCCATGATGAAGTCCATAGTTATGTCTTCCCACTTCCATTTCGGAATCATTAATGGCTGCAATAAACCTATGGGCCTTTGGTGCTCTACTTTCACACGCCGAAAGATATCACAAATGGCCACATACTCGGCCACTACATGCTTCATCCCGTACGACCTAGAATCTCTCCTTCAGGTCATAGTACATCTTTGTGCTTCCAGGAAGGATGGAGTACGCTATATCATGTGCCTCACTCAAAATCAACTTCCTGATGCTGTCGACATTTGGCACACAAATCCAATTTTTGTACCATAAAGTTCCCTATTCATCCTCTCTAAAGTGGGGCGCCTTGCCCACCCTAAGTAACTCCCAAATCTCCTGGAGTTTGTCATCTTGACTCTGGTGTTTTCTTATCTCTTGTTCTAGTGTCAGCTCTGCTTCAAACGCTGTTCCTAAACTATGGCCTATGAAACCTAGGCTCAGACTTTTGAATTCTTTGCACAATTCTTGCAGCATCTGGAAACCCAAGGCCATATTAGCATAACTCTTTCAACTGAGAGCTGTCTGCCACAACAGGTAGCCTTGCCAGGATGATAATGAATTTCCATATCATAATCCTTGATTAATTCTAACCATCTCCGTTTGCGCATATTCAACTCATTCTGCGTGAAGATGTACTTGAGGCTCTTGTGATCAATACAAATCTCACAACACTGCCTGAATAGATGGTGCCCCTAGATTTTTAAAGCATGTACCATTGCTGCAAGTTCCAGGTCATGTGTCAGATAGTTCACTTCTTGCTTGTGCAATTGTCGTGAACCATACGTGACCACTTTAACCTCTTGCATCAGAACGCATCCCAGACCATGTCTTGAAGCATCGCAATATACTAGGAACTTCTTCTACTGGTCAGGTAATGTCAACAGGGTGCCGTAGTCAGTCACTTCTTTAGTTCAGCAAACAAGCTTGTCTATCATCTGCCATTTGAACTCTGCATCCTTTTTGAGTAAGGACGTCATGGGCTTCGCGATCTTGGAGAAGTTCTCGATGAATCTTCGATAATAGCCTACAAAACCTAGAAATCCACGTACCTCCTTCAGTGTCTGCGGCGTCTTCCAGTCCAATACGTCACTGACCTTGCTTGGATCCACTGTGATTCCTCCTTTAGAGATGACGTGACCAAGGAAAGGCACTTCATCAATCCAGAACTCGCACTTCCTCAACTTGGCATACATCTTGTGTTCCCACTCTCTCTGAAGGACTAACCTCAAGTTTTTCTCATGTTTTGCTTCTGTCTTGGAATAAATCAAAATGTCATCAATGAAAACTACCACGAACTTGTCTAGATAATCCATAAACACTTTATTCATTAGATGCATGAAGTAGGCGGGAGCATTGGTCAACCCAAAAGACATTACTGTATACTCATACAAGCCATATTTGGTCGTGAAGGCAGTCTTGGGGCTCAAATCAATTTTGGATAAGAGAAAAGCACCTTGGAGTTGATCAAACAAGTCGTCGATGCACGTCAGTGCATATTTGTTCTTAATGGTGATGTCATTGAGAGCTCGGTAATCCACATACATCCTCCTGGCACCACCCTTCTTTTCGGCAAGCAAGACCAGAAAAGCCTAAGGAGAGGAACTAGGATGAATATATCCCTTAGCTAACAACTCATCTATGTTCTTTTCAAGCTCATCTTGTTGTATAGGTGCCATCCTATACTGCCCCTTTGCAATGGGCGTCGTACCTAGCAAAAGCTCTGTGAGAAATTCAATATCTCGGTCAAGTGGCATACCTAGCAACTCATCTAGGAATACATCTGGAAAGTCACACACTACCCAAATTCCATCTGTAGGCCTAGCCTCCATCTGATGCAAATATCCGGAAGGACTGGTTGCACTGACCTCTACTTTTTGACAGTCCGGTGGTGTCAAATGGACTGTCCGACTAGCACAATCAATCCTGACACTCCACTTGGTAAGAGTCTCCATACCTAGAATAATATCAATACCCATTGAGTCTATGACTATCAGATTGGCATAGAACTCTACCCCCCTTATGTTGATGTTAACTTTGAGGCATTAGCGAGCTATATTGTTATGCTGCCATGAGCCCAGCACTCTAAGCGAGCTACTTTGTTATGACGTAATGAGCTCAAGTGCTATAAACTAGCTGTTTACTTGGCTGTCATGAGCCTGAGTGCTCTAAACAAGCAGTTGTATTCACTATAATTAGCTCAAAATGCTCAAACAGACAATTTTATATTGGAATCTTTGAAATTAAAGCAGCGTCCATAAGATCATAAGTACTGAGCAAAAGATAGATAAGTCAGGCAACTACAGTAAAACATTCTACATCCTATGAGGTTGCTTTACACATCGGATGGACCAGTCGAGGGTTGCAAGGCCTGTATAATGTGTTCAGCAATTGGGTGAGCTCCTCATTCTAGGGCCTCTATTTCGTCATCACTCAAACCACTTGGACGACCAAGGACTATAAGTTCAAGTTCTGAAGAGGGAAATTGCGATTTCACAACAGCAAGGGTAGCAATAAGACAACCTTTTGATGTCTCAGTCACCATCTCCTTGACACTGTTAATGGCATTCTTCATGTGTGTTAAGAGTGGTCGAAAACCTGCTTCAAGAAGTGCTTGATTAAGAAAATGCTCAGCAACTTGGCGTAGTTCGGTATTCTCTGCAGACTGGATCTTGAGAGCTCCCAACTCAGTTTCAAGCTTCTGAATCTTTTTTTTAAAGAAACGGCAGGAGCTCTGTCCATCAATTAAGGCGAAAGAGTTCAAAGAACACAAAACACAGTCCAAAGACTGGAGAGAACACACCCGACCATCCTCAAGGGGAGAAAACTCCCTGACAGCCCCAACACTAGCAGCTAGGTGCTAGCAACTGCAGCTGCCCTATTACATGGGAACACGGCCCTTCTAAAAAGCAAGACATCTTCTTTAATTCTAAGAGCTATCTGGAGAGGGGTGAGGGCGCTGCTCTCAAAGATCCTACGATTACGTTCCTTCCAAAGGTTCCACAATGTGTAAATCACGATGCCGTTGAAGTCACGCTTCTGGTTTTTGGGGAGCGGGGAGGACACTGCTTCCCACCAATCCTTTATGCTATCACATGGTTAAAACGATATGCCTCATCAAGAAGACAATAGGCAATGGAACAATCATGAGCAGTTACCTCATGTGCTAGCTTTTCTTGATCTAAACTTGCTTGCAGTTGTTGATTAGCAGTGTCAGATTTTTGAGCTTTGGATTGGCATTGTCTAGTTTTCTTTTCAACATCTTTGATATCCTAGTTATAATCTGCAAGCATTCATAGGAAATGGAAGTCAGAAAAAAGAATAAAACAAGAGGTTGAAATGAGAAGCAAATGTGAAGATACCTGATTCATTCCTGATATGTTGCCGAATTTTTTGTTCCAAATTTCTGATATATTTGAGAGCATCAGAAGCAACAACAGATATGTAGTAGATTCAAATGTAGAGTACAAAAGTAAAGGGACAAAGAACTTATTAGGCATTGGTAGACATAGTGGAGAAAAGAAAAGGAAAAAAAGAATGAGGGACAACCTCCAGGCGGTGATGAATTGTAGATTTTTCTTTAATATGCAGGGTGGCTGCATTACCAGATGAGCAGCCAGCAGCCACAATAGTTTGGCCGACCGGTGCAGCCTCAGAAGCGGAAGGCTCAATAGTTTGATCATCAGCTAAAGTCTGTAGTTTATTCTTTTCCTCTGGAAGGATATTTTTAGTTGGGCCAAGAGCAGAAGATGCATTTGCGGGGACTCTTTGTTCTAAAGAACTAGTATCACCAAAAGCTGGTGACACATGACTAGAAGCACCAGAATTACAACTTCACAATCAAAAGAAGCAAAAGTTATCAAAACAAAAAAGTGGCTACATATAAAACAGTATATGAAGAGTAGTTGCATTACCTTGACAATTTGCCAAATCTAACGGTAGGAATCAGCACTTTTTTGGAGGATGTAGAGGTGGAGAACCTTGTGGATAACATGATGGAGCAGAAGCACCAACATCTATTGGAGGAGCATCAGTCGCTCGGGAACTTTTTCTCAGTCGGGTTAATGGAATATCAGACTCTGACGACTCATCCGGCAGAACAATAGATTTGGAAGGCTTATCATCAAACCGACTAGCCACAACTTTCTGTACCGCTTGGCGATGACGCCATCGTTTAGTAGGAGATACAAGAGTATATTAAGAAGAATCATACTTAGCAGTACTGATCTCTGCATCATCAAACTTTGAACTTTCTGCAGCTAGTCAGTCGGAATCAAAGCGTTCTTGAAGATTATCAGGAAGGAAAGTTCTCTTTTCATGAAGTTCATTAGGATAAGGGGGATCTGAGACAAACTTCACAGCTAAATCCTAAAATAAGTGTTAAAGGCAGTCAGTACACATGTTTAAATTAACCATGTTTTTTGATATTACACAGGGCAAAGCACACATTCTTTCTGTTTCTTACCCAAGGAGGTGGGTGTTTCATTCTATAAGCTCGAGGTGCTTTGGTATCAATATGCCATTTGGACAAGATGCAACTTAAGCGAGCTTTGATTTCATCATAGGAAGTCTTTGAGGGATCCTCAGAACTGCAGTCACCAGGACCAAAATAGTCGAAAGCAGGATAGGCACGATCTTTGAGGGGTTAGATATGTTTTTCTAAGGAAATCAACATACACATGATCATGTGTTAAGCCTTTGCTTTTCAAGGTATCTATCCAAGCAAGCAAGAATTTTATGTGATCTGTGGAAGATGAGCTTGGGGAATAATTCCATTCATCCCGAGGATGGGGTGGCTGGCCAAAGCGAGCAGGGAGACTGTGATCAAGATTTTGGATATAGAACCAATTGGCACCCCATCCCTTGTTTGAATCTTCAAGGGACAGGGTGAAATACTGATTTCACTCCTTGGTGCAGACTGAAATTGGCACCACCAATAATCCCAGGAGCAAGGGCAGCATTATTAACATTTAAATGGTACAGATAGCGCCAGAGATCAATATGTGGGAGTACACCAAGATAAGCTTCACATAGATGAACAAAGAAGGCAAGTTGACATATGGAATTTGGAGGAAGATGATGGAGCTCAATTTGATAATATTGAAGGATACCTCGAAGAAACAAGCATGCACGCATACCAAAACCTAGCTCAAAGTAATCAGTAAACACTGCACACTCATCAGTGTTCTCAGTAGGAAAATCCACATCTAAAGAAGGATGCCACATCCCAGTTTCCTGATTTGGCAAGATTTTGGCATTTACGAGATGAAGGATGCGATCTTCGCTAACCTGAGACTTTGCGAAGCCACTGGTTAGATCTAAGACGACTTGTAGATTGGCACTTCCAGAACCAACGATCGCATCAGTGGGCAAGATGTTGGACTTCCTCTTGGGCGCCATCAAAGTTGGATCTTGTGAAATAACCTTGGATTTGATGCGCATAAACGACGCAAGCGTGTGCGCAAGGAATCATGGATTAGAAAGGTGGAATTTTGAAACCCTAGTAATGGCGGTGGCAAGAAAAAAAGAGAGCGGCGGGAGGTTGAAGAAGACGGCATCTGAGGAAAAGTTTAACAGTGTTTAGGGTAAAGTATATATATACACAGCGGATGAAGGATGACACAGTCAGGGCAAACAGCGGTGATAGCATGTAACTAGTCGGCAAACTTAAAAACGGGTGACCTAGTCGGCTGGAGGAGCAAACTGGTAGCTAATACGTTGGAATTTCTTTATAATAAATATCAAAACTAACTAGTTGGGATCATTCAAATAACCACTCGGTAGATGAGACAACTAGTTAGTTGCACAAAATAGTAGAGAAACAGAGAAGGATATGTTCCATCCACCGATTACATGAGGATACATGCTAGGGACTATTTAATAAAAGCAAAAATACAGGGTAAGGACCGATGAAAGAGGCAAGATAGAGGAAGAAGATAGCATAGAACAAGCTATACTCCACGACTGACTTGACCTTATGAAAGCACAACCAACACAAAGGGTTATAAGACTTCTGAGAACAGACTATTGCCTTCTGGAGAGGAAGTGTGAAGATAACCTCCAAACCCAACCTCAACGTCCATGTTGCCTTCTTTTAGGATTTGAACATCGGGCCATGGTGTGATGAGATAGCAAGCTGCATACTGGGGATTTATAAGGGAGCAAGCTGCAAGTACAAAGTTTGCTACTATGGCCGTGTGACATTAAAAACAAGAAGGACAAAGGTGGTTGGGAAATGGTAGTTAGGGAGGTGGAAAGCGACTACCTATAGTAAGGTTCTTCATGACAGGGCACTGATAAAAGGTGACAATGCGGCTGAAAAGTAAAGTCACGGATGTACAAGCAAAACAAGTGCCATCATGGCACTTTGGCATACACCCAAGGGGTGGCACATGGGTCGTTTTAAATATTTTCTAATAATCTGACGATGGACAACCGAAACAACAGCGACAATGCATTGAATAGACCTCCAAGACAATTGTTACACAAGTTGCCCTGAAGCTTGGGGGCTATACCCAATGGGCATACCAACTCGGTGCGTGCCACTGGAATTATGAGATCCAATCGGCGACATAATCAAAGCTAAAGAAACCTGTCCGAATGAAGTGATGAAGTGAAGAAAGGATCTTGAAGACAATTGTTACACAAGTAGCCTTGAAGCATAGGGGCTACACCCAATGGGTGCACCTATGCGGTGCACATCATTCGAAGATGATGATGAAGAGCCTTGATCGCATTTTGCAAATCAAAACAAGTCTTGGGGGCTTGTGGGGGATAGACCTACAGGGTATCCTGAGTAAGGAGAATCAACCATCAAACAACCGGTCAGATGAAGTGACGAGCTGTAATCTGACTGGGATACGCCTGGTTGAGAATATGAAAAGGAGAAGCGGTCGGTTGAGAAGGATTGGGCAGTTCTAGCCAGAGTAGGGTTTAGTCCAACCCAGAACCGGTCGGCTTGTAACCCTGCAGCCCTAGGGTATATAACTTGTCGGCATGGACCCTTAGAGGGCACCCAATGATCATTATAAACATGTAATTGCTGGGCTCACAAGTTTAGAGAAACACTCCCGGCTCATGCCCTAGTGATCTCATGATCAATATACACAAACCACCATATGGGACATAGGGTATTACATGATTTAGCGGCCTAAACCTATCTAAACCGTGTGTTCTCTGTGTTCTATATACCATCAAACGCTTGTCAGCACCCGCCCTGTAAAATAAACCCGACCAGTAACGAACCCTCGGTCGAACAACCAGTGCATAACATCGACACTATGAGTTGACCTTTGGGAGAGTGCCTCTTTATTGTGATAGCACAAGTGTCATTATCATTGGAAAGAACCGATGTCATCACTCCAAGACCAAGCATATTGAGGTTAGGTTACACTTTCTTAGGGACAACTATGAGAAGGGAGAGATTGACCTTGTCTATGTGGGAACTAAGAATCAGCTAGCTGATATTCTAACCAAACCCCTTGAGCAGAGGGTGTTTGATCGTTTGGGAGGGGATTTGGGCATTTATTACCCCTTTTAGGATGGGGTAGCTTTTGAGTTAGTTTAGGCTTTTCTTTTGCTTTTTCTTTGCTTCTTTGTGCATCTTGTATCATATCATGCATTACATTCATATAACATATCTATGTTTCACTTCACTAGCACTAGAGCTCTTTTGGTATGAACTATTACTACTGTTGGCGTTTCTTAGCCTACTAAAATAAATCCGCAAGCACATGGAAGCACGTTGTAGCCTTTCACCCAAGAGTATTCCTAGGTATCAAAATCCACGAGGAACGAGGAGTAACTTAACGTAGAATAGATAGAATCGAACATTGAAACCAGCAATTGTAAAGATAAATAACAGAGTAGAGCAGGATCACTACTTTAAATAAAACAACTTAACTTTACTATAATCTGCTTAACAGCTGATAACCAAGACGAGAAAGGTGGGCGCTACAGAACTCAGCTATGCATCGATGACAACTTATCCTAACGATGGGGTTGGACTACACAAGACACACACCCACTGTCACCAGTTGAGACTACCAACCAAAACTGCGTGGGACAAGACACCCTCCAAGGTAAACTCTAGTCTAGTCACCACATCTACATGGATGAGTTTACTACTAAACTAGTACGAGGCCAGAGAAACAAGTACAACTGTATAGTTAAACTAAACAGAGCGCACCAGGAACCCGTAAACTACTAAGTGGATAACTACGAATGTAAGCAAGGTAAGTATGAATAGATAAAGCAGGGAGCAAGGAACTTTACTCAATCCTAGAAATAGAATAATCTTTTCTCTGAGAATAAGAGCTCAGAAATATAATACCCAAGAGAATTCTAACTCCTTCACTCTACACCTCACTACTCTCTCTTGATACTTAGGTGGCTCTCATTACAATGCCAAGGGTTGCTCTACTACTATACTATACACACAAACTACACAACCACACTTCTATTCTATGCACCCACACTCTACAAGTGACCTCCCAGGGGTATTTATAGCTAGATATTGAAGGGAGGGGTACTTATAGAGTAGCTAGGTCGATAGTTGATGTAAGTCAGTCGCTGGGCGGCCACATGGATGGCCAGGCGCCCATGTCAGTGGCCGAGCGGCCATGCCAATGGCTGGGCAACCATCCGATCCACCGCCTTGCTTGATCCTTCGGTTGATATTGCTTCCACAAGGTCAGTGGCGGTTACTTGAGTCGGTGCACATGCAAAACAGGTAAAACACAAGGCAGGAGGTACACGTGTTCCTCCTGGATTGGCTGCATGTTGATCTCTCATATTGCAATCTATGTGTGATGGCCTCTCGACCCTTGGTTTCATTGGATTCTTGGTTGCACGGTTGGATTTGTCTCATTTTGTGCTTCTTTGCATGCAGGTTGAAGGAAGTGTCATTTTGGCTCTATGGCATGGTCAAGCGGCCATGTCGAATGGCTTGGTGGCCATCATTTGTGGGCTAAAAGGTTGCCTGGGCCTCCTCGTGCCTAGACTTGGACAGACCACCAAAGTTGATGGTCGGGCGGCCATGTTGTGTGGCTAGGAAATCATATGGGATGGCTGGGCGGCCACCCCTTTTGAGCCAGAGGGCTACAGGGGTCAACCCTCCATAGGTGTTGGCTGGGCGGCCATGGGAGGTGGCTGGCCAGCCATGTTGGATGGCCGAGTGACCATGGTGATGGCCGGCCTGCCATGCACATTTGCTTGGCTGCCTCTCCCTTTGCCACATTGCCTTTTTGTTTTGCTCATTCCTTCATCATTTTGGACGTGACAAGCTCCTGCATACAACTTTTGTTCACAACTCATGGAACCGGTTAGTGATACATGAAAACTTGGTAAACATACTCTCAGACAGGAAATGTTGGTGGTCGAAATGGGTTTTATCGACCGCCAACAACTACCAACTCGTGCTATATTGTATAGTTGCTTGCTTGATCATGGATAGCTTGAGCTCTTCTGAATTTGTTTATTACTATTGTGAGAGCTAAGTAATTTTGCTTTCCTAAAAACCCAAAACTTGATCACCACTTGATTTGGCTACCTAGCATGTGTTGGAATGTTGGATGCTTATGCTATCTTTACATGCTTGGTTATGCTAGTTGTCTACCTTTGCTCAGTTAATGCCTAGTCATTTCTTCGTACCTTGCTTAAATCTCAAATCTGAATTATGTGATATGCAATTGGTATCTTATGTGTTGAATTGAAAAGATCCATGTTAGTTTTCATGTAACACTCATTAAATTGAGACAACTTGCCTTTGCACTTTGACAAAAACATGGACTAGGCTGTGAATGACTAAAATCATGTCCTAAGCTTCTGATGTTTCTCTGAATCTAGGCTTCGCATTGGTTAGTAAGAAGTGGCTAGATAGACAAATAACCCTTGGCACCTAAGTGAAGATTGCTTGAAATGTAAAATCATCTAATTAGAAGTACGCAAGTCTCTTCACTACTTATGGCGATTTATATATGCTCGGGTTAGGATTAGCACACCTTGTATGCATTGCTAGCATCTTGTTGTTCATGTCTATCTTATTAGATGCTACTTTTGTGGTGTTGCTTTCTCTTAACGAAACCTGAAAAATCATGCTTGCTCCTGATTTGTGTAAGATAGATTCATTTGAGCTTGCTACATACCCTGCTGCCCTCATATGCTATGTATGCTAGAACTTGTGAATACTAGTTTTCCTTCCCTTTTGAGCTCTTTGTACACTCCTTGCATCTCAGCATATTTTGAGGGGGAGTTGTCTGTCTTAGGGGAGCATTACGTCAAGGGGAGTAGTGTTCTATGAGTGCTTAATGAGTTCATTTTCAACAAGGGGGAGAATTGTGGAGAGTTGTGCATTCATATTGCATTTGTGAGGGGAATGCATTTTAGGGGGAGTTTGAGCTTTTCTCATGCTCTTGCATCAATGCCTTGAGACTGTTGCCTCTCTTTGGTGGAGCCGATGCTTTGCCTCAGCATGATTGTGTTAAACCACTCTGCCTCTTTCTTGAGGGGTCATCCTTTGGTTTAATCTAGTGCATTGAGCGGTTTCCCTTTTCTTGGGGGGGTTGATCTTTGGCTTTGTTTTCTTTTGTTGCTTCAAATTGCCCATCATTGCTTTTGTTTGGCTTTTGGACATTTTGAGAAATTCCTCTTCTTTTTCTTTTCATTTAGGCTTTATATTGTTTTCTTCATCTTTGTTCTACTTTAGGTTAGAGACATTGCACTCATCAAGGGGGAGATTGAGAGCCAATGGACCGACATCATTGCTCCTGGTGATGAGTGATTGTCAACGGCGTCAAGTACTCCGATGCACTAGAGGCCCTCCGATAGACTAGAGGTAGAGAAGCATGAAGACCTAGAAGGACCTGTGTTAGAGACCTTTGATGGACTGAAGGCAATGCTCGGCGTCGACTAGCTACGTGAGTTCAGTATACGGAGGGGTAGAAGGTTGATGGCTGAGTAAGTCCTCTGATGGATCGTGAGGCAATTCCGATGGACTAGAAAAACTGGTCATGACTATGGTGCTCCAACCTAGACATGTGGTGTAGAGGTGTGTGAGTAGAGGCTTTGGTGGCTTCGGCTCAAAACCATCACCCCATACCAGATTCCAGAATGTTCGATGAGTTAGGCCACGAAACTCACCATGTTAGAGAAGACTAGGCCAAGCCAAGCCCATGAAGGTGAAGGAATAAAGCTTCCCGGTTTTTGACATGAAACTATGGGCAGATGATTGGACTACTAGACATGTGGAGAACATTCAGTGAAGATGTGGAAGCCAAGAATATCAACTCTTCTTCATGGTCGTCCGATCGAGTTATATGTACCTTTTTGGTTCGGTCCTCTAAGGGCATTCTAGTTTTTACGGGATTAAGTGTAAAAACATGTTAGTTAGGCCTACGACTACATATAGGGTCTTGGATAGTCATTAGGTCCTTTCTTGGTCCTTTCGAAAACCCTAGTCTTAGCATGTCAAGCTACCAAGAGCTTAAGAGAGAAAAAGGAAGTAGTAGACTTGGTTTTGGATAGCCTATGCGCTAGTTCTTTGCATTAGAGGGAGGATGAAGGGTGGTAGGTTGTAGAGATCCATGCACAAACCTGATTTCCATCATCAATATAGCAAGGTTCCTCTGAAGTTTGAGAACATGTGTGCAGCCCTCTCCTTCCCCCTTTATAGATTGGTTTTTGGATGATTATCAAGGGCTTTTGGTGATTTTGATATGCCTACAATATAACCCATTTCTTTTGGTTGTTTTGGCTTGCCATGATGTCAAGATTATGACTTAGATCATCTCTATTCCTCAAGAATTCCATGAGCAAGTCACTCTTGAGGTTTCCTCTCTCTTGCCCAAATATTCCCCTCTTCACGAGATCTGAAATTCCAACTAATACCTTGACCTTTTTGATAGATCTTTTGGAAATAGCTTTGAAATGGAGCTTAAATGGCTTGTGCCAAATCTCATGAAGATTGGATAAGGTTTGGTCAAGTTTATGTTTTGGGAGCTCATGATCTTGGTTGTTTTCTACCTCTACAGGACAAGCCGGTGTTGGCCTCTCTTAGCCTAAATAGATTTTACTCCGCAAGTGCACGAAGACCGCTGTAGCCTTTCACCCAGAGTATTCCGAGTATCAGTAAATTTCCATAGGGAAACGGCAGGCCGAATTGAATAAACTCAAATCAAATGAATTGTAAACTTGGATAAATTGAACCAACTAGTGATTGCATAGGGGTAAGCGTGAAAGTAGTAGGTGTATGGTGGGAGGTAAGTTAGCTACCAAAGATATCGGTAGAAAGATATAGTTGCCTAGGAGGACAACGAGTGAGATAAAGTCAGCAAACTCTATTTCTATTCGGCTGCGAAGATTATCCGTGACCAACTAAGTAATTCAAATAAACAAGTTAGGACCTTGCATCGAGCGAAATTCTAGAGTCTCAAGGGTACCTAGGGGGTACATAGTTGGTCCCAAAGAGAGTCTAGCTATCACCTACGGGCCTCCCAAACAATGGGCCTGGCTACATAGGCACACCACATGCTGTGACCGAGTGGGGCTACCAAACAAAGTTGCGTGGACAGGATGGCACGCTATAAACATGTTCAAGCGAAGTTTGAACCGTGATAGATCTTCCTTGATTAGAGGAGAGGATCTTGCTAGAGCCTAGTGTCTAAGTCTAGGGTTGAGTTAAAGCACCGGCAAGAATAACGAGATTTGAATAACAAAGTTAGACACAATCTAAGCCTAGCAAGTATGCAAAGAAAGGTACACCACACTCGCAGGAGATAGAGCTCAGAGTAAAATATAACTGGAATTATATTCAAGATAACAGGAGTACAAAGATTCAAGTCTTTACCATAGACTCGAGGCTACTCCGGAGACTCCGAGGCAAAGCTCGACTCAACTCTAACTCCTAGGACTATCATAACTACTAAGAAAGAGTGAAGCACTCTAAGATAGGACATGTATTCCACTCTCCACTCCTTTCCAAGTGAGCTATAGGGATCTATTTATAGCCCAAATGAGTGAGGGGGTACTTGTAGGTGTCCAAGGTCATCTAGGGAGGTAGGTCGGTGGCCAGGCGGCCACCCCCTATGGCCCAGCGGCCATAGTATTTGCCACCTTTGGTCATCCAATAGTTGATCTCCACTCCCCATTTCAGTTGGTAGTTGGGAAAGTCGGTGCACGTGCAAAACCAATCTGGAGGTTGGCTGGGCGGCCAAGCAACATGGTCAGGGCGGCCACGTGTTTTCTCCTGACTGGTTGCATGGCACTTCCCTTGGATTGATGACATCATTGATCCTTGTGTTGGTGGTCTTTTGCCCCTTGGATACATTGGATGCTCGGCTTCATGGTTGGATGTGCTTGATATTGTGTTTCTTTGTTTGTTGGATCGAAGACGTGGCAATTAGGCTCGGTGGGGCATCGAGTGGCCATACCACATGGTCGGATGGCCTATCAGGTGGCTGGGCGGCCATGGCATTTTTGCTGATATTGCCATCTCTGATCTTTGGCCTATTTTCATCCTTTTTACATGTATTTTCATACCTGCAACCAAATATTGATACACAATCTGTGGAACTCATTAGTATATAGGGTTAGTCCAAATTATTCACATGTTTCGCTTCATTTGGTGATAATTGACTGTTCAAATCATAAGATTATGACTGTCAACAGCCCCCCCCAAGCTTAAACTTTTGCTTGTCCTCGAGCAAAGCTAAGACTGAAAGTGGATCAGGAGTTGCTACAATATCGAAGATGAAGAAAAATTCTTATATGCAACTCAACACTCATACTTTTGTCCCAAGTTGCGAAACAATCAAAGCTCACCTCATGTCATATCTGTGGTGCATCTTTTTACATACATTGCCTTGGGTGGTTGAGAGATAGTACAACTTTATTGCAGGAATAATTCTAACCCATCCTTTTTGGATGTCCTTCTCAAGTGTTTTCAAGATTTTCAAAACAAAAAGGAGCTGCCCCTAGGTACACTTGATCGCTCAGAAGTGCCTCCTCACCAAGGGCCATGATATTGGCCAACATTTTCCTACACTAAGGCCTTTGTGGAGCTTTAGGTGGGGGCGAATGTGGCACACTTAGAATGTTTATTTTGCTGAGCCAAAGATTGGGCCAGAGAATGTACTTTATCACTTCTTCTATTTGATCATTGGAGTATGAGTGGTGAAACAAAAGTGTCACCTTCTCTTAATTTTCATTCCTTGTAGCCTTTATTGATTTGGAGGGAATATGGAGCTTTATTTCTTTTTACCATTCTTGAACTAGCATGCTTTCCATTTTGCCATTCTTTTGCACGCATTTTTTCTTGTTGTCGTGCTTTTGCACGCATAATTTTTCTTTTTGTCATGCTTTTGCACACAACATGCATATTTTTTATAGCTCCATAGCCTTCCCTCTTGAAACTTGAAGGCTTAGGGAATATGAGAAGTATTTGGAGACTTTGGTGGATACAAAGTCCGGAGTGGAACATTCGCATTTGATGCTTTGTACTCTAGTCATCAACAGAAGGTGATATTTCTACTCAATGAGACTCAAAATTTGACAAAGCTCAAAACATTTCTATGTAGCTCTATGTAGTGATTTAGAACATTTGATGTATTTTTTTGGCTCTGGTAGGAATTTTGACCAAGGGGAGCATTGTTTTGCCATTTAAAAATAAAAACCTAAGATATTCATCTTACTAGGAACATGAAAGAATCATCCCACTTTTAAGTCATCTCATTGTTTGTCAACAACTTAGGCTTGGTATCACAAATGGCAACCACAAGGTAAAATATTTTAGTTCACTTCTTTTTATTTACTAACAAGAGACTAGGCTAAGCATAAGTTTTCATGCAAGAATTAAACCATTCACTTGATAGAGCAACTATTCATCATTTCCAAGATGAAGCTAGCATGTGAACTTAATTGTGGGAGTTATTTAGTATGATACATGTTCTTAGGATTAATCAAACGAGAATAAAACATGCTGAAATTAAAGATACATCATAACTCTCATGGTGGGATAGAAACGGTCATTCAGGTAGGACTTGGCAACTTTCAGTGAAACAAAGGGATGCACAAATGTGTGGTTTGGCAGGCATACCGTTCGTTTGTCGGGTTTTTCTCCCCCCAAGCTTCAATGAATCTCAGTTGGGGTAGAACCCCTGGAAGTGGTAGTACTGGTGGTTCTGATCATAGATGAGGTTGAGAGTTGCTCTTGTTTCCAAGAGCATGTTATGGGTGACATCTTGTTGCTGTTGCATCTCGATGGAGCACCGGTTGACCTTGTTGAGGTTGTCCGTCATCCCCAGAGTGCGATGATCTTGAAGGTCCAGAGCCCCAAAGAGGCAGCTCAGTTCCTCGAGAGCACATCGTCGGTGTAGCGGGCTGATGCGAATGGACCTACACCCTGACCATAAAACTTCTAACCTCCGCCGTAGTGGTCTCGCTGTGGCAGGGTGTGCTGAGGCACATTGAAGTCAGTGTTCCATGAGTTGTGCCATGATTTTCCTTGGTTTTCCCAAGTGGATGTCTCGCTCGGGTTTTCCCAGGAAGGTTTGACGCTCTTGTTAACCCAGGAGGGTTTAGCGCCTTCAGCTTGTGCATCTTCCTGTGCCTTCTGAATTCTTTCCTCAGGTTGTCATCGCTGGGTAGGTATCATGACTTCGGAGATACTATTCTTGCAGCTTTGGTTTCTAGCTGCATGGTTTGTGTATTCATAGAGTAATTTTGAACCACAGCACTGGAAGTGGCAGTTCAGATTCATAGCCTCTAAATGTCATGATGAGCTCACCCGCTATGGTAAGTGTGCTTGGATGAAGTGCTGCTCCGTGATCATGCGTGATGGGTCATTTTGCATGAAAGCTATGCTAGCGTTCGTTAAAACGCTCAACTTATTATGATCCTCGTCATGATTGGCGTGATTGAGATAGTGTTGCCATCATGAACTAGCTTAAGCCAATGATAAACCATGCTGAGCACAAGAGCAAACTTTTGCTTCCTCCACATAATGTAGAGGCATCTCACAACATCTATAGTAACACAGCGGTTGTGATCCTGAGGGAAAACGAGCATGGTGAGCCAGCGAGCGAGAAAATGCATGGTAGGGTGTTTGACATTTGTGATGCTCTTTTCCCTGCAGCATCATCCCCATCTAACTCTCTCCAAAAACCCATAGAATTATAGCCTACGGCTTCCGCAGCAACATAGCAGTGTGACGAGAACCCCAGACAATCGCTGAGCTGACTTAAAGAGTCGGAAACATATAGTTGTCCTTGCCTGCTCGTTCTCGACGACTTGTAGTGTGATGAGGAACTCTTTAGCGAGAAGCACCACACCCCCTTCTAGAACTAACGTGAAGTTTTCCCAGACGACAGCTTGGAATACTTCGTTGAACTCGTCCAGCATGCCTACGCTGGGAAGGAGGAGCTCGTCAAGGTACTTGATCAAGGTGTAAGGTTATTGGTAAAGACACCTGTTATCGCCAGAATCTAGCCAATCCCAGTATTAAGTTAGATCGGCTAGATGGGCTGAGAAGAGCTACTCAAGGAAGAAGTAGCCGATGTCGTAGTTAGGGCCGATAGGCCATGTATCTTAGAGATTGAGTCAGATTAGCCCAAGTGGAATTAGGGTTTTTTGTTTTTCTAGCTCGAATCGGAGTTGACGTCCAAGTCTATTCACTATAAATTTGTACCCAAACCTACAAAATAAAGTTGACGACATACATTCCCTAGCAGCGGTTGTCTCCATATTCTCTCGGCGCATCGCCACTCTTGAGCAATTAGGGTTTTCAAGGTAATCATCATGCAGCTCTAACTCTTCTTTCATAGGATCGTTAGGGCTTTAGGGCGCGATCCATATGGTGAACGTCGTACTGAAGTGTTATTGATGGTGAGGTTTGCTAGTTATCCTGATGAATCTCATGTCGAGCTCTGCTCGACACGAGATCCATTATTTACCTTGCATGTTTATCGATTTGTTTATGTGTCTACGCTTCACGTGGTAGATCGGTTCACATGTAGCTTGATATACGTTGCTTAATCATTTGTTACAATCCACGACGTGCACTGCAACACGTGCATGCGAATGTATCTGTCTATCTAGATGAACTTCTTTGTAGGTTCGGATTAGAAGCTGATCTGGCTATGCAGATATTTTATGTCATGTTTTAGATAGGTTTTTATCTATTTTATCCTAGATGCGGGCCCGCACTCTTCAGCTGACTAATAAGGATGGTGCTTCAATTCAAGTGTTCCTTCCTCGCATAGAGAAGGATGCTTCTATGACATATGCCCTAGAAGGCCCTAAGTTGGAGTCGATTCCAGTGGTATGTGAGTTCCCCGATATGTTTCCAGATGATCTACCAGAACTTCCACCTGATGGAGAAGTGGAATTTGTCATTGAATTGGTGCCTGGTACTGCTCCCATATATCGGAAACTAAAAAGAATGATAAAAGTTTCTAAAGAAAAGGAGGGTCACCGGAATAAATGCTTAGGCCTCATCCTAATCTCAAAAAAATTTTAGATTTTTAAAATAATTTCGTATGGTTTTAATATATATATATTTTTAAAACCATTAAATGAATTAAAAACAATTAAATATAATTAGTAAAATT
The DNA here is from genome assembly GCA_030272315.1 of Paspalum vaginatum. Classification (NCBI taxonomy): domain Eukaryota; kingdom Viridiplantae; phylum Streptophyta; class Magnoliopsida; order Poales; family Poaceae; genus Paspalum; species Paspalum vaginatum. Next base: position 26,157,747 of record CM059015.1, on the reverse strand, counting down.
CTAAGGATTAGAAATTAATATTATAAAAATTTAAACTAAAACTTAAAAGAAATAAAACAAACTTCAAACTATTGGAAAGGAATAAGATTTTCAGGAAATAGGAAATAAAAATAAACCAAACGCCCAAAATAGACTTTTATAAAGTTCTATTTCTATTCTTATTAAATTGGCCCAACCCAGTTAAATACTAGGTCGGCCCAATCTCTTTTTCTCTCTTTCTCGGCCCAAAATACAGGCCGAAGGCCTGCTTCTTTCTCCACCTCCTCTTTGGCCCACGCGTCTCGGCCCAAGGGGCCTTTCGCCCTAGCTGGCTGGTATTTCCTGAAAATCTTATTCCTTTCTAATAGTTTAAAGTTTATTTTATTTCTTTTAAGTTTTAGTTTAAATTTTTATAATATTAATTTCTAATCTTTAGAATTTCAATTATTATATTTAATTGTTTTTAATTCATTTAACGTTTTTAAAATATATATAGATTTTAAAACCTTAGGAAATTATTTTAAAATTCTAAAAATCTTTTAAGAATAGGATGATGCCTAAGGATTTATTCCGGTGACCCACCTTTTCTTTAGAAACCTTTATCATTCTTTTTATTAAAGTTTGATCATCCTCATCCTTAAAAACTCATGCATGTCATTCATTCATATAGGTATGATAACTCATTCTACTCATGTCGGAGAATCTTCAGAAGTTATTACTCCAAAATTCCCTGAATCCGGAGTTCAAGAGCCATCTGTAGTTTTGGAAGAGGAATATGTTGAGGCTATTTTTGATCCCAACACTTTCAACCCACGCAAGACCCGGTGCATTTTCCCTTTTTCCTTTTGAGTCTTAATTAGTGAGTTATGAATGTGCATTAGACTTAGGAATTGATTAGAACCCTAGTGCATCAATAACTACCTATATTAGCATATCTTCTCATATATGCAATAGATTAGAATGCTTAGCCCTTCTTAATTTTAGGTTATGTCTCTTTCGAAGAAATCGAACTTGAAAAGTAAAGTTTCTTGAGATATTAACTGGAGACATTAGGCGGGATCAATTATGTTTCTTGATATTAATAATTGGGGAAGAATTAATGAATTAACATGGATTTGGATGCTGACCCTGCCTATGTTGCAGAAGGCCATACGATGTTTGGCCATCCTGTCGGCCTTTGAACGCGTCTACTTCACTTGTCGTCCTTGTCACGGGCTCCGATAAACCTCTCATTCTTTGTACCTAAGAGTTGGAACTATACGAGACCAACTGGAAGGTGGGAGACAGGAGGGTGTCGACAGACTGTACACCCGGGTTCGGTGAGGATGGTTCCAACTAGGCACTGGATGTCAGGTTGTCATATGTGGGGTCGTTGTACACGCATATGACGGGTGATTGAGTATTATTCCCAGGAGTATAAAATCGATTCGAATCGCTGGGCTTTCTAGGTGTAAGGGCTTGATCGCGACCAACATCGTAGTTAAGAAGAATAATGCTTCTGTTAAAGAATGATTTTGCAAAGTGTTTGCCTTGCTTGATAATAGAATAGGTATAACATAGCATAAGTAGAATATAACTAAAACAATGATGACACTTAAAAGCTAAGGATCCACTTGTAGGCAGTTGCAGCGTGAGTTGACCTAACCAGATCAGCTTTAGGTTAGAAAGTCAGGTTTAGACCCAGTGGTTGGATAGGTCTTGTTGAGTATTAGTACTAAGGGTTGTAGCTTTAATCCTTTTTTTGGTATAAAGCTTTAGCTCATCTCTCTTCTTCAAGAAGACGTTGACGCTGGGTGTCCTTGTGACAGTCTTCTTTATACCAGTTAAAGTTGAAGAAAAAAGAACAAGATGTTAAAGCTTCCTTTCCTTTTATGAAGTTGCTTGATGTGAAATAGAATCAATGGGCTCGATGTTGATTTCACTTAGTATTACTTCTTAGATGAATGAGTTCCAGTAACTGGTTCTCACCTCCGCTGTAAGTTTTTTATTTTTGTTATTCAAATTGTAAAGACTTTCCAATTCTTACCATCACCTGTTTTGTCTTTATTAAAGTTTATTCATCAAACTTTTGATATTGGAAAGATCCCAGGACTCTTTATGGATCACCTGGTGTATATCCAATGCTGATAAAGTGTTAGGATCAAAAATCGCCTCAACAGATTCCTCTTTCAAAACTACGGATAGCTCTTGAACTCCGGATTCATGGATTTCTGGAGTAATAACTTCTGAAGATTCTCCGACAGGAGGAGAATGAGTTATCGTGCCTAAATGAATGAATGACATGCAATGAGTTTTTAAGGATGAGGATGATCAACTTGTAATAAAAAGAATGATAAAAGTTTCTAAAGAAATGGCGGGTCACCGGAATAAATCCATAGGCTTCATACTAATCTTAAAGGATTTTTAGAATTTTAAAATAATTTCCTATGGTTTTAAAAAATATTTTTTTTAAACCATTAAATGAATTAAAAACAATTAAATATAATTATTGAAATTCTAAAGATTAGAAATTAATATTATAAAAATGTAAACTAAAACTTAAAACAAATAAAACAAACTTTAAACTATTAGAAAGGAATAATTTTTTCAGGGAATACGAAATAAAAATAAACCAAAATCCCAAAACAGACTTTTATAAAGTTCTATTTCTATTCTTATTAAATTGGCCTAACCCAGTTAAATACCAGGCCGGCCCAATCTCTTTTTCTCTTTTTTTTTGGCCCAAAACACAGGCCGAAGGCCTCCTTCTTTCTCCCCCTCCTCTTTGGCCCAGGTGGCTCGACCCAAGGGGCCTTCCGGACTAGCTGGCCGGTTTGGCCATCCCCGGGAAGCGCCGGCGACCACTCCGCGCGGTGGAAGTCGCGGCTCTAACCGGCGGTGACTACATACGTGGCGGCACACTGTTTTCCTTTCTCTCCCTTCGTTCTTCTCTTCCCTACTCACTCTGTCCGTGGCGGTCGGGTCATGGGCGCGTAGTGCACGCGATGACGAACGCCATTCCCTGGGGTGTTGAGCCACGCCGGTGCCGAGGAATACCCCCGCGAGGTGCGCGCGGCAGTGCTGCATCGGGTGCCCAAGGTGGGGAGCCCGGAGAGGGCTTGTGCGGGTGGGCATTTGAGGCGACGCGGGGGCTATTGCCAATGTCACCATGGAGGGGGCACGAGCTCGATTCGAGCTCATAGCAACCTAATCCTCAACAAGGATTGGCGTGAAAGGAAAAGGGAATCAAGATAGGGGAGATCCTACCCTCAGGTGGCAAATGGAGGCAGCGTAGGCAGTGGTCGACGATGAGAAGGATGGCGGCGGGAAGATGAGTGGTGCGGGAGCTATAGGGAGGTTAGGAAGCAGTGAGGGTTAGGGCTTGGGTTGAGGATAGTCAGAGTGTGCTTTGGTGGTGCTCTTATAGGGCTCAGGGGCAGCGGAGCAGCAGCGGCGGAGAACATGACGGCGGTGGTGGTAAGCCTATCCGCCTTTGTCCCAAGGAGGAAGAGGACAGGTGGAGGGGATGGCTTCGTGGGCTAGGCCCAGGTGGCGGCTAGGCACAAAGCCAGTGCCAGCTCGTGGCTTTGGCTGGGCCGCCAACACGAGGCACATGGCGCCCGCCAGGGTGAGAACTGGGGGTGGGCCGCAGCGGCTTTGTGCCACCGGTTTCACCCGTTCCCTGTTTTTTATACAGTTATTTTTACCCTTTAAACCCTAAAGAAAATAAGTTTCACCCAAAGGTCCAAATATAAAAGTGAAAGAGTGTAATTTATACTATCATCTTGCACTTTTGTCCTTGGATAAGAATAATTCTTGAAGGAGTTTGAATTCAATTTTGCTTTAAAACAATTCAAATCTTAAACACAAAGTTTGAAAATACATATGATGACATGCTTAATGCACTTAAATAGGGTTTAAGATATGGAGCATCACAACCCTCCCCTTAAAGAATTCTCGTCCCTAGATTTAAGAGGGCCTAGTATCAAGATGAAAGACTTTTTTAAATGATTTGAAGAGCTTACTGATGGTGCTTCCTTGAATCCTCTTCCAAAACTCTGGATATTTAGATTGTAGGGGTGTTCTGATTCCCAAGTAGCTTCTTCAGGAGTATGGTTCCTCCATTGAATCTTATAGAATTTGATAACTTTTCATCGTGCCTCCCTTTCTTTGACATCCAATATTTTGCGCTGGCATTCTTTAATAACTAGATCAGGTTGTAGTTGGACTTTGACTTGATCTATTTCTTCTATTGGTACTTGGAGGCATCTCTTAAGTTGGGATACATGAAACACATCATGAATTGCTGACATGTGAGGAGGTAACTCCAACCGATAGGCTACTAGGCCACACTGCTCGATAATTGGAAAAGGTCCAATATATCGAGGGGCTAATTCGCCGGTCAAACCAAAGCGATGAACCCCTTTCATAGGAGATACTTTAAGATAAACTGAATCTCCAACTTGGAAGAATAAAGGCCTTCCTAGTTTATCAGCATAACATTGTTTTCGAGCCTGTGTAGCTTTGAAGTTGGCTTGAATGAAACAAACTTGTTCTTCCACAGTAGTCACTAATTCAGGACCAAAGAGCACCCGTTCTCCGGGTTCAGACCAATTCAAGGGTGTTCGACAATGTCTTCCATATAAAGCTTCAAATGGAGCCATTTTTAATCTCTTCTGATAACTATTATTATAAGTGAACTCAGCCAACGGCAAACAAGATTCCCAATTTTCATTGTATGTCAGGGCGCAAGCTCGTAGCATATCCTCTAACACTTCATTGATCCTTTCCACTTGTCCACTAGTTTGAGGATGATAAGCAAAGCTATGGATAAGAGTTCTACTAAGGGTTGTTTGCAATTGTTCCCAAAAGCGGGCAATAAATTGAGATCCACGATCAGAAATAATGGTCTTCAGTACCCTATGTAAAGCAACTATCCGTTGTAAATATAACTCGGCATACTTCTATATAGGATAATTAACTCTTACTAGAATAAAATGAGCAGTCTTAGTTGATCTGTCAATAATTACCCAAATTGAATCATTTTTCTTAGGGGTCCTAGGCAATTCTACGATAAAATCCATATGAATATCTTCCCATTTCCAATTTGGCATAGGAAGTGATTGTAGTAATCCTGCTAGTTTCAAATGATCGGCCTTGAGCCTTTGACAGACATCACATTTAGATACAAATTTTCCTATCTCCCTTTTCATTCGAGTCCACCAGAATGGTTGTTTTCGATCCTAGTACATCTTAATACTTCCCGGGTGTATAGAGAATCGGGAATTATGGGTTTCTTCCATAATTTTCTTCCAAAGTTCATGATTCTTAGGTACCACCAATCGATTTTTAAACCATAAAACATTATTTTCCTCCAATCTAAAAGGTTACTCCTCCCCTTTAGATAACCTTCTTTGGAGATGTTTCATTCCTTTATCAGATTGTTGGGCTTGGGTAGTTTGATCTTGAATGTGCATATCTAATTGGCGGGCTGTTACAGTACCTTGTTGTACCATCATTAAATTCATCTTTTCCATCTCATTGCAAAGTGATTTTCAAAGGGGCATAAGGTGATACAGTTGCAATGAGATATCTGACTCAATGCATCAGCTACGACATTCGCCTTTTCGGGATGATAGTGAATTTCCAAATCATAACCCATGATCAATTCTAATCACCTTCTTTGTCTCATGTTCAACTCACTCGGTGTGAAGATATGCTTCAAACTTTTATGGTCAGACTAAATATGACAAACATTAACAAGCAGATAGTGACGCCAGATCTTTAAGGCATGCACTACCGCTGCTAATTCCAGGTCTTGAGTGGGATAATGTTCTTCATGTTTCTTTAATTGATGGGAGGCACAAGCTATTACCTTTCCATCTTGCATTAATACACAACCAATTCCAATACCCGAAGCATCACAATATATATCAAAAGGTTTGGTGATGTCAGGTTGAATCAATACTGGTGCAGTAGTAAGTAACTTTTTCCGAGCTTGAAATGCCTGATCACACTCATGTAGGACCGAGACGTGTGACTAGAGGGGGGGGTGAATAGGAGCACTTAAAAACTCAAAATCACAACCCCCGAGCAGGTGCTCTGCAAGCCCAAGAGAAACAGAACTAGGCACCGTCCACTAAACAGATACGTGCCTAGCAGTGCAAGGGTGCCATCCACTGAGAGGATACACACCAATGCAAGAAAAATCAAGATCCGACCAAGAATGGCACCGAGGCAACGAACTTTGCAAAATCCACCACACGACACTCACCGCACCGAGGTGCGTGTCACTGACTCACAGCAAGCAAAGAAAATAGTCTGGAAGTAGGGAATGCAAAAATCCGAAGCAGAAACACAGCGGAAAAACCAAAGAGGGAAAATCACCGCAGCTCCCTAGCAGTACCGGACTATCCGATGCTTACTGCCTGACTATTCGGTGGCACGGCCTGGGCAGAGCCACACACCGGACTATCCGGTGGGCACTGTCGGACTATCCGGTGGCCTCTGCCGGATAGTCCGGTAGAGTCGCAGACTAGGGGGTTTTCCAACCCAAACTAGACGAAATCTTGTCCAATCTTCAAGAAATTTTGCACAGGCTATCTGGACCCTATTCCAAAGCTTTTCCCAAAAGATCAACGCAAGGTGACCAAGGGATCAGCGGGAATTTCAGATTTCGTGATATGGCAATCTTTGGGCAAGAAAGGGGAAAACACAAAGGAGGCTTGCTCGTGGCAATCCAGCAGGATTGAGACGAACTTAAGTCATGATCTTCACGTCCTAGCAAGTCTAAAACATCAGCAAAAGAAGGGATTCTAAGCTTGGCCAAAAAAACACCCAAAAGCCAATGATTGGACCCAAAAACCGAAGAGAGAGGTGGAGGAGAAGAACACAAGGTTGTTGCATGAATTCACTTCAATTAGATGCCCAAGATGGGTCTAAAGATTTAGCATACAAGCAGAAATTCATCCCAAGCAACCACCCTCACCTTCCCTCAAGATTAGGAGGCTAAATCCTACTCTAACCTCCCTAACAATGGAGCTCAAGGCTTGAGGACAAAAATCACAAAGCAAAACCTAATCCTAGTAGCCAAGAGTCACTCTAATGACCTGCCTTGGACCTATTTATACCCGAGTGCTGTTTAGTCAGTTTTGCACTTAGGTCCCTACAACTAGACAAACCCTAAGGACTCAAACGAAAGATTACAGGATATTTCGGAACGGACGACCACGATGAAGTCTTGATCTTCGTAAGTTCCACACAATTCTCGGATGTTCTCCACGTGGCCAGTAGTCCAATCCGCGATCCGCCCCCGGTTTTGAAGCCAGAAACCGAGAAACTTTAGGAAGTCTCCGCCTGGGCCGGATTTGGCCCATCTCTATCTTGGCGAGTCAAGGCCCAACTCACCAAGGCTTGGGTAGCTTGGTTGATGGTTTTGAGCTGAAGCCGCCAAAGCCTCCCTCGCACGTCTTCGCGCCACGCACTCGGCTTGGAGCACCGGGGTGGCACCCGGCATCCCCTGTCCATCGGGGCAGCCTCGCAATCCTTCAGAGGACTTACTCCTGCCGTCACCTTGCCGCTCCTCCGTGTACAGAACTCCCATGGCCAACAGACGCCGAGCATGCCTCCAGTCCTTCGGAGGACTTTCCTCTACCTCCGGTCCATCAGAGGTCTTGTGCTCAAATCCTTCTAGGTCTTGCTACTGTTGACAATCACTAATCACTCCAGAGGCAATGGAGCCGGTCCATTGGCTCTCAACTCAGGATCCTAAGTAAATTTGACATTTTTTTCAAGTAACTTGGTCATGGATTTTGAGACTCTCAAAAAGTCTTGAACGAATCGACGATAATATCCAGGCAAACCTAAGAAACTTCTAACCTCTATTACAATTTCTGGAGTCTTCCATTCCAAAACTTCTTGTACTTTTTCTGGGTCTACTTCTATTCTATTAGCAGAAAGGATGTGACCCAAGAAAGAAATCTTATTTAACAAAAATCCACATTTACTGAACTTGGCGTATAGCTTGTGCTCTCGTAACTAGGATAACACTATACACAAAGGTTCTTCATGTTCAGCCTCCATCTTTAAATATACCAATATATCATCAATAAAGACTACCACGAATTTATCCAATTCAGGCACGAATATTGAATTCATCAGATACATGAAGAATGCTGGAGCATTTGTCAATCCAAAGGACATCACCAAATACTCATAAAGCCCATATCGAGTAGTAAAAGCAGTTTTTGATATATCTTCCTTCCCGTTTTTTATCTGATGATACCCAGAGCGGAGGTCAAGTTTGGAGAAGACTTTTGCGCCCCGTAATTGGTCAAACAGAATATCAATCCTAGGCAAAGGGTATTTGTTCTTGATGGTGACGACATTGAGTGGTCGATAGTCGACACACATCCTTGAGGACTTGTCCTTTTTCTTTTCCACAAGGGTTACAGGACAACCCCAAGGAGAAAAACTGGGACAAATAAGTCCTTTCTTCAACAAATCTTCAATTTGTTTCTTCATTTCAACCATTTCTCGAGGGGCAATCTTGTAAGGTTTCTGGTATATGGGAGCAGTACCAGGCACCAATTCAATGACAAATTCCACTTCTCTATCAGGTAGAAGTCCTGGTAGATCATTTGGAAACACATCGGGGAACTCAGATACCACTGAATCGACTCCAACTTAGGGCCTTCTAGGGCATATGTCATAGAAGCATCCTTGCTATGGCGGAACTATCGATTTAATCTGGACTAAGCACACCTGCCACCTCTGGCTTGCAGTGTGATTAGACCAAACTAAACCCGGTCATCGTCGAGAGTCAAAAGGCTCTTGATATTACCTCATCCTAGAGGGACTGACATCATACACATCTAGCCCTCGAAGAAGCCACAACAGTTACATCATCACAGGCAGTTGATTATAGCATAAGTAGACTTAGTTTACAAACTAGTTCAAAATCAAATACAAGTTCCAACAAAGAGCCATCACATGGCAAGTGTAAGTATCTCGCAGCGGAAAGTTAAAGTTCAGAATTCATGATAACATCCAAAAGACTTATATTAAGAGAAACAACATCGAGCCCACTGATGTTGTTCCAGTGCCACACATGAGTACTTTTAACCATGATGCATGCATGCCCTCCTCCAACGCAGGTGCACACGAGGAACTCCATACATGCGCTCAAAATGTGGGGGCAAACCCTGAGTACTAACTACTCGGTAGGACTTAATGAATTGGCTTACGGCTGACGCAAAGCTTGCTTACTAACAAGTAGATCCTTAGCCGTTGATTTTAAGCAGTGATATAACCACCATAAAGTAACCAATTTTCATCATTTGCATATATCATTAACATAATAATGGATTGCAGAAAAGTAGCAGTACAATTCAAGCAAGTGATATTTGAAACCATGATTAATAGTACAATATATTCAAGTAGTTAATACGTTGCCCGTGTGCAATATCAGCATTCCGACACCAGGTGGGCATGAGCGATTTGAATCAATTTTAATTCCTGGGAATAACTATCATGCCAGGGGTATAAGCTTACTAGCCATCGCGTTCCCACATATAGCCCCCATCTCCACATGTCTTGTCCCAAGATTCAAAGCACCCCCCTCCTAACCGCCGGGTTGTGCCCTCTCAGGAGCATTACCATAGCGCACTAGGTTAGCCCTCCCTTGAGTACAAGCGCCCCTAGGCCCATCGGCCTCCTGCAAGTGGATGGACGGCACCTCGAAAACTTCGGACGAGCCCAGGTGATGGGGACTAGGGTTCCCGATCTTCCAAGAGGTATGCATAAGTCGGTTTAGGGGTGGAGAAGTCCGAGCGGAACGATCGAATCCTTGCAATCACTACACCACTACTCCGATGGTTATTGACCGCGTGATGTGCGCAATCGACCTCGCCAAGAAGGCTATCATTCCTGCAATGCAACCGAGAGAACACAAGCAAGAACGAGGAATAAACGCAATCAAGATTAATCTTGTACACAAGTGGGGTTTCACAAACCGGTGACAGTGAAACTGTTCACAACAGAATAATCTAAGCAAAACCCATCTAATCTAAAGACAGCTACAGAATATGTACAAGATAGAGGTATAGGGGGTGGCTGAGCAACCCTAGGGCGTACAAGGCCAGCGGGCCCAAAAACCGGTCCAGCAGCACCCTGGTAGATTCTGATCATCATGTTTTTTTGACGATTCCCATTGACTCCAAGATTTTTTGTGCATGAGACCAGATGGGTTGGAAAGCTTATCTCCTTAGCTTTCCGTCGATATGTAGAATGCCCGAAACGGAGTCAGTATTTGGCCTAGGCATCCATTTTACTGAGGCCTACTCCTGCAGTCCGAACCGGCCTTGCCAATAAATTGAACCTCAACACGGATTGGGTTTCAAACTCCATCTTCTCTTGGGCCTTGATCATATGCACGTTGTACATGTTCTCATCACTAGGTAATACTTTTGCTGATCCCACGACCCGGATAAGCATTCTCGCAATGTTATGCCGACTAGCAGGCGAACAGCGGACGGACCTTAAATGACTTGGGCGAAGTCCATAGTGCGACATCATGAAAAGTAAATATTGAAATAAAATATCCGCTCGGTCTCCATTTAATCATGAGCATAAGTAATAATTGCAAATATAGTAATATCTTTGAAATTTTGAAATCATCTACGCGACGAGTGACTCCATTCACCCGTGTCTACTCATACCTAGCAAATTCTAGGCTGACTCATCCGACGAACCCTATGAATAGGTGCTAGGGCTAGGGCACCTAGGGAATCTAATGCAAGTGTTTTTAGTCAACTCCTAATGCGGATGCATAAATATCAAGCAATTAACATTATATTAGCTGGGTGAATTATGATCCTGCCTATCTTCTTCACTAGGGTCAGTAGCTGCCTTCGGAGCGAAGTCGGGCACCGGCTGCTGGTCTTCTTGCTCCTGGTTCTGCTATTCTTCTGGCTCCTCCACGATCGGCTGCTCCTGCAGGTGCTCCTCGCTCGCGGAATTTATATGCATGACATAATGCAATATGAGTTCAAGGAAATGCAAATGCATGCATATGGTGTAGATGAAATGTAATCAACCGTAAGCAACAAGTAGAGTTATGCATTTTCGTGTCAAATCTTATTCAATACTAAGAAATCGTACAAACCATCACCTAATGTAGGTTAACACATCGCATGTGATAACACAAGGACTTGTAGCAAGTGGACAAACCCTAATTAAGCAACACTAAGCATACATGGCAAGTCTACCTCATCTCACTTAAGCAAATTTTTATTCAGCCTTAGTTTTAATCTCTCAAGTTGAGTTTTGGATGTTAACCAGTTCTAAATGCACTTCAACAATTTTTGACATGATGGCAGTTATAGTAAAAGGCCACTGGCCAAATTTCAGCCACAAAGGTGTTGTAGATTAATTACTACAATTTCAGTAATTTTCCTTAGCAACTAAATTATCAGATTTGTTATAATTAGCAGGAAATTTTTCTGACCTTCCCATTTTAGTAGCAAGCACAACAGAGCATAATATTCATGTACAAAAATTAGCAATGAAACTATCTCAAATCTGTTAGGACATCTATTTTCCATATATTTAGTTTAGCTTATTTAGATTGCAACAGTAAATAGTGGCAATAAAATTCACAAAAATGTTTTCTGGAACCTAAAATTACTATAAAGCACCATGCTTTTTCCTGAAATTTATTTTACAGTTTAAATTCACTTTTTCCTATAATCTATTTAAACAAGCATTATCTTGTAAATTCCAAATCACCCCACAAACCTTACATGCAGGCTCCCAAACTTTTTCTACCAGCTAAATATACCACAAGGTGTTCCCATAAAATCCAGCATAATTTTTAGAGCAAGTTTCATATGGTAAGTATTTCCCATGCATTTTTATTGCAAAAATTCAACCCTAGGGGTAGATCTGGCATTTGGCAGCAAATGCTAGGGCCACAAAAATGCTCCACAGATCCATATGTCACATATGTACTACCAACAAGATTTCATAATTTTTGGAATCCATTTAACCCACTTTTGCTATTTATTTAGTTTTAGCATGCATGCAACATTCTAGGGGCAAAACTGTCATTTACCACCTCACCATCATGTTCATCTGATAGATCTACTTAATAGTAGTACAATGAACTGATTTTGCATTTTTAGCATTTTTGTGTGATTTTTAGTGATTTTTCAAAGTCTCAGCTAGAATAAATAGATTTTAAATCGAAAAATAACAGATCTAGGACCTGTTCGCAATTGTTCATAGTTTTTAGGGCCTAGATCGAGAGATCTGCAAAACTCTAGGAATAGTGCATGGGATTAGATCATAAAAACATGGAAAAGCAGGGGTTAGATCGCGAAATGGTCTTCTTCCTCCCTACCTTCTTCCTCCTCTCGACAGAGAGAGAGGCGGCGGCGGCCCGCGCCAGGATCTGGCCCTACGGGGCACGGCGGTCAGGGAGGGAGAGGAGAAGGTGGGGAACCTTACCCCCAACCTTAATCGGCAAATGAGGTGGCAGAGTGGGGCGGAAATGGCCGGCGATGGAGCTCCGTTTGGTGGACACTTCGGCAGCGAAATGCGGCTCGGAGGAGGGCTAATGTCGGCCTAAGATTGAGGGGAATGGTGGAGTGGAGGTCGAGGATGGCTGGCGTGGTGACGGGGAGGCATGGGATCGAGCGGAGGCGGCAGTTCGAGCTCGGCCCCGAGCTGTTTGTTAATGGCGGCAGGAAAAACGGAGGAACGGCGAGGTCTTACGAGGGAGAGAAAAGAGGAAGTGAGGGCGCAGCTCCCCACTTAAGGGGCACGGCCGCGGGGAACGATCCGCGGCCGAGGTGCTCCAGCCGTACGCCGGCGTCCATGCGGTTGCTGTTGGCTCGGCACCGTCGTCTCGGGCTGATCGGCGGGCCCACGCGTCAGTAAGAGAAAAAGAGAGAAAAAGGAAAACGCATTTTGACTGGTTTTGTTTGCCTCTGAAAATCAAGAATTTGACCCATTAAAATCCGAATCAGGGAAAAATCCAATTGGATGAATTTAAGCTCTCTTCTTGATCTACATTTTTGTCAAAAAGTTTGGTACCAAGTTCTATTGAGATTTTTGAAGAAATTTGAATTTGAACAATCTGACTCAACTTTGACCGACAGCACTCACCAGATTAAAAATTCCATAAGTCCATTTTAAGATCATTTTCATGCAAGGTGAAATATACCAATGTTGTTTAGAATTTCATAAGCTACAGCTTTCTTATATGAAGTTTCATAAGAAAGTGAACCTATCTCCCAGAAATTTGAATTTGCTTGACAGGCCTTGTTTGAACAGATTTTACATGTTGACAGAAAGAGACCCAAAACTCTAAGCAAACATTTGTGCATGTCAAAGAACCAATTACCAAAGTTGTTTATCCTGAAATTGTCTACACATTTGGTATATAAAGTCTCATCCAATTCACATTAGTATTAAAGCTACAGGGTAAATATAAATGCAGTTTCAGAACAACAAGGTTTAATTTGCTTCAAATCACTTAACCCACTCATGCCCTATACATGAAATGATGCAATTAAGCTAATGATGCCAATGTAATGCACTTGAGATGCTAGGGGCATCACACTTCTCCATGCAAGGAAGGAACACTTGAATTGAAGCACCATCCTTATTGGCAGCTGAATAGTATGTGCCTCTAAATTCATGATCACATTATGTTCCTTCAGCCAATTCATCCCCAGAATAAGTGGAATCTTTCCCCCCGGGCAGAATCAAAGGTTGGGTGAAGAGAGAAAAAAGGGAAGAGAAGAAGGGAGACAAAGGAAAACTGCGCACCGCCACGTATTTAGTGACCGACGGTGAGAGCCGCAATCTCCGCCGCGCGGAGTGGTCGCCGGCGTCGCCGCGGCGTGCACACCGTGCACGCGTGCGTCGCACGCACCACGCGCACCCCGGTGCTGGCCAAACCGGCCAGCTGGGCTGAAAGGCACTTGGGCTGAACTGCCTGGGGTAAAGAGGTGGGGGAGAAAGAAGGCCTGTCTTCTGGGTCGAAAACAAGAGAAAAAGAGATTGGGCCGGCCTAGTTTTCAAACTTGGCCAGGCCAATTTTAGAAAGGGTAGAAATAGGACTTTTATAAAAGATTATTTTTGAGTTTTGGATTTGTTTTTCTATTTTCTGAAAATCTAATTCTTTTCTAACATTTTAAAGACTATTTTATTTAAATTTTAAATTAAATTTTATAATTAGTTCCTAATCTTTAAAAATTCCAATAATTATTATTTATTTAATTGTATTTCATTTAATGATTTTAAAAAACTTTAGAAAATTATTTTAAAAAGCCCTAAAATTCTTTAATCCAGGATGAGGCCTTGGATAATAATTCCAATGCCCCGCCTTTTCTTTAGAAACTTCTTCCATTCTTTTATTTACAGGTCGATCATCCACATACTTAAAACTCATGCATGTCAGTCATTTATTTAGGTGCGATAACTCCTTCTCCCTCTGCTGGTGAATCCTCAGAAAACACTACTCCAGAGATCCCCAAAGTCGGAGTTTAGGAGCCATCTTTTATTTCTAAAGAGGAACCTTCTAAAGCTATTTTTGATCCTAACTCTTTAAATCTAGGCAAGCCCCGGTGCATTTCCCTTTTCCTTTGAGTCTTAATCAATGAGTTATGATTGTGCATTAGAGTTAGGAATTGATTGAAACCCTAGTGCATGAATAACTTTATATATCAGCATATCTATTCCTACACGTAATAAATTAGAAGGCTTAGTCATGCTTAAATCATAGGTTAAGTTTCTTTAAAAAAAACTAAATCTACAAACCCAAGTTTCTTGAGGTTTTAACCGGAGACAGTGGCATGATCAGTTATGCTGTTGGTATTCATAATTATGGACAAATTAATGAATGAACATGGATTTGGATCCTGACCCTGCCCATATCGCATAAGGCCGTACGATGTTTGGCCATGCTTTCGGCCTTCGAACGCACCTCTTTCACTTGTCATCCTTAGCGGCCTCCAATAAACCTCTCATTCTTTGTACCTAAGAGTTGGAACTATAAAAGACCAACTGGAAGGTAGGAGACAGGCAGGTGTCAACGGACTGTACACTCGGGTTCGATGAGGATGGTTTCGACTTGGTGGCACTGGATGTTAGGTTGTCATATGCAGATTCATTCTACTTGCATGATGATATGCTACGAGCTTGCGCCCTAACATACAATAAGAATTGGGAATCTTGTTTGCCATTGGCTGAGTTCACTTATAATAATAGTTATTAGAAGAGCTTAAAAATGGCACCATTTGAAGCTTTATATGGTAGACGTTGTTGAACTCCCTTGAATTGGTTTAAACCTGGAGAACGGGTGCTCTTTGCTCTTGAATTAGTGACTACCGTGGAAGAACAAGTTCATTTCATTCAAGCCTACTTAAAAGCTGCACAGGCTTGACAACAAAGTTATGCTGATAAACGAAGACCGCCTTTATTCTTCCAAGTTGGAGTTTTAGTTTATTGTAAAGTATTCCTATGAAAGGTGTTCATCGCTTTTGTGTGATCGACAAATTAGCCCCTCGATATATTGGACCATTTCCAATTATCGAGCAGTGGGGCCCAGTAGCCTATTGGTTGGAGTTACCTCCTCACATGTCAGCAATTCATGATGTGTTTCATGTATCCCAACTTAAGAGATGCCTCCGAGTACCAACAGAAGAAATAGATCAAGTAAAAGTCCAACTGCAACCTGATCTAGTTTATAAAGAATGCCCGCGCAAAATATTGGATGTTAAAGAAAGGGTGACATGACAAAAAGTTATCAAATTCTATAAGATTCAATGGAGGAACCATACTCACGAAGAAGCTACTTGGGAATCAGAACACTTCTTACAATCTAAATATCCAGAGTTTTGGGAGAAGATTCAAGAAATCACCATTAGTAAGCCCTTCAAATCTTTTCAAAAAGTGTTTCATCTTGATACTAGGCCCTCTTAAATCTTGGGATGAGATTTCTTTAAGATGGGAGGGTTGTGATACTCCATATCTTAAACCCTATTTAAGTGCATTAAGCATGTCATCATATGCATTTTCAAATTTTGTGTTTAAGATTTGAATTGTTTTAAAGCAAAATGGAATTCAAACTCCTTCAAGAATTATTTTTATCCAAGGACAAAAGTGCAAGATGATAGTATAAATTACACTCTTTCACTTTTGTATTTGGACCTTTGTGTGAAACTTATTTTTCTTTAGGTTTTAAAGGGTAAAAAGTAATTGTATAAAAAAAGGGGGGAAAGGGGTCAAACTAGAGGCCCAAAGCTGCTGCGGCCCACCCCTTGTTGCAGGCCTAGCAGGCGCCACGCTCCTCGTGTTGATGGCCCAGCCAAAGCCATGGGCTAGCACTGGATTTGCGCCCAGCCACCACCTGTGCCCAACCCATGAAGAGGCCCCCTCCTCCCGTCGTCTTCCTCCTTGGGATGGAGGCAGATAGGATCGCTGCCGCCGCCGTCCTCATCTCTGCCATCGTTGCTCCGCTGCCCTGAGCCCTATAAGAGCACTGCCAAAGCACACTCTGACCATCCTCAACCCAAGCCCTAACCCTCACCGCTTCCCGACCTCCCTATAGCATCCGCACCACTCATTTTCCGCCACCATCCTTCTCATCGTCGATCACCGCCTATGCTGCCTTCATTTGTCACCTGAGGGTAGGACCTCTCCTATATTGATTCCCTCTTCCTCCCACTCCAATCCTCATTGAGGATTAGGTTGCTGCGAGTTCGAATCCAGCTCGCGCCCCCTCTATGGCGACGGTGGCAATGGCCACCGCGTTGCCTCTAATTCCCACCCACACAAGCCCTCTTCAGGCTCCCCACCTTGTGCACCTGGTGCAGGACTCCCGCGCACACCTCGCGTGGGTATTCCTTGGCACTAACGTGGCTCAACGGCGCCGGGAATGGTATTCGTCGTTGCATGCGCAACGCGCGCATGACTCGGACACCGCGGATAGAGCGAGGAGGGAAGAGAGAAAAAAGGGAAGAGAAGAATGGAGAAAAAGGAAAACTATGCGCCGCCACGTATGTGGTCACCACCAGTGAGAGCCGTGACCTCCGTTGCGCGGAGTGGTCGCCGTCGCCGCCGCGGCGTGCACACTATGCACACGTGCGTTGCGCGCGCCACGCGCACCCAGGCGCTTGGCCAAACTGGCCAGCTGGGCCGAAAGGCCCCTTGGGCTGAGCCGCCTGGGCCAAAGAGGACGGGGAGAAAGAAGCAAGCCTTCGGCCTGTCTTTTGGGCCGAAAAAGAAAGAAAACGAGATTGGGCCGGCCTAGTATTTAACTGGGTCCTAGCCAATTTAATAAGAATAGAAATAGAACTTTATAAAAGTCTATTTTGGGCTTTTAGTTTATTTTTATTTCCTATTTCTAGAAAATCTTATTCCTTTCTAACAGTTTAAAGTTTGTTTTATTTCTTTTAAGTTTTAGTTTAAATTTTTAAAATATTAATTTCTAATCTTTAGAATTTCAATAATTATATTTAATTGTTTTTAATTCATTTAATAGTTTTAAATAAATAAATAAATAATTATTTATTTATTTATTTAAAACCTTAGGAAATTATTTTAAAATTCTTATAATCTTTTAAGATTTGGATGATACCTAAGGATTTGTTCTGATGACCCGCCTTTTCTTTAGAAACTTTTATCATTCTTTTTATTACAGGTTGATCATCCTCATCCTTAAAACCTCATGCATGTCATTCATTCAATCAGGTATGATAACTCATTCTCCTCCTGTCGGAGAATCTTCAGAAGTTATTACTCTAGAAATCCCTAAATTCGGAGTTCTAGAGCCATGTGTAGTTTTGGAAGAGGAATCTATTGAGGCTATTTTTGATCCTAACACTTTCAACCCAGGCAAGCCCTGGTGCATTTCCCTTTTCTTTTCTTTTGAATCTTAATCAATGAGTTATGACTATGCATTTGAGTTAGGAATTGATTCAAACCCTAGTGCATGAATAACTCCTTATATCAACATATTTATTCCCATTTGCAATAGATTAGAATTGCTTAGTCATGCTTA
Source organism: Paspalum vaginatum (assembly GCA_030272315.1). Taxonomy (NCBI): domain Eukaryota; kingdom Viridiplantae; phylum Streptophyta; class Magnoliopsida; order Poales; family Poaceae; genus Paspalum; species Paspalum vaginatum. The sequence continues at coordinate 26,139,719 of CM059015.1, read as the reverse complement.
AATGTTAGGTTACGTTCCTTTTAAAGAAATTGAACCCGGAAAACAAAGTTTCCTGAGGCATTAATTGGAGACAGTGGCAGGATCAGTTATGTTTGATGTTGACAATCTTGAAAACACTAATGATTGAACATGGATTTGGATCCTGACCCTGCCTATGTCGCTTAAGGTTGTACGATGTTTGGCTATGCTTTCGGCCTTTGAACACACATCCTTCACTTGTCGTCCTCGTCACGGGCTTTGATAAACCTCTCATTCTTTGTACCTAAGAGTTGGAACTATGCGAAACCATCTGGAAGGTGGTAGACATGCGGGTGTCGACTAACTGTACACCTGGGTTCGATGAGGATAGTTCCGACTAGGTGGCACTAGATGTCAGGTTTTCATATGTGGGGTCGTCGTACATGCATATGATGGGTGATTGAGTATTATTCCTAGGAGTATAAAATTGATTCGAATCGCTAGGACTTACCAAGTATAAGAGCTTGATCGCCACCAACTTTCATAGTTAAGAAGAATAATGCTTCTGTTAAAGAATGATTTTGCAAAGTGTTTGCCTTGCTTGATAATAGAATAGGTATAAGATAGCATAAGTAGGATATAACCAAAACAGTGATGACACTTAAAACTAAGGATCCACTTGTAGGCAGCAGCAGTGTGAGTTGACTTAACCAGATCAACTTTAGGTTAGAAAGTCGGGTTTAGACCCACTGGTCGAATAAGTCTTGCTCTGTATTAGTACTCAGGGTTGTGGCTTTAATCCTTTTTCTGGTATAGAGCTTTAGCTCATCTCTGTTCTTTAAGAAGATGTTGAAGCTGGGTGTCCTTCTAACAATCTTCATTATACCTCTTAAAGTTGAAGAAACAAAGAACAAGATGTTAAAGCTTCCTTTCCTTTTGTGAAGTTGTTCGATGTGAAATAGCATAAATGGGCTCGATGTTGATTTCACTTAGTATTACTTCTTAGATGAACGAGTTCCACTAATTGGTTCTCGCCTCGCTGTAAGTTTCTCATTTTTGTTATTCAAATTGTAAAGACTTTCCTGTTCTTACCATCACCTGTTTTGTCTTTATTAAAGTTTATTAATCAAACTTCTGATATTGGAGAGATCCAAGGACTCTTTATGGGTCACCTGGTGTATAGTCCGATCTTGTCTGGCATAGTCGGGGCCCTTTGGGGACCTGACGGACTACCGGAACTTTATCCAGTTTAGGTGCTAAACTCGTGTTATGTGCTTAAACTAGGTTAAGTTGGCGGTTCCACCTTACATCATGTCATACCTGTGGTGCATCTTTTTACTTACCTTGCCTTGGGTGCTTAAGAGATAGAATGACTTTATTGTAGGAATAATTCTAACCTATCCTCTTTGGATGTCCTTCTCAAGTGGTTTCAACATTTCAAAACAAAAAGGAGCTGCGCCTAGGTACCCTTGATCGCTCAGAAGTGCCTCCTCACCAAGGGTCATGATATTGGCCAACATTTTCGTACACTAAGGCCTTTGTGGAGCTTTAGGTGGGGGTGAATGTGGCACACTTAGAATGTTTATTTTGCTGAGCCAATGATTGGACCAGAGAATGTACTTTATCACTTCTTCTATTTGATCATTGGATTATGAGTGGTGAAACAAAAGTGTCACCTTCTCTTAATTTTCATTCCTTGTAGCCTTTATTGATTTGGAGGGAATATGGAGCTTTATTTCTTTTTACCATTCTTGAACTAGCATGCTTTCCATTTTGCCATTCTTTTGCACGCATTTTTTCTTGTTGTCATGCTTTGGCACGCATATTTTTTCTTTTTGTCGTGCAGTTGCACACATATTTTTTCTTTTTGTCGTGCTTTTGCATGCATATTTTTTTATATCTCCATAGCCTTCCTCCTTGAAACTTGAAGGCTTAGGGAATATGAGAAGTGTTTGGAGACTTTGGTGGATACAAAGTCCGGACTGGAACATTCGCATTTGATGCTTTGTACTCCACTCATCAACAGAAGGTGAGATTTCTACTCAATGAGACTCAAAATTTGAAAAAGCTCAAAACATTTCTAAGTAGCTCTTTGTAGTGATTTAGAACATTTGATGTATTTTTTTTTTGCTCTGGTAGGAATTTTGACCTAGGGGAGCATTGTTTTGCCATTTAAAAATAAAAACCTGATATATTCATCTTACTAGGAACATGAAAGAATCATCCCACTTTTAAGTCATCTCATTGTTTGTCAACAACTTAGGCTTGGTATCACAAATGACAACCACAAGGTAAAAGATTTTAGTTCACTTCTTGTTATTTATGAACAAGGGACTAGGCTAAGCATAAGTTTTCATGCAAGAATTAAACCATTCACTTGACAGAGCAACTATTCATCATTTCGAAGATGAAGCTAGCATGGGAACTTAATTGTGGGAGTTATTTATTATGATACAAGTTTTTAAGATTAATCAAACGAGAATAAAACATGCTGAAATTAAAGATACATCACAACTCTCATGGTGGGACAGAAACAGTCATTCAGGCAGGACTTGGCAACTTTCAGTGAAACAAAGGGATGCACAAATGGGTGGTTTGGCAGACATACCGTCTGTTTGTCGGGTTTTTCTCCCCCCAAGCTTTAATGAATCTCAGTCACGATGGAACCCCTAGAGTGGTAGTACTGGCGGTTTTGATCATAGATGAGGTCGACAGTTGCTCTTGTTTCCAAGAGCATGTTATGGGCGACATCATGTTGCTACTGCATCTCGATGGTGCACTGGTTGACCTTGTTGAGGTTGTCCGTCATCCCCAGAGTGCGATGCTCTTGAAGGTCCAGAGCCCCAAAGAGGCAGCTCAGGTTCCTCGAGAGCACGTCGTTGGTGTAGCGGGCTGATGTGAATGGACCTACACCCTGACCATAAAACTTCTAACCTCCGCCGTAGTGGTCTGGCTATGGTGGGTGTGCTGAGGCACATTGAAGTCAGTGTTCCATGAGTTGTGCCATGATTTCCCTGGTTTTCCCAAGCGGGTGCCTCGCTCAGGTTTTCCCGGGAAGGTTTGACGCTCAGGTTAACCCAGGAGGGTTTAGCGCCTTTAGCTTGTGCATGTTCCTGTGCCTTGCGAATTCTTTCCTCGAGTTGTCATCGCTGGGTGCATGTCATCACTTCGGAGATACTATTCTTGCAGCTTTGGTTTCTAGCTGCACGGTTTGTGTTCTCATAGAATAATTTTGAACAACGGTGCGAGAAGCGGCAGTTCCGATTCATAGCGTCTAAACATCATGATGAGCTCACCTGCTACGGTAAGTGTGCCTGGATGAAGTGCTGCTCCAGTGATCATGCGTGATGGGTCATTTTGCATGAAAGCTGTGCTTGCATTCGTTAAAACTCTCAACTTATTATGATCCTCGTCACGATTGACGTGATCGAGATAGTGTTGCCATCATGAACTAGCTTAAGCCAATGATAAACCATGCTGAGCACAGGAGCAAACTTTTGCTTCCTCCACATAATGTAGAGGCAGCTCACAACATCTATAGTAACGCAGCGGTTGTGATCCTGAGGAAAAATGACCATGGTGAGCCAATGAGCGAGAAAATGCATGGTAGGGTGTTTGACATTTGTGATGCTCTTTTCCCTGCAGCTATCATCCCCATCTAACTCTGTCCAAAACTCCATAGAATTATAGCCTATGGCTTCCGCAGCAACATAGCAGTGTGATGAGAACCCCAGACAATCGCTGAGCTGACTTAATGTGAGAATATGATCAGTATTAAAGAGTCAGAACCATATAGTCGTCCTTGCCTGCTCATCCTCGACGACTTGTAGTGTCGTGAGGAACTCTTTGGTGAGAAGCACCACACACCCTTATGGAACTTCCGTGAAGTTTTCCCAGCCGATAGCATGGAATACTTCATCGACCTCGTCCAGCATGCCTATGCTGGGGATGAGGAGCTCATCGAAGTACTAGGACAAGGGCGTAAGGTTACTGGTGAAGACGCCTGTTATTGCCAGAATCTAGCTGATCCCAGTATTAGGCTGGATTGGCTAGATGGGCCGAGAAGAGCTGCTCAAGGAAGAAATAACCGATGTCATAGTTACGGCCGATGGACCATGTATCTTAGAGATCGAGTGGGATTAGGATTTTTTGTTTTTCTAGCTAGAATCGGACTTGACGTCTAAGTCTCCGAACTATAAATATGTACCCAAACCTATAAAATAATGTAGACAATGTACATTCCCTAGCACCGGTTGTCTCCATATTCTCTCGGGCATCACCGCCCCAGAGCAATTAGGGTTTTTAAGGTAATCGTCATGCTAGCTCTAACGCTTCTTTCATATAATTGTTATGGCTTTAGGGCGTGAGCCATATGGTGGACCTCGTACTGAAGCATTTTTGATGGCGAGGTTTGCCAGTTATCCTGATGAATCTCATATCGAGCTCTGCTCGACACAAGATCCATTATTTACCTCGCATGTTTATCAATCTGTTTATGTATCTTTGTTTCACGTGGTAGATCGGTTCACATGTAGCTTGATATACGTTGCCTAATCGTTTGTTACAATCCACGACGTGTGCTGCAACACGTGCATGCGACATGCCAATAGAATAACGTGTGCCGAGAACCCTATCTTCACGTGTCTTAGATGTATCTGTCTATCTACATGAACTTCTTTGTAGGTTCGGTTAGAAGTCGATCTGGCTATGCAGATATTTTATGTCATATTTTAGATAGGTTTATATATATATATATTATTTATATTTATATTTATATTTATATAGATAATATATATATATATATATAGCGCGACTATTCGGAGCCCAAGGTTTCTTTTTAGGAAGTGAAGCCCGAGCGCATCCCCGCGCGCCTTGTTGGTGTCTCTTAGCCTTAACAGGTTTTACATCTGCAAGCGCACGGAGACCGCTGTAGCCTTTCACTCAGAGTATTCCGAGTATTGTAAATTTCCACAGGGAAGCGGTAGGCGAGAGAGTGTAATTGAATCTACTCAAATCGAATGGAATGTAATACTTGGATAAGTTATACCAACTAGAAGTCAAACAGGGGTAAACGTGACAAAGATAGGTGTATTGGTGGATAGGTAAGTCTATCCGTAGAAAGGTATAGTTGCCTGGGAGGACAACGAGTGAAATAAAGTCACCAAACTCTATTTCTAATCGGCTGCGAAGGTTATCCGTGAATAATCAAGATATTTAAATAAACAAGTCAGGGTCTTACGTCGAGCGAAATTCTAGAGTCTCGAGGGTACAAGGGGTATATAGTTGGTCCCGAAGGAGAGTTTAGCTAACACCTATGGGACTCCCGAACAACGGGCCTGGACTACACAATCACACCACACGCTGCCACCGAGTGGGGCTACTAGACAAAGCTGCATGGAGAGGATGGCATGCTATAAACATGTTCCAGCGAAGCTTGAACAATGATAGATCGTCCTTGATCAGAGGACAGGATCTAGCCAGAGCCTAGCGTCTAAGTCTAGGGTTTAGTTATAGCACCGGCAAGAATAACATGAGTTGAATAACTGAGTAAAACACAACCTAAGCCTAGCAAGTGTGCAAAGAAAGGTACACCACACTCGCAAGAGATAGAACTTAGAGTAAAATATAACTAAAATTATATTGGAGATAATCTAAACACAAAGATACAAAGCTTTTACCGCAGACTCGAAGATAACTCCAGAGACTCCGAGGCAAAGCTCGACTCAACTCTAACTTCTAGGACTATCCTAACTACTAAGGGAATAGTGTAGCACTCTAAAATAGAACTTGAACTCAACTCCACACCTTACAAATGAGCTCTCGGGGTCTATTTATAGTACAATCGAGTGAGGGGGGTATTTATAGAGACGCTAGGTCGGTTAGGGGATAGGTCGGTGGCCGAGCGGCCAAGGTCAGTGGCCGGGCGGCCACCTACATGGCTGGGTGCCCACACCTATGGCTGGGCGGCCATAGGATCCACCGACTTTAGTGATCCAACGCTTGATATTGCTTCCCTAGGTCAGTTGACGGTTGAAACGGTTGTTGCACGTGCAAAACATGTCCGATGGATGGCCGGGCGGTTACTTGTCTTTCCCTGGTTGGTTGCATGTTGGGTCCCTTGGATTGGTGACGTCACTGATCCATGTTTTGATGCTCTTTCGACCCTTAGATATATTGGATACTCTTTTGTATGGTTGGATCTTCATTGTCTTGTGTTTGTTTGCATGTAGGATCAAAAAACGTGGCAAGTGAGGTGGCCGAGCGACCATGCAGCTCCTGACCAATGGCCGGGCGGCCACTGGTGCGCTGGGACATGGCCGAGCAGCCATGGGTCATGGCTGGGCGGCCATGGCCAATTCGCCATTGTTGCCCATCTTTGGTCTTTAGCTTGTTTTCAACCATTTTGCACATAGTTTGGTACTTGCATCCAACAATTCATGTACATCTTGTGGAAGTCATTAGTAGCTAGGGTTAGTCCTATTATTTCACATGTTCTGCTTCATTTGGTGGATAATTGACGGTAGACATCATGAGATTACGACTGTTAACACCCCCCGAGATTAAACTTTTGCTCGTCCTCGAGCAAAGCTAAGACTGAAAGTGGATCAGGAGTTGCTACAATATCGAAGATGAAGTGAAATTCTTATATGCAACTCAACACTCAAACTTTTGCCCCGAGTAGTGAGATAATTGAAGTTTTATCTCATGTCATACCTGTGGTGCATCTTTTTGCTTACCTTGCCTTGGGTGGTTGAGAGACAGAACAACTTTATTGCAGGAGTGATTCTAACTCATTGTTTTCGAATGTCCTCCTCAGGTGTTTTCAAGATTTTCAAAACAAAAGAAGCTTCCCCAAGGATACTCTCGATCGCTCAGAAGTGTTTTCTCACCAAGAGTCATGAACTTGGCTACGATTTCCTACACTTAGGCCTTTGTGGTGCTTTAGGTGGAGGAGAATGTGGTACACTAAGGATGTTTATTTTGCTAAGCCAAAGATTGGACCAAAGAGTATACTTTATCATTTCTTCTGTTTGATCACTGGAGTATGAGTGGTGGAGCAATGTGTCTCCTTCTCTTAATTTTCATCCCTTGTAGCCTTTTATATATCTGGAGGGGATATGGAGCCTTTATTTATTTTTGCCATGGTTGAACTTGCATGCTTTTCATTTTGCCGTGCTTTTGCTGTGCATTTTTTTTGGATCCATACCCTTCCTCCTTGAAGTTTGAAAGGTTAGGGAATATGAGAAGTATTTGCAGACTTTTTGGTGGGTGCAAAGTTCGGAATGGATCACTTGCATTTTTGTACTCTAGCTATCAATAGAAGATGATATTTCTACTCAATGAGACTCAAAATTTGACAAAGCTCAAAACATATTTAAGCAGCTTTTTGTAGCGGTTTCTAATATTTGAAGCATTTTTGGCTCTGGTAGGAATTTCAACCAAGAGGAGCTTTATTTTGTTATTTTCAAAATAAAAGCCTGAGATATTAATCTTACTAGGAACATGAAAGAATCATCCAACATGTAAGTCATATCATATCTCTCAACAACTTAGGTTTGTTATCACAAATGGCATCCACAAGGTAAAACTATTGGTTCACTTCTTTTTATTTACTAGCATGGGACTTCTGGTGGGGCAGAACAGACGGTTGGTGGGGCAAAGTTGACTTCAGGGAATCATATGGAAATGCACAAAGGTTTGGGCTGACATGCGTACCTCCCAATTGTTGGTCCCCCCCCCCCGAGCTTCAACGAAGCTCAGTTGGGGTAGAAACCTCGCCAATTGTAATACATGAGGTTTTGCTCCTGCATGCGTTCAACTGTTGCCCATGTCTCTAGGACCATGTTGTGGGTGGCTCCTTGTTGGTCCTGTATCTGGTGGAGGTCATCTGTTATCCCCAAGGTGTGGTGCTCTTGGAGATCCAATGCCCCAAAGACGGCGTTGATGTTCCCCGCGAGCCAGTTGCTAGTGTAGCGGGCGGAGTTGGACGGACCTACACCATGACCATAAAATTGCTCACCTCCGCCGTGGTATGATGACGTCGTGTGTGCTGATGGTACCATGGAGTCCCACGAACTGTGCCATGATTCCCTTTGGTTCCCCCAGGCGGGTGTGTCTCCCTGGTGAGAGGGTCTAGCGCCTGGGTGAGCTCAGGAGGGTCCTACGACTAGGGAGCCCATGCAAGTTCGGCACCTGGTTCCTGTGCATCTTCGTATGCCTTGCGAATTCTTTCCTCGGCTTGACGCCATTGGGCATGAGTCATTACTCCGGAGACACTATTCCTTGCAGGCTCGGGTGCTTGCTGCATGGTTAGTGATCTCATAGAATATAATTTGAACTACGGCGCTGGAAGCGGCAGCTCAAACTCATAGCCCTTGTATGTCATGATATAATTTCCTTGTGTGTCCGTCCTTAGGAAGTGCGTGTGAAAGAAGTGCGAATCTTTGACTATGGAAGAAGTGTCATTAGGCATATATGACACGAAAGCATTAGCTAACACTCCCAAACCATTGGCGTTCCTCATCACGAATGACGTGATCGAAATGGTAGTGCCAACGTGAACCAGCCCTTGCCAGTCATTGATTATACTACGCACAGGGGCAAACTTCTGTTTCTTCCACATAGCATAGAGGCACCTAATACCATCTACTCTGACACAGTGGGAGTCATCCCACAGGAAAACAACCATGGTATGCCAACGAGTTAGAATCCGCATGGTAGGATGTTTAATATTCGTGATGCTCTTTGTCCCTCAATAGTCAGCCCCAGCCAACTCTCTCCAAAACTCTACAGAGCATTGTGGCGTGAAGTCCAGCAAGTTGCTAAATTGACGTAGTGTAAGCTCATAGTCAGTATTGAATAGTCGGAACCAGACAAATGTACCTTCCCTTCGGGTGTCGGTGTGCAGCGTCATAAGGAATTCCTTTGTGAGGAGGACGATTCCTCCTTCTGGAATTTCTGCAAAGGTCCCCCAGCCGACGGCTTGGAACACCTAATCGAACTCGCCTTGCATGCCGGTGTTGACAAGGAGGTCCTCATCGAAGCATTTGGTCAAGGTGTAAGACTTTGGATGCAAAAGTCTTAACGCCTTGGCCTCGTCCTGGCTGCATGGTACGAGCTCCAAGTCAAGGAGTAGCACTGGCCGGTTGGTGGAGGACATTGGAATTTCCTCCGGCTCTTTTGTGCTGATGGAACATCCTCTCAGAAGCAGCATGTCTGCTTACCAGACCAGAACCCTCAGAGGATGACCAGCAGATGTGTTGTCTTGCCTTGCTGACGGCCTTCTTCGCCTTCTTGAATATGCGGTTCATCCTGCAAGACAGTGACAAAAACACGATACCCGAAGGATAGACGACAAGATAATATAAGCGTTAGTGGGTTAGTCGTCCAAACAATAAACTGGTCCTTGTGGGGCATAGCCTCCACAAAACGTTCTTGTTTCTACGGAAATTTGAGAGAGAGTGTGGCCAAAATTTTATTTGGCTAACCAAATTTTATTCAGGCATTATTTTAACTAAGCCTAGAGGGCTTAATTAAGCTACTAAGCGAGAGATTAAGAGAGGGAGAGGAGAGTATGCAGCTTGCTGCGTGGTGCACTGAGCTATGAAGCAGGGAGCTATATTTATAGGAGAGATGGGGGTGCAGGGTGGCTGGGCGACCAGGCAGGGTGGCCGGGTGCCCACTGCCCTTGGCCGGGCGGCCATGCAGAAAGCGCTAGGCAGCCATGCATGCTCGTAGTGTACTGAGGGGACGTGAGTGGTGCAGAAATTTTTTACGGTGGGTGCAGAGAGGGGCCGGGCGGCCATGCGGAAGGGTCCTTGTGCCAATGTGCACGCATGCAGCTAGGATTAGGTGCATCATTGAGCTAGTTGATGGGGTATGGGCAGGTGGTGGTGGCCGAGCGGCCACAGGTGGTGGTCGGCCGATCAGTGGTGCGGTCGGCCGGCCGGTCAGTGGTCGGGCGGCCATGTTTTTTTTTGAAAATTTTAGAAAAGGGTATAAACTTGTGCCTAAGAAAAAATAGAATTTATGCAAGACTAAATTTAAACATGCAGTGGAGTGCAAAAAATGAATTAAGCAAAAAATAAACATGCCGTCGAATGATAATGCCAACTTACCTGTTGACGAGGGCAGACCATCGTTTACCTCTCAGGGTTATGTAAGCATCAAAGTTAAGATCTTCTTTTCTTTGTGCTTCATTAACTCTGCACCGTCCTGGCATATGCAATTGGCTCTCGGCGCTAACTTTGTGCTATCCTGGCATATGCAATTGGCTCTCGGCGCTAACTCTGCACTGTCTTGACGTATGTAATTGGCTCTCAGTGCCTGACCTTATTCATAGGCAGTTTGCCTTCTCTGCGTTGTCTTGTATGCAATTGGCTCTCAGCACAGACCTTGTTCACAGGAGCTTTGCCTCCTGTTGTGGGACTAGGCTTGCCGTGTCTTTTCTCTTGTTGCCTCAATTTTCTGCTTTTCATGGCAGCTTCATACTCTTTTTGTTCGATGTCAGCCTTGCTTTTCAATTTGCTCAGCATAAATGAAATGAGACTGTCAACCTCTGAATTTGGCTTCTTGGTGCCTCTCCTTACCTTGGGTGCATCCTTTTGTGCCTGGCACTTGAAAGTGTGCACCTTGTTGCACTGCTCAACTTTTGGCTTGAAGGCGAATGTCTCCTTCTGGCCATTAATGTTGAGGTGAACCTTGTCTGCCCCAACATCAATGGTCGCTTCTGCTGTGCTCAGAAATGGCCAGCCAAGGATGAGTGGTGGTTTTGAGTCAATCTCCATGTCTAGTACCACAAAATCTATCGGGATGAGGAAATTCTGAATTTTCATTGGAACATTCTCTGCGCTGCCTTCTGGGTAGTGAACGGATTGATCCGTGAGTTGTAGACACATGGCCATGGGAGCAAGTGCAGTGTGACTCAGCTTGTCAAAGATGACCTTCGGCATTACGCTGACACTGGCTCCAAGATCACACAATGCTTGGTCAAATGCTAGGTTCCAATCGAGCATGAGATGGCGGGGCTTCCAGGGTCCTTTTTCTTGAATTTAGCTGCGCTACACTCTTTTGTCAAATGCACTATTTCCATTGACGGTAGGGGTTTCTTGTTGTTGAGGATATCCTTTAAATACTTAGCATATGTCGGTACCTGCATTGCATCTAGCAGAGGTATGTTGACATAAAGCTTCTTAATGACCTCAACGAACTTACTATATTGTTTGTCAGCGGCAGCCTTCTTATTTTGTGGAGGAAATGGCAGCACTATAGTATTATAGAACTCATGGGGTAGATGCTTCGATGCTGTCTTCTACTCCTTGAAAAGTGTATCTTCCTCTACGACCTTATCCTCGGACTCAGTTGTCTTGTCCTACTCTTTTCCTGCACGACTAGGAGATGGGGGGTCCTGTGTGGACTTTCCATCCCTAGTGGTTACTACATTTATGTGCTCCTTGGGAGGAGCTTCAGGTTGCCCAGGTAGCTTACCTGCATTTGGGTTAGGTAAAGCAGCAGCCAACTGAGCTATTTGAGTTTTTAACATTTTGTTAAAGCTAAGTTGGTTTTTCATAGCGCTATTCAAAGTTTCCATTTGCAGAGATATAGATTCAAACATCCTATCATTTGCATGGAACTTTTTTACTAATGCTATCATTCATAGCTTTCTGATCAAAATTAAAATTGCTTTTAGGAAACTGCTGTGAACTTCCTAAAGAGTTACCTTGTCTGGAGAAAGGGAGATGTGGTCGTGTGCTCCATCCTGGCTGAGGACGATTCCCGTTGTTGAAGTTATTGCTCCCTATGAAGTTCACGTCTTCGGGTCGCGTCTTAGGGTAGCTATTTCCAGAGTGTCCTGTGTTCCCACAGACTTTGCAAGACATATGAGAGTCGAGGGCTTGGACCAAAGCGGCTTCTGGAGTATCATTTAGCTTTTTCAACAGTAAGTCCATCTTGGCAATGAGCATGTCAGTGCTCTCAATCTGATGGACGCCATGGTATCGGGTACTAGACCTCTCTTCTATCCATCCTTGATTGGTGGCCATTTTTTCAATTAGCCCTTTGACCGCAGTGATGCTCAAGGACAGGAAGGATCCTCCAGCGACTGCATCCAGGTGTTCTTGTACTGAGCGGTGAAGCCCATGAAAGAAACTCTGAATAATGAGCCACTCTTGCATTCCGTGGTGGGGGCAGGCTACGATGTACTCCTGGAGTCTCTCCCAAGCCTCTGCCATGGTTTCATCAGTGAGCTATTGAAAGCTCGAGATCTTGTTCCTTAATGCGTTAGTCTTTCCCAACAGGAAGTGCTTCGCAAGAAATGTATCAGAACATGCGTTCCACGATGTTAGTATTGCTCGGTTGAGGTAGAACCACTGTTTTGCCTTCCCAACAAAAGAGAACGGGAAGAGACGAAGTTTGATGGTGTCCAGTGATGCTCGTTTCATGTTGAACGTGCTGCAGATCTCCAGAAACTGCTGCAAGTGATTGTTGGCATCCTCCATAGCTTGTCCGCAGAATGGGATAGCTTGAACCATATGGATTACCCCTGGCTTGAGTTCGAAGTTCTCTCCCACTTGAACTTTAGGTCCCATAGGAACATTATTGCTCGAGGGGATGGAGAACTCACGAATGGTCTTCTCAGCCATGGTGGTGGTAACTGGAGTACTGGAAGACGTGCTTGGTTCTAGCTCCCTTGGTACAGGTCTTTGCCCGTGGATAGTCTTTGGACAGACTCTCCTGAGCAGTGACTCTGGGTTATTGTGGTAGTTTTTTGGCAGGTCAAAACCGGTCATACACCTCTCTGTTGCAACCACAACAAAACAACAGAGCAAATTGAGCCTGTTAACAACTAGCGGTAAACTTATCAAGTATACAGGGTTCGTAATGAGATATCAATTATCTCTCTGCCTATTGCTTCCCCGGCAACGACCCCAGAAAAGCTTGTTGGCGTCTCTTAGCCTTAGCAAGTTTTACTCCGCAAGCGCACGGAGACCACTGTAGCCTTTCACTCAGAGTATTCCGAGTATCATAAATTTCCACAGGGAAGCGGCAGGCGAGAGAGTGTAATTGAATCTACTCAAATCGAATGGAATGTAATAATTGGATAAGTTATACCAACTAGAAGTAAATCAGGGGTAAATGTGACAAAGATAGGTGTATTGGTGGAGAGGTAAGTCTATAGTAGCTATCCGTAGAAAGGTATAGTTGCCTAAGAGGACAACGAGTGAGATAAAGTCACCAAACTCTATTTCTAATCGGCTGCACGTGCCTAATCAAGATATTCAAATAAACAAGTCAGGGTCTTGCGTCGAGCGAAATTCTAGAGTCTCGAGGGTACCAGGGGTAGATAGTTGGTCCCGAAGGAGAGTCTAGCTAAAACCTATGGGCCTCCGGAACGACGGGCCTAGACTACACAGGCACACCACACGTAGTCACCGAGTGGGGCTACCAGACAAAGCTGTGTGGAGAGGATGGCATGCAATAAATGTGTTCAAGCGAAGCTTGAACAATGATAGACCATCCTTGATTAGAGGAGAGGATCTAGCCAGAGCTTAGTGTCTAAGTCTAGGGTTGAGTTATAGCACCGGCAAAAATAACAAGAACTGAATAACTGAGTAAAACACAACCTAAGCCTAGCAAGTGTGCAAAGAAAGGTACACCACACTCGCAAGAGATAGAACTTAGAGTAAAATATAACTGAAATTATATTGGAGATAACCTGAATACAAAGATACAAAGCCTTTACCGCAGAATCGAAAATAACTCTGGAGACTCCTAGGCAAAGCTCGACTCAACTCTAACTCCTAGGACTATCCTAACTACTAAGGGAATAGTGTAGCACTCTAAGATAGAACTTGAACTCAACTCCACACCTTACAAATGAGCTCTCTGTGTCTATTTATAGTACAACCGAGTGGGGAGGGGGTATTTATAGACACGCTAGGTCGGTGGCTAGGTGGCCAGGGTCAGTGGCCGGGCGACCACCCCTATGGCTGGGTGGCCATAGGATCCACCGACTTCAGTGATCCAATGATTGATATTGCTTCCCTAGGTCGGTTGACTGTTGAAACGGTTGTTGCACGTGCGAAACATGTTCGAAGGATGGCCGGGCGGCCACTTGTCTTTCCCTGGTTGGTTGCATGTTGGGTCCCTTGGATTGATGACGTCACCGATCCATGTTTTGATTGCTCTTTCGACCCTTAGATATTTTGGATACTCTTTTGTATGGTTGGATCTTCATTGTCTTGTGTTTGTTTGCATGTAGGATCAAAGACGTGGCAAGTGAGGTGGCCGGGCAGCCATGGCACATGGTCGGGCGGCCACTGGTGGGCTGGGACATGGTCGAGAGGCCATGGGTCATGGCCGGGCGGCCATGGCCTGTTCGCTATTGTTGCCCATCTTTACTCTTTGGCTTGTTTTCAACCATTTTGCACATATTTTGGTACCTGTATCCAAATATTCATGTACATCTTATGGAACTCATTAGTAGCTAGGGTTACTCCTATTATTTCACATGTTCTGCTTCAATTGGTGGATAATTACCGGTAGACATCGTGAGATTACGACCGTCAACACGCCTCTCTCTCCACTTCGCGTTGAGATCATAGAAATGTATGCAAAACAGCATAGATTGCGTTATATCATAGCTTAGAATCTTTGTTAGACACAAAAGTGGAGGGTACGAGCTCTAGCTGACACATCTGCCCTCTGATGACAACATGCATGCATCCACCCCACATTTACATTACATTCCATTTTCTCGTGATAGTTCTTCGCTCGAACATCCAATTCACGAACGGTTTCCACCACTAGATTGGAGATGTTTTTTACACATTTTGACATCAAATTTAAATACTTTTATCATTTTTAAAAGATAGCCAAATCACGTACGAGCAACCAAAGCATATAAAGCTGTGGGTACAAGCATAGATTGATTCGTTATGCATCATAGAATCCATACAATATGGCAAGTTGATGAGCATAAGAACATAAAGAGTGTACAAAGCTAGTGTTTGAACATATAAAGTTAGCAATGTATCATACAGAGAGATATGCGCTCCATTAACCATGTCATTCTATGGCATATAAATTTCACCGGGCGACATCATTAACTTTTGCAGGAACATATAAAACTAGATGATATATACGTGCTCCAATGATGTTATTTTTTTTGTGTTTGTATGGAAAGGAGGGTGACATCTTGTTCATCCAGCCTAGATCGTATATATCTTAAGTATAGCATATAAAGATGGATATGACTATCTGATGTGATATGGTCACATCCGCGGGGCCTTGTCCCCTCCCGCTGCTATATATAGCTCACGCTTGGAACAGGGGTTTTCCTCGGGATCTTAGAATCAAACACAGACATGAGCGCTGGTCCTCCCGGTAGCTGGTGTGCCTCTAGAGCGGATCCCCATCGTCTGAGCGCCACCAGGAGAGTGGGTGGTGTTTTTCCGATGAGCCCTCCAACAGTCACTGGTGGCAGTGGCGGGGTGAATCCTCTTTCTGCCTCGCCAACGCCGTCTTCACATGCCTTCGAGACTCCTCCGACGGCGCTATGCGCTCTAGGGAATCTTCTTGGGGGGTTCAGGGGGTGCCTCTCCACAAGGAGCTAGGCAAGGGGTCGCGTGCAGCGGGTGGTCATACTGACGATCGTCACTCCAGATATGGATGCACCCCATATACTGCAACGCCATGTAAGCCATTCTGCTCTATTCAGAAGTGTTATTCCATCCACGTTGTGTCTTTTTTGTGCTGCTTCATGCATAGATGAATGTGGGTTTACTGCACTTCATCGCTACGATAGAATTGTACGTTGTTTTCTATTGTTTTTGTCCATGTGAAAAGGTGATATATCCATGTGTGATGCTTGGTATGATTTTCGATACTTTTCCTATTGCCTGTTCATTTTGGTTGGCTATTCAGTTGACAAAAAAGCACATAGATATATGACTATTACTATCTATATATGACTACGTGGTTGCTATCTATGCTTTGGCGGTTCGTGATGGTTTGCATGGTGCCTGTCCATTCCGATTGGCTAATCAGTTCAAAAAAGAGTATACTTTTCTATCCTATGTATCGAGATATATGACTGTTAATATCTATTTTTGACTGTGTGGTTGCTATCTATGCTTCGATGGTTCATGGTGGTTTGTCTGGTGCCTGTCCATTCTGATTGGCTAATCAGTTCAAAAAGTGTGTACTTTTCTTTGATGTGTATCGGAATATACATTGCTGATTGATGTCTTTTTGCTTCCTTGTGCAGCTGGACACCATTGCTCCTGCATTGGTACCTCAAGTAGGCATGACCTTCCCGAGTGTGGATGAAGCATACTTGTTTTACCGCCATTATGCAAAGGCGGTTGGATTCGGTGTGAAGAGGTACAGAGAGGTGACAAAAAGCAAGTGGCTCAACTGCACTAGTGAAGGGAGGTGTGCCGCCTGCAGCCAGGACAATCCAAAGGTCAGAAAGAAGGGGACCTGGAGAACAAATTGCAACGCATGTATCAAGCTTAGGAAGGTTTATTATGATGGGTAGGTGCAATATGTTTGTATTGTTCTGGTCAACCTGGGTCACAACCACGCCTTCCTGCAATCAGCTACTCTTTGTGCACTCTTTGTGGACATTTGTTTTTGTACGTTGTAATGAAATGATCTATTCTACTACCATGGGATTCTATGCTTTATGGAAAAGTGATAAAAGTATCACTTGCTCATTTCTATGACTAGTCCCGAAGAAATGTACGACCCTTATGTAGCAGACTACTGTCACTTTGAGATGAAAATAACGAAACTTTGTTTTATGACATCGGTAATAGGATTCTATGACTTGCGGGGAAGGATTATACTCCGTGACTTCATGTTTCTATGACCGCTTCATTGAGCATTGAACGAAATTACAGGAACTATTCAAATTCAAAATTTTATAGTAGAAGTCACTGAACATTTCTATGCTTTGATAATCTAGTATTTATGGTCACAACCCTATCGAACTAAGTCACATAAACCATTTTGTATGGATTCTATGATATACAATTAATCAATCTATGCTTGTACTCACTACTTTATATTCTCATAGCTTAGTTTCTATGCTCGTACGTGATTTAAATTTTTTTGAAAAAATACAAAGATATTCAGATTTGATGTCAAATTGTGCACAAAAACATCAGAAATCTACTGGTGGAAACCGTTTGTGAATTGGATGTTCGTGTGCAGAATTAACGCAAAAAAAAACTCATGCAATCCATTACCACGTAATTTTATGTTTTACAGGAAAGTATCACTTGATCTTTACTACAAGTCTATCACCTTTCTCAAAGAAATATATGATCCTTATGGAGCACGGTGCTATCAATTTGGCATGAAATTTGATTTCTATGAAATCAGTGATAGGTTTATATGCTCGAGGGGCTGCCCACATGCCAAACATATATTTTAACATTTGAAAAAATTAAAAAAACATATTCAAATTTGGTGTCAAAATGTGCACAAAAACGTAATGAATCTATTGGTGAAAACCGTTTGTGTATCGGAAGATCGAGCGAAGAGTTATCGTGAAAAAACCAAAGCAAGTCTATCAAGCAGGCCATGCTAGTGGTGGCAAGGACAAGACCAACAATAACGAGCTAAGCGATTGGCAGCTCAGGTACGGATCAGGGCCGGTTTGTAACAACCAAGCCAGTAACACCGACTCAGCTCATTTTCAGGAGATAATGAGGGATATATATGGCCTCAACCTGAAGAGAGGCATGATCTCATACATGAAGCCATACCCCGAGGCCTATGATCACCTCCCTCCTCCACCCAAATTCAAATTGCCAGAATTCTCCAAGTTCAGCGACAACAACAATACAACCACCGTTGAACACATTAGCCAATACACGGCCCAATTGGGGATTGCAGCATCAGCCGAACGTACAAAGATCCATCTTTTCTCATTATCACTGTCTAGACTAGCGTTCAATTGGCATACTTCTCTAGCACCTGGATCTATCACAACCTGAAAGCATTTAGAGGAGCAATTCCACGTTTAGTTCTTCTCTGGCTCTGACGAAGCTACATTCTCAGATCTCATCCCCATGCGCCAATGCCCCGGGAAGTCTATCAACCAAAACGTACAGTGCTTCTGAGAAGTCAGGAACATATGCTACTCATTTCATTTTCGTCAGCTCGGGGGCTGTGCCGCGGCATGCCTCGCTGACTCACTACTTCGTCGACTCGGGGGGCTGGACTACTGTCCGCCTCACAGACTCACTACTTCATCTACACGGGATGCTATGCCACTAGTACTCGCCGACTTGGGAGGCTATGCCACCGTACTCATTGACTTAGGAGGCTACGTCACCGTCCCCGCTTCACCAAGATCACTTGGAGGAATAAGTTGCTTGACCCTCAACCTGATTATGCTAATCAGCTTGAGGCTCAGGGGCTACATGGAGGATACCATCAGAATTTTTTCGAAGACTACAAAGCAAGATACTAGGAAGACTACAAGGCAAGACATTCAGAAGGCAAAATTTGGATCTTCAAGATGATTGTTTCTCAAGTCAACTTGAAGCTCGGGGGCTTGTGGGGGATAGATATCCCCTAGGTCCTCATGAAGCCTATTCTCTACATGGGCTGATGGGGGGCCCAATCTTGGAGCGGCCGACTAACTCAGGCCTGAGGTGCCGAACACCTTGGTGGCCAAGACAAGGACTTGTAATATAAACCGTCTAGGAGACATAAAAGTAAACTGACTTGTAAACCAAGCCACGCCAGACTATATAAGGCGGGCTGGGATCCCTCCCGAGGACATCGATCTCTCTCCCCGTCGAGATCTTGTCATTGCATACCAAACCTCCGACTAGCCGCACCCTCTTGTAATCTCAAGAACTCAGAGCAATACACTTCGCCGCAAACAGGACGTAGGGTATTACGCATCTCATGGCCCAAACCTATATAAATCTTGTTTCCCGTCGCGTTTCACTCGAACCATCGAGCTACAATCGATCTCGCTACCCACAAAAGAATCGCGTGGTACATCCCATGGTGCATTGTCGGTACTAAACACCGATAGATGTTGCATACAGTAGTCAAAGGCGAACTAGTTGTTGTCTTGCCAATGGCTCCAATGTCATGAAGCTCCAGCCAGATACAACTTTGATGTGTCCAAGATGGAGCAAATTTTTGATCTTCTCATCAAGGAGAAGCACTTGGAGTTGATGCCTGGCCATAAGATCATCTCGGCTGAGGAGCTGAAGGGACTCAAGTATTGCAAGTGGCACAACACCCTCGATTCCAACACTATAGCTGACTACAAAGCGCTAGGCCAGCAGATCCAAACTGCCATCAACCAGGGAAGACTGATCCACTCCAGAAGCCCCATGAAGGTCGACAACATCCCGCTCCTGCATGTTAACCAGCTTGATGTGATGTCTTTCACTCGTGATCAAGACAAACCAGCTGCATCGGTTTGTGGTCAAATCAAGAAAGCCTCTACAACTGAATCTTCGGAGTTCCTCCAACGAGTCTGAGGTGCTGTCGAGAATGGCAAGGTCCTTACAAGGAATCAGTCTCACCACAGCAGCCCTTTCTTCTTGGTAGCCATCAACATGGTGGACATTGCATCTAGCTAGAAGGGCAAAGGGAAGGGTAAGGTTGATCGAGACAATGATTGGCCGTTTCAATTCCGGCCAGAAGAACACGTCTCTGTCAAGGAGGTTGCTAGGAACCGTCGTTTGTGTCCTGATTCTAGGTGTTGATCGACATATACGCCCGCCACCATGAAAACTATCAGAAGCATCAGGTGCATGGCCGAGAGGACACCCACTTCCATGGACAAACTCTGCACAAACCTCAGCCAAGAGGACACTTGCTTCCATTCACTTCCGAGCCGCATGAACCTCGGTGCCGGTTGCTCCACGACGATTGCGACAGGAGCCGCTCTCAAGAACACCATCGTGATCACGAGGAACGCCACCGTTTTGAGTGTCACTTTGCCACCTACCACCATGATGGGCAGCACCACCAGTCTAGATGTCATCATGGAGGATGAGACCACTATAGCAACCACAAGTTCAAAGAGCACTAGGATTGCCCCTTCTTCCACTATTGTTGGAGCTTGGGCGTAGAATGCTTGCCAAACGTCGACGACTACCTAGAATGTTTAGCGCATCAGCGCTCGAAGTGCTCGAACAAACATGCCTCCATGTTCTAGTGTTTGGGACACCACTAGAGAGCACCGTGATGCATCCTATAGCTGTCCCTAGAAAGACCTCGACAAGAGGAAGCAGGCAAGTCGGCCATTGAGCAGCCACACCATGAGGACATATGCAAGGCTCCACCTGAATAGTCTCATCTAGAAGAGCCGAGCAGAAAGCTTGAAGAGTGCCAATGACCTAGATGGTGCCCAGAAGGACTTTCCCAGTTGCAGAAGTGCAGGGTTCAATGCCTGTGCAGTCTTGGAGAAGCCGAAGCCAAATATCTTTAGATACTCAAGCAGGTGAACCCAAGGCCAGTCGCCATACCAACTTACCGACGAAAGCTCCCACCAGTCTTGCCCAAGCACGCCGCAGTCTAGAAGAGGAAGCAGCATGCATTGGAGCAGTTGAATGGCCAAGGGAAGATGATGTGACCTCTATGGAAGACAACATTGATGATCTGCTTGCAGAGGATGAAGCCGATGGATCAGCCGACATCAACATGGTGTTCTTCTTGCCTGAGGAATTCTGCAACCCTATGTCAGCTCAAGAACCAGTAGCTCAACTCAGCCTAGGACTGGCGGCTATCATATTCGAAAGCTGGTCGATAAGGAATACCATCATTTAAAGACGTTCTATCTCAAGGGGTACATCGATGGCGAGCCTGTCGGCAAGATGATGGTTGACACAGGTGCGGCAGTGAACCTCATGCCGTACGTGGTGTTCAAGAACTTCGACAAGGTTGACAGCATTCTTATCAAGACCAATGTCATCCTCAATGATTTTAAGGGTGAGCTGACTAGAGCCAAGGGCGTTTTCAATGTCGAGCTGACGATCGGGCATAAAACGATCAACACATCCTTCTTCATCGTGAACACCAAAGGACCTTACTCAGCCCTGCTTGGCTGTGACTAGATTCATGCCAACTGTTGTGTGCCATCCACCATGTACCAATGCCTTATCCAAAGGGATGGCGACGAAACTGAAATCGTACCAGCTGATGATTCCAGTGATGTTACCATCGCAGAAACTTCATTCTGGTGGCAAAAGGAGAAAAATGCCTCACTGGACGGGAGCAGCAGGACTGGGAATTTGTCAAAGGATCAAAGAATGAGCTTACGCCGGTTCCAGCAACCGGCATCTATGTGTAACTACATGTACCTACATTAAGGCTGATCCAAGTGATCGATCGATTTTTAAAGAACTCTGTACTGATATACGTGTTGAGGCCGATCCGAGCGATCAGCCCCAAAAAATATTTGTACGCCCTTTTGTTGACAATAATAGGATACTGGACGATGATCATCATCTAGCCCGTGCCTACTCTAATCGAATGATGCCCTTTCTTATCTGTAATGCTGAGTTCATAGAAGAGGGAAAGTTGGGTTTTGGTTTTGCAGCGACCGACAATTTGGAGGAGGTTGATATTGGCTCAGGCGACTGACCTAGGCCAACCTACATCAGTAAGAAGTTGGGTCTAGAATTTAAATTTCAATTGGTCAGACTTTTAATGGAATTCGCAAATTGCTTCGTGTGGGAGTATCATGAGATGCCTGGCCTGGATTGGTCTATTATGGAACATTAGCTTCCAATCAAGCCTGGTTTTCATCCTTATGCTCAACCTACCAGGTGGTTCGACCCCAAGATACTGCCAAAACTCAAAGACGAGATTCAGAGGATGACAGAAGCTGGCTTCATTCGGCCATCCTGATATGCCACGTGGATATCAAACATTGTCCCCATTCGAAAGATGAGTGGACAGTTGCGAGTATGTGTTGACTTTAGGGATCTCAATAAGGGAACTCCCAAAGATGAATACCCAATGCTGGTAGTTGATATCCTCATTGATGCTGTAGCAGGGCATAAGATGATGACATTCCTTGATGGCAATGCGGGGTACAATCAAATTTTCATGGCCAAAGAGGATGTTTACAAGACTGTGTTCTAATGTCCAGGCAACATCGTCTTGTTTGAGTGGGTTGTCATGACCTTCGGTTTCAAGAATGCCGGAGCAACATATCAATGTCCATGAATTATATCTTTCATGACCTTATTGGTCGACTCGTCGAGATCTACATCGATGACATCGTTGTAAAATTGGCTCTAGACACTTCTCATCTAGCCGATTTATGTCAGGTGTTAGAGTGAACAAGGCTCCATGGCTTAAAGATAAATCCCAAGAAGTATGCATTTGACGTTACCACCGAACAGTTCCTCAGGTTCATGATTCATGAGTGCGACGTCGAGATTGGCCACAAGAGCAAGCATGCCATTGCGACAATGGCTCCCCCGCAGGATAAGACATAGTTGCGGAGTCTAATCCAGAAATTGAACTACATCTTGAGGTTTATATCAAACCTTGCTAGAAGGATCGATCCAGTCATGCTGCTTGTCAAAATCAAGAAAGGTGATGAATTCATCTGGGGGGCATAACAGCAGAAGGCGTTCAATGACATGAAATAGTACTTAACATCACCTCCGGTATTAGTGCCACCACAGCTAGACAAGCTGTTCATTGTCTACCTGTCAGCCGATGACATCTCCATCGGCTCCGTATTGATTCGAGAATTCGAAGGCAAGGAAAGGGTCATGTCTTATCTCAGCCGTCGCCTAATTGATATAGAAACCAGGTACACTGAGATGGAATGCCTCTGTCTTTGCTTATACTTCACTTGCACCAAGTTACGTCACTACCTGCTCAATGCGGAGACTCAATTCATTAGCAAAGCCGATCTAATCAAGCATATGCTGTCGGCTCCTATCCTCAAAGGTCAGCTCGGCAAGTGGATGTATGTCCTCTCTAAATTTGACATTCACTACTAGCCTGCCAAGGCCGTCAAGGGTCAAGCCCTGGCCGATCTCATCACTAGAAAGGATTGCGCCACCAATTGGTACACGGGCATAAAGCCATGGATACTGTTCTTCAACCAGTCGACGTGCGAAGTAGGTTGTGGCATTGGGTTGTACGTCACCTTCCCTCAAGGAGCAACATATGAGTTCGCTATTCAGTTGCAGGGGGATTATACCAATAAGCAGACTGAATATGAAGCCATGAGTAGAGGGTTGGAGTCATTGCTCGAGGCAGGAGATAAAGCAATAGAAGTATTTGGTGATTCAAAGGTAGTGGTCAACGAATTGATAGAGGACTTAAACTGTGACAGTGACTTGTCTGTATCGATACTTCGTCAAGTGCCAAGACTTAATGTCAAAACTCTGGATCATGATGCTTGCTTGGATACTTAGAGAACATAATTTGGAAGCTAATAAGCTGGCGCAGATGGCCTCCAGGTATGTGCCTCGAGACGATGATACATGCATCGACATCTTGCAATCGTCTGCAGTAGACTGGAGAGACGATCTCCACAATTACTTCAAGGATCTAGGCTTGAGGCGCAAATAAGAAGATAAGATATAAGGCTCTGAGGTACGTGATGATTGGAGATGACTTGTGCTATCGCACCATTGATGGTCGGCTACTAAAGTGCCTTGGTCGAGCAGAAGCCTTGAAGACCGTGCCCGACATGCACGGAGGAACTTGTGGCACTCACCAATCGGCTCACAAAGGGAAGTGGCTAATCAGGAGATCTAGCTTCTATTAGCCAACTATGCTGGAAGGCTGCCAAGATTATCATAAGTTTGGCCCTGTGCAGATGGCCTCGGCCGATGCGTTGCATCCAATCATCAAGCTATGGCCTTTCTGAGGCTGGGGCATGGATATGATCAGCCAAATTAAGCCCCCTACCATCAAAGGACACAAGTGGTTCCTAGCAACAACAGACTGCTTCACCAAGTTGCCAAAAGCCATACCAATGAAGAATGTCACAGCCAAAGATGAGATCAACTTTGTCAAAGAGCACATCATATATAGGTTTGGCACACCCCAGACAATCACGACGGATCAAGGTTATGTTTTTATAGCAGAGGAATTCAAAATTTTTGCCAAAGAGGTGAGAATTACTCTAATCTAGTTGTCACCATACTATGCCTAGGCCAACGGGCAGACTGAGGCATCCAACAAGATCCTGATCAACTTAATCAAGCGTAAGATTGATGAATATCCTAAACAATTGCATGATCAGCTAGCAGAAGCATTACGAGTGTACCGTATGTCATGTCATGATGCCACTAAATGTACACCATATCAGCTTGTTTATGGCCAAGAGGCTGTGATGCCATGGGAGATCAACATCAGCTCAAGGCGCGTTATGTTTCAAAATAGCCTATCTACTGATGATTATGCATCCCTCATGAACATCAATACAGAAGATCTAATAGAACTTCGGCTATGGGCTATGGAGAAGATTAGAGCAAAGAAGGCTAAAGGCGCACGAGCTTACAACAAAAAAGTCAAGCCGAAGAATTTTTAGGTTGGTGATCTCGTCTGGGAGCTAGTATTGCCAGTTGGAACAAAAGAATAGATGTACGGCAAGTGGTCACCTAATTGGCATGTTCCTTATCGCATAATAGAGATAGCACCATGCAATTCGTACCACATGGAGACGCTCGAGGGCACAACATTCAACAAGAAAATGAACGAGAATGTACTTGAAGAAGTATTACCCAAGCCTACGAATTGCATCTTAAGCTACTCACGCTACGGGGCACTCGCTTGCCACCCCAGGAGCTGGTGTTTTGCCATCGGCGTTAAAATTTTTTTGATGAATAAATCGAAAGACGATGCTTTGCCATTGCCTTTAGTCACATTGGTAGCCGATGCGTCAACATCACCTTTAGACAAAAAACAAAATTAATAATGACCGATGGGCCGTCGTGGCTGATTATCTGACGACAACATGCAGTTCAGGATATAGTCAGGTTACAAGACGTCAGCTCCAAAGAGGAGGTGACAAATAAAAGGACTGTTCCCTCCAATTACTGAAGATATTCTTGGATAGCTCCAAGGGCTTTCAAATGAACTTTGTCAACAAAAGAAAGGATGGCCCTGTCGGGTTCATCTGATCCCAGTAAGACTTGGGTAGTTAATATCTTGACCTCAGCCAGCCCGGTCTTCAGTGCGTCCTTTAGTTTTTCTTTGTCAGCCTTGGTTTTCTCGAGCTCGGACGATGCATTCTTGACATTTTCTTGGGTTGAGGAGAGTTTCTACTAGAAACGCTCTATTTCTCCAATGGTTTCATCTCAGGTTTTCACCAAGTCCAATAGTTTCAAGGAGAGCCTCGCCAGCACATCATTATTATCCAAGGCAGCTTTCTGTTTATTCAGGGTCGTGCATTTGATGTAATGCCTTTTCTCAAGGAAGCCTGGGCCTCTCGAGTTATAATGCGGATGTTGGCTGCTTTGACTTCCTCACACCGACAGATTGAGGGACAGCCCACACAACAAATTCGCATATAAGCATGGGCTGAATTTAAGAAGAAGGGAAAGAAAGTTTACCTCGGCAGTTGGGGGTGTTGCTTCCTCAGTACGATGGCACCCTTTGGTATCAAGACTGACTTTCTGACAAGATGTATCGGTATCACCGGAGGAAAGGTTGATTGTGGAAGACTTTGGTACTTGTTCATCTTGAAATGGTGAAGTGTTATCACCATCGGCAGAATCTCCAGACTACGAAAAACAAACCATCATGAGCACGGATGTCAAAAGAAGAGGAATGCAGTTAACGGGTACTAAGAGTTTAGTAGAGTTTTAGCGTGATCAGGACTGGAAGGTGTAGGGTATCGTGCCTTGGAGCTCTTGGTCCTCTTATAGCAAGTTCTCGTGATTGTTGATCCACTTGCATCATCGCACTGATGTTTTGAGCAACGGCCAAAAAGAAATACCATATCGAGAGATGGTGCCAATTTCTTGTACAACTGTACAGGGGCTATCGGCAAATAATAAAATGGCTCTCCTGATGCATCAGTTGGCACAGGTCTTTCCTCTTGCTGCATCGAGAGATTGAAGTAGTTTAGATGACCACAGGATATGACAGAAGTAAAAGACCACTGTGTCAGAATCACTCACCTCTACTAATGAAGGTTCGTAGGACGAATCAATGTGGTGAAGCATGGTGCCGAGCGAGCTATGAAATAAATGAGGCTTCCAAACATCCCACCAAGTAGTAAAGCCTTCTGCCATGTAAGTGAATTCAATGTAACATGGGATCAAAATAATAAAGTAAGAGAAAAGCATATAAACTCAGAGGGCTAGCAATCGTTCGGTAAGATCAGCTCGGCTCAGAAATTTCTCATGGATGATGAAGCAAGGTGAGATCTGGTTTAGACCAAACTGATGGGCAATTATTATTGGTTGATAAGATTCATAGCCGGGTTTGATTATTCTATTTCTGGTACCTCATACTAACGGGCAACAGACAAGGGCAGATCATAGCGGCATATATCTGTCGAGTCTCATCATCATTAGCAAAATTGTCTATCCTGAGAAACGAAGGATTCTCAAAATGCTCTGATTCAGAGTTGGCATCAAAGGTGACCCCGGTACGTTCATGATAAAATAGTTTGAACCATTTGGCCACCTTTGCTTCGTTAAATTTGCTGTCAGAAAGCCTATACAACACTTGACCGAAGGAAGTGCATTGGATAAGCTTGCCCGAGGTGTCTAAAAAAGATACATTCTGCAAATGAGGGAACCGTGGAATGTGTTGTCGAAAGTATAACTGACACTAGAGTTGCAAGAACCACCAAGGTCCACCTGATTTGATGCGATCATTGCTCAAGAGTTTGTTGGTGTTCAAGGAGAGGTGTCGATACAAGATGCCTAGGAATAACTTCCCTAGTGCGAATTGTTGGACATTGTTCAAGGCACTGGCCAAGTTAAGGTATTTTTTGGTTGGAGCAAGGAAGGGACCATAGAAGAGAAAATGATCCAACCAGAGGTTCATAAAAGTTGTGTGCTCTCTATCTTTGATGTGCCCAGAACGTTTGTTGTGATGATCAATATACTAGCCCTAGTTTTTAGCTGAGGCCTTATCAATGATCTCGTGCCTACATTCTTCCAGAGAGAAGGGAGAAGGATAGGATGAATGAATGTCTAGACCTAACATCATCACTAACATCCATCAAGGTAGGGGTCATAGGACTAAGGTCGAACAAAAAGCAGTTTAGAGCGTCAGACCAGAAATAACCGATGGCTTTCAGAAGGTTTTCCTACTTCTCTGTAGGGAACAAAGTCAGAGAAAGGGCATCGGCTATGCCTATATTTTACCAAATGGATGATTTGTGATATTTGGCCACTCGTTTGTACCAATGCACCCACCCTTCCATGGGGAATGGCCAGGCCCTAAGTTGGTATGTCCAGCAGTCTAGATCTAGTTTTCTGGGCCACAAAAGGGATTTGATTTGTCTCGGAGGAGATATGGTCCAGGGGAGGTTCAAAAGACCGAGGACCTAAACAAAAAGATCTAGAAGGGGGTGATTGGGGAGTGAGAATATCGCTTGGCTAGAAAATCCACAAAAGAAGTTATAGCCGAGTGAATCAAGTGCATTGTTTCTCAGATGTACAAGAGAAGAGGCCGAGAGGTATACCTTCAGACCAAAAATTTTCTAAGGCAGTGTCTTCATCATCGCCGTGCTCATCGCATCCGCCACGTTTGGAATTGGAGGCGAACAAGAAAGGGGGAAGCTGTCTCTGTGCTGTCGAGGTTGCTGTCTGGTGAAGGGGTATTCTACATAGGCTTTATGAGCGAAGTACGATTTATGCTTTCACTATGATCGTGAGTTGGTTTGAGTTTTGGCTTTAAAGCCGATCTCCCTAAAAATGAGCCGATGGAGTATCGACTGGAGTTCCAGACATGTGGGGTCGAGTTCAACGCTGTCGGCCGATTTGGACTAGATTACAATCGACTTAATTCAGGAGTCGGACTCAATACTGCTACTTGATCGACCGATATATTACAGCATTGGGCAGTTCATAAATCTTGAAAAAAAGAAGTGCATAACAGTAATGGAGAAGAAAGCATGAGTTAATTAAGTAGGTACTTCATTCATTTCGGATACTGCAAAAGCTTAAGCGAAAGGTAAAATGAGGGGCTAAATTCCCCTTTAAAACCGATGCTACGGCTGATAGTCCTTCTGGCTAAAATTACACTAATCTGATGCTATGCATCGGCAGGCGATGATCACTCATCGCTGTCGGTGTCGCTCTTCTCTTCGTTGCCGGTGTTGTCGTCCTCACTGCCATCGTCAGTCAAGTTAGAGATTGAGGAGGCCTCCGTCGAGGACTCTATTGGGACAAGGTCAGCATCCTCGTCGTTGCCAAGGGTGTCGCCCAGCTCGGAGGATTCCTCTTCTTTGACGTCATCCTCGTTGCCGCCTTCATCCTTGTCATCGTATCATCCTTGTCCTTATCATCATCATCGGAGGCAGGTGGCAAGGCTTCCACCTTCAACTTTGTTGATGGATGCTCCGGTGATGGTGACAGAGACGGTTGAGGCGGGTTCCATGGCGGAGATGCGATGGCGTCCTCTGGGTCTTCTGTCGAGGCTAGGTTCACCTACTCCCTAGATGGAGGATCTGCGATGTCTAGACCCTAGATGGCCAGCCAGGCTTGGTCCACGTCGGTGCGTGGCACGTCCCGCTGTGCATCAGCTGCCGCATTTAGTGGCGCCTACTTCGCTCCCGGCGCCGTGAGGGAAGCAAACCCAAGCGGCACGTCGGTGAAAAGCACCGGTGAAGGAGGGGGGACGGCGATGGTGGCGTTGTGCGTTGCACCCGATTGATGATTCCATCTGTGGGTTTGACGGCTTGGGGAAGGAGAGGTTTCTCGCCGATGGGGAATGGAAATATTGTGGCTCCAATTGCTGGTTAAAATACTACTCAGGGGGAAGCTGAGGAGGTTCTAGGAGCAGTTTATGAGGAAAGCATACGGATTGACGGGTTCTGACGAAAGCCGCGTGACCCTTCGAGTCCAAGTTCTTTTTCTTTACGATTTTGGAATAATTTTCTTGCCAAAACCTTGGGGGCATGTGTTATCACTAGAATCTAGATGATCCTAGTATTGGGCCAGATCGGCTAGATGGGCCAAGAAGAGCTTCTCAAGGAAGAAGCAGCCGATGTCATAGTTAGGGCCGATGAGCCATGTACCTTAGAGATCAAGTCGGATTAGCCCAAGTGGAATTAGAGTTTTTTGTTTTTGAGCTAGAATTAGACTTGACGTCCAAGTCTTTGGACTATAAATATGTACCCATAGCTAATAAATAAGGTTGATGACATACGTTCCCTAGCAGTGGTTGTCTCCGTATTGTCTCGGCACATCGCTACCCCTGAGTAATTAGGGTTTTCAAGGAAATTGCCATGCTGCTCTAACGCTTCTTTCATAGGATCGTTAGGGCTTTAGGGTGTGAGACATACGGTAAACCTCGTACTAAAGTGTTTTTTTATGGCAAGGTTTGCTAGTTATCCTGATGAATCACGTGTCGAGCTCTGCTTGACACATGTTTATTGATCTATTTATGTATCTATACTTCATGTGGTAGATCAGTTCTCATGTAGCTTGATATACATTGCCTAATCATTTGTTGCAATCCACGATGTGCGCTGCAACACGTGCATGTGACATTCTAATAGAATAACGTGTGCTGAGCACCCTATCTTTACATGTCTTAGATGTATCTGTCTATCTAGATGAACTTGTTTGGAGGTTCGGGTTAGAAGCTGATCTGGCTATGCACATCTTTTATATCATGTTTTAGATAGATTTTTATCTGTTTTATCCTGGATGCAGTTTACTTCCACATATTTACCTATATGTGTGTGTGTGTGTTCATGCATCCTTTCTCTCTCCTAGAGAGCCCGAGCCGCATGGTCCATCCTAGGCGGGTTCCGCCTGCACGGCCCCCATGCATCCCACGTGCAAACGCGCTCACGTCCTACTGACACAACCTGGCCTCACCCCCTCCCCCCGCCAACTGATCCCACTGGCAGCATGTCCTGCTGACACTCTCCAAGGCCCACCCAACTCCACCTTGTTTAAATGGATGATGCATAGAAATCACAACGCTTTATATGACTGATCAGTGTTCTTATACTGCCCGGCCCAAACCGTGTTTTTAGTTGCATTCATAGAAACCATATTAGATTATATTCCCATTTTGTATTTCACTCGACTCTTTTGTGCCTGTGACCACACAAACTTTTACTTTAATGCGACTGCATAGACACTGTACACATTATATGATCCTGTACTACGGAATATAGGGAAGTGTTTGTTGGAAATACCCCGTCCACTCAACGTCTAGCGATTGCAGTCTGATTTTGGAATCCGTACACACATGTCGCTTGATGACTCAACCGACCTGACTCATCCAACCGTGTTGTCCCATCGCCGTAATAGAATCATGGAGTAATATATGCCTTTCGCTATAGTATATGCGACTGTCTTTTGAAATTTGGAAACCGCACACACCCGCGCTCGCTGATGTCAAACCGCCCTCACCCACCCAACTGTTTTGTCACATCGGAGGAATAGAAACATACAATATTTATACTCTCCTCAGCTACAGTATATACTATTCTTTATTTTATAAGCGGTCATTTCAGTTTCTTTTACCAGCGTGGTCGTCGTTCACTGGAACCGTATGGCTGTGACTACACAAATTTTTAGTTTAACAATGACTACATAGAAACCGTACACATTATATGCACATATGACGATTTCTATGCTTTTCACTACAGTATATACGTCTGCCTTTTGAATTTTGGAAACCGCACACACCCACGCTCGTTGATGTCAAACCTCCCTCATCCACCCAACCGTTTTGTCACATCGGAGTAATAGATTCATACAATGTTTATACTCCCTCAACTATAGTATAATGACTCCTTACTTTATGTGTGGTCACTTCAGCTTCTTTTACCGGCTGGTGGCAGTTTTCTAGAACCGTACACCCCGGTGGGAGCCGGTCAACTGCTCGTGAATGCTGTATACCCCGCCCCTACCCCCCCTCACTCCCACCCCATTCCCACCATTTGCAATCAGAGCACCCTCGTTCTCCCCACTGCTTCGCCTTCTCCGCTCAGCGTCGCTGGAGCCCTGAGTTCATCGTCGCCGGCGCTAGAAGAACTAGCAAGTAAGCATATGTTCCTCCCTCGATACATCGGTCATGCCATTGCTTCGCTATTTTAGTTTCCATTCTTCATTGCTTTCTTTTCGTGGTTAGGCCTGGATCGATGAAAGATGTGGATCGTCCTCCAAGAAGCCTAAGCAGATAATAATCAAATTGAGCCAGGAGGTTTTTCGGTTGGATATCTCCTCATCCGTGGCTCCCGATGTGGTGCAGGAGCCGAATGCACGTCCACCGCCGCAGTCGACTGCATCGGAGCCACCGCCGCACGACACTGCTTCATCGGTGGATCCTGAGCCACCAGTGCCATTCAATAGAGGCGACTCCTCCACCGCGGCTAGTTCGCAAGCTGTCACACCCGGTTTTCAATGATCCAAAACCGTGCATATTATACATGCGCCAGGAACGAGTCTCACATGTATAGGACAAATTGTCATCACAGAACATGTCATAATATAACGTTTAACGATTACATCATAAGTATTATTACCATAACAGACACTTGTCTTTAACATAAAGTACGTAAAAGCGGAAGCGTAAACGGAAAGCAACTAGAGCCGCCACAGGGACGTCCACTGGAAGAGCGAAGAGCCTAGACTTCTTGATAATCCTCCGTATCTCCATTGACTGAGCAGCGGTTGGATTTGTCCCCCCAACAAGGAGTAAACGGAAAAGAACAAGCGTGAGCACACAACTCGTACTCAACAAGTATAACAGAACCATGAGGCTCTAAGGTTAGCTGACTCCACTGCATTGCTTTTAATTGGTCAAATTTTATTAAAGCTATTTACTAAAGTGAGTAGAGAAACTTTTATCTCAAAGATATTGCATAGAAGAAATTAAGCATCATGATTAACCAGGATTTTACCAAAAACCATCCATAACCCAACTAATCACATAAAGGATCTGGGCCGCTCATAACCGTGAGCACGGCTGATGCATCAGTTTTACACTCTCGAGAGGTTGCACATCTTTACCCACAAGTCGTGAGCTACGCTAGTGGTTCATCACATGCCTTAGATGAGATGACTAGCAAGCCACACTACGAAGCCTTTACAAAGATTATGTTAGTAAGGTGTAACCGCTAAGGTTTCAGGTTATGCAACGGTGGAGCAAGCCTCAAGGGGAGAAGAACACATCACACTCAACCCAAGCAGCGCGAGGGCCACAGAAGCACACCTCCCCTCTTGCCCCGCAAGTAAGTTACTCCCAAACTAAAACAATCCAATTAATCAGCTAAGACCGTCCCATACCAGTCTTATGGTAGTGCTGTTGTCCCAGGTTGTCGCTTTGCGAACCGGTCCTTATGGAAAGTGGCTATGAGCAAAACCACTAAGCACAATGCTCATGCCCCCTAAACCAAGTTGCTAAAAAAACAAATTTTAAATGAGACATGCACCACTCAAGCACACGGCACAGAGGGTCACGCTCAAACAATTAATTGCATAGATCCATTAATCAACATTAATTAAAAACATAGCATAGGTGTATGTTGGCGCAGCACCTAGCAAAAACTTAACCACATGCAACCCAAAAGGTTCACATTGAGATCAAAGTGGCTAATGTATCGTCCTTATAGGCATACAAGATCAACACATGCATATGCAATGAATTAAAGGTGATAGGTGTTGCTCATGTTATACTTGCCTTCCTCAAGGTGCTCTTGCTGCTGCTCACAAATGTCAAAAGGTGGCTCCTCGTTCACCTCAGACAGATCAACGTCTACTTACGTCCAAACGTCACACAAGCATCCATATACGAGCATACATGCAAACAATGAACAAAAGATAAGAAACAGTACACCAATGCATCAAAACAGAACACAAAACTAGTTTAGAACTGTTCTACATATTACCACGGTCACGTGAGCGCAAGAATCGCCCAAAACGGAGTTAAAACGGAAAAGTTATGGCCAAAACAAGGTTCTAGGGACCTATTTATGAAGAAAACTTAAAATCTGGGCTGTTTTGGAAAAACTAGGGACCAATTCTGTAATTTCAGGAAAGATCCGAGGTCTAAAGCACAAAAACACAGCCTCTGGACTGCGGGTTCTATTTTTCAATAGCGCAGGGGCTAAAACATTAAAAACTGGGCCGATCTGTAATTAGTTTTGAACTGGCGTGGACCGCGGGTTGATTTAGGAAAAACCGAGGGTCTCTTTAACAAAAAGGCGGCGACGACCGCGGTTGACCGGTCACCATCTGGTCCGGACGGTCGGATCTAGATCTAACGGCTGAGATGAGATCGGATCACGTTATAATCTCGTGCATCCGTTCTGGATCGGACGGCTGAGGTTGAAAGGCGAGGTTTCGCCGGCGGCGACCATCGGGGACGGCGGCGCATCGCCGGAGCTCGCGATGCCCGGTGTTCCGGGGCGCGATTCGGGACCGGACCTAGCTAGAAAGCAAGACGGGACCACGGCGAAGCTCACCGTGGGGTTTTCGACGACCGGGAGCTGCCGGAGGATGGTCGGCGACGAGCGGAGGCGGCGGAGCGGCTCGGGGCTTCGCGGAGAGCTCGGTCGGAGCGTCCACGGGCGTCGAGAGCTAGCGCAACGGGGTCGCGAGGTCCTGCAGAGCACGGCGGAGGGGTTAAGGCGGCGGGAGCGCGACCACAGAGGGCGAATTGCACCTCGCCGGCGTTACTCACCTCGGACGGTGGCGGCGGAATTGAGCGGCTCGCGACGGCTAGGGCTCGATTGCGGCTGCTGGCGAGGTTGAGGGGGAAAGGGCGAAGCCCGGCGTGCTATTTATAGGACCGGAGCGGCTCGGAAGGGGGCGGCGCAGTAAGGAAGGCGGCGGCCGGAGCTTCCTTCGGCGCGCGCTCTCGGGAAGGAAGGGAATCCTTCGATTCCTTTGGGGATTCGGTGCGCAGGAGAGCGAGGAACACGGGGAAGGCGGCGGAGGGAGCTCTCCTCCTCGGAGTCGGCCGGCGTAGAGAAGGAAAGAAATCGGCCGAAAAAGGAAAGTCGCCGTCGCCGAAAAAGGAAAGGCGAGAGGTCGGGGATGACAGGTGGGTCCCGCCTGTCAGCGGCTCGACGGGCGCGGGTCCGCCTGTCAGTGGCGCGAGGGAGAGAGACGGCGCGCGCGGGAGGCCGGCTGGGCCGCCTCGCCTGGGCCGGCTCGGGTGAGGGCGCGGGTGGGCCGAGCGGGTGAGGTGGGCCGGTTTCTCCTTTTTCTTTTTCCTGCATTTTCCCTCTCTTTTCTATTTCTCTCCTTTTCTTTTAAACTCAAAAACAAACTACAAATTCAAATAAATTTGAATTCAAACATTATGCCATTCATCAAATAAAAAATATGCTCCAGCATGAATGCACAAACATGTTGACCTTAGGATATATTGCAATATTTAGTTCAAAAGATAATGAAAAATGCATACTAGGCACAATAAATCCTAGAAAATAAATAAAGCATATTGAATTTATTATAAAATGCTGGAAATTAAATTTAGGGTGTTACAGACCTACCCCCCTTGCAAGGAATCTCGCCCCGAGATTCGCATAGGCTGGTTAGCAAAGAGATCAGGGTATGCTGCCCTCAACTCATCCTCCCTTTCCCAAGTAGCTTCCTCCTCTGTGTGGTATTTCCATTGCACTCGGCACATCTTGGTCCTCTTATTCCGGGTCACCCTCTCAGATGTTTCCAGAATCTTTATAGGGTGCTCAGTGTAGGTCAAGTCCTCCTGCACTTCCAACCCTTCTAAAGGCGCCTGCTCCTCTGGTATTCTCAAGCACTTCTTCAGCTGCGAGACATGGAATACATCGTGCACACCTGGAAGACTAGAAGGTAACTCTAAGCGATAAGCCACTTCTCCTCTCTTTTCTAGTACCTTGAATGGTCCAACGTATCTGGGTGCTAGTTTTCCCTTCATGTTGAATCTGCGTACTCCCCGCATAGGTGACACCTTCAGATACACAAAGTCACCTTCCTTGAACGTGAGATCTCTCCGTCTGACATCTGCATAGCTTTTCTGCCTAGACTGAGCAATTCTCAAGTTCTCTCGAACTATCCGTACTTGTTCCTCCGCATCCTTGATAATGTCTGGGCCAAACACTTGCTTCTCTCCTTTCTGATCCCAGAGCAAAGGAGTCCTACACCTTCTACCATACAAAGCTTCAAATGGTGATTTCTTGATACTGACCTGATAACTGTTGTTGTAGGAGAACTCGGCATAAGGTAAGCACTTGTCCCAACTTGTGCCATATTGGATGACACACGCTCGCAACATATCTTCCAGTATTTGATTGGTCCTTTCTGTCTGACCGTCTGTCTGCGGATGGTAAGCTGTGCTGAAACGAAGCTTGGTATCCAGTGAATCATGCAATTGCTCCCAAAAGCGAGAAGTGAACTGTGATCCCCTATCGGATATAATCCTCTTAGGAACCCCATGCAAACACACAATCCTAGAGATGTATAGTTCTGCCAACCTTGCCCCGGAGTAGGTAGTATTCACAGGTATGAAGTGGGCGACCTTGGTCAGACGATCCACTACTACCCATATGGAGTTGTAACCTTTCTGGGTGCGAGGTAACCCAACAATAAAGTCCATGCTGATTTCCTCCCACTTCCATTCTGGAATTTTCAACGGTTGCAATAGTCCTGCTGGCCTCTGATGTTCTGCCTTGACCCTCTGACAAGTGTCACAAATTGCCACATACTCTGCTACGGCACGTTTCATTCCAAACCACCAGAATCTCTCCTTGAGGTCATAATACATCTTAGTACTCCCGGGATGGATAGAGTAAGCTGTATCATGGGCCTCACTCAGGATCAACTTCTTGATTCTGTCCACATCTGGCACACAAATCCGGTTCTTGTACCATACTGTACCTTGCTCATCTTCCCTGAAGTTGGGCGCTTTGCCTATCTGGATCTGCTCGCGTATCTCCTGGATCTTCTCGTCCTGGGCTTGATGTCTTCGAATTTCTTGTTCCAGAGTTGGTTCGGCTTCAAAGGTAGCTGCAGTATGATGCACAAAACCCAAACTCAAACTTTTGAACTCCTCACATAACTCACGTGGCATCTGGAATGCTATGGCCATGTTGACGTAGCTTCTTCTGCTCAAAGCATCAGCCACCACGTTGGCTTTCCCTGGATGATAATGTATCTCCAAGTCGTAGTCCTTGATCAGTTCTAACCATCTACGCTGCCTCATGTTCAGCTCATTCTGAGTGAAGATATACTTAAGACTCTTGTGATCCGTGTATATCTCACATCTTTGCCCAAAAAGATAGTGACGCCATATCTTAAGTGCATGGACAACTGCTGCTAACTCCAAGTCATGTGTAGGATAATTTACCTCATGCTTGCGTAGCTGTCGGGAG
The DNA here is from genome assembly GCA_030272315.1 of Paspalum vaginatum. Classification (NCBI taxonomy): domain Eukaryota; kingdom Viridiplantae; phylum Streptophyta; class Magnoliopsida; order Poales; family Poaceae; genus Paspalum; species Paspalum vaginatum. The sequence continues at coordinate 26,103,238 of CM059015.1, read as the reverse complement.
GCATAGGCAATCACCTTTCCTTCTTGCATCAGCACACAACCCAGACCGTCGCCTGAAGCATCACAATATACTATGAACCTTTTCTGCAGATCTGGCAATGTCAGCACGGGTGCGGTGGTCAGCTTCTTCTTCAACTCTTCAAAAGCTGCTTGCCTCTCCTTGTTCCAGATGAACTCAGCATCCTTCTCAAGCAACGTGGTCATCGGCTTCGCAATCTTCGAGAAATTCTCTATGAATCTCCGGTAATATCCTGCTAAGCCCAAAAATCCACGTACTTCCTTGACAGTCTGTGGCACCTTCCAATCCAACACTGATATGACCTTGCCAGGGTCCACTGAGATCCCCCCCTTAGAGATGATATGACCAAGGAATGGTACCTCGTCAATCCAGAACTCACACTTGCTCAACTTTGCATATAGCTTGTGATCCCTCAATCTCTGCAGAACTAGCCTCAAGTGCTCCTCATGTTCCTCCTCGGTTTTGGAGTAGATCAGGATATCATCAATGAATACCACCACGAACTTGTCCAAATAATCCATGAACACCTTATTCATTAAACTCATGAAGAAAGCAGGGGCATTAGTCAGACCAAAAGACACCACAGTATACTCATAGAGACCATACTTTGTGATGAAAGCAGTCTTAGGAATATCTGAGGGACGGATCTTCAACTGGTGGTAGCCAGATCTCAGGTCCACTTTGGAGAATACACAGGCACCTTGCAACTGATCAAACAAATCATCAATGCGTGGCAGAGGATACTTGTTCTTAATAGTCACCTCGTTCAATGCACGATAATCCACACACATCCGTCGAGCAGGCCCTTCCTTCTTATCAACAAACAGAACAGGAAAAGCCCACGGAGAGGTACTATGGCGAATAAATCCCTTTGCTAGCAACTCATCTATGTTTTGTTTAACTTCCTCATGTTCTGGGGGTGCCATTCTATATGGTCTTTTAGATATAGGAGCAGTACCAGGTAAAAGGTCTATAGAAAACTCAATGTCTCGGTCAGGCGGCATACCTGGTAACTCTTCTGGGAAGACATCAGGATATTCACACACTACTCGAATGCCATCTGTAGGTTGGACCTCCATCCGATGCAGATAACCGGAGGGTTTGGATGCGCCGACTCTTACTTCCTGGCCATCTGGCGTTGTCATATGAACAGTCCTCTTGGCACAGTCAATTCTGACTCCCCATTTGGTCAATGTTTCCATTCCTAGGATGACGTCGATGCCCATCGGTTCTATGACTAACAGACTAGTATGAAACTCTAACCCCCTTATGTTAATCCCGACTCTGGTACAGATCACATGGGTTCTTATTTCCCCTCCAGGCGAAGTAATTATCATATCCTTTTTCAACATGCTAATGGGTATTTTATGTTGTTCAGCAAAGGATTTGGTAATAAAGGAGTGGGTGGCACCAGTATCAAATAGTACGGTAGCAGGATGAGAGTTGACCAAGAACGTACCGATCATGACGTTTGGGGCCTCAGCTGCAGTTTCTGCCGTCACATGGTTCACCTTTCCTTGCCACGGCGCCTTGGCGTTCCCATTGTTGCGCCCCTGAGCTTGCGGCTGCTGGACCGGTCCTGGTCTCTGCGGGTTGGGGACTGTCTTCTGAGGGCAGACATTGGCATAGTGCCCCGGGTCACCGCACTTATAGCAACTTCTGCCAATGACAGGAGCCTGGGCTGGTGCATGCCCCTGACGCTGAGCTTGATATGCAGGGCGAGGAGGCTGATTCTGGTAGCGTTGCCCCTGGGCCATCTGCTGCCCTTGGTGGTTCTGCGGGTATCCTGGCCGCGGTGGCTGCTGCTGTTGTTGGTAGCGGGGGCGGGTGTTGCTCCCGGACGGTGCAGGTATGAGCTTCCTCTTCCTTTCCTCCATCTCCCGATGTTTGCGTTCTGTAAGGAGCGCACGATCTACCAGGTGATTGAAGCTGGGGAAGGTGAAGTTCATGAGGTGGAACTGCAGGGTGTCATTGAGCCCTTCCATGAAATGCTCCTGTTTATCGCCATCCTCAGCGACCTCTGCTGTGGCGTACCTTGCAAGCTGCAGGAACTTGTCACGATACTCAGTGACGGACATGCTCCCTTGCTTGAGCGAGAGGAACTCCTTCTTCTTCATCTTCATGGTCCCAGCCGGTACGTGGTGACTCCTGAAGTTCTCTCTAAACTGAGCCCAGGTGAAGGCATCACGATCCTGCTGGCGGTATGACTCCCACCAATCCAAAGCAGCACCACGAAGTTGTCCTGCAGCATACAGGACTCTCTCCCGGTCATCGCACTGGGCGATCTCCAGCTGTCTCTCCACCGCACGAAGCCAGTCATCAGCCTGTAGTGGATCTGCAGCGTGGGAGAAGGTTGGGGGATGCCCCTTCATGAAATCCCCACGCCTGTCCCTAGGCGGAGGAGGTGGTGGTGGCGCCTGCACCTGAGCTTGTTGTAGGGCCAAGATGGCATTGTTCACTGTGGCCATCATCTGCGTTTGCATGGCAAAGAACTGCTCGGCCGTCAGTGGTGGTGGATTGGGCAACGGGTGGTCGGGATGGTCGTGACCCTGGTTACTTCCTTGGGCGCCCCTAGCACCACGTCCTCTAGTTCCAACCATCTGTGGGCAACAAAAGAAAGTTCATAAGGATGTATATCCCTCTCACAAGGTGAAGTAGATTTTGAGATTGCAGGTTGGTCATTAGCCCATGATGAACGAGCGTCAGCTAGATGAGGTAGAGAGGAGTAATAGAGTAGTTGTTCATCCCAACTGACTATTTTTATTAAACTCAACTCAAACTGGTTTGACTATGGACAATCCCCATAGTTGGACATGATCAAGCAACCAAAATGCCAACTCAAACATAGTTCACAAGCACAAACAACCAAACACTGAACTAGACTCCAAGCGTTTATAGACCAACTCGACTCAACGTACTAGCGATGTGAAGCGAAGATAAGGGTAATCCTAATCCTCATGGAAAAGAATCCTAGTGGCACCATTTAGTTCCCCCTTGCGGGTCCTCTTGCGGGATTTGCACTGGGACGGAGTCACGTCTGGCACTCGAGGCTTTGGTCCTTGGAGGCCGGCAAGTGTAGCTTCAAGTTCTGCCACCCTCTTGGTCTTGCGGTGAAGCTCGTCCAACACTATGTCGTGGGCGGAGTTGAGGGCCGCGATGTACCGTGCCATCTTCCTTACCCTCTGGTCATCCTCCAACACCATCGAAGCGATCTCGTGCCCAGCTTGGCCTTCTATGCGGCGAGGGAAGTAGCGAAAACAGGTCTGGCTCAACGAGGTACGGTGGTCGTAGCAGATGGCTCCCAGAGCTTGGCGTGCAGCATCTTCAATGGCAGCTTCCATCGTCTCATGGATCGTCACGCTGCAGTAATCACCCACAATGGTCTTCCCTCCGTGGATGAGGTTGTAGCGTTCGATCAACGCATTGGCCACCCATCTGTCAGGTAGAATCGGGTGCGTACTCTGAGTGGCGAAGTAGGAGGTGGTGAAGTTGTTGAGGCCGATTTCCTGGAGGCACTCCCGAAGCAGTCCGGGAAAGTTGAGACCGTTGCCTGGGTGGGTATGGTCGATGTTGACCCAGGTGGCGATCACCCTCTCTCTTTTGACAGCAGGTCCTTGATTATCGTCTATCTGAACGGCAATGTGATGTGACCACTCAGGTGCTTCTACCTCTGGTTCAGGGGCTGGATTCTCCTCTGGATCCTCTTCTGTGTTCTCAGTGAAAGAGCTGGCTTCACTGGGGTCTTCAGAGTCATCTCCCACTATGATGGGTTCCTGCAGAGGCGGGGGTGGCACTAGATCTTCTGGTTCTGGGTTCCGTGGTGCCAAGGGAACATGGTAGCCTTGCGGGGGTGCACCGGTTTGCTTGCGGGCGGTCAGTCTGGTACGGGCCATCTACAAAGAAAACGACCAAGATTGGGTTAAGATCAGTTCTAAAAAAGGAGTTAAGAGAATTGAAAATAATGTAGGACCATAGGGTTGTAGTGTAATCTTAAAGAAAAGAAAACTTTTAAAAACAGGAGGAAGAGAAGGAGGAAATCCTTAAATTTCGACCCGCACTAACTAGGCTTCCGTCCTACAGTCGACACGGCTCTGATACCAATCTGTCACACCCGGTTTTCAATGATCCAAAACCGTGCATATTATACATGCGCCAGGAACGAGTCTCACATGTATAGGACAAATTGTCATCACAGAACATGTCATAATATAACGTTTAACGATTACATCATAAGTATTATTACCATAACAGACACTTGTCTTTAACATAAAGTACGTAAAAGCGGAAGCGTAAACGGAAAGCAACTAGAGCCGCCACAGGGACGTCCACTGGAAGAGCGAAGAGCCTAGACTTCTTGATAATCCTCCGTATCTCCATTGACTGAGCAGCGGTTGGATTTGTCCCCCCAACAAGGAGTAAACGGAAAAGAACAAGCGTGAGCACACAACTCGTACTCAACAAGTATAACAGAACCATGAGGCTCTAAGGTTAGCTGACTCCACTGCATTGCTTTTAATTGGTCAAATTTTATTAAAGCTATTTACTAAAGTGAGTAGAGAAACTTTTATCTCAAAGATATTGCATAGAAGAAATTAAGCATCATGATTAACCAGGATTTTACCAAAAACCATCCATAACCCAACTAATCACATAAAGGATCTGGGCCGCTCATAACCGTGAGCACGGCTGATGCATCAGTTTTACACTCTCGAGAGGTTGCACATCTTTACCCACAAGTCGTGAGCTACGCTAGTGGTTCATCACATGCCTTAGATGAGATGACTAGCAAGCCACACTACGAAGCCTTTACAAAGATTATGTTAGTAAGGTGTAACCGCTAAGGTTTCAGGTTATGCAACGGTGGAGCAAGCCTCAAGGGGAGAAGAACACATCACACTCAACCCAAGCAGCGCGAGGGCCACAGAAGCACACCTCCCCTCTTGCCCCGCAGGTAAGTTACTCCCAAACTAAAACAATCCAATTAATCAGCTAAGACCGTCCCATACCAGTCTTATGGTAGTGCTGTTGTCCCAGGTTGTCGCTTTGCGAACCGGTCCTTATGGAAAGTGGCTATGAGCAAAACCACTAAGCACAATGCTCATGCCCCCTAAACCAAGTTGCTAAAAAAACAAATTTTAAATGAGACATGCACCACTCAAGCACACGGCACAGAGGGTCACGCTCAAACAATTAATTGCATAGATCCATTAATCAACATTAACTAAAAACATAGCATAGGTGTATGTTGGCGCAGCACCTAGCAAAAACTTAACCACATGCAACCCAAAAGGTTCACATTGAGATCAAAGTGGCTAATGTATCGTCCTTATAGGCATACAAGATCAACACATGCATATGCAATGAATTAAAGGTGATAGGTGTTGCTCATGTTATACTTGCCTTCCTCAAGGTGCTCTTGCTGCTGCTCACAAATGTCAAAAGGTGGCTCCTCGTTCACCTCAGACAGATCAACGTCTACTTACGTCCAAACGTCACACAAGCATCCATATACGAGCATACATGCAAACAATGAACAAAAGATAAGAAACAGTACACCAATGCATCAAAACAGAACACAAAACTAGTTTAGAACTGTTCTACATATTACCACGGTCACGTGAGCGCAAGAATCGCCCAAAACGGAGTTAAAACGGAAAAGTTATGGCCAAAACAAGGTTCTAGGGACCTATTTATGAAGAAAACTTAAAATCTGGGCTGTTTTGGAAAAACTAGGGACCAATTCTGTAATTTCAGGAAAGATCCGAGGTCTAAAGCACAAAAACACAGCCTCTGGACTGCGGGTTCTATTTTTCAATAGCGCAGGGGCTAAAACATTAAAAACTGGGCCGATCTGTAATTAGTTTTGAACTGGCGTGGACCGCGGGTTGATTTAGGAAAAACCGAGGGTCTCTTTAACAAAAAGGCGGCGACGACCGCGGTTGACCGGTCACCATCTGGTCCGGACGGTCGGATCTAGATCTAACGGCTGAGATGAGATCGGATCACGTTATAATCTCGTGCATCCGTTCTGGATCGGACGGCTGAGGTTGAAAGGCGAGGTTTCGCCGGCGGCGACCATCGGGGACGGCGGCGCATCGCCGGAGCTCGCGATGCCCGGTGTTCCGGGGCGCGATTCGGGACCGGACCTAGCTAGAAAGCAAGACGGGACCACGGCGAAGCTCACCGTGGGGTTTTCGACGACCGGGAGCTGCCGGAGGATGGTCGGCGACGAGCGGAGGCGGCGGAGCGGCTCGGGGCTTCGCGGAGAGCTCGGTCGGAGCGTCCACGGGCGTCGAGAGCTAGCGCAACGGGGTCGCGAGGTCCTGCAGAGCACGGCGGAGGGGTTAAGGCGGCGGGAGCGCGACCACAGAGGGCGAATTGCACCTCGCCGGCGTTACTCACCTCGGACGGTGGCGGCGGAATTGAGCGGCTCGCGACGGCTAGGGCTCGATTGCGGCTGCTGGCGAGGTTGAGGGGGAAAGGGCGAAGCCCGGCGTGCTATTTATAGGACCGGAGCGGCTCGGAAGGGGGCGGCGCAGTAAGGAAGGCGGCGGCCGGAGCTTCCTTCGGCGCGCGCTCTCGGGAAGGAAGGGAATCCTTCGATTCCTTTGGGGATTCGGTGCGCAGGAGAGCGAGGAACACGGGGAAGGCGGCGGAGGGAGCTCTCCTCCTCGGAGTCGGCCGGCGTAGAGAAGGAAAGAAATCGGCCGAAAAAGGAAAGTCGCCGTCGCCGAAAAAGGAAAGGCGAGAGGTCGGGGATGACAGGTGGGTCCCGCCTGTCAGCGGCTCGACGGGCGCGGGTCCGCCTGTCAGTGGCGCGAGGGAGAGAGACGGCGCGCGCGGGAGGCCGGCTGGGCCGCCTCGCCTGGGCCGGCTCGGGTGAGGGCGCGGGTGGGCCGAGCGGGTGAGGTGGGCCGGTTTCTCCTTTTTCTTTTTCCTGCATTTTCCCTCTCTTTTCTATTTCTCTCCTTTTCTTTTAAACTCAAAAACAAACTACAAATTCAAATAAATTTGAATTCAAACATTATGCCATTCATCAAATAAAAAATATGCTCCAGCATGAATGCACAAACATGTTGACCTTAGGATATATTGCAATATTTAGTTCAAAAGATAATGAAAAATGCATACTAGGCACAATAAATCCTAGAAAATAAATAAAGCATATTGAATTTATTATAAAATGCTGGAAATTAAATTTAGGGTGTTACACAAGCTGGGGCACCCTCTCACCAAAGCTATTGTCTGGCGCCGCCGCGCAACGGTGCCATCGTTCCTCCTACAACCGCGCCCCCCGGTTAACGACAACGACGATTTCATGCTGAGGTGTACAAAATCGCCTCACCCCATGTAGTTGGCCACCAAGAGGTCGTTCCCGTGGTTCATCAAGCAATGGTAGCCTACCCCACCATTTCCTAGATGCCACAAGAAGGATAGCTTTGGAAGCCGTGGAGATAGCCGCTCGGTCTGATTCCAGGTTAGTTCGTCCACTGCTACTTAAATTTCTGAATTTTTTAGTTCTAAACATAACCACATGGTGAGAATCACCCTTCATTTGATGCAGGACACCACGCATGATCCAGGAGACTCACGACGAGGACGCGCACGACACCAAACTGATGAATCATCATCCTCTAAGTCCGAGGAAGAAGAAGTAAGCAATTTTGCATATGACATCTATGCCCATTTTCCAATGCACCACACACCTACAATCGTTACACCCACTATATATGCTTCACAGTTTAGTATATATGCTTGTTTTCATCAGTCTTATTAGGCGGGGAAGGGGCTTATATTTAGTTTTTGTGACATGAGACATGGATGGACGGGTTGGCTGGTATATATGTCATGAATGGGGTCTTTTTTCGACTGATATGGTTGTTTCATACTTTCGTCAAAAGTTTGTATTATATGATGTGATGTGTTCTATACATGATATTGAATATAACTGCATATAGGCCTCATTCGGTGCATACATTTGCCACTGTCTTTGCATATATTCTTGCGCAATGCATCCTTTTATGATTGTCTATATGAATGGCTAGGTTGTTAAATGCTACCTTTCTATTAAGTTGGGATGGGAATTATATAATTAAATGATACCTATCTATATGACTTTGTGAGCTGGTGTTCAAACCTTTATATGATCTGGATTTTTTTAACCATGAATCGGCACTAGCTTCCTGCTTGTTTGCTTACATGCATTATTAACATATAACAATTGTATTTTGTTGCAGATTAGAAAGAAGCTTAATATATGATGTTGCCCACACGAAGTTCTGTTTACAATCTCCCTCATGAATGATGAACAGCATGCGGTAGTATCAAGATGGGGATTTGGCGCATTCCTTGACATGAAGATCGATGCATTGGAGTGTCGCAGGCTCCTCTCCTGGATCATGGACCCCACAAGCCCGCGCGACATGATAATCTACGCAGGGCCAGGGAAGGAACTAAGGATAACCGAGGATGTGGTTCGTCTTATTCTTGGGCTGCCCAGTTCTGGTGGTTTCCATCAAGAAATTGATTCGTCTGTCAAAGTTAAGGACGCTGAAAAGTTCTGTGAAGATCTTGAAATCAGCAAGGATAATTTGGATGTGAGATATCTACAGGAGAGGATTGTTGAGGGCGGCATCGATGATCTAACTATGCAATGTTTCTTCCTGGTTTTGTTCAACTGCTTCATGTTCCCTCAAGCTAGCTGGAAGCTTACCAACCGGCAGATTGCATTGTGCCTCGATGTCACAAAGATCCGTGAAGTTGATTGGTCATAATTGGTTTTTGATGACATTTGCACGGCTGTCCAGGCATGGCACAATGAGAAAGAGAAGAATGAAGTCACACAGTCAGTCCGTGGATGTTGTATCATCCAACTATTAAGTCCACACAACTTCCTGTCATATAATGTGCATGCATATTCACAATTACTAGTTGTTTCTCCTCATATTATTTTTATGCATCTGTCCAGCAGCCACACCCATCACAAAGTTATATGCAAGTTCACTAGTTTATATGGAACTGAATACTAGTTTATATGCAATTAGTCATTGGTTACATCGTGTAATTTGTACATTTTGCAAAATTTCTATTTGGACAACCTTGATCACCCGTTGGCCCCAGCAAACAAATTTAGAACTCCTTGCATGAACCATTTTGATAGGAAAATAATTTCATATTTGGCACAAGTTGATTCGAAGGGTTCTCGCTCTAGCTCTGAACGCTATGGACACTGCAAGGTATGTCAAGTTGAACTCATACTCATTTGCCTTGCTCGATTTGATGGTTGCATCATGTTTAGATAATTCAGTTCTTGATGAATGGCATGAATCTATTTTGCACATGCCACAGACATATCCTGCGCAATGTTTGTGGAAACACCTCCCGGATTGCAATGGGCATAGTGGGATCCTGATCTGTGTTGAATAAATTTTTGATGAAATCAATCAGAACGCAAGCAACCGTAGATTTATATGCAATCACTGACAAGTATATATGCCTTCTAATAACTAATATATGTCCAGTATATACATTGGATGGGTGAGCACAGTTCTATGCAACACTGAGAAAATTATATGACATATACTGGTACAATGTATTACCAACATTTTTTATATTTTACTGTGCAGGATGTGACTATATATGCACCAACGAGCAGAACATATACGCTACCACCTAAAATTTGTATGATGATTTATAGAGAGCAAAGAGCACATCACAGCAAGTTCATCATACCTGTGAGTATGCAACGTGGATCATCGCCACCAATGCATGTTTTGAACGTTCTAAACACCCACTCAAATGTTTCAGCTGTCTCATCTCCTACCAATGCAAAAACCAAAAACACAGCACTGCAGGTGGTGGTTTGCACCAACACACATTGCTAGAGGCTTGTCATAAGTATTGGTTCTATGAGTAGTGTCGAATGTGACTGCATCTCCGAAGCTCGCGTAATATGCCTGCATGCTGGCATGCGACCAGAACACACTCTGGATCTTGCCCTCACTGTCAAGCTGGAAGTCACTGTAGAACTTTGCATTATTCTTCTTGCAGCATGCGAAGAACTCTAACAGTTTACCCACATCGTTTGTTAATTTATCCCTTTGTCGAGCAGACCTCCTGCATAACAATTCTAGAGTGTTAACCATGTGGTTGAATAGCACAGATTGGTACCTCTCTGAAAAATATATGCACTGGAGACGTGGTTAGAACTTACATGTTTGCTATGTCCTTCAGAGTCATGGGCATATTCTCAGTGCCATCATGCATTTCTGACATGAGGTCCAAAATATAGTGGTTTGGGACCCTACTATCATGCATTGAACCAACAAATTCCACTATCTCAGGCTCCCTTTGTTTGTGGCAATGGAAGTGGTTTGTGGCTTCATTTGATTGCAGGAAGGCGTGGTTGTGATCCAGGTTGACCAGAACAATACAAACTGATTGCACCTGCCCATCATGATAAACATTCATAAGCTTGATACCTGCGTTGCAATTAGTTCTCCGGGTCCCCTTCCTTCTGACCTTTGGGTTGTCCTGGCTACAGGCGGCACACTTCCCCTCACTAGTGCAGTTGAACCACTTGCTTTTTGTCGCCTCTCTGTACCTCTTCACACCGAATCCAACCGCCTTTGCATAATGGCAGTAAAACAAGTATGCTTCAGCCACACTTGGGAAGGTCATGCCTACTTGACGTACCAATGTAGGATCAATGGTGTCTGGCTGCACAAGGAAGCAAAAAGACATCAATCAGCAACGTATATTCCGATACACATCATAGAAAAGTATACGCTTTTTGAACTGATTAGCCAATCAGAATGGACAGGCACCAGGCAAACCATCATGAACCATCGAAGCATAGATAGCAACCACATAGTCAAAAATAGATATTAACAGTCATATATCTCGATACACAGGATAGAAAAGTATACTCTTTTTGAACTGATTAGTCAATCAGAATGGACAGGCACCAGGCAAACCATCATGAACTGCCAAAGCATAGATAGCAACCACACAATCATATATAGATTGTAATAGTCATATATCTCAACACAAAGGATAGAAAAGTATGTGCTTTTTTGTCAACTGAATAGCCAACCAAAATGAACAGACAACAGGAAAAGTCTTGAAAATCATACCAAGCATCACACATAGATATATCACCTTTTCACATCAACAAAAACCATAGAAAACAACAAACTTTGTAGTTTGTTGTAGAATTCTATCGCAGCAATGAAGTGCAGTAAACCCACATTCATCTATGCACGAAGCAGCACAAAAAAGACACAGCACGGATGGGATAACACTTCTGATTAGAGCAGATTGGCTTACATGGCGTTGCAGTATATCGGGTGTATCCATATCTGGAGTGACGATCGTCAGCATGGCCGCCCGCTCCACGTGACCCCCTCGCCTGGCTCCTTGTGTAGAGGCACCCCCTAAACCCCCTCCCCCCAAGAAGATACCTTGGAGTGCGCAACACCTCCGGAGGAGTCTCGAAGGCTTGTGAAGACGGCGTTGGCGAGGCGGAAAGAGGATTCACCCCGCCACCGTCGCTAGTGACTGTTGGAGGGCTCATCGGAGAAACACCACCCACTCTCCCAGTGGCGCTCAGACCATGACGATCCACGCTGGAGGCACACCGGCCACCGGGAGGACCAGTGCTCATGTCTGTATTTGATTCTGAGATCCCGAGAAAAACCCCTATTCCAAGCACGAGCTATATATAGCAGCGGTAGGTGACATGACTCCGCGGATGTGACCATATCACGTCAGATAGTCATATCCATCTTTATATGCTATACTTAAGATATATACGATCTAGCCAGATGAACAAGATGTCGCCCTCCTTTCCATACAAACACAAAAAAAATAACATCATTGGAGCACGTATATATCATTTGGTTTTATATGTTCCTACGAAAGTTAATGATGTCACCCGGCGAAATTTATGTGCCACAGAATGACATGGTTAATGGATCGCATATCTCTCTATATGATATATTGCTAACTTTATATGTTCAAACACTAGCTTTATACACTCTTGATGTTCTTATGCTCATCAACTTGCCATTTTGTATGGATTCTATGATGCATAATGAATCGATATATGCTTGTACCCACAGCTTTATTTGCTTTGGTTGCTCGTACGTGGTTTGGCTATCTTTTAAAAATCATAAAAATATTTAAATTTGATGTCAAATTGTGCACAAAAACATTTCCAATCTAGTGGTGGAAACCGTTCGTGAATTGGAAGTTCGAGCGAAGAATTATCACGAGAAAACAAAATGCAATGTAAATGGGGGTAGACGCATGAATGCTGTTATCAGATGGCAGTTGTGTCAGCCTGAGCTCGTACCCTCCACTTTTGTGTCTAACGAAGATTCTATGCTGCGATATAACGCAATCTATGCTGTTTTGCATACATTTCTATGATCCCAATGCAAAGTGGAGAGAGAGGCGCACGGGGATGCGCGCAGCGCATTCCCGCGCTAGAGTCTTGCTCGGGCTTCCCTTCCTAAAAAGAAGCTGTGTGTGTGTACTCATGCATCCTCTACTAACCATATGACATCGGCACATATGCTGATGGAGTTGCAAGAGATGCGCTATGCTGATCCAAGCGATCAGGCAAGAATTTGATGTCTACATCTGTTGTGTATGCTTTTCAGGGAGAACTGAAGGCAACCACGTCCACTACATCCACCAAACCTTCCTGGCTGTAGGTTAAGCTAGGTGGCACGCCCACACCACCGCTGATCAGCTCGACCAAGAGCCAATCGGGCCGCACTAAGGAGAGACGACCGCAGTAGCAACGCGATCTCCCGGCCCCTTGTGTGTCAGCCGACGAGACGACCTCCTGCCGATTTCCTATGGCAACAACACCATAATGCCTCTTCTTCGTTGTGGTTTCGGGGTGTCATGTGCCATTCGAGCTGCAGCATCGGTCGATGGGTGGATGATGTTGCTATTTCTTCGAGCATGTCCATGCTGATGGACATCTGGTCAAATGCCGCCCTAGAGCTTCTGCTTTGTGAATTGGGGGTTCCTTGGAACCGGATGTGCTGCCTAGCCTTTCTCAGCACGTTCTTTGCCTTCTTGAATGCTCAATTCATCCTATAAGACAGAGACAAAAACAAATACCTGAAGGAACAAATGACAGAAAATATTAACGTTAGTGGGTTAGTCGTTGAAAAAATCCTTATGGGGCAGAACCTCCGCAAAACGTTCTCGTTCCTATGAAAATGTGAGGGTTTGGGAAACTTTTATTCGAAAGAAAAATTACTTAGCACCTAAATGCTTGCTTAACACCTAAAAGAGAGTGATAAGAGGGAGAAGGGAGTAGCAATCTGCGTTTCCGGTTGGTGCAAGGAGAAATGAAGCAGGGGGCAGCTATTTAAAGGAGAGAAGGAGGAGGAGCAGGGCGGCCATGCCCTGTGGCTTGGTAGCCATGGTAGAAGTGTCAAGCGGCCAAGTGAGTGTGCAGCAAGGTGATGAGAAGTGAGTGGGTGGGTGCATTTCGATGGTCACGTGAGGTAGGTGGCTAGGCGACCATGATGGGTGGTCGGCCGGCCATGAAAGCTTGTTGTACTGGCGATGAGACGTAAACAGTGAGCATCGCTCGAATGGTGAACGCCAGGAGGAGCCGAGCAGCCATGATGAGTGGTCGGGCGGCCATGGCCTTCTGCCGTGCTTTCCAAGTGGGTTCTTTTCTAGGCGATGAGACATGAATGGTGCAAGTTTATTTGGTGGTGGCCAACAAGTGGGGCCGGGCGGCCACTTTCTACGGCCGGGCGACCATGCTTTTGCTTGTGCACTCATGTGCTTGCATGCAGAGGAGAGGTAGGTGCATAATTGAGATGATTAGGGAGCATGATGAGGCATGGGCAGGGGCATGGGTGGCCGAGCGGCCAGCGCTGCTGCCCCTACTTCGATCGACAGGAGCGGGGGGCGGCCAAGCCTGGTGGCTGGCCGGCCACGGATTTTTTTTTAATGCAAAGGTAAATAAACTTGTGAAAAGAAAACTAACGATAAGCAAGACAAAAAACTTAAATATGCAATGGGGTAGGAAAATTTAAATTAGGCGGGAAATATATATGCAGACGATGATAATGCTAATTTACCTGTTGGCAAGGGCAACCCACTTCTTACCTTTCAGAGTCTCATGGGCACCAAATTGATGGATTTCTTATTTGCATGCCCTTTTATTATCGCGCCACTCTTTCATGCTCAATGTGGTGTTGGCACCAACAATGCTCATAGGAGCATTGCCTCCTGTCTCCCATGTTGCAGGTTTGGTCCGGCCATGCTTTGCCTCTACTTTCAATATCTCCTTTTGTCGGGTGGCAGCCTCATACTCTTTTTGTTGAATGTCACCCGGCCTCATGTCTTAATTTTCTCTCAATAAATAAGATGAGGTTGTCCACCTTTGGCTTTGATTTGTTGGCTTCGACCTTGGTTTTGGCGGCATCCTTCGGAGTTTGGCATTTGAAAGTTTGCACCTTGTTGCATTGCTCTACTTTTCGTGTGAAGGCGAATGTCTCCCTCATGCCATTAATGTTGAGGTGGACCTGTCCAACCCCGACATCGATGCTTGCACCTGTGGTGCTTAAAAAATGGTCGCCCAAGAATGAGCGGGGTTTTGTCATCGATCTCCATATAAGATGACGTAGTCCACTGGATGAGAAAACTCTAGATTTTCACCAGAACATTCTCGGCGATTATCACGGGATATTGGATGGATTCATCCGCAAGTTCTAGGCACATAGTAGTGGGAACAAGTGCAACATGATTCAACTTATAAAATATTACCTTAGACAATACAGTGACGCTGGCTCCGAGATTGCATAAGGCATGGTCAAAATGTTGTGTTCTGATCGAGCATGAGATAGTAGGACTTCCAGGGTCCTTCTTGAGTATTGTTGTGCTACACTCCTCTGTCAAATGCACTACTTCCGCTGATGGTAATGGCTTCTTGTTGTTGAGTATGTCCTATGTACTTAGCACACGTCAGTACCTACATAGCATCTACTAGGGGGATATTGACATATAGCTTTTTAATGACTTAAACTAACTTACTATATTGCTCATCACCGGTAGCTTTCTTATTGCATCGAGGGAAAGGTAGCACCGTCGTGTCATAGAATTCATGTGGGAGGTGCTTTGGCGCTTCTTTCTCTTCCTTTCCAGGGACTTCTTGTGACACTTCCTTGTCTTCGGGTTCAGTAGTCTTCTCCTGCTTTTTACCTGCATGACTAGGAGATGGGACTGTGTGGATTTCCCACCCCTAGTGGTAACTGCATTGAGGTGCTCCTTGGGAGGCCGTTTTGGTTGCCCCGGCAGTTTCCCTACATTTGGGTTAGGCAAAGATGCAGCCAACTGAGCTATTTGGGTTTCCAATATCTTATTGAAGCTTAGTTGGTTTTTCATAGCACTATACAAAGTTTCCATTTGCAGAGAAATAGATTCGAAGAGTCTATCATTTGCATGAAACTTTTTACTAATACTATCATTTATAGCTTTCTGATCAAAATTGTTTTTAGGGAACTGCTGCGAATTACCTAAAGAGTTACCTTGTTTGGAGAAAGGGAGGTAAGGCCATGAATTCCAACCTGGTTGAGGATGCTTCCTGTTGTTGAAGTTGCTAGAATTATTGCCGATGAAATTTGCGTTCTCCGATCGAGTTTCAGGGCAGCTGTTCCCCGAATGCCCCATGTTCTCGCAGACTTCACAAGTCATGCGAGTGTAAAGGGCCTAGACCAGTGCAGCTTCTAGAGCATCTAGCTTTCTCAATAGCAAGTCCATCTTGGCAGTGAGCATATGCATATTTGTACTCTCGATTTGATGGACACCACGGGACTGGGTACTTTGACCTATCTTCTTTCCACCCTTGATTGATTGTCATCTTTTCAATTAGCTATTTAGCAGCTTTAATGCTTAGGCATAAGAAGAATCCTCCGACGGCTGCATCCAGGTGTTCTTGTGCTAACCGAAGAAGCCCATGGAAGAAGCTCTGAATGATAAGACACTCTTGCATTCCGTGGTGTGGGCAAGCTACGATGTATTCCTGGAGTCATTCGCAGGCCTCCGCCACCGTCTCATCTGTGAGCTGTTGGAAGCTCAAGATCTTATTTCTCAAAGCATTGGTCTTTCCCAAGGGAAAGTACTTCGCGAGGAAGGCATTGGAGCACGCATTGCACATTAGCAATTGTGCCCCGATTGAGGTAGAACCGTTGCTTCGCCTTTCCAACAAGTGAAAATGGGAAGAGACGAAATTTGACGGCATCGACGGATGCACCTTTCAATGTGAACGTGATTTAGTCTGCAAAATGGGATAGCATGAACCATATGAATGACACCGGGCTTTAGTTCAAAGTTCTCCCCCACCTAAACGTCAGGTCCTGTAGAGACACTATTGCTTGATGGGATGGAAAACTCATGAATTGTCTTTTCGGCCATGTTGTTTGGGTTCGGATTAGTTGTCCTTGAAGTGCTTGGTTCAAAATCCCTCAGTACAGATCTCTGCCCATGGATCGGCTTTGGATGGACTCTCTTGAGCAGCGACTCTGAGTAATTGTGGTAAATTTTCGGTAGGTCAAAAACGGTCATACACCTCTCTATTGCATCCACAACAAAAACAACAGAGCAGAATGAGTTGCTAACAACTAGCGGTAAATTTATCAAATATACAGGGTTCAAAATGAGATATCAATTATCTCTCTGCCTATTGCTTCCGCAGCAACAGCGCTAGGAAAACTTGCTGGCATCTCTTAGCCTCAATGGATTTTACTTCACAAGCGCATGGAGACCGTTGTAGCCTTTCACCTAGAGTATTCCGAGAATTGTAAATTTCCACAAGGAAACGGCAGGCCAAAGAGTGTAATTGAATAAAGTCAAATCGAATGAATTATAAACTTGGATAAATTCTACCAGCTAGTGATTTAACAGGGGTAAGCATGAAAGTAACATGTGTATGGAGGGAGGTAATTCGGCTACCAAAGATATCGGTAGAAAGGTATAGTTGTCTTGGAGGACAACGAGTGAGATAAAGTCACCAAACTCTATTTCTATTTGCCTGCAACGATTATCTGTGACCAACTAAGCAATTCAAATAAAAAAGTCAGGGTCTTGCGTCGAGCTAAATTCTAGAGTATCAAGGGTACCAGGGGTAGACAGTTAGTCCCAAGAGAGAGTCTATCTATCACCTACGGGCCTCTCGAATGGCGGGCCTGGGCTACACAGGCACACCACACGCTTTCACCGAGTGGGGCTACCAAACAAAGCTGCGGGACATGATGGCACGCTATAAACATGTTCAAGGGAAGCTTGAACCACTATAGATCTTCCTTTATTAGAGGAGTGGATCTAGCTAGAGCCTAGTGTCTAAGTGTAGGGTTGAGTTATTGCACCGGCAAGAATAACGAGATTTAGATAACAAAGTTTGACACAATCTAAAGCCTAGCTAGTATGAAAAGAAAGGTACACCACACTCGCAGGAGATAGAACTTAGGGTATAATATAACTAGAATTATATTGAAGATAACAGGAGTACAAAGATACAATCCTTTACCATAGACTCGAGGCTACTTCGGAGACTCTGAGGCAAAGGTCAACTCAACTATAACTCCTAGGACTATCTTAACTACTAAGAAAGAGTGAAGCACTATAAGATAGGACTTGAATTTCACTCTCCACCCCTTTTCAAGTGAGCTCCAGGGGTCTATTTATAGCCCAAATGAGTGAGGGGGCATTCGGCTAGGGAGGTAGGTCGGTGGGCGCATGGCCAACTCGGTGGTTGGGTGGCCACCCCTTATGGTCCCGCGGCCATAGGATTTGCCTCCTTTGGTCATCCAACGGTTGATGTCCACTTCCCGTGTCAGTTGGCAGTTGGAAAAGTTGATGCACGTGCAAAATGAGTCTGGGGGTGGCTAGGTGGCCAAGCAACTTGGTCAGGCGGCCACGTATTTTCTCCTGACTGGTTGCATGACACTTCCCTTGGATTGGTGATGTCAATGATCCTTGTGTTGTTGGTCTTCCGCCCCTTGGATACATTGGATGCTCGGTTTCACGGTTGGATGTGCTTGATATTGTGATTCTTTGTATGTTGGATCGAAGACGTGGCAATTGGGCTCGGTGGGGTGGCCGAGCGGCTTGTCAGGTGGCCAGGCGGCCAGCCATGTGGCTAAGCAGCCATGACCAATGGCCAGGTGGCCATGGCATTTTCGCCGATATTGCCCATCACTGATCTTTGGCCTATTTTCATCCTTTTTTACAAGTATTTTCATACCTACAACCAAATATTGATACACAACTTGTGGAACTCATTAGTAGATAGGGTTAGCTCAAATTATTCACATGTTCCACTTCATTTGGTGGATAATTGACAGTTGAAATCATGAGATTATGACCATCAAGAGCCGTTAGGTCTCACCAGACAAGCCAGTGGGTGGCTGTAGTTTGGCTCAGCTAGCCCCTGCACCGTACAAGCCAATAGACTGTCCAAGACAAGTCGATGCCACCGGACAAGCTGGCTGTTGGCACCGAACAAGCCGATAGTATCCCAGGCAGCCGTGCTTTCTTTGGTGTAGTTGGTCTTGGGTGCTTTGCTTCAATCTCGCTTTGTTAATTCCCACTGCTTGCCCATACTCTTACTTCGTGATCATCAGTGTGGCACATTCTGGTGTGTCAAGTGGATAGCGGGTGACTTATGTGAAAGTTGTTACTTTTCTTGGGTACTGATATTTTGTTGATCCTTGAGTCGAGTGCTTCCGCTTTGTGTTGGATATGTATCTGTTCAGTGCATGGTACCTCGCACATGCGGTAAGTTAGATACAAATCCTTTCGGTGGATAGTATATAGCTTCCTTTGTTGGGGTTTCAAGTCCGGGTTTTGAATTTGAGTTTTTCAATAGATCATACTCACCACCCCGTCTAGTCACAGTCACCTGTCCTACAGCCAAGTAAAGTGGTGATCATGTTTAAGATTTTAGGAAACAAAGCGACTTAGCTCTCAAATTAGTATTTAACATATTCAAATGGGTTTAAGCTATCCATGATCAAGCAAGCAACTGTACAACATAGCACAAGCAAATACTAGCAATTCATCCCAAAGAGCTCTAGTGCTAGTGTATACTACAAATGTACATGATGCAATGCATGAATATGGTACAAAATGCAGAAAGAAGCAAAAGGAAGCACAAAACCAAAGACCTAAAGCTAAGAAAATTCCCCAGGAAAGCAAACTCCCAACTCCCCTTGCAAGCGATTGAAGGTTTGAAAATCAAGAGGTTTGGTTAGGATTTCAGCAATCTAGTTCTAGCAATCAACATGCACAAGGTCAATGAGGACTTTCTCATAGTTCTCTTTCAGTAAGTGGAATCTCACATCGATGTGTTTTGTTCTATAGTTGTGCACTAGATTCTTAGCAACACTAATGGAACTTGTGTTGTCCCACAAAAGTGGAATCCTCCCATAGGAAAGGCCATAGTCTCTCAAGGTAGTAAGCATCAATAGGATCTAGGAGCAGTAGATAGCGATAGCAACATACTTAGCCTCACATTTGGACTGGGCTACACTAGACTGTTTGCATCTATCTTGCTTGTGTTCTTCAATTTGCTTGCAAGGATAAGCCTTCATGGCAAGGTCAATTATATGTGCATGTCTAATAACCATAGGAGACGTGGTGCTGGGTTCAAATCATGTTGATTGGAAGCCGACTCGTGTGTGTCATGCCTCTACCAAATCAATAGTTATCTCCACTTGACGGATGATCATGCACCCCCATTTCACATCAAGTTACCTTCCACTTGCTGGGATCCATCGGCTGCTACATCCACAAAAAACATATTTCTATAATTCTTCCCAATTCATGTTAATCAATGACCAAGAAAGTGAGATGCTCAATTAGGTGGAGTTAAACTAATAGCGATGTGAACAATTCTCCAAATATTTTTAGCATGTTGGCATTAAAAGGATAAGTGTTCAATTGTCACAATGATATCACAGAACCAACAATTTTGACTCCATTGTCTATTCCTTTTAGGCTTCATTTGGATGTTGGTATTCAAGGGCATGGAATTGAATATGATTTAATTCCAAATCTATTGTGGCATTGAAATGAACCACAATTGAAATGCAGTTGTTTGGATGACCACATAATTGACTTCTAGAATCCTAAGAAACCACCAAACCTCAATTTTGTTTGGATCCACCAAGAGCATGGAATTGAAATCGCACATATGGTAGGCTGCCAGAGGTGGGTGCACATCAGCCCGTTGAGGCTGCTGACTATAGAGGTATGACACGGGCGGAGGGTAGCCGCAGCGGGTGTCGGGCGTCGGCAGAGCGTGGCTGTAGCTGGGGTCGGGAGCTAACAGAGGGCGGCCGCAGAGGCGGCCGGGCACCGGCAGAGTGCGGCATGGAGGTGATCGTGCAGCGATGGAGCGGGCTGCAGCCAAGGCACCATGGGCAGCAGCAGGAGAGGAGCGGCGGAATGCTCCAATTCCAGCAAAAACCGTGCCTCTGGGGTATGAATCGCTATGGGAGTATGCTAGGTAGTCCCAATGCCATGCGAAATTGTTGAGGTTTGCTAATTTCAATTCCCAATTCTATGGGTGAATAACAACATCCAAACGAGCTGTTTGCAAAGTTATCCGGTAAAAATAACTCTATGATGCAAGTACCATAAAAAAACTTTATTTTCAATGGAATATTTAGCTTCCAAATAAATTGCTTTGTGAAAGGGATACCCTGGTCGATCAAAAAATGGTACATAGACCGTATAGAAAATTGACCATATCTATGCAAACCCAGATGAAAAGGCCCCTTCCATTAGATAGCTGAAAATTAACTACTTTTGCTAACAAGTTATGTCGCGCTAGCAATTTGTCCCCAACTAAAGATCTTCGAAAAGTAATATTAAGTTGCATTTGAGCATTGAAATTTGCCACAGTTTTATGTGCTAATGGATTATGTTATACAGGCTAGGAAACTAATCCTTAAGCGGGTTAGATCCCAACCCAAGTGTCTTTCTAGAACCTAATATGTGAACCATCCCTTATGTTGAATGTTCCACATCGCAGAAAATCCTCCATAACTTTCAAAAGAACTTTTGAAAAAATGTGAGCCCCCTAGTTTAATATGAACTGAGGACAAAGTAATATAAATAACCATTCACTGAGGAGGCTTTTGTTTTAATACTAAGATCTGTTATTCCTAAACCCCCTTGATCTTGCTGTTGGAAAACTGAAATCTAAGTCCCTAGTACTTTGAAAACTATGTCAACTTCATCCCTAAAGATGTCTCTACCTAGGTTCCTAAAGTTGTCCTGAGTGACACTCGGGTCTCAAAACATATAACCACTGACCACGGTAAATGCTTGAACTGATGGTTTTTGGACTCGAGTGACACTCAAACCAACTTTAGGGACCTAAATTTCTATTTCTTAAACACATTCAATGCATAATCAATGAGTAGATTAGTGATTTTAGGACCTGAGTGGCACTCTTACTAAAATCCACTATCAATGCATAGTCAATGAGTATATAGTGGTTTCGAGACTCGAGTGGCACACAAGCCAACTTTAGCGACCCAGATGACATGGTTTTACAAGGTCTAGAACTCAAATTTATGTTTTCAGAGATTAGAGACTTAGTTGATACATCAGGCTAAGTTTGAGGACCACTTGTGCATTTCCCTCAAAAGACTAAAGGGTAAAAATATTTTCTTTCTATGAGTTTTAAATCATTTCTAATTTGTATCGTGGGATCAATGCTAGGAGTACAAGGTGTCGTGGTTTCGATCCCACCACAAGTGAATTTCTGATCGGTATAGGGGATTTTGTAGGCTGCCATCTCGATAGCCTAGCCTTAGAGGCTCGGATATGTACGTGAGAGGGGTGGACGCGAGGATTTGGAGTGGTTCGGGATGAAAGTTAATTGACAAAAACTATAGTAATTTTGGTTAGTGGCCGACGAAAACTAATATTTTTCGTCGGCTCAAAGTGGCTGACGAAAATTATGATAGGACTAGGATTTACATGTCTATTTTCGTCGGTCTTTTATGGGGCTAAAACGAAAGAGTACAAGATATTTTGGGATAGACGACCACGTTGAAGTCTTGATCTTCGTAAGTTCCACGCAATCCTCAGATGTTCTCCACGTGGCCAGTAGTGCAATCTGCGATCCGCCCCCAGTTTTGAAGTCAGAAACCGAAAAACTTTAGGAAGTCTCCAACTGGGCCTGGGACGGCCCACTCCACTCTATCTCGGTGAGAAATGAGCCCATTCACCGAGTCTTGGTAACTTGGTGGTAGGGTGGTGGATTTGAGTGAATCCGCCAACGGCTTCGCCTGTCTTCGTGCCACGTACTCGGGTTGGAGCACCGCAGTGGCACCCGGCATCCTCTGTCCAACGGGGTCGCCTCGCAGTCCTTCGGAGGTCTTATACTTGCCGTCGCCGTGCCACTCCTCTGTGTACTGAACTCCCATGGCCGACCGACGTCGAGCATGCCTCCTGTCCTTCAAAAGACTTTCATCTATCACCAGTCTATTAGAGGGCCTCTTGTCCAGCGGAGGTCTTGTGCCCAAGCCCTTCTGGGTCCTGGCTTCCATTGACAATCACTTATCACTCTAGAGGCAATGGAGCCAGTCCATTGGCTCTCAATCTCCCCCTTGATGAGTGCATTGTCAACACCTTCAGCCTGTAACCTGAAATAGAACAAAGACAAGAAAAAAAAGCGTAAAACCGAAAAGAAAGTTGCTCAAGATGCCCAAAACCAAACACAAGCTAAGAATTGCAAATTGAGGCAACAAAAACAAAACCAAAGATCTCCCCCTAAGGCAAGGGAAACTGCTCAACACAGTCGATCAAACTAAAGCATGACCCTCAAGAAAGAGGCAAACCGGCTCAACACAGTCATGCTTAGGCAAAGCATCGGCTCCTCCAGAAAGAGGCAAAAGGCTCAACACACTGATGCAAGAGCATGCTAAAAGCTCAAACCCCTCCTCAAATGCATCCTCACAAATGCAAGATGAATGCACAGGTCCCCCTCAACTTAGATCTCTCCAGAATTCTCCCCCTTTGTCCACAAACTCCCCCTAGGAGCAACAATCTCTCCCATAAGTCAACATCTCTCACCCTTGTTGACAATGGACACATCAAGGGTTCATAGAACTCAACTCCCCCTGAACTAGACAACCCCCCCTCAAAATATGCCATGAAATGCAGAAAGTGTACCATGAAGAGCTCAGCGGGGATGAAAAGCTAGTAAATACGAGTTCTAGCATACAGAACAAGTGAGGGCAAGGAAGCATGCAAACAAGCTTAATTGACTCCATCTTATACAGATCAAGAGTATGTTTTTCAGGGTTCTTGAAAAGAAAGCATCACCAACATGAAAATCATCTAGCAAGATAGGCATGAATAGCAAGATGCTAGCAAAACATACAAGGTGTGCTACTCTCAACCAAAGACAGGCCATAAGCAATTTAGAGACTTGCAAATTTCAGATTTAGCAACTTGTAGCTACATGCAAGTTAGATCATGTGCCAGGGATTATTCACTTGTGTTGGCCACTTCTTACCAACCAATGCCAATCCTAGGTTCAGAGAACCATCAGAAGCTTAAGACAAGGTTTTGGTCATACACAGCCTTGTCCAAGTTCCTGCCAAAGTGCAAAGGCAAGCTATCTCAAACTAGATCAGTGTGACAAGCGAACCCACCTGGATCTTTTCAATTCAGCTCAAAAGACACAACTTGTATCCAGATTTAGTTCAGAATTCAGATTTAAGCAAGGTGTCATAAATGCTTAGGCAATAACTTAACAAAGGCATACGACTAGCATATCCAAGCTTGTAAAGATGGCATAGCATTCAACATTCCTACACATGCTAGGTAGCCAAGTGAAGTGGTGATCATGGTTTTTGATTTTCAAGAAATAAAAGTGACTTACCTCATAAATGATATTAGACAGATTCAATGAGCCTAGCCAACCATGATCATGCAAGCACTGTACAATCTAGCACAAGCAAGTACTAACTGGTCATTCCAGAAGAGCTCCAGTGCTAGTGAAGTGAAAATGCATATGATACAATGCAAAGCATGATATGATACAAAATGCAAGGAAAACAAATAAAAGCAAAGCGAAAGCAAATTCAAAAACCTAAACTACTACAAAGCTACCCTAAACTAAAAGGGGTAACAAACACCAAGCTCCCATGCAAACGAGCAAACGCACTAAGCTCTAAGGGCTTGGTGAAGATATCGGCCAACTGGTTCTCGGTTTCCACATGGATCAAATCTATATCTCCCTTCCCATAGTGATATCTTAGGAAGCGAAACCTCACATCTATGTGTTTGGTTCTGGAGTGCAAGATGGGGTTCTTAGCTACAGAAATAGCAGAAGTGGAGTCTACTAGGAGAGGGATATTCCCAAAACATAGGCCAATGTCACTTAGGGTAGCTTTCATCCAAAGTAGCTGGGAGCAGCAACTAGGAGCATCAACGTATTCGGCTTCTGTGGTGGAAGTGGCTACGCTCGATTGCTTGCGTGACAACCAAGAGACAAGAGAAGAAATAAGGAACTGGCAGGTGCTGGAAGTAGACTTGCGCTCCAGCCAACAACCTGCAAAGTCAGCATCCACAAACCCTCTAAGAGAGAGCATCGAAGTAGATGAGAACCAAAGACCAAGCTCAGGAGTGTATTTCAGGTACTTGAAGATGTGCTTCACCGCTTGACTGTGTGATGTCCTTGGCGAGGCCTGAAATCGCGTGCAAAGACAAACAGTGAACTGAATGTCTGGCCTGGTTGCCGTCAGGAACAGAAGTGATCCGATCATCCCTTAGTACTCCCTTTAGTCCACCAAGTCCCTTTGCTCATCTACATCAAGCGCCGTTTGTGTTGACATAGGCTTGGAGTCTCCCATATCAAACTTCTTCATAATGTCCTTCGTGTACTTGCCTCGATGGATGACAGTTCCTTCAGGGCCTTGCTTGATTTACAGTCCAAGGAAAAACTACAACTCTCCCATCTTGCTCATCTCAAACTCCTTCGACATCTACTCAGAAAACTTGGTAACAAGAGAGTGAGACGAGCCACAAAAGATGATATCATCCATGTATATCTGGACAATAAGAAGAACACTACCATGCTTGAGGGGAATCAAAGTCTTATCAACACTCCCTATTTTGAAACCCTGGTTTGGCAAAAAGGTTTTCAATCTATCATACTAGGCTCTAGGGGCTTGTTTCAAACCATACAAGGCTTTTTGCAATTTGTAAACATGGTTAGGGTGTTTAGCATTTTCAAATCCAGGGGTTTGCTTTACATAAACTTCTTCTTGAATCAAACCATTTAGAAAAGCAGACTTCACATCCATTTGAAAAAGCTTAAAGCCCATGAAATCTGCAAAGGCTAAGAGAATACGTATAGCTTCCAGGCATGCAACTGGAGCAAATGTTTCATCGTAGTCTATCCCCTCTTTTAAGCAAAAACCCTGAGCCATAAGTCTAGCCTTGTTCCACACAACAATGCCATCCTTCCCTTGCTTATTTTTGAAAACCCATTTCATACCAATAGGATTGCATCGTAGCAGTGGCTCTACTAAAACCCAAACCTGATTCCTCTCAAAATTTTGTAACTCCTCATGCATGGCATTAACCCAATTACTGTCAGAAAGAGCATGTCCAACATCCTTGAGCTCAAAAGAGGCAACAAATGTAGCATGTGCAAAGAAAGCAATAGAACATGTCTGGGACCTCAAGGTCCTCGCATGCAAGTCACCAATGATCCTATGTGGAGTGTGATCCCGCTAGACCTGCCGAGATGGAACAATCTTGGAGGTCACCTCCCCTGCGTCCTCAATGGGGCTAGGCTCTGCTCGAGCCTGTAGTCGAGGGAGCGAGGAGGAAGCCGTAGACAAGGGTCGTCCTTCCTCTTCAGAGCTCGTAGCAGAGGGGGCAGGAGCTGCAGCCGGTGCAGTGGCCCCTGCATCACCAGCACCTACTTCACCTTTCTCATCTTCAAAGATGGGAGTGCCTTCCACATCATCACTTGAAACCTCAAATGCAGGGGTTATGTAAGGCATAGATTCATCGAAGTAAACATCACAGGTCTCTACCACTTGTTTGGTATCAAGGATCCACACTGTATATGCTTTAGAACTAGAGGCGTACCCAAGGAAAATACCATTGACACAGCGAGATTCAAATTTGTCCAAATGCCCTCCTTTCTTGAGCACAAAGCATTTGCAGCCAAACGCTCGCATGTGCTTGATGCTAGGCTGCCTACCAAACTGTAGCTCGTGCAAGGTCTTCCATAAGCAAGCTCGTAGGAAAATGCGGTTGGCAATGTAACATGCCGTATTCATAGCCTCAGCCCAAAAATGTCGCGGAGTCCTTTGAGCATCGTCCAAGCCTTCTTAACGAGTGTGCGGTTCTTGTGTTCCACAACACCGTTCTGAGGTTGGGTATAAGGAGAAGAGAATCAGTGTTCGAGACCTAGGTCATGACAGAAGGTTTCAAATCGAGAGTTTCAAAATTCTCCGCCATTATCACTGCGGATAGCCCTCGTGGACTTATGACTCTCATTTCTTAACCTCAAGACCAAATCCCAAACAAAACCGAAAGCCTCATCTTTGATCTCCATGAAGAACACCCACGAAAAGCGAGAAAAGTCGTCTACTATGACAAACACATACCACTTCCCACTGACCGACTGTACCCAAGCAGGACCAACCTTAAAAACCTGCCCATAGGGCAAAATTCCGATAAACAAGGTTTTCCTCACCATCAAGCACACAAGAAGAACCCTCCTTAAAGCGAACCTCAAACCCTTCATTGAGAAGTTGCGAGACAATCCAAATTGAACCCCAAAATCCTCACCAAAGGAACTTCTCTTAGGGAAAGCTTGGCAGAAAGCGAAACACCACAAAGACCCAACACTTTACCTTGACCATTGTCCCCAAATGTGAAGTACTCCTTGGTGCTCATAGGGTTGAGGCCGGAGAACCATATGCAGTGCCCTATAATGTGCCTAGAGCAGTCGGAGTCCATGATCCATATGTCCTCCAGTCCTCGGTCCTGCAAAATCAAGGAAAACAAGAGTGATCAAATGGTCCGGCACTAGGGTTAGTGAAACTGCCGAACCAGTGCCGAGCCATCTGGTCAAAGGTGGGCTAAGCATAGTCAAAGTAAGCATCCCAAAGATCAGGGTAACCAATACCTTCAAAGCATGAACTCACAAACCCTCTACCTCCAATGCCTTTGTCACAAGGTCCATAGCCACGCTGAAAATGACTAGGAGCTCGGCCGGCAAAACGTCTCTCACCACTAGGAGCACGAGCTTGAAAGCCACCTCCTTTGTCACAACTAGCAAAGCGGTCTCTCATCTCACTATGACAGGGAAGATCTTGCTTACCACCCTGGTAGAACTGATCCTGGTTCCCCCAAGCCCTCTCTTGCCTCTCAACCTGCTTCTTTCTAAAGGAAAACTCCTCCAAGTGACCATTCCGTTGGCAAAACTCACAGTGGTAGACAGGTCTCTTGGGCATAGGCTGGGGCTGTGTTTTGGGCTTTTGGTGTGGTGGCGTAGCCTTCGTGGTGAAGGCTGCTGGACTTGCTTCTTGCCTAAAGGCTTAAGCACTTCTTCCACTATCTTGTCTAACTTAGCCTGTGATGGCTGGGTGTCCAAAATTGCTTCTTTGGGGCAGCACTAGGTGGCTCGTGGAAAACCCCATCTGCAGTGCGTTGGGGAGAGGTAGCCCTAAGCTTAATTGGGGCTCTCTTCTTCTCACCTGAGGTACTGCACTCTTCAAACCCCATGCCACTTATGTCACCTTCACCACGCTTGTTTCCCTCTAGTGATCATCCTAAGCTAAGGTTCTCTGGCATACATCCAAATCAACACCTATCTCAACCTACAGTTGTCCTCTTCAAGGATCAACTTCTCCTGTCTCAGATACTCCAGAACTAAAGTCTGGACAGCAAAAGTGTCACTGTCTATAGAGGGAATCAGGGGAGCAGACTTCTCTAGCTTCCAAATGGTGGCATCCTTCTCCACCAAATGCAACCTCAAAGTGAGACAGTTCTCACACATGTTAGGGAGTGCTGAAAGCACCTCAAGGTTAGCTCTCAACTACTCAAGCTCACTCCTCAATGTAGGACAGATCATGCACGCCCCCAAAAGCGTGGGTCTAGCCCTAAGCTCCTCCAACTCCTTGAGCTGCCCCTCACACTTCACCTTCAGCTCAGCTATATCAACCTTCAGGCTATGCATCTCTTCCACCTAATGAGCATACTTGCTCTTTTGCTCACAAAGGTTACTCATCGTGGACTCCCCAGTAGGGCACTGAAACTCACTAGGCTAGGCTTGCACACTCTCTAACCTCTTAATCTCAGCCAAAGCATCAGCCAGCTTGGCTTTCTGCTTTTGCAGCTTCTTGGCTGCCTTCTCCAACATCTTGTCCTGGGCTTTCAACTCACGACTATTCTTCTCCAACATCTCAAGAATCTGGGCTTGCTCGGGAGTTAGCTCTTCATAGAAGGAGTCATTGTCGTTGCCCTTGTCATCCTTGTCCTCAAGCGCCATGGAGCAAAAAGACTCTGATCCATCTTGTGCTTGCGCTTGGACTTGGTGGGGACGAAGTAAAGGCAAGGCTAGACCACCTTGATCCCTCCTCTTGTCCAGCTTGGTGACAATCTCCCCATCACTTGAACTTGATGAGGACGAGGAGGAGGAGGACGTTTTGCTACAAAGACCACCAACCTCAGCGAAGAAGGCCTTGTCCCGCTTTTGGTTGTCCTTTTGGTAGCCCTTGAAAGCATTTCTGAAGTTCTTGATTTTCCTAGAGCAGTGCTTGGTGTGGTCGTGCTTGCCGTAGTCGTGCTTGCCGGAGTTGTACTTGTTGGAGTCGCGGGAGTGGTTCTTACCCTTTTGGTAGTAGTTGTTGTTCTTGTTGGGGCACTCGGCGATGATGTGGCCGACCTCTCCGTACTCGAAGCATTTGGGCCTCTCGCCCCTCTTCACGCTCATCTAGTTGTAATAGGTGCACTGAAAGCGACTAGACACCAAGCAAAGCTCTTCATCCCCAAGTGACACCATCTGCTCCTCTATAACTGACATAAGAGCAGAAAATGAGAAGTTGTGAAGCGGGGGGTTAGTAGCGGCCTCATTGGAGGGAGTAGCCAAGGCCAGGCTCTTGGAGCCAGTAGAGAGATTCTATGAACTTGTAATCCACTTCTGCGGCCTTGAGCTTGCTGTAAAGAGCCTCCACTCTGATCATGTCATAGGCCTCTGACTCAATGATCGAGTTAGCCTTGATCTCCCATATCTTCCCATCCAACACATACAACATCTTAATGGCCTTGCTGATGATCAAAGTATGGGATCGTCTGAAGGCTAGAGTTGACACGTAACTTGTTGATGATCGATTGGAAATGAACAAACAAGTCATCGATGGACTCACCAGGCTTCTGAATGAAATTCTCATATTCACGCATGTAGGTCTCCACGAGACTAGCCCTTGATAGTAGCAGTACCCTCATGGTGTGCACTCAGTAGGGACCTGAATCTCTCGAGCAATCTCAAGATGGCTCACCTTCTCATAATCGACTGGACCAAGTCCTAAGAAGAGAAAGTTCACCGCCTTAGCGTTTGCCTTGTGCTGAGCAACGAGTGCCGAAGTAGTACGCTCGGCAACTGGGAGCACCCTAAAAGTCATACTCTGAGCAGAGTCCCATATGTCTGGACTATGGCTAATCAAGAAAGCCTTCATCCTACCCTTCCAATAGGAGTAGCCATCGGAGCTGAGAACAGGAATCTTCCCGGAGTGAGTCATAGTCGCTACTGGTTTCTCACCGGTAAAGGTATGAACAAACCTAACTAGCTCTGATACCACTTGTAGGACAGAGACGTGCGACTAAGAGGGGGTGAATAGGAGCATTTGAAAAACTCAAAATCACAACCCCCAAACTTGGTGCAAGGAGAAACGCTACATACCGTCCACTGAACAGATACGTATCTAGCAAGCACTTGATGTCGCCCACTAAAAGGGTACACACCAAGCGAGTGGAAGCACACAACACAATGAGCAATAGAATGCAAGACAAGCCGAGCAATACCACATGCAACGAGGAACTCCCGTAGCCACTCCACACTTAAGTGCGTCTTTCTGAAGAACAGCAAGCGATGAGTATTGGCCAGAGGTGAGAAACTCTCAAACACGTGGATGAAGCAAAAACCAACACAACCAAACAACAAAGAAACCAAGAAGAATGATCCAAAGAAGAAGCAGGGCAACACACACAGAAAACAGCCCCAGAATGAACAGACCGAACAATCCGAACCTCCTCCAAAACAACTGACCGGACAAACCAAAAGAAGGGGTCAAAACAACCCAAAAACATGACAGACCGGACAATCCGTGGTCTATAGACCGGACAATCCAAAGTGTATGGACCAGACAATCGAATTGTCCTATCAGTTCATTTTTCATCAGCCTAAAACTGCATGCAGAAAACAACCCGAGACCCCCCAAAATCGATCGAAACCGGCTAAAATCTCAACCAAACTTCATGAAAATTTGCATGGACAATCCTAAGGACATCCCCAAGCATATCCCAAAAGATCCAGTTGAAAATATCTAGGGATCACGGGAATTGCAGATCTCGTGGAGGTGGTGAGTTGAAAATGAAAAACTGAAAATTGTCAAGAGCAGCCCTTGCTCATGGTTCTATGAATCTGGAACTAGGCTAAAGAGATTCACCACATCCTAGCAAGGTAAAATACTAAAATAGAAAGGTCCCAACCTTGGCCAACGAAGAACACACCAAAAGGCCAAGAATTGAAGCCAAAAACAAAAAGAAAAGGGGACGAACAAGGCACACAAGCTTGCAGCCGAAATCACTTCCATTAGAAGCCTCAAAAGAGGTCTTAGATCATATTACAATGAAGGATTTCATCCCAAGCAACCACCCTCACCTTCCCTCTTGATTTGGAGGCTAAATCTCACTTTAAACTTTGGAAATTGAGCTCTTAGCTTGGGGACAAAAATTACAAGACCAAGAATTAACCCTAGCAGCCAAGAGGGGTTCTAATGATATGCCCTTGACCTATTTTCTCCCTAGTGCTATTTAGATAGTATTGCACTTAGGTCCCTACAATAGAAATGCCCTAAGGGGCTGAAACGAAAGAGTACAAAATATTTCGGGACGGACGACCACGATGAAGTCTTGATCTTCGTAAGTTCCACTGCAATCCTCGGATATTCTCCACATGGCCAGCAGTCCAATCCACGATCCGCCCCTGGTTTTGAAGTCAGAAACCAAGAAACTTTAGGATTTCCTTCCTTGACTTGGAACAGCCCACTCCCCTCTATCTCAATGAGAATTGAGCCCATTTGCTGAGTCTTGGTAACTTGGTGGTAGGGTAGGCGGATTTTAGCAAATCCGCCAATGCCCTCACCCTGTCTTTGCACCAGGCACTTGGGTTGGAGCACCACGGTGGCATCCGGCATCCCCTGTCCATCGGGGTCGCCTCACAGTCCTTCGGATATCTTGCACTTGCCGTGTCGTGCCGCCCCTCCGTGTACGAAACTCCCATTGCCGACCGACGCTGAGCATGCCTCCTATCCTTCGGAGGTCTTTCTTCTTCATCTACCTTCAGTCCATTGGAGGGCCTCCAGTCCATCGGAGGGCTTGTGGCCAAGTCCTTCTAGGTCTTGACTTCCATTGACAATCACTCATCATTCCAAAGGCAATGGAGCCGATCCATTAGCTCTTAGCTGCCTCATCCTGTCACGCAACTGAAAGCTGGTGCCTCCCAAATACAGAAACTAGCCATCCTTAGAGATCCACTTGCAGAAGTACAAATGAAGCCAAAGATTAAAATGGGGTGCAATCCCAAGGTAAGACTCACAAAGATGAACGAAGACGGCTAGTTGAATGATGGAATTTGGGTTGAGGTACGGCAATTCCAACACATAGTAGTGCAGTAGTCTATTTAGTTTTGTTACAGATGTTGAACAATCCCTTGATAAGTTTCAAGAGGAGATGCAATGAAAGTTGCTACCGCTCTATAGAAATATTTTGAAGAGAAGTTTCCAGCCACAAATAACCTTATGACACTAGTCATGAGTAGGTTGTGTGCCTTTATTGGAGTTGATAAGTCAAAAGTATGTAAGCTTATAGGCTTCCACGAAGGAAGAAGCATATTGGGAGACTAAGACCGTGGTAGAAGTACCAGATGAACATTGGGATCGTGTGAGGGTTCACTTGGGGGTACAAGTGCTCGGATTGTGTCTCCCATAGGCTGGTGGACTTTGCGGAAAGAGTCCCTAATCTTCAAGATCCCTCAGGTGGAAATCTTCTACGATGGTGGGCGTCGATGCGAGCTTGGGGTCCAATGGCTGACCTACCATGGATGAACTCCCAGCACCTTGGTCCGAGGAGGCGAGCGACTTTTGGGACTTCTTTGGCGCCATTCTATTGGAAGTGGGCTTAATCAATTTGACCTTGTGGTGCATAAAGCAGCAGCGTCACCAAGATGAACAAGCGGTAGAAATGGAGAGTGGCGGAAGCAAACCCTAACAATTTGGGGAAGAAATGAGCGCGGAAGGAACACCAAAGGCCTTTTCGGCACAAATATAACAGGACATGGGCAGTTCCGTCAAGACTTAACGGCACGAACAGTTTCTGTCACAAACAACTACTACACGGTGCTAGTTGCAGGCAACGATCGCCATTTTGTTCTACTCGGAAGAGTCTCCTGTCGACTACTCAGGTAGGAACCACTAGATCTTGGGGATCGGCCGCCATACTCAAGCCTGAAGCACTTTGATGGAAGATTACAAAGTTTAGAGACTGTGATGGTAGACTATAGTGGACACACTCAGATATCAATCAACCGACGCCCTCTACTCGGCTCTCCTAACTTAGTATACTTGGGGGATCAATTATTTAGCTGACTAGTTCTGTATACGACAAATGGACAGGTTTACTAAGAAACTCCTAAGCGACTTAATGCCGCACTTGGATCTTCGAGTGACATACCAGAGGACTTAGCTCTCTTAACTAGGTCAACTGCAACACTCAGCTCTCTAAACCAAGTAAAATTTGGGGGCTCGGTTATAAAAAACCAAGCAATTAAATGAAACTCCGCATGTTGCAGAGAACTTGCGATCAATATCATCGGCACTCGACTGTCCTAACCCAGTGACCGACATGACTCAGATCTTCAAGCCATGTCACAACAAGCACTTGGCTCTCTTAACCAGGTGCACATTGTAGACTAATATTGTTTCTTTACATCATCCACATAACAAAAGATGGCATACCGTGTATTACAAGAAGCGTACTCGGTAATTAGCACCATCGAGACATGGCAGATGGAGAAATATTGCACAACCTTTATTTATGGATTGAAGGAAGCTCAAAATACCGAAGCGCAACCTTGGTAACCAAAGACACAACAAGGATGTAGGTACAATGCGGTGATCGCACAAATGGAACTACATATCAGGGAGGATAGACTAGAATTCATAGCATGGGAAGATGGATAGGGATGTCCATAGCCTTTCACATCAGGACCGGAGAAGACTAGCATCCTTTGGCTTGTTCACATCTGAACAGCGTGACGGATGTCATGCGGCAGCGCTTGGCATGTCACGGCGTGGAAGCGAGGTTCTCATCATCTCCGTACACTCAGATGTGAACACTCGCGTGCAGCAGCTAGAGGGTCGCATTCGTCTACACCGGTACAATTGCATTTTGGAGATATCAACACTGAAACTAGCACCATCCGGCTCCAAGATGCATTGAGGCAAATGGGCAGATAGGGGGACAATATCACCTATTCAAACCATGGAGACCCCCTTTAGGGGCACCTCATGATCTGAGCTGGAATCAAGAATAACCTAACATGGGAGGAAACTAGGGGAATCTCACGATCTGACTGGTCGCACAACTCCTGGTCAAGAACACCTATACAAAGAAAAGCTTTGGTTACTACCGATCTGGGAAGCAGAAAAGAAAGAAACGGTGGGATAGCTCTAGTTCGTGAGTAAAAGGCTTGAGGAGGATGAGCAACCAATGACCCTATTTATAGCCACCCCGAGTAGAAGACGACGGAGTGGCGAATCTTCAACGGTGCAGTAAAGTCATATTTTCAATAGCAATAAAAGCCTCTGCATTCACTCTTGAAAAGGTGGAATAAAGGAGTGGTATCCAATGACTTGGTGGTTCACGGGGCAACAGTTACATATCTCGACAGCGGACGAAGCAATAATTGACGTCCTACAATGTTCGATATAGCACAGCTCTTGGCATGCAGCACTCGGGCCCTCAGCGTAGTGCGGTAGCACTTGGTTCTTAACATCAACAAAACATAGTGGAGACGACAGCAAGCGGTCGGATGATGTACTATCCTTTACCACTCAGACAAGCTCCAAGATGCATTTATCATACCTCATGAAGCTTGGGGCTGCTAGGGGGTAAAGGAGAAGATATTTTTCAAATTTTTTAATGGTGATCTTCATAGAGGCATGCTTCAAACATTCAAGTTCATTGCTACACAAGTAAACTCAAAGCTTGGGGGCTACTCCATATGGAGTCCATCTTGCGATATCCTCTATATTTCAGACGGCAAAGACAGACTCCATGAAGACCTTCAAGATGATTTCTTCCATATCATCATGAAGCTCAGGGGCTTGTGGGAATCATATGCCTATGGGTGCCCCATAATGACTAATAGGTCATCCTGACAGGTAGGCTGAGTGGTATGGCCCCTAGTGCAAGACAATCAGTGGCGTAGCACCCAAGCAATCCACTCGAATCAGCCAGAATCGTATGTGTTAGGATGTAGTTCCTTTATATTCAGCATGTGATCTTGAATACTTATCGGAAGGCAATCTTCTATAGATGCGCCTTGTAGCCCTAGCTCCTCGGCCTATATAAGGAGAGCTAGGGCATCGAGAAAACTCTCTCAACTCTCTCGAATCCTCAGCAATACAATCCACCAAATCTCAATAGGATGTAGGGTATTATGCCTTATGGTCGCCTGAACCTGTATACATCGTCATGTTCCTAGCGTTCTATTCACTATTAGCGATCTCCTCATCATCCCCTCTGATCTAAAAACTATCGCAGGTCCTACCCGATGGTGGGCTACCGGTACGAAACACTAACAAGAACTCTCTATCAATGGGGAGAAGTTCATCTCTACCTTCGGACGAAGAGAATATGGCATCAAAATAAGTGCACGAATACAAATCTCAAATTTGAGATTATGCATCCTTGCAACTTAATCCGCAAAGGATCGCACGAAGAACAAAACGTATCCTTGACTGAAGATCAAGGACATGCATCACAAAAGGATCACATGAAGAATAAAAAGTATCCTTGACCGAAGATCAAGGACGCGCTTCAAAAAAGGATCGTGCGAAAAACAAAAAGTATCCATGACCAAAGATTGAAGAGTCGCATAAATGGCCAAGGAAGAAACACAGTCCAAATCCAACGATCCATGGAGAAACACACCAAAATAACTATCAACCGCCATCCAGGACGATTGCAAGGATTGCCAAATTTGGCAAATCCAATGGCCTCCCAGCCACAAGCATGGCCCCTCGGGCATCACTCGGTCCCATTTTGCACGTGCGTCAACTAATTCAACCACCAATCGACTTGGGGAAGCAATCTCAGCCGAAGAAGTGCCAGGGTCAGTGGATCCTATGGCCACCAGCCATAGGGGTGGCCGCTTGCCGCCCAACCACTGACTTACCCCCCCTCACTGACCAACACTGCCTACAAGTACCCCCTCCGTCTCTGGTTAAGACTATAAATAGACCCCTAGAGTGCATTGGCAAATGTGTGGAGAAGTTGTGAAGCTACATTCTACATTCGAGTGTGTTATTTCCTTTCTTAGTGGTTTGGATAGTCCTAGGAGTTAGAGTGAGTCGAGCTTTGCCTCAGAGTTCTCGGAGATATCTTCGAGTATGTGGTAAAGTCGCCTTGTATCTTTGTACCTTTGTTACCTCTAGTATAATATATTTACTTTACTTTATTTCTATCTCTCGCGAGTATGGTGTACCTTTTGTAGGACCGAGACGTGCGACTAGAGGGGAGGTGAATAGGAGCACTTGAAATCACAAAATCACAAACCCCCGAGTGGTAACCGAAACTAAGCACCGTCCACTGAACAGATACGTGCCTAGCAGCGCAAGGGTGCCGTCCACTGTGAGGATACGCACCAATGCAAGAAAGCTCAAGATCCGAACAAGAATGACAGCGGTGCAACGAATTTTGCAGTAACCGCCACAAGACACTCACCGCACCGAGGTGCGTCTCACTTGACTCACAGTAAGCAAAGAGAATGGTCTTAAAGGAGGAATGCGAAAATCCTGTAGCAAAATCACAGCGGAAAAACCAAACTGGGAAGAACACAGCAGCTCCCTGGCAGGACCGGACTGTCCGGTGGCCAACACCGGATTGTCCGGTGGGACCGGACTATCCGGTACCTGACGCCGGACTGTCCGGTAGCACGGCCTGGACAGTGCCTCACGCCGGACTGTCCGGTCGGCGCTGCCGGACTATCCGGTGGAACCGGACTATCTGGTGGCCTCTACCGGATGGTCCAGTAGGGTCGCAGAAAAGACGTTTTCAAACCCAAACTTGATCAAGCCTTGTCCAAACTTAACAAAATTTTGCACAGGTTATCTGGACCCTATTTCAAAGTTATTCCCAAAAGATCAACTCAAGGTAACTGCGGAATCAGTGGGAATTTCAGATCTTGTGAAATGGCCATCCTTGGGCATGAAAGGGGAAAACACAAAAGAGGCTTGCTCATGGCAATCCAGCAGGATTGAGATGAACTAAGTCATGATCTCCATGTCCTAGCAAGTCTAGAACATCAGCAAGGAAAGGGATTCAAGCTTGCCCAACAAAAACACCCAAAAAGCAAGGATGGAACCCAAAACCCAAAGAGAGAGGGGGAGGAGAAGAGCACAAGGTTGCTGCACGAATTGCTTCGATTAAGTGCCCAAAATGGGTCTAAAGGTTCAGCATACAAGCAGAAATTCGTCCCAAGCAACCACCCTCACCTTCCCTCAAGATTAGGAGGCTAAATCCTACTCTAACCTCCCTAACAATGGAGCTCAAAGCTTAAGGACGAAAATCACCAAGTGAAGACTAATCCTAGCAGCCAAGAGCACTTCTAATGACCTGCCTTCGACCTATTTATACCCGAGTGCTATTTAGACAGTTTTGCACTTAGGTCCCTACAGCTAGACAAACCCAAAGGACTCAAATGAAAGATTACAGGATATTTTGGGACGGACGACCATGATGAAGTCTTGATCTTCGTAAGTTCCACGCAATCCTCGGATGCTCTCCACATGGCCAGTAGTCCAATCTGCGATCCGCCCTCGGTTTTGAAGTCAGAAACCGGGAAACTTTAGGAAGTCTCCGCCTGGGCCGGATTTGGCCCATCTTCTCTATCTTGGCGAGTCGTGGCCCAACTCACCAAGGCTTGGGTAGCTTGGGTGACGGTTTTGAGCCGAAGCTGCCAAAGCCTCCCTCGCACGCCTTCGCGCCATGCATTCGGGTTGGAGCACCGCGGTAGCGCCCGGCTTCCCCTGTCCATCGGGGCGGCCTCGCAGTCCTTTCAGAGGACTTACTCCTGCCGTCGCCATGCCGCTCCTCTGTATACCGAACTCCCATAGCTGACAGACGCCGAGTGTGCCTCCAGTCCTTCGGAGGACTTTCCTCTACCTCCAGTCCATTGGAGGGCCTCCTGTCCATCGAAGGTCTTATGCCCAAGTCCTTCTGGGTCTTGCTAGTGTTGACAATCACTCATCACTCCAGAGGCCAATGGAGCCGGTCCATTGGCTCCCACCTTTCTTTGCATACTTGCTTGGATTAGGTTGTGATTACTTTGGTTGTTCAAGTCTTATTATTCTTGCCGGTACTATAATCCAACCTATACGTTAGGCTCTGGTTAGATCCTCTCCTCTGATCAAGGATGATCTATTGTTACTCGAGCTTTGCTCGAGTACGTTTATAGCATTCTATCCTCTCCACCCAGGTTTGCTTGGTAGCCCCACTCGGTGATAGCATGTGGTGTGCCTGTGTATCCTAGGCCCGTCGTTTGGGAGGCCCGTAGGAGTTAGCTAGGTTCTCTTTCGGTAGCCAAATATCTACCCCATGGCTCCTCAAGGGTGCTAGAATTTTACTCGACGCAAGACCTTGACTTGTCTACTTGAATTCCCTTCTACCGGTTCCCTGTGGAAATTTGCGATACCTTGGAATACTTCAGGTGAAAGGCTACAACGGTCTCTGTGTGCTTGCGGAGTAAAATCTGTTTACGCTAAGAGACACCAACAAGCTTTTCTAGGCGCTGTTGGTGGGGAATCAATTGGCAGAGAGATAATTGATATCTCACTTCAAATCCTGTATACTTAGTAAATTTATCGCTAGTTTTTAGGAGGCTCACTTTGCTCTGTTGTCTTGTTGTGGTTGCAATAGAGAGGTGAATGACCGGTTTCGACCTGCTAGAAAATTACCACAACAATCCAGAGTCATTGTTCAGGAGAGTCCGTCCAAAGACTGTCCATGGACAGAGACCTATACCAAAGGATCTTGAATCAACTGCATCAATGAGCCATACTCCATTTATCACCCACATGGCCGAAAATACCGTCCATGAGTTCTCCATCTCGTCAAGTAACAGCGTTCGTACAGCGCCTGAAGTTTAGGCAGGAGAGAACGTTGAGCTCAAACCCAGAGTCATTCACATGGTTCCAGCTATCCCATTTTGTGGACTAGCAATAGAGGACACCAACAGCCCCCTGCAGCAATTCTTGGAAAAGTTGTAGTACTTTCACAATGAAGGGTGCCTCCCCCGATGCCATTAAACTGTGTCTATTTCCATTTTCACTTATCGGAAAGGCAAAGCAATGCTTGTAACTCAATGAAGCCACACTACTGACGTGGCATGCATGCTCCAATGCATTCCTTGCTAAGTTCTTTCCCTTGGGAAAGACCAATGCATTGAGAAACAAGATCTCGAGCTCACAGATGAAACAGTGGTGGAGGCCTGGGAGCGATTACAGGAGTATATTGCCGCCTGCGCCCACCATGGAATGGAACAATGGATCATCATATAGAGCTTCTTTCATGGATCAAACCGTGCTACACAAGAACACCAGGATGGAGCCGCAGGAAGATCCTTCTTATCCCAAAGTGTGAGAGCTGCCAAAGATCTTATTGAAAAGATAGCCACTAATCAGGGATGGAAAGAAGAGAGGTCCAGTAACCAAATCCATGGGGTGCATCACATCGACAGCATTAACATGCTCGCTGCCAAGATGGACCTGGTATTAAATAAGCTAGAAGACAATCTAGAGACCGCACCGGTTTAGGCCCTCGACCCCCGCATGACTTGTGAAGTCTGCGAAGGTACAATGCACTCAGGGAACAACTACTCCGAGACTCGACCGGAAGACGCAAACTTCATCGGGAATTCTAGCAATTTCAACAACGGGAATCATCAG
Source organism: Paspalum vaginatum (assembly GCA_030272315.1). Taxonomy (NCBI): domain Eukaryota; kingdom Viridiplantae; phylum Streptophyta; class Magnoliopsida; order Poales; family Poaceae; genus Paspalum; species Paspalum vaginatum. Next base: position 26,063,687 of record CM059015.1, on the reverse strand, counting down.
GATGGAATGCAAGACCATATATTCCTTTCTTTGGACAAGGTAACTCCTCAGGTAATTCATAGTTTAACAAACCTAATTGATTTGATCAAAAAGTTGTGAATGATAGAATTAGTAAGAAATTTCATGTAAATGATAGGCTCTTTGAATCTATTTCTTTATAAATGGAAACTCTTAACGATGCTACGAAAAACCAACTGAGTTTCAATAAAATGTTAGAAACACAGATAGCTCAATTAGCTGCTTTTTTATATAACATCAATGCGGGAAAGCTTCCGGGCCAACCAGAAACACCTCCCAAAGAGCACATAAATGCAGCCACCACTAGGGGTGGTAAGTCCACACAAGACCCGCCGCATCCTAACAGTGCAGGTAAGGAGCCACCCTAGCTGAGGAGAAGAAAGACAAAGAAACTAGACCTAGGTTGGAGGAAAAGGCACCACCGAAGTCACTCCCACACGAGTTCTATGAAACAACGGTGCTACCCTTTCCTTCACACAACGAGAAGACTACTGCTGATGAACATTATAGTAAGTTTGTCAAGGTAATCAAGAAATAATACATCAATATCGTGCTGCTAGATGCTATGCAGGTACTGACGTATGCCAAGTACTTAAAAGTCATCCTCAACAATAAGAAACCCTTGCCATCAACGGAAGTAGTACATATGACGAAAGAGTGTAGCACAACTATACTCAACAAAACTGCCTTAAAAGAAAAAGGACGCTGGAAGTCCTACCATTCCATGCCCAATTGGGAAACAATTCTTTGATCAAGCATTATGTGACCTTGGAGCTAGGGCCAGTGTTATGCCTAAAGTAGTCTTTGACAAATTAAACAATGCTACACTCTCCCCCACTGCCAGGTGCCTTGCAGCTCGTAGACCAATCTATTCGACACCCCAGCAAGGATCGCTGAGGATGTTCCGATGAGAATCGGTAATTTCCTCGTCCTAGTAGACTTTGTGCTAGTAGACATGGAAATCAACGCCAAGACGCCACTCATCCTTGGGCAGCCGTTATGGAGCACTACGGATGCAAGCATCGATGTTGGAGACAAAAAAGTCCATTTAAACATCAATGGTATGAGACATTCGTCTTCAAACCAAATGTAGAGCAGTGCAACCGAGTGAAGGTATTCAATTGCTAGAGCTAGAAACCTATGCTAAAGACCGTCATCAGAATAGATGCTTCTGAGCCCAAAATGGATAGCCTTATTGCATTCATGAAGTGCAAATTAGATCATGAAGCTGCCATTCGAGGAAGAGAAGAATAGGAGTGGAAAAAGGAGAATCTCAAAAAGGCTAGCCCCAAACCTTAGGAACCTGGAGGCAAAACTCCTATGGTACCAGGAGGAAAAGCCCTTGTGAGCTAGGTCGGCGCCTACAAGCCACCTACGACATCATCAAAAAGGCGCAACATGAATCAGCACGCCCACAAGCCACCTACAACATCACAAAAAGGGCGTGACATGAGTAAGGAAGCCTACAAGCCATCTACATCATCATCTGAATGGCACACAAAAGTGCCAGTCGCCGCCGCATATGTAAGTGCATACAAAATCCCAAAAGGAGGCAGATGGTTCACCCTCGCCAAGAGGTAAAATTGGCATTATCATTCGCGGCATATTTATTTTCCTCCTTAGTTTAATTTCCTTACCCCATTGCATATCTAAATTTTTGCCATTCACAAATTTTACTTTAGGCAAATGCCATGCTTTCTTGCTTTCTGCTTTCAAAAAAAAAAATTGTATGGCCGGCCGGCCACCGCCTAGGCTGGCAGACCACCGCACAAGGCCGGCCGGCCACCAGACTTGGCCGGCCAATCACCTCCCTTCCTTTCCCTTTCTAGCAAAGCAAAGAAGTAAGGCCGGCCGACCATCCTCCTGCGACGATCAAATACCTGCACAAGCCCTTGATCTTTCTACTCCCTACACCTTGCATGAAAATGAGTACAGAGGTAGCATGATGGCCACACGGCCTCGGTATGTGGCCGCTCGGCCACCTCTCTGCACCCACCATCTACGCAGCAGCTCTACTCATGTCCCTACACCATCGAAAGTAGAAGCAAAAGGCTGCCCGGCATGAGGGCGATACCGGCCAACCACAATAATGGCTGCCTGACCCTCTTCTTTTGCGCACCGACAAAATGATCACCACTTCCCACTCTTCCTCACTCTTCCACGTGCTTGCATGGTCTCCCGGCCCCTCCACCATGGCCGGCCGGCTGAGGCACTAGTCACCCGGCCCTCGGCCATCTCCGTCCACCTGTAAATATGAGCCCCCATGCTCCTCCTTGCCTCGCACCACCAGCAGCAAGCTGCAAACTCCCTTCTCCCTCTTAATCTCTATTGCTTAGTGGCTAACTAAGCACCTAGGCTTAGGCAAAATAATGTCCAAATAAAATTTTGTTAGCCAAATAAATTAGCTACTAGTCCCTCTCTCTCTCTCTTGGCAAGAATGAGAACATTTTGTGGTGGTGTGACGTCCTGCAAGGACGATTAACGCACTAACGCTAATATTATTCTGTCATTTTTTCCTTCGAGTAGACATTTCCTTGTTTATTTTGCAAGATGAAGTGCGTGTTGAAAAGGGCAAGGAGTGCAATCAGCAAAGTAGGTAACCATCTGCTGCTCCTGACCTCATTTGACTCGTAAGGCCAAAATTCGCAGGCGATATCCGACCGAGGGTTCTCCAGTAATGGACCACAAGAGGAGGAAGCGACATCATCCATCAACCGATCGGTGTTGCTGCTCAACTCCCACATCTAGACACGTGATCAAGATGAGGTCGACACACTAAGGCTGTCTCCACATGTAGTCATACAGCCTCACCAAATGCTTCGATGAATCCCTCATGACAAATACAAGTTTGCTAGAAGAATTATATGAGGTCTTTAATACTGTGGACTAGGAAAATTTTGTGGACATCTGTGAGGGAGGCATAGTACTCCTCACAAAGGTGTTTCTTATGACCCTCTGAGTCAAGACACTATGGTCGGGAATGATTGTTCGCTTCAAACTCTTCAACACCGAGTAGGAGCCGACACTCAGTACTTCATCAATGCTTTGGGATTCTCACCATGCTGCTCTATAGGAGCAGAGCCTGCGGAATTTAATTCCGCAAAGTTTTGGAAAGAATTACCTGGGGACGATGCCCCAGGGAAGCATAGCATCATAGAGATCAAACACCCCACCATGCGCTTTCTTGCTCGATGGATTAACATGGTAGTCCTCCCCCGAGATGACACATATTGCGTGACTGTGGATGACTTAAAAATCCTCTACACCATGTGGCGTAGACAGAAATATGCACCTATGTTTAACATGCTTCACAACTAGTTAAGACTGGTTTTTGATGAAAACACCATCACAATCACGTCATTAGTGATGAGGATTGCCTCTGATCTAGGGGTTCTGGCAAATGCCCATGTGGCATTCCTACCCCAAGACACACCAAACTTAGTCACAAAGAGCCACTTCATCTAGGCGCATTTTCTACGCAAGACCAGCACGGGGAACATAGTCATGACCTATAAGGGGTATGAGTACAAATTGCCGCTTTCCGCACCACAGTTCAAACTCTACTCTGTAGACACGTTGTCTATGCCACTCGAAGCACCAAGGCACAGTGTTGCTAGGGTCATGACGAGAGCACAGAGGTGAGTAGCCGAAGAGCGAATGCGCAAGGAACATGAAGACGCACAAGCTGCAGGGACTGGACCCATGTGGTTCAACACCATAGCAGGACCATCCTAGCAAACTCAGGGTGGAGACCAATCTTGGCATAACCAACATGGGTTTTGGCACAGCTTGTGGGAACATAGCTCTGGCCTTGCACAACCCCAGCAGCCAGAGCAATATGGTGGAGGAGGAACCTTCTTTGGCTATGGTGCAGGTCCCTCTGCATCTGCATGCTTCACAAATGACCTGCTGAGCTCCATTTTTGGGCCTTGGATATCCAAGACCAACGCACAGCAGGGATGGTCAACCAACTCCACCAAATCGACCAATGCACTCAGAACATTGAGCAACAGCAAGGAGAGCACTACTTTCTCCTCCTTGAGACGAGGACAACGATCGATCGCTCCTACGACCAAACCCAACTGTTCTACCAGTACCACGGGTATTACCCTGACTTGCTTCATTGAAGCTTGGAGGAGAACCCGACCGACACTTGGGTATGTGCACCAGTCCCCCTGTCCTCTCATGTACCTTAGCTTCCTCGTTTCAGTCCCATGTGTATCACCACTACCGTTTTGCCAAATGAGAGCTTGCTTAATAGTAGTTGTTTCTTTCCTTTCTATTTTAGTTTGAATAAAATCTTAAAAAACTCCCATGAATAAAGTTTCCATGGTAGCTTCTTTATGGAAATGATGAATAGTTGCTCTATCAAGTTGATTGTTCAATTTTTGCTTGTAACTTATGCTTAGCCTAGTCCTATGATGGTATATAAAAGAAGTGAGCCAAAGTTTTACCATGTGATTGCCAATTGTGAAAACAAGCCTAAATTGTTGAGAAACATGATATGACTTAAAAGTGGGATGATTCTTTCTTGTTCCTAATAAGATAAATGTCTCAGGTTTTTACTTTGAAAATGACAAAATAAAGCTCCCCTTTGTCAAAATTCCTACCGGATCCAAAAAAGATTCAAAAGTCTTAAACCGCTACAAAGAGCTACTTAGAAATGTTTTGAGCTTTGTCAAATTTTGAGTCTCATTGAGTAGAAATATCACCTTCTTTTTATAGCTGGAGTACAAAAGAAACAAATGCAAGTGATCCTTTCCAGACTTTGCATCCACCAAAATGTCTCCCAATACTTCTCATAATCCCTAGGCCTTCAAATTTCAAAAGGAATGGTATGGAGCCAAAAAAATGCATGCAAAGTCACAGCAAAAGGAAAATGCGTGCAAAAGCATGGCAAAATGAAAAGCATGAAAGTTCAAGCATGGCAAAAATAAATAAAGGCTCCATGTCTTCTCTAAACTCACAAAAGGCTACAAGGGATTAAGATCAATAGAAGGAGACTCAATGTTGTACCACTCATACTCCAGTGATCAGATAGAAGATGTTATAGAGTATACTCTTTGGTCCAATCTTTGGCATAGCAAAATAAGGATTCTAAGTGTGCTACACTCTCCCCTACCTAAATCTCCACAAAGGCCTTAGTGTAGGGAAGGCTTGGCCAAACTCATGGCCATTGGTAATGAAACACATCTGAGCGATTAAGAGTATCCTTGGGGAAGCTTCTTTTGTTTTAAAAACTTTGAAAACACATGAGATGAACATCCAAAAAGAACTGTTTGAGTCACTCCCGCAATAAAGTCGTTCTTTCTCTCAACTGCCCAAGGCAAGGTAAACAAAAAGATGCACCACACATATGACATGAGGTGAACTTTGATTATTTCACTACTTGGATCAGAGGTCGGGTGTTGAGTTACATATAGGATTTTCCTTTTGACTTTGTTATTGCGGCAACTCCTGATCCATATCTACCTTGTCTTAAGCTTTGCTCTTGGACGAGCAAAAATTTAAGTTTGAGGAGGTGTTGACGGTCGTTATTTCACAATTTCAACAGTCCACTATCCTTGAAATGAAGCAAAGCATGCAAATTTATTGAACTAACCCTTGCTACTAATGAATTCCATAAGTTTTGTACAATTATCTGGTTGTAGATATGAAATACACATGAAATGAGGTGAATTAGCAAGGAAATGAACTTCAATGGTCAACAGGCATAGGTCCATGGCCACCTAGCTTTTGGCATGGCTGGCCGGCCATGTCCATGGCGACCTGGCCACTCCTAGTGGCCACCCGACCACCCCTTAGCAACACCAGGGCACGGGCATGGCCACCCAGCTAAGTGCCAATGGACCGGCCTCATTGCTCTCCTAGTGTGATGAGTAATTATAAATGGTGCATGTCCTCCTATGGATAGGAGGCCCTCCAATGGACCAGAGGGAAAAGAAAGAGAAAGTCCTCCAATGGACCGGAGCCACTAGACTCGGTGTCGATCGGCCATGGGAGCTCGGTACACGGAGGGGTGATAAGATGACGACGTGTAAGCCCTTTGATGGAATGGAGGCGGCTCCGATGGACTGGAGGTTGGTTGCAGTCTGCAGCTCCAACCCTAGTGCATGGCGCGAAGGTGTGTCGAGGGAGCTTTGGCGGCTTTGGCTCAACATTGCCACCCAAGCAAGCACGACTTGGCGAGTGGATCAAAGCTCGTCAAGATAGAAGATTGGGCCAAGACCCAGCCAAAGAAGCTCGTAGAATAAAGTTTTCCAATTTCTGACTTCAAAACCAGGGGAAGCTTCTGGACTATTGGCTACATGGCATACATCCAAGCGAGGCATGGAGAAGAAAAAGATCAAAGCATCATCGTAGTCATCCATGTATATCTTTTCCATTTTAGCCCCTTTGGGCATTTGTAGCATGAGGGTCTTAGTGTTAAATGGTGTCGTTAGGCTTGGGGTACAAATAGACTTGTGGCTGGTCATTTAGGTGACTCTTCATCTCTAGAAACCCTAGGCTTAGGTTTCCAAGCAGCCAAGTGCTTAGTGAGAGAATCGGGTGCTAATCTAGGATATGGAGTCCCATAGAGCTAGCACTTTGCATTAGAGGGTGGTGATGGGTGGTAGGCTATAGGAATCCGTGTAAGAACTCAATTTGGTAAAGTAATCCAGCAAGATTCATCCTATTTTTGAGTGCATGTATGTAGCCCCCTTCTCATTCCCTTTCTAGTTTGGATTTCGGTTGAAACTCAAAGGCTTTTATTGATTTGTGTTGCCCATGAGTTAATGTTGTTCTTTTGGCTCTTTTGGACTTGCTAGGATGAGGTGATTATGGCTTAGAACATCTTAATCCCGTAGGATTGCCACGAGCAAGTTGTTCTTGAGTTTTCCCATTTCTTGCCCAAATATTCCCCTCTTCACGAGATCTAAAATTCCTGCTAATCCCTTGATCTTTTTGAGTAGATCTTTTGGAAATAGCTTTGAAATAGGTGCTAGGATATCCAATGTCAAATTTTGTGAAGATCGGAGAAGGTTTGGTCAAGTTTAAGGTTTGCAAACTCAAGAACCGAGATAGTTTTTCTGGGTACAGACAGTCCGGTGCTAGTTCACTGGATATTCCGGTGGACCTAACAGTCTCCAAATGGGCTGACTTTTTAGTATGTTGTTCCCCCATGTTTTTCTTAGTCTGTGGTTAAAATTTTATGACTAGGTTTTGGCAATTTTCTTTGCAACCCTGTATGTTTGAAAATAGGCCATCGGACTATCTTGTAGAAGGTGGCGGATAGTTTGGTTGTTGAAGTGGTTTTGCCCTTGGATTTGGCTTAAGTTGTTTCTATGGCTTGTGGCTTGCTCTAAGTGGTTTTGGGGGTGCCTAGTATCGTTCCTAAGGTATTTAGCACCTCATTGGCTAAGAGATCTTGGCGATCGCTAGGTGGCATTTTTGTGTTTCTTTGGAGGTTATTTGCCATCGTTGCTTTGCTTTCACCCTTGTTTTGTTGTCAACCACCGCATGTCCATACTCTTCACTTACTGATCTTCAGTGAGGCAAGCTCGGCGTGTTGAGTGGCTGGTGGGCAACTTTTGCAAGGTCCGTTGTGTGATTTGGATTGCAGTCATTTTATGATCGTTGAGTTGAGTGCTTCCATTCTCTTGGTGAGTCTTCCGCTCTCTTGGTGGACGGCACCAAGTGCTCACTAGACACATCTATTCAGTGGACGATGTCTAGTTAGTTTTCTATGTGTGCTTCCACATGGGGGTTTTGAGTTTCAGTTTTTACTACTCCTATTCACCCCTCTAGTCGTAGTCTTCGGTCCTACAAGTGGTATCAGAGCCGGTTAGGTTTCTTCATACCTTTACCAGTGAGAAACCAATAGCGACTATGAATAACTATGGGAAGATTCCAGTCCTTGGCTTCGATGGCTACTACTCCTGGAAGGGTATGATGAAAGCTTTCTTGATTAGCCAGAGACAGGACATATGGGACTCAGAGTATGACTTTCAACGTGATTCCCAGTTGCCGAGTGTACTACTCTGATGCTCGTTGCTCAACACGAGGCAAACGCCAAGCCGGTGAACTTTCTATTTTCAAGACTTGGTCTAGTTGATTATGAGAAAGTGAGCCACATTGACACACCATGAGGGTACTGCTATTATCAAGGTTCGTCTCGTTAAGACATACAGGCACGAATATGAGAATTTGTTTAGAAGCCTGATGAGTCCATTGATGACTTGTTTGGTCTTCTCCAATTGGTCATCAACAAGTTACGTGTCAACTCCAGCCCTGAGAGGACCCCATACTCTGACCATTAGTAGGTAGTTAAGTTGTATGCATTGCATAGGACAACATGGGAGATCAAGGCTAACTTGATCATCGAGTGAAAGGCCTATGACATGATTGGAGTGGAGGCTCTTTACAGCAAGCTCAAGGCCGCTGAGGTGGATTACAAGTTGAGAGAATCTCTCAACGGAACTGGCTCCAAGAGCCTAGCCTTGGATAATCCCTCCAGAGAGGCCGCTACTAACCCTAAGACCCCGTACAAACTTTAGTTTGGTAGGCAACACAACGTCAAGCACCTACGAGCGTTTGGCTACAGATGCTTTGTGCTCAAGAAAGGGGGGCATATGGACAAATTTGAATCTCACTGCTTGGATTGTATTTTCCTTGGGTACACCTCTAGCTTTAGAGCTTTTAGAATGTGGATCCTTTATACCAAACAAGTGGTAGAGACTTTGTGAGGTTTCCTTCGATGAATCTATGCCCTGCACAACACCTCCATTTGAGATTTCAAGTGACGATGAGGAAGGCGCCCCCATCTTTGAAGATGAGGAAGGTGTAGTAGATGATGGTGACGTAGGAGCCACTGCACCGGCTGCAGCTCTCGCCCCCTCTGCTATGAGCTTTGAAGATGAAGGAGGACCCCTGCCTATGACTTCTTCCTTGCTCCCCTGACTACAAGCTCGAGCAGAGGCTAGCCCCGCTGAGGATGTAGGGGAGGTGACCTCCGAGATTGTTCCTTCTCAGTAGGTCTAGCGGGATCACCCTCCACACAGGATGATCGATGATCTTCACTAACTAGTCACGTGATGTTCAGTTAACTCTCTAGCCTTTTTCTCCCACTCTGCATTTGTTGCTTCTTTTGAACCCCGGGATGTGTTACATGCATTATTTGATCCTAGTTGGGTGAACGCCATGCATGAGGAGTCGGAGGACTTTGAGAGAAACCATGTTTGAGACTTAGTTGAACCTCCACCAAATTGCCACCCTATAGGAACCAAGTGGGTCTTCAACAACAAACTGGGTGAGGATGGGAAGGTTGTAGGGAACAAAGTGAGATTGGTAGCCTATGGTTTCTATCAGAAGGAGGGGATAGACTATGAGGAGGCCTTCTCTCCTATAGCTCATTTAGAGGCCATTAGAATCTTGCTTCCCTTTGCTGCCTCTAAAGGCTTCAAATAGCAGCAGATGGATGTCAGGCCAGCCTTCTTGAACGGTTACATAGAGGAGGAGGTCTATGTGAGACAACCTCCAAGCTTTGAGAGTGCCAAGTTTCCATACCGGGTGTATAAGCTAAGAAAAGCCCTTTATGGTCTGAAGCAAGCTCCAAGAGCTTGGTATGCTAGGTTAAAGACTTTCCTACTTAAGTCTAGGTTTGTGATGGGTTCGGTAGACACGACTTTGTTTCTGTTCAGTCGTGGCGGTGACACCCTTCTAGTTTAGATATTTGTTGATGACATTATCTTTGATGGTTCATCTCATGCTTTGGTATCTAAGTTTACTGAACAGAGGAGTAGCAAGTTTGAGATGAGTCTTATGGGTGAGTGTTAGTGTTTGATACCGGCAATGCACCATGGGATGTATCACGCAGTGATTTTGTTTTGATGACTAGATCGACTGTAGCTCCACAGTTCGCGTGAAACTCAACAAAGAACAAGATTTATACAGGTTTGGACCGCTAGATTGCGTAACACTCTATGTCTTGTTTGTGGTGGTTTGTATTGCTTTGAGTGTGCGTGAGTACAAGGAGGGTTTGAGGGAGAGTTGATGATCCGAGGGTTCGAGGGATCTAGAGAGTTGTGTGGGAGGGGTCCCTAGCCCGCCTTATATAGTCCGGCGTGGCTTGGGTTAAAAGTCAGTTTCCTTCTACTCCTAAATGGTCTAGATTACAAGAGATCACATATCTTTCCCCAAGAGTCCTTGTCTTGGGCGCCAAGGTATTCGGCACCTCGAGTCCGAGTCAGTCGGTCATCGTCTAGATTGGGCCCTCTATCGGCCATGTGTCGGCCCATGCACCAAATATGTCACCTAAGGGACCAGGGGATATCTATCCCCCACAAGCCCTTGAGCTTTAAGTCAACTTGACCAACAATCAGCTTGAAGGTCCAAATTCTGCCTTCTAAATGTCAGTCTTCAGAGTATCTTGCTTTATAGTCTTTGAAAAAATTCTGATGGTATCCTCCATGCAGCCCCTGAGCCTCAAGCTGATTAGCATAATCAGGTTGAGGGTTAAGCAAATTATTCCTCCTAGTGATCTTGGTGAGATGGCAAAGTGGTAGGTGAGGCAGCGCAGCAGCCGGCTAGTATGAAAATCATCCACTAGGCAGGCGACGTACCCTTGAGTCGATGGCGAGGCAATGTGGCGATGTAGCCCCCAAGCTGACAAAGTGGTGAGTCGATGAGGCACGCGAAGGTGCAGCCCCCAAGTCTTTGAAGTGGTGAGTCAGCAAGGTGGGCAGCAGCCCAGCCCCTGAGTCGACGAAGTGGTGACTCGGCAAGGCGGGCAACAGCCCAGTCCCCGAGTCGACTGAAGTGGTGAGTCGGCAATGCGGGCAGCAGCCCAGCCCCCGAGTTGACAAAGTAGTGAGTCAGCAAGGCAGGCAATAGCCCTATATATTCCATTTTATTGTCATTAGAGCTCACAACTCATATTTGGACTTTTGGCTTCACCGCCGGATTGAGTCCTTGAGACATCTTAGAGTGGAAGTGTGGGTACCGATAGCGCTCCTCACTTTGGCAGCACGAACTACCCCTATTGGCATGTTAGATTGGCTTGTTATCTAGAGGTCAGTAGTGTTGCATGTTTGGAGAGTGACGAAGGAACGAATGAAACCCCTCTCTCGGGCGTCAAACCTGACAAAAGCCGATTATAAAGAAATACAATTCAATGCCATTGCACGCAACTCTTTGTTTGGGTGTTTGAGCATTGATGTATTTAATAGAGTATATAGCCTCTCAAGCGCTCATGAGATTTGGCAAACACTCCAATCCATGACAGCATGAGTGACGTCAAGGAGCAAAAGCTTGGCTCGGTTAGAAGTGCTTTAAATTTGTTTACTATGCTTTCTAGTGAATTGGCTAATGACATGTACCCACGCTTAACTGTTTTTGTCAATGAGTTCAATTCAATAGGTGAAACCAAGCTAAGTGATGCTGATGTCTCAAGGAAGATCATCAAAGTGCTTCCACACAAAAAATATGCAAGCATCGTCACCTATCTTCTCGACCAAGACATGAGCAACATGATGCCCACCAAGCTTCTTAGCAAGGTCATAGATTTTGAGCAATATCGCAAGATTGGCCAAGACACCTCTTCATCCAAGTCAGTTGCTCTCACCATTCATGGTGAAAAGAAGAATATGGAGAAGGGCAAGAGCAAGAAAGAGACAAAGCTCATGTGATCAAGAAGAAAAAGATAGTGACAAAGATGATCAATCGCAATGCACTTCCTCCTCTGATGATGAACAAATTGCAATATTGATCAAGAGGATGGACAAGGCAATGAAGAAGCTCAACTCCAAGGGCATCCTAATCACCATTTAGGATATAGAGTACAACCGCCAAAGGAAAAAAGGAAAGAAAAGGTGGTTGTTTCAAATGTGGTGAGAAGGGCCACTTCATGGACTCATGTCAACAAATTGGCAAGCAGAAGAAGAAGAAGACGCACAAGCTCAAGAAGAAGGAAAAATAAACAAGAGAAATGCACAATAGCTCGCAAGCATTGGTGAGTGGGTTGATGTTTCAAGTGATGAAGATTATCGCAGGAAGCACTCTTAGAAGCCGGCTTTGTGCAAATCATCCTCTACATCGCACAAGTGCCTCACGGCCAAAGGTAAAAATGAAAGCGATGTAAGTGATGACGATGCCCCCTCCTATGATGAGCTTGTTTCCCTTGTTCATGAACAACAAATAGCTTTAGAGGATTTAATATGCAAAAACAAGAGTCTTAAAAGCTAATTTGGCTAGCTCATCAACCAATTTTGAATAATTGGTACCTAAATTTGATATGGTTGTCAACCATAATGGTGCGCTAACAAAGACAATTGATACACTCAAACTAAAACCTACTTCAACTCATGCATCCACACTCTGTTTTTAAAAAATCTAAAAAGGATGCCTCCACTTCTTGTGTTTTAATTAATGAACCTCACTCACCCCTTTGTAAGCCGTTTGTTGAGAGTTAGTATATAGAAACTTACAATGAAGACCTTGAAATGGATAACGAGGTGCTTAAGAAAGAGGTGGATCGGCTCATGAAGGACGTGGTAAGGTTGCAAAGTCAAAGGGAGAAAGCCCAACCTCCTCAAGATAACCGCCCAAGGTGGTGAAGAAGCTTGAGGAAAGTCAAAGCGTGGTGTGCTTCCTTTGTAATAAAGAAGGCCACAAGTCCTACATGTGTAAAGTAAAGAATAAAGGGGAGCCAAGAATGAGAGCCAATGGATTGGCTCCATTGCCTCTGGAGTGATGAGTGATTGTCAACAGTAGCAAGACCTAGGAGGACTTAGGGCACAAGTCCTCCGATGGACAGGAGGCCCTCCGATGGACTAGAGGTAGAGGAAAGTCCTCCGAAGGACTGGAGGCATGCTCGGCATCTGTTGGCCATGGGAGTTCAGTACACGGAGGAGCGGCACGGCGACGGCAGAAGTAAGTCCTCCGAAAGACTGCGAGGCTACCCCGATGGACAGGGGATGCCGAGCGCCACAGCGGCTCCAACCCGAATGCGTGGCGCGAAGGCATGCGAGGGAGGCTTTGGCGGCTTTGGCTCAAAACCGCCACCCAAGCTACCCAAGCCTTGGTGAGTTGGGCCACGACTCACCAAGATAGAGGAGATGGGCCAAATCTGGCCCAGGTGGAGACTTCCTAAAGTTTCCCGGTTTCTGACTTCAAAACCGGGGGCGGATCGTGGATTGGACTACTGGCCTTGTGGAGAACATCTAAGGATTGCGTGGAACTTACGAAGATCAAGACTTCATCGTGGTCGTCCATCCCGAAATATCCTGTAATCTTTTCGTTTGAGTCCTTAGGGTTTGTCTAGTTGTAGGGACCTAAGTGTAAAACTATCTACACAGCACTCGGGTATAAATAGGTCCAAGGCAGGTCATTAGAACTCCTCTTGGCTGCTAGGATTTAGTTTTGCTTTGTGATTTTCGTCCTCAAGCCTTGAGCTCCATTGTTAGGGAGGTTAGAGTAGGATACCCTCCTAATCATGAGGGAAGGTTAGGGTGGTTGCTTGGGACGAATTTCTGCTTGTATGCTGAATCTTTAGACCCATCTTGGGCACCAAATCGAAGCAAATTCGTGCAGCAACCTTGTGTTCTTTTCCTCCCCCTCTCTCTTTGGTTTTTGGGTCCAATCCTGGGCTTTTGGGTGTTTGTTTTGACCAAGCTTGGAATCCTTTCCCTTGCTGATGTTTTGAACTTGCTAGGACGTGGAGATCATGACTTAGTTCATCTCAATCCTACAGGATTGCCACGAGCAAGCTTCCTTTGTGTTTCCCCTTTCTTGCCCAAAGATTGCCATCTCACGAGATCTGAAATTCCCGCTGATTCCTTGGTCACCTTAAGTTGATCTTTTGGGAAAAGCTCCGGAATAGGGTCCAGATAGCCTGTAGCATAATTTCGTGAAGATTGGACAAGATTTTGTCAGGTTTGGGTTTGAAAACACCCTCTCTGCGACTCTACTGGACAATCCGGCAGAGGCCACTGGACAATCTGGTTCCACCGGATAGTCCGGCAGCGCCCACCGGACAGTCCGGTGTGTGGCGCTGTCCGGGCCATGCCACCGGATAGTCCGGCAGCAAGCACTAGATAGTACGGTTCCACCAGATAGTCTGGTGTTTGCCACCGGACAATCCGGTCCTGCCTGGGAGCTCCTGTGTTCTTCCCTGTTTGGTTTTTCCGCTGTGTTTCTGCTTCGGATTTTGCATTCCCCACTGTAAGACCATTCTCTTTGCTTGCTGTGAGTCACTGAGATGCACCTTGGTGCGGTGAGTGTCGTGTGGCGGTTTTTGCGAAGGTTCATTGCCTCGGTTCCATTTTTGGTTAGATCTTGAGTTTTCTTGCATTGGTGCGTATCCTTTCTGTGGACGGCACCCTTACGCTGCTAGGCACGTATCTGTTCAGTGGACGGTGACTAGTTTTGTTTCTCTTGAGCTTTGCAGAGCACCTGCTTGGGGGGTTTGTGATTTTGAGTTTTTAAGTGCTCCTATTCACCCCCCTCTTGTCGCACGTCTCGGTCCTACAAAGAAGAGAGAGGGAAAACAAAAGAAGAATGACACTCCAAAGGCGACGTCGAGCCACAAGCACTAAAGAGGACTTGGAGACTAGGCTAAATTGGATACAAGGTTTCAAGTTTCAAAGCCAAGTGTAGAAATTCATCATGCCCAAGTCATCCATGTGTGTGGTAACTAGGTTTGTTTTCAATTGGTATTTCCTTTAGCATCTAGTTGGCCGATTTTTATCGAGGCCTTGCATGAGCATATTTAAATTCAAGTAATGCATGCCTCGGCTATCTTATGGTAGGTTGCTTGTGTCTCACTCTAACCCATGAGCAACCAACATGGTTTCTTAGTTTAGGCCCAAATCATAGGGTGAGCTCCTCAATTAAACTTGAATGTCTAGTGCATGTCTCTCACAAGCAATTCAAAGATTGTATGCACACTTTGAGGGGGAACCTATCCTATGGTTTGAGTTACTTTGAGACTAACAATGTTTTCAAGTTTATCATGTGTATAGTCTCACCCATGTCTCCTAGAGGTACGCAAGAAGTTAAGGAAAATGGGCTTCAAATTGGTAACACCATCTTAATGTAGTTTAAGCTCCGTTGTGTCTCAATTGACTTGTTGTGCATATGGTTTCTCTACCATCTTATGTATGCACACCTTTAGGGGGAGTTTAGCTAATGTTATGCGAGTCTCATGTATTGTGATACATTTGAATTCCATATCTTAAGGATCATAGTATGTGGACTCTACCTTGTGCTTTAAATGCTTTCCTTTTCGGTGTTTGATTCCAAAGGGGAAGAAATTGTGCCCACCGAACAGTCCGGTGACCAGAAGAAGCCCAAAGATGAAGATTCAAGACCCAGTGCTAATTTCACACACTGGACAGTCCGGTGGAACCACTGGATAGTCCATGGTTTCATCACCTAACGTTCTATGAAGTGGAAGAAGGAGCGATCGAGTCCCTGTGCATAACACACCGGACAGTCCGGTGAACCACCGGACATTCTATATAGAACCAATATCATCTTGAATACACCGGACTACCCGGTGGTCTCAACAGTCAATTTTCACGGTTGACTCCAACAGCTAGCCAAATACATGCACCCGACAACTATCCATTGGGCATACGAAAAATTGAACAAAACTTCCAATGGCTAGTTTTGAGGCTTGGGATATTTATCCCTCCTTGGTCAGCCTCCATTCTATGGTTGGTGACACCTAAGCTCATTATAGTGTTGAGACACATTCCTCAAGCCTATTTGAAGTGTAGAGACACATTTTGTGAGGCCAACCATCACAAGAGCAAAATAGATGCATCCCAACATAGCTAGAGATTGCAAAGCAACTTTTATTAAGCCTATTTGTCTTGCCTGTGCCTGCGTGCATTTTTACCTTTGTAAGTGTGGGGCTTATAAGTCTTGCGAGACCCTTCAGAGTGTGGAATTGCTGCCACCTCACTTGTAAGAGGGAGGAAGGCCCTCGGCACATTGGCCAAAAGCTTCCTTAGTGGAGACGGTGGGTAGCTCCGTGAGAAGGCCCACGGAATACCCCAACAGCCAAGACAATCCTCTACCCTTGCAAGGGCGATGCAATAGTCAGAAGGACTAGGTGAGAGAAGGGCATGGGTGGGTGTCTACTGAGGATATTCGGAGACCCGAGCGGGTTGCTTGACCTTTGCGAAGGTCACTTTGCCATCCTCCACCATTGCATGGGTGAGGCCGTATTCCTTTGAGGACAATGCGAGAGCAAAGCCTTGCTGGGATGCCAAACGAGGAGTAGGCGGTAGAGACATGTTGGTCTCCCCGAACCTTGGGAAAAATCTCTGTGTCTCCTACTTGTGCCATCACCGACATCGTCACTCGGGTGTTTGCATCACTCTATCCTACTTTTAGCTTCCGCATTTACATTCTTGCAATTGTGTGCTTACAATTCCTAGAATAGCTTGATAGGTTAGTTTCTAGGTGGAACTAGGTTGCAAGTCTTGGCCACGGTAGAGTTAGCAACACTTAGCGAAACCATAACGCACATAGCTAGTTTATCTTGCACAGGTTTTGCTTAAGTGGTTGTAGTTTTCAGAAATCCTAATTCACCCTACCTCTTAGGCATTGGTCCAACCTTCAATTCATATTAGAGCCGGGCTACCCTATCTATTCCATTTTATTGTCATTAGAGCTCACAACTCATATTTGGACTTTTGGCTTCACCGCCGGATTGAGTCCTTGAGACATCTTAGAGTGGGAGTATGAGTACCGATAGCGCTCCTCACTTTGGTGGCACGAACAACCCCTATTGGCGTGTTAGATTGGCTTGTTATCTAGAGGTCATAGTGTTGGATGTTTGGAGAGTGACGAAGGAAGGAATGAAACCCCTCTCTCAGCCGTCAAACCTGACAAAAGCCGATCAAAAACAAATACAATTCAATGCCATTGCTCGCAATGCTTTGTTTGGGTCTTTGAACATTGTTGTATTTAATAGAGTATATAGCCTCTCGAGTGCTCATGAGATTTGGCAAACACTTCAATCCATGACGGCATGAGTGACGTCAAGGAGCAAAAGCTTGGCTCTGTTAGAAGTGCTTTAAATTTGTTTACTATGCTTTCTAGTGAATTGGCTAATGACATGTACCGACGCTTAACTGTTTTTGTCAATGAGTTTAATTCAATAGGTGAAACCAAGCTAAGTGATGCTGATGTCTCAAGGAAGATCATCAAAGTGCCTCCACACGAAAAATATGCAAGCATCGTCACCTATCTTCTCGACCAAGACATTAGCAACATGATGCCCACCAAGCTTCTTAGCAAGGTCATAGATTTTGAGCAATATCGCAAGATTGGCCAAGACACCTCTTCATCCAAGTCAGTTGCTCTCACCATTCATGGTGAAAAGAAGAATATGAAGAAGGGCAAGAGCAAGAAAGAGACAAAGCTCAATTGATCAAGAAGAAGAAGATAGTGACGAAGATGATCAAACCCAATGCACTTCCTCCTGTGATGATGAACATATTGCAATATTGATTAAGAGGATGGACAAGGCAACGAAGAAGCTCAACTCCAAGGGCATCCTAATCACCATTTAGGATATAGACAACAACCACCAAAGGAAAAAAAGAAAACAAAGGTGATTGTTTCGAGTGTGGTGAGAAGGGCCACTTCATGGACTCATGTCCACAAATTGCCAAGTAGCAAAAGAAGAAGAGGCACAAGCTCAAGAAGAAAGAAAAACAAAGAAGAGAGAGGCACAATAGCTCACAAACACTGGTGAGTGTGTTGATGTTTCAAGTGATGAATATTATCACAAGAAGCACTCCATGAAGCCTACTTCACGCAAATCATCCTCTACATCACACAAGTGCCTCATGGCCAAAGGTAAAAATGAAAGTGATGTAAGTGATGATGATGCCCCCTCCTATGATGAGCTTGTTGCCCTTGTTCGTGAACAACAAGTAGCTTTAGAGGATTTAATATGCAAAAACAAGAGTCTTAAAAGCTAATTTGGCTAGCTCATCTACCAATTATGAAGAATTGGTACTTAAATTTGATATGGTTGTCAACCATAATGATGAGCTAACAAAAACAATTGAGACTCTTAAACTAAAAGCTACTTCAACTCGTGTATCCACACTCTCTTTTAAAAAAATCTAAAAAGGATGCTTCCACTTCTTGTGATTTAATTAATAAACCTCACTCACCCCTTTGCAAGCCGTTTTTTGAGAGTTGGTATATAGATACTTGAAATGAAGATCTTGAAATGGAGAACGATGTGCTTAAGCAAGAGGTGGATCGGCTCATGAAGGAGGTGGTAAGGTTGCAAAGTCTAAGGGAGAAAGCCAAACCTCCTCAAAATAACGACCCAAGGTGGTGAAGAAGCTTGAGGAACGTCAAAGCATGGTGTACTTCCTTTGCAATATAGAAGGCCACAAGTCCTACATGTGTAAAGTAAAGAAAAAAGGGGAGCCAAGAAGAAAGTGGGAAAAAAAGAAGAATGACACTTCAAAGGCGACGTGGAGCCACAAGCGCTAAAGAGGACTTGGAGACATGGCTAAATTAGATACAAGGTTTCAAGTTTCGAAGCCAAGTGTACAAATTCATCTCATACCCAAGTCATCCCTATGTGTGGTAAATAGGTTTGTTTTCAATTGGTATTTCCTTTAGCATCTAGTTGGCCTATTTTTACCTAGGCCTTGCATAAGCATATTTAAATTCATGTAATGCATGCCTCAGCTATCTTATGGTAGGTTGCTTGTGTCTCACTCTAACCCATGAGCAACCTACGTGGTTTATTAGTTTAGGTCCAAATCATAGGGTGAGCTCCTCAATTGGACTTGAATGTCTAGTGCATGTCTCTCACAAGCAATTCAAAGCTTGTATGCACACTTTGAGGGGGACCTATCCTATGGTTTGTGTTACCTTGAGACCAACAATGTTTTCAAGTTTAACATGTGTGTAGTCTCACCCATGTCCCCGGAGGTACGCAAGAAGTTAAGGAAAATGGGCTTCAAATTGGTAACACCGTCTTTGGTGTACACTTCAATCATTTATAGCTACCTCCATGTTTAATATAGTTTAAGCTCTGTTGTGTCTCGATTGACTTGTTGTGCATATGGTTTCTCTACCATCTTATGTATGCACACCTTAAGCGGGAGTTTAGCCAATGTTATGCAGGTCTCATGTATTGTGATACATTTGAATT
The DNA here is from genome assembly GCA_030272315.1 of Paspalum vaginatum. NCBI lineage: Eukaryota > Viridiplantae > Streptophyta > Magnoliopsida > Poales > Poaceae > Paspalum > Paspalum vaginatum. The sequence goes on along the minus strand of CM059015.1, from coordinate 26,044,492 downwards.
CCATATCTTAAGGATCATAGTATGTGGGACTCTCCCTTGTGCTTTTAATGCTTTCCTTTTTGGTGTTTGATTCCAAAGGGGGAGAAATTGTGGATCCAAGCAAGCTAGCAAGGAGTTGAACATGAACCGAGAAGGGAAGATCAAAGAGGACCAAAGTGGATTGCCGCATGATCAAGAAAATGGGAGAAATGAAGATCAAAGATCAAGGCAATGGTCTGAGAAAGAAAGGAAAGTGGCATTGGAGTAAGGGGGAGCGTTACGTCCATTGACCACAAGAGGGGACAAGATTATGGCTAGGGCAAGACATGAGCAAATTTTTCCAATCATTTTGGAATTAAATTTCATTTGCTTCAATTGGTATCATTGAATATTTTAATTAGCATCCTTTGGTCTTGCCTTTGCATTGCATCCTAGCAAGAAGTATATTATGTTCACATTCATTCAAATGATATTATTTATTGCTTGCTTGCTCGTGTTGTCATCAATCACCAAAAAGGTGGAGCTTCTAAGGAAAATGGGTCCTAAGCCTTGTGCTTAGTTCCCTAGTGTGATTTTAGTGGTTGAGGTGACAACACGTGCCATTTGGAAGCTAATACGTGTGCAAGTATTTTTTTTATTAAGTCCTAGGGTGCAAGAGATAGGCTTGGGGTACAAACACCTCAAAGGAGGGCCTATTGGCGGTTGTTATTTCACCATTTGAACCGCCAGTTCCTCTGTGAATAAATGGGGTGTATATAAAGTTCTATGCATTATTTTACCTAATACTGATGAATTCCATGAGTTTTGATGGTTTTCTATGTATCATAGGGAGATGTTCAAATTCCATGCAAGATAACATCATTTGGAGAAAGAGAGAATTCACACACAAAAGGGATTGTGTCTGAATTGCAAATATCATGACTACAAAGTATCTCAAATACCCTCAAGAATTGTACCATTGCAAAGAGCCCGTCTTGATGATTCCAACAGACATATTATTTGCAACATTCGGAGTTCATATGCAAAAGATATTGAACAAACAAATTAAAAAGGAGTGCCGACGTCATCGTTGGCGTCAGCACCCCCTCTCTGTACGGCGCCAAGGCAAGAAACACGAGGGAGCCGACACATGGTGGCAGGGCAGTGTGCTCACTCTAGTGCCCGTGGAGCCCGTTCCGGCTCAACGCGTGGCGGCTAGGGGGCTAACGCGCCTGCGCGAGGGAGGCGGCGGCCCGGGGTGCCTAGTCAGAGGAGACCAAGTGGTAGGCCCTGGAGGGCATAGGGCATGGTTCAACCACCCACCAAGCCACGTGGTGCGCTGAGGAAGGAAGCCACAGGTCCTGCTACCAAGTTCTCTGGTTTTTTACGTAGAAACGCCTGTAACGGCCGATTCTTCAGTCCAACGCCCAGTTCACCCCCTTAATTGCCGGTTCTTCACCGATTTCTTGCAGTTGCACGTGGAGGAAACAGTTACTGACCTAGGTTGGTTGGGGGGACAAGTGGCACCCATGGAGTAGTTTGAAGATCTTGCATATGATGCCTTAGAATATTCCCTCCTCCTCCACCTATAAATAGAGAGGCACCCCCTCACTCTCACTTTCATTCACCATGTGAACTCTCTCTCTCCCTCTTTAGGAGGTGCCCAACGGGATGTGCCTCCACATTGAAAGTAGTCTTGGTTAGGACTTAGAGGTGAGGCTCCACCGTTCTGGAGCCATATTTAGGAGCTCGGTATGAATTCTTTTGTGTTGTTACATTCCTGTAAGACTTGAGCTATTTAATGCATTATCTTTCTTTACTTTTGTGAGCATTTACTTTCTTCATGCTTTCGGTATTAATCATGCCTTAGCATAGTAATGTCTTTTAGACTATAGTTAGAGTTGCTCTAAGAGATAATGAATATTTAGTTTGTTATGCTTATAGATGCCTCATATGCTCTGTTTAGCACTTGTTTATACGGTTGTGTATGCTTCAATCTGAGATACCAATAGAAGTAGTGCATGCAAGCATAGATGTGGTGTCCACAACTGCGGTCACCTTGTTTTCGCACTCAAACCCCATGCAGTTTTGGGTAGCTGGTGTGCACGTATAGATTAAGCGCACTTGGCTTTGGTTGGTCCTCTTGCTGACAGCGGAAGTGTACCCTATGTAGTCAACTCCCGTCATTCAAGTTGCGTTGTAGCTACATAGCTGATCCCCTATGACACCCGCTTTTCTCGTCTGGGTTATCAGCACTCTGGTGCCCGGAAGTGGTTAGCAGCATCGTTAGCGAAGTAAGTATCTTAGACAACTAAATAAATCATTACCTCGGTCAGAGCAACATGTTGGTCTAGCTTAGTCTGTCTAACTCACCATAGTAAAGGAAGTCCTCATCAGGAATCTGAGCTCTCACCTCGTTGTCCTCCTAGCTCTACTGCTTTCTTGCCAACAGTGCTTGGCTTGTATCCCATGGTGCTTGGTGTCAATCATTCTTAGCTATCGGTTGACATGAATGAGTAGTAACAGCTGGATGAATGATAATTTGATATCTCTATCTCAATGCTTCCCAGTGAAAATAAATACAATACCTTGGAATACTCCCGGATGAAAGCCTACAGCGTTCTCCGTGCGCTTGTGGAGTAAACTCTGGTAGGCTAAGAGCTGCCAACAAGCTTTTCCGGCGCCTTTGCCAAGGAAGTGCCGAGTTAGAATATTATTCTGTTGTTCATCCTTTTGTTGTTGCTCTTTCATTTTATTTGAAAATCCAAAAAAAATATAGAAAAACCATTTTATTCAATGATGCTCTATCATGTCTGGTTCTTGAACATCTTTTTCATGCTATCCAAAGTCATGGAATGCCAAAACTTAAAGGTCTCTTCATATCGGAGCATAGCTTGGGCCAGATCCTAACATGGGCCTAGAGGCTAATTTTCAAATTAAGTGCGGTGCTTAGGTTGGAATTAGTCACAGGGCATTTGAGATACTTTTTGGTCATGATATTTGCAATTCATTCCCAAGCCCTTTTGTGCGTAAATTCTCTCTTGCTCCAAATGATGTTATCTTGCTTGGAATTTGAGCATCTCCCTATGGTACATTGAAAACCAACAAAACTCATGGAATTCGTCAGTGTTGGGTAAAATAATGGATAGAACTTTATATACACCACATTTATTCACCGAGGAATTAGTAGTCGAAATGGTGAAATAACGACCGCCAACACGCCCCCAAGCTTGAACTTTTGCTCGTCCTCGAGCAAAGCTGAGACTTAGGCTTGGTGGATCAGGAGTTGCATCAAGTGCACAACGCAACATTCTACCTTTATAATTGAACAAACTGGCATAAGTGTACCCTTACCTTTTTATCCATACCTGTGGGGCTTCTGGATTTTCTTACCTTGTCTTCGGCGGATGAGAGACAGAACAGTCTCAATAGAGTGTCACCGAACTCTATCTCTTTTCTACTTTCATGCTTGGAGGGTTTTGAAAAATTTTGAAATGAAAGCACTAAGTTCCTCAAACGGTATCCTCGATCACTCAAGTAGTTTAGATTTCTTCACCAAGCCATTGGCCAAACTTTTCCCTAACAACTAAAGGCTTATGTGGAGCTCAAGGTAGGGATAAAGTTAGCTTAACTATGTCAAGTATTTCTTTGAGTCAAAGATTGGTCCTAGTGAAGTTTGTGATACCTCTCATCCCGATTAGAGGAGAATGGGTTTGTATTGTGGATGGATATGGTCTATGGATGAAAACTTCTTATTTGATGAATCCCCTCTCGAAACTTTGAAGCATTTGAGTGCATGGTGAAATCACTTTTTTTACTTCTCTTTCTTTTTTCTTTCTCTTTTTTTCTTCCTTCTTTTTTCGATAGCTCATGTCTCCTCTTATAAGGGAACTTCACGAAAATTTTTGCAATATGACATGAGTATTTATTTGGAAGACCATATTTGTGGATTGGTGTGTGATTGCAGAAATGTTTGGTGAAGGTGGATGCTTGAATCCAGTGTAGATTTAAGCATAACCAGACACAGAAATGCTAGTAAATGGAGATGAAAGAAAGGGATTTTGATTAGGACTTGAAGTGCCACTACCTCATAAGGACTCAAAATTTGACAAAACTCAACATAACAATAAGTAGCGTATGTGGAGGTTTCATCATGTAAGCGTTTGGCTCTGGATAGGTATTAAACCACAGAGGAACTTTCTCATTTTAATTTTCAAAAGAAAAAACTCTGAGAATTCACCTTACTTGGATCAAGATGGGTTAAGCTCAAACTTTGATTATATCACATCTCACAACAACTTAGACTTGGTTTGAAAGCACTTGCTTCCACAAGGTTAGAGATGAAAGGTAGGATCACGACAAATGCCAATAAGGTCAAATTTTTTCGAGTGTCAAGTTGTATACGAAACACTTACAAGAAATTAACAGAGCAACTATTCATCATTTCCTTTAAGCAAGGGTATAAACAAAGTTCCAGCATTATAGGAGTTAGTTTATTCATGGTAAAAAGCAAATCTTTTTTATGTTTTCGAATTATGCAAATTTTTATAACTTTTCTTTTATTTGGGATAACAAGAAGGAAATCTTTTTGGTGTCATGGCAATTTTCAGGATTTAAGATATGGAAGTGAAATGCTGAGCATTCGGGGTACTCACCTGGTGATCTTCTCCCAAGCTTAGTTCTTGCAAGTGATTGCCAAAAACTAAGCTTCAATATTACCTGGCATTGCCTCCCCCAATGTGATGCCCCCGGCATCTCAAGGGCACTAACACACAATTAGACTTGTGTTAATGAAGTTTTACAATGTAATTATATCTATAGAGTAACAATACTTAGGTAAAGAAATCACTAAGTCACAAAAATTTCGGTTCAAAAGGAAAGGCCTCGTGATTCACCTGGTCAAGTATTTAAAAATTCACCTAACTATGAAACAAAATTTAACTTATCACCTTTCAAATGCATCTAGCCCTGAAGTGATTGGACATCATTTGGTCATTCAAAAGTTTGCAACAAGGGAGACTCTCCATAAATTGAAGCTGCAATTTTACCAAACCTTGGAATACATTTGTGCTTGTAGTTCAAATCCTACCGTGATCTAGATCTAACTTGCTATACGAAACTTGTAGGGGATTTAACAATAAACAACTTTGGTATTGTGTGTTGTGACATGCATAAAGGTTTGAATGGGATTATGGGTCAATTTCTATCAACATGTGAAATCTGCCTAAACTTGACCAGAATGGTAAATTCAAATTTTTCTGAAACAAAAGTTCTTATCAAACAAAACTTTATATATGAAAATTGTAGATCATGAAATTTTAAACAACATTGTTATTGTACACTTTACATGAAAATGCTCCTAAATGCATGTTTCATATTTTGAACTTCAAGTCATAACCTGGTCAAAGCTGAGGTCAGCAACTTAAATTTGAATTTACACCAAAAACATCCACATAACTTGGTATTCATGTTTATAACAAAGTTGTAGAAGACAAAATTGTGAACATTTATTGTACTGTGATCTTCCCCAAAATCGGCCAATTAGATGATCAAACAAGCAAATTTCAGAAACTCATTTCCCTGGTCAAACAGCCATTTTCCAATTTCAGATTTTTTTTCCTGTGGACCCCACCCTTGCTGTCTTCCCCAACCTGCGTGCGCCACAGGCTGAACGCGAACGCCACGTGGACGCCAGTCACCGACGCCACTGCCCCATTCCCTGCCCGGCTCTACCCGCCCCTCGGCTTCACTTGGACGCGAATCCGGCCCTTCACTCCCCTTCCACTTCCCTCTGTGCCGCCCTGCCTCTGGTTGCGCAGAGCGCAGCCATCGGCCGCCATTGGAGCTCGGCCATGAGCTCACGTGCCAGCCAGCTCAAGCCGCCTCTGCTCTGTCCAACGTGCATACCGCGCTCGCCGCACCTTCCTCTGCTGAATCCCCAAGGTCCCGAAGCCCATTGCTGCCCCAAGCACCCTTCTCCAAGCGGGTAGCCACTGCGGCCACCATTGTTGCCAACCTGTCACCATGGAGGCCTACTTCCAGGCTTGTCCCCATGCCTCCCATCCACCTACCCTATGTTCCTTTCGTCCTCGCGCAGCCGGGACATCAGTCCGCGGCCCTTCCCGTTGCCAGAGTTGGTAGATCGGGGACGCGCACGCCACAGTCCGCGGCTTCAAGTTCACGTGCGTTTCCCGTACGCTCGGACCTCCCCGCGGGACGAAATTAGGGGGAAATGGTTCCCCGCGGCCGGGAACACCTTCCTCAACCTTGTCCATCGTCGATCCGTGCCCCTACGCGCGGGGCCGTGCCGCCGTTTCCCTCCCCTGCGCGTCGGCCGAAGGTAGAAGAAGGAGTAGCCATCCTTGCTGAAAACCCTCTATTCTTTCATTGATTTCAGTGTCGATTTTAGTACTATGCTCTGAGTCTTAGATATATTTCACATAGGTCCCTGGAGGCTACGAATATTTCCGATTTAGTCCCCAGCAGTGTGCTTTTCTATTTAAATGCATTTCTCTCGGTTTAAACTTTGGAAATTCATAATAAATCGAGTAAAAATCCAAAAATTGCAAACTTTGTTGCACTGTGTTCCTCTGGAGTATATATACAGATTTGTATAGAAGAGGAGGCATTAAATGACTGTTTTGCCCCTGATTGCTTGCATGTTATGATTTCTTAAATAATTAGCAAAACTAGAGTTAAACACTTTCAAAAATTATGAAACTTGGACAGTAGCTTTTATATGATGATTAGGATCTATGGTGCTTTTTGGAAACCCTAGCATGCAATGCTTAATTACTGTTTTACCCCTATGTGTGTAGTTAGTGTATTTTTAGAGTATGAAAATATATACCACACAAAACTTGTCCAAAAAAATCCATAGAAATTTTATTGCACTCATTTGATCCAATGTAGCCTAAAAATAATGTTTCGTGTGTTTTGCTTGCTGTTTGCTATGTGTTTTGAAAGTGACAAGTGATATGGTGTTTTAATCAATAAAATAGGAAAAAAAATGCTATTCAATGTGTTGCAAAAATTCCACCAAAACTCTTGAAGCTATGTTACTGTGTAAGTGTGCTTGTGAATTTCTTTCATGAATTTTGGTTGCTGTTACTTGAGGGATCCATTAATAGTCATTTTATTAGGTTTAGAAATAAAAAAATAAAAAGGGGATGTTAGTGGGCATGCATCTTGTTAGTTTATGACTTCTCCTATCTAATATACTTGTTATGTATGAACTTATGTATAGATGAGCTTCACACTTTGTGCATGCTCCATTCTCATATGCCTAGTTACTGTTGAATATAGATAACAAGAATCCAACATACGACAAATTACGTATGACTTGCTGAATGGAAATAAACACACCACACCTATCTTAGTAATATAAACAATTATCGCTTCCTTTTATCGGATCACATCATTAACATGTTGACAATATCATCAGTAGCTTTTTATAAGTGTGACTTTATGATTGTACGCTTGCTCTACGTCCACAAAAGTACTCTTGTTTAAGTAGTTTATCAATCACCTTTCTACCTATCCATGAATTGATTGTCAAATATGTGCTTGATATTCATGCATCTCATTCACTGCATCATGCATGTCATTCATATAGAGATGCTTATTGCAGATAGGTGATCCAGAAGCAAGTGCGTGGAGCTACTTCAAGCAACGATGGTCCAAAAGACCAACTAAGCCCCAAGCATGACCTGGAGGGCCCATCAGTCGTGTTTGGAAGGAGGAGTTGTCCAAGTGATCAAGGGGTTGCCTGGGGCAATGCCCCACAACCTGGCAAACTAACTCTAGATTAGTTTGTTCAAGTTATCAACAACAAAGGTAGGCCCCTTAGGCAAATACACCAACTTAGGGAGTTCCACCACCCTTTATTTGATTGTGCATTTACGTTCAGGAGTTGTTTGAAACCCCACCTGCATAAATACCTGATATCCTATGTAGAATGGATAGGTCAAAGTCTATGCTTAGCCATGCGGAGACGGTAGAAGATGAGTAAAGATGTTCACTCGCGAGATGATAGGACTCAAAATGTTTTGCAAAAGTTTAAATGCGAAAGCAATACAATATGATGTGATGAAAAGATGAGACCAGGCGGAGATATGGGTATATTATGAAAAATGATGTGGATGGTTTGGTGGACTCCGCCCGAGTCATTTAAGGCCCGTCCACTGTTCGCCTACTGATCGGCATAACATTGCCAGAGTGCATAACCGGGACATGGGACCGGTGAAAGTCTTACTTGAACCATCCGAAGAACAGAGACTTGGTCCTACCATGGGGAATAGGGGTGCTTGACTCATGGGAGGGCTGACCCGGGATGCCGTGGTATCGCTCCATGGGGGCTAAACCTAGGGAATGGCGGGTTGGAATCAAACTTGGGATGGGACAAGTGGAGATGGGGGATATATGTGGGAACGCGATGGCTAGTAAGCATATACCCCTGGCATGATAGTTATTCCTAGGAATTAAAATCGATTCGAATCGCTGATGCTCACCAGGTGTGAGAATGCCAGTATCGCACACGGGCAACGTAGTAATAACTTAATATCTTATTCATTTAATCATGCTTTTTACATTACATGCTTGTACTTGTATGTTTACATTTCTGCAAGCTACTTTATGATGATATATATGTTGAGATGATGAGATATATGAATTATGGATCATGATGATAATTATAATGAATCAAGTGAGGCTTATGCTTTAAAAATGGATGATACTTGAAAGTAAGGACTCACTTTTAGTAAGCTTACGCGGGTTAGAGTCAAGTCCACAAAAAGACTTGCATACTCTCAAATGTGTTGGGTTGAAACCGCCCATTGGTAAGTCCTACAAGTACCTCACGTACTCACCCCTACGTTGTTGATATTCTTATTTCAGGAATTTCATGATCGAGAATGACAATGGTGGGCTCAATGTCATAGCTTGATGTTTTATTTCTGCTGTGAGAGTATATCGGTATTATGTTATGATTTCCGCTGCGAGATTATTTAAAACTCTGTTTCAGTATGATTGTACCTCATTTTGAGCAAATATTTTGTAACAAATCACTCCATGTTTGTATGAAATTATGGGTTGTTGTAATTGTTGTGGCTCTTTCGAGGGCTTAACGTGTGTGATGTCAGCATCCCTGGGTGATGGTTACATCAAGTGCCCTTTTTGGGTAGCTCGACAGACGACCAGGTTTGATTTGGTCTAAATACACTGCAAGCCAGAGGTGGCCGGTGTACTTAGCCCAGATTAAATTGGCGGTTTTGCCACACCCAAACTTGCTTGTTCCCTAGGTGATGACGATGCTGCTTATGTTGCTCACTTATGTGAATGCCTCATCTCTCTACGATTGTTTTGCCCCCATATATTTCTCCCATGATAAGTGTTTGAGGTTTTTCTATCATATATCCAATGCTGCTATTTGGACCTTCTACATGGTGTCGGGAGTTTTTGATAAATCAAACCTAGTGATATTGCTCCCTTTTGGTGAATGTATCTTGTGATGTTAGTTCAAAATATCAGCCTTTAGATGACATTATTTTCCCAAGTGACACAAGCATGGTTGCGGTGTCGCATCCTTGTCACATGATGTGGACAAGAAGCATGGTACTTCTAGAGAAGCTTTTGCTTGGCACATTGCAGGCTGTTGAGGCTTGGGATCCTGTTTCATAGAGCTTTGGCCCCTCTGAGAAAGTACTCGAGCAGGCTCTTCATTCCCAAACAAATTTAGTGGGAAATATGGAGACACATGTTATGGGGATTAACTCCAATATCCATCCTTTAAGTGTGCCACAAATCTTTGGTTGATGGATGTCTGTTGGAGTTGAATCCCCTGTCACATCCGACAGGTAGTGTAGATCGACTTGCATGACTTTTTGGCATTTGATTCTTGAGACAAGCTCTTGGGGTGAGAGATGTCTACACCTTTATGTCATGTCGCTGACATTCGCCTCAATGAGGTGCAGAGAGTTTTCAATGTCTTCAAACGATCAACCATTGTTGTAGGCTGAATATCAAGGTCCTTCCACTCAGGGGTTGGGTCAGAGGATGTGTGCCTCTCGGCATATCCTCCCCTAAGCTTGATTCTTGTGGTTGTGATACCCTAAAACTTAATCTAGTTTAAACACGAAACACGAGTTTGCGCCTAAACCGGATTAAGCCCGGAAGTCCATCAGGTCCTAAAAAGGCCCTGACTACGCCAAATAGGATCGATATACACCAAGTGACCCTTAGAGTCTTGGATTATTCCAATACAAGAAGTTTTAATATAGATTTTAATAAAACAAAACAGATAAAAACAAGAGTTTTTATAGATTATAAGACAAAAGTGTAAAAACTTACAGCGGAAGCAAGATCCAAATGATGGAACCCTTCTATATTACATGAAATCAACAACAAGCCCACTGGTGTTGTTTCATTTTAGAAGAATCTAAGAATAGTAAAAGGAGCTTGAGCATCTGGCTTTTTTATTTCTTCAACTTTAGGAGGTATAAGGAAGTCATCAGAAGAACACTTGGCTTCAATGCTTTCTCGCAGAAAAGGGATGAGCTAGAGACCTCATGCCTAAAAAAGAGTTAAAGCCACAACCCTGAGTACTAATTACTCAGCAAGACTTATCCGACCACTGGGTATAAACCCGACTTTCAAACCCATGGCCGAAACTGGTTAGGTCAACTCACACACAGCAGGCCTATAATTGAGTCCATAGCTTTTAGGGTGCTACTTCTTTTAGTTGTTCCTATTTATAGTAAGTGATACCTATTCTAATAGCAAACAAAGCAAGCACTTGATAATATCATTACTTATCAAAAACATTATTCTTCTTAACTATGATGTCGGTGATGATTCAGCTCTTACACCTAGTAAGCCCAGCGATTCGAATCGATTTTATACTCCCGGGAATAAATACTCAAACACCAGTTATATGTGTGCACGACGACCCCACATATGACAACCCAACATCCTCGTTGCCACCTAGTCTGAACTGCCCTCACCGAACCCGAGTGTACTCCGACACTCGCCTGTCTCCCACCATCCAGTTTGTCTCTCCACAGTTAAACCCTAGGTACAAAGGACGAGAGGCTTATCGAAGCCCGTGACGAGGACGACAAGTGAAAGAGGCGCGTTCAAAAGCCGAAAACATGGCCAAACATCGGACGGCCTTATATGACAGAGACAGGATCAGGATCTCAACCATGTTCATTCATTAATCTCCCATATTCATCAATTCTCAAAGCATAACTGATCCCATCCAATGTCTCCAAATTTATATCTCAGGAAACTTTATTGGATTCCTCTCAAAGTAACATTAAACGTGACCTATTATTAAGCTTGGCTAAGCATCTAATCTAATACGCATAGGATTCATTATGCATAAATTAGGAATTCAGTATGCACTAGGGTTTCAATCAATTCCTAACTCTAATGCACACTCATAACTCATTAATTAAGACTCAAAAGAAGAAGAGGTGAATGCACCGGGGCTTGCTTGCATTACTCCAAGGGTTGAGGCACAGAAAGTTAGTATCTTGATCAGCAATGCTCCTCCTGGTACTGTTGTTTGTAGAGCTTGGCTCCCGGACTCTTCCTTGAATTCTTTCATCAGTAATCTACTCGACTTATCGTATCTAAATGCATGATATGAATGATGCATAAGTATGAGAATAATCAACCTGTAAATAAAAAGACTATAGAGGTTTCTAAAAAGAGAAGGTGGGATACTGAAATCAAGATTTAGGTCCTTGCCTAAATTTAAATAATTTTTCTAAGGTTGAAATAATATTCTAGGGTTTTAAAATAATTTTCTAAGATTTTAAAATAATTCTTAGTATTTTTAAAAGCTTAAAAGAAATTATTAAAATTAATAAGTATTTTTAATAATAAAACAATTTTATAAAGTTTAGAAATTTTTTCTTAAAGTTCAAAATGAATTATAGAAATTGAAAAGTATTTTCAAAAAAATAAAGTAAACATTTATTTATTTTTATTAAATAACATAAAACTTAAATATTTTAAAACTAATTAACAAAATACAATAAAATAAATATAAAATCCTTTCTAATTTATAGTAATTTAAAATAAGGAAATTATAATTTAGAAAATCAGGGTTTAAAAAGAAGCCCAAGGCCCAAAGAGTTACTTTTTACTAAAGTTCTGTTTTGCTCCTCAAATTTACCTTTTTAGACTGATTTTTCTCCCTCTCGAATTTCAGCTTGGCCCAACTTGAAATTGGGTTGGCCCATCTCTTTTTTTTATTTCTTTTCGCTTTCTTCCTCTTTTCCTTTCGGCCCGATGGCCAATAAACGCACGGGCAGCCTACGAGCGGGCCCATCTGGCCAACAAAAAGGCAGGCGGATGCGGGCACATGACCGGTTAGCCGGCCATGTCTCTCCTCGCCGACATGCTCATCGGAGCTCGGCAGAATAGCTAATCCCAACGCCAATCGCGAATCCAAGAGCTCCAGGAGGAAGAGGAGGGTGGTGCGAATCTATTTGGGTAGTTTCGAGTAGGGGAAGAGGCAGTGGAGGTGGGGCGTCTACTGTTGCCGGCAGACATGGCCGCGGTAGCTCGCAGGGAGCCTTGCTCGGTCGCGGAAGGTAGAAAATAGGAGGGGGAAATGATAAAGGTGGGCGGTGTGGTGCTCGGAGCCAAAGGAATCGAGCTGGAATAGACCCTGGGCAAAGAATCACTACGGCGACCCAACACACGGGCAAGAACAGAGCCACGGTGGTGATGGCGTGGTGGTATACCAATGTCCGTGGCGGATGGTGAAGATGGCTAGAGCGGCGTCGGCGAGGGGGTATTTATACCCATTTATCGACAGAGGAATGAGGATGGTGAGGGGCGGTGGTGGTGAACGGAGATGGCGAGAGCGAAGCTTGTCTTCGCTTCTCCCTAGCCGGATGAGGAAGAGAGGTAGGATGGCCTACCTGTCAGCCTAAGTGGCTGCGGGCCAGGGAAATCAGGGGTGGTTCCGCCATAGATGGTATCATCCGGCCAGGGAGAAGCGAAGACAAGCTTCGCTCCCGCCATCTCCGTTCACCACCACCGCCCCTCACCGTCCTCATCTCTCCACCGATAAATGGGTATAAATACCCCCTCGCCGATGCCGCTCTAGCCATCTTCACCATCCTCCACGGACATTGGTATACCACCATGCCATCACCCGCCGTGGCTCTGTTCTTGCCCGTGTGTTGGGTCGCCATAGATCATTTTTCAATTTCACATTTTCTTGTAAAATAGAAATAATTAACCTTTTCTTTTAAAACTACTTTCATTTTGAAGAGATGCAGATTTGAACAAAGGATTCTTCAACTTTGTTGACCTTCTCCAATTTTGTGAATTATTCTGTTGACCTTTTGTAGAAGTTGATTGTCTCCTTCTGAGTTAATCTTTTCCTCTGATCAAAGAATTTGAATTTAAAAGGAGCTTGAAATCTAGGTAAGGAATAGAAGAGATTGTAATCATCTAGGTGAGAAATAAAAAATATCACATCCACCTAACCAAGAGGTGATGGTTTGTATGATTTAAGAAGTAACTAGTTAAGGTTATCCAAGAATGCATACTTAATTCCTGATTTATGCATAATGAATCCTATGCGTTTTAGATTAGATGCTTATGATACATATACCCTTATTCCTATGATAATCTTGTGACAAAATTCTCATTTCATATTCATATATTTGTCATTTATGTCCCAACAATCCTTAAATATTTTTAGTTTTTGCTTAGATTAATTAAGGTAATTTATTTCCTTTTGTCATCCTTATAATCAGATTAGATGCTTAGCCAAGCTTAATAATAGGTCACGTTTAATGTTACTTTGAGAGGAATCTAATAAAGTTTCCTGAGATATAAATTTGGAGACATTGGACGGGATCAGTTATGCTTTTAGAATTAATGAAAATGAATCATGTCCAATGTCTCCAAATTTATACCTTAGGAAACTTTATTGGATTCCTCTCAAAGTAACATTAAACGTGACCTATTATTAAGCTTGGCTAAGCATCTAATCTAATACGCATAGGATTCATTATGCATAAATCAGGAATTCAGTATGCACTAGGGTTTCAATCAATTCCTAACTCTAATGCACACTCATAACTCATTAATTAAGACTCAAAATAAGAAGGGGTGAATGCCCAACCGCCCAAGTGGTGTCATGAAACAAACCTTCTATTGAAGTTTTCCTATTACGCTATGACATTTGTTTTGATTCCAGTGGAAGATGTTGTCCAATCAAGGTGTGACGAGAGACCCAAAAATGTTAGGAATGGATTTCCCCATGTAGCATTTTTGTTCTTCCTTTATGATATCCGGAAACCGCCTTCTACCTTTCCCTACATGTTAGCGATTGACATGTGCACTTGTCTACCTAATAGGGTCTCAACATGGTTGGGCAGGGTAACTCAAGGCAACACCACTAGAAGATCCTACGGTCGTAGATCTTAGCATGCTATCACTAACAAGCTTATAATTTATAGCAACCTCTAAGAAGAGAATGTTGGAAAAAATGGTTGTTAGAGGGGTTTACCTTCATTGGTGTTGTTGAAGTATTGATGCAACAATTCCATCTTAGCTTTGAATTGCTACATCAGGTTCTCATTCCATGTTTGGTCAATGGAATGTTAATGTGGCGGACATCATTTAAGCCCTGCTTCGTTGGCTCAAAATTTTTTGGTTCTTTCTCTAGAAAGCTTGTCAAATGCCAAGCAATTTCCTCCCCCAAGCTTGGATTTCGCAGTGGATGCAGATTCCAAACTTGCTCCCTATCAGGTTTAATTTGTCTTCTTGGGCTTGGTACTTGTCGGACATCATTGTCTACCATGTGCCACACAGCCATCGACCGCACATCATGACGTTGGTGTTCTCACCATGCTTGTGGTCATCGATTCGTGTTTGCCTTTATGGTGCTTAAGACGGATCTCTCCCGCAATGAGAGACGTCTATGCCGATCGCTTTTGGGATCTACACCACAACTCCATCAGGCACACAACTTTCCTATGGGGCAGTAGATCAGTGGTCTGCTAGCTAGCAAATTCAGGCATGGAAGATAGCATAATGTGATATACACTTGCATGTCACCTTGGTATGGTGCATTTTTTGGTGTGGAATATATTCAATATTCCACCATTGTTCACCGCCACCATTTACTTTGATATCCATATTCACGATGCTATCATTTCCCAAAAAGGGGGTCAATAGACCACAAGAGGTTGAGCATGAGAATGTCGGCCACAAGGCCTCTCTTTTCATGTGGGGAATGAATGCCTCCTACAACAGGTTAGTGTACAACATATACAAGGGTCCAATATGTGTAAAGAGCATTAATCACCAGGCATGTTGTTCACAGAGTGCTAGATAAATATTTTCAATCCAAACATAGCACAAACCATGTTGCTAAACCATGACTTCTATTTCTCCAACTTTTGCTCAAATCCACGGTCTTAAAAAAATGGGTTGCATTTTTTTGAAACATCACCGGGATTTTGTGTCTCCATTGAAACTTGAGTGATCCAGTGATTTCAAGAATCGCGGCTCATGAACTAGCAACAGAGCATCACTACCAAAGACCACCCATAGCTTATCTGCCAAACTTGACATTACATCTAATCCATTTCAAAGAGCTCATCGAGATAATTCCAACGGACATATTATTTGCAACATTCGGAGTTCATATGCAAAAGATATTGAAAAATCAAATTAAAAAGGAGTGCTGACGTCATCGCAGATGTCAGCACCCCCTCTCTGTACGGTGCTAAGGTGGGAAGCACTAGGGAGCCATCACGTGGTGGTAGGGTGGCGCGTGTTGGCATCTGTTAGCCTTCTAGATTTTACTCCGTAAGTGTATGGAGACTGCTGTAGCTTTTCACCCAGGAGTATTGCAAGGTATCGATTTCCACAGGGAGCGAGAAGTATATTAACCACAATTCTAATCTGACTGGGACAAACAAGAGGATAAAGAAGGTAAGAGGGTAGAGAGGGTTTTATACTTTAGTTTACTTAGCCGATCTATATGAACTAGTCCTTAACAAAGCTTGCCAAACTACTTCGGACACCAAGGCTATAGAACCACTTCCCAGTACCAGAGTGCTGATAACTCAAATGAGAAAGGCGGATTATATAGGTAAAGGCTATGCGTCGATGAAGAACCCGAACAATGGGGTGGAATACACAGGGTACACGCGCGCTATCACCAAGCGGACCTACCACCAAAGCTGCATGGGATTGCACACTAACCAAGGTAAACCTCTAGATTAGACACCACGTCTACTTCTAGTGGCTTACTACTTCTACTTCCACAAAAAATAGAAGTAAACACTACAGATAGACTTAACTATAGGGAGTGAACAAGGAACCTGTAGATGGTAAAGCTAAAGCTATGAATGAAAGTAAGACATAAACTAAGTAAAAGCTGAAAGTAGAGAACAAGGAACTTTATTTGAACCTAAATTCCATTCCTCTGATGTACAAGCTAGAAGAAAGAAGCCATCAATGGGCTTCTCTCACTCACTCTCACCTCGCCACTCTCCCTATTCTAAGTATATGGTGGATAGGACTAATCCTAAGGTTGCCTTCTTCTCCTTGCTTCGTTGTGTCCTCCAAATGAGCCCCTGGGGCCAGTTTATATAGCTTCCCAAGGTTGGTGCTTGACAGCGGGTACTTGTAGGTGAAATAGGGTAAGGCGGTTAGGCTGCCTGGCCCCTCCTCATGGCCGCTCGGCCACCCTCATGGCTGCCTAGCCATTGGATGCACCGACTTTCAATCCTACACTCATGATTTAGCCATCTCAAATCGGTTGCATGCTATCCAAGGCAGTGGGCGTGAATTGGTCGCGAAGACTAGGCTAGCTGGCCACTCCCTTAGGCCGGCGGGCCCTCAGATACATCGTCTTTGATGTTGGATGGTGTGGATGTACTCTTAGTCACGGTTGACAGTTGGTTGCAGTCTGTAAATGTCGAAAGATAGGCTAATTGATCAATATGTTGGCCTTCTGACCTTGGGCTCAACTTAGTCTTGTTCCCTTGGGTGTATATGGGACCTTGGTGACTCCCTTGGGTCATAGAAGTGAATATTGAGCCACTATGGCCGATTAGCCAACCCGCCGCCCGGCCAGTGTTCTCGCCTCCCAGTGTTGGCATTTCTTAGCCTACTAGATATAACTCCGCAAGCGTATGGAAACACGTTGTAGCCTTTCACCCAAGAGTATTCCAGGGTATCGAATCCATGAGGAACAAGGAGTATGATAACATACAACACAACTAACTGAACTAGTGAAGCTAGCAATGTAGAGGATAAACGACAGAGATGCAGGTTCGCAATAGATGTTAGATCACTTTACTATACTAAGCATGCATAGAACTATACTTGTCATGTAAACATAGACACCAGAGCTGTAGCACCACTACCAGGCACCAGAGTGTTGAATACCCAGCCGAGAAATGCGGGCACTATAGGATTTGGCTATATCGTAAGCGAGTCTATTTGAATGTACGGGATTGGAATACTAAGAACACAGAAGCTGTCACCTAATGTGTCTACTAACTAGAGCTGCGTGGGATAGCCAACCAACCAAGGTAAACTCTAAGTACAACACCGTCGTGTCTACGAATGAATTCACTACTAACTGGTAATGAGCTAGAATAGTAAGCAACATTATATGGCCAATGCTATAAGCATGCACAAGGTTCCCGTAAATAGACTCGCATAAAACAAAGTATGGAAGTAAAGTAAGAATGAAATAACAAAGGTAGAGGACAAGGAACTTTGCTCAATCCTAGAATTGAATATCCTTCCTCTGAGAATACAAGTCTAGGGGCAAGAGAAATCCCACTCCCTCACTCTTCACCTCACTACTCTCCTTGATACAAGAGGCACTCTCTCTACAAGCTAAGGGATAACTTCACTTCTCCAACACTATACACTTCACACTCTCATGTGCTAATCTACCACTACACCACCATACTTACAAGTGAACACCTTGGGGTTTTTATAGCTGTCCAAAAGTCGGTTTTGGAGGTTAAGTTAGTGGCTGAGGGACAGGTGGCAGGCCAGGCGGCCTGGTAGGGAGAACGGGCGGCCCCACCCAAGGCCAGGTGACCTGGTGGTCCCTTGGATCCACCGCCTTCCACCATCCAACGATCCATATTGCCTCCCAAAGCTGGTTAGAAGTCGGTTGGTGGTGATAAGATGTGCTTTTTTCTGGATCATTGGATCTTCACTTGTGTTTCTTCCTTAGCCATTCGATCAAACTCTCTAGGATTGCTGACTTAACCAATCCATGGGCTAGATCGGTGAGGTGGAGGCCTTCCACGGTGTATGTGCCTCCTTTCTCGGTTTCCATCGTGGAGTTGGACTTGACACGTTGTATGTTGCATGCAAATCGAATGGCATGGCATTTGGAGCAAATCACAGGTCGAGCGGCCTCGGAGGTGAGCCGGGCAGCCTAGGACTTAACCCTGGTGGCTGGTCCTTAGTGCTGGGATGCTGAGTGAGGCCGGGCGGCCTGCCCAACAGGCCGGGTGGCCTAGGGTTTTCTCACCCGTGTTCATCCTTCCTTTGTTGCACCTTGGTTTCATCATGTTTTATGTGTATTTGCATCGTGACATGTATTTCTTCAGGACCTTTGTACACAACTCATGGAACTGGTTAATATGTATGAATATTGCATAAAAATTACCCTTGAAACATGAAATGTTGGTGGTCGAAATAGGTTATTACGACCGCCAACACCCGGCCTTGCCAGCTTTTCTGCCAAACTTCCAATGGCCGTAACTTTTGCATCTGGACCCCGAACTACGTGAACCAAAAGTCCATTTCATTCATCTCGATGAGCTCTTAGACATGATCTAGTCGTTGGGGGCATTTGAGATACTTTGCAGTGATGTTATTTTTATGCTTTGTCTCGAGCCCTTTTATGCTTGCTCCATATGATGTCATTTTACACATATATATTGAGCATATCCTTGAAAAACCCTAGAAACTACCAAAACTCATGGAAATTGCGATTTTAAATAGAAATTCACATTATTATTGGTCCAAGTTCCATCGATTAATGCACATGTTGATGGTCAAAATGGTTTATAACGACCACCAACACACCCCCATGCTAGAACTTTGCTCGTGCTGAGCAAAGGTTAGAATTATTGTCATGGGGTAAAAACAGAGCTAATGTGTTCTTGATGCACAACTTCTCAAGATGTTAAACGAGCATAAATTCTATTCTGAAACATTCCTCATACCCATGGGGTTTGAAGTGGCTATAATCTTTGCCTTCAGCAGTTGAAAGATGGAACTCCTTGAGCAAAGTTGTATCTCCCCTCTCTTTCAATTATACTTGGATTTTTTGCTATATTTTTTAAAACAAAACCTTAAACATTGTATTCCTCAAGTGGTGCTCTCGAATCACTCAAGTGGTTGTTTTATCCCTCACCGTGGCCATTAGCCATTCTTTTCCCTACACACTAAAGGCTTATGTGGATCTCAAGGTAGGGGGTAAAGAAGGCTTATGTATGTTGTGTATTTCGCTAAGTCAAAAATTGGTCCTAGCAAAGTTTGTGATGCCTCTCATTCCAACCAAATGAAATTTGGATTTACTTTGGGGTAAGGAAGAGTATGAACACACGCTATGTGATGAGGATACAAGTGGGAGGTATGTCGAATCAATTGGTTCCAACATACAAATCTTGTGTCTGTATGGGTATATGGCGTTGTATGGAACTCCTATTTTTTTTCATGGATCTCCCTTTTTGGAATTTGAACCTTTTGAGCACATAGAGCCATCTTCTTTTCTTTCTTTGGCACCCTTCAAACATTAGGGGTGTGCAACAAGTTTTTTTTTTTTTTGCTTGATGGCTCCATGCCTCCTCTAGCAATAGGTTGAACAACATTTGTGTTGGAATATGATTGGAGTATTTATTGTGAGAAGACCATATTTGTAGATGGTATTGAGGTATGCAAAGGATAGATGTTGTTTGGGTATGATGTAGTATGGTCTGGTAGGATGGATGCTTAAATCCAATGTGGAGTTTGAGCATAACCAGACATGGAAAGGCTAGCATGTAATGGTAAACGTGAAGGAAAATTGATCAGAAATTGAAGTCTCACTACTTCATAAGCACTCAAAGTTTGACAAAACTCAACTCAACAATAGGCAGCATATGTGGTGGTTTTGATCACATTACACAATCTAGCTCTTGTAGGAATTTCAAACCATTGTGGAATTCAAAGCTAAGGGTTTTGAAATCTTTACAAGAAATAAACGTCTCCAAGTATAACTTAATAAAGAAGGTGAGAATTACTTCACTCGTACTGTCTCACATTTGTCAACAAATTAGGCAAAGATTTTCCTAAATAAAGAATGATGCCACAAGTAGTTAAGTACTAATTAAGGAATAAATCTTATGCAGGCTTACATGTGAGAAACAAAATTGTGCTTAGGTTGATTTATGGTCTGAGTTTGGCTTGATCAAGTTTAAAGCATGTAAGAACATCAAACCAATTTTTTTATCAACGTGAAGTAGGGAGAGAGGTGAAATGCAAACCAACATGGATGAGATGTGCCTGGACATTCAAAGCTGAATGTTAAAATCCGGCATCGGGAGTAGGATAGGAGAGTCCTACGTCTCATGTTGCATCTATTCATCAAGTCATATTGATCTTTCCTGCAAATATGTGCTCTCGTAGAAGGTGAGATAAAAAGACTAGCCGGTGTAGGAATACCCCGGCTAGTGCGACAAATATGCATACACTTATATCTCAGAGGAATAATTCTTATTTTATTTGTAAAAGTAAAGGTTTATTTGCTTTGTTTTTTAAGGAAAAAAGATCCTGGCTACCTCCTGGTAGTGCTTGTTTTAAGTCAAAAGCTCAACCTTGGGAGCCTTTCATGCTTGCAGCTAGTGTGATAATGTGGCTCCCTTCATCACCAACTTTCTACGATTTTACCTTTCTAGCTGCAAGACTTGTGCTAGCACCAATGCAGGATTTACAATATTTGTGGTAAACAAATGCATCTACAACCATTAGCTTGAAGAGATTATGAAAGAGAAGTGCATGGTTGTAGGCCTCATGCAAGCTGGCACCCATTTCCACTAAGCTAGGAGGTGTTTGAGGTTCTTCAAGAATGAAACTATCCTGCTTATTAAGATCCTCCTAACATGGTGCAAGCCTTGGATTGTCGCGCATGTCCATAGACCAAACATATTCAAGGTTAAGCTGATGCCTATGGTGTTTGTGGGGAGTATCTCTACCATCAAGACTATTTATGTCGTCTTTCTCGACATAAAAGTGATCATGTGGTTTTGGGTTGCGGTGAGAAAACTCTTCATAAGCTCCTCCAAAGTTAGGACCAAGATCAAGAATTTTTCTAGCCCAATTAGGATATAGCTTAGGGATCTTGAATTCATCACTAGCAAGATTGTGAGAGATTCTAGACATTGGATCAAGAAATGATGGATCACCCTTGACTTGCTCTGGTTGGGATATGTACTTTGAGTGCTTGCAGCCAAATTTTTGGCAATGGGCTCCCCCACGCTGTCCATTGCCCTAGACTTCTACAAGTTGGGAGTTCTTGGCTTAGGAACTTCATGTCTCCACCTAGTTCCTCTTGATAAATCAAACTTTCCATGAAGATCATAGAGGGAAGGTGGAGGTTGCATTGTTTTTAGGCCTGAGTCAAACGGTTGTGGTGGTTTGGGAACATTTTTGCTTTTGGTGGGTAGGAGGGGTTAGAAGTTAGATTTGTGGTAGAATTATGAGCATCTTCCTCTATGGGATGTGAAGGTTCATTAGGTGGCTTAAAGGGAGTGTTCTCAAGGATGCTCTCAAGGATGGCTCTCCCTTCTTTCGGCATCAAGTGCAAAAATGACCCTCTCGATGCTCCATCAAGGAATTGTTTAGTCTCAGGGTTAAGGCTGACGTAGAAATGCTGCAAGAACATTGGTTCTGGTATAGCTAGGTAAGGGCCTAAGGATGCTATGCTTGTGATGCGAGCCTAAGCATTCCCCAAGGATTCCTTTTCCAGTTGGCGGAAGGTCATAAATTCTACTCAGAGATCAACGATTTTGAAGCTAGGGAACAAGTAAGTGCAAAGTTTAATCTTCAAAGCTTCCCAGCTCCCCTCTACACTACCTACAGTGTGATCATTGAGAGCCAATGGACCAGCTCCATTGCCTCTGGAGTGATGAGTGATTGTCAACAGAAGCTAAAGACCCAGAAAAACTTGGGCACAAGCCATCCGATGGACAGGACGCCCTCTGATGGACAGGAGGTAGATGGAAGCCCTCCAAAGGACTGGAGGCATGCTCGACGTCGGTCGGCCATGGAAGTTCGTTACACGGAGGAGTGGCACGGCGACGGCACGAGCAAGACCTCCGAAGGACTGCGAGGCGACCCCGATGGACTGGGGATGCCGGATGCCAGTGCGGTGCTCCAGCCCGAGTACATGGCGCGAAGATGGGAGAGGGCATTGGTGGATTCGCTCAATTCTGCCACCCTACCACCAACTCACCAGACTCAGCAAATGGGCTCCTTCTCGCCAAGATAGAGTGGAGTGGGCCGTTCCAGGCCTAGGAAGGAAACCCTAAAGTTTCCCGGTTTCTGACGTCAAAACCAGGGGTCGATCGGCGGATTTGGACTACTGGCCATGTGGACGTCATCTGGGAGTTAGCTTGCAGGCGAAGAAGATCAAGACTCCATCGCGGTCGTCCGTCCCCGAGAAAGTCGAGTCTTTTCCGTTTTGGCCCCTACGGCGTTTCTGTCATAGTTGGGTCTCAGTGTAAAATGTGTCGATTAGGCCAGGGCTATAAATACCTAAGTGGCTAGTCATTTAGGTGACTCTTCCACCTCAAGAAACCCTAGGCTTAGTCACCAACCAGCCAAGTGCCTTAGAGAGTAAATCGAGTTCTTAGCTTAGGATTTGACAGTCCCCTAGGCTAGTACTTTGCATTAGTGGGAGGATGAAGGGTGGCGGGCTGAGTTGAGCCTTGTAAGAACTGATTTCCTCATCCAATCAAGGCAAGATTCATCCCAAATTCGTGCTCATGTGTGCAGCCATCTCCCTCTACCCTTTCTAGTTGGTTTTTGGATGGAACTCAAGGGTTTTTGGTGATTTGTGTTGCCCACGAGTTAATCCTATTCTATTGCCTCTTTTGGACTTGCTAGGACGTGGAGATTATGACTTAGTTCATCTCAATCCTACTAGATTGCCATGAGCAAGCCTCTCTTGAGTTTTCCGCCTTCTTGCCCAAAGATTGCCATCTCATGAGATCTGAAATTCCCACTGATCCCTTAGTCATTTTGCGTTGATCTTTTGGGAAAAGCTTTGGAATAGGGTCCAGATAGCCTTTGCAAAATCTTGTGAAGATTGGACAAGATTTGGTCAAGTTTGGGTTTGAAAACCCATGTCTGCGACTCTACCGGACAGTCTAGCAGAGGCCACCAGACAATCTGGTTCCACCGGATAGTCCGGCAACACCCACTAGACAATCCGGTGTTGGGCTCTTTCCGGGTCACCTCACCGGATAGCCCAGTAGAGAAGACTGGACTCTCCTGTTCCATCAAACAGTCCGGCCCCTGCTACCGGACAGTCCGGTCCAGATAGGGTAGCTGCTGTGTTTTTCGCTGATTCCTTCTTCCGCTGTGTTTTTGCTTCGGATTTTTGCATTCCCCACTTTCAGACTATTCTCTTTGCTCACTATGAGTCAGTGAGACGCACTTTGGTGCAATGAGTGTCGTGTGGCGATTTTTGCAAGGTTCGTTGCCTCGGTGCCCTCTTTGAGTCGGATCTCGGTTTTTCTCGCATTGTTGCGTATCCTCTCAATGGACGGCACTATTGCGCTGCTAGACATGTATCTGTTCAGTGGACAGCGCCTAGTTCTTCTCTTTAGCACCAGTTTCGGGGAGGAGTGAATTTGAGTTTTAAAGTGCTCCTATTTACCCCCGTCTAGTCGCACGTCTCTATCCTACAATTGGTATCGGAGCCGGTTAGGTTTCTTCATACCTTTACCGGTGAGAAACCAGTAGCGACTATGGCGCAATCTGGTAAGGTTTTGGTTCTCGGCTCGGATGGGTATCCATATTGGAAGGCTAGCATGAAAGCTTTCTTGCTTAGCTAGAGCGAGAACATATGGAATGCTACACATAGTACGACTTTCACGGTGCTCCCCGCTGCCGAGCGTACTACACCGGCGCTCATTGCTCAGCACGAGGCAAACTACAAGGCATTGAACTTTCTCTTCTCTGGACTTGGTCTGGTGGACTATGAGAGGGTGAGCCACCTTAGTACCGCCCGTGAGATCTGGTCCCTGCTCTGTGCACACCATGAGGGAACGGTGATAGTTAAGGGTCAGCTTGTTGAGACTTACCGGCGTGAGTATGAGAAATTTGTTCAGAAGCCGGGAGAGTCTATCGATGCCTTATTTGATCGTTTCCAGTCGATCATCAACAAGCTTCATGTCAACTCCACTCCTGATCCTCTCCCATACTCTAACCATCAGCAGGCTGTCAAGCTGTTGTATTTCTTAGGACAGGAATGTGTGGGAGATCAAGAAGAACTCCATTCTTGAGTCGGTAGGGTATGACACCTTAGGAGTTGAGAAGCTTTACAGCAAGCTCAAGGCCACAGAGGTTGATTACTAGATGACAGATATGCTCACTGGTACTGGCTCCAAGAGCATGGCCTTGGCTTCCAGCTCTAGGGAAGTTGCTACTAACCCCCACTTTACGGTTTTTCGTTCTCTACTTTGATGTCTGTGACAGAGGAGCAGTTGCCGTCACTTAGGGATGATGAGCTTTGCCTGGTGTCTAGTCGCTTCCAGCATGCCTATGACAACCGAATGAGCAAGAAGAGGGGCGAGAAGCCCAAGTGCTTTGAGTGCGGAGAGGTCGGCCACTTCATCGCCGATTGCCCTAACAAGCAGAATGACTACTACAAGAAGGGAAAGAACCACTCCCGTGACTTTAGCAAGCACCGCTCCGGCAAGCACGACTACGGCAAGTGCAACCACTCCAAGCACCGCTCCAACAAGATCAAGAACTTCAGGAAGGCTTTCAAGAGCTACTAGAAGGACAATCGGAAGCGGGACAAGGCCTTCTTCGCCGAGTTTGGTGGTCTTTATAGTGGATCGTCGTCCTCCTCCTCCTCGTCTTCGTCAAGCTCAAGCGATAAGGAGATTGTCACCAAGCGGGACAAGAGGAGGGACCAAGGCAGTCCAGCTAGCCTCTGCTTCGTTTCCGCCAAGTCCAAGCGCAAGCACAAGGTGAATCGGAGATCGTTTTGCTCCATAGCGCTTGAGGACAAGGACGACAAGGGCAACGACAATGACTCCTCCGAGGAAGAGGTAACTCCTAAGCAAGCTAAGATCCTTTATATGCTAGAGAGGAGTAGTCGTGAGTTGAAAGTCTAGGATAAGCTGTTGGAGAAGGCAGCCAAGAAGCTGCAGAAGCAGAAAGCCAAGCTTGCTGATGCTTTGGCTGAAATTGAGAGGCTGAAGAGTGTGCAAGCCTAGCCTAGTGACTTAGAGTGCCCTACCTGTGAGTCCCGCATTAGTGAGCTTTGTGAGGAGAAGAGCAAGTATGCTCATCAGGTAGAGGAGATGGATATGCTGAAAGTTGAGTTTGGCAAGCTCTAGTCTAAACTGGATGAGCCTACCATTGAGTGAGATGCCTGAGTGTGAGTCTTGCCTCCATCTAGCTGTAGACATAGCTGACCTGAAGGTGAAGTGTGAGAGGCAGCTCGAGGAGTTGGAGGAGCTTAGGGCTAGACCCACGCTTTTGGGTGCGTGCACAGTCTGTCCTACCTTGAGGAGTGAGCTTGACCAGGTGAGAGCTGACTTTGAGGTGCTTTCAGCACCTCCTGATACGTGTGAGAGTTGTCTCACTTTGAGGCTATAGTTGGTGGAGAAGGATGCCACCATTAGAAAGCTTGAGAAGTCTGCTCCTGTGATTCTCTCTCTAGACTGTCCAACTTGTGCTGCCCAGACTTTAGTTCTAGAGGAACTGACAGAGGAAAAACTGACCTTGGTTGATAAGAACAACCATTTGAGAGAGGTGCCCAGTTGGATGTATGCTAGAGAGCCCCAACTAAGGCTGATTTTAGAGAGCACCAAGAGAGCTGAGGGTGACATGGGTGGACTTGGGTTAGGAGAGAGCAATACTTCTGGTAAGAAGAAGAGTGCCCCAGTTAAGCTTAAGACTGCCTCTCCTTAGCCTAGCCCTACTGTTGATGGGGTTTACCATGAGCCTCCCAAGGCTGCCCCAAAGAAGCAATTCTGGACACCCAAGCCCTCACAGGCTAAGTTGGATACAGTAGTGACTAAGATCCTTAAGCCTCTAGTGAGCAAGGAGAGAGTCCAGCAGCCTGTTCCACCCAAGGCTACTCCACCAAGCCTAAAGCCCAACCTAACCCCACTCCCAAGAGGCCTATCTACCACTCTGACTTTTGCCAGCGGAATGGCCACTTGGAGGAGTTCTTCTTCAGGAGGAAGCGAGCTGAGAGGCAAGAGAAAGCCTAGGGAAACCAGGATCAGTTCTACCAGGGCGGTAGGCAGGATGCTCCCCACCGCGGTGAGATGATAGACCACTTGGCTGGTGGTGAGAGAGGAGACGGCTTTCAGTCCCGTGCTCCAGGTGTTGAGAGACGCTTTGCCGGGCGAGCTTCTACTCATTTTCAACGCGGCTATGGACCTCATGACCGAGGCTTTGGTAGAGGGTTTAAGATCTCACGCTTTGGAGGTCGTGGGTACCCAGATCATCGTGATGCTTACTTTGGCTGCGCTTTTCCTACCTTTGAGTGCATGGCTCGGCACTGGTTCAGCAGTTTCACTAACCCCAGTGCCGGACCATTTGTTCACTCTCACTTTCCTTGATTTTGCAGGATCGAGGCCTGGAGGACATTTGGATCATGGACTGCGGTTGCTCTAGGCACATGACAGGGCACCACAGATGGTTCTCCAGCCTCAACCCCATGAGCACCAAGGAATAAATCTCATTCGGGGATAATGGTCAAGGTAAAGTGTTGGGTGTTGGTTCTGTTGCGCTTTCTGGCAAGCTTTCCCTGAGAGAAGTTGCTTTGGTGAGGAATTTGGGGTTCAATTTGGTTTGTCTCGCAACTTCTCAAGGAAGGGTATGAGGTTCGCTTTAAGGAGGGTTCTTCTCATGTGCTTGATGCTGAGGAAAACCTTGTTTGTCGGATTTTGCCCTTTGGGCAGGTTTTTAAGGTTGACCTTTCATCTGTTTCTGGCCCTCCTCAATGTTTGGTAGCTGGTCCTTCTGCTCAAATTTGGAAGTGGCATAGGAGGCTAGGCCATTTGAGTTTTGATCTGCTTGTCAGGTTGAGCTCGATGGATCTGATCCGAGGATTGCCCAATTTGAAAGCACAAAAGGACTTAGTGTGCCACCCATGCCGTCATGGCAAGATGGTTGCTGCTTCTCATGCACCTATCAATCAGGTGATGACCTCTTATCCAAGTGAGCTACTGCATATGGACACGGTTGGTCCTACTCAGGTACAGTCGATCAGTGGGAAGTGGTATGTGCTTGTTGTTGTAGACGACTTTTCTCTCTATTCGTGGGTGTTCTTCATGGAATTCAAAGATGAGGCGTCCGGTTTTGTTCGGGATCTGGTCTTGAGGTTAAAAAATGAGAGTCATAAGGCCATGAGGGCTATCCGCAGCGACAATGGCGGAGAATTTTGTAACTCTCGTTTCGTAACCATCTGTCGTGACCTAGGCCTTGATCACCAATTCTCATCTCCTTATACCCCACCTCAGATCGGTGTTGTGGAACAAAAGAACCGCACACTTGTGGAGATGGCGTAGACGATGCTTGATGAGCATAGGACTCCACGACGCTTTTGGGCTGAGGCTATGAATATGGCCTGTTACATTGCCAACTGCATCTTCCTAAGAGCTTTCTTAGGGAAGACTTCGTACGAGCTACGGTTTGGTAGGCAGCCCAACGTCAAGCACTTGCGTGCATTTGGCTGCAAATGCTTTGTGCTCAAAAAGGGGGGGCATTTGGACAAATTTTAATCTCACTGCTTGGATGGTATTTTCCTTGGGTACGCCTCAAGCTCTAGGGCATACAGAGTGCGGATACTCGACACCAAACAAGTGGTTGAGACATGTGAAGTTTCCTTTGATGAATCTATGCCTTGCACAAACCCTGCATTTGAGCTTTCAGGTGATGTTGAAGAAGGAGCTCCCATCTTTGAAGATGAGGAAGTTCAGGTAGATCCTAGTGATGCAGGAGCCACTGCACCGGCTGCAGCTAATGCCCCCTTTGCTACGAGCTCTGAAGACAAAGGAGGACCTTTTTCTATGGCTTCCACCTCACTCCCCCGACCGCAAGCTCGAGCAGAGGCTGGAGCGCAAGTCTACTTTCGGCACCTGCCAGTTTCTCGGTTCCTCTCTAGTCTCTTGGTCCACAGGCAAGCAATCTAGCGTAGCCACTTCCACCACAGAAGCCGAAAACATTGCTGCTGCTAGTTGCTGCTCCCTACTGCTCTGGATGAAGTCCACCTTGAGTGACTTTGGTCTCAGTTTTAGGAAGATCCCTCTCCAAGTAGACTCTGCTTCTGCTATTTCTATAGCTAAGAACCCCGTCTTGCACTCTAGAACCAAACACATAGACGTGAGGTTTCACTTTCTGATAGATCACTATGAGAAGGGAGATATAGACTTGATCCATGTGGAGACTGAGAACCAGTTGGCAGATATCTTCACCAAGCCTTTAGAGCTTAGCGCGTTTGCTCGCTTGCGTGGGGAGCATGGTGTTTGTTACCCCTTTTAGGTTGGGGGTAACTTTGCTGTAGTTTAGGTTTAGTTTTGCCTTTTCTTTGCTTTTCTTTGTTTTCCTTGCATTTTGTATCATATCATGCATTGCATTGTATCATATGCAGTTTCACTTTCACTAGCACTAGAGCTCTTCTGGAATGACTAGTTAGTACTTGCTTGTGCTAGATTGTACAGTTGCTTGCTTGATCATGGTTGGCTAAGCTCCTTGGATCTATCTAATATCATTTGTGAGCTAAGTCACTTTCATTTCCTGAAAATCAAAATCATGATCACCACTTGACTTGGCTACCTAGCATGTGTAGGAATGTTGAATGCTATGCTATCTTCTCATGCTTGGATATGCTAGTCGTATGCATTTGTTGAGTTTATGCCTAAGCATTTATGACACCTTGCCTAAACCTGAAATCTGAATTAAAACTATGTACATGTGTCTTATGAGCTGAAACTGAAAAGATCCAAGTGGGTTCGCTTGTCACACCATTATAGTTTGCGATAGCTTTCCTTTGCACTTTGGCATGAACTTGGACTAGGCTGTGTATGACCAAAACCTTGTCTTAAGCTTTTGATGGTTTTCTAAACCTAGGCTTGGCATTGGTTGGAAAGAAGTGGCAAAGACAAGTGAATAACCCCTGGCACATGATCTAATTTGCATGAAGTTACAAATTGCTAAATCTGAAATCTGCAAGTCTCTAAATTGCTTATGGCTTGTTGTTTATGCTTTGGTTGAGAGTAGCACACCTTGTATGTTTTGCTAGCATTTTGCTGTTCTTGCCTATCTTGCTAGATGCTATTCATGTTGGTGATGCTTTCTTTTCCAAAACCCTGAAAAAACATGCTCCAGATCTGTATAAGATAGATTCAATTGAGCTTGTTACATGCTTCCTTGCCCTCACTTGCTCTGTATGCTAGATCTTGTATTTACTAGCTTTTCATCCCTGGTGAGCTCGTCATGGTACACTTCATGCATTTCATAGCATATTTTAAGGGGGAGTTGTCTAGTTCAGGGGGAGTTCGATTCGATGAACCCTTGATGTGTCCATTGTCAACAAGGGGGAGAGATGTTGACCTTTAGGAGTGTTCATGGACCAAGGGGGAGAATTAGTTGAGGGGGAGCAATGCATTCAGAGATCTGAGCCTTTAGCATGCTCTTGCATCAGTGCCTTGAGCCTTTTGCCTCTTTCTAGAGGAACCGATGTTTTGCCTAAGCATGGCTGTGTTGAGGCAGTTTGCCTCTTTCTTGAGGGGTCTTGCTTTAGTTTGATCGACTGCGTTGAGCGGTTTCCCTTGTCTTAGGGATCGATCTTTTGTTTTCTTTTTGGTGTCTCAATTTGCCCTTTTTAGCTTGTGGTTGGTTTTTTGGCATTTTGAGCAACTTTCTTCTTTTTCTCTTTCTTTTCGGTTTTACGCTTATTTTTCTTGTCTTTGTTCTATTTCAGGTAACAGGTAGAAGGTGTTGATAATGCACTCATCAAGGGGGAGATTGAGAGCCAATGGACCGGCTCCATTGCCTCTAGAGTGATGACTGATTGTCAACAGAAGCCAAACACCCAGAAGGACTTGGGCACAAGACCTTCGATGGACAGGAGGCCCTCCGATGGACAGGAGGTAGATGGAAGCCCTTCAAAGCACTAGAGGCAGGCTCGACGTCGATCGGCCATGGGAGTTCGGTACACAGAGGAGCGGCATGGCGACGGCATGAGTAAGACCTCCGAAGGACTGCGAGGCGACCCCGATGGACTGGGGATGCCGGGTGCCACTGTGGTGCTCCTAGCCCGAGTACATGGCACGAAGACAGGTGAGGGCATTGGTGGATTGGCTGTCAATCCGCCACCCTATCACCACGTTACTAGACTCAGCGAATGGGCTTATTCTCGCCGAGATAGAGTAGAGTGGGCCGTTCCAGGCCCAAGAAGGAAACCCTAAAGTTTCCTGGTTTCTGACTTCAAAACCAAGGGTCGATCGACTGATTTGGACTACTGGCCACATGGACGTCATCCGGGAGTTAGCATGCAGGCGAAGAAGATCAAGACTCCATCGCGGTCGTCCATCCCCAAGAAAGTCGAGTCTTTTCCGTTTTGGCCCCTACAGGCGTTTCTATAATAGTTGGGTCTTAGTGTAAAATGTGTCGATTAGGCTAGGGCTATAAATACCTTAGTGGCTGGTCATTTAAGTGACTCTTCCACCTCAAGAAACCCTAGGCTTAGTTTCCAACCCGCCAAGTGCTTAGAGAGTAAATCGGGTGCTTAGCTTAGGATTTGAGAGTCCCCTAGGCTACTTTGCATTGGTGGGAGGAACAAGGGTGGCATGCTGAGTTGAGCCTTGTAAGAACTGATTTCTTCATCCAATCAAGGCAAGATTCGTCCCAAATTCGTGCTCATGCGTGCAGCCATCTCCCTCTCCTCTTTCTAGTTGGTTTTTGGATGGAACTCAAGGGTTTTTGGTGATTTGTGTTGCCCATGAGTTAATCCTGTTCTATTGCCTCTTTTGGACTTGCTAGGACGTGGAGATTATGACTTAGTTCATCTCAATCTTGCTGGATTGCCACGACCAAGCCGGTCTTCAATTTTCCCCCTTCTTGCCCAAAGATTGCCATCTCACGAGATCTGAAATTCCCACTGATCCCTTAGTCATTTTGCATTGATCTTTTGGGAAAAGCTTTGGAATAGGGTCTAGATAGCTTGTGCAAAATCTCATGAAGATTGGACAAGATTTGGTCAAGTTTGGGTTTGAGAACCCCTGTCTGCGACTCTACCGGACAGTCCGACAGAGGTTATCGGACAATCCGGTTCGACCGAACAGTCCGACAGCGCCCACCGGACAGTCCGGTGTTAGGCTCTGTCCTAGTCACCGCACCGGACAGTCCGGCAGAGGAGACCGGACTATCCAGTTCCATCGGATAGTCTAGCCCCTGCTAACGGACAGTCCGGTCCAGGCAGGGAAGCTGCAGTGTTTTTTGCTGATTGCTTCTTCCGTTGTGTTTTTGCTTTGGATTTTTGCATTCCCCACTTTCAGACTATTTGCTTTGCTCATAGTGAGTTAGTGACATGCATTTTGGTGCGATGAGTGTCGTGTGGCGGTTTTTTCAAGGTTCGTTGCCTCAGTGCCCTCTTTGAGTCGGATCTCGGTTTTCTCGCATTGGTGCGTATCATCTCAGTGGACGGCACTCTTGCACTCCTAGACACGTATCTGTTTAGTGGACGGTGTCTAGTTCTTCTCTTTAGCACCAGTTTCGGGGAGGTGTGAATTTGAGTTTTAAAGTGCTCCTATTCCCCCCCCCCCTCTAGTCACACGTCTCTGTCCTACAATCATACCACTTTCTTGCTTTTCCTGGAAGAGAGAACGGGAAAGGCTTCCACTTTATAATTTCATGTGACAGCCCCGATATGGCTATGCAAGTGCACGTGTAAGAACTCTCGTAGGCGGGTGTATGGGTTTTCATCTTATGTCCCCTCCAAGGACTATTCCCAAACCAAGTCTATGAGACTTGGGCATATGCCATAGCCTTCAGTGTTGATGGGTTGTGATGAAGGTGGAGGCCCCAAATATGCACCCTTTGGAGCAAAGAACTGATAGATAAGCATTAAATCCATTTGATGGGTGGAGTGATACACGGACGAACGAGATTCAAGTCAATATAGATACCATTCCCCGGCAACGACACTAGAAAAGCTTGTTGGCATCTCTTAGCCTATCAGATTTTACTCCGCAAGTGTACAGAGGCCGCTGTAGCTTTTGACCTGGAAGTATTCCAAGGTATCGATTTCCACAGGGAACAAGAAATATATTAACCACAATTCGAGTCTGACCGGGACAAAGAAGAGGATAAAAGAAGGTAAGAGGGTAGAGAGGGTTTTATACTTTAGTTTTTCTTAGTCGAACTATACAAACAAGTCCTTAACCTAGCTCTCCAAACTACTTCGGACACCAAGGCTATAGAACGACTTCCGAGTATAGAGTGCTGAAAACTCAGATGAGAAAGGCGGGGTATATAGGTAAAGGCTATGCGTCGATGAACCAATCCAACGACGGGGTGGAATACACAGGGTACACGCTCACTATCACCAAGTGGACCTACCACCGAGGCCGCCTAATTAGCGAGCGCTCGCTGGATTCATCCCCAGCGAGCGTTGCTCTCCCCTGGCGTCCAAGCCACCACGTGGGCCCAGGTAAGGTTTTTATTTTTCATTTTTCATTTTTTATTTTTTATTAAATTTTACGTCCTAAAGTTGTTATAACGAGTATAAATTATGTTAGCATAAATTATGATAGTGTAATTTTATGTCATACAGTTACGATAAATTATGCTAGCATAAAATTTTGCTACCATAAATTATGCTAGCATAAATTTTACATCCTAAAGTTGTTATGATGAGGATAAATTATGTTAGCGTAAAGTATGGTAGCATAATTTTATGCCATACAGTTATGATAAACTAGGTTATCATAATTTTATGTCATAATTTTTACCATAAAGTTATAATCATCATACAAATTATGCTTACACAAAGTTATCGTGATAAGTTATGGTTGCGTAAAATTATCATGATAAGTTATGTTTCCATAAAGTTTTCGTAACAAAAGAGAAAAAAAAGAAAAAGAGAGAAAAAAGAAAAGAGTTATGTTTAAATAAAATTATCTTGATAAGTTTATGTTTTCGTAAAGTTATCGTGACAAGTTATGGTTGCGTAAAGTTATCCTGAGAAGTTATATTTCCTTAAAGTTATAGTAAGAAAAGAGAAAAAATAACTTTTAATGATCATAACCTCTAGATATAATTTTTTTTAAAAATAACAAATGAAAAAAGAAAAAAAAACTCACCTAGATCCACCTGGCCCACTCCCTCCGTGGGCAACTAGATCGCTCGCTAATTCCGAGCCTAGTAACCGCTCGTGAACTAGGATTTGCGCCCACCACCAAAGCTGCGTGGGATTGCACACTAACCAAGGCAAACCTCGAGATTAGACACCACGTCTACATTTAGTGGCTTACTGCTGACGGTCGTTATTGCACTACTTGCCACCATCAACTATCCATGAATATGAAGGAAAATACATCAAAGTGTAGACAAACCCTTGCTACTGACATATCTCCATGAGTTGTGTTGAATATTTTAGTGCAAGTGTAAGAACAGTTGAAAACAGGCAAACTTTGGCTAACTCAGAATAGGACCTGGCCACCCGGCTAGTGGGCCAGGCCGCACGGCCTCCCCCTTGGCTGCCCGACCAGTGAAAGTAGCGAAAACACCTCATCTTCGATCTGCATGCACATAAACGACGTGTCAACACAATTCCAAGGTGGAAACCGTGCAAGTCGCATGTAAAACACCGGAAGGCTTGCCACATCATCGATCCAGCACTTAGATCGGTGAACTCAGCAATCTGAGGGACTTCCATCCTACGGCTAAGGAAGAAACACATTGAAGATCCAATGATCCGGGGAAAAGCACAAGTTATAACCGCCAACCGCCATGCAACCGACTTGGGGAGGCAAGATGGACCGTGGGATGAAGTAAGGCGGAGGATCTAAGGGTTGGCCAGGCCGCCCAGCCTGGGGTGGGGCCGCCTAGCCTCCTACCATGCCGCTCGACCTGCCACCTGCCCTCACAACTGCCTTACCGACCCTATAAGTACCCCCACTCACTTGGTGACTATAAATACCCCCCGGTAGCTCACTTGGGAAGTGTGGAAGTTGAGTGAAGCACACCATTGTCTTAGTCTTGTAGCAATAAGTTAGTCCTGGGAGTTAGAGTTGAGTCTGAGTGTTTGCCTCAGGGATTTTGGAGTTAGATTCGAGTCTTGGTAAAACTCTTGTATCTTTGTATCTTTTGTACTCTTACTACTCCAGTATAATATACTTCATTGATCTATCTTTCAGATATACTTTATTTTGTCTCTTACACTTGACTAGTGTGGTGTACCTTTTTGCACACTAGACCAAGGCTTAAGTTTGTGTTGTTCTTTAAGTTCCTTGAATCTTACTAGACTTGCTGGTGCTATAAGGTTGCCTTAGGCTCTAATCTAAGGTTAAGTTAGCTCTCACTCTCTAATCAAGGACAAGCTTTAGTGATCAAGTTCTCACTTGATCACTAGTTTACCGTGCCATCTTACCCACGCAGATCTAGTTGGTAGCCCCTATTGGTGACAGCAATAAGCCTGTAGGCGTTAGCCAGTTGCCGTTCGATTGGCCAACTATCTACCCCCATGCCTCCTCAGTGTAGTCTGGAATTTCGCTCAACGCAAGGCCCTAGTTTGTGTTTAGTTAACTTACTTCAACCGCGAATACTCCTATGTAGTAGTTTAGAAATAGAGTTTCGATATCTTAATCTCACATGTTGTCCTCCCAGATAGCTATACCTAGTTGCTGACCGCTTTGGTCCCTGTTTACTCTTCCCACCATACACTATATTGTTTATCTTACCCCTAGTGTAAGAATAGCTGGTATTTATCTAAGTTATATAATACCATTGAAAGTTTTACATTTCATTCCACCTATTTTCCCTTGCTTCCCTATGGATTTTTACGATACTCGGAATACTCTGAGTGAATACAGCGAATCTCCGTGCCCTTGTGGAGTAAAATCTGTTACGCTAAGAGACGTCAACAAGATTTTTCTGGCACAGTTGCCGGGGAAGCAATTGGCAATAGAAGTTTGATTTTTTCAAACATAGGTACTTATAACTTGATAACATACCACTATCTATTAGCGGGCTCATTGCCTCTGTCTACTTTATTGTTGGGTGACAGAGAGGTGTATGACCGGTTTTCACCTACCGGCAAATTTCCGACAACAATCCGGAGTAGCTGCTGAGAAGGAGAGTCCGTCAAAAGACAATCCATGGGCAGAGGCCTATGGCATTAGAATTGGAGTTTGGATCCACGAGCACAACTCCACCGACACCTGACTTTGGCCAAAAAGACCATTCATGAGTTCTTCGTCCCATCCAGCAACAACATCCCCACCGAGCCTGAAGTGCAGGTTGGAGAAGGTTTTGAGCTCAAGCCAGGTGTCATCCATATGGTCCAAGCTAGTCCATTTTGCGGATTGGCATCAGAGGATGCTAACAGCCATCTCCAGCAATTCTTGGAGATATACAGCACTTTCACAATCAAGGGTGCAACCGCCGATGTTGTTCGACTCCGCCTCTTCCCATTTTCACTAGTGGGAAAGGCAAAACAGTGGTTTTACCTGAACCACACAAACTTGGCAACCTGGGATGCATGCTCAAATGTCTTCCTTGCAAAGTACTTCCCTCTGGGGCAGACGAGCTCACTGATGAACCGAACCTCGAGCTTCCAACAGCTCGCAGATGAGACGGTGGCAGAGGCATAGAAGAGACTTCAAGAGTACATCGCCGCCTGCCCCTACCATGGTATGGAAGAGTGGCTAATCATCCAGAATTTCTTCCACGGACTACACCGATCTGTGCAAGAACACCTCGATGCAGCCGCCAGAGGATCCTTCCTTTCCTTAAGTGTCACTGCTGCCCGCACACTCATCGAGAAGATGACAAGCAACCAAGGATGGAAATAGGAGAGGGCGAACAATAAGCCCCGTGGAGTCCACCATATTGTTGGCACCGACATGCTCACCACCAAGATAGACCTCCTGCTAAAGAAGTTGGAGGATGCTCCTGAAGCCGTGCCGCTCGATACAGGGAACAGCTGCCCCAAAAATGGATCGGAGGACGTTAACTTCATCAACAACAATAGCTTCAACAATGGGCCTCGTCCTCAACCAGGTTGGAATTGACACCCACATCTACCTTTCTCCGGGCAAGGTACGTCTTCTGGCAGTTCTCAGCAGTTCAATAAAAATCCTTTCGATCAAAAAGCTGTGAACGATAGTATAAGCAATAAATTCCATACCAATGACAGAGTCATTGAATCTTTGTCCTTGAAAATGGAAACTCTTAACAGTACCATGAAGAACCAGTTGAGCTTTAATAAAATGCTAGAAACACAAATAGCTCAACTTGCTGCTGCTCTGCCTAGTCCTACTTTGGATAAGCTTCCGGGACAGCCCGAGCCACCCCCGTAAGAACATATCAATGCCGTAACTACTAGGGGTGGAAGGTCTACACAAGACCCCCCACATCCTAGAAATGTAGGGAAGGAGCAAGCAAAACCCACCGAACCCGAGGAAGAAGAAGTGGCTAGTGAGCCACAACCGGTGAAGGTGTAAGGAAAATGGCCTCATGTGCCATATTTCCATGGATGTCTTTTGGTGATTGATTGACAACCAACACTTGGACTAATGAACTTGTCTAGATGCACATTCTTAGGTGTTTAGGTTCAAGGGATGATGAAGAAGAAGAGTCAAGGGAAAGGCCCAAAGGGCCACCCCAACGGGGGTTCCGCTAAGTACCCTAACGGAAGGTATGATCTGTTAGACCGTCCATGGACCGGACCAAGTTTCTCAGAGGGGCTGAAAAGATGAAGCGATCAAGTATAATGGACTAGGATCGTACGGTCTGGAAGATCGTCCTAACCATCGGACCATTCTGGCTGAGGAAGTGAAGATGTGAAGAATTTGGAAGAAGTGAAGACCGTACAAAATAACCCGTGGCTGCCAAACCTTTGGACTGGAGGAAGAATAGTACAGTTTGCACAGACCATCCTATTTAACCTGAGGCTGAGTACATTGGGGGAGTTCCAGTGATCAACGGACCGTATGGTACAGTCTAACAGACCGTCCTAACCTTCAGACCAAAGTATAGTGACGTATGTGATTCAGTGACCGTTGGAAAAGTACATGGACCATATGGTCTGGTCCATGGAAAAAGCATAGACCATATAGAATGATCTACACTGCGTCAGCAGACCGTTGGAGCAACAGCTAGTTCGAGTTTGGGGGCTATATAAGCCACCCCACCCGGCCATTTCGAGTGAGTTGGAGCCACTGAAGTTGAGAGCAAGTATAGAAGTGTATTCCAAGCATATCCATCACTCCAACCACCATATGAGAGGTTAGTGCACATCCAAGCTAGGTTAGTGCTTAGAGAGAGTGAGCTTGCGAGCTCTTCTTGAGAGTAGCTCCTGTGTGAGCTAGAGGAGAAGCCTTGGCTGCAACCAAGCCACTTGTACTCGTTGCTAGACCCTCCTTCTTGGTGTGGAGTGGCGGTGACAACTTGTGCGGGGATGAGGAGACCCTGCAAACTCCGTAGTGAAGCATCCGGTGCCTTGTTACGGAGATAGACGGTGGCGGTGGCCAAGCCTTGGTGGTTTGGTGGCACTTAGCCTTTACTTGCTGGGAGCCTTTGTGGTGAGCGCAAGACGGTGATCGGGAGAGTCTTCGTACGTGGCTTGGATATTGCCTTTGATGGTGAGCCCAGTGGACATAGCCCTTAGTGGTGAACCACGTTAAATCTCCATGTCTCCCCGGGAGTTTGCATCCTCCTTCCTTACTCTCTTTACTTACCGCATTTACATTTCCGCATTTACTCTCTTGTGTTCCTTTAGCTTTCCAAGTTAGTTTGATTAGGTTTGGCTCTAGGTTGCAAGTATTTTGGGTAAGTTAGAGAGGACATAGATAAACCTTAGGCTTAACTAGCTTGTGTAGTGCGAAATAGGTTTATCTCATGCACTAGATAGCCCTAGGTTTTAAATGAGAGATTAGCGACCCAATTCACCCCCTCCCCCTCTTAGGTCGGATACCCCGGCATGTTCCTTACAGAAGGAAGCAACCAAGTTGGCTCCACAAGAGTTCTACGACACCACCGTACTCCCTTTTCCTCAAAGGCAGAAAAGACCTCCGTTGATGACCAGTTCGGCAAGTTTGTTGAGGTAATCAAGAAATTGTATGTCAACATCCCACTTCTAGATGCAATGTAGGTGCCTATGTATGCTAAGTATCTGAAGGACATCCTCAACAACAAAAAGCCGCTGCCATTCATAGAAGTTGTGCACCTCACGGGAGAGTGTAACGCTACTATACTTAACTAGCCGCCACAAAAGAAAAGGGGTCCAGGAAACCCAACCATCTCGTGCTCAATTGGGACCCAGCACTTCGATCAAGCTCTCTGTGACCTGGGAGCAAGTCTGAGTGTCATGCCCAAGGTAGTCTTTGATAAACTAACACATGCCACACTTGCCCCTACTACCATGTGCCTACAGCTGGCAGTTCAGTGGATTCGCTACCCCATCGGGATCGCCGAGGATATTCCGGTCAAAATCCGGAACTTCCTCATCCCGGTGGACTTTGTGGTGCTAGATATGGAAATAGACAGTATAACGCTGCTCATCCTCAAGCGACCGTTTTTAAGAACCACTAAGGTCAACATTGATGTCAGAGCTGGAGAAGTTCACCTCAACATCAATGGCAGAAGGGAAACGTTCGC
Source organism: Paspalum vaginatum (assembly GCA_030272315.1). NCBI lineage: Eukaryota > Viridiplantae > Streptophyta > Magnoliopsida > Poales > Poaceae > Paspalum > Paspalum vaginatum. Next base: position 26,005,396 of record CM059015.1, on the reverse strand, counting down.
CTTCAAGCCGAAGGTCGGACAAAGCCGACAAGTGAAAACAATCAAATGTTAGGCACCAGTGAGACACTGAGACCTAAGATCGAGCTCTCGCCAAGTCATTCGAAAGTGGATCATCTCATCCTAGAAATGGAGAAACTCCTGCTAGATGGAGAAGCCCACTAGCTCAAAGCCGATCGCAAAGTTGAGTCACTAAGACGTGCCTCGATGGCCAAGCCACCAACAATGGAAGCAGGAGGCAAAGCTCCGATCACAAAGGTTGCCACCAAAATAATGAACATACCCAAAGAATGGTGGAAGAAAGTTGAAGAAAAGCCAAAGGCCAAGACAGAAGAAAAGAAGGAAAGAAACACTCAGAGCCAGAAGGCTATGGCAACAAAGAAAATTTGGCAAGCAAAATTTGCAGCGTAGACGACTGCAAAGTCTCCGTCAAGCGCTGAATCTGACTCTAAATAAAAGCTATGACTTGCCCTCGCTAGGAGGTAAATTGGCGTTATCCTCCACTACATGTTTTTTTTCGCACACCCTCAATTCCTTTAAATTTGATTTTCCTTTCGACCACTGCATTTTTAAATTTAAGTTTGCACTAGTTTAAACTTTTGCATGAGCTGCCTTTATTTTCTTCGCATATATAAAAAAATGAGTGGCTGCTCGGCCCCACCTAGGGCTGCCCTACCCCCTTCTTCTCTACATGCACGCTAAGTGTCAGGAGCACAAGGGACCAAGGCCGCCCGGCCCCTTCAACAGGCCGCCCGCCCCCCTTGTCCTCCTAATGCCATGCATGCATGAAGTGCCAAAGGCACTAAGCACAAAGTGCCAAGGGCACTGGCCGCCTGGCCTCCTACCTACACCGTCCAGCTTTGTTTATGCACGGTTGCTGTCTCATCACCGCATACACACACAACCACCACCCAACCCTCTAGCTCTGGCCGCCTGGCCCTTGCCTAGCCGCCCGACCCCTGCTAGCTGCATGCATGCACCCTCGCGCACCTACAAATACGCATGCACAATCCCTCAGCTCCTCGCATCGCTCAGCAACACAAGCTCCCTCTAATGAATCTCTTAGCTAGTGAAGCACTTAGCTAATTTCAGCACTTAGAAAAATTCTACTCGAATAAAATTAGTGCTATACTCTCTCTTGTTGGACTGATTGTGGAGGCTCTGCCCCGCAAGAATGACTAACTTCTAGATGACTAACTTCTGGACTACTAACCCGCTAACGCTATTTTTGTAACTGCTCTATCTCTCAGGTATTCTCTTGTCTGTGTCTATTGTTCAGGCTGTCTTCATTCTTCAGAAAAGCCAAGAGAACCATCAGCAACACAGGAAGGGGTATCCACCTCATCTTCCCGTTTTTGTCACGCTCCCACTCCCAGAGTGGAAGTTCGGGGACTCCTACTGCATCCGACCAGATGTCCATCAGAGGTGCCCGAAGCCTGCAACAAGATGAGGGAACATCGTCACAACCTCCACCGCAGCGCCAACATTTGACGGTCCACAACATCACCAATGGAAAGACGTTGAAGCTCAGGCGTTGGAGCATCTTCCCTTCAAATCATTTGGACAGAAAAGATACTTTGAGGCCTCCTTCCTCGTCGCCATAGGTATGTTGGACCAATTTACGCAAGCATTTGATTATGCGGGATGGTTAGAATTTCCAAACATCACCGAGGAAGGGTTCGTCCTTCTCACAAAGGAGTTTCCGGTAACTGTTAACGGTCGTTATTTTAGCATTTCGACCGTCAATTCCTTGGTGAATAAATGGGGTATAGATAAAGTTCTGTGCATTATTTACCTAACACTGACGAATTCCACAAGTTTTGGTGGTTTTCGGTGTATCACAGGGAGATGCTCAAATACCATGCAAAACAACATCATTTGGAGCAAGAGACAATTTACGCACAAAAGGGCTTGAGATAAGAACTGCAAATTCCACCATTGTAAAGTATATCAAATGCACTCAAGCACTACACCATTGCATAGAGCTCGTCGAGATGATTCCAACGGACATACTATTTGTCTCATTTGGAGATCTGGTGGAAAAGTTATTGAAAAGACAAAATTACAGCACCACCCCACCGTACGCAGCCCACCATGGGCCAATGCAAGGCAGCAGCCCACCAGTGCCTCAACTAGGCCTCTCCCCTCTGCTCGGTCTAGCCAGGCCCATGGGGCAGCCCAAGAATGGTTTGGGGGTTAATCGCACCTTGGGAATCCATGGAAGCTCCCCCTCACCTCAAGCTATAAATAGATGGCACCCCCTCACTTCCAAAATGTACCAATCACCATGTGAACTCTCTCTCCCTCTCTAGGAGGCGCCCCACGGGAGGCGCTTCCACTCTGAAAGTAGTGTTTTGGTAGGAGTTAGAGGTAGGGCTCCGTCGTTCCAGAGACGTCTGCAGGAGTTCGGTATGTGTTATTTTGTATCTTTACTTTCCTGTAAGACTTGAGCTATTTAATATATTTATCTTTCTTTACATTTGTGAGCATTTGCTACATTATTGCATTCGGTATTAATTATGCCTCAGCACAGTAACTTTTAGACTATAGTTAGAGTTGCTCTGAGAGGTAATGAATATTTAGTTTGTCATGCTTATAGATTCCTTGTACGCTCTTTATAGCACTTGACTATACGGTTGTGTATGCTTCTATTTGTGAACCCAAGTAGAAGTAGTTCCCGCAAGCGTACACGTGGTGTCTACAATTACGGTCACCTTGGTTTCGCACTTAACCCCCACGCAGATTTGGGTAGCCCAGTGTGCATGTAGACTAGGTGCAATTGGCTTTGGTAGGCCCTCTTGGTGACAGCGAGAGTGTACCCTATGTAATCCACCCCCGTCATTCGGGTTGCTTGTAGCTGCATAGGTGAGTCCCTATGACACCCGCCTTTCTCGTCTGGGTTATCAGCACTCTGGTTCCCGAAAGTGGTCTGCAGCCTTGGTGGCTAAGTAAGTATCCTAGACAACTAGATAAGTCATTACCTCAGTCAGAGCAACGTGTTGGTCTAGCTTCGTCTATCTGGCTCACCATAGTATAGAAAGTCCTCATCAGGAATCTGAGCTCTCGCCTCGTTGTCCTCCTATCTTTACCTGCTTTCTCACCAACGGTGCTTGGCCTGTATCCCATGCTGCTTGGTGTCAATCATTCCTAGCTATCGGTTGACGTGACTGAGTAGTAACAACTGGATGAATGATAGTTTGATATCTCTATCTCAATGCTTCCCTGTGGATAAATACGATACCTTGGAATACTCCCGGGTGAAAGGCTACAGCGGTCTCCGTGCGCTTGCGGAGGAAGATCTTTGGTAGTGAATGTTCTGTTGCTAGTTCATGAGCCGCAATTCTTGAACTAGCGAGATCACTCAAGTTTCATTGGAGACACAAAATCCCGGTGATGTTCAAAAATTCAACCCGTTTTTTTACACCGAGGATTTGAGCCAAAGTTGAAGAAATGGAAGTCATGGTTTAGCAACATGGTTTGTGCTAGGTTTTGTTTAAGAATACTTTCCTAGCACTTTGTGAACAACAGGTCCGGTGGTTAATACTCTTTATACATATTTTGGACCCCTGTGTATGTTGTCCACTAACCTGTTGCAGGAGGCATTCATTCCCCACATGAGAGAAAAGGCCCTATGGCCGACACTCTCGTGCTCAACCAATTGTGGGCTATCTAGCCCCTTCTTGGGAAATGAAAGCATCGTGATATATTTACCAAAGTAAATGGTGGTGGTGAGCAATGGAGAAATCTGGAATAACTTCTGCACCATAAGAACACACCATGACAGGGTGACATGAAAAGGCATATCACATTATGCTATCATCCATGCTTAAATTTGCAAGCTAGTTGGCCACTAGCCTACTGCCCCACGAGAAAGTTGAGTGCCTGATGGAGTTGTGGTGAAGATCCCAAAAGCGGCCGGTAAAGACACCTCTTATTGCGGGGAAGCTCCGTCTCAAGCGCCACAAAGGCAAATACAAATCCTACAAGCATGGTGAAACATCGATGCATGATGTGCAGTTGATGCCTGTGTGGCACAAAGGCAGACAATGACTGGTGGCACATGTCACGCACGACAAATATCAAGCCCAAGAAAAACATGACAGGGAGCAAGCTTGAAATCAATGTTCAATGCAGAAACCAAGCTTGGGGGAGCAAATTGTCTGGCATATGACAAGCTTTCTACAAAATGGCCAGAATTGCAAGTCAATGAAGCAACACTTAACGGACATCTGCTATAGTAACATTCCAGTTGACCAACCATGGAAAGAGAAGGACGGAAAGGTTCTTCGCGAATCACATCCAACCCCAATGGACCTCTCAGGAGGGTACGTCCTCAATTGAGATGGAGACATCCTGGGTGTCTCTCTCTACCGTGATTGGGCAAGGCCTCCCCCTAGAAACAAATGAAATGAAATGTAGAACTCAAATGGCTGTTTCATGGCACCACAAAATCAAGTTTAGGGGGAGGGTAAGCCGAGAAGCACCCATCCTCCGACCCAACCCCTGAGAGGAAGGACCTCGATATTCACCCTACGACAATGGTTGAGCGCTTGAAGATGCTATGCACTGAGTTGAGTAAGAGTGTTAGCATCGATCTTCTCTACCCATTGGATGTGACGGGGACTCAACTCCAACATATGTCCGTCGACCAAAGACCTATGCCACACGAATAGGAATGGATATTAGAGTTGACCCCCACAACATCCATCTCTATCTTTCCCACTCAATCTGTTTGGGAATGAAGAGCCTGCTCGACTACCTTCTAGGAGGGACCAAGGCTCTGAGAAACATGATGACAGTAGCTGCAGCAGAAGAGCCTCTTTAGAAGTACCTAGCCATGATCACAATTATGTCATTTGGGAAGAATGTAAGACTTTAGGCAAACATGATGCTGGAGCGGGAGATCCAACATCAATGAAGGAGCCATTCACCAAAAGGGAGCAATACCATGGTGCTGAATTGACACTCCCGACAATATGCAGACGATCCAAAAGGCAACAGGACAGAACAAGAGTAGAGAGAGGTTGACCCAACCAAAGTGAGCAAACACAAGCATCATCATCACCCAGGGAGCAAGCAAGCTTGAGGAAGGCAGTGCCAGGTAATATTGAAGCTCAGTTTCTTGGCAACCACTTACAAGAACTAAGCTTGGGGGAAGATCACCAGTTGAGTACCCCGAATGCTATGAATTGAATATCTTAAATCCCGAATGCTTTGTGCTGAATTACATATCTTAAATCCTGAAATACTGAATTGCATATCTGAAATCCTGAAAATTACCATGACAAAAAAAACATTTACTTTTTGTTATCCAAATAAAAGAAAAGCTATAAAAATTTGCATAATTCAAAAACAACAAAAAGATTTGCTTTTTACCATGAATAAACTAACTCCTAGCCTTAATGCTAGAACTTTGTTTATACCCTTGCTTAAAGGAAATGATGAATAGTTGCTCTGTTAATTCCTTGTAAGTATTTCGTTTACAACTTGACATTCTCCTGAAATTTGAACTTATTGGCACATGTGGTGATCCTACCTTTGATCTTTAACCTTGTGGGAGCAAGTGCTTTTAAACCATGTCTAAGTTGTTGTGAGATGTGATATAATCAAAGTACGAGTTTAACCCATCTTGATCCTAGTAAGGTGAATTCTCGAAGTTTTCTTTTTGAAAATTAAAATGACAAAGTTCCTCAGTGGCTTGAAATACCTATCCAGAGCCAAATGCGTACATGATGAAACCTATACATATCCTACCTATTGTTGTGTTGAGTTTAGTCAAATTTTGAGTCCTCATGAAGTAGTGCACTTCATGTTCCGATCAAAATCCCTCACGTCCACCTTCATTTGCTAGCCTTTCTTTGTCTAGTCATGCTTAAATCTACACTGGATTCAAGCATCCACCTACACTAGACATTTCTCCACCATATCCACCATCATCCGCATACCTATCCACAAATATGGTCTTACAAATAAATACTCCAGTCATATTCCAGCAGTATCCCCAAAGTTCTCATACAAGAAGGAGACATGGAGCTATTGAAAAAAAAGAGAGATGAAAACAAAGAGAGACAAAAAAGAAGAAGAAAAAGGAAGAGAAAAGAAAATGATAGCTGCATGTGCTCAAAAGCTTCAAGATTTCAAGAGGGGATTCGTCAAATAAGGAGTTTTCATTCATAGACCATATCCATCCACAAAACCAATGCATTCTCCTTTGATCGAGATGAGAGGTACCATTAACTTCGCTAGGACCAATCTTTGACTTAACAAAATACATGACATAGGTAAGCTAACTTTATCCCTACCTTGAGCTCCACATAAGGTTTTAGTTGATAGGGAAAAGTTTGGCCAATGGCCTGGTGTGGAAATATACAACCACTTGAGTGATCGAGGGCACCATTTGAGGAACTCAATGCTTCCATTTCAAATTTTCCAAAACCCTCTGAGCATGAAACCAAAAAAGAGATAAAGTTCGGTGACACTCTACTGAGATTGTTCCATCTCTCAACCGCCGAAGACAAGGTAAAAAAATGCTAGAAGCCCCAGGTCTGGATAAAAAGGTTGGGAGACACTTATGCCAATTTTTTCAGACATAAAGGTAGAGTGTTGGGTTATGCACTTAATACTTCCAGGACATTGACATTGATGCAACTCCTGATCCATCGAGCCTAAGTCTTAGCTTTGCTCGAGGATGAGCAAAAGTTCAAGCTTGGGGGGCTGTTGACGGATCGTTATTTCACCATTTCAACCATCAATTCCTCGATGAATAAATGAGGTATAGATAAAGTTCTATGCATTATTTACCTAACACTAATGAATTCCACGAGTTTTGGTGGTTTTCGGTGTATCACAGGGAGATGCTCAAATACCATGCAAAACAACATCATTTGGAGCAAGAGAGAATTTACGCACAAAAGGGCTTGAGATTAGAACTGCAAATTTCATCACTGAAAAATATCTCAAATGCCCTCAAGGACTACACCATTGCATAGAGCTCGACGTGACAATTCCAAGGACATATTATTTGTCTCATTTGGAGCTCCGGTGGAAAAGTTATTGAAAAGACAAAATTACAGCACCGCCCCACCATACGCAGCCCACCATGAGCCAACGCATGGCAGGCAGCCCACCAGCGCCTCAACCAGGCCTCTCACCTCCGCCCGGCCTAGCTAGGCCCATGGGGCAGCCCAAGAATGGTTTGGGGGTTAATCCCACCTTGGGAATCCATGGAAGATCCCCCTCACCTCAAGCTATAAATAGATGGCACCCCCTCACTTCCAAAATATACCATTCACCATGTGAACTCTCTCTCCCTCTCTAAGAGGCGCCCCACGGGAGGTGCTTCCACTCTGAAAGTAGTGTTTTGGTAGGAGTTAGAGGTAGGGCTCCGTCATTCCAGAGACGTCTGCAGGAGTTCGGTATGAGTTCTTTTGTATCTTTACTTTCCTGTAAGACTTGAGCTATTTAATATATTTATCTTTCTTTACTTTTGTGAGCATTTGCTACATTATTGCATTCGGTATTAATTATGCCTCAGCACAGTAACTTTTAGACTATAGTTAGAGTTGCTCTGAGAGGTAATGAATATTTAGTTTGTCATGCTTATAGATTCCTCGTACGCTCTTTATTGCATTTGACTATACGGTTGTGTATGCTTCTATTTGTGAATCCAAGAAGAAGTAGTGCCCACAAGCGTAGACATGGTGTCTACAATTACGGTCACCATGGTTTTGCACTCAACCCCACGCAGATTTGGGTAGCCCAGTGTGCATGTAGACTAGGCGCACTTGGCTTTGGTAGGTCCTCTTGGTGACAGCGAGAGTGTACCCTGTGTAGTCCACCCCCGTCGTTTGGGTTGCTTATAGCCGCATAGCCGAGTCCCTGCAACACCCGCCTTTCTCATCTGAGTTATCAGCACTCTGGTGCCCGGAAAGTGGTTAGCAGCCTTGGTGGCTAAGTAAGTATCCTAGACAACTAGATAAGTCATTACCTCAGTCAGAGCAACGTGTTGGTCTAGCTTAGTGTATCTGGCTCACCATAGTATAGAAAGTCCTCATCAGGAATCTGAGCTCTCGCCTCGTTGTCCTCCTATCTTTACCTGCTTTTTCGCCAAAGGTGCTTGGCTTGTATCCCATGCTGCTTGGTGTCAATCGTTCCTAGCTATCGGTTGACGTGACTGAGTAGTAACAACTGGATGAATGATAGTTTGATATCTCTATCTCAATGCTTCCCTGTGGATAAATATGATACCTTGGAATACTCCTAGGTGAAAGTCTACGTCTGTCTCTGCGCACTTCCGTAGTAAAATCCGGTAGGCTAAGAGCTGCCAACAGTAACTCTCCGCATGGAAGGACGTGCCTCAAGTACAACCATCCATTTCTGTCTTATTAATACTGAATTTTCTGTTACCCCGAGGAGGCTTTGCAACCTCTTAGGCTTCCACCCAAACTACTCTTTAGTAGAGGAGCCTGCGGGGTATAACATGAAAATGTTTTTGACAGAAATCTATGGGGAGAATGTGAGGGTAAAACATAGCACAATAAAAATTCATAACCCTGCTCTAAGACTCCTTGCTCGTTAGGTCTCCCTCGTGGTTTTTCCACGTGGTGAAGTGTGTTGTGCACCAAATGAAGATCTTAAATGTATTTATGCCTTTTGCAAAAAGAAGCGCTATGCCTCGGTTCTTGACATTGTCCGTCATTGGGTGGAAATGCCAAATACCAACACCCCCATAAACATCACATCACTAATCACCAAGATTGCATCCAACCTAGGTGTCCTAGAAAACACCCAGGTTACTTACATCCCTGATGACATGTCACACATCATTGGGGAGCAGCACTTTGTTTAGGCACACTTCATGAAGAGGGATGAGAGTGGGAACCTTGTTATGACCTACTTTGGGCATAATTTTGAGCTGTCGCTTCTAGCGCCACAATTCGACTTGTACAAAGTTAGGAGCCTAACCATGCAGCTTGACACCGAAGCACCACACTAGAGCAATGGAGGCGTCATGACTAGAGGCTAATGACGACGAGCAGACGAACGTCAATGTGAGGCATGAGAGGAAGCAAGAGCAGGTCCATCATGGGTGATAGAGGCGGAGTGCCCGATCTTTCGGTGAGTGGGGATAATTTCGATTCGGTGGAAGTAGACCCTCACGATCCGACTACGACGAGCGAACCCGAAGCGCCAATGCAATCGCTGAACCAACTCCCTGTGGTTACCGACCTTGTTGATGCAAGATCAGCCTGATCACGAAGATCGTTTCCTGTCCGCAATCGAAGAACGAACAAGAACAAGACGCGAGCAATCTATTAATCACTCGAAGGTGGAGTTCTGAATTACAGAGGACAGCACGTATTTGTGCGTGTTCTGATGTAGCTAAAGCTAGATGTAAAACAAAACTCAAGTTCTAAAAGAAACAGGACTCGACTAATAAAGGGAAAGGGGGCGCGGCCAGCAAAGGGGGCACCGCCCCTGGCATCCAGGGTGTGGGGGCGCAGCCCTAGGCGCCCCATGTTGGGCCAGCCCTAGGCGCCCACACACAAAGGCCTTCTGTTGGGCCAGCCTTCAGTCTTCTGGGCCTTCATTCTTCAGCATCATAACGAAGTTCAACTCTCTTGCACGGGCCCGAGTAATTGGCCCAGAATAAGGTGGCGCTGGAGAAGTTGCTGCTGGTGTAGATGTACTAGTGTCGTAGTTGATGTCCTCATCAATGGGCACCCCACGCTGCCACACCAACTGGAAGTGTTGACTCGGAACTGTCATGGTTCTATCGATATGGCCAACTCGAGCCATGGTATAGCAGCAGTGGTGGAGGCCCAAACTCATACCAGCCATCACATGGTACTCAGTACTATGGAGGTGGGATTGCGTCATAGGAGATCAGTAGAGATCAAGGCCACTCTGCATCAGCCCGGTTATGCTTCGACAACATGGCCAGCACGATCAGAGGCTGTACCAGCAGGTGGACGACATTGCCCGATGCACCGCAACAATGGACAAACGGCTTCAGGACAACACCAACATGATTCAGAACCATGAACGAACAAGTACAAGCCAGCTTTAGCAATGCTCAGGAGTTTTACAACTACAACTACTACCAAAACCCCTAGCTTCATTGAAGCTTGGGGGGAAGGTAGACCAACATGAGCATGCTTCATCACGTCCCCGTTTCAGAGTAAGGCCCCCAATTCTCGTCCTTGTTTCTCCCTGTGCAGCAGCAGCAGCAGTATCAGTCAAACTAGCAGTTCTAGCAGTACCCGTCCTACCCAGCAGCAGCAGTCCCACCGACACGAAGAGTAAGTACTACAAAATAATGTCTTCTTTGTTTATTTATCGTTTGTTATTTATATATTAAAAAAAGAGTCAATAAAAAAAACTCCCACCTTTGGTATATTACCTTCATTATGGAAAAGATGAATAATTGCTCTATTATATTCTTTTTAATTGTCTATGCAAAGACCATGCTTAGCTTAATTTCGAGCTTGTGTGTATAAAATGAGAACCTGACCTTTTACTTTGTGCATGCCATTTGCACAAACCTTGTCTAAGCTGTTGTGAGAAATGATATGACTAAGTACTAGGCCAGCTCTCACATTTTCCTAGTAGGATGAACATCACAGGCTATTCTTTTTGAAAAAGGAAAAATAAAGTTCCCCCGTTGGTTTTAAACACCTACTAGAGCCAAATACGCTAAAAATATCTGAGCCACTTATTTAAGCTATTTAGTGTTGTTTTGAGCTTTGTCAAATTTTGAGTCTCATTGAATGGGATCATCTCTATCTTGTGAGTCATTGGAGCAAAATCCACCATTACATATGCATTTACCTATCCCTAGGTATGCATCCATACATCTCCAAATAATACCTTTAACCTTACTCCTTCAAAATCAAAATGAGGTAGGATGTGGAGCCATCAAAAAGAAAAATAAAAGCATGCTAGTCAAAGCATGGCGAAAGTATGAAAAAGAAAAGCATGCTAGTCAAGCATGGCAAAAAGAGAGAAATACAAAAAGGCTCCACATTCATACCTAACATACAAAAAGAAGGAAAGGAAACATGGAGATCCACTCATCCATCCAGCCACCGAATAAGCTCAAATGAGGAACATGATTAGTTGATGTAGTACATTTCAATAGTCTAATCCTTGGCTTTGCACAATAAGCAACGAAAGTAAGCTATGTTTTTCCATCACCCTGAGCTCCACAAAAGCTTTAGTGTAGGAAAAATCTTGGCCATGCTCTTGGCCCTTTTTTGTGAGGATACACTGTTGAGCGATCGAGAGTACTGTAGGACCGAGACGTGCGACTAGACGGGGGGTGAATAGGAGCACTTGAAATCACAAAATCACAAACCCCCAAGTGGTAACCGAAACTAAGCACCGTCCACTGAACAGATACGTGCCTAGCAGCGCAAGGATGCCGTCCACTGTGAGGATACGCACCAATGCAAAAAAGCTCAAGATCCGAACAAGAATGACAGCGGAGCAACTGAATTTTGCAATACCCTCCACAAGACACTCACCGCACCGAGGTGCGTCTCACTGACTCACAGTAAGCAAAAAGAATGATCTTAAAGGAGGAATGCAAAAATCCAAACCAAAATCACAGCGGAAAAACCAAACTGGGAAGAACACAGCAGCTCCCTGGCAAGACCGGACTGTCCGGTGGCCAACACCGGATTGTCCGGTGGGACCGGATAGCACCGGACAATCCGGTGCCAGACGCCGGACTGTCCGGTGGCACGGCCTGGACAGTGCCTCACGCCGGACTGTCCGGTGGACACTGCCAGACTATCCAGGTGGAACCGGACTGTCTGGTGGCCTCTGCCGGATGGTCCGGTAGGGTCGCAGAAAAGACGTTTTCAAATCCTAACTTGATCAAACCTTGTCCAAACTTCACAAAATTTAGCACAGGTTATCTGGACCCTATTTCAAAGTTATTCCCAAAAGATCAACCCAAGGTAACCGTGGAATCAGCGGGAATTTCAGATCTTGTGAAATGGCCATCCTTGGGCAAGAAAGGGGAAAACACAAAAGAGGCTTGATCGTGGCAATCCAGCAGGATTGAGATGAACTAAGTCATGATCTCCACATCCTAGCATGTCCAGAACATCAGCAAGGAAAGAGAATCAAGCTTGCCCAACAAAAACACCCACCCAAAAAGCAAGGTTTGAACCCAAAAACCAAAGAGAGAGGGGGAGGAGAAGAACACCAGGTTGCTGCACGAATTTGCTTCGATTAAATGCCCAAGATGGGTCTAAAGATTCAGCATACAAGCAGAAATTCATCCCAAGCAACCACCCTCACCTTCCCTCAAGATTAAGAGGCTAAATCCTACTCTAACCTCCCTAACAATGGAACTCAAAGCTTAAGGACAAAAATCACCAAGTGAAGACTAATCCTAGCAGCCAAGAGAACCTCTAATGACCTGCCTTGGACCTATTTATACCCGAGTGCTATTTAGACAGTTTTGCACTTAGGTCCCTACAGCTAGACAAACCCTAAGGATTCAAACGAAAGATTACAGGATATTTCGGGACGGACGACCACGATGAAGTCTTGATCTTCGTAAGTTCCATGCAATCCTCGAATGCTCTCCACGTGGCCAGTAGTCCAATCCGCGATCCGCCCTCGGTTTTGAAGTCAGAAACCGGGAAACTTTAGGAAGTCTCCGCCTGGGCCGGATTTGGCCCATCTTCTCTATCTTGGCGAGTCGTGGCCCAACTCACCAAGGCTTGGGTAGCTTGGATGACGGTTTTGAGCCGAAGCTGCCAAAGCCACCCTCGCACGCCTTCGCGCCACACATTCGGATTGGAGCACCGCGGTGGCGCCCAGCATCCCCTGTCCATCGGGGCAGCCTCGCAGTCCTTCGGAGGACTTACTCCTACCGTCACCATGCCGCTCCTCCGTATACCGAACTCCCATGGCTGACAGACGCCGAACATGCCTCTAGTCCTTCGGAGGACTTCCCTCTGCCTCCAGTCCATCGGAGGGCCTCCTGTCCATCGGAGGTCTTGTGCCCAAGTCCTTCTGGGTCTTACTACTGTTGACAATCACTCATCACTCCAGAGGCAATGGAGCCGGTCCATTGGCTCTCAATCTCCCCCTTGATGAGTGCATTGTCAACACCTTCAACCTGTAACCTGAAATAGAACAAAGACAAAAGAAAAAAAAACGTAAAACCGAAAAGAAAGAAGAAGTTGCTCAAGATGCCCAAAGGCCAAATACTGGCAGAAAAAGGGCAAATTGAGACAACAAAAACAAAGCCAATGATCGACCCCCTAAGACAAGGGAAACCGCTCAACGCAGTCGATCAAACTAAAACATGACCCCTCAAGGAAGAGGCAAACTGGCTCAACACAGTCATGCTAAGGCAAAACATCGGCTCCTCCAGAAAGAGGCAAAAGGCTCAACGCACCGATGCAAGAGCATGCTAAAAGCTCAAACTCCCCCTCAACTAGATCTCTACAGAGTCCTCCCCCTTTGTCCAACATCTCTCTCTCCTCAAGAGTCAACATCTCTCCCCCTTGTTGACAATGGACACATCAAGGGTTCATAGAACTCAACTCCCCCTGAAATGGACAACTCCCCCTCAAAATATGCCATGAAATGCAGGAAGTGTACCATGAAGAGCTCAGCAGGGATGAAAAGCTAGTAAATACAAGTTCTAGCATACAGAGCAAGTGAGGGCAAGGAATCATCCAAACAAGCTCAATTGAATCTATCTTATACAAATCAGGAGCATGTTTTACAGGGTTGTTGAAAAGAAAGCATCACCAACATGAATAGCATCTAGCAAGATAGGCATGAACAGCAAGATGCTAGCAAAACATACAAGGTGTGCTACTCTCAACCAAGGCATCTACAACAGGCCATAAGCAGTTTAGAGACTTACAGATTTCAGATTTAGCAATTTTGAAACCTCACGTCTATGTGTTTGGTTCTAGAGTGCAAGACGGGGTTCTTAGCTACAGAAATAGCAGAAGTAGAGTCTACTAGGAGAGGGATCTTCCTAAAACTGAGACCAAAGTCGCTCAAGGTGGACTTCATCCAAAGCAGCTGGGAGCAGCAACTAGCAGCAGCAATGTATTCAGCTTCTGTGGTGGAAGTGGCTACACTAGATTGCTTGCGTGAGGACCAAGAGACAAGAGAAGAACCAAGAAACTGGCAGGTGCCAGAAGTAGACTTGCGCTCCAGCCAACAAACCGCAAAGTCAGCATCCGAATACCCTCTCAGAGAGAGCAACGAAGCTGAAGAGAACCAAAGTCCAGGCTCAGGAGTGTATTTCAGATACCTGAAGATGCGCTTCACCGCTTGACGGTGTGATAGCCTTGGTGAAGCCTGAAAACGCGCACAGAGGCAGACCGCGAACTGAATGTCCGGCCTGGTCGTCGTCAGGTACAGAAGTGAGCCAATCATCCCTCGGTACTCTCTTTGGTCCACCACCTCCCCTTCTTCATCAGCATCAAGAGCCGTCTGTGTTGACATGGGAGTCGCCATGGGCTTGAGATCTCCCATGTCAAACTTCCTCAGAATGTCCTTCGTGTACTTCGCTTGAGAAAGAACTGAAGCTCACCCATGAGACTCATCTCGAATTCACTGCTCATCTGTTCAGCAAACTTAGACACCAAAGCGTCAAATGAACCACCAAAGATAATGTCATCAACATATATCTGAACTAGAAGGGTGTCACCGCCACGACTCAACAGAAACAAGGTCTTGTCTACTGAACCCATCACAAAACTAGACTTGAGCAGAAATGCTTTCAACCTAGCATACCAAGCTCTTGGAGCTTGCTTCAGACCATACAGGGCTTTTCTCAACTTATACACCCGGTCTGGAAACTTGGCACTCTCAAAGCCAGGAGGTTGTCTCACATATACCTCCTCCTCTATGTAACCATTTAGAAAGGCTGACTTGACATCCATCTGCTGCAATTTGAAGCCTTTAGAGGCAACAAAGGCAAGCAAAATCCTAATAGCCTCTAAACGAGCTACAGGAGCAAAGGTTTCCTCATAATCTATCCCCTCCTTCTGACAGAAACCCTAGGCTACCAATCTCGCTTTGTTCCTCCCAACCATCCCATCCTCACCCTGTTTGTTCTTGAAAACCCACTTGGTTCCTATTGGGTGGCAGTTTGGTGGAGGTTCAACTAAATCCCATACATGGTTTCTCTCAAAGTTCTCCAACTCCTCATGCATGGCGTTCACCCAACTAGGATCAGATAATGCATGTGACACATCCCGAGGTTCGAAGCAAGCAACAAATGTGGAGTGACAGAAAAAAGCTAGAGAGTTAACCGAAAAGCGTGTGACACACTGGTGTAGATCTCCAATCATCATGTCTGGAGGGTGATCCCGCTGGACCTGCCGAGATGGAACAATCTCGGAGGTCACCTCCCCTGCGTCCTCAGCGGGGCCAACCTCTGCTCGAGCTTGTGGTGGGGGGAGTGAGGAGGAAGCCGTAGGCAAGGGTGGCATACTAAGTCCTTTTCTGCTTTCAAATTGGGCAATCCTCGGATCAGATCCATCGAGCTCAACCTAACTAGCAGATCAAAACTTAAATGGCCAAGCCTCCTATGCCACTTCCAAATATCAGTAGAAGGACTAGCAACCAAACACCGAGGAGGGCCAGAAACAGATGCAAGGTCAACCTTAAAAACCTGCCCATAGGGCAAAATCCGACAAACAAGGTTTTCCTTAGCATCAAGCACACAAGAGGAACCCTCCTTAAAACGAACCTCAAACCCTTCCTTGAGAAGTTGCGAGACAGAAACCAAATTGAACCCCAAATTCCTCACCAAAGCAACTTCTCTCAGGGAAAGCTTGCCAGAAAGAGCAACAGAACCAACACCCAACACTTTACCTTGACCATTATCCCCGAATGTGATGTACTCCTTGGTGCTCACGGGGTTGAGGCTGGAGAACCATCTGCGGTGCCCTGTCATGTGCCTAGAGCAACCGGAGTCCATGATCCATATGTCCTCTAGGCCTTGATCCTGCAAAATCAAGGAAAGCGAGAGTGAGCAAATGGTCCGGCACTGGGGTTAGTGTAACTGCTGAACCAGTGCCGAGCCATCTGCTCAAAAGTGGGGTAAACACAGTAAAAGTAAGCATCACGTCTACCTGGGTACCCACGACCTCTAAAGCATGAGCTCTCAAAACCTCTACCTCCAAAGCCTCGGTCAGAAGATCCATGGCCGCACTAAAAACGACTAGGAGCTCAACCGGGAAAGTGTCTCTCTCCACTAAGAACACGGGCCTGAAAGCCGCCTCCTCTCTCACCAGCAAAGCGGTCTCTCATCTCACCGCGACGGGGAGGATCCTGCCTACCACCCTAGTAGAACTGATCCTGGTTCCCCCAGGCTCTCTCCTGCCACTCAACTCGCTTCCTCCTGAAGCAAAACTCCTCCAAGTGGCCATTCCGCTGGCAAAAGTCACAGTGGTAGACAGGCCTCTTGGGAGTGGGGTTAGGCTGAGCCTTGGGTGGAACAAGCAGCTGGACTCTCTCTTTGCTCATGGGAGGCTTGAGAATCTCAGTCACTACTCTGTCCAGCTTAGCCTCTGAGTGCTTGGGTGTCTAGAACTGCTTCTTTGGGGCAGCCTTATGAGGCTCATGGTAAACCCCATCGACAGTAGGGCTAGGCTGAGGAGATGCAGTCTTAAGCTTAAATGGGGAACTCTTCTTCTCACCCGAAGTACTGCACTCTCCTAACCCAAGTCCACTCAAATCACCCTCAGCTCTCTTGGTGCTCCCCAAGATCATCCTAAGTTGGGGCTCTCTAGCATACATCCAACTGAGCACCTCTCTCAACCGGTTGTTCTCATCAACCAAAGTCTGTTTCTCCTCTCTCAGATCCTTCAGAACTAAAGTCTGGTCAGCACAAGTAGGGCAGTCTAGAGAGGGAATAGGGAAAGCAAACTTCTCTAACTTCTTAATGGTGGCATCCCTATCCACCAACATCAACCTCAGAGTGAGACAGTTCTCACAAGTGTCAGGGGATGCTAAAAGCATCTCAAGGTCAGCTCTCAACTGCACAAGCTCACTCTCCAAGGTACGACAGACCATGCACGCACCCAAAAGCGTGGGTCTAGCCCTAAGCTCTTCCAACTCTTTGAGCTGTCCCTCACACCTCACTTTCAGCTCAGCTATGTCAACAGCTAGGTGGGGGCACATCTCACACTCAGTCACATCACTCAAAATAGGCTCATCCAGTTTAGACTAGAGCTTGCCTAACTCTACCTTCAGCCTATCCATCTCCTCTACCTGATGAGCATACTTGCTCTTCTGCTCACAGAGATCTCTCATCAAAGTCTCACAGGTAGGACATTCAGCCTCACTAGGCTGGGCTGACACACTCTTCAGCCCCTCTATCTCAGCTAAAGCATCAGCCAACTTGGCTTTCTGCTTCTGCAGCTTCTTGGCTGCCTTCTCCAACAACCTATCCTGGGCTTTCAACTCACGACTATTTGACTCCAACATCTCAAGAATTTCAGCTTGTTCAGGAGTTACCTCTTCATCAGAGGAGTCGTTGTCATTGCCCTTGTCGTCCTTGTCCTCAAGCGCCATGGAGCAAAAGGATCTCCGGTGCATCTTGTGCTTGCGCTTGGACTTGGCAGGAGACGAAGCAGAGTCCAGCTGGACCGCCTTGGTCCCTCCTCTTGTCCCGCTTGGTGACGATCTCCTCATCGCTTGAGCTTGACGAAGACAAGGAGGAGGAAGATGATCCGCCACACAGACCACCAAGCTCGGCGAAGAAGGCCTTGTCCCGCTTCCGGTTGTCCTTTTGGTAGCTCTTGAAAGCCTTCCGGAAGTTCTTGATCTTGCCGGAGCGGTGCTTGGTGTGGCCACGCTTGCCAGAGTGGTACTTGTTGGAGTCGCGGGAGTGGCTCTTGCCCTTCTTGTAGTAGTCGTTCTGCTTGTTTGGGCATTCGGCTATGAAGTGGCCGACCTCTCCACACTCGAAGCACTTGGGCCTCTCGCCCCTCTTCTTGCTCATCCGGTTGTCATAGGCGCGCTGAAACCGGCTAGACACCAGACAAAGCTCATCATCCCCAAGTGACGCCAACTGCTCCTCTGTAACAGACATAAGAGCAGAAAATGAAAAGTTGTGAAGCTGGGGGTTAGAAACGGGCTCACTGGAGGGAGAAGCCAAGGCCAGGCTCTGGGAGCCAGTACAAGCGAGAGAATCTCTCAACTTGTAATCCACCTCTGTGGCCTTGAGCTTGCTGTAAAGAGTCTCCACTCCAATTGTGTCATAGGCCTCAGACTCGATGATCGAGTTAACCTTGATCTCTCATACCTTCTTGTCCAACGCATACAGCAACTTGACAGCCTGCTAATGGTCGGTGTATGGGATCCTCTCAGGGCTGGAGTTAACGCGCAACTTGTTGATGATCGATTGAAAATGACCAAACAAGTCATCGATGGACTCACCAGGCTTCTGAATGAAATTTTCATACTCGCGCCTGTAAGTCTCAACGAGACGCCCCTTCATAGTAGAAGTGCCCTCATGGTGTGCACTTAGCAGGGACCAGATCTGACGGACAGTCTCAAGATGACTCACTTTATCATAATCAACTGGACCAAGTCCTGAGAAGAGAAAGTTAACAGCTTTGGCGTTTGCCTCATGCTGAGGCACAATCGCTGGGGTGGTGCGCTGGGCAACTGGAAGCACCACAAAGTTCGCACTCTGAGTAGCATCGCATATGTCCTGGCCCTGGCTAAGCAAGAAAGCTCTCATCCTACCCTTCCAGTAGGAGTAGCCATCGGAACCAAGGACCGGAATCTTCCCAGAGTGAGTCATAGTCGCTACTGGTTTCTCACCGGTAAAGGTATGAAGAAAACTAACCGGCTCTGATACCAATTGTAGGACCGAGACGTGCGACTAGAGGGGGGTGAATAGGAGCACTTGAAATCACAAAATCACAAACCCCCAAGTGGTAACCGAAACTAAGCACCGTCCACTGAATAGATACGTGCCTAGCAGTGCAAGGGTGCCGTCCACTGTGAGGATACGCACCAATGCAAGAAAGCTCAAGATCCGAACAAGAATGACAGCGGAGCAACGAATTTTGCAATACCCTCCACAAGACACTCACCGCACCGAGGTGCGTCTCACTGACTCACAGTAAGCAAAGAGAATGATCTTAAAGGAGGAATGCAAAAAATCGAACCAAAATCACAGTGGAAAAACCAAACTGGGAAGAACACAGCAGCTCCCTGGCAGGACCGGACTGTCCGGTGGCCAACACCGGATTGTCCGGTGGGACCGGATTATCCGGTGCCTGACGCCGGACTGTCCGGTGGCACGGCCTGGACAGTGCCTCACACTGGACTGTCCGGTGGACACTGCCGGACTATCCGGTGGAACCGGACTGTCTGGTGGCCTCTGCCGGATGGTCCGGTAGGGTCGCAGAAAAGACGTTTTCAAATCCTAACTTGATCGAACCTTGTCCAAACTTCACGAAATTTAGCACAGGTTATCTGGACCCTATTTCAAAGTTATTCCCAAAAGATCAACGCAAGGTAACCGCGGAATCAGCGGGAATTTCAGATCTTCTGAAATGGCCATCCTTGGGCAAGAAAGGGGAAAACACAAAAGAGGCTTGCTCGTGGCAATCCAGCAGTATTGAGATGAACTAAGTCATGATCTCCACGTCTTAGCAAGTCCAGAATATCAGTAAGGAAAGGGATTCAAGCTTGCCCAACAAAAACACCCAAAAAGCAAGGATTGAACCCAAAAACCAAAGAGAGAGGGAGAGGAAAAGAACACAAGGTTGCTGCATGAATTTGCTTTGATTAAATACCCAAGATGGGTCTAAAGATTCAGCATACAAGCAGAAATTCGTCCCAAGCAACCACCCTCACCTTCCCTCAAGATTAGGAGGCTAAATCCTACTCTAACCTCCCTAACAATGGAGCTCAAAGCTTAAGGACGAAAATCACCAAGTGAAGATTAATCCTAGCAGCTAAGAGAACCTCTAATGACCTGCCTTGGACCTATTTATACCCGAGTGCTATTTAAACAGTTTTGCACTTAGGTCCCTACAGCTAGACAAACCCTAAGGATTCAAACGAAAGATTACAGGATATTTCGGGACGGACGACCACGATGAAGTCTTGATCTTCGTAAGTTCCACGCAATCCTCGGATGCTCTCCACGTGGCCAGTAGTCCAATCCGCGATCTGCCCCCTATTTTGAAGTCAGAAACCAGGAAACTTTAGGAAGTCTCCGACTGGGCCGGATTTGGCCCATCTTCTCTATCTTGGCGAGTCGTGGCCCAACTCACCAAGGCTTGGGTAGCTTGGATGACGGTTTTGAGCCGAAGCCGCCAAAGCCTCCCTCGCACGGCTTCGCGCCACACATTCGGATTGGAGCACCGCGGTGGCGCCCAGCATCCCCTGTCCATCGGGGCAGCCTCGCAGTCCTTCGGAGGACTTACTCCTACCGTCGCCGTGCCGCTCCTCCGTATACCGAACTCCCATGGCCGACAGACGCCGAGCGTGCCTCCAGTCCTTTGGAGGACTTCCCTCTACCTCCAGTCCATCGGAGGGCCTCCTGTCCATTGGAGGTCTTGTGCCCAAGTCCTTCTGGGTCTTACTACTGTTGACAATCACTCATCACTCCAGAGGCAATGGAGCCGGTCCAGTGGCTCTCAAGTACCTCTGGGGAAACTTGCTTTTGTTTTAAAAATCTTCAAAACACCTGAGATAGAATCCAAAAAGAAATGTTTTGAGCTAGAGCCTACAATGAAGTCGTTCTTCCTCTCAACCACCCAAGACATGGTAAGGCAAAAAGATGCACCACAAGTATGGGAAAAGGTGATCATTGCATACACTATGGTTCGAAATAAAAGCATGGGTGTCAGTTATGTATAGATTCTATTCGTGAACACTGACATCGCAGCAACTCCTGAGCCATAACCCATCTTGGCTTTACTCAAGGATGAGCAAAGTTCTAAGCTTGGGGGGAGGTTGTTGGCAGTCGTTATTGCACTAATAGAGACCATCAACTATCCATGAATATGAAGGAAAATACAACAAAGTGTAGACAAACCCTTGCTACTGACCTATCTCCACGAGGTGTGTTGAATATTTGAGTGCAGGTGTAAGAACAGCTAAAAACAGGCAAAATTTGGCTAAGTCAGAATAGGACCTGGCCGCCCGGCTAGTGGGCCAGGCCGCCCGGCCTCCCCCTTAGCCTCCCAGCCAGTGAAAGGGGCCAAAACACCTCATCTTCGACCTACATGCACATAAATGACGTGTCAACACAATTCCAAGGTGGAAACCGTGAAAGCCGCATGTAAAACACTAGAAGGCTTGCCACCTCATCGATCCAGCACTTGGATTGGTGAACTCAGCAATCCGAGGGACTTCCATCCTATGGCTAAGAAAGAAACACATTGAAGATCCAACGATCAGGGGAAAAACGCAAGTTATAACCACCAATCGCCATGCAACCGACTAGGGGAGGCAAGATGGACCGTGGGATGAAGTAAGGCGGTGGATTCAAGGATTGGCCAGGCCGCTCGGCCTCTTACCAGGCCGCTCGGCCTGCCACCTGCCCTCACAATCGCCTTACCGAGCCTATAAGTACCCCCACTCACTTGGTGACTATAAATACCCCCCCGGTCGCTCACTTGGGAAGTGTGGAAGTTAGAATGAAGCACACCATTATCTTAGTCTTGTAGCAATAAATTAGTCCTGGGAGTTAGAGTTGAGTCTGAGTCTGAGTCTTTGCCTCAGGGATTCTGGAGTTAGCTTCGAGTCTTGGCAAAGCTCTAGTATCTTTCTATCTTTTGTACTCTTACTACTCCAGTATAATATACTTCATTGATCTATCTTTCAGTTATACTTTACTTTGTTTCTTACACTTGCCTAGTGTGGTGTACCTTTTTGCACACTAGACTAACGCTTAGGTTTGTGTTGTTCTTTAAGTTCTTTGAATCTTACTAGATTTGCCGGTGGTATAAGCTCTGATCTAAGGTTAAGTCAGATCTCACCCTCTGATCAAGGACAAGCTTTAGTGATCAAGTGAAACTTGATCACTAGTTTAGCATGCCATCTAACCCACGCAGATCTGGTTGGTAGCCCCTATTGGTGACAGCATTAGGGAGCCTCTATAATCCGACCTCGTCGTTCAGTAAGCACGTAGGCGTTAGCCAGTTCCCGTTCGGTTGGCCAACTATCTACCCACATGCCTCCTCGGTGTAGTCTGGAATTTTGCTCGATGCAAGACCGTAGTTCGTGTTCAGTTAACTTAGTTCAACCGCGAAAACTCCTATGCAGCAGTTAAGAAATAGAGTTTGGATATCTTAATCTCACTCGTTGTCCTCCCAGATAGCTATACCTAGTTGCTGACCGCTTTGGTCCCTGTTTACTCTTCCCACCATACACTATCTTGTTTATCTTACCCCCGGTGTAAGAATAGCAGGTATTTATCTAAGTTATACAGTACCGTTGAAAGTTCGACATTTCATTCCACCTATTTGCCCTTGTTTCCCTTTGGATTTTTACAATACTCAGAATACTCTGAGTGAAAAAGCTACAGCAAATCTCCATACGCTTGCGGAGTAAAGTCTGTTACGCTAAGAGACGTCAACACTTACTACTTCTACTTTCGCGGAAAATAGAAGTAAACACTACAGATAGACTTAACTACAGTGAGTGAACAAGGAACCCACAGACGGTCAAGCTAAAGCTAAGAATGAAAGTAAGACATAAACTAAGTAAAAGCTAAAAGTAGAGAACAAGGAACTTTATGTGAACCTTAATTCCATTCCTTCGAGGTACAGCTAAAAGAGAGAAGCCAACACCAGGCTTCGCTCTCTCACTCTCACCTTGTCACTCTTCCTATTCTAAGTATGTGGTGGATAGGACTAATCCTATGGTCGCTTTCTTCTCCTTGCTTCGTTGTGTCTTCCAAATGAGCCCCTGGGGTCCTTTATACAGCTTCCCAAGGTCGTTGCTTGAGAGGGGGTACTTGTGGGTGAAGTAGGTAAGGAAGTTAGGCCGCCTGGCCCCTCCTCATGGCCACCCGGCCATTGGATGCACCGACTTTCAATCATGCGCTCGTGATTTGGGCTCTCCAAATCAGTTGCATGCTGTCCAAGGTGGTGGGCGCGAAATGGTCGTGAAGACTAGGTCAGCCGGCCACTCCCTTAAGCTGCCCAGCCCTCGGATATACTGCCTTTGATATTGGATGGTGTGGATGTACTCCTAGTGTCAATTAACAATTGGTTGCGGTCGGTAAATGTCGAAAGATGGGCTAATTGATCCATATGTTGGCCTTCCGACCTTGGGCTCGACTTGGTCTTGTTCTCTAGGGTGTATGAGGGACCTTGGTGACTCCCTTGGGTCATAGAAGTGAAGAGTGGGCCATTTGTAGAGATTGTATGGCCGGCCAGCCAACCCTTTGGCCTGCCGGCCAATTTCTTGGCCGCCCGACCAGTGTTCCGACCGCCCAGCCTTGCTAGCTTTTCCGCCAAACTTGCAATGGCCATAACTTTTGCATCTGAACTCCAAATTAGGTGAACCAAAAGTCCATTTTGATCATCTCGACGAGCTCTTTCACATGGTATCATTGTTGGGGGCATTTGAGATACTTAGAAGTGATGTTATTTGTATGCTTTGTCTTGAGCCCTTTAGTGCTTGCTCCATATGATGTCATTTTACAGATATATATTGAGCATCTCCCTGAAAAACACTAGAAACCACCAAAACTCATGGAACTCGCGAGTTTAAATAGAAATTCATATTATTATTTGTCCAAGTTCCATTAATTAATGCACATGTTGGTGGTCGAAATGGTTTATAATGACCACCAACTCCGCGCTTACACCAGCGACCACGGAGCCCATCCTAGCTCTATGTGTGGCAGCTAGGGGGCCAATGCGCACACGACGGCATGAGGAAGGCGGCGACCTGGGACACCCAGTCAGAGGAGGCCAAATGGCAGGCCATGGAGCACACGGGACATGGTTCAACCGCCCGCCAGGCCACGTGGCACACTGAGGAATGAAGCTACCAGTCCAGCTACCAAGTTCTCTGGTTTTGACCCAAAAACGCCTGTAACAGTCGGTTCTTCAGTTCAACGCCCGGTTCACCCCCTTAACGGCCAGTTCTTGACCGGTTTCTTGCGCCTGCACGTGGAGGAAACAGTTATCGACCTTTCTAGGTTGGTTGGAGGGCCAAGTGTCACCCATAGAGTAGTATGAGGAAGGATATTGCATAGGATGCCTTGGAATATTCTCTCTTCCTCTACCTATAAATAGAGAGGCACCCCCTCACTCTCACTTGGACCATTCACCATGTGAACTCTCTCTCTCCCTCTCTAGGAGGCTCCCCAAGGGAGGTGCCTCCACTCTGAAAGTAGTGTTTGGTTAGGAGTTAGAGGTGAGGCTCCGTCATTCCAGGGATGTCTTCAGGAGTTCGGTATGAATTCTTTTGTATCATTACTTTCCCATAAGACTTGAGCTATTTAATGCATTATCTTTCTTTACTTTTGTGAGCATTTATTCATGCTGTCGGTATTAATCATGCATTAGCATAGTAATGTCTTTTAGACTATAGTTAGAGTTGCTCTGAAGGGTAATGTATATTGAGTTTGGCATGCTTATAGATCCCTCGTATGCTCTGTACAGCACTTGTTTATACGGTTGTCTATGCTTCTATCTGGGATGCTAAAAGAAGTAGTGCCTGCAAGCGTAGACGTGGTGTCTACAATTGCGGTCACCTTGGTTTCACACTCAAACCCCAGGCAAACTCCCAAAGAGACACGACGAGTTAACGTAGTTCACCACTAAGGGCTACGTCCACGGGCTCGACACTAAAGAAAAAAATCCGAGCCAAGCACCAAGTCTTTTCCAATCACCGTCTTGTGCTCACCACCAAGTGGCTCCCAGCAAGTAATGGCTAAGTGCCACCAAGCTACCAAGCCTTGGCCACGGCCACCGTCTCTATTAGTCACAAGGCGCTAGATTGCACTACGGAGTTTGTAGGGTTTCCTCGTCCCCGCACGAGTTGTCACTGCCACTCCACACCAAGGAGGGTTCTAGCAAAGGGTACAAGTGGCTTGACCACAACCAAGTCTTCTCCATTAGCTCACGCAGGACCTACACTCAAGAAGAGCTAGCAAGCTCACTCTATCTAAGCTCTAACTAGCATGGATCATGCGCTAAGCTTACATATGGTGGCTAGAGTGGATGATATGCTTGGAATACTCTTGTACACTTGCTCTGATCTTCAGTGGCTCCAACTCAATCAAAATGGCTAGGTGGGGTGGCTTATATAGCCTATAAACACGAATAGCCGTTGGCCAAAAGGCTGCCAAAAAGTGCATAGACTGGACAGTCCGGTCTGTTCACTTTGGCATACTTTGGACTGTCTGCTCCATTGTACTTGCCAACTAGCATTTGAACTAGCCGTTGCAATGTCCAATGGTTTGTCAAGTCTCATAGACCGTACCATCCGGTCCATTGAGATCCTCAGTTGCTTCAATCTTCATAGCTTAGGGAAACTTAGTCTGATGTATTGTCTGGTCTTATAGAATGTACCATACGGTCTGTTGTAATCCTCCGCAGCTTCAATCTTCATACCCTTAGCCATTTTTGTCTAACCTTTAGTCCGGTATTCTAGACTATACTGTCCGATCTGTTAAACTTGGTCTCTTCTGCTATTGCTTCCTCTGAAGTTGTCTGGTTCATTGTTTCTCGAGGGGTTCGAACCGTCCAATCTTCATAACTTACCAGGCTTCTAAATATTTTGCCCTTTGGGAAAATAGGTCCAGAGGTATGTCATGTCTTGCAGACGCTATTGTCCAGTCATGCGGAACCCCCGTTGGGGCAGCCCTTCGGGCCTTGCCTTCGGCTTTTCTTCTTCTTCATCCTTTGGATCTAAACATCTAAGAATGTGCATCTAGAAAAAACTTATTAGTCCAAGTGTTGGTTTTCAATCAATGACCAAAACACAACAATGGAAATATGGCATAAGAGGCAATTTTCCTTATAGAGTGCAACTATAAAAGAATCGGCTAGATGTAGGTGTCGACATATAATTATTTTCTTAGCAAGGGTAAAAATGGTCACCGTTAATCTAGAAGTTCAATGTTAACCTTTGTGGAATAGAAGTTCACAGAATGTAAAAATGGTCATTGTCTGAATTACTTTGCAAAAAAAAAAAAAAAAGATGCCATCATGTATTAATCGTGTGATAATAGTTCAGTAATTTTACACTCCCTACATACCTTCATGTAATATTTCAATCTTTTAAGCCATGCTTCAGCATGACATTTCTTTGTGTTTCATCTTACCATTATCGTAAATGGAGACTCCACTGTTGTATGTAGTACTCAAATGACAAAGAAATAAAGAATATGCTACATAATTATATGATTCAGATCAACAATTGTAAAGAAACGAGGGGGCTAGGAGCGCCTACAATCGAGACGCCACTGGACCGGGAGTCACAAGATATACATGATGTGATCGAAAACATACAATGATTCACACTTACACATGTTATAGCCCATTCATGGGTTTTCCCTTAGCGCAAGGAAAAGACTTCAGCGACCCCAGCCCCCATTGTGTATACTAACTATATAGCTAAAACCACAGAGACAAAATAAAAAGAAAATATTGAAGTTGTAGTCCAATTAAATACTGCAGCTACTAGATATGATGCAGCCCCAATTGAACATAAAGTGTGGTAAATTCAGAAATAAATTATTTTTTGGAAAAAACTTGCATTTGATCTCTACTCAGAATGCTTACAAAAATATACATAAAAGCTAGCATTGAGTTGAAAAAGAGGATCTTCGGCGATAGAACAAAATATATATAACCAATATAAGTGCAACCCACTAAGAGTCCTTAACTCTATTTGTGTCAACATACAAGCTATCATGATCCCACTAAGCTAGAAGCTGTGTCACCATCTACTAGAATCCACTATTAATATCTTTCATCGATCTTATGTGGCTAATAGCATCCATACATGCGACTATTAGTCCTTGCAAGTACTTGCTATAAAATTCCTGCAGCATATAGACACATACAAGATCAATCATTTAAGAATCGATCTCTCAACCAAAATGAATATGCTAAAAAATATTGTAATGCAATCGCAGGATGTTTCAACATTCAAAGTCCACTTTAAAATTTAGTTTAAAAATTCCCGCAGCAACACGAGAGGTATCACCTAGTATATATAAAAATATACACATATATATACACACACATATACATATATTTGTATATATACATATAAAGCACTGAGTTAAAACACGAAGGGGGCCATGCTGAAAACAGATATTTGGGGAAAATAGGGAGATTAAAAAAGAGCTCATGCGTGTGTCTAAGAAAAGAAGAACGGAATAATTGTTTTATTTGTGGTACTATAGTACAACCCTGGAGGAGAAAACATGGCAAAAGAATAAGAGCTTGTGCAGGATTACTGATTCTCCAAAAATAATGATAAATAATGATATGGGAAAGCATATGGGTATATCACTGGTTGATGGAAAAGAAAGAAACAATTTAGGCTGAGCTTAAAGCTCCAGCGCTAACAGCTTTTGCCCAAAATATTCATTAGTTCATGAGAAAAAAAACAGAGAAAATAGGTCAAGCTGATGTTTCAGTATGCAAAAAGACATTGTACACTTGGTTTTGAAAATGGCACCAATTCTAACGTTGTGCTCATGTCACATAGCGCATTGTGCTCATCAACTAAAAAAAGGTTGCTGCCTACATCGCCTCAAACATCATTGTGTTCATAGCACATTGCAATGATAAAAAAAGAACTGAAAAAAATCAAAATGCGTTTTGATCACCTCTGCAACAGTGATTTCACTTACGAATTGCATGGCTCCAGTTACATTTATCAGTATTAGGAGCATATTATGACTGTTCAGAAAAAGAAACACATATATAATTAAACTAAGCAAAAGGCAACAAAAATATGGTTCACCACCGTTTGTATGTCTCTGCTGAAAGACCCCCTCAACTAGATTATTTATTCTTTCAAAAATGTATCTAGATTCATCAACATCCATATGAATATGAATAAATAAAAAGAGGGCTAGAACCCCTTATTACAATTTGAGACGGTGAGAATATTAAGTTTAGGGATGCATAGGTGCTAACAGAAAAAAGCAATTTATGTGCTCCATTATAGTGAAAAGTTTAATTATATATACACATAGGAACTAGACTGAAAAAATACATGTGGTAAGTGAAATCATTCGGTCTCCTTGGGAATACTGAATATCAATGTTAGCCTAAACGGTAAATGCTAGACAGTCAGTCGTCCATTGTTTACTAAGACGAACTACATAGCCCGCTGAAAAATGGGTTACACGGGATTATACGAATTAAATGGGCTACATGGCCAGCATAATTGATTATTAAGTAGTGTTTAAACGGCGTGTACACAGTTTACTAGACGAACAGTTTTGAAGATGGAATGTATCTAAATCTGAACAAGTGGATGCACGTAAAACATAGGAGAACTGCACCTTGTGTATTTGAAATTTGAGTTTGAGAAACGAGAACACGACCGGTTCCCCCCTCACTGGTGATCTGACCTTCCCAAAATCGAGATAGATAGAAACGACATCGGCCGATTAGAGACATATTGATGAAATGCAACCCGAAAAATGTGTGAATAGAGTGACCATACCGTGATACTTAGGGAGATGAGTGAACCCTAGAACACACCACTTCCTCTCATATCTGTGCTTCCACCTTGAGAGAAACCCAAAATATGGATCAAGGATTCGACAGAGAGCATCAACCCCAACAGAAATGGCAAAATGGAGTATGTGAAATGTGCGAACACCCATGTTACCTTCACCCCCACCATGCGTGCCCTCTCCCACCGGTCTGTGCTTCACTGCACTCGTACTGATCCTAGATTTGTGCACCCCCTTCACGATAACATGGATGTAACGATTCTGAGTTGAGCCGGAGGGGATTCCGAGTCGAGCCGGAGGGGGATAGCCAAAAATAGATATTCGTAGGTGCCGAAAATCTTACCATGTGAGCCAAAATCCAGCCGCCTCTGTATTAAGTCTGTGGCTTCGTCAAAAATCGACCGGAGATCGGGAGGGAGAGAGGGGAAAGCTGTGGGCAAACCAAGGTAATAAATAGCGGATAGCGGGTTCGCAGTGGATTGGTGTCTGTACAGCGGATAGCAGATAGCGGACGCTAAGTTCCAATAGCAGTATTTGAAAATCACTAATAAAATCAAGTATATATGTCATATAATATGACTTTTGAACATACTAAAATATACTTTAAAAACAAAAAACTAACAGATAAATACAAATATCACTTAAAAAGTAGACATAGAATGCACTTAGATGAGATATAGGTAAAAAAACTTAAAATTAACATAAAAAATATTATGTCGTAAATATAATCATGACATCTCATTTATAAAAGAGCGTCATGGACTCACTGTTATTTAATTAGAGCTGTGAATAGTTAAATCAAATACATGTAATAGGATTAGTTGATGAACCAACCCGCAATAGTGGTCTGCTAAACGCTATTACGGACCGTTATAGCGGCCACTACACCAAATAGCGGCCGTTAAGTTCCACAACGCTATTCACAGACTGCTACGCCGTAGCGGTAGCGGTAAGGGGCCACTACCGCTATAGCGGGCGCTATAGCGACCGCTACGGACCGCTATAGCGGGCGCTATAGCGACCGCTACGGACGCTATTTAGTACCTTGGGGCAAACACGTGGAGAGCGGGATGAGAGAGACAGACAGGTTGTGAGGGCCTTTTTGTTGATTTGTAAATTTTTGGTATTCTAAAATTTTGGCAATTTTGACTGTATTTAAATTTAGACTAAAATTTGATAAAAAAACAAGTTTATCATTCCGATGAGTTATACAAATATAGTTTAAACAATCCATTAGAACGAAAATATTATTGTTTAATTAAATTTTTATCTAAAATTCAAATATAGTTAAAATTTTAGTACGCCGAAAATTTAGCACCAGACAAACGTACCCAAAAGAAACACTGAGATGGAGTGAATCTGGAAGTCTTGCGATGGGATGGAGCCAAACGTACCGAAGAGGCCCGTTTCCGATGTTTGTCAGTGCCATTGATTGCGATCGACCGTCGTGGAAGACTGGAAGCTGCGCGGGCGGCGTCCAATTTCTGCACACGGTCGAAAAGTAGTATTTAGGTTATTCAAATTTATTACTGATGCCTGGATTCTTGTTAGGCAAAGTTGCCACTCACACATATGTACGTCGTAATAGCATATCCGGAGTCAGCCTCCCACGCGGTGTATTGAATTTGCGTGTGAATTTCGTACGATGGGTTAGGCTAGGCTAGGCTATTCCACTATTGTCTATAAATTAAATATTATTTATCCACTGTTCTAACTATCTTTTTGTCTATAGTAGCACTGGAGTGTCGATTTGTATTATAGAGAATCTTTTATCATCTTTATTGGGAATAGTCTTAGGGCTACAGTGGCAGCATGTGCAAGCGGCTGGATGTGCAAACTATTCACGTTGCATAGTTGACGATTTGTACGTGTTGAAAATAAGACTGCAGTATGAAGGTCCAGCTGTTGCTAGATTGGAAAAATGAAAGAAATGGAGAATGTCCCAATTGTGCATTGATAGACACCATTTATAATTTATATAAGTGAAACCCACTGATTTTTATTAACTCTAATTTCTTAATACGTAAGTTGTCCACATCATCTACGAGTTCACTAAACTGAACGCCATGTCACCATCCAGTAGCAACCTCTATTGATGTTTTTCACCGATTTTCTATGGCTAATAACAAGTATACATGCAGCTAATATCTATGTGACTTTCATTATATAAAATTCCTATATTTAAAACACGATCAATCATTTAAGTGTTGGTCTATCATAAAAGATGAACATGATATCAAATATATTGTATTTGAAAAAATGTTTTTACTTTCAAATTTCATCTTAGGAAAATGTATATCAATGTAGTATCCATGTAACAACGCATGGGGTTCCATCTAGTTTATTGTATATCCATGTCCATGAGCCAATTAATTTGTTTCTTGAAATTACTATATAGAGCTGGCACAGAGGAAAATGTAAAATAAAAAGAATGTAGTACTAGTATAAGATTATTTCTAAAATATGCATAACAGTTGGTAGGTGAAGATTTTAAAAAAAAACAGCCGCAATAAAGATTGTGCGTGGTTTGCATGTGGAATCCGTAAATACCCATGTACGCCCTGTTGTCTGTCCTTGTAGCAAATACAGGAAATTCAGCAAACCTGGCTGGCTTTTTCAAACGTTTCACATCAATGTGAATGTGAATAGCCTTTTTCCAGGTGTGTGTGGCAATACGTGTACAACGCAGCGATTGCAGGGCAGGTCATACCTCAACCCTATTACAGAATTGGTACGCGTCTATGCTGGGCATGCAATTAATCTCGAGGCTCGAGGGAATACAGTACAGTGGCGGGAGTAACCAATGCCCAATGGGGCCGACGCCATACGTCCTGGGAAGCCAGACCGATATGCATGCCAGTATGCCACAAAGGAAAAGAGAAAAATGAAAAGAAAGAGAACGTAACGTGGTAATTTTTTTTTAAAAACATAATATAGACGCTAAAATCAAATTCAGCAGATTGTCTATATGGTTGTTTATAATAAAAAATAATATTGTAACTACACGGTAAACAAAATGAAATTTGAATATAAATGATAGAATAGACGCTGGACTTAGCCTAACACTCATACACGAACTGAATGTACACTTACCACATGTGAATGCACGTCCGGCATTCTTTCATAATCATGCCACTAAACTTCTAGCACAATTATTATAAGGTGCAACAAAAAAAATGAGTTAGGTACTATTAAGTTATGGTAGCAAACTTCTCTGTATTTTCTGATTTAAAAAATTCAGTTTATTCTAAAGATTCCATTTTCCTCCAAAAGTGATTTATCTGTACTTGCGTTCTCCATATTACACCCCCTCTATCTATAATAAAAAATATATACTACTAACATTTCCTAGACCATATTGTTTACATATGTTTTTATCATAGCTTAAATATCATGTATTTTATGTTTAATATTTGCTTAATTCATTATCACTATATTAAAAACATGAAAATGGGTAGCGGAGAAGATAGAACACACATATGGAAGAGTTTTGTTTACTCCACGTGTAGCTATTCTCATCTTAATAAATCGACGTTGCTATGTATACATACTCATTTATATGTTTGAGTATGTTCATATACTCATTTAAAGATAACCTAAATACCACTGCATAAAAATATTACAAAAGATCCTTTTATTTTAATTATTATGATAATATCTTCCAATAATACATGTAAATAAGTATGTCAACATACCCACTATGTACTTGCATACTCGACATACATACCACCTTAAATCATGTATTATTATTACATACCCCATATACATACCCTTTGTTTGACTAGATACGCTCTAAATCTTATGATATATAGATAGGAGTAGCTACACGCAGGAGTAGAATGGAATTTTTCTATAACCTTTGACCATGCTTCAAATAAAAAAAGTGATGCAAATGCTAATTATTTTTGTAGGACATAATTTTTACATATTTATCTTACAGTTTTGTTTTTAAAAAAAAAGATGAGCCGTGTCAAATACGTATTAAAAAAGAAAGGATCACTATGTTGTGTTGTAGACATGCAAGGGAGGTCGAGTGCTTAGTTTAGCAGAGAAAGACACATACACACTTGTACACACCATGTAAGACTGTGCCTGATTAGATGTGAAAAATACCATATATGTATTATAGACACCGTAGACAAAGAAAAGTTTGAAATTTTAAGCATATTACATATCGGCCGACGAGTTCAGCTTAAGACTGTCCGCAATGGATCATGCGGTCCTAGAAGACGGTCCTCGGTGGATGCCTTCATGCGGTCTTGGATCCCAAAGATGCAGGACAAAGGCCAAAAAATCACGTGCAACGGGGTCCTATAAAAGTGCCCCCTATTATCCGAGGGAGAACATGACCATATTCATCTACGGGCTCCCTCTCCCCACCGTATCTTCTCTTATTCGATCTTGACATGTAGCTAGAGGCTGCACCGAGAGGGTGGGCAGTGGTGGTGTGAGAAACATGACCCTTAAAAATAATGGTTTCGATGATCAATGACAACTTTATTATGTTCCTAATAAGTTCATGACATGAAGGGATGATAATTAAGATTGTGTTCATTGGTTGACCAAAAAAGACTTCTCAACTCGAATTCCATGAAGGATGGCTTGTGGATTGGACTATTTAGTGAGAAGATAAACGATTGATACCTCTAAGTGCCACAAAATAGAAAAAGGGCACTTAGGGATTGATTTGTTAGTTTACAGATAAGCCGTACTATCAAGAGGGGTTAAGGTGAATAGCTTCACTAAATTTCACTCAAAGGTGAGTAGCTTTGACTAGATTTACTCAAAATTCCATATCGTTTCGAATCAAAACAGCGAAAAACACAAGTTTTTGTACGCACCGGGCCGTCTGGTGCGTTTTTTCGGTCGTTGTAGCCTTAGCGTCGCGGTCAGTGCACTTAGTGCGCATCGGACCATCCGATGGTCCTCCACCGAACAATTCAGTGCTTGCACCGGATGTTTTGGGCAGTGGGAGTATCCAGGGCGTCCCAGTGCGCCCAGAGCTTGAGTTGAGGCAGTTCAACGCAGCGGACTGTCTGGTGCTACCACCGGACCATCCGGTGTTTCAACCACCAGACCGTTCGGTGGTCACGCAGACTGCGGTTTCAACAGTAACAGCTAGTTTTTGAGCTGGCCTCTATATAAAGGAACTCCCTTCCCTCTATCTCACACCTTTGCAACCAGGCATCACTCATACACACACAAAGGTCCCTTGAGCACCACATTCCACATGATTCTTTGAGGTTTAGGGCAAGAGACTTGAGAGAGAGATAACTCCATTGGGGTTGAATCAAGTGAAGACCAAGGCTTGTTACTCTTGGTGATCGCGATCACCTAGATGGCTTGTGAGTCGTGCCTTCCATGAGCTTTTTGGAGGTTGTGGAAGAAGCATTAGAAGATCCTTGCGAGGGCATTGCGAGCGGTTTTGAGCCCACCATTCCGGAGTAGAGAAGGGCATCCCGAAGAGAGCACTTGATTTTTGCGAAGGTCAAGGGGGCTGCTTGGTTCTTGCGAGAACCACCTCGCCACCCCCAGTTCTCGTGAGAACGGGGGCATTAGTCCTGGCAAGGGCTAAGCGTGAGCGAGACCTTGCAAGGGGCACAAAATGAGGACTTAGGGGAGTCACGACTCCTTGATACCTCAGTAAAAAGATCATTGTGTCATCTCTTCATTTTTACTTTCCACATTGCTTTGATGCAATTTACATTCTTAGAATTGCATGCTTGGCTGCTCTAGGTTGCAAACGTTTTTGTTATCGAGTAGAACTCTAGACACACTTAGTTAGGGACTAGGGTGAATTGGGACTTGGTCGATAGGTTTTAATTTGAAGTTCCAAAATTAGAAGTCCAATTCACACCCCCTCTTTGGACATCTTGATCCTTTCAGGCGGCTTTCGGCGATGGAGGCCAGCGATGGAAGCATGCAAGGGTAGGCGGCCAGCGGCACCCCGCGAAGACAGTCTCCAGCAGTCGCGGGCAGCGGCGCTCCGCAAGGGCGGCCTCCAGTAGCGGCACCATGACGGCGCACTGGAGGGTAGCGAGGAGCAGCGGAGGTGGCATGGTCGTGGTGGTTGGGCGGAGGCGAGCAGTAGAGACTGCATAGAAGAGGCGGCATGGGTGTCATGAAGATGAGTGTGGCGGCACCATAGCTAGGTGGCGGCGTGGTTGCGTGGAGTCAGCCTACGGAAGACACGCGTGGAGCTGACGGCGGCGTGGCAGCCAGGGCTAGGCCGGCATAATCTAAGACCCTGTACAAAACTCTAAAATGGTGCCTATATCACTAAAATCGTTCATCATCAAATACATAATTTTATACGATTTTACGTAGATAGGAAAGGTAAATAGAAAAATATCAAATTAATAAACTTTATACAAAAGGCCTTAAGAATAATAAAAGTATAGAATTAAACTAAAGAAATTATATTATGTTAACGACAAGCATTGAGTGGTAGGGCGAAGTGTCACACCATCATTGTACAATGAAGATTGAGCTTTCAAAAACTACTGACTCCATCTCCGTGCGTGACTCGCGAGAAACGACACAAAACACTGTGCTGCGTCTCCAGCACTCAAGCCTCAGCCCTCAGTAGATCACATCCACCTCCAGGCTAGAGTCCATTTGGAACGTTGGAATAGGAAAAATACATGAACAGAAAAATATTGCCGTATTGCAAACAGACCAAGTCCGCTAGGCACTTAAACCTTCTACAATACTTTTATGCTGCACTAGATAAACTACTAGGCTGAAAATCGGAGGCCCCTAGAGAATGGAGGCCCTGCTCAGGCAAACTAGTTGCACATGCGCCCGCCCGGGCCTGGCGGCGGCATGGTAGCCCCACAAGCCGATGCGAGGGAGGCGTGGCCGTGCAAGTCGCGGCGGGTGACCATGTGGCTGTGCGGGCGGTCAGGAGTGGCCAGCGGCGTTCGCGGGGAATCACGCCACGAGTGCGGCCGGCAGCGGGAGCTGGCGATGGGCGGCGGCAGGTGAAGGGGGGGGGCGTGGGCGTGGCCGGCGCAGGACAAGCGGCAAAGTGAAAGATTGGTGGGTCCCGTTCGTCTATAGTACATCAACGAAAAATAATAAAAATTATGTAGGGAAGATGACGTGGAGGATATATATATATATATATATATATATATATATATATATATATATATATATATATATATATATATATATATATATATATATATATATATATATATATATACACACACACATACATACATATGTACATACATGTATATGTATATAGATATATATGGCAACGCTATTCAGTGCGCAGCTATTCAACGCATCAGCCAATCCTCCCTCCCGCAAGCGTAAATTTTTCACCCACAACTGTAAAATCGTCAGTCGTAATCATAAAATCTATAAAAGCCTAGCTATCACCATTCCGTAGAAGTAAAAGTGCAATCCACGATCGTAAATCCTTCGCACATTGTTAAACATTAGTTTTCAGCTTACATCTGTAAAACATAGCTCCTGCAACCGTAATATCATGTTTCGTTTGATCGTAACTTCTAGTTTTGAATAGCTAATTCAACACGTTATCTAGTCTCTTTGGTTGTAAAAGTAAAAATTTGTCTGTTTCGTTTGATCGTAAATTCTATGTTTCGTTTGATCGTAAATTCTAGCTTTGAATAGCTAATTGAACATGTGACCTAGTCTCTTTGATTGTAACGGTAAGAATGTATCCGCAACCGTAAAACAATATCCATGGTGTAATATTATTTTTTTGTGTAATTGTAAATCTTCTAAGAAAAAAAATTGATCATCTTGGTAACCGTAGGTGCTCATCTGCACTCATAAAAT
The DNA here is from genome assembly GCA_030272315.1 of Paspalum vaginatum. Taxonomy (NCBI): domain Eukaryota; kingdom Viridiplantae; phylum Streptophyta; class Magnoliopsida; order Poales; family Poaceae; genus Paspalum; species Paspalum vaginatum. Next base: position 25,968,891 of record CM059015.1, on the reverse strand, counting down.
CTTGTTTCATCACTAACATCAATTTGACACCATGTTATCTAAATAGTAAATACTTCTTTTGGCTATAATTGTGTTAATTCATATCTGTTCCATACCACGATGTTCGGACAAACCCATATTATTCAAAAATCACATGGTTTAATCAAATATACGAGACTTTTACATACACCTCTTTACATATTGCTACATTTTACTTAAGGAAAAAAACTAAAATCTAAGATGCACAAACATCGGTTTTGTTACTGGAGATCTACCCAGTTGAACGGCTACTCGGCTGCTATTCTTGATGTCTTCCTCCAGGAGCTTGGTTAGGCCCAGACAAAGTTACAGAAAGAATAAAAAAAGTCAATTTCATGAGTGAATTGGGGTATATAGGAATAATCTAGCCAACAGGGTTATATGAAGCATACTATTAAAATCAAGTTTCCCTAACGGTAAATATTACTTCCGCAGTCGTAAAACCTTAGAATAAAGCTCCGGAGTAAAATACTCAAGTTAAAATAGTAAATACACAACAGTAAAACCTTAGAATAAAGGTCCAGACGTAAAACCATAGATAAAACTCACACAACGGCATGCGAAAGCAACCAAACCGTAAAGTTGATAAATATTTGTTCTCCTAACTGTAATATCAGGTACAAGTACAACAACCAACAGCTAGCCTTGCAACCATAAAATATTTTCCACAACCGTAAATATTTGTATTTTTATGGCCGTAACAGTTAGTGATTACCGAAAATTGTTCTCAGACCGTAAACATTTATTTCTTTTAGACATAAAAAGTTGTTAGTCTTGGACATATGAAAATATATGCTGTTTGGAGCCATAAAATATTGAAGGTGCACTAAAAGTAAATTGTCATTCCAAAATTGTAAAGCACATGGAAATATTCAATGTCATAAAATATTAAAACCGCACTGTATTGATATTTGACATTTACATCCGTAGTAGTGTAATTATTTAAGTTCATCATGGACATCCATATTACAACAGTAAAATGAATCATCTTGGGTTCCTCTTTCCACACATGATTATTAACACGAACATGTGTAGGCATCAACACAGATCAATCTACATGTAAGCTATAAATGTAATATAATTTAACATGAGGTCCAGTAGCTGTTACAAATTTCTTAGTAAAATTTGACTTTGTTAAGAAATGTAGATCTAGTGACTTCCCCAAATTTGACAGAACATTAGAAGGGTAGCTAGGGTTGCTACATCTTGCTTTTGGAGAGACGACACAAGGCAACTAGATACTTAAGCGATAGGGAAATCAAACCAAATCTTGGATGTTGTCAACGCATGTCTGGAAGGGCCACCAGGCCACATTGGATATGCATCAGCCGTGCAATTGAATTAGATACCCAGTGCGTGAATTTGGTTTATTCAGATCACAAATTGGATCCACACTCAAGAATAATCTCCGATGTGCACAAAACAATGAAACTGGAAATTGGAAATAAAAAATCACTCCAAAAAACAATACTGTATAGGGAAATTTCTCTTGCTTATACCTTGAATCGAATGACACAGAAGGGTGCTCCTGTATGACGTGATTCCAGATCTCCCAAACCTTGCAGGAAACATGAGTTTTTTCATTAATCTGTGGGTAGATTGGGAATCAGAAGGGTGAGGAAGGCGCTAACCTATATAGATGATGGTGAAGGGAGAAACAGACCTTGGAAATAATTTCAGTGCAGTTCAAATATATCTTTGAAAGAAGCATCTATGAATGATGGATTAGTGTACCAAAATTGCTAAATCCAAAACTGGTTTCAATAAGTGATCTGCAGAATCTTTATTTACAAGCATTTCACTAGAGGTATATACATCAAGGTCGAAGTGAGTATATATGCATACTAGTGTGCGTACAAAGCCTGTATTTCTTTCAGGAGTATGAGTACATACTTTTGACTGCGATCATGTATATAATTTATTTTAGGTGTAGCTGTATATACTCTCTAACAAAGGTATGTACAGAATTATTTTTTTCTGACAGCACGCAAAGTATGCATACATACTTCTTGACAAAGGATCGTCATGACATCATTTATACATACATTTTTCCAAAGTAATCTGGGAACTGAAATAAAATGTAAGTCAAATTTCAAATATATATGTAGCCTTTAGGTATCAGGTGATACTGCAACTTGAAAATTGAAAAGGCGTATTGGGTGATACTCTCATCTGGGGGAAATAGGAAATTACATGGTACGATGCAGACCAATCTACTCTTTCTCCACAATAAGTCAATAATCAATCAATGCCAAACTAATAGAATTGGAAAACCAAACTACCTTCGTGGCAGAAAGGATCAGCTGCTGGACACGATCGAGGGGGCCGCTGTGCCCTCCTTATCCACGCCGTCGTGAGCACGAGCTGCCGTTGGGAGGCGATGTCAAAGCTCTGGCTGTCGTCGCTTCTCCGCTAGCCCCACCGGGATCTGCGTAGCGCCGGTGACGGATCATACTACCGCCGACGGGACTGCACACCATCGTGGCCCAAACAAGCGGATGGGCCATTGCCAGCTGCTTGGTCCGCGAGCTCCTCCCCGCACCGCACAGGAAGGGAGCGAGCAGAGAGGCCAGCTTTCCTGATCACAGCTGCCAAATCCGGATGGAGGTAGTCGTCATGCCAGGCAGATAGCTGATGCAGCCATCCGGCAGCCGCCACCGTTGGCCGTCAGAGCTCTGCACGGCCGGGTGCCCGCACACGCCTGCTTGATCGGAACAGATCCAATAATTTGTGGCTGTTTTATTGAGTGGATGAATGCGTACAAATAGATTAGGATCGAGGGTCCACAGCTCACCCGACACCTGTGGCAGGAAGAGTTGCCTCAGGCCGCAGCCGATCTGGATCTTGCCGCTTCGGTGCTGGAGCGGAGGCGCCGCCGCCGCCGCCTGGTGCCGTGGAGGAGACCCGCCGCCGCCGCCTAGGGTCGGGACGAGAACCGCCGCTACCGTGCCTGGGTGGGATCTGAGCGAGGAGAGAGAAAAATGACGAAATATGAGGGTCGGTAATATGAATTTACGTTCGGACCGAACACTTTACGGGCGGAATGGTTTAATACCGCTGATACAGAGTTTTCCTACCGCGGGAGTTTATTTACGATTATGGGGTGTTGGCCGTTGGTCAGTCGCGTTGAATATTACGCATGGACCTAAAGTTGTTGTAATTGAGATTTTACGTTTGCGGAATCGATTTTTACGGTTGCGGGCTGCTCAGACGAGAAAGATTTAGCACGCTAGGAGCTAAACAGCAGTTATATATATATATATACACACTCTCACCTTTAATAAATTGATAAGGGTATGTTTGCATATTCATTTATCATTTTGAGTATGTTCACTTACTTATTGTAAGATATCTCAAATGTCACCATGCGAAAAAATTATAAAACAGCTTTTGAATTTTAATTTGTTATGATAATACTTTTATATTAATATATATAGACATACACTGCAACCTGTAGACTAGACACAATGCAAAAATTACAACGGGTTGCAACCTGCACACTTGACACAAATAAAAAAAACACAACAGGTTGCAATCTGCACACTTGACACAAATACAAAAAGTAGCAACGCGTTGCAACCTGCACACTTGACACAAATGCAAAAAATCGCAACGGGTTGCAACCTCACCCATATTGCAACCTGCACACTTGACACAAATGACATAGTGCCAAAAGTCATAATGGGTTGCAACCTCACCCATATTGCAACCCGCATACTTGACACAAATGCAACAGAGGTGGCAATAGATGCATGTGCGCACCATGCATAGGTTGTGCGCACATGCGCACAATAGAAGTCATATATATAGAGTATGTCTAGTGAACAACGGGGTGATGGGTGGCTTTCAATCACCCGAAATCCAACAGCTCACATCCTTCCATCGGGTGGATCGAACGGTCCACATCACTCCAACCCACCCTAACCCTACCCCTCGCGGCCTGCGCTCCTCAGTCCTCACCCTGCTAGCCACCCGACGCGCTTCTCCTACCGCCTGTCGCCGCCTCACCCGACGCGCCTCCTCGCCGTCGCCCCTGCCTCCACCACCACCCACCCGTCTTTGGCGGCGTCACCGTCGCCGGATCTGATGCCGGAGCAGCCGCCTCCCGTCGCGCGTCGTCGCCCCTGCCCCGCCCGCCAGCCACGTCTCCGGCGGCTACAGCCGTTGGATTCATCGCCGCTGCCCCTCCCACGCTAACCCGGCTTCGTCGGGGTCACCGCCGCCGGATTTGCTGCCGGAGCAGCCGCCTCCCGTCGTCGCCCCCGCCCCGCCCGCCAACCACGTCACTACCGTCGGATTCGTCGCCGCCACCCCTCCGACGCTAACCCGGCTTCGCCGGTGTAGCGAACGGAGGTGGAGAAGACGCCCCCGCCGCCGGCACCAGCCCAACCGGCCTTCTCCGCCACCCGCGGCCGGCGGCTACCGCTGCCTCGCTACCCCGCCGGCTCGATCCACCATCGGGCCACCGGCTTCCCCAGCAATCTCTTTAAGGGCGAAGATCACAGGTAACCCTCCCACCCTAAAACCCCGAACCCTAACCCCCACCCCGAACCCTAACCCCGCCGGCCGAAGTTGGGGAAGAAGGGATACGTTGCGTTCTTGGATTGGATGAGAAATTCGAGTGTTGAAATGCTTTGAAACAATCGGTCGCACATTATAAACAAAAAAAAGTTTGAAATGCATGCATTTGGATGGGCATTCTGGAATAGCCTTATACCAAGGATGTAAATGATACGAATATTAACCGTCCGCATTCGAATTCCGATCCATTTCGAAAAGTTAAAATCCAATCTGTATTCAATTTCGGACATTTAGCATTCGATCCATCTCTGTCCGAGTACTCAAAGTTAAAGTTAGATAAATACGACGTTGATAACCATTTAAGTCTTATTCGACACATTGAATCAATATCTGTATCCGATGTGAATTAAAATAAAAATAAAAACAAATACGGTATCAACAATATATGTCCGTATTCAATCCGATTAGCCGTATGTACCGTTCTCGTGGCATTCATCTACGCCCCCACGGTCAACCTTGCAGACCCGACAGGCCGACAGAAGAAAAAAAAAACAATTTGAGGAAGAGGGACGGTTCTCCTCGTAGCTTCACCCTCCCCTTAAATTCCCCTCTGCGCTTCTTCTCCTTTCCCATCTCCATCCCCGTTCCACAGTCACCATCCATCAATTCCCCCGCGTCCACCACCAGCAGCTACAGGCTACAGCCGCTGCAGTAAACCAAACCAATTGAGCCTCCAGATCTCTCCCTTCCGCACCTTCGCAGTCTACTACACTAGTTTGTAGTGACCAAAGAAATCTTGTGGCCTGGTACTTTATCCTCCTCCCTCCCCACCACGAAGCAATCAGCATGCAGAATTACAGTTTTAAGTATTGTTAGGAAGTGTTGTGGGTGTGTTTGTGTTCACACAAGGCAGGCACCCAAGGGCAAGAAGAAGAACGCCTGGAAAAAAAAGAAAATTGTATTGGTACGTATTTGGTGAACACAGGGCAGAAGAAGACGAGGCTTCTCAATTCATCCGTCTCTTCCTTCTTCCCTCTACCCTTTTGTCCCTATCAACTTCACTTTTTTTCTCCCTCCTCTCCTCTCCCTTTCTGCCTCGCATCGCCTTAGCATTGTTTTCTCCTCGTCTCCCACATCACAAATCTTCCTTTCTAAACCCCCCAAAACCTCCACGAAATACCCCAGTCACCCCCGGCTCCCGCGCGCCCATGGACGGCCCCCTGCGGCGGCCGCCGTCCAATGCGCCGCGCCGATCGCCGTCCGCTCGCGCCAACGGGAGCCGACTCCCGCATTAGCCGCGCGCCGCGGGAATACGCCGCCGCCGCCGCCGCGAGATTCGATTGGCGGGTTGGTGACCCGAAAGGAAGAGGGAGGGCGGTTCCCTTCCTCTTTTTCCGCTGCCGCCTGGTGCGATCGGCTCGCCGATCGTTGGTTGTTTTGTTGGTTCGCCTGTCTCTTCTTCTCTGGGCGGCGAGCCGATCGGTCGGGCCGTCATGTCAACGGCGGCAGCAAGGGAGGAGCAGGCGGCCGCGCCGGCGCCGGCGCCCGCAATGGGCGGCGAGGAGGCCGCCGCGCGCGCCGCGCAGAAGCGCTACGAGGCCCTCCTCACCGTCCGGGCCAAGGCGGTCAAGGGCAAGGGCGCCTGGTACTGGGCGCACCTCGAGCCCGTCCTCGTCCCGCCCGCCGACACCGGTATGCCGCCCAAGGCCGTCAAACTGCGCTGCGCCCTCTGCTCCGCCGTCTTCTCCGCCTCTAACCCGTCCCGGACCGCCTCCGAGCACCTCAAGCGCGGCACCTGCCCCAACTTCGCCGCTCCGCCACCGGGGCCCGCCGCCGGCGCCTCGGGTTCGCAGCCGTCGCCCACGCCCACGCAGCAGAACCAGCTCGCGCTGCCGTCCAACTCCACCGCCTCCTCCCCTATCCCCATCTCCTCCATTGCGCCCTCCTCGCCGCGCCACCACCATCACTCCAACCCACACCACCACCACCACCACTCTGGCAGCCGCAAGCGCCACTCCATGCCCCCCGCGTACACGCCAGCAGACCCCGTGTCCCACCACCACCTCGTCGTCGTCGACCCGTCCTCGGTCTACTCCACTGCGCTGCCCGCTCTGCCCGCGCCCCAGCTGCCGCCGCCGCACCAGTCGGCGCTCATGCTCTCCGGCGGCAAGGAGGACCTCGGCGCTCTCGCCATGCTCGAGGACAGCGTCAAGCGCCTCAAGTCACCCAAGGCGTCGCCGGTCGCCATGATGCCCAAGCCGCAGGCCGACGCCGCTCTCACCCTGCTCGCCGACTGGTTCCTCGAGTCCTCGCCAGGCGTCTCGCTCTCCGCCGTCAGCCATCCCAAGCTCCGGGCCTTTCTCCGCCATGTCGGGCTGCCGGACTTGAACCGCTCTGACCTCGCCGGCCCGCGACTCGACGCGCGCTTCGCTGAGGCCCGCGCGGGCGCCACCGCGCGGGTCCGCGACGCGCTCTTCTTCCAGCTCGCCGCCGATGGCTGGCGGGAGCAGGTGGTCACTTTCTGTGTCAACCTTCCCAACGGCACGGCCGTGTTCCACCGTGCCGTGCCGGTGCCCGCTTTGGCGCCCTCGGACTACGCCGAGGAGCTCATGCTTGACGCTGTGGCCGCCGTCTCTGCCTCTGGCTCCTCCAACGACCTCCGCCGTTGCGCGGGCATCATTTCTGACCGCTTCAAATCAAAGGCGTTGCGTGATCTTGAGAACAAGCACCACTGGATGGTGAACCTGTCTTGTCAAATCCATGGCTTCACCCGTTTGGTGCGTGACATGGCACGGGAACTCCCGCTCTTCCGCTCTGCCATAGGCAAGTGTGCTAAGCTTGCTGCCTATTTCAATGCCAAGCAGACGGTGCGGTACCTGCTGCACAAGTATCAAATCCAAGAGCTCGGGCATGCTTCACTCCTTCGTGTCGTACATGTTCCATTTAATGGAAGTGGCAGCGATTTCCATGCGGCCATTGAGATGCTGGAGGACATTTTGAACTCTGCACACCCTCTCCATCATGCTGTGAAAGAGGACTCCTACAAGCTGGTCTGCATCGATGACTCGGTTGCAAGGGAGATAGGGGAGATGGTGCACAATGAGGCTTTCTGGATGGAGGTTGATGCTGTGCACTCGCTCGTGAAGCTGATCATGGATATGGTGAAGGAGATGGAGACTGATCGGCCTCTTGTTGGGCAATGCCTGCCACTCTGGGAGGAGCTACGCACCAAGGTTAGAGATTGGTGCGAGAAATTTAACATTGAGGAAGACACTGCCCTGAATGTGGTTGAGAAAAGATTCAGAAAGAATTACCACCCTGCCTGGTCCGCAGCGTTCATTTTGGACCCTCTCTACCTTGTCAAGGATGCCAGTGGGCGTTACCTCCCTCCATTCAAGTGCTTGACGCCTGACCAGGAGAAGGATGTCGACCGGCTGATCACTAGAATGGTGTCTCGAGAGGAGGCGCATCTTGCTCTGATGGAGCTGATGAAATGGCGGTCAGATGGGTTAGACCCACTGTATGCTCAAGCTGTGCAGGTGAGGCAGCCTGACCCTTCAACAGGGAGGATGAAGGTTGCGAATAAGCAGAGCAGCAGACTTGTTTGGGAGACATGCCTGAGTGAGCTCAAGTCGCTCGGTAAGGTAGCTGTGCGCCTCATCTTCCTCAAGTGCAACCTCCAGGGGATTCAGGTGCACACCGTCAATGGTGCGCTGGCTTTCTGCACCTGGGAGCATGGCAAGTGCCACTGATCGAACACACCGGTTGGTTTTTGTTGCTGCAAATTCGAAGCTGGAAAGGAGGGACTTCTATAGCGATGAAGACAAGGATGCAGAGTTACTCGCTGAAGGGGAGGATGATGTAGCAAATGAACCCGGCTATGTGGAACCCTCATCAGTGTAACATCCCTATTTAATTGTTTCTTCCTTTTTGCCATTAGCGTTTTGTAGAATTTCATCCCTAGGAATTGCTAGATTTCGCCCCCACCCAACTTTTTGATTGGCTTCTAGATTTTCTTCCTTGTGCCCATATTGTTAATTCTTGCTTCCTCGCTCTAGATTTTGTTGGGGGTGGGGAGTTGGGCATGCGATGGAGATATCCATTACTGTTTGATAAAGTTTGGTTCGTGAATGACTGTCTCTTGCCACGTATGATTCTATGAGACCATTGAGGTTCCAGAGATTAATGGAAGTGTTTCTTGTCAATATGTTGGGCATGCGATGGAGATATCCATTACTGTTTGATAAAGTTTGGTTCGTGAATGACTGTCTCTTGCCACGTATGATTCTATGAGACCATTGAGGTTGCAGAGATTAATGGAAGTGTTTCTTGTCAATATGTTGGAAGAATGTATAACCTTTTTTTTTTCGGCCGAATAATGTTGATATGCAGCTGAATGCAACATGCATGGTTCGCGGTCCTCACAGCATGCGCTCTTATTTTCTTTTTAAGTATGGAGCTTGCTACTTTTATGTTTCGTACCCCGTCCTTCGATTTACTTAACACAAATTACATTCCTGTTTCCGGTCTGTGAAGCGGTACCGATTGTGCACATTGGAGCTTGGCCGCTTCCGGGAACCACTGGATTCGTTTGGTTCCCACGAAATTGTAAAATTTAGTTTTTAAAAATTTACATTGAATCCAAACAATCACCGGTTTCTAGCAGTTTCTATTCTTCGGTTTTTAAAATTTTATAAGCTCAACACATTTAGTTTGCACAAACTAACAATTAGATTGTAAAAGCAGCTCCATCCAAACGCGGCCTCAGTCACGGCTGTCCCTGGGCTCAACCTGCTATTGCGCTGGCCAAGAAGGTACTGGTACTGCATAAGGTTCTTTCTGCTCGACTAATCCATAGCCCTGTCACTTTTGAGCTAGGATACGGCCTGCAGCATCAATTCGGCCGGCGATCAAGGTGAGAGGCAGAAAGCCCCTCCTAGTATAGTACTCCGTATAAAACTTTCACTCACTCACCTGTTACTAGTCTGAATCCTACCCATACCATTTATTGTTTTCATCAGAGTAGGCTGAGCAGCACGTATGAGTACTGGGGTGTTTCATGGTGGGCAAGGGCGCCATCATGTGGGTTGATGATGATGACGACGATCGCCATGGTCGTCGCCGTCACCTCCTCTGCGGCCGTCTGCCCGGCCCCGGCGCTGCTGCATCTCCCATGATTGCGCCGTGGTTGGAGCCTTGGAGGCGCAGACATGGTATGGTACGGTAGCCTTCCTTTCCTTCTCCCATCCCTATCCCGCCCGTCGCCATCAGTGCCTTTGACAATCAATCGCTCGTAGACAACATGCCCGGCTGAGGTGTTAAGATAAACTTTAATATCACATCAAATATTTGATGATAGTTAGAATATTAAATATAATTTAATTAGAAAACTAATTACATGGGTGAAGAATAAACGGCGAGACGAATTTATTAAACATAATTAATTTATGATTAATGAATTGTTACGATGGCATCACATTTGCTAATCATAAATTAATTAGGCTTGATAAATTCGTCTCGTCGTTTATTCCTTATCTGTGCAATTCGTTTTATAATTAGACTATATTTAATACTTCTAACTAGCGTTCAAATATCCGATGCGACGGAGACTAAAATTTTAGCTTGGGATCCAAACACCCCCTGAATTTGCTGGCATCTGTCACTGCGTTTGGAAACCACAGGCAAGCAGTTCATGGCAGGTTGTTGCCGTGCATCTAAGGCTATCTTTAAAAATATTTCTCATCCAAATTCTTCGAATCACATTCTACTCTGTACATCATTGCATTTACAGTGCTAAACAATGTTTTGGAGAACCATTTTGGGGAGTTCCGTTGGAGAGAGTATTGTTTGTCACTGTTTGGCCCATCGAGGTTCTCTCCAATGGGATTTCCCAAAATGGTTCCCAAAACACTGTATTAGCACTATTTGACACTGTTTTGCATTGTATCTGATACGACGCAGTGGAATTTGTGAAAGTGAGATGATTGTTGTTGGAGCACACCTCAATTCTTGCACGTCTCAAAATATATTTGCAAGATTTATTATATTGTCTAATGGACCTTCTAATATATATAAAAATATAAATAATTATTTGCCACGCTGAACTCGGTTTGAAGAAAGACAATAAAAAAGACGCGTCAAGTCAAATCAATTTAATTCAAACGGGCAACAAAGGACAGGCTTCATGAGGGGAGGGAGGCCAGAAGGACCGGAGGATGGATGAGCGGAAAAGCCTGCGGCGTACAGGTGTACATGGGTAACACACATGGGGCGTGGCCCGTATCATTTGATGATTCTGAATCTCTGCCCGAGCACATGTTTACCTGCCGGATCATTACCATTTGAACTTTATTAGGCGGCGTCGTAGGGTTGTGTCCGGTGGAGAAAGCGGTCGTGCTGACTGCTGTGCTGGGTGTGTGCATGGCGTCTCGTCCTTGCTGTTTTCTTTTTTGCTCCACTGTCAGTCGGCTAGTACTGCCTGCTGGAAGACCGGAGAGAGAGAGAGAGCGCGCGCTGTGTGACTGAGGTTGAGGACTTGTTTAAAGTGGCGGTGGTACGACGACTGCTGCAGGAATAGGTGTATTGTGCCTTTCCCCCTGGTGGCTTTTTGCAACTTGGCGTACTATATTTTGTACACATGTTGCGTAGTAGTTGGGAATATGATGCTTTGGGAGTCCTTGAGACAGGCAGATAAAGCTCTGCCCGCTTGCCTGTATTCCCTTCCCCTCCTCTCTGATTGGGGCCTACTTAGGAGCCGCTTTTTTCCTCATCTTGGACTAATGATCAGGCACTATGCAATCAAGCTCTTGTTTGCTTTGCTTTTCCTCTGCGGTCAATACACGAATGAGTATCAGATGGACCTTCCCGGCGAGTGTACAATCCCTGTCCATGAAAGAGATCTACCCGCCCGCTGTACTAGTACATGGCAGAGCCAAGCAAGTGGAAAAATCAAGCATTAGCTACAGAGGTGAAATCAGGATTAGGTGTTATTACGATGTTGCCGCAACAAAAGCAGCCATGCCAAGCTTGTGACTGATTCGTCACCCTGCCGTGTGTTTTCGCTGGTATGCAAGGCCATCCAACTTCTTTTTGTTGCTGCTGCAATTGTGCGTGCGTGAGAAAAGGAGGAAACACCTGAGGAAGGGGTGATGGTTGCCGATCGATGCCTCTCCCCCTGCCTGCTTGTCTTTGTTCCGATCGAGCTGCCTGAGAGTAGCTTTGCTGTAGGTTTCTTTCGCTATCCGACCCTCGGTCTCTCCCAGACACCCCAACCGTCTTTCTCTGCTGTGCTAGAGAGCACAGTGCGGTTGAGGTGAAGGCGAGGCGGCCCCAGTGCGTGCAGTTGATGTCAACCTCAGTCCCCTAGCAAAGGGACCGGCGTCGGTCGGTCGCTGCTTTATAGGTTCAGTCTGCGCGATTGTCCACTAGTACCTCGAAGCCAGCTTCCCTTGTACGTAATCCTTATCGGCCTCCTGTATTATGGTCGGGTATAGCCCGTTGCCATAGGTTCTAATTATACTCCGAATACTAATTTTAGAAAAGGAAAATTTTATTCCGACCACTGGGTTCAAAAAAGAAATTTATTCCGACCTTTTTTACTTAAGCATCCTTAACACAAAAATAGCACACAAAGTTGCTTAAAAAGAACAAATTCTTAAAGTCTAACGCGAACTAAACACAGATTCTCTTAAACGATGGCTATACATGCTTCGCGAAGACCTCCATAGACATGGTTTCTAGCGCCCGACACGCCCGCTTTATGAAAGGTCTGTTGTTCGATTTTTACAACAAACTTCAAAAACGAGGCCAGTGGATAGCCTTGGAGATGACTTGCAGATAGGAATGAAATTTTTTTTTGTCAAAAATCACTTCATTGCACTTACACCCACACAAATTTGGGAGCGAAAAGATTGATCTATTTGTGTAAACCAAGTCTCGAAAAGCTAAGACACGTTTTTTTAGCAGATAAACCAAATGTTATAGTAAACACTCTCCAAACGAAACTTGCAGCATGACAATCGATAAAAGATGTTGGATAGTTTCTTTATTGTCACAGAAACAACAATAATCATCACCATTCCATCTTCTTTTGAACAAATTATCCTTAGTTAATATTACTTCTTTCGAAACACTCCGAGTACTAATATAAATAATTATAAGCCACTTTCATTTCATTCCTTTGATGACGCGGACGCCGCCTTTGCTAACTCGTCTCTGTGGTGGTGGCATGCGGCGGCGTCGGTGCGACGACACGACGGACGTACGCGTGCACGATAGACGTGCGTACGTACGTCGGCGGTGGTGGAGCCAGAGGGCGCCACGGCTGTCGGGTCAGATGCTCAGGACACGCGCTAGAGTACAACCGCGCTAATCACCTAGCGTCTAATTGTTTAATGGGTACTTGTAGACGTAGACCACTTTTTTTAATCGATACGTACTGCGTACCAGTACTGGGTGTCTGGTGGGAGCAGTAGCGCAGTGAGAGAGACAGACGGAGAGGCCGAGAGGGAAAGCAACCTAGCTGCTGGCAATAATGGAGTTGGTTATCTACAGTTCGCAGCAAATGGCCTGTGCGGTGCGGCTGCGCTCGCTGTCCGTTGCTACGACTTTTCTCTCTGTATAAAATAGTATATTATTTTATACTATAAGTAATTTATATGGATATTTTGCTGAAGACAGGCTAATGTCTCTATATAAATGCATTACCAATAATGCGGTCGACTCTATGAAAGAGCATTTACAGCGGCTTGCGACAACCTTTCGGGTTAAATTTTGAGTTTTCGTGATAGGCTACTCCACCTAGTATATGTAATAGGTGATACTTAGTTTGGCAATAAGTGGTTTGAGGAGAATTAATGTGGATTGGAAAAGATTGATGTATGTTAGATGTCAAAAAGAACCTCTCAATCCCCTCCATCCCACTCTTATTCGCTTCAATACAATACAGTGTTTGCCAAAGTAGGCCTAAAACTCCTCTTTGCTTAGTTTGTGCTTGGATGGAAAATAAATCAATGAATTCACATTCTTAGCTTGCCACAAACACATTCGTCTAGCTCTTCTCACAACATAACCCATAAGAATACAAGCAATTAGCAATTTTAAAAAATATATGTCTGCCACTATATTGTCTAATTGGATGTCTTTACCTTAATTTAATGGACTAAACCAATAGAAAATTTTAATAGTAACAATAAATGGCATTTGCACCATGCACCTTAATTTGTGCTACAAACTAAAACGATGTATATTTCAAATCAAAGAACTAGAATGACAACAAGCTAGTATAAATAATTAAATAGCACCTTGGGTGGGGGTTTGCATGCTATGTCAAACATAAGGTTTTGTCTTTAGCTGCGTTACTCTTTCATACAAAGCCTATTCCTATTTTGCTATGTTAAGGGGCGCACTCACAGATAATGCTCACTCTGTTCTTAAACATATATGACAACATTGATTTTAAGTTTGGACATAATGTTTGACCACCAGTCAAAGCCAATAGGTTCCCCTAAATAGAGCCTACAAAATATATTTTGGTTTGTCCTTGTTAAACATTTAATCATTCCTAGTGAGCCAAATAGCCTAGCATAGAGCTGTTGCTCCAGCTAGAAACAAACCCACTTTATGTTTGTCATCCCTGCTTTGACCAATTACCAAATAATTTCGCAATATTGCGAGGAGGCATCAACCCATCAGCCCTAAAGTACTACAGGCAACTCGCCACAAAAACTTGGCATGATGGCATTCAAAACACAAAATGTTGGATTGATTCCGTCTTATTGCAAAACTCACATATTAATCAACCTTTCCAATTTTGTTTCCTCAAGTTGTCCTTTGTTAAAAGCACCCCCCCTCTTTAGGAACCGGATATCTTAATTTCTGAAGGAATACTCAAATGTCAAATTTCTTGTGACACTAATGCGCTTGTTAATGAGAGCATTATGCATTTATTTTATAGAAAAGGAACCTAATCTATGTAAACACCACACAAATGTTTCATTCACTTCCTCTAGATTAACAAAATTCAACCAAGCAACTAGGCTATGCCATTTATGTAACTTAATTCCCACTAAGTCTCTTCTAAGGAGATATTTAGAGGGTATGAACCAAAGACCTCGGCCATTGAAGCATGCTTTTTGTGGACAAGTAAGGATAAACGTGTTTTAACGAACGGTTTCCTAACCATTTGTCTTCCCAAAACCTTAATCGGTTCCCGCTAACAAGCTTGAATTTACCAAGGTTAAGGAAGATGTCTTTAACATTCATGGGACCTCTCTAAAAATGAGAATCACCTAGTTTCTTCTCAACTTGTACTAGTGATTTACCTTTCAGGTATCTGTTTCATATCAGGTGTTGACACATGACCTCTTCATTGCACATCCTAAAAAGTCGTTTACTTGGTAGGCATTTATTCTACACATTTAGATTCTTCAACTATGAATCGCCTTGATTTTTAGGAAGGCATATCAGTGGTCATTTTATTAATCTATACTTCTTTTATGGTTGTCATTCTACCAAAAAATGTAGAACTAAAGTAATCAATCTTTTTCAAGATGCCCCTTGGGATCTCAAAGAAAGATATCATGAATAAAGGCAAACTAGACAGAACAAAATTTGACAAAACCAAAATGTCACCATAAGAAAGCATTTTCCCCTTCCTATTACTAAATTTCTTTTCTATCATGTCTTCAGTTGGTTTCCAAGAGAGTTTTTTCTTTTTTAAAAAACAAATTCTACTTGTGTTTTTTGCCTACCCTCTAAGGTACTATCGTAGCCTCCTAATTGTTGCCTGCCACCTCTCTATAAATAGAGCCTTGTTTGGTTAGTCGGGATTGAAAGAGATTAATGCAGGGAATTAAATCTCTCCCTATTCAAATTTGACTAGGAGGGACTTTAATGCCCTTTAATCCCCCTCGAACCGAACATGGCATTTTATTCGATTGGAGGGGTTTAATTAATAAGGGGAATTAAATCTCCAACAAGTCAAAAATTCCCTAATCTCAGCCAATTCCTTCTGACCCAAGGCTGACCGAACAAGTCCTTACAGGTCAAAATCACTCTCTATTCTCTTCAATTCACTTGGAAGTGGGATGAAACGAACAAGCCCTAAAGGTTTTCCGAACTCCAATAATTGCTCAATTGATCTCACAGGTAAAAATCCATTGAGTATGTATTTGATGCTTGTTTCATAACAACCATACATGAATTTGTTGGTGATAAAGTCCAATGCATTTGCATGAAGCACCTTATCATCAGGTGAAAGCATTTCACCATGTCTTCCATTTGTTGTGCATCTTTCATACTAGATCAAAGATAAAATCTCTAGACGCATTCCTTCTTGTGTCTTTGTCATGTTTGTTAGTCTAAACTAGCTCTATGCCCATGCATTGCAATGGGACGACACTTGTGTATGCTTGGTTGATATTTTAAAATGAGTTGTTGACAATATACCAAACTTAGGGATTCGAGTATACCAAGTCGGGTCTTTTGTCTTGGCTGTGATGAGCGCTTGTCAACACCAAAGACCTGCTAAGGAATAAGCAGGTAGAAGACCTTTTGAGTGGACTGAGAGGCGGCGCCTGAGTGGACTTGGTGTGACAAAATCCTTGCCAAGTGGGTCAGCAGGTGGCTTGGGTTGTGGTCCAAGTTAGGCTCGGCCCATGAAGCGCCGCAGTCCCTTATAGGGGCTAAAATGTGCTTTATTGCCATCCCATGAGTCTGGCAATCACATTTTTGACAATAGAGACAGGCTTGCAACACGTGGCCCAGACTTACACAACAGGACTTTAAAGACGTAGGCACATCTTCCACATGATATGGTTGGGAAGCTGGTCGTAACCCTTACTCGTACTCGATCAAGATAATCTCCCGCTCATCTTCACTGTAAACCAACAACAAAGCAAGGGTGAGTATTTACGTACTCCGCAAGCCTACCTTCCTCCATTCAGGAGTTAGGGTTTGCTTATCACTATATGCAGGTATATCTAGAGCTCAGGGAAACTTACAATAAACGCTAATTATGCAAGGGCTCATTAGATCCATATTTTAATTTTGAAAACAATTTTCTCAAAAAGGTTGTCACCTGGACTTACCGGTCCATCGTGTCCCAAAGCCTTCTGTCATCATACTTTTCCACACTGCTACTGGGCCATGCCCACCATAGCTCTCGGCATCAACCGCCAGACTGAAACCATGTTTTTACTCACGCATTCCCACATTTTAGAAAACACTAGTTGATGAAACCAAACAATAACCAGACTATTCGAATAGATTCATACTCTGATCAGAGGTGCACATTGTACCCACATGGTTTAAGTCTGGAGATACTCCCCGTGGAGAGGCCCGATCTCGCACAAAGTCCTTCCATTCAAGCCCTTCCCTGGACACCACCATATGGACACCAAGGCAGCCCTATCGCCCAATGCCCCACGACAACCCCACGACACTTTCCCCATCCCCGGTGTTCCATAGCATCCCAGCTTAAATGTCCAGGTAAGGGGTCTCTCTGCAGTCCATACTAAGTGTTGCCCACACAACACCATGTGGTTGCGCTAAAGAGTTAGGCAAGATGAGGCATCAACTCGGTCCTTAGGGAGTAGGGTCATAACTTCTATTCCTTTTTCTCTTTCCAACTCCATGGGCAATTCACAACTCCAGCCTCTTCCACAAGGGCCAAACCTCAAGGGCGACCGCGTTCACATCACCCGATCTCCCACCCCTCTCTTATTATGGCTAAGCTGATTGTGAAACCATTGTATGGCGGGGTTCCTCCCCAAGTTTACCCAAGATCACACACACCTCCACATCCCATCATGTCATCATGTATAAGTATTCAGTGAGCAATCCCACCTAAGCGCACTACCACTAGTCAGGCTTGGGTGGCTATCCTTCTAAGTTACCTTAGTAAGCAAAACATGCAAGTTTTCTAAGTGTAATAAGGCAAGGGTTGTGGTGATAATAACTAGGTAATTTATGCATCAAGTGGGGATTCCAGTGGACTTGCCAATCACTTTGTTGTGGTTGAGCTGATGGCAGTTGCTCTGGTGGAACACGGGCTCTGGTCGTAGCGAGGCCGTTCTCGAGGGGTAGGCGGATTGGTCCTTCCGATGTAACCTACATGCATAAATAGGAAGAACACACAAACCGATGTATACTATGAGCTCAACTAGGCCTTATTTGATGGAGTTTGGACTTAGAAGGGTGTTGGCAGAAGATTCGCCGGAATCGGAGTTCGGATGAAGGAGATAGGGTTTATTTGGGGCGTTTACTAGCGGTGCTGGTTCTGGTGGGGTGAGCAGGTCAACAAGCCTTTGCGCATGTTGGTGGGTGTAATAGCGGCTGTTGCAGAGATGCCATGGTAGTGGGTATGGCTGTACATGTTGGGGGCGGTAATGCTGAAGGGTCGGCGGCCGCATGGTGATTATGGAATATGGAGGGGTTCTGTGAAAATATGCAATGAAATGAATAAGAGTTGGTACAAGTGGATAGGGCTTGGTTTCAAATGAATTTACAGACTATAATCTTTAGAATCGAAGTTCAAACGGAGAAAATACCTGGTTTATATGGTGGAGGGAGTAGATTTGAACCTTTAGGGGGGTTCAAGGCGTAGGTTTTGGCCCTTTTCTCGCGAACTTATTCGAATTTGGCCTATGGGGAGTGAACTTGGGCCGTGGTGCTTGATTTGGCCCGCTTGGCCTTTTGGCCCACGCACGTGGGTGCGCAGCCTAACGGCTAGTGGGCCAGCCCAAGTTGTGTTGACAGCGGCAGCAACGGTGTTGGCGCAGACCCATAGGGCAGCGAGAGAGGGAGGCGACAGCCTTAGGCAACAGCGGCGACTTGGTTCGGTTGGACCGGAGTGGAGTGCCAGTGGTGGTTCACCACTGGTTCTCACAGTTAGTGGCGGTTTCGGCAGCGAGGGTCACCGTGCGACGGCGAGATCGATAAGTTAGTTCCGGTGGTGGGGTTGGATGTGTAGATTGGTGAGCAGGGTATGGTCTCCATGGGGAATCGTGGGAGTTCATCGGTAGCGGGGAGATAAGCATGCGTGGCGGCGGCGCTGTGATGAGAGAGGGGAGGCTCCGAAGTGCCAGGGTGGTGGGGGTTGGTGAGGTGGAGCTCCCTACTGGGTTAATCAGGCTAAGGTGGTACCGAAGTGGAGGATTTGGCATGGCGGGGGTGGAGCTGGAGCTCGGTGGCAGCTCTGGCTTGGGTGCGGAGCTTGCCGTGGTGGAATGGGAGGGGTAAGGGTCGATGAGCATGGGAAGGGGGCTCACCGTGTTGCCTTTTATAGACCGATGGGGAAGACGGGGCTGGCTGCGTGGTGCCGAGGTTGTCGCGGTGCGTGTGGGTGGCATGCGCCGAGGTATAGTGGTGGCATGGTGGAGAGGGCGAAGTGGGGCACGGGACGGTGTCAGGGATGCGAGGCCGTGGGGTAGAGCCGGCGTAGCGGTGGCGTTGCGGCCGCGTGTGTCATGCGCGGCGAGCCATCGAGCCACGGCCGTGCGCGTCGGGGCGGCATGCGTGGTGTGCACCATGTGTGCCATGGTCAGAGGGAGGCAGATGGAGGAGGAGAGAGGTGGCTGAGATAGGCTGGTGCAAGGTGGCCCAAGAGAGCGAGAGGGAGAGGCAGGCTGCAGTTGGGCAGTTGTGGTGGTGGACAGAGGGTGATGGGCCAGTTGGGCCTAGGCTAAGGGGAGGTGGGCTGAGGTCAGGCCGAGTAGAGAAGGGGAAGGTTTTTATTTTGAATTTTGGTTTGATTTTTACTAGAGATGTTTGGGGATTTTGTAGGAAATTTTGGAGGAACAACTGAGGGGAGTTTGGTGGGAGTATTTGAAGAAGGTATTTGGGGAATTTTAGAAGATTTATTGGGATTTTGTTGAGCTCAAAACTATATACTCGATGGCAAACAAGTTTCCGAAAATCGATTTTGAATTTAGAGGGAGATTCGGAGAAAATTTCAGGTGGTGATTTTCGGGGTGTTACAGCCCATGAGTGTGACCTTGGATGCGGGACTGGTGTCGTGAGCCATGAAATCACTTCTTGGAAGCCCAACAAGCATTTCTTGGTTTGAGCATTAAATCTGGGGCCCAGAGAGTTTCTTGGTTCTATCATCAAAACCAGGGCAAATTGCCGGTATTTCAAAATCGGAAAAAACCCCAAGGGATGAGCTACTGGACACGTGGAGGACATCGAGGGAAGGCAGAGAAACTAAAGACATCAAGGACTCCATCGTGGCCGTTCATTCAAGTTACCAGTAGTCTTTTCTAGCCTTTACAGGCGTCATAGTGTCAAGTGTCTATAATATAGGGGTCTAGTTGCAAAACTGCCTTAGGGCTTATAAGTGTGATATAAATAAGAGGTGGCCTGCCATTAGCGCTCTCTCTCTCTCTCTTGTCTGGTTTTAGTTGGTGCTTAGGGCCTTCAAACCCTAGATTTTCGAAATCCAAGCAAGAACTTCAAGATTAGAGGGTTTTAGAGTGATCTAGCCCCAAAGTAAGAGGGTACGAGTAGGGAGGAATCTTGGTGTACGAATCTATAGGGTATTGGGTAGGCTATCATAGCATGAAAAAGATTTCTTCTACCACATAAACACAGAAACTCGTACAAGCAAGGGATCATAGATTGTTACCACTAGGCGCGCAGTGCAGTGGAAGTGGAGTCGAGGCAGCCGAGTGCGGAGTTGCGCATGCCGAGTTGATGCAGCGGGAAGAGCCAATGCCGAGTCCTTCAACCGATCTCGATCAAGAACCCTCAGGCTGGCTTCGCAACCAGTCGGTTGATGAGCGTAGTAGTCATAGCAATGCCTCTACAGTATCCACACGTATGGGATGGCGACGCCAAGTTCTAGCGTGCTAGCACCACGAACTTGGTGGAGGTTCTTGAGAGATTGGACTAGGGCACGACTAGGGTTTTGCAGAAACCTTTTCTGCGATGGCTCTCACGCACACCAAAATTGGTTCACCCTGAGCTGCGCCCTCTCATGCATATATATATATATACATATATATATACATACATATATATATATATATATATATATATATATATATATATATATATATATGTATGTATGTATATATATATATATATATATATATATGTATGTATATATATACATATATATATATATAGTCTCCACTAATGGGCCTTTACCATAAAGGCCCATCTACTTGCTTGTAGATCAAGTATCCGAGTCCCAATAGAGGTCTAACTATGCATATGCGAGCTTCAAAGCAAGACCCGATGACTCGAGTCCAGATCGGACTCTGCAACGGCTCATGCCTGAGCCGATACGACACATCTCCATCAATCTCCCACTTGCCTAGGGCCATTATCCAAGTGTCCTAGGTAGGACCGACGACTGCGACTAGAGGGGGGTGAATAGGATCACTTAAAAACTCAAACTCACAACGCCCGCGTGGCAAACTAATGGACAGAGCTGACAAACGCTAGACACCGTCCACTGAACAGATACATGTCTAGCAAGCACTTGATGTCACCCACTGAGAGGGAACACACCAAGCGAGCGAAAGCACAAGACTCAATGATCACAAGATCGCAAGTCAGGCCAAGCAACAACTCAAGCACTAGAGCCTCGCCAGCCACTCAATGAACCAAAATGCACCCCACAGATCAATAGCGAGTTAAGAGTATGGGCATTCAACAAGATTCAGTGCAAGGTCAAAGCTAACCACAACAGAAGAACAATCTCGCAAAATGGGGCAGCAGCCCTAGCCACACCAGACTATCCGGTGCCAAGGGGCCGGACTGTCGGTAGTGGACGACGGGCTATTTGGTAAGAGAGGATAGTCCGGTGGTTGCGCCGGATTGTCCAGTACAGTCCCGAGAACTTGGGTTTCCAAACACAAAACTTTTCCATACTTCATGAGATTTTGCATAGGCTATCTTGATCCTATTCCAAAGCTATTCCCAAAAGATTAACTCAAAATGATCGCGGGATTAGCGGGAATTTCAGATCTCGTGAGAAGGCAATCTTTGTGCAAGAAAAGGGAATGACTTGCTCATGGCAATCCTGTGGGATTGGGATGAACTAACTCATAATCTCCACAGCATAGCAAATCCAAAAACACCAAAAGAAGTGGATTAACTCACGGGCAAACACAAACCACCAAAAGCCTTTGAGTTTCATCCAAAATTCAAACTAGAAGGGAGAAGGGAAATGGGATACACACATGCACTTGATTTGAGGATGAATCTTGCTTGGATTAAGATGGGAAATCAGTTTACACAGGATCCCTACAGCCTACCACCCTTCATATAATTCTAGGTTTGGAGACTCTTACCAAATGGGGTGTCAGAATAGATTGTGCTAGATGAATAGGTCACTTGACAACACCAGATGGTCAGAAAGTAGAGATCACTGCAATCAATCCTTCTAGATATTTACATCATATAGAAGCTAGGCCTACAGACGGTATACAGGTAGTGTGTGATTATCCAGATGCTTTTCCAAATGAGTTGCCAGGTATGCCACCTGACTGGGATATTGAGTTTCTAATAGACCTTTTACCTGGTACAATACCCATAGCAATGAGGCAATATAGAATGGCACTTGTAGAACAAGATGAGGTTAAAAAGAATATAGATGAGTTGTTAGCTAACAGATTTATTCATCCCAGTTCCTCTCCTTGGGCTTTTCCAGTTTTACTTGTTGAAAAGAAGGATACGAAGGCCAAGCGGATGTGTGTGGATTATTGGGCTCTGAATAAAGTAACCATTAAGAACAAGTACCCACTATCCCGCATTGATGACTTGTTTGATCAACTCCAAGGTGCTTGTGTTTTCTCCAAAATTGACTTGAGGTCTGGTTATCCATCAGTTAAAAATCCGTCCCTCTGATATTCCTAAGACTACCTTCACCACTAAATACGGCTTGTATGACTATACGGTAATATGTTTTGGTCTGACTAATGCTCCCGCCTACTTCATGCATTTGATGAACAAGGTGTTTATGGATTATCTGGACAAGTTTGTAGTGGTTTTCATTGATGACATTCTGATTCACTCTAAGACAGAAGCAGAACATGAGGAACACTTGAGGCTAGTTCTTCAGAGATTGAGGGAACACAAGTTATACGCCAAGCTGAGCAAATGTGAATTCTGGATTGACGAAGTGCCTTTCATTGGTCACATCATCTCTAAGGGTGGAATTGCAGTAGATCCAAGAAAGGTCAGCGACGTGTTGGATTGGAAGACGCCGCAGACACCATAGGAGTTTTGTGGATTTCTGGGTTTAGCTAGCTACTACCAGAGATTCATCGAGAACTTATCTAAAATTGCAAAACCAATGACTACTCTGCTCGAGAAGGATGCCGAATTTAAATGGACAGATGCCCGATAGGTTGCCTTTGATGAGTTGAAAAAGAGACTAACTACGGCACCAGTGTTGACATTGCCTGATCAATAGAAGAAATTCACAGTATATTGTGATGCATCGAGGGAAGGTCTAGGATGTGTTCTGATGTAGGAAGGAAAAGTGGTAGCCTACGCTTCACGGCAACTACGCAAGCATGAGTTGAATTATCCGACACATGATCTAGAACTTGCAGCAGTCGTGCATGCTTTAAAAATCTAGAGACATTATCTGTTTGGGCAACGTTGTGAGATTTATACTTATCACAGGAGCCTCAAATATATCTTCACCAAGAATGAGTTGAATATGCGACAACGAAGATGGCTGGAATTAATTAAGGATTGTGATATGGAAATTCACTATCATCCCAGCAAGGCTAACGTGGTGGCAGATGTTTTGAGTCAGAAGAGTTATGCTAATATGGCTTTGGGTTTCCATATGCCACGAGAGTTATGTGAAGAGTTCGAAAGCTTGAGCCTGGGTTTCCTACATCACACTACAGCAGCAGCGTTTGAAGCAGAGCCTACATTGGAGCAGGAAATAGGAAACACCAGAAGAACGATGAGAAATTGCAGGAGATTCGCGAGTTGCTTAAAGTGAGCAAGGCACCCCACTTCATGGAAGATGAATAGGAAACTCTATGGTACAAGAATAGGATCTGCGTACCAGATGTGGACAGCATCAAGAAGTTGATTTTGAGTGAGGCACATGACACAACTTATTCTATCCATCCTGGTAGCACGAAGATGTATTATGACCTGAAGGAGAGTATGGGATGAAGCGTGCAGTAGCTGAGTATGTGGCTATTTGTGATACCTGCCAGCGTTTGAAGGCTAAGCATCAGAGACCCGCAGGTTTATTGTAGCCATTGAAGGTTCCAGATTGGAAGTGGGAAAAATTACTATGGATTTTATTGTGGGTTTACCTCGGACACAGAAAGGTTATAATTCAATATGGGTAGTAGTGGATCGTTTAACCAAGGTAGCTCACTTCATACTAGTTAACACTACTTACTCTGGTGCAAAGTTGGCAGAGTTGTATATTTCTAGAATTGTGTGCCTACACGGCGTGCCCAAAAGGATCATATCTGACAGAGGATCACAATTTACTTCTCGCTTTTGGGAGGAGTTGCATGATTCATTGGATAAAAAGCTCAGATTTAGCACAACTTACCATCCACAGACCAACAGACAGGCAGAACGGACTAATCAGATACTTGAGGATATGTTGAGAACATGTGCAATATAGTATGGTACTAGCTGGGACAAGAGCCTACCGTATACCGAGTTTTCTTATAATAACAGCTATCAAGCCAGTCTGAAGAAATTGCCGTTTGAGGCACTATATGGCAAGAGGTGCAGGACGCCATTGTTCTGGAATCAGGCTGGTGAGAAGCAAGTATTTGGACCTGACATAATCCAGGATGCTGGACAGCATGTACGGGTTGTTCGAGAGAATTTGAGAATTGCTCAGTCCGGGGAAAGAAGCTATGCTGATGTTCACAGAAGGGATCTGACTTTCAAAGTGGGTGATCATGTGTACTTGAAGGTGTCACCGATGAGAGGGATTTGCAGATTCAATATGAAAGGGAAGCTAGCACCAAGATACATCGGGCCGTTTAAAATATTGGAGTGGAAAGGTGAGGTAGCTTACCGCCTAGAGTTGCCTCCTAGTTTGTCAGGTGTGCATGATGTGTTTCATGTCTCTCAACTGAAGAAGTATTTGAGAGTGCTTGAGGAGCAAGCACCATTCGAGGGATTGGATGTACAGGAGGATTTGACTTACACGGAGCATCCGGTGAAAATTTTGGACACATCAGAAAGAGTTATTAGGAACAACAGAACCAAGATGTACCGAGTACAATGGAGTCATAATATAGAGGCCGAGGCAATATGGGAACGAGAGGATGAGTTAAAGGCAGCATACCCCGATCTTTTTGCTAACCAGCATATTTGAATCTTGAGGCGAGATTCTTGTTAGGGGGGTAGGTTTGTAACACCCTGAATTTTCTTTCAGCATTTTACAATGAACATAACATGCTTTATTTAATTTTCCTAAGTTTATATGCCTAGCTCTTCATGTCATGATTTATTTATTTATCCAAGCAATTAGAATATATCATAGGCTCACTTTGTTTGTGCATTCATGCTGGTGCATTGATTTCTGTTTGTATGGTTTAAGGATGCAAATTCAAATTTATTTGAATTATCAGAGCCTTTCTTTCTCAATTGAAAAGGGAGTTCAAAAAAAAAGAAAGAAAAAGAAGAGAAGAGCTACGCGCAGCCCAGCAGCCTGGCCTCCTCTCCTGGCCCAGTTTACGCGCCACATGGGCTAGCCTGAGCGACCGAACAGCTCCTACGCTCCCCTTCCCCCTCTCTCTACCATGCGGCCCCAGCACCCCGAGCCAATGATAGGTGGGGCCACCCTATCAGGGCCTTCTCCCACCTCCCGCCGCTGCCCCGAAATCCTCGGCCGCCTCTCCCTGCTCTCTCTGTGCATGGCCCCACACACGTTCCGCAAGGCCCGGCTGCCAGCCTCTACTCCCGTGCATGAGCCGGACTCCACGCAGAGTCAGCGTGGACTCGAGATCGACCTAGGTCCGGGTCGAATCGGACCCCGGGCGACGCGCTCTGCTAAGCTCGACGAACCCAAGTCGGACGAGCTCCTGCCGCCCTATAAAGGGGCTTACCAATCCCACCGCCGCTCCCCTTTTCTGTTCTGTGCCCCAGCCCTAGCCCGAGTGCTCCACGCCGCCTTCGATTTCACAGCCAGAAGCCCACTCTGGTGAGCTCTTCGGCCACTAAATTGGCCGCCGTTAGTGATTTTCGAGCCAAATTGACCGTCGCACTTCCCTTTGCAGGACCCCACGACGCCTCGCCACCAGTTTCTTGGATGCCTAGAGCCGCTCCCTGGTGCCGTCCGCGAGCACCAGTCCCAGCCGCCCGCTCGAGTACACCGCCGGCCGCCCCTAGGTGAGTTCGCCGTGCCCCTCCTCCCCTATATGGCTGATCCTAGCCTCGTTTCACACCTCGTAACGCCCGAAGCGCCGCACTCCACCAACATGCCGCCGCACCCAGGCGGACTCTGCCGTAGTCGTTGGTCGCCGGCGGCCTGCCATGCCCTCTCTATTCCTAGCCGCCGGATCTCAATCCAATGGCCCTGAGCCGCCGGTGGTCGGTCAACCCCGGTTAAACGCCAGTCAGCCAAGGCCATTTTGCAAAAAGGGCCCCTGAACTTATGGGGAATTAACCCGCAGTCCACCGAAGTAGTGAGCAGGCCCTGAATTTAATGTTTTAAAACCTAAGTTTTCGAAAAATATTTACAATTGAGACCAATCTGTATTTAAAAGGCTACAACTTCATTATTTTAAATCCTTTATCGATGATTCTTGCGCCCGCATGATCGTAGAAATGTATAGAATTAGTTTAAACATGTTTTATACCCTGTTTTTATGTAATTGTGTACTGTTTCTTATCTTTTACCTTGTTTGCTTGCATGTGTGATCATATGAATGCTTGTGCGGTGCTATACATTCGTGCGTTGACATTGACCCACCAGTTCAGTTCGAAGAGCCGCCTCCTGAAGCTTTTGAGCAGCAGTAGCAAGGAACTTTTGAAGAAGACAAGTATAACATAAACAACACCCAATAATCTTTTTATCACTGCATGTGCATTTAATTTTGTATGCCTGTAAGGATATCACCTTAGCTACTTTTTATCCTGATATTTACCTTTTGGGAATGAATATGGTTACGTTGTGCTAGGTGCTGCGTGAACACATGTCCTTTTGTTAATTAATTTTGACTAATGGTTCTATGCAATTAATTGTTGGGCTTGACCATTAAGCGGTTCATGTCCATTTTAATAATCTGCTTTTTAGCAACATGGATTACGGATGCCTGAGCAATGTGCTCGTATGCTTTTGTGGCTTCTCTCCTTAAGGACCGGTTCACAAAGTCACCACCTAGGACAACAGTGCTACCACAAGGCTGGAATGGGACAGACTTAGCTGATTAATTAGGTTGTTTTAGTTTGCTGTAACTTACCTGCGGGGCAAGAGGGGAGGTTAGCTTCTGTGGCCCTCGCACTAATTGGGTTGAGTGTGCTTTACGTGATATATGTGCTTCTTCCCCTTGAGGCTTGCTCCACCGTTGCGAGCCTGAATCCTTAGCGGTTAATCTTACTTAAGTGACCTTTGTAAAGGCTTCGTAGTGTGCTTGCTAGTCATCTCACCTAAGGTGTGTGATGAACCCCTAGCATAGCTCACGACCTGTGGGTAAAGATGTACAACCTCTCAAGAGTGTAAAACTGACATGTCCGCCGTGCTCACGGTTATGAGTGGCCCAAACTCGTCCCAGTGATTAGTGGTTTACCCTGGTTTTGGTAATGGTGATGGTTATATCTGTTTAAATGATATTTAATTCTTTATGCAATATTTTTCGGCTGATGGTTTCTTTAATCAATAATAGTAATCAGGTTTTAAAACATTTTGATCAAATAAAATCCCATGCAGTCTGTCACCTAAACTTAGAGCCTCATGGTTTATGTTATATTTGTTGAGTATGAGTTGCTGTACTCACGCTTGCTTCTTTATATTTATTCCTTGTTAGGGGGGAAAATCCAACCGCTGCTCAGTTGATGGAGGTGCTGAAGATTATGTGCAAGACTACGATGAATATTAGGCGCTTCATTCACCAGTCGACGTCCCTGTGGTGCCCTAGCTATCTTTTATGTTTTACGCTTCCACAACGTTATGCTCTGTGTTAAAGACTTATGTCATTATGTAATGAAGATATATCAATGTTATGTACGCTTTTATCTTTGACATGTGTCTGTGGTACCTTTTAATTTGTCATGTATATGCGAGACTTGATCCTGGCGCATATATATATTTGCATGGTTTTGTTCGTTGGAAACCGGGTGTGACAAAATGATACGAACAGACGATTACTATGATGTCTTGATCTTCTTATTCTCCACGGCTCGCTTGGATGTATGTGACATAGCCAGTAGTCCGGAAGCTTCCCTTGGTTTTGAAGTCAGAATTTAGGAAACTTTATTCTGTGGGCTTCTTGGGCCGGGTCTTGGCCCAATCTTCTATCTTGACGAGTTTCGACCCACTCGCCAAGTCTTGGTAGCTTGGGTGGCGGTTTTGAGCTAAAGCCGCCAAAGCTCCCTCGAAACGCCTTCGCACCCTGCACTCGGGTTGGAGCTCCAGGCTGCAACCGACCTCCAGTCCATCGGAGCTGCCTCCAGTTCATCAGAGGGCTTATGCGTCGTCATGTTATCACCCCTCCATGTACAAAGCACCCATGGCCGACCGACGCCAAGTGTTGTGCCTCCGGTCCATTGGATGACTTGTCCCTCAGTCCATCGAGGTCTTTCCCCTTCTTCTAGCTCCAGTCCATCGGAGGGCCTCCTGTGCATCGGAGTGTTTGAGCTCGTTGACAATCACTCATCACACCTGCAGAGCAGTGGGGCCGGTCCATTGGCTCTCAATCTCCCCCTTGATGAGTGCATTGTCAACACCCTTAACTTGTAACCTAAAATAGAACAAAGACAAAAAGAAAAGCGTAAAATCGAAAAAAAGGAAGAAGATGTTGCTCAAAATGCCCAAAATCCAAACACAAGCAAGGAAGGGCAAATTGAAGCAACACGAACGAAGCCAAAAATTGATCCCCTAGGAAAAGGGAAACCGCTCAACGCATTCGATCAAACTAAAGCATGACACCTCAAGGAAGAGGCAAACTGGCTCAACACTGTCATGCTTTGGTAGAGCATCGGTTCCTCTAAAAAGAGGCAAAACACTCAACGCACTGATGCAAGAGCATGCTAAAAGCTCAAACTCCCCCTGAAATGCATCCTCACAAATGTAATAAGAGCGCAAAGCTCCCCCTCAACTCGATCTCCCAAGAATTCTCCCTCTTGATTCATAAACTCTCCCCTTGGGAACAGCAATTTCTTCCGCTTGTTGACAATGGACAAATCAAGGGTTCATAGAATCTGACTTTCCCTGAACTAGACAATTCCCCCTCAAAATATGCCGTGAAATGCAGGAAGTATACCATGAAGAGCTCATTAGGGATGAAAAGTTAGTAAGCACAAGTTCTAGCATACAGGGCAAGTAAGGGCAAGGAAGCATGCAATAAGCTCAAATGAATCTATCTTATACAGATCAAGAGCAAGCATGTTTTCAGGGTTGTTTTAAAAGAAAGCATAACCAACATGAGTAGGTAGGCATGAACAACAAGATGCTAGTAATGCATACAAGGTGTGCTACTCTCAACCAAAGCAGATATAACAGGCCATAAGCAATTTAGATACTTGCAATTTCAGAATTAACCACTTGTGAATCATAAGCAGGTACTAGGTATGCGCCAGTGGTTATTTACTTGTCTTGTCACTTACCAACCAATGCCAAGCCTAGGTTCAGAAAATCATCAGGAGCTTAAGACAAGGTTTGGTCATACACAGCTTAGTCCAAGTTCTTGCCAAAGTGCAAGGGCAAGCTATCCCGAACTGAGTCAGTGTGACAAGAAAATCCACCTGGATATTTTCAATTCAGCTCAAAAGACACCACTTGTAAACAGTTTTAATTCAGATTTCAGATTTAGGCAAGGTGTCATAAATACTTAGGCAACAACTTAACTAAGGCATATGACTAGCTTATCCAAGCATGAAAAGAGAGCATAGCATTCAACATTCCTACACATGCCAGGTAGCCAAGTCAAGTGGTGATCAAGCTCACAAATGATATTAGACAAATTCAAGAAGCTTAGCCAATCATGATCATGCAAGCACTATACAATCTAGCACAAGCAAGTACTAACTAGTCATTCTAGAAGAGCACTAGTGCTAGTGAAGTGAAAATGCATATGTTACATGAATGCAATGCATTATATAAAGAAGCAAAGAAAAGCAAAGACAAACAAAAAGAAAGCCTAAACTACCACAAAGCTACCCCAAACTAAGAGGGGTAACAAATGCCCAACTCCCCTTGCAAACGATCAAACATTTTTTGTTCTAGGGGTTTGGTTAGGATATCAGCTAGCTAGATCCCAGTTCCCACATGGACTAGATCTATCTCACCTTTCTCATAATTCTCCTTGAAAAAATGGAATCTGACCTCAATGTGCTTGGTTTTAGAGTGGAGACATGGGTTCTTTCCTGCACTAATGGAACTCGTGCTATCACTATATAGTGGCGCTCTCCCAAGGTCGACCCATGGTCTCCCAAAGTGGATTTCATCCAAAGCAATTGGGAACAACAGCTAGCAATAGCTACAAACTCGGCTTCTGTGGTGGATTGGGATACGCTTGATTGTTTGCGAAGACCCAAGAAACTGACAGGTCTCGGCAGTCGACTTGTGATCAATCAGACACCCGACATAGTCAGCATTTAAGTACCAACTAGGAAATAGGGTCAAACCTAATGATAACTACAGACCGAACTCAGGAGTGTAAGTGAGGTACCTAAAGATGTGTTTCACTGCTTGGCGATGTGACTCTTGTGGGGCCCAGAGGCAATCTCTCTCATTATGTGAGAGGTGCAAATTCCATCTTCATCCACTCACATCCCAATCCTTGTTTCGCAATGGACCTGAAAGTTACTTTTATAACTATCCAGTTACGGAATAGTGTTTGGTAACCCCTAAGTACAGCACTACACACAATGAGAAACAATGGTGATCTCAGGTCAGAGGATTTAGCGGGTATATCACTCGAGATCGCTTGATGGCACATTTAAGGATGACAATCCTAGCAACGTCTCGGAATTAGTCAATCCGACACCATGTTCTCTAACATCTATCCATATCATTGATTTGATATCCAATATCTATGTTCCATGAGACATGATCATCAATCAATCCATATGCTAGCCCTTAAATCATTAATATCCCATGTAAAGAGTATATGCTAGGGACCATTTAGAACACGTCATTTAAAAAAGAGTCACACGAATGAGTCACGCACACGTTGATCCATTGTTTAAAGCAGCATATTCAAGGAACAAGAATGAATAACATTTATTCGAAATAAAACATAACAAATTCTCATCCCACATACACTAGAGTCAACTCAGGTATCCAATACCCATTAATTTCATGTGTGCCTCAAACTTAGATTGTGGGAGAGGCTTCGTTAATGGATCATCTACATTTAGATCGGTGTGCACTTTACATATCTTCACATCACCTCTATCAATAATCTCTCTGATCAGGTGATATCGCTTGAGTATATGTTTGGATTTTTGGTGTGACCTAGGTTCCTTAGCGTGTGCAATGGCACTGATATTATCACAGTAAAGGTTCAATGGGCACGAAGCACTCAGAACAACACCCAACTAAGAAACAAACTTTCTAATCCAAACTGCCTCCTTTGCATCTTCCGAAGCTGCAATGTACCCAGCTTCTGTTACAGAATTGGCTACCATATCTTGATTGAAACTCTTCCAACTAACCGCTCCACCTTGAGGCAGAATATGAATCCGGCTTGCGATCTACTATCGTCTTTGTCTGATTGAAAACCAACATCGGTGTTACCCTTTACAACGAGCTCTTCCTCACCTCCAAATAGTAGGAACACATCCTTAGTCCTTCTCAAGTACTTAAGGATATTCGTTACAGATATCCAGTGACCTTCACCTGGACACAATTGGTATCGGCTCGTAACACTTAGAGCAAAGGAAACATCTGGGCGAGTACATATCATGGCATACACGATGAATCTGATTACGGAGGCATATCAGATCTCATTCTCTTTTGCTCATCAGTAGTCATTGGACACTGAGTCTTGCTCAATATCGTGCCAGGTGACATGGGCAAGAAACCTTTCTTGGAATCATGCATGTTGAATCATTTTAAGACCTTGTCAATATATGTACTTTGGCTTAGTCCAATTAAGCGCTTTGATCTATCTCTATAGATCTTTATGCCCAAGATGTAAGCAGCTTCTCCCAAGTCCTTCATTGAGAAACTCTTTCTCAATGAGTCCTTCACAGCTTCCAATATAGGAATGTCATTTCTGATCAATAATATGTCATCAACATATAAGACCAGAAAGACGAGTGTGCTCCCACTAACCTTCTTGTATACACAAGGTTCTTCAATGTTCTTGATGAAACCAAACCCTTTGACCACTTCATCAAAATGTAGTTCCAACTCTGAGATGCTTGCTTGAGTCCATAAAGGGACTTCAAAAGCTTCCATACCTTCCTCGCATTCTGTGGATCGACAGAACCTTCAGGCTATGTCATGTACACATCCTCACTTAGATTTCCATTAAGGAAAGCCGTTTTGAGATCCATTTGCCACACCTCATAATCATGATATGCGGCAATTGCTAGGAGGATCCAGATAGATTTTAGCATGGCTACGTGTGAAAACGTTTCATCATAATCGACACCCTGACGATACCCTTTTGCCACAAGCCAGGCTTTATTGATGTGAACATTTCCATCAGCGTCTGTCTTTTTCTTGAAAACCCATTTACACTTGATAGGTTGCACCTCATCAAGTAGCTCGACCAAGTTCCAAACTTGGTTGTCAGCCATGGATTTCAACTCAGATCGCATGGCCTCCAGCCATTTCTCAGAGTTGGGTCCCATCACAGCTTCTTTGTAAGTCTTAGGCTCATCGTTGTCCAACAACAATATATCATGCCAACCCATGGTGAGGAACATGTATTGGTCAGGTGCACGATGTGGACTTTGTGACCTACGTGGGGCTAATGGCGTTTCAACAGAGTGCTTAGCATTTGACTCATCCTGTTGGAAATCAGTCGGACTAGAACCATTTTTGTGATGCCCCCGGCATCTCGAAAGTCTTAACACGCGATTAGATTAGCGATAGTCAAGGATTTGGCTTAATGATGTTTAAGAGAAGAGCAACAACTAGGCTAGTAAATCACGAAGTCAAAAATTTTCTAGTGGAATATGCAAAACCCCTGAGTGCACTTGTCACTATAGTTCAAAATATGATGTGTTTTGGACCAAACTCTCTATAACAAACTTGTAGAAAATTTCATGAGGAATAACTTTGGTATTATGTGTGTTGACATGCATAAAGATTTGCAAGGTGTTTTAGCTCATTTTCTATCTTCTACTGAATTCTGTCCAAATAGACCTGAATGGAAAATTCAAATTTTGAGCAACCAAAAGACATGATCATGCAAAACATTATATATGAAAGTTGTAGATAATTAAAAACTACAAAACATTTGTATAATACTATTTCTATGAAAATGAGAATAAAATAGACTTTAGGAATTTCTAAGTTTGCATTAAACCTTGGTCAAACTGGAGTCAGCAGGTTAAATTCAAATTTAATCATATTTAAACTTGGAATCTGATATTACTCCTTTTGACAAAGTTGTAGATCTAGAAGATTAGAACAACTTTTGTATTTTGGGTTTTGTCAAATTCGGCCTCTAGGATGTTCAAAAATAATAATTTCTAAAACCTGTCTCAGCAGTCAAACAGCTTTTTTTTCAATTTTCCGAATTTATTTTCCACCCTGCAGTCACTGACGAGTGGGGTCCACTCGTCAGCCCGCCTCGGCTCCGCGTGGGGACGACAGCTCTGTGGGTCCCACCTTAATTAGTTTCCATGGACTCGGTCCAGTGGACCGCTTCTCTTCTCTCTCGCTCGGTCCCACCAGTCAGCGTCCCGCAATCCATGGACCCGATCCACCCACGCCCTCTCTCTTCCTCCTCTTCTCTCGCTCGCCCACGCGGCGCCGGCGTCCAGGGCTGCCGGCCACGCGCCGCTTGCCACTGCTGGCCACGCGCCGCCCGGCCTGCCCCCGCCCAGGCCCCAGAAGCTGGAGGGCGCCTCGGCACCCTGTCCCTTTCCCCGCACTCGCCTGCTCTTCCCGGCTCGCCTGCTCCCCGGCCTCGCCTCTTCCGGCAACGCCGTCACCGCCATTGGAACTCGCCCCGAGCTCGCGCGCCGGCCTCCTCCGGCCGCCTCTGCTCCCAGCAGCAAGCGCTCCGTGGTCGCCCGGCTCCACTCCACTGATTCCACCTGGTCTCAGCGCCTCTCTGCCCTCCTCCGCGTGGAGCCCGACACCGTCCACCTAACCCCGCTCGGAGCTCCTTCACCGCCGTCGCCGGCCTCCTCCGCGGGTTCCCCGCCGCTATAGGTAGGGGGTAAGTGTTCCCCGCGCTCTTCTCCCTCTCCCTGACCGCCGCTGGCCGGGCTGTCGCACCCTAGCAGGCCGGAGCCAGCGCCACCGCCGCCCTCTCTCCTCCCTGGCGCGAGGAGGAAGAAGACCCAGGGAGGAGATGTCGTATTTGCATTGGAGCCCTCCGGTTTTCACGGATTCACATTCAGATCCAATGCGCTATTCACTGAGTCATCGGATCCTTACGTGCTAGCCCCCGATATAATAGATAATCACGTTTAGGTCCC
Source organism: Paspalum vaginatum (assembly GCA_030272315.1). Taxonomy (NCBI): domain Eukaryota; kingdom Viridiplantae; phylum Streptophyta; class Magnoliopsida; order Poales; family Poaceae; genus Paspalum; species Paspalum vaginatum. The sequence goes on along the minus strand of CM059015.1, from coordinate 25,934,574 downwards.
TGTCTGTTATGATTTTTGATTTATTAAATTTCTATAAACCGAGAACTTTGAAAAATTCATAGGAAATCAAATAAAAATCAGAAAAATGCAAACTTTATTGCATTGTACTCCTCTTAAGCAGCTCTACAGAATGGAAAATAGAGTGATCCATGAAATGACTGTGTTGCCCCTGAATGCTTGCATATTAAGGTTTCTTAAATAATTAGCAAAACTAAAGCTAGACACTTTCAAAAATTATGAAACTTGGATAGTGACTTTTATATGATGATTAGGATCTATGGTGGTTTTTGGAAACCCTAGTATGCAATGCTTAATTACTATTCTACCCCTATGTATGTACTTAGTGTATTTTTAGAGTATGAAAATATATACCATACAAAACTTGTCCAGAAAAATCCGTAGAAATTATATTGTACTAATTTGATCCAATATAGCCTAGTAGTTAAGCATATAGTGAATCATGAAAAAGAGTTCTAGATAATAGTAGACACCGGTCTTTTCGCATAAATCGATGCTATTCAGTCACACACCCCCACGTCGTTTTATGTGACAAGCTAAGCTATCTTAGGTGATGGCTTGTACGATTTCTTAGCGCTAAACGAGTCTCATCACAAAAATGCATAATGTTATTCCATAAACCCTGATTTCTTGCATTGCACTCGCATCATGAAGCAAGCATTGCACTAATACATGCTCCAATTGCACCATGTCATGCATATAGATTCCGCGAACGAAGGACAACCGCCGAACCAAACCAAAGTAGAGGAGCCAGAAGAGGAGCTGCACCAAGGACCGGAGGACCAGCAGCAGGAACCAGACTACGCTCCGGAAGAAGCTACTGACCCTAACGAGGAAGGTAGGCAGGACCATGAATTCTCCCAGCTAATATGATGAATGATTGTTTCATTACGCATCCGCATTAGGAGTTGTATGAAAACAATTGCATTAGATCTCCTGGCCGCCCTGGCCCTAGCACCTATATATAGAGTTCGTAGGACGAGTTGCCTAGGCTCTGCTACGTGCGAGTAGACACGAGTGAAAGGAGTCACTCGTCGCGTAGGTGTTTTCAAAGGTTACAAAACTTTTACTATTGAGGAAGTAATACTATGCTCCTGATTTAAATGGAGACCGGGCGGAGAATAATTTTATTATGTGGTGTGCGTTTGGCTCCGCTCGAGTCGCATAAGGCCCGTCCGCTGTTCGCCTATTGGTCCGCATAACATTGCTAGAGTGCTTAACCGGGAAATGGGACCGGTGAAGTCTTACCTGGGTTTGTCCGAAGTTTTCGAGGCTCCGCTCATCCACTTGCTGGAGGCCGATGGGCCCGGGGGCGCTTGTACTCGAGGGAGGGCTGACCCGGTGCGGCCGTGGTATCGCTCCTAAGGGAGGGCTGACCCGGTGCGGCCGTGGTATCGCTCCTGAGGGGGCACAACCCGGGGGTTAGGTGAGGGCGCTTTGAATCTTGGGACAAGACAGGTGGAGGTGGGGGCTATATGTGGGAACGTGATGGCTAGTAAGCATATACCCCTGGCATAATAGTTATTCCCGGGAATTAAAAATCGATTCGAATCGCTGATGCCCACTAGGTGTGGGAATGCCAATGCCTTTGACGTTCAACGTAGTAATTACTTAAACTCTCGGTGTTTAATACTCATGGTTTTTGGAATACCACATGTTTGAATTGAATTGTTTACATTACTGCAAGTTACAGTTGTGTTGAAGGTTATACAAATGATGAAATCTTACTATTTATGTTACACATGTTACTGTTTAAAACTAAAGGCTAAGGATCCACTTGCTAGTAAGCCGCTTCGCGTCAGCCGTAAGCCAATTTCCATTAAGACCTACTGAGTAATTAGTACTCAGGGTTTGCCCCCACATTTTGAGCGCAGGTATGGAGTTCATGGTGTGCACTTGTGTTGGAGGCGGGGCATGCCCTCATTTAGGATGAGATGACATAAGTGGCACGAGGGCAACATCGGTGGGCTCAATGTTGTACCACTAATGCAAATCTTTTGGTGATAACATGGTGACCCTAAACTTATATTTCCGCTGCAAGAAACTTTCAAACTTACTACCGTATAACATTATGTTGGACTTGTATTTTATGAAAAAAAACTGGTTTGTAACTAAGTCTGATTTTATGCTATTCAACTGCCTGTGATGATGTTTCTGTTGTGGCTCCATCGTGAGTCAGATGTGTATGATGTCGGTTCCTCTGGGAAAAGGTAATATCGGGAGTCGAATGACTCTCGACGGACGACCGGGTTTAGTTCGGTCTAATCGCTACTGCAAGCCAGAGGTGGCAGGTGTGCTTAGTCCGGATTAAATCGGTGGTTCCGCCACAATTTTCTAGTGTTTCTCAAACCTCTTCGAGTTGCACTTGGTTCTGACTGGTTTCATCTTTTAAGAGAAACTCTTTCTCCACATAGACACCATTTCAGGCAACAAACACTTTTGCTTCCTCCTGGTTATGAAGTAATATCCTTTGGTTTCCCTAGGATAGCCCACAAAGTAGCATTTTTCCGACTTAGGATGGAGCTTATTAGACGTCAAACGTTTGACATAAGCCTCGCAACCCCAAATCTTAAGGAAAGATAAACTGGGACTCTTCCCAGTCCATATCTCACATGGTGTCTTATCCACAGACTTCGATGGAACTCTGTTCAGTGTGAATGCAGCAGTTTCAAGAGCATAACCCTAGAAGGACAACGGAAGACCAGTCTGACTCATCATCGACCTCACCATGTCCAACAAGGTTCGGTTCCTCCTCTTAGACACACCATTCAATTGTGGTGTTCTGGGTGGAGTCAATTGTGGAACAATTCCACAACTCTTCAAATGATCATTGAACTCTTGGCTCAGATATTCTCCACTACGATCCGATCGTAGGAATTTTATCGTCTTGCCCGAGTGGTTCTGTACTTCACTCTGATACTATTTGAACCTTTCAAACGACTCGGACTTATGTCGCATTAAGTAGATATAGCCATACCTACTAAAGTCATCAGTAAAAGTAATGAAATACTAAAAACCACCTCTAGCTACTGAGCTCATTGGACCACATCCATCTATATGTACAAGGGACAACAACTCCGGTGCCCTCTCACCTTGACCAGTGAAGGGTGCCTTTGTCATCTTGCCAAGCAAACTAGATTCACATGTCTCAAATGGTTCATCATCAAATGAGTCGAGTAATCCATCTTTATGGAGCTTCTCTACACGTTTCTTGTTAATATGGCCCAGAAGATAATGCCAGATAAAAGTAGGATTCAAACCACTTGGCTTAAGTCATTTAACATTAATGTTAAGAATCGGTTCATCCTCAAGATCAAGAACATACAATCCATTCACTAATGAACAATGTGCATAGAGATAGAGCATGTTATCCAAATAAATAGAACAACACTTGTTCTTTATTATTATCTCATAACCACCATCCTCCTCTAAACATGAAGATGAGATAATGTTTTGCTCAATGATGGAATGGATTAACAATTATTTAACTCCATCACTAATCCTGAAGGAAGCGACAAGTGATATGTGCCGACTGCCAACACAACAACCTTTGCTCCATTGCCGAGCGCACGTCCAACTCTCCTTTTGCAAAACTTTTATTCTATTTTAGTCTCTGCAATGATTTGCAGGTATGAATCATCGACCTGGTATCAAATACCCATGATTCACTATAAGAAGTTGCAAGATTAATTTCAACAACATTAATACCTGAAGTGGAAGCCTCGCTTCCCTTCTTTTTCTTCTCTTCCAAGTACTTCTGGCAGTTCCTCGACCAATGCCCACTGTCACCACTGTGGAAGCACTTGTCCGAGGGAGAGGGACCAGCCTTAGGCTTAGCATCAGGTTTTGGCTTTTGGATCCCATCCTCAGCCTTACCTTTGCCCTTGCCCTTGGGCTTCCTCTTCTGGCTATCCCTTTGAACCATCATCACATGAGTTGAGGTTTTCTTGATGCTATCACTGGCAGTTTTAAGCATCCTATGCAACTCGGTTAGAGTCTTATTCAATGTATTCATATGATAATTCATAATGAACGGCGTGAAACTAGGAGGCAGAGATTGGAGGATCACATCCGTCGCAAGCTCTAGCTCAAGCTCAAAACCAAGTCTGTCGAGTGCCTCGATGTGACCAATCATCTTGATCACATAAGGGCTGACTAGACTGCCTTCAGCTAGCTTACAACCAAATAAGGCCTTTGAGGTGTTAAACCTCTCGACCCCTTGCTTGGTTCTCAAACATGCCACAGAGCCCTTCAATCATATTGTAGGCATCCGAGTCCACATATTGTATTTGAAGCTCAGGGGACAACCAACATTGCTTGAGATCAAGACAAGTCATTACAATGCTTCTCATGAGCCCTGCGCTCAGCTGCGGTAGCACTAGCCTCAAGGTCCTTAGGATAGGGATGCTCAAAAACATATTCCTTTTTCTCTTTCTTGAGAACAATTCTCAAGTTTCGATATCAATTAGTAAAATTTGTTCCAGACAACTTCTCTTTATCAAGAATAAATCGCAAACTAAAGCCAGAAATTGGAGCAAGATTAGCGGCCATGATCAACTACAACAGGAAATAAATATGCAAAGTCTCAGCATAATGTTTTATGTAGATCTTTTATTAAACAATTTTAACAAAAGATACTCCCACTATATGTTTTGCAATCGTATTACCTTTCACAACACATAGTGAACGAGATCCACGTTTATCCAATCTTCTAGTGAGCTTTCGCATCACTGTTTGAAACTTAGAGAAACCGGTAGACAACCATTGTCAATCACATCCTATGTGATTCTCGTTTGTTGGGTGGCATCCCATGTCGAACCATCCAATGCCATGCCCAAGGCCCAAACCCGATTTAGCAGCCTCGTCAAGCAAAACAACCCCATACGCGTAGATGTCCGATATCCACCCTATTTGATTAAGATAGTTGAAGGCACCCTGCTTTGGCAGACCCACCAAACAACGATCAAAATCCTTATAGGTGTAGTGATTGGAAGGCAGTCAAGAATTCTTGAATTTTTCTAAGGGAATCTATTCTAACACATCTAATGTAAGGAAAAATAGGTAGTGATAACAAAAACTATGGACCATAGATCGAATCTAATAAAATTCATCGGGTTGATCCAATCAAGCTGAGTGCAAGTTTCATCCTTGTACATCACATCGGCTCATCCAATGAACCAGTCTAGATAGCCTGTAAGAGATCCAATCTGTTACCATCAATTCATCCAATGAATCGATGCATAGAACCTATAACAGATCCAATCTATTATCATGGAGCCACAATTATCCAATCTACTACAGTATTAGATCCAATATATTACATCGATCTAGATCATAAGCTATGTACGATCGGCTTTGATACCACTATAGGGTTACGGAGTAGGCTACCCTAGCATGAAAACGATTTTCTTTTACCGCGTAAACACAGGAACACGTACAAGCAAGGGATCATAGATTGTTACCACTAGGTGTGCAATGCAAAGGAAGTTGAGTTGAGATAGCCAAGTGAAGAGTCGCGCGCGCTGAGTCGATGCAGCGGAAAGAGCCGATGCCGAGTCCTTCAAACGATCTCGATCAAAAATCACTCGGTCAGATTTGCAACGAATCGGTTGATGAGTGTAGCAGTTGTGGTAACACCTCTACGGTATCCACATGTACAGGAAGGCGATGCCAAGTTCTGGCATGCTAGCACCATGAACTTGGTGGAGGATATTGAGAGATTGGACTAGGCCACAGCTAGGGTTTCACAGAAACCTTTTATGCGATGGCTCTCACGCGCACCAAAACTGGTTCACCCTAAGCCGCGCCCTCTCATGCATATATATAGTCTCCACTAATGGTATTTTACCATAAAGGCCCATCAGGATTCTAATTGCTTGAGTATCAAGTATCCGAGTTCCGACAGAGGTTCAACTGCACATACCATATGCAAGGTTCCGAGCCAGACCCGATGGGTCAAGTCCTAATCGGACTCTGCATCAGCTCATACCAGAGCCAATACGACTTAGAGTCGGACCTAGAAATTGCCACACAGGCACATCTCCATCAGAATCTTCATCTTGTAGTCTGGATCTAAGACCTCTTTGAGGCAATCAATAGATGGATTTCGTGTAGCCTTTTGTGTGTGCTTGTTTCCTCCCTCTCTTGATTGGCTTTAGATCTTGGTTCTTTTGTCTTTTGGTGTGTTTGTGCTTGACCAAGCCTGAGATCTTTCTCTTGCCAATGCTTTGGCCTGCAAGGATGTGGTTGGATTGTGTTTTTTCTTGCCCAATCTATTGATCCACGAAGAGCACCACGTTTTTACGTTCTTGCCTTGTGGACTTCATTTTGGGGACAAGTTGAATCCATCGAGGAATTATTGGGCCTTAGCCTTGATCTATTGGAAATAGCTCCTCCATGGCCTAGACAAGGTCCTTGTGAAGTTTGGAGTCCATTTGGGTAAGATTTGGATTGGATCTTGAGGATTCGCGGGTTGTTTCTCTCCTCGGGCTACCCTGTTTCATACCGCCGGACCGTCCGGTGGTGGTGCACCGAACCGTCTACTACATTGGGCTGAGCTCGGGTGGAGTTCACGAGGTTCAGCCTCAGCCGGCCTTTTTGCGAGCACCGGACCATCCGGTGGTGGTGCATCGGACCGTCCGGTGAGCATCGGACCGTCCAGTGGTTGTTCACTAGACCATACGGTGGTGCTTGTTGTGAGGGGCAACCCCTCAGGCCAGATCATCGGTGGTCACACCGGACAGTCCGGTGCTTGACTGTCGGATCGTCCGGTGGTGTACCACTGGACCGTCTAGTGCTGTTTGCCCTGCTATCTTTGGCTCGTTTTGTGTCGTTTCCAATTGGCGTTTGAGCGAGTGGTTTTTTGTGTTTCCGCATGGCTTTCCTCTTTGTGTCCTAGGGTTAGTAGCTTGTCTTTGCTACGTGATCTTGCACATTTGAGAAGAGAGGTTTGTTGGGGTTGTAAGTTTTAGGCGTTGACCTATTCACCCCTCTAGGTCGCCTTTCGGCCCTCACAAACTAGGAAATTTCATTTGACTTTGTGCGGAGTGGCAGCCTCCGTGGCCCAGTAGTGGTGGTGTGTCGTGTGGCTACCAGGGCGAGAGGACACCGGTGCGGTGGACGGGGAGTAGCACAGGTGCAGGGCAATGGGGGTCACATCAACGTTGGCGTTTAGGCTATCTAAACACCTTGTTACTCCAAATTTATCCTCTAAAAAGAATCTTCTAGAACAGTGAGCAACATTCTTTCCTCCATATCAACATCCTTGCATTCCTATTCGCCTATATATTTCCTCCACATCAAACTACCCAATATTTTATTAATCCATCTCCTTTTACCTATATACCAAATTATCCATAATACTAATAAATAGTAATAATGCACCACAAAACATTAGCAGCGTTAAAAATATAGGAAAACGATTTTTACATAATCATATAAACACAAATCACTAAAAAAATAAAATAAAAATCCCTAAAGCCCCTGGCCCCATCGTCCCACCCTCCCTCTTAAGTCTCCACCCCTCTCACTCCGGCCACCACTCGCCTCCTTGCCTCCGCCACGGCCCGAGCGCCACCTGTCGGCCTCTCCCTATGGCCAGATCCTAGATGCTGGCTCCATAGGCCGCCACACCGCCGCCTCCACACATGGTTCCACACCGCATCGCGGAGCCTCCGCCACCCCGCTTGGGCGCCTCCTCCTCCGTCGGCTGCATCCCCATCCGTCCCTGCAGCCATCTCCTCCGTGCGGCCTCCTGCATGCCGGCCGCGTCGCCACCCACCCCGGCCGCCTCCAGCGCCAGCCACAACCTCCACCATTAGGTGCGCCTGGATGTCCCTGCCACCGCCTCAATCCGGCATGTGCCCTTCTGCAAGGCACCATGCCGGGGCTCCGCTGCCTCCGCATCGCCTCTCTCCTCTTCCTATTGAGCTTGGGAGGTGAGGGGCCAATGGGGACCAACAGCGCGGTGGTCCGGTGGCGGCGCAGTGCCCAATAGCGGCTGTGGGGTGACAGGGTGGCACGGCGTATGCGGGCCTCGGATGGGGCATGTTGGAAGCGGGGATCTCGCGGTGGCTACCTAGCGGGGTGGCATGACGACTGCATGGCCACGGGGTGGCTAGGCAATTGTGGTGCGAGGGTGAGTTGGAAACCGAAGGCGGTGCAGGACTTGGGGCAGGCGATGGACATCAACCCGGAGGCAGTGCGGGACATGGGGCGAGCGATGGACGAAAGGTGGACTCAGGTTGTATCTTTTAAGTAGGACAGAAGGTCTTTAGGGTCTTCAATATGTACTATTGACCTTATTAATCTATGCTTGTGTCCGACGTGCATTTATTTTTATCATTAGAGATATGTAAACTTTATAGAAAGATTTTACGGTGGTTGGAATGGTACTACTTTTTTATTTTTAAAAGCCTTTATGCCCTTAATAGAGATTAAAAAAATAAAAATATGGATACCGATGTCATCATTTTTGGTACCAGACCCTCCTATTTGGTACCATCTGGTACCAGTATCGTGGTGCCGCCTATTTTTAAGCAGTTAGATCTTATTTGATGGACGGTTTCTATTTTTTCCAACCACCGTAAAATTTGTAAACTTTATATACTAGCAAACAACAATTCCATATAGGTTGTGTTGCCGAATAATCAACTACCAAAATTTCATAAGCACAATGCTAGTGTTATGATCCTTACAGTAAGATAGTATATTGTTAGGTTGGCTGGCAATTACGCATGCTCATCATATTATACTTATTATATATGCATCTCTTCTGTGATCGCCATTATGTTTTATCTCTTGGAGATTGTTTTTTCTTCCAATCCTTCATATTCAACCTCAAAGGAATAAGAATATAACATTAATTATCATCCCACTTTACACGCTTATAACATATGAAACGAATACAAGTCGCAGATAGTGAGGAAATGGAAGCAGTACGGTATTGGGAAAGCTGGGTATAATAGTGGCACACAAGTTTTAGCGTAGTTTAACGTCCATCGGTACCAATCCAGCAAGCAGATGTATTTCTGTCCCTTTAATTTAGTTTTGATGGTATTCTCCGTTTCCAACCGTACAGGAATCGGGTGAATGTTTGGCGGCAAAAAACTGCCGAAAATAATACTGGCCACAAGTATTGCCGCCCAAAATAAAACTATAGGAATTGGTGAGCTTATTTTTGGGATTATTTAGCCGCTGAAGGCTTTCGCATTTCCTGTAGCGAAAATACAGGAAAGTATGCTTCAACATTGTCAAAAATCAAATGAAAGGCTAGTGCATCATGTATCATTAGTACATAAACACTGGGCACTACGGCTCTCATGTCAACGCGACAATGCCAGTTCCAAAAGAATGGGTAACAATGATGTTACACTGTCAGATCTACAGAAAAAATATTAGTACCGTTATATAGATTTATAGTTTTATCCATCAAAGAGTCCAAAAGGTAGCCCAAAACTGTTTTGCAGTATACATACATTATAGACAGAGGTGGGTTTAAAATATGACGCATGGAAGGGCTTTGTGACGAGGATAGCCTAAGACTCAAATCTGTTGCTGCTGCTGCAACACTATGCACTAGCTGCGGAATCCTATTATATTACTCACCAGAAATGGTAGGCCACGTTTAGACTGAGTTCGGGTGTAAATAGTCGTATACAGTATAAAACGACACAATAGCAACACTATTCGAAGAAAGAGAAATAATTAGAATAGTGAATAGAAAAACAGAATAGACGATTTGCTGAAGTCAGTCTTAGATTTAAAATTTTGCGCCACACACCATGGCAATGACACGTACATATTGTATACGGTCTACTTCAGAGGAAGATGCGGCAGCGAAGCTAGATCATCTGCTGCAGCTAGCGGCAATAAGCGGGTAGGGCTGCGAGCGGTGTATGTCTTCTAGCTTTTTGAATCTTTGGTCGGTAACCTTATACAGCTGGGTGATTTAACACTGCCACATGCATGTTCTCTAAGGTTATAATGAAATTTGGAGCACCTAAGGCTATTCTCACCGAAAAACTCGTCTAACCGCATATGTTCCAAGTTCTTCTCCGCCCACACGCGCACAGTGTTTTAGGCAAGGTACACGCTTTCTGGTGAAGAAAGTCTAATAAAGTATTTTCTTGCCTCTCGAGAACAACTTCTAAAATTTGGTTTGTTACCCTTTATTTCTTCCCCTCGGTGATTCTACATAAAAACATACGCAGTTCAACCGTTATTTGTCATATCCGTAGCTTCCTACAGCACATTGGCAGGTGCCCTCGAAAAAAAAAACAGCACATTAGCACTTGAAACAAAATATAGTGTCAACCAAAAACTCCCTGAATATTCTATGATGTTCAATCGCGATTTGCTCGCATCCATCTAGGATTGTTCAATTCCGGGCGCATGATCTGCTGGGTGACCAGAGATTTCATGGATTTGATCGCTCGGGGTACCAAGGAGCGTGCATGGACGGATGGATGGATTAAGACTATTCACAAGTTCGTGTATTTCAGCGTTTATATTTCAAAAAAATTTTGTCACAGTGTGCGGTTGGCACCGTCATCGGCGTTTTGGGCGCCGTGCTCTGAATGGTCTAAGGCTACCAAAGAGTCTATTCAAACTTTCGAATTTCAAATTTCTCTCTGTATACAATACGTCTTCAGTGCAAAACAGTATTTTGGGCATCCTTTTTGAACTCTTTGATGAGCATGGTCTAAAGCTGAATCTAGCACCTCTCCTATTCCTTCATCCTCTATCACATTTCTAATCATATTTTTCTGTGTACAGTGCAAAACAGTACCATAATAACGTAATATTCCTTAGATTCAGGCTAATATTACTAGGGCATGCGCGGCGCATCGGGCTGGGTCAGTAAAATAAGTAATGCTGAAGAGATGATGACGGTGGTTATTAAACTAGTAGTAGTTCTACTGATGCATCTGGGAAAAGCACCCATGGCCTTTTCTGCCACAAGGAAAGGGTGGTCAGAGTCAGAGCCGGGAGCAATTATCTATTCATCTATCACGAAAAAAAGCCTGAGCTCTTGCTCTGGAGCTGCTCCTTTGATAATTCAGATATTGGGTGTTTCATCATGGCTGCAGGTTAGTAGCAGTAGCTTTTGAATCTCGAGGGAGGATGCATTCCATAACAGGCACTGCCATGTCTGCATTCATAATACTGGTACTCTATTCTCTTGGCACGTTTGAATACAATGCATCTTCGTTTATCCCATCATTATCTCCACCTGCAACTTTACCCTTGCTATATATGTGCTGTGGTTTGGTGTCATAAACAAGTACCAGTGGTAGTTGTAACATTCAAACCCTAATCAAACGGGGGACGTGGACACTGATCACGAGCATCTTTTTATTCCAAACCGGTCAAAAGCGTAGATTGGGATGTTGGACAGGGTTGGGCCCCCACCCCACCCGCGGCGGAGAACAAACGCCCCAGCTAGCTGCAGCCTAATGGATCGAGCATTAATTAACGTAACCTCAGCGCACTGTCCATGAGACACGGTATATTTTGCGAGAAAAAAAAATACTGCATCATCAATCAGCTTCTGGTGCACGCAGGCAGGAGCAGGACGCGCTAGCGCTGCTGGGCCGGCTGCAGTCGGCACTCGGCACTCGGCTGGCAGATCCGATCAGCCGTCGCCATGCTCCTACCATTGTTGGCGCTGTTCCCACACTCGAGTACTACCACTAGTAGTATAGTACAGTCCCTGCCGCAGCAGAGAGCTAGCGCTAGCTTGTTCAGAGGTGCACGGACGTGTCAGGCGGAGGGCTTCAGAAAAACATCACGACTGTACCGTTCTTGTTCCAGGGACATCCTGGCCGGTACCTGACACCAACATTTTCTTTCGCCGTCGCAACCCTTGCTGGAGTTCCATTTCTTTTTCTCTTCTTTTTTCTGTTTTTTTTTTAACTTGGTGGTTTAATTTTGAACGACGAGAGCGGTGGCAGAGGCGCGGCTGAAACAAATGGCGCCCGCTAGGCCTCTTTAACGCGGGAGCTTTTCACGTTTTAAATTAAACAGTTTTCTGCGAAATTCCTACGCCATTTCTGCGTACCAAAGGGGTCTTAGAGTATGTTTGGTTCATCCATTATTCTATTATGTGAGGATGTATAGGATAATGTGCAAATCAAACACCTCTAGATTGCTTCTAGCTAGGTTTGGCTCGTCCATTTTTGAAACTAGGCCTGATGTGGACACTGGCGGGTCAAACCACCTAAGGACGCGATTGAATCTATGCATGCTTGTCCTCCCATTTCTCGTCTTCCGGAAGATTTCGATGTACCTAGGTCTTCCACTTTCATCTAAGCTTTACCTATCTGGATATCTCTGACATCTTCAATGAGAGTGCAAGGGAGATGAAAATGTAAAAGATGAGAGTGTAAGAAATCTGTCGCAAGATGTTTAAAATTTTTATTATCTATCATACATACTATTTTGTATGGAACAATGCTTTAATACTATTTTTCATCCAAGAAAACAAAAACCTTTGTGACGTGTACCGGTACCAGGAGTACCCCCGATGGACCAAAATGTCGTGACGGGCCTCAAGCATCGCAAGGGGTCAGCCATACCCAATGGTTGCAAGCCCCACAAGGCGGACACCGACCTGCACACCGTATGACCTCTGACCGACCGAGGTCACAGGGATTCACTTCTCCCTCTTTCCTCTGTCTTCCTAGTGACCCGTGGGAGGCAAGACCTACCAAGGGGCTTGGGGTCGGGAAGTCCCTGATGACCCCGAGCCGTTCCACAGTCCCTCAGAAGGGGTCGTCAGCCGAGGATGGACACGCGGATCAAAGGCGTGTCAGGAGCGGTAGAAGGACAACAGTCCAGTGGCCTGCCCCTCGGCTCGCATGCCCAGCACGTGGAGCCGTGGTGATATAAAGGATAGGCCCGATCTTCCGTGAGGTACGTCGGTTTAGGTTGGAGACTCAACGTTGGTGATGAAGGCTCCGAGCCAAAGATTCGAATCCTTGCAATCACGACACCACTACCCCGATGGTTATCGACCACGTGACGTGCGCAATCGACCTTGCCAAGAAGGCTATCGTTCCTACAATGCAACTGAAGAACACCAGCCAGAACGAGGAAAAACGCAAATCTCAATTGAGTTGCACAAGTTGGGGTTTCACAAACCGATGACGGCGAAACTATTCGATGACAGATTAATCTAAGCAAAACCCAAACCCTAACTTGGGCGGTGGCTACTGTTTATATAGAGTTTAGTTCGACCAACAAGGCCTAGACGCATCTATGATGGACTCCTAGATGATACATGGGCCAACAGCCCAAAAAGAAGGAAAACAGCCCCTGGACAGATTCTGATATCTGATTTGCGACGTGAATTCCCGATGACTCCAAACTCTAAATGACCTGAAACTGATGGCATTGGAAAGGTTATCTTCTTAGCTTTCTAGGGCATACGTGGATCGTCAAAATTGGAGTCCGTTTGTGGCCTGGGCGATGATTTTAGTGATGACTGGTCCTGGAGGCCGAGGAAGTCGATTCCGAAAAGAATTGGGCCTCCATCTTGACTTGGACGTTCTTCTTACCCTCCTCCTGGTCCGAACTGCTCTCCAAGGCTTTTATGGTCTTCTCCTAAGTTCCTAAGTACAATATAATCAACCATAGCATTAGGTAGCATACCATCCTCACAAGTATATGTACGGACACTTAGGAACGAGCTCACCTGTTGGTTCAATTGTCTTGCACGTGCTCTTGTAATAGGGCCTTGCATAATCATAGGAGTGATGTCCTCATCATCCTCCCCCTCTTGAAGCGAAGTCGTCCTCGACGCTATCTCATCCCATGGTCCAATAGCTCTTGGACTTGTCTCTGAATCTCTTTTGTCTCCTCTGGATTGGTCCTATATGCAGCACGGTTGGGCAAAGTGGCACCCGGAATCAAATCAATTTGATGCTCAATCCCTCGCAATGGTGGTAGTCCCAGTGGAATTTCTGCAGGGAAAACATCCTTAAATTCCTGCAAAAGGTTAGCAACAGCAGGCGGCAACGAGGGAGGCATATCATCAATCGAAAACAGGACCCTCTTGCATAATAACGCATAGCCGGAAGCATCATGGAAAGCACAAGCAGAAAGATCAGATTTTGTAGCAAGCATAGCACCACCCTTTAACTTAATAGCAGGAGAACTAGCAGATGGTATGGATGGTTCAGTTTTAAAGGGCACAACAGATTTTGATGCTTGCTGATTTTCAGAAGCTAAAGCCTTATCACGTTCTGCAGTTTCAGTTATGGCCCTATCACATTTCACAATTTCAGTAGGGGTCAAAGGAAGCAACGTAATTTTCTTGCCTTTATGTATGAAAGTATAAGTATTAGTTCTACCATGGTGGGTTGCATCAGTATCAAATTCTCAAGGTCTACCCAACAAAAGAGAACATGCTTGCATGGGAACAACATCACAATCTGCATAGTCATGGTATGTACCAATAGAAAAATGGACACGCGCAGTATGTGTTACCTTGGCCTTACCGCTGTTGTTAAGCCACTGCATATGATATGGGTGAGTGTGGGCACGTGTAGGAAGACCAAATTTTTTGACAAAATCAGCACTCACCAAATTATTGCAACTCCCACCATCAATGATAGTACGAACACAACACTTGTTGATAATAAAATAAATCTGAAATAGATTATGTCGCTGAAGCTTGTCCTCAGGTTCCACCTGTGCACTCAAAACACGCTGAACAACATATGTGCCATTGTGGATGTAGTCCTCAGCATCATCTTCGCCGTAAGCATATGCATTCTCCTCAGTCGTACCTGCAATGTTAGCTTGCAAGACCAAATCATCTTCAACATCACTAGCGCTAATGTACCCACTGGCATTTGTAGCAATGTAGGCTCGCTTGCTTGTACACTCCCACATAACATGTCCCATGTCTTTGCATCGATGGCACACAATATTTGATGATGGTGTAGAAAGGGAAACATCAGTCTTCGCTGGGTTAGGCACAAAGGCAGATTTGCTCACCTCAGGTTGTGGTGAAGCGCGTTTCGTGTCGGTGGGTGCGGCACGTCCCTTGCTCAAAGCCAACCTAGAGAAGAAACACCGAAGGTGTTGCGCAAAAGTTGCACATGTCCCTGCACTTCTTGTTCTGCCAACATAGCAATATGGAACAACTGGTCTGTAGTGGAGTAATCTTTATAATCAACAATATTTTGTATTTCTTTGTACAAACCGGAATAAAAATGAGTCATAGTATCTTCATCCTCCTCATCAATATGACAACGCAACATAGCAACATGCAAATCATTATAGTACTCATGAACAGAACGAGTGCCTTGATCAAAACATTGCAATTTTTCTTCAAATCACGCTTATAAGAAGGAGGAATAAAACGATTACGCATAGAACGTTTTAACTTGGACCATGTAGAAGGATCTTGACCAAGTTTAACTAAACCATTCCACCATAGAATAGCATAACCAGTAAATTCACTAGTAGCATAGGGAACACGTTGAGCAGCAGAAATCTTGTGAGCATTAAATTTTTGGTCAACGGTCATCTCCCAATCTAAATAAGCATCGGCATCATATGATCCATCAAAGGGTGGAATTTTAAATTTAACCCTAGCAAACTGGTTATCATTATTAGATTTGTTACCTTTGGGGCCACGTCGTGGGGGTTGTTTGCCCTTATTACCTTTGTTACATTTACCACGCCAGTCTTGCTCGGTATAAACATCATCTTCGTCTTCATCTTCATCTTCATGATTAGAGGACGCCTTGGATGCTTCAGAAGTAGAAGAAGGTTGACTGGAGGCAGCAACCTTGTTCTCCAGTGTGTCAAGCCGAAACGCCAAACTATTGACCGTAGTGCGAAGCTCGGTCACAACTGGAGTAAGTTCGGCCCTGAAATCACCAATAAGCTTGTTTTGCGCAGCAATAAGCTTCTTAAGCTCATCCTTAGAAACACAGTCATTAAAGTCTTGAGGGGATTCATCTCCTAGGCATGGTTAATGAAAACAAAAATAGAGACAAGGATACAAGATTATCTTATCCCTATCTAATAGGTAGGTGGAATCGCTCACACTCAAGCGTGTACCAAGTGCTTGCAAATGTTCTTACCGTGCAGCGCAAAGGACGATGGCGACCTAGAAGAAATGATGGCGGCGAAGTGGCAATAAAACACCTGGAATGTGGGATGATTGCAAGGTCCGACCTGTACTGCTGAGGAGACAAATATAGTGGAGCTTGGGATGGCTCAATATGTGGCTAAGCAAATACAATAGTGTAACAGTTTAAGCAAAGCTGAATAATGATCCAAAGTAGGTGTTTGTTGCTGGCCAAAAGCTAGTCCCCAAATCGAAGCACAAACTGTCAAAGGAATAACAAGGTAGATGGTGGAAGTGGAAACAAGACCAACAACAAAAGCCTTTCCTGTAACTCTTTTATCTGTTTTTTTCTTTTTTTTTCTTTTTGTTTGCACTATTTTTTTCAATTTTTTTTGACACTTCTGTTGAAACAGCAGGGAGTACCACAAAAAATTTCAGAACAAACATAAACCAGATGTGTGCTGTGGAGCCAAAACCGTGAGCGAAAGCACGTGAGACACAAGCGTGCAGAAACTTCAGGGCCCGAGAACCCTATTTTCCAGGCCGATTTTTGCAAAAGTCACGGCGGCAAACCTAGCAAAGCCAGGGGACGACGAAGTTGCAAAATTTTCTGCCATTTCCAGAAATGTATATTTTTACCCTGTTCCGAGTCCGGAAGCGAAAAGTTACGGCCGTTTCACTGACGACACCTCAAATTAGGGTTTCACGGCGATGGATGGGTGTCATGGCAGTGGATGGAAGGACAAATGAAGGCGAAAGCAAACTGTGGACAAGGATGGGGATGGAAACACAAGCACAACGACGAAGAACAAACCCTAACCAGCAACGAACTCAACCACAAAGGATGAAAACTCAACAAAGCAAACTGAAAACGACTATTGCGGCACTATAGGTAATGGGATAGCGGCATATATATTATTTTGGCTTTTTCTGGACTGCAGGTATATGAAAACAAAACTAATCTAAAGGATAAACGGAATTACCTAACGGGCAACCTGGAAACTGATACCAATTGATATAAAGGATAGGCCCGATCTTCCGTAAGGTACGTCGGTTTAGGGGTGGAGACTCAACGTTGGTGATGAAGGCTCCGAGCCAAAGATTCGAATCCTTGCAATCACGACACCACTGCTCCGATGGTTATCGACCACATGACACGCGCAATCAACCTTGCCAAGAAGGCCATCGTTCCTGCATTGCAACTGTGATGCCCCCGGCATCTCGAAAGTCTTAACACGCGATTAGATTAGCGGTAGTAAAGGATTTGGCTTAATGATGTTGAAAGAAGAGCAACAACTAGGCTAGTAAATCACGAAGTCAAAATTTTCTAGTGAAATATGCAAAACCCCTGAGTGCACTTGTGACTATAGTTCAAAATATAATGTGTTTTGGACCAAACTCTCTATAACAAACTTGTAGACAATTTTATATAGATCAACTTTGTTATTGAGTGTGGTAACATGCACAAAGGTTTAGGTGGAGTTTTGAGTCGATTAATGAAAAAGACAGAAATCTGCCTAAACTTGATCGGTAAGGAAAATTCAAATTTCAAAGGAACAAAAGTCCCTATCATGCAAAACATCATATAAGAAAGTTGTAGATAATTAAAAACCACACAACATTGGTATAATACTTTTTCTCTGAAAATGAGCATCAAATAGATTTTTAGAATTTCTAAGTTTGCATTAAACCTTGGTCAAACTGGAGTCAGCAGGTTAAATTCAAATTTAATCATATTTAAACTTGGAATCTGATATTACTCCTTTTGACAAAGTTGTAGATTATCAAGTTTACAATAACTTTTATATTTTAAGTTTGGTCTAATTCGGCCTCTAAGATATTCAAAAATGTGAAATTCAGAACCCTGTCATCCTAGTCAAATAGCCATTTTTCCATTTTCGAGTTTTATTTCCCTTTTGTGTGTATGACGCGTGGGACCCACCCGTCAGGCTTTGGATCCGAGCGGGGACGGCTTCGGTTGTGGGCCCCACCAGGCCATCCCACAGCTCCACGCTCTCCCGCACCCGGTCCATAGACCATCTCCATTTTATTTCGCCTTGGCCCCACCAGTCAGTGACTCTGGTTCACCGGACCCAGTGCACGCTGGCCGCTCTCTCTTCTTTCTCCCTCCCTCGCGTGCACGTGGCAGCGCACGCCGCGTCGCGAGCGCCAGGTCGCCACGCCATGGCCACGCGCCCGCCCCCGACCTGCCCTGGCCCTGCCCGTGCCACCTCACGCCGCGGACAAGAGTGGAAAGCTCGGTCCCTTCCCTCGCTCACGGACCCCCTCCGCTCTCAACCGCGCCCTCCCCGTAGCTCGCGTTGCCGGAACTGCCCAGAGCCGACGCCGCCATGGCCGAGCACTGAGCTCGCGCCCCGCCTCCTCCGGTGCTCCTCTCGTTCAACGGCCGCAAGCACCACACCCACGCCACCATCCTCTGCCGATTCCCCAAGGTCCGGGCCAACTCCACCGCCTCTAAAGGCCTCATCCATGGGCGCTTCCACGCGGTGACCCGGTTCACCGTGCCTCACCGTGGAGGACCATCCCGGAGCTGCCCCCGAGCTTGCAATCCACCCCCTCCGAGCTCCCCTTATCACCGCGCAGCTCGCGCGCTGCCTCGAGGCGCCGGTCCCCCATTCCCCCACCAGATCGAGCCGCCGCCCGTCCTCCGCGTCGCCCGGCTCCACGGCCAGTTCACCGGCGTTCCTCGCGCACTCCGGCCTCCTCTCACGACACCGTCTTGGGGGAAAGGAAGCCCCACGCTAGGAACACGTCCCCAGACCTCGTCGGCTCCAAGTCGGCGCCCCCACGCGACGCGCCGCGCGCGAGAACCCCGGCGGCCGCGCGCCTCTCTCTGTCGACCGAAGGTAGAAGAAGAAGGCCGTTTTGCTGAAAACCCCCTGAGTTTTCCTATTTTGCGCTTTCTGTTTGTGTACTATTCACTGAGTCTTGAATGTCTTCCGCACAGGTCCCTGAAGTCCATACTTAATCGTATTAAGGTCCCTGGTCATTAGGTTTTTCGATTTAATATGTTTTATTAAGCTGAAAACTTTGGAAATTCGTAAGAAATCAGATAAAAATCAGAAAAAATACAAACTTTGTTGCATTGTACTCCTATTAGGTAGATCTGCAGAATGGATATGATGGTTGAATAGAAAAAGACCTTTTTGCCCCTGTTATTGTGCATGCATGAAAAACCTTGATAAATAGGAAATATGGGTAAAATGAACTTCAAAAATTATGAAATTTGGGCAGAGGCCTTATTATCCTGTGTAGGCTCTGTATAAATTTTGGTAGCCCTAGCATTGACTGTTTAATTACTATTTTGCCCTTGTCTTGCATTTAAGCATATATTAAAACTTAAGAAAAGATTGATTTGGTGAAAAATATTCAAGGTGACTTTAGAGGTTTGATATGAGCTCTAGTTTATGAACATGACTCACTGCTAGAGTAGGAAGCGGTGCATGTAAGGTTTTGGCTCTGATTTAAAATTGGTAGAAATAATACATATTTACGTAACTAATAGGAAATATGAGGCTAGTATATTAATAAATGCTACCTCGCCACGCACACCCCCACGTTGTTTTATGTGACAAGCTAAGCTATCGTAGGTGATGGCTTGTACGATTTCTTAGCATTAAACAAGTTTCTTCATGAAAAATACATAATGTTATTCCATAAACCCTGATTTCTTGCATTGCACTCGCATCCTGAAACAAGCATTGCACTAATACATGCTCCAATTGCACCCTGTCATGCATATAGATTCCGCGAACGAAGAACCACCGCCGAACCAACCCGTCGCGGAGGAACCCGAGGAGGAGCCGTACCAAGAGCCAGAGGACCAACAGCAAGAGCCCGACTCCGCTCAGGAGGCAGCTACTGACTCTAACGAGGAAGGTAGGCAGGACCATACTCAACCCAGCAAACAAATTATACTTGATGATTACGCATATGCATTAGGAGTTGCTTGGAACCAATTGCATTAGACTCCCTGGCCGCCCTGGCCCTAGCACCTATACATAGAGTTCGTAGGACGAGTATGCCTAGAAATTGCTAGGTACGAGTAGACACGAGTGCGTGGACTCGTCACGTAGGTGTTTTCAAAGTTACAAAAGCTTACAGTTATATCATTTATTGTTGTTACTCATGAATTAAATGGAGACCGGGCGGAGATTTATTTCAGTATGAGCTTTTCATAAGGGTGCACTTTGGACTCCGCCCGAGTCGCATAAGGCCCGTTCGCTGTTCGCCTGCTGTTCGGCATAACATTGCTCGAGTGCTTAACCGGGAAATGGGACCGGTGAAGTCTTACCTGGGTTTGTCCGGAGTTTTCGAGGCTCCGCCCATCCACTTGCTGGAGGCCGATGGGCCCGGGGGCGCTTGTACTCGAAGGAGGGCTGACCCAGAGAACTGTGGTATCGCTCCTGAGGGGGCACAACCCGGAGGTTAGGTGGGGGCGCTTTGAATCTTGGGACAAGACAGGTGGAGATGGGGGCTATATGTGGGAACGCGATGGCTAGTAAGCATATACCCCTGGCATGATAGTTATTCCCGGGAATTAAAATCGATTCGAATCGCTGATACCCACCAGGTGTGGGAATGCTGATAATGCACACGGGCAACGTAGTAACTACTTAATTTCTCGGTGTTTAATACTCATGGTTTTGGAATACCACATGATTGAATTGAACTGTTTACCTTACTGCAAGTTACTGTTGTGTTGAAGGTTATACAAATGATGAAAACTTGCTATTTATGTTACACATGTTACTGTTTAAAACTAAAGGCTAAGGATCCACTTGCTAGTAAGCCGCTTCGCGTCAGCCGTAAGCCAAATCCATTAAGACCTACTGAGTAATTAGTACTCAGGGTTTGCCCCCGTATTTTGAGCGCAGGTATGGAATTCATGGTCTGCACTTGCGTTGGAGGCGGAGCATGTCCTCATTTAGGATGAGGTGACATGAGTGGCACGAGGGCAACATCGGTGGGCTCGATGTTGTACCTCTAATGCAAATCTTTTGGTGATAATATGGTGACCCCTAAACTTATATTTCCGCTGCGAGAAACTTTCAAACTTGCTACCTTATAACATTATGTTGAACTTGTATTTTATGTAAAAACTGGTTTGTAACTAAGTCTAATTTTACTCTATTCAACTGCCTGTGATGATGTGTCTGTTGTGGCTCCATCGTGGGTCAGATGTGTATGATGTCGGTTCCTCTGGGAAAAGGTAATATCGGGAGTCAAATGACTCTCGACGGACGACCGGGTTTAGTTTGGCCTAATCACATTACAAGCCAGAGGAGGCTAGTGTGCTTAGTCCGGATTAAATCGGCGGTTCCGCCACAGCAACCGAAGAACACCAGCAAGAACGAGGAAAAATGCAAATCTCAATTGAGTTGCACAAGTTGGGGTTTCACAAACCAATGACGGCGAAACTGTTCTATGACAGATTAATCTAAGCAAAACTCAAACCCTAACTTAGGCGGTGGCTACTGTTTATATAGAGTTTAGTTCGACCAACAAGGCCTAGACGCGTCTATGATGGACTCCTAGATGTTACATGGGCCAATAGCCCAAAAAGAGGGAAAACAGCCCCTGGACAGATTCTGATATCTAATTTTCGACATGAATTCCTGATGACTCCGAACCCTAAATGACCTGAAACTGGTGGCATTGGAAAGGTTATCTTCTTAGCTTTCCAAGCATATGTGGATCGTCAAAATCGGAGTCCGTTTGTGGCTTGGCCGATGATTTTAGTGATGACTGGTCCTGGAGGCCGAGGAAGTCGATTCCGGGGAGAATTGGGCCTCCATCTTGACTTGGATGTTCTTCTTGCCCTCCTCCTGGTCTGTACTGCTCTCCAAGGCCTTCATGGTCCTCTCCTAAGTTCCTAAGTACAATATAATCAACCATAGCATTAGGTAGCATACCATCCTCACAAGTATATGTACAGACACTTAGGAACGAGCACACCTGTTGGTTCAATTGTCTTGCACGTGCTCTTGTAATAGGGCCTTGCATAATCATAGGAGTGATGTCCTCATCATGTGGCGCCTGACGGAGCAGCGCACTACAGCACGCCATCCACCATCATGACACCGTGAACTACTTCAGTGATTAAGGTGAAGGGATAGGACGGTTGCGCCTCCCCCCCCGAATCGAGCCCTGTCGGGGTGGCGACAGAGGCTTTCATGACCCCCAACCGATGGAGGTCATGCCTCCCCATTCGGTCGAGGCCTCATAACCACCACAACGAGGGGCCACAGGTCATCCCCATGGGAAGCTATGTCCCCTCCTTTTTCTTCTTTTCTCCTCTCTCTCCTTGTATGACCTCTGAAGGGCATCCTGTCCTGGATATATAAGGCGGGAGGGACGCCATGAGGGCGGACAGAATAGTACTTTTGACACAAATTCACGCCAAATACTAATGAACCCTTGAGCCTTCCTGTGAAGGACGAGGAAGCTCGGGGTTAGCCCCGGACTATCTGGTGCGCCAGATTGCCTGGTGGCTAGCGCCGGATTGTCCAGTATAGGGCAGATGGATCGGGAAATCCTAGCAGCGCCCGAGAGGGATAACTATCACGCTTACATGGTGATGAATGGTGAGGTTTACGAGCCAACCAGCAAAGGATAACTATCGGACTTACGTGACAAAGGACTACTAGTTTACAAGCAAACTAGCAAAGGAACCATCGGCGGCCTCACCTGGGAGGGACCCCATCAGGGCGCGGATGTCAGCGGCATGCCCTAGGTTGCTAGGGCACTATCCTTGGTTGTAGAGATCAGATGAGTAACAACATGGAGGAGGGAAAAAGGAGAATTAGGGTTTGGGAAGAGATGACATGAAAGTAGAGTAAAACATAATAGATGGGTTCAATTGGTGATCTCCTCAATCGGCCGTATCCCTTTATATTTATAGGGAGGGAGGTCTAGACCCTTGTACAAGTTGAGATCCAATCTGATCGTGTACAATCCACGAGATTAGACTTGGACTCGACGGTTCTAGACTGTCCGATCCTATCTATCGGACTATCCGATGCCACCGGACTGTCCAGTCCTGCCCACCGGACAGTCCGTTGAGCGGCCAATGGAAGGTCTGCCCAATTTGGTGCTCAACAGATGCCCCTTCCCTTTTAGTAAAGGTCATGAACTAAAAGCACCAGCAGCACCTACACCTTCGAGACGTAATAGATTTTACAGGACATAACAAGCCTGAAGCAATAACTAAAACCATGATATATTGTAAGGACATTCCCAACTTGGAGACCACTCGCCGCATCCAGTATCATTAGTCTTCAATGGCAGCACCATCTTCCATACCATATCTCCAACCTGAAAAGACTTGACCTTTTGGTAAAGGCCATAATTTAAAAGCATCATAGGCATCGGTTGTACTTACGATCGATGATTTAACAGTCATCATCAGCTATATGTCAAAGATGAAGCCTCATTAGCTATAACATTTGATCTTCAAGCAATATGATGACCTCACCATCCTAACTCAATCAAGAGACGTGAGACAAGCCAGAGTACATATTGTCTCAAAGAATGAATCATAATCTCACTCCCACAACATCCTAGCTCAAACTAGAGTAGATGCATAAAGTAACCAATTGCAAATAATATCAACTGGTCTTTGCAATATCTCTCATAGAACATGAAAGTATAGCATTGTGTGAATTAAACATGCATCTACATACTGCTACAAGACAAACTCATCACAAGCCAACAATCA
Source organism: Paspalum vaginatum (assembly GCA_030272315.1). NCBI lineage: Eukaryota > Viridiplantae > Streptophyta > Magnoliopsida > Poales > Poaceae > Paspalum > Paspalum vaginatum. The sequence goes on along the minus strand of CM059015.1, from coordinate 25,910,728 downwards.
ACAGAATATTGCCAAGACACAATATAATCGGTTTTAACTCAGGAATATGAGAGATACACAATTACTCCACCAATTGCACTGACATGATTATTGGTGCCTTGATGTTCACCTTGAGCTCTTTGTTATCGCCTTGCATCCAACATGATAAGCATAAACATCGGTTCTCTAGGAACAATTGGATTTCCTCATCATCACAACAACTAGATGCTTATAGAACCAAGCAACTCATCCTAGAACCCAAATGTCCACAAGGATGCGATAAATAGCAATGTCATTTCCAAACATCCATATAGACAACACTGATGATTCGGCTATCAACAAAAGGCATTATGGTCTTAAAACCAGCAATGAATCATCAAACATAGGATAAGCTCCACACCCACATAACTTAAAATATCTGAACCGAAATAGAAAAATCACATTCGGCTTAAATGCCAACACTCCCATGAATTGAATCGCCAGCATTATAATTCACTTCCCTCGAGCACTGAAGTCACCACCATGACCTCCAATGGGCTAATCAAACTGAAATTCCAACCTCAACTGAGAGCACTGGAGGATACCAGATAATATAGTAGCTACCACCGCATAGTCCAGTGCACTATCGGATTGTCCGGTGTCCAGTACCAGACTATTTGCCAGTGGCAGAACTAGCCAACACTGCTTAGGCTTGCCCCCCGAGCATCAAACTTGCCCTTTTGTTGGGTACGTAAACTCAGCACGATGATAAAAAAAGATTCATCAGCCATCTCAACTATTGAGAGCAATGATATGTTGTCAACTATAGAACTTGCTCACATGGAGGATGTAGGACCGAGACGTGCGACTAGAGGGGGGGGGTGAAAAGGAGCACTTAAAAACTCAAAATCACAACCCCCCAAAAACAGAACTAGGCACCGTCCACTAAACAGATACGTGCCTAGCAGCGCAAGGGTGCCGTCCACTGAGAAGATACCCACCAATGCAAGAAAAATCAAGATCCGACCAAGAATGGCACCAAGGCAACAAACTTTGCAAAAACCGCCACACGACACTCACCGCACCGAGGTGCGTCTCACAGACTCACAGCAATCAAAGAAAACAATCTGAAAGTGGGGAATGCAAAAATCCGAAGCAGAAACACAGCGGAAAAACCAAAAAGGGAAAATCACCGCATCTCCCTGGCAGGACCAGATTGTCCGGTGGCCAACACCGGACTTTCCGGTGGAACCGGACTATCCGGTGCCTTCTGCCGGACTATCCAGTGGCACGGCCCAGGCAGAACCACACACCGGACTATCCAGTGGGCGTTGCCGGACTATCCGGTGGAACCGGATTGTCCGGTGGCCTCTGCCGGATTGTCCGGTAGAGTCGTAGACAGGGGGCTTTCCAATCCAAACCAGACCAAATCTTGTCCAATCTTTCTGAAATCTTGTCCAATCACAAAGCAAAACCTAATCCTAGCAGCCAAGAGTCCCTCTAATGACCTGCCTTGGACCTATGTATACCCGAGTGCTGTTTAGGCAGTTTTGCACTTAGGTCCCTACAACTAGACAAACCCTAAGGACTCAAACGAAAGATTATAAGATATTTCGGGACGGACGACCACGATGAAGTCTTGATCTTCGTAAGTTCCACGCAATCCTCAGATGTTCTCCACGTGGCCAGTAGTCCAATCCGCGATCCGCCCCCGGTTTTGAAGTCAGAAACCGGGAAACTTTAGGAAGTCTCCGCCTGGGCCGGATTTGGCCCATCTTCTCTATCTTGGCGAGGCAAGGCCCAACTCACCAAGCCTTGGGTAGCTTGGTTGACGGTTTTGAGCTAAAGCTGCAAAAGCCTCCCTCGCATGTCTTCGCGCCACGCACTCGGGTTGGAGCACCGCGGTGGCGCCCGGCATCCCCTGTCCATCGGGGCATCCTTGCAATCCTTCATAGGACTTACTCCTGCCGTCGCCGTGTCGCTTCTCCATGTACCGAACTCCCATGGCCGACAGACGCCGAGCATGCCTCTAGTCATTCGAAGGACTTTCCTCTACCTCCAGTCCATCGGAGGGCCTCCTATCCATCGGAGGTCTTGTGCCCAAGTCCTTCTAGGTCTTGCTACGGTTGACAATCACTCATCACTCCAGAGGCAATGGAGCCGGTCCATTTGCTCTCAATCTCCCCCTTGATGAGTGCATTGTCAACACCTTCAACCTGTAACCTGAAATAGAACAAAGACAAGAAGAAAAGCGTAAAACCAAAAAGAAAGAAGAAAAGAAGAAGTTTCTCAAGATGCCCAAAAGCCAAACACAAGCAGAAGAAGTTAGCTCCCCATGCAAGCAAGCAAACACGCTAAGATCTAAGGGCTTGGTGAATATATTGGCCAACTGGTTCTCAGTCTCCACATGGATCAAGTCTATATCTCCCTTCTCATAGTGATCTCTCAAGAAGTGAAACCTCACGTCTATGTGTTTGGTTCTGGAGTGCAAGATGGGGTTCTTAGCTACAGAAATAGCAGAAGTAGAGTCTACTAGCAGAGGGATCTTCTTAAAACTGAGACCAAAGTCACTCAAAGTGGTCTTCATCCAAAGTAGCTGGGAGCAGCAACTAGCAGCATCAATGTATTCAGCTTCTGTGGTGGAAGTGGCTACGCTAGATTGCTTGCGTGAGGACCAGGGAGACAAGAGAAGAACCGAGAAACTGGCAGGTGCCAGAAGTAGACTTGCACTCCAGCCGACATCCCGCAAAGTCAGCATCAGAATACCCTCTGAGAGAGAGCATCGAAGCTGAAGAGAACCAAAGACTAAGCTCAGGAGTGTATTTCAGGTACCTGAAGATGCGCTTCACCACTTGACGATGTGGTGTCCTTGGTGCGGCCTGAAAACGCGCACAGAGGTAGACCGCGAACTGAATGCTCGGCTTGGTCGCCGTCAGGTACAGAAGTGAGCCGATCATCCCTCGGTATTCTCTTTGGTCCACCACCTCCCCTTATTCATCTGCATCAAGTGCCGTCTGTGTTGACATGGGAGTCGCCATGGGCTTGAGATCTCCCTTGTCAAACTTTCTCAGAATGTCCTTCGTGTACTTGGCTTGATGGACGAAGCTTCCTTCTGGGCCTTGCTTGATCTGTAGCCCTGAGGAAGAACTGAAGCTCACCCATGAGACTCATCTCGAACTCACTGCTCATCTATTGAGCAAACTTAGACACCAAAGCGTGAGATGAACCACCAAAGATAATGTCATCAACATATATCTGAACTAGAAGGGTGTCACCGCCACGACTCAACAAAAACAAGGTCTTGTCTACTGAACCCATCACAAACCCAGACTTGAGCAGAAAAGCTTTCAACCTAGCATACCAAGCTCTTGGAGCTTGCTTCAGACCATAAAGGTCTTTTCTGAACTTATACACCCGGTGTGGAAACTTGGCACTCTCAAAGCCAGGAGGTTGTTTCACATATATCTCCTCCTATATGTAACCGTTTAGGAAGGCTGACTTGACATCCATCTGCTGCAGTTTGAAGCCTTTAGAGGCAGCAAAGACAAGCAGAATCCTAATGGCTTCTAAACGAGCTACAAGAGCAAAGGTCTCTTCATAATCTATCCCCTCCTTCTGACAGAACCCCTGGGCAACCAATCTCGCTTTGTTCCTCACAACCATCCCATCCTCACCCTGTTTGTTCTTGAAGACCCACTTGGTTCCTATAGGGTGGCAGTTTTGTGGAGGTTCAACTAAATCCCAGACATGGTTTCTCTCAAAGTTCTCCAACTCCTCATGCATGGCGTTCACCCAACTAGGATTAGATAATGCATGTGACACATCCCGGGGTTCGAAAGAAGCAACAGATGCAGTGTGGCAGAAAAAGGCTAGAGAGTTAACCGAAGAGCAGTGTGATGAGCTGGTGTAGATCTCCAATCATCCTGTCTGGAGGGTGATCCCGCTGGACCTGCCGAGATGGAACAATCTCGGAGGTCACCTCCCTTGCGTCCTCAGCGGGGCCAGCCTCTGTTCAAGCTTGCGGTCAGGGGAGCGAGGAGGAAGCCATAGGCAAGTGTCCTCCTTCATCTTCAGAGCTCGTAGTAGAGGGGGCAGGAGCTATAGCCGGTGCAGTGGCTCCTGCATCACCAGCATCTACTTCGCCTTCATCATCTTCAAAGATGGGAGTGCCTTCTTCATCATCACCTGAAAACTCAAATGCAGAGGTTGTGCAAGGCATAGATTCATCAAAGGAAACTTCACAGGTCTCAACCATATGTTTAGTATCGAGGATCCACACTCTATATGCTCTAGAGCTAGAGGCGTATACAAGGAAAATACCATCCAAGCAGTGAGATTCAAATTTGTCCAAATGCCCCCCTTTTTTAGCACAAATCATCTGCAGCCAAATGCACTGCAGGGGCTTTACGCTAGGCTGCCTACCAAACCATAGTTCATATGAAGTCTTCCCTAAGAAAGCTCGTAGGAAGATGCGGTTGGCAATGTAACAAGCCGTATTCATAGTCTCAGCCCAAAAGCGTCGCAGAGTCCTATGCTCATCAAGCATCATCCGTGCCATCTCAACAAGTGTGCGGTTCTTTCATTCCACAACACCGTTCTGAGGTGGGGTGTAAGGAGACGAGAATTGGTGATCAATACCTAGGTCACGACAAAAGGTTTTGAAATGAGAGTTACAAAATTCTCCGCCATTGTCGCTGCAGATAGGCCTCATGGCCTTATGACTCTCATTCCTTAACCTCAAGACCAGACCCCGAACAAAACTGAAAGCCTCATCTTTGAATTCCATGAAGAACACCCATGAAAAGCGAGAAAAGTCATCCTCAACTACAAGCACATACCACTTCCCACTGACCGACTATACCCGAGCAGGACCAACCGTGTCCATATGCAGCAGCTCACCCGGGTAAGAGGTCATCACCTGATTGACAGGTGCATGAGAAGCGGCGACCATCTTGCCATGACGACAGGGGTGGCACACTAAGTCCTTTTCTGCTTTCAAATTGGCAATCCTCAGATCAGACCCATCGAACTCAACCTGGGTAGCAGGTCAAAACTCAAATGGCCAAGCCTCCTATGCCACTTCCAAATATCAGCAGAAGTACCAGCTACCAAACACCGAGGAGGGCTAGAAACAGATGCAAGGTCAACCTTAAAAACCTGCCCATAGGGCAAAATCCGAGAAACAAGGTTTTCCTTAGCATCAAGCATACAAGAAGAACCCTTCTTAAAGCGAACCTCAAACCCTTCCTTGAGAAGTTGCGAGACAGAAACCAAATTGAACCCCAAATTCCTCACCAGCAACTTCTCTCAGGGAAAGCTTGCCAGAAAGCACAACAGAACCAACGCCCAACACTTTACCTTGACCATTATCCCCGAATGTGATGTACTCCTTGGTGCTCACGGGATTGAGGCTGGAGAACCATCTGCGGTGCCCTGTCATGTGCCTAGAGCAGCCGGAGTCCATGATCCATATGTCCTCTAGGCCTCGATCCTGCAAAATCAAGGAAAGCGAGAGTGAGCAAATGGTCCGGCACTAGGGTTAGTGAAACTGCTGAACCAGTGCTGAGCCATCTGCTCAAAGTTGGGAAAGCATAGTCAAAGTAATCATAACATCTATCTAGGTACTCACGACCTCCAAAGCGTGAGCTCTCAAACCCTCTACCTTCAAAGCCTCGGTCACGAGGTCCATAGCCGCACTGAAAACGACTAGGAGCTCAGCCGGCAAAGCGTCTCTCACCACCAGGAGCACGGGCCTGAAAGCCGCCTCCTCTCTCACCAGCAAAGCAATCTCTCATCTCACCACGACGGGGAGGATCCTACCTACCACCCTGGTAGAACTGATCTTGGTTCCCCTAGGCTCTCTCCAACCTCTCGGCTCGCTTCCTCCTGAAGCAAAACTCCTCCAAATGGCCATTCCGCTGGCAAAAGTCATAGTGGTAGATAGGCCTCTTGGGAGTGGGGTTAGGCTGGGCCTTGGGCTTAGGTGTCATAGCCTTGGGTGGAGCACGCCGCTGGACTCTCTTCTTGCTCATAGGAGGCTTGAGGATCTCAGTCACTACACTGTCCAACTTAGCCTGTGAGTGCTTGGGTGTCCAAAACTTACTTCTTTGGGGTAGCCTTGGGAGGCTCGTGGTAAACCCCATCAACAGTAGGGCTAGGCTGAGGATAGGCATTCTTAAGCTTAACTAGGGTACTCTTCTTCTTATCCGAGGTACTACTCTCTCCTAACCCAAGTCCACTGGTGTCACCCTCTGCTCTCCTAGTGCTCTCTAAAATCATCCTTAGTTGGGGCTCTCTAGCATACATTCAACTGAGCACCTCCCTCAACCGGTTGTTCTCATCAACCAAGGTCAGTTTCTCCTCTCTTAGATCCTCCAGAATCAAAGTCTGGGCAGCACAAGTGGGGCAGTCTAGAGAGGGAATAGAGGGAGCAGGCTTCTCTAACTTCTTAATGGTGGCCTCCCTATCCACCAACATCAACCTCAAAGTGAGACAGTTCTCACAAGTGTCAGGGGGTGCTGAAAGCACCTCAAAGTCAGCTCTCAACTGCTCAAGCTCACTCCTCAATGTAGGACAGACCATGCACGCACCCAAAAGCGATGGTCTTGCCCTAAGCTCCTCCAACTCCTTGAGCTGTCCCTCACACCTCGCTTTCAGCTTAGCTATGTCAATAGCTAGGTGGGGGCACATCTCACACTCAGGCTCATCACTCAAAATAGGCTCATCCAATTGAGACTGGAGCTTGCCTAACTATACCTTCAGCCTATCCATCTCCTCTACCCGACGAGCGTACTTGCTCTTCTGCTCATAGAGATCTCTCATCAAAGTCTCATAAGGGCAGCCAGACTCACTAGGCTGGGTTGGTACACTCTTCAGCCTCTCAATCTCAGCTAAAGCATCAGCCAACTTGGCTTTATGCTTCTGCAGCTTCTTGGCTGCCTTCTCCAACATCTTATCATAGACTTTCAACTTACGACTGTTTGCCTCCAACATCTCAAGAATTTCAGCTTGCTCAGGAGTTACCTCTTCATCGGAAGAGTCATTGTCGTTGCCCTTGTCGTCCTTGTCCTCAAGCGCCACGGAGCAAAAGGATCTCTGGTGCATCTTGTGCTTGCACTTGGACTTGGTGGAGACGAAGCAGAGTTCAGCTAGACCGCCTTGGTCCCTTCTCTTGTCCCACTTGGTGATGATCACCTCATCGCTTGAGCTTGACGAAGACGAGGAGGAGGAGGACAATCCGCCGCACAGACCACCAAGCTCGGTGAAGAAAGCCTTGTGCCGCGTCCGGTTGTCCTTCTGGTAGCTCTTGAAAGCCGTCCTGAAGTTCTTGATCTTGTCAGAGTGGTGCTTGGTGTGGTCACGCTTGCCGTCGTCAAGCTTGCCGGAGTGGTACTTGTTGGAGTCGCGGGAGTGGCTCTTGCCCTTCTTGTAGTAGTCGTTCTGCTTGTTCAGGCATTTGGCGATGAAGTGGGCGACCTCTCTGCACTCGAAGCACTTGGGCCTCTCACCCCTCTTCTTGCTCATCCGGTTGTCATAGGCGCGCTGAAGGTGGCTAGACACTAGGCAAAGCTCATCATCCCCAAGTGACACTAACTGCTCCTCTGTAACAGACATAAGAGCAGAAAACGAAAAGTTGTGAAGCTGGAGTTTAGTAGCGGCCTCACTAGAGGGAGAAGCCAAGGCCAAGCTCTTGGAGCCAGTACAAGCGAGAGAATCTCTCAACTTGTAATCCACCTCTGTGGCCTTGAGCTTGCTGTAGAGAGCCTCCACTCCAATTGTGTCATAGGCCTCAGACTCGATGATCGAGTTAACCTTGATCTCCCATATCTTCGTGTCCAATGCATACAACAATTTAACAGCCTGCTGATGGTCGGTGTATGGGATCCTCTCAGGGCTGGAGTTAACGTGCAACTTGTTGATGATCGATTGAAAACGACCAAACAAGTCATCGATGGACTCACCAGGCTTCTGAATGAAATCCTCACATTCGCGCCTATAAGTCTCAATGAGACGCCCCTTGATAGTAGCAGTGCCCTCAAGGTGTGCACTCAGCAGGGACTAAATCTGACGGGCATTCTTGAGGTGGCTCACTTTCTCATAATCAATCGGACTAAGTCCTGAGAAGAGGAAGTTAATAGCTTTGGCATTCGCCTCATGCTGAGCCACAACCGCTGGGGTAGTGCGCTGAGCAACTAGAAGCACCACAAAATTCGCACTCTGAGTAGCATCCCATATGTCCTGGCCCTGGCTAAGCAAGAATACTCTCATCCTACCCCTCCAGTAGGAGTAGCCATCGGAGCCAAAAACCAAAGAGAGAGGGGGAGGAGAAGAACACATGGTTGCTGCTTGAATTCACTTCGATTAGATGCCCAAGATGGGTCTAAAGATTCAGCATACAAGTCGGAATTCGTCCCAAGCAACCACGCTCACCTTCCCTCAAGATTAGGAGGCTAAATCCTACTCTAACCTCCCTAACAATGGAGCTCAAGGCTTGAGGATGGAAAACACAAAGCAAAAGCTAATCCTGGCTGCCTAGAGTCCCTCTAATGACCTGCCTTGGACCTATTTATATCCGAGTGCTGTTTAGACAGTTTTGCACTTAGGTCCGTACAACTAGACAAACCCTAAGGACTGAAATGAAAGATTACAGGATATTTCGGGATGGACGACCACGATAAAGTCTTCATCTTCGTAAGTTCCATGCAATCCTCGGATGTTCTCCATGTGGCCAGTAGTCCAATCCATGATCCGCCCCCAGTTTTGAAGTCAGAAACCGAGAAACTTTAGGAAGTCTTCGCCTCAGCCGGATTTGGCCCATCTTCTCTATCTTGGCGAGTCAAGGCCCAACTCACCAAGCCTTGGGTAGCTTGGTTGATGGTTTTGAGCTAAAGCCGCCAAAGCCTCCCTCACACATCCACGCGCCCGGCATCCCTTGTGCATCGGGGCAGCCTCGTAGTCTTTCGGAGGACTTACTCCTACCGTCCCCGTGCCGCTCCTCCGTGTACAGAACTCCCATGGCTGACAAACCCCGAGCATGCCTCCAGTCCTTCGGAGAAGTTTCCTCTACCTCCAGTCCATCGAAGGGCCTCCTGTCCATCGGAGGTCTTGTGCCCAAGTTCTTCTGGGTCTTGCTACTGTTGACAATCACTCATCACTCTAGAGGCAATGGAGCCGGTCCATTGGCTCTCAGAGGAAAATATATTAGCCAAATCAATGATGTGTAAGTTTAAATTCACGTATTGGCTATATGAACAAATGAAGAATTCACTTGGAACTTATCTGGCAACATCCATTATCCATATAATTCAAAATGTAAGTAATATACAAAACAATATGTGAATACCATTCAGCACGCTCATCCAAAGAATAAGTATAACTGAAGTGATTCATAGCAAGCACCATGAGAATAATGACATGATTATCAACAACTGAAATACTTCGGCCTCACCTAAGTAGCAAACATATTGCAACTATCAATATGTACAATAATTCGGTTGCATCCCTCCATAACATAAAGACGTACATGGATCAAAATAAAGCTATGAGGGGTAACCGAACATACCTTGGGATGAACTGCATGACATACTCATATGTGGCATAGTTGTAAATATGAACGATGTAATGACCAATAGCTTTCATGATTTGGAGCAAACCTTGCACTTGAGAATTGTTTAGTCACTTCCTTCTTCTTGTTTTCTTACTCTTCACATCTTCCTGCATCATCGTCCTTGCTTCGAATTTGAGAACTCTCCTTAGGGACCCTTGCCATTCCTTTCATCTTCAGCTCTTGCGCACTGAGTTTCTCTAGCCTCTTCTTGGACCTAATTAATGAACCGAGTGGGCTTCTCGGCTGTGATTTAGTTTTGGACAACAACACATCTTTTTTAGACTTTGGCACATTAAACTCCCTAGGTTCAAATTTAGTACTTGGAATATTATCAGCTGATTGCTCTACTGTTTTGGCACTATTAGCCGAAGTATCTAATACTTCAATCAGCTTTGTAACACATGAATTCAGATCTGAACCTTTGTCTTTTCTATTATCCTTCTTCACTAGATAAACTTGCTTGACCACTCTTTTGTTATTTTGAGCCCCGGACCGATTGTTAGGAACAAAACGGTCTTTGCTCTATGATTGTTTCTCACAAAATTCCTAGGAGCGGAATACTCTATATAATGTGGTCGAAAATATGAAGAAGAATATGTATTTGGATCATACCAACCCCAAGATAGATAAGGATAAAAGTAAGTCGGAGCTGAATCATATTGCATTGGCATCGGCGGCCCAAACGGAGGATATGTTGTTGCTGCATAGGATCCTTCTCCTTGCTAATCACAATCACCAGCTTTGTGCTTTTGAGGTGATCTTGATGATGCGGCATTGCTTGATTGATCCATTGATGATGTGGCATTGCTTGATTGATCAACACTATCTGCCTTGCTATGCTTTAGATATTTAGCCAGAAGTTGCTCAAAAGTAACCTTTGGCCTTTTACCTTTCTACTGATTACGACCTGCACTTCCAAAACATTTTGAATTTGGCATATTGGGCATATCCGATTTAACATGCCCCCCAACGGACACTCTGGTGACCATTACCGGACAATCCAATGTTGCACCGAATAGTTCGGTCTGTGTAACCAGATAGCTCGGCATCCCCTGGCCAGCAGGGTGCACCGGCATTGCACTAGATAGTCCGGTGAGTGCCATCGGATGATCCAATGATGCACCAGATAGTTCGGTCGTCATTAAAGGACAATCTGATATTCCTTGGACAGCAGGGTGAATCGGCTGCTGCATTGGTGAAGAAGTACTCGCCTGGTCCCAGCACTTGATGTCTTCTCTGCAACTTTGGCAGAGTCATTGCAACTTGTAGAATCAACCTGCACATCGCAAACACTACCTCCACCACCACTTGGGAGACTCGAATCACCTTCTCCATCAATCGACTTTTGATTGTTTGATGAACAGGCCAATACATTCCGATTTGATAGATTACTGTCATCACAACCAATTGGACTCAACTGGTAATCTTCTTGATTCTCAGCAAATCTCAATCGTCCTTTGTTTATAGCCGATTGGATTAGCTGATGAAACACATTGCAATTGCTAGTACTATGATCAAATGAATTATGTAATTTATAATGTCTTTACTTCTAAGCTCTGAGGGGATGGCATGACATGGTGACCATACGCTCCAATAAGACTATGTTCCAACAAGGCATCAAATATATGATCACTCAAAGTCAAATCAAAAGTATACTTAATTTTCTTTGGCCCACTCTTTTGCAGAGACGGCTAGAGAAATGAATGGTTCAGATTGTTCACCAATCCATTCAGCCATACATTTGCTTGTGATCTTTTGGCACGATGCTTTAGAATTGCATAAGGTATTACCATTGGTCATTACAGAACAGTGTACCTTTGGTTTTGTTCTTTTAGATTTAGAATTACCACAAGCAAACCAAGAAGATAACAACTTTGGCAAAGAAGGTGGATCAAACTTAAATGTCATCATATTACTATTATCGGTCTTTCTAATTCTAATAGAGGATCGGCCGACACCCCTTGAAACCATCATATTGTCAACAAGTAAATTACCAATCTTAATCGATCTTTTAGAATTATGCAAGATAATATCACTAATAGATTTATCAATGGAAGGCAAACGACCAGATTGAGAATTAGGTAAAACACTTGTACATTTTACCTTGCCAAACATGTTGAAGAGGCACAAAGCTTCACCCAAATTATGTCTTGTCCTTCCTGATGATGACGGTGATGCTCTAAAGCCTCCTCCTTGTCTTCAGGATCTCTTGTTTCACCAATCGAACTTTGTTCGGCTATAGCACAATCTCCGTGATGATCACCGTCATTTCCAACACGAATTAAACTAGCCAGAGTAATAGGCCCTTTAGCTTTAGAGAAATCAAACCAAGCTGTCCCTTTGTGTTTAAAGTGCTTTTCTACAGCTAGGTTTGTTTCTTTCAATAAGATTGATTCGGAACAAGAATTACTTCGTTCAGCTTTACTTGCCTAACTACCACTTACATCCGAATCATCTCTCACATTATTAGAGAACCGAGCATGGAACATTTGTTCTAACTGGGACCATGTGCAGATTTCATCATGAGACAGTGATCTGCACCATTGAGAAGCAGCCCCAGTCAATGAAAAAAATGAAAGAAATCATGCTTCTGCAAATCTGTGGCTCCTCCCAATTTTGCTATATATTGATTGACACGCTCCCATGTGCTTGTGCCATCCTCCCTATTAAATCTAAAAACTCAGGATTGGAAATTAAATCTACTAGCTCGTGGACATCAACAAAGATTGCATCCTTATCAAGTTTAGGTAGAAGGGGCGAGTCAAGCGATGGTAAACATACGTTTGCTGAATTTTCATTGATTCGGCTAGAATTAGAATTAATATAAAGAACCGAAACATGAATATTAGAAACATATTGTATAGCATATGATGTTTGAGAATAATTGGCTAGAGCACTAGTATTCGCATGGCCAATTCTTTGATGCATTGGCATATTCTGTGACGGACTCACATACTGTGAATTTGCCGCTAATGAGTAAGATGTTGAAACATCCCATTGCATATTACGGATATTCCTATCATGCGTTGCTTTATACCGAACGACCGAACTTACCGTGTTAGTTTGGCCTTGCTTTATTATACATCGGTATTCGATCCTGTTCCACCGATGTGTAAGGATTTACATGTTGTACATTGCTAGTAGAATCAAATCTTAAAGCATGCATATTATGTGACATATGCCTTTGCATATAATTTTTAAAATTATAATGTGTATAGTAAGAAACATTATCTGAATAATGACCAGCCGATGCAATAATATACCTCATTTCATGACTAGCAACATCAACACGAGAATTCAAAATATTTGCAAAATAAATTTTAGAATAATTTAACTCACTCTCAAATTATACCTCAGGCTTGCCGTAGCAGTATTGCGGTTCAACGCTTTGGTTGCTCTCCATAAATATATATGACTGCACTTTTGTAGTCAGCCTGCTACTGTGATGATAGACGTTCTGTTCCTAGCCAGACTAAAGCAACGAGATAGAAACGATCGGTCCACGTAGCCTGATGAAACTGTAGCGGCGAAGTGACCGATTAATTCAAGGATATTCGGCCGTGAAAGCCGAAATGGTTCTGGCAGCACTACCATGTTTGTGTCACGTTACTGAAGTGCGGACCTCTACCGCTTTTGTAGATTAAAAGGCGAAATTAATTCAACTCCGATCAGAACACCAGATAGCTAATCAGAATTGGAATAAGAAACACGAGACCCAAGCCTTATGTGGTGGCGACAGACACAGACAACAGATTAATATGGTAGTATGGCCTTGAATCGAGGTGCAACAGCAACAAGTACTACGGCCTGATCTAGCAACGGAGACACGTGAAAAAAATAACAGATTAATTTTAAACAATAGAAATAAACGGAATCAGCCTTGAGGCCTGATGTACCAGCGGCAAACAGATCGGCCTTATCACCTGATCTACTACGGTGACTTAAAAATTAATAAGAGATGTCCTCAGGCCTGTGCGGGCTGTGCGACCACATGGGGCCCCAAAATCCAAGGACCCCTAAGTTTAACCAAGGTCTATGTGTGCATATATTGATAGGAGATCTTATTTCTGCTGAAAACTAAGCGTCTAAACGCTAAATGGGCCACAATACAGTCTGCTTTGGTTATTCCGCCTTCCGAGTTCCGACTAAGATCGCAAGCGCTTCGAGCTCTTCTAGTATCTCGATCCCGTCCCTCAGCGACTTTGGCCGATCGTCAGACTTGGGAAGAGAATACACTGGCCTCGGTTTCGCGATCAGCATCGGTTTCGCGATCAGCATCGATGTGTGTACGCAAGTAAGTAATCGGGATTAGGCGAAAGGATGGACACACGATACAGACCCTGGTGGCCTGGTCGCATGCACTAGTTACCAGGGCACTGCACACCATGTAATATCTCACACATATCAGCAAGTAAATTGAGATTCCATTTTCCAAATCTAAGATTTTTTTTAATTCGGATGTATGTATGCTTATATTAGTGGCGTCACAGTAGTGGCTTCAATTTACCAATTGATCTATTGTTTATTGGCTTAACTATTCATAGAAAACCATGCTGTCTTCAAGACTTCGAGTGCGGCATGCTAGAGAAGGTCTATTATGAATTTGAAGAGTTTTTTTAAAGAACACTAAGATAATGACGTTTTTCAAGTGAAAATCATCTTGCAGTTACAACACCTAGATGATACCTCTATAATTAATAAGCCATATAATATATAAATATTATTTTTTTTATTTTGGTAGTTTAGTTAGATCATGTTCATTGGTTTGCACAGGGCCACCATTTTTCCAAGGACGCCCTGATCAACGAAGTAATTGGGCTAGGGTGTAGAGCTGTAGATATATATCCGAAATAATCATTTCTCAGCGGAGTCACCAAAAAGTATGTTGACACTAATTCGCGCCAAATACTAATGAACCCTAGAGCCTTCCCGCGAAGGATGAGGCAACTCAGGGTCAGCCGCGGACTGTCCATTGCTTGGCGTCGGACTGTCCGGTGCGCCGGATTATTCGATGGCTAGCGCCGAACTGTGCGGTGTGGGAAGATGGATCGGTAAACCCTAGCGGTGCCCGAGAGGGATAACTATCATGCTTTCGTGGTGACGAACGATGAGGTTTATGAGCAAACCAGCAAAGAATAACTATCGTACTTACGTGATGAAAGACGATTAGTTTAAGAGCAAACTAACAAAGGAACCATCGGCGGCCTCACCCGTGAGGGACCCCATCAGGGCGTGGATGTCAGCGGCGTGCCCTAGGTTGCTAGGGCCATCCCTGGTCGTAAAGATCAGAGGATGAACATCATGGTGGAGGGAGAATGAGAATTAGGATTTGGGAAGAGATAAATAAAAGTAGAGTAAAACATAATAGATGGGTTCGACTGGTGATCTCCTCAATCGGCCGTATCTTTTATATTAATTGGGAGGGAGTTCTGGACCCTTGTACAAGTCAAGATCCAATTAGATCGCGTACAAACCACGAGATTAGACTCAGACTCGACGATACCGGACTGTCTGGCCCTATCGATCGGACTGTGTGACGCCACCGGACTGTCCGGTCTTGCCCACCGGAAAGTCCAGTGAGCAGCCAATCACTACACGAAAACGGTTCATTTACGTGGGCTAATTCAATTTTCGTCGGCTGCAATGAAAACCGATGAAAAATAAATAATTAGCGTCATCTAAAACTAGCCCGCGAAAGTTCAGGTTAATTTTCGTCGTCTGAATGGTGGGCTCACGAAAACTAAAGATTTTTTCGTCGGTCCAATTAGCTGTCTAACAAAAGGTACTAATTTTCATTGGCCCAGACGGCCCACGAAAATTAGTGGCCCATGCCCCGGTGTCCTAAGCCATTCACTGCTTTATCCCTCTCTTCTCTCACACATTTCCGTCCTCCTCTCCTCTCTCTCTCGCCCCGCATCGCGCCACCGCCCTAGCCTCCGTCCTGCCCTCCATGCCCCCTAGCGCCGCCCCCATCCCCCTCACCGCTACCCCCAGCCTCCTGCGCCGCCTGCCTGCCCCACTGCCGCACCGCCCATGAGCTGCCATGTTCACTGAAGACGAGCAGACACCCGTACCCTCGAATATCTCCGGCCCTGGCGACTAGTAGCAGGGCCGCCAGCCATGCCCACGACGAGCAGGAGAAGGACCTACAGAATGACCTGGAGGGGAGGTGCATGCTCGTTCTGCACTCGCGCTGGCCGCCACGAGGCTGGAGGAGGCGGCATTGGGGCGGATCCGGCCGCTGCGAGGCAGGAGGCGGAGGCGGCTTGGTGGATCTGGCCGGAGGTGCGACATCGATGGGAAGAGGAGGAGGTGACCGGGCTGCACGTGGAGGCAGAGGCGGAATGAGGAGGCGACGGCATGGCGGCTGGGCAGATCTAGGAGGAGGACTGGAGGACGCGCTGCCAGCCCACCGCCTGGAGGTGTTAGGAGGACGCACCTACCGCCCGCCCGCTTGGAGGAAGCGTCGTTGCCTACCGCCTGCTCCTATCAAGAACTCAAGATGAGCAAGCTGTCATCCTCTGATGGTTAGTTCTGCTCTCGTCCATTCTCTGTTGATCCATGGCCATGGGATGGGAATGGGAATGGAAATAGTGTCTGATTAATCACGATTAGACTTGATCAGCCGATCTGATAACCTTGTAGTGGAGAACTGGAGATGGAGAGTGGAGATGCTTGCAAGTTGTTTATTGCAAAATGCAAATTAGCTGTGATTATTGACAATACTATCGCAATGTTATTGACTATATTTTTAGTTAATATGCATATTATGTATTTATTTTAAAGAAAAGTCAAAACGTATCCCCGTATCGGGGTTTTTTGGAAAAATGTTGTATCCGCGTATGCGTATCCTTCCGATACCGATATATGTATCCGTATCCGTGTAGCATAGTAATGGTGTTGTCGTGTTTTTTTGTGGTCCTAATGTTATTGTCATAGCTTGCTATTGTTGACTATCATGCTATGCTATTCCCATCTCTTTGGCTTCTCTGCTAATGTAGAATCAAGAATTTGCAAGACAATTAAATTTGCCCATCTCTTTGGCTCCTAGGAGAGATCACAGGCAGAGGTCATAACATCTTGGTTTTTGGACTGTCTAGTGTTATTGACAGATGACTTAGTTTACTTAGTCAATCTTCTGATATATGTGAATTGGGATGGTCCTCCTGCAGGTTTATGTAGGATGTGAGTGAATCATGGGTTGCCTTCGCCGTCTCCGGCTGGTAAGACCCTTGCACCTGGGATCTGATCTGTGTGCGATATGAGGCCATATGATCTCAAAGACAATATCTTACGTACTTATAACAAGCTAAATATTATTACCATGGATGGGAGTACAAGGCATTTGACATATTAATGGATCATCGGTTCACCACATGTTCACATTAGGATACTTGAATATTTGCTCTTTATCCTAGATGTTTAATTGCTTACCAGATCTTAAATTAACAGCACAAGAGGAAGGAAGGACAAAGAAGGCATAGCTGCAACTGCTACCTCTACTAATCAACCATACAGGTTTGCCTCCTCATTCGTGTGTGCAGCTGTTGTTTGCGATTCAAGTGTGAATCTTGCAAATACTTGTGTGAACCCTTTAGAGGAAGCACAATTGCATTTATATGTTTCTATTAGACAGATTCAACTATCTGGTCTGTTGTTAATGAATTGTAGATTCAGCCTATACAATCTGATTGATCAAACAAACAAATGTAAGTAGCTATTGTCTTGAGCCTATGAACTATAATTATACTCATAAGTTCAACTATGATTACCAGTATGTTTGCAACTTTCCTTTGTTACATGTTATTGCGATCTCCATCTATATATTCTTTATGTTTCATTGCAATCTTGATCTATAGAGCGTATGCTGTATATGCATAGTTCATTACTTCTTCTCCCCTTAGCAGTGCATTTTTTTCCTTTTTATTTGCAGTAGCTTCATATCTTGGCTAGCTTTTTTTGATAAAGGAAGCAATTTTATCGAAATAAGAGTGTTACATCAAGGTGATACAAAGTTCTTGGAACCACTTCTGGCTTCTGCCTATAAAAAGCACTCGGCCTAAAAAAATCTATATATATATCTAAAACCGAGCATTAACTAGTTGCAACCAATCCTATGACTAGACTGCCAGCCATGTGCCCGGGTAAAAAAAATCCGTATCCACCTTCCCCAAGCGTTGCGACGCCTCCAAAACCAAAGCCTGGTGTTGTGGCTTCTGGAGCACAGCCCAAGTGCGCAGCCATTGGGTAGTGGTCAAAGTAACCTGCACGGGAGAAAAAGAAGATTTTCTTTCAAAGATAAAGTCATTCCTATTTAGCCAAATTGTCCAACAAGTGGTTGCTGCACCTAAAAGAGCAAGCGATTTAAGGCTTTTATTAAACCCCTCTAGCCAGTTCTCAAATATATGCACTACACTTGTCGGTTTTGGCACTCCCAATGCCATTATAGTTATATCCCAGACCGCCCGTGCAAAGCGACAATCGAAAAACAAGTGTTCAATACTCTATGTTGATGAATGCACGCATGCATTCTAACATTCTAGAGCTGAATTATAGTTCATGTGTTGATAAATTCAAGTAAGTAAACGGATAAGTAACTCAATATTCATTTTTGTTGCTCTGCACATCGATGGCAGTTGGTGCTAGCTGGGTTTCTACACTTTTTTGTCTAATAATTGTCTAATAATTCATTTTTATATAGGATGGCTACAGAAGTACTTCACACTGTTGCTTGATATAATTATCTGATCTAGTATCGTGTAAAGGCTCTCCAATTATGCTGCCTTCCTTCATATCTTGCATGCAGATCAATGTGTACAACCTTTGGACTCTTAGTTTTGGTTATGTTGACACGTTTTAGCGCCAATCACTAACGATATGACCTAGACCAATCCATCTGGGAGGGACCCCATTAAGGAGGATCAACGCTAGAGGTTGCTCTAGCATCGGTAGGCCACCTAGAGCTCCTCAAATCGGCGTAGAGTTGAAGAGAGGTGAAAATTAGGTTTGGAGAAGAGAACTACGGTTTGGGAATAGAGATATGCATAAAAGTAGGTAAAATAGTAGATTGATTCGATTGTAGATGCATCAATCGGCCTGACCCATTTATATTTATAGGGCAGGGTGGTCTTAACCCTTGTACAAGTCGAATCCCAAAAGATCTCGCTCAAATATCACAGTTCGTCTCGGACTCGACTACACCGGATAGTCCGGTGCACCTCTGCCAGACAATCCGGTGATGCCGGACAGTCCGGTACACACCACCGGACTGTCCAGCCAGCATGGCCCTGCCCAATTAGGTGCTCAACACATGCCCTCCTACCTTTTAGTGAAGGTCATAAACTAAAAGCACCAGAAATATTTAGATCTTCGAGAATCAACAGATATCTCATAATATAACAACTCCGAAGCAAAAACTAAACCTCCAATGCAATCACTGTTCGCCTAAACAGTCGTTTAGTAGCTAATCGTTTCCGTTTAATCGGCCATTTACACCGTTTAAACCCGTTTAAATGACTGTTTAGCACTGAATAATGGCTAAGCAATAGGTGACTGACTGCTTACCGTTTAGCATTTAGGCTAACATTGGATGCAATATATCGGTTTTTTCAAGCATCTTGCCGCATGTTTGGGTAATATTTCTTCAAGAAGTGGCAATTCAATGCTTTGGGCAGTTCATTACCTTGCAGATCCTTCAGCATATATGCATTACCAGGAACCACCCGCTTCACTTTATAAGGACCCTCCCAGCTTGGAGACCACTTGCCGAATCTTCTATCCTTTGTCTTCAATGGCAACACCGTCTTCCATATGAGCTCTCCAACCTAAAAATTCTTGACCTTTACCTTCTCGTTGTATGCCTTGGCAACTATAAGCTTGTCTTTCTCAATCTCCTTCAAAGCCATCAATCGCTTGTTGGTCACTTTGTGGGGGATAGATATCCTCTGAGTCTTCATGAAGCGTATTCTCTACATGGGGTGTCGGAGGACCCAATTCAAGAGCTGGTCGACTGACTCGGGCCCGAGGTGCCAAACAACTTGGCGCACAAGACAAGGACTCGACATGTACAAGGAAGATCTAAGAAGAATCCTAGTAGGAGATGTAACCAATCCTAGTAGGACTAGAACCAACTTGTAACCCAAGCCATGCTGGACTATATAAGGCTGACTAGGGATCCCTCCTAGGCAACTCAACTCATAACATAGCTCCCTCGACCTCATAAGCCCTTATTGTAACCTCGAGAGCTCAAATCAATACAACTCGCCCCAAACAGGACATAGGGTATTACGCATCTCGCGGCCCGAACCTATATAAATCATGTGTTCTTGTCTCTTGTCGCATTACACTCGAACCATCGAGCTACAGTCGATCTCACCAACTCATAAAAGCATCCCGTGGTACATCCTGTGGTGCACTGCCGGTACTAAACCCCGACACACTTCATCAATATTATCCATCATCAAATCATGATATTCACCGACATCCAAGTCATTTTGCCTTGCAAACCTGTATGCATCCAAATTTACCTCTACAGGTAATATAGCATCCTGACCATACACAAGCTCAAAGGAGAAACTTTAGTAGCACGATGTTTAGATATTCTATGAGACCACAAAGCATCAGACAAGACTTTATGCCAACGCCGAGGGTGATCGGCGATCTTTTTCTTGATAAGATTAATAATCACTTTATTACTTGACTCGGCTTGACCATTAGCCTGAGCATAATACGGAGATGAATTGAGCAATTTAATCTTATATAATTCGGTGAATTCCCGTACCTCTTTAGACATGAAAGAAGCACCATGATCTGTAGTTAAAGTTTGAGGAATGCCGAATCTATGAATGATATGCTCATTAATAAACTCAATTACTTCTTTATGTGTCATATTCTTTAAGGCAATGGCTTCAATCCACTTAGTGAAATAATCCGTCACCTTCAACAAGAACCGATGTCCTTTAGAAGACGACGGGTGAATCTCTCTAATAAAATCTAGACCCCACCCTATGAATGGCCAAGGATTGATAATAGGATGTAACTTAGCTGCAGGTACTATCTGAATATCTCCAAATCTTTGACATACCTGACACCCTTTATAGTACTTGAAACAATCGGCAATCATTGTAGGCCAATAAAATCCAGCCCTCCTCAAGAGCCACTTCATCTTCAAAGCCGATTGATGAGTACCACAAATACTTTCATGCATCTTAGCCATAGCTAGCATAGCATCATCATGACCTAGACATTTGAGCACAACACCACTAGCAGTTCGACGATATATGTCATCATTAATAAAAATATACTCAAAAGCAGCACACTGAACTTTTCTCTCTATTCTGGCATTTGGATCTCGTAGATATGCAATAAAAGGCTTCCTCCAATCATCAGGATCAGCTATGCCACTTGCCGAATCATCCAAAGCCAAAACCAAGCCCTTCACCATCCCACCGGATAGTCCAGTGTCCATCATCAGACAGTCCGACAACTCACCGGTGCATCCTACCGGACAGTTCAGTGTGCGCAGTTTCAGCACACATCCTTCTTCAAGCATCTGTTTTTTAGCAATATGAAATTTGTCTCTTGAAACAGGATAACCAGATGCTTCCCATGCCAACTTATTAGCCCTGGAGTTGTCAGATCTAAATATATGAGAGATGCCAAATTCATCGAAAGAACGAATATATCCCAACATCATTCTAAATAAGAATTCAAAGTCCCATCAGAACATTGGCTTTCTCCCAAAACCTGTTGAACCACTAACTGCGAATCTCCAAAGGCCCTCACACACTTTACCCCCATGGATTGCAATAACTCTAAGCCGAACAACAATGCTTCATATTCGGCTTGATGATTAGTACAATGAAACTCTAATCGGCTAGAAAAATCAAATGTAGCACCTTGAGTTGAAACAAGCACTACACCAATACCTTGACCCTCATTACAAACCGATCCATCAAAATAAAGCATCCATGGAGTAAAAATGACATAATGTAGGTCTAGCTCATAAGAATCATTAATCCGATGTTCAACTATAAAATCAGCAACAATTTGGCCTTTCATAGATTTTAAAGGTTCATAAGTCAAATCATATTCTATCAAAGCATAAGCCCACTTACCAACTCTACCACTCATGATAGCAATATGCAACATGTATTTAATCACATCGGTTTGACAAGCAACTACACAAGAACTAGATAACAAATAATACCTTAACTTGGTACACGCGTAAAACAAACATAAACATAACTTTACAATAAAGGTGTATCTCGCCTCGGCGCCAATCAATCTCCTACTTAAGTATGTAACCACATGCTCTAGACCTTCGGTTTGTTGAGTCAAAATAGCACCAATCACCTTGTCTTCAGCAGCAACATATAATCTAAAAGGAACTCCACTCTTTGGCGCCTTAAGCACAAGTGCCGAAGACAAATACTCCTTGATCTGCTCAAATGCCTTTTGCTGTTCTGCCTCCCAAGTGAAATTAGTATCATTCTTTAACCGAAGAATAGGAGTAAACACATCAACCTTCCTGGCAAAATTAGATATAAACCGCCGTAGATAATTCACTTTGCCGAGAAACTTTGGCATGTCAAGTTTGCACATCGGAGCAGCCACTTTGCGAATAGCTTCTATGTGATTAGGATCAATTTCTATGCCATTCTCATAAATAATAAATCCTAGGAACTTTCCAGCCGACATACCAAAAGCACATTTATGTTGGTTCATCTTTAAACCATACTTGCGCATCTTTTCAAAGGCCTTACATAAATCGGCTAAATGAGAATCAAAAGCAACCGATTTAACAACTATATCATCAATATAAACTTCTAGGACGATCCCTAGTAATTCATGAAAAATAAAGTTCAGAGCCCTTTGATAAGTAGCACCAGCATTTTTCAAACCAAACGTCATCACAACCCACTCAAACAAACAAATGAAGCCAGGACATACAAAAGCCGTTTTAGACGTATCTTCTTCGGCCATAAAGATTTGATTATATCCAACGTTACCGTCAAGAAAACTAATAACCATATTACCAGAAGCACTGTTGATTAACATGTGGGCTATAGGCATAGGATACTCATCTTTGGGTGTAGCCTTATTTAGATTGAGAAAATCGATGCACACTTGAAGCTTGTTGGAGTCTTTCTTCTCCACCAGCACAATGTTGGAGACCCAATCTGCATACTTACAAGGTCTAATAAAGTTGGCTTCTAAAAGCCAGTGAATTTCATCTTTAATGCGAGGCTAGATATCAGAACCGAAATGCTGCGGCCTTTGCTTAAAAGGTCAAAACCCAGGCTCAATAGGTAGCCGATGCTCAACAATATCACGGCTTAACCCATGCATCTCAGTATAACTCCAAGCAAAACAATCATAATATTCTCTTAACAATCCGATCAATTTATTCCTAGAATCGGATTCAAGGTCTTGTTTATAAATGTCGGCCACAGAATAGTTCCATCACCTATATATACTTGTTCCAAAGGATCAGCCGATGTAAACCATTGTACTAATTTATCTAAGTCTCTAAACTCCTCTATTACAAAAGAATCAGAAATACAATTACAATCAGAATTGAAAATAAAATTACGTCCAGAATTCTGGCCATGACCGGACTGTCTGGCAGAACTTACGGGACTGTACGGCGTCTCACCGGATAGTCCAGTGGCTGCTACTGGATTGTTTGGCGTCTGTGCAGGAACTGCCTACTGCTTGTACTCCATTATGCCTCGTTCCTTTTGGTCTTTATTCCCTGCTAATGCATACATTGGATTTACATGATATGATTTAGCCGATTTTGTACCGGCTCTAACATTACAGGAACAAAGCCTTCTCCGCCTACACTTAGAAATAGGAAATTGAACAAATCAACACCCGTCAAACACTTAGTATTGTCATAAGCCCATATTACTGGAGCATCGGCCGTAGCAATGCAAGCCGATGGATCAGCATAAATCACCTCGATCTCATCACCAATCCATTGAATAAGGAATTGATGTAAAGTAGAAGGCACACATTGATTGGCATGGATCCAATCTCTCCCAAGAATTAAACTGAAGTTACCTTCCACATTAGCGATGAAGAAAGCAGCGGCGATCGTCTTACTCCCAATGGTAAGTTCCATGGAAGCTACTCCCTTGGTCTCAATTGGGTTTTTGCCCCCCATGCCACTGAGTGTCATGTTGGTCTTGTCTAAATTAGAATCTGATTTCCCAAGCTTCTTGTATAGTTCATACGGCATCAAATTAACAACCGCACCACCATCAACCAATATCCGAGACACGGGTGCCCCGTCAATGTGACCACGAACGTAAAGAGGCTTCAAATGATTAACCATTTCTGTCGGCTTTGTAAAGACAACATCTCTTGGTCCAAAATTAAATTGAGCCATCGCATCTTCATCTTCACCGATAATGTTATAATCGGCAGAGAAAGTAATCGTATTGACGTCCACACCTAGATGTTCGGGAGAAGATTCATAGTCCACCATCTCCTCTTTTGGTACATCTTCTTCTGGTACAACAACAGGTGCATGACCCTCTGTGATCACCAGTGCTGCTGTCATGGCTCCTGTTGTTGTTGCGTCCTGCCCACCGGATACCGCCAGTCAGTTCAGTGACTAGGACTGGCTCTGTCCAGTCATCTGAGCGGGATCCTCAACGGCTTTGGGCTTCCATTGCTTCTGTGGGAACATGGGATGTGTCTTGTTGAAGATTGCCTCAGCCTCCTTTTCCCTTTTCTCCTTAGCTCGCAAGTGCTGCAAAGTCCTCTTTTGTGTATGAGTCAAACCCGAAGGACACCATCGAGGCATGGAATATTTCAGATCTGGTGGTGGCTTGCTGGTAACCTTACTAGAGCTTGCTTTATGATGCTTCTCCTAAGCAACTTTAGGTGAAGCTTCCTTCGGCATAGTATTAACCGATTTCCCAAAAACCATCGACATCTTGTGATTGTTATTGAATACCATGTTGTTAGTACCAACATTAACAACACCGGTTGTCACTTGAGGTGCTGATTGAGCCAGTGATGCTGTTGGTTGGACCGGTGTTCTTGCTGGTTGAACCGGTTGTGGTTGAAAATTTTGAGTATTTTGATTAGGGGGTATTACAAATCTTAGCGGCTGCCCCTCATGCCCCCCTGGCAGATTTGTCAGCCTCGGGGGCCAATAATTCTGGTATTGTTGCTGACTTTGCACCCAAAGACTAGATTTAGGAACATTCAATCGGTCATGTGCAGAAGGAGCCAATCTGTCAAAAAAAGGACCTTGTGGTGCCTCTAGCCCTAATAGCAATAAGGATTATAAGCATAAGGAGGACACATGGTTATATTACTCTAGGCTGGATTTTGCTGAAATTCCTGCGGAGTGATGAGGACATCACTTCTATGATTATGCAAGGATCTATTACAAGAGCACGTCCAAGACAATTGAACCAACAGGTGAGCTCGTTCGTAAGTGCCCGTACATATACTTTTGATGATGGTATGCTATCTAATGTTATGGTTGATTATATTGTCCTTAGGAACTTAGGAGACGAACATGAAGGCCTTGGAGAACAGCTTGGACTAGGAGGAGGGCGAAAAGGACGACCAAGTCAAGATGGAGGCCCAATTCTACTCGGAGTCGACTTCCTCGGCCTCCAGGACTAGTCATCAGTAAAATCAGTCGCCTACACCACAAACGGACTCTGATTTGAACGATCCACATATGCCTGGAATGCTAAGAAGATACCTTTCCAATGCCTCCAGTTTTAGGTCATTTGGAGTTTGGTGTCATGTGGAATTCACATCACCAGTTAGATATCAGAATATGTCCAGGGGCTGTTTTCCCTCTTTTTGAGCTGTTGGCCCATGCATCATCTTGGAGTCCATCATAGATACGTCTAGGCCTTGTTGGTCAACCTAAACTCTATATAAACAGTAGCCGCTGCACATGTTAGGGTTTGTGTTTTGCTTAGATTATTCTATCATCGAACAGTTTCGTTGACATCGGTTTGTGAAACCCCAACTTGTGCAACTCAATTGAGATTTGCGTTTTTCCTCAGTTCTTGCTAGTGTTCTTCGGTTGCATTGTAGGAACGATAGCCTTCTTGGTGAGGTCAATTGCGCACATCACGTGGTCGATAACCATCGGAGCAGTGGTGTCGTGATTGCAAGGATTCGAACCTTTAGCTCGGAGCCTTCATCACCAACGCTAGTCTCCACCCCTAAAACGACATACCTCATGGAAGATCGGGCCTATCCTATATCACGGAGGACCCCACATCATTGGTGGGACCACAGGTGCTGGTGGTACTAGCTGGGCCACATTCTGAGCTATTTCTGTCAGCTTCTTATTTTGCATGGTCTTGGCTTCCTGTGGTGGTGACCTTGGTCGCTTGTACAGCCGATTACAAGGAGCGGCCTTTTTCTTGTTAACATACTTGGAAAGCAACAGATGAAACATAGGACCAGACTGATATGGCTTACCAGAGGTCCTTGTTTGATGCTTCTTCCATGTCCCCACCTCCGACTGCTTTGTCTTGAAAGTTCTCGAGCGCTGCTGGTGGGCACCGGACTGTCCGATACGCCGGACTGTCTGGCAGCTGGCGCCAGACTGTCTGGTGGTACTGTCCTGGGAGCTCCCTGCTGGTTTTGCTACCAAAGAAACCTACTGGTAATCTTCAAAGTATCCTTGCCATTTGCAGTTTTCTGCTTGATCACCTCCCTGGCTAAAACTTTAGTATTCTTATTGATTAGCCTCGAAGAGCCGATGACCATGACTTTGCCTTTGCTTGCATCGGCCACCTCTAGCCGAATCAAGATTTTCTTGCTGCTCATGTCTAGAGTGTTCATGGGGAACGACTGCTTGTCAATCTGCATCTCTGGAAAGCTCATACGGCCTTCATTCACGACTGATTGTATCTGTCGACGAAAAACATTACAATCATTAGTCGCATGAGAGAAAGATTTATGCCACTTGCAATATGCTTTCTTTTTAAACTCATCAGCCGAACGAATAGTGTGCGACAACGTAATATTTCCACTTTTGAGAAGCTCGTCAAATATCTTATCGCATTTAGCAACATCAAAAGTAAATTTTACTTCTTCTTGCCGATTCTTGTTAATCGGTCTCAAGGAAGGACAAGTAATAGGTTTGTTCTTATTAGACCAAGTAAACTGGGCTGCATAAATTTCCCTAGAATCATCATCGGAACTAGCCGAGTCATACTCTACAAGATTTACATTATGACGTGCTGTCTTTTGGCTCTCTCTACTTCGGCTTTCTACAGCCAAAGCCTACTGATGTAATAAAGATAGAATAAAATCGTGTTTTAGCTAGCTTTTCCTTACTATACGACCTCGACCCCTCGAGAGCTAACCCAGCTAATTCCCTATCTAAGATAGTCAATTGAATACATCGGTTTCTAGTATCCCTAAACCCCTTAAGATAATCATGAACCGATTCTTCACGACCTTGCCGAACATTAGATAGATCGGACAATTCTAGCTCATACTCTTCTGAGAAAAAGTGATCATGAAATTTTGCCTCCATCTCATCCCAAGTACTAATTGAATTAGGAGGCAAAGAAGAGTACCAAGCAAAAGCATTCTCTTTAAGAGATAAAGAAAATAGACGAATCCAGAAAGCTTCCCTTTAGACTAAATCCCCTAATTGCGCTAAAAATTGACTGATATTCTCTCTAGTACTCTTATTGTCCTTACCGGAGAACTTCACAAAATCCGGTATTCTGAACCTGTGGGGGAAGGCATGAGCATCGAATCTACGGTCATAAGGATTCTGATAGGAGCCAGTAGAACCTGATACATCAATCCCTGCCTTTTTCTTAAGAACGGCCACTAATTCTTGCCATATTTCCTCCTTGACCTCCAATGTGGAAGCACTGGATTTTTGGCCGTAAGATCTAGAAGCCGTAGGATTCTGTGCAGACCAGATCTTGTCATAAGTGTAGTTAGGGATGGGACCTCTAGGCACACCCGAACTAGTTGGTGGAACTGAGCTAGTACCATAAGAAACCGTAGTGAAAGACGGCACAAATCCCTCTAATTCTTGTCGCAATGTGAAATATTCTACTCCTGCCGTATTTAAAGCAATCCTTCGGTTAGGATCTACCAAAGTTTGCGGAATCGTTGTGCGTGGTGGGGCCATGATAGCCCCTGTATTGGGCATACCGGGTAGTCCGGTGGGAATTACCGGATTGTCTAGTGATGCACTGGACTGTTCGATGGAGACACCGGACTGTCCGATGGACACGACCAGCTGAGCCGCCTTGCCCAACAACAAAGGCAGAGGATTCTGTTGACCTGGGTAAAAATTTGTAGGCATGCCATACATCGGCTGGATCTGCTAAGACCCGTTCAACACCGATGGGCTAGGGGCAACTGATTCCACGCTTGGTTCATGTGAGGGGAACTTAGGAGCAACGGATTTGCCTTGAGCCTTTACCAATCCATCAATAGACTTTTGTAATGCGCCTAATCGGTCTGCTAACTGGTTATGACCCCGATCAACGTAACTTCTCATAGATTCAAATGCTTGAAGGGTTCCCAGGTTACTTACATCTATGGTTGACGAAGAGATTGATGACAAAAAGGGTGTCGAGGGTGACTTCTTTCTCCTTGGTCACTTTCTGGTGGCGATCCATGGTGAAGGCCTCTAGGAACCTCTTCATCATGCCTTCCGTTGCTTCCTTCATTATGTTGTCGAAGTGCTTTTGCTCATTGGCCTGCAAATTCTCAAAAGCCAGCCTTATGATGTTACCTTGTGTGACTTCAGACGCATCCGCAAGCTCAACCATGGTTGCTCTCCTTGAATTTACCTCTGGATTCCCCAGCGGAGTCACCAAAAAGTGTGTTGGCATGTTTTAGCGCCAATCACCAACGATATGACCTAGACCAATCCACCCGAGAGGGACCCCATCAAGGAGGATCAGCGCTAGGGGTTACTCTAGTGTCGGCAGGCCACCTGGAGCTCCTCAAGTCGGTGTAGAGTCGAAGAGAGGCGAAAATCGGAGTTGGAGAAGAGAATTAGGGTTTGGGAATAGAGATATGCATAAAAGTAGGTAAAATAGTAGATTGATTCGATTGTGGATGCATCAATCGGCCTGACTACTTTATATTTATAGGGGAGGGTGGTCTTAATCCTTGTACAAGTCAAACCCCGAAAGATCTCGCTCAACTCTCACAGTTCGTCTCGGACTCGACTACACCGGATAGTCTAGGTGCACCCCTACTGGAGAGTCCGGTGATGCTGGACAGTTCGGTACGAGAGCCAATGGACCGGCGCCATTGCCTCTGGAGTGATGAGTGATTGTCAACAGAAGCCAAGACCCATAAGGACTTGGGCACAAGACCTCCGATGGACAGGAGGCCCTCCGATGGACTGGAGGTAGATGAAAGTCCTCTGAAGGATAGGAGGCTTGCTCGGCGTTGGTCGGCCATGGGAGTTCGGCACACGAAGGAGCGGCATGACGACGGCAAGTATAAGACCTCTGAAGGACTACGAGGCAACCCCGATGGACAAGGGATGCCGGGTGCCACCGCGGTGCTCCAACCTGAGTACAAGGCGCGAAGACGGGCGAGGGCGTTGGCGGATTTGCACAAATCTGCCACCCTACCACCAAGTTACCAAGACTTGGTGAATGGGCTCATTTCTCGCCGAGATAGAGTGGAGTGGGCCATCCCAAGGCTAGGTGGAGACTTCCTAAAATGTCCCGATTCAGACTTCAAAATTGGGGGCAGATCGTGGATAGGACTACTAGCCACGTGGAGAACATTAGAGGATTGTGTGGAACTTACGAAGATCAAGACTTCATCATGCTCGTTCGTCCTGAAATATCTTGTACTCTTTCATTTTAGCCCCTCAGGGCATTTCTCATTGTAGGGACCTAAGTGCAAAACTGTCCAAACAGCACTAGGGTATAAATAGGCTAAGGGCTGGTCATTAGAACTCCTCTTTTGGTGGCTAGGGTTAGTCTTTGTCTTGTGATTTTCATCCTCAAGCCTTGAGCTATGGTGGAACCGCCGATTTAATCCGGGCTAAGCACACCTGCCTACCACTGGCTCGCAGTGCACTTAGACCAAACTAAACCCGGTCAGTCCGTCGAGAGTCATTCGACCCCCGATAATACCAAATCCCAGAAGAACCAACATCATACACATCCAGCCCACAATTGGAGCCACTACAGATACGTCATCACAGGCAGTTGAAATAGAGTAATAATAGACTTAGTTACAAACCAGTTTCAAATAAAGTACAGTTCCAACATAGAGTTATAACATAGCAAGTTCAAAAGTATCTCACAGCGGAATCTTTAGGTTCAAAGGTCATGATAACATCTCAAAAGACTTGCATTAAAAGAAACAACATCGAGCCCACCGATGTTGCCCTTGTGCCACTCATGCAGATTCATCCCAGATGGGGGCGTGCACCACCTCCAACACAGGTGCAAACCATGAACTCCATACCTACGCTCAAAATGTGGGGGCAAACCCTAAGTACTAATTACTTAGTAGGTCTTAATGGATTGGCTAACGGCTGACACGAAGCTGCTTACTAACATGTGGATCCTTAGCCATTGATTTTAAGCAGTATCATGATCAACATAAAGTAATAAGTCTTCATCATTTGCATATCCATCAACATAATAGTAAATTGCAGTAAAGTAAACAGTTCAATACAAGCATGTGATATTCAAAATCATGAGTATTAGATACAGAGTGTTTAAGTAGTTACTACGTTGCCCCATAGTAGATATTGGCATTCCCACACCTGGTAGGCATCAGCGATTCGAATCAATTTTAATTCCTAGGAATAACTATCATGCCAGGGGTATATGGTTACTAGCCATCGCGTTCCCACATATAGTCCCAATCTCCACCCGTCTTGTCCCAAGATTCAAAGCGCGCCCACCTATGCCCTGGGTTGTGCCCCCATAGCGAGCCTGCTGACATCTCGATCTCCCCGCAATGAGTACAAAGCTCCCCCAGGCCTTCTGCCTCCATCTAGTGGATGGGCGGCACCTCAAAAACTCCGGACAAGCCCAGATAAGACTTCGCCGGTCCCATACCCCGGTTAAGCACTCTAGCATGTTATGCCGATCAGGAGACGAACAGCGAACGTGGCCTTACATGACTCAGGCGGAGTCCAAAGTGCGACATCATGAAAAGTAAATACTGAAATAAAATCTCTGCCCGGTCTCCATTTAAATCATGAGCATAAGTAATAATTGACACAATAGTAATATCTTGTAACTTTGAAAACACCTACACGACGAGTCCACACACTCATGTCTACTCGTACCTAGCAACTTCTAGGCATACTCGTCTTGCAAATTCTATGTATAGGTGCTAGGGCCAGGGCAGGCCAAGGAGTCTAATGCAACTGGTTTCAAGCAACTCCTAATGCATATGCATAATCATCAAAGATAATTTGTTTGCTGGGATAAGCATGGTCCTGCCTACCTTCTTCGCTAGGGTCAGTAGCTGCCTCTGGAGCATAGTCAGGCCCCTGCTGCTAGTCTTTCAGCTCCTGGTGCTGCTCTCCCTTGGGCTCCTCCACTATCGGCTGCTCTGGCGGATGTCCTTCGCTCGCGGGATCTATATGCATGACATAGTGCAATATGAGCATGTGGAAATGCAAATGTTTGCTTATTGTGATGCCCTGGGCATGTCCAGTGCATATCAGGTGCATCATTTGCTTAATTACATCTCATAAGCATCATTTCATCTCATGTTGATGTGCATTTGACTCACATGAGCAAGCTTGGTAGAAGAGCTCCAGTGTAAGAGAGGTTTAGAGTAGGATCTTGCCTTTAATCTAGTGGGAAGGTGAGGGTGGTAGCTGTTGGCGCCTCTTAGGCTACTGGATTTTACTCCGCAAGCGCACAGAGACCGCTGTAGCCTTTCACCCAGGAGTATTCCAAGGTATCGTATTTATCCATAGGGAAGCATTGAGATAGAGATATCAAACTCTCATTCATCCAATTGTTGCTACTCAGTCACGTCAACCGATAGCTAGGAACGATTGACACAAAGCACCATGGGATACAGGCCAAGCACCGTTGGCAAGAAAGTAGGTAAAGATAGGAGGACAACGAGGCGAGAGCTCAGATTCCTAATGAGGACTTTCTATACTATGGTGAGCCAGATAGACTAAGCTAGACCAACACGTTGCTCTGACTGAGGTAATGACTTATCTAGTTGTCTAGGATACTTACTTAGCCACCAAGGCTGCAGACCACTTTCGGGAACCAGAGTGCTGATAACCCAGACGAGAAAGGCGGGTGTCACAGGGACTCGGTTATGCGGCTACAAGCAACCCGAACAACGGGGGTGGACTACACAGGGTACACTCTCGCTAAGAGAACCTACCAAAGCCAAGTGCGCCCAGTCTACATGCACACTAGGCTACCCAAATCTGTGTGGGGTTGAGTGCGAAACCAAGGTGACCGTAATTAGAGACACCATGTCTACGCTTGCGGGCACTACTTCTACTTGGATTCACAAATAGAAACATACACAACCGTATAGTCAAGTGCTATAAAGAGCGTATGAGGAATCTATAAGCATGACAAACTAAATAT
Organism: Paspalum vaginatum; assembly: GCA_030272315.1. Taxonomy (NCBI): domain Eukaryota; kingdom Viridiplantae; phylum Streptophyta; class Magnoliopsida; order Poales; family Poaceae; genus Paspalum; species Paspalum vaginatum. Next base: position 25,878,577 of record CM059015.1, on the reverse strand, counting down.
TCATTAACTCTCAGAGAAACTCTAACTATAGTCTAAAAGTTACTGTGCTAAGGCATAATTAATACCGAAAGCAATAATGTAGCAAATGATCACAAAAGTAAAGAAAGATAAATATATTAAATAGCTCAAGTCTTACAGGAAAGTAAAGATACAAAAGAACTCATACCGAACTCCTGCAGAACTCTCCATAACGACGGAGCCCTACCTCTAACTCCTACCAAAACACTACTTTCAGAGTTGAAGCACCTCTTGTGGGGCACCTCCTAGAGAGGAATAGAGAGTTCACATGGTGAATGGTACATTTTGCAAGTGAGGGGGTGCCATCTATTTATAGCTTGAGGTGAGGGGGATCTTCCATGGATTCCCAAGGTGTGATTACTCCCAAACCATTCTTGGGCTGCCCCATGGGCCTGGCTAGGCCGAGCAGAGGGGAGAGGCTTGGTTGAGGCGCTGGTGGGCTGCTGCCATGCGTTGGCCCATCGTGGGCTGCGTACGGTGGGGCGGTGCTGTAATTTTGTCTTTTCAATAACTTTTCCACCGGAGCTCCAAATGAGACAAATAATATGTCCGTTGGAATCATCTCGACGAGCTCTATGCAATGGTGTAGTCCTTAGGGGCATTTGAGATACTTTTTAGTGATGGAATTTGCAGTTCTTATCTCAAGCCCTTTTGTGTGTAAATTCTCTCTTGCTCCAAATGATGTTGTTTTGCACAGTATTTGAGCATCTCCCTGTGATACACCAAAAACCACCAAAACTCATGGAATTCGACAGTGTTAGTTAAATAATGCACAGAACTTTATCTATACCCTATTTATTCACCGAGGAATTGACGGTCGAAATGGTGAAATAACGACCGTCAACACCCCCCAAGCTTGAACTTTTGCTCGTCCTCGAGCAAAGCTAAGACTTAGGCTCAGTGGATGAGGAGTTGCATCAATGTCAATGTCCTGCAAGTATTAAGTGCATAACCCAACACTCTACCTTTATGTCTGAATAAATTGGCATAAGTGTATCCCAACCTTTTTATCCATACTTGTGGGGCTTCTGGCATTTTTTACCTTGTCTTCGGTGGTTGAGAGATGGAACAATCTCAGTAGAGTGTTACCGAACTTTATCTCTTTTCTGGTTTCATGCTCGGAGGGTTTTGGAAAATTTGAAATGGAAGCATTGAGTTCCTCAAATGGTACCCTCGATCACTCAAGTGGTTGTATATTTCCTCACCATGCCATTGGCCAAACTTTTCCCTATCAACTAAAAGCTTATGTGGAGCTCAAGGTAGGGATAAAGTTAGCTTACCTATGTCATGTATTTTGGTAAGCCAAAGATTGGTCCTACCGAAGTTAATGGTACCTCTCATCCCGATCAAAGGAGAATGCATTGGTTTTGTGGATGGATATGGTCTATGAATGAAAACTCCTTATTCGACGAATCCCCTCTTGAAATTTTGAAGCTTTTGAGCACATGCAGCTATCATTTTCTTTTCTCTTCCTTTTTCTTCTTCTTTTTTTCTCTTTTTTTTTCATCTCTCTCTCTTTTTTCGATAGCTCCATGTCTCCTTCTTGTATGAGAACTTTGGGGATACTGCTGGAATATGACTGGAGTATTTATTTGTATGACCATATTTGTGGATAGGTATGTGGATGATGGTGGATATGGTGGAGAAATGTCTAGTGTAGGTGGATGCTTGAATCCATTGTAGATTTAAGCATGACCAGACAAAGAAAGGCTAGCAGATGAAGGTGGACGTGAGTGATTTTGATCAGAACATGAAGTGGCCAGTACTTCATAAGAATTCAAATTTGACTAAACTCAACACAACAATAGGTAGGATATGTATAGGTTTCGTCATGTACGTATTTGGCTCTGGATAGATATTTCAAACCACTGAGGAACTTTGTCATTTTAATTTTGAAAAAGAAAACTCCGAGAATTCACCTTACTAGGATCAAGATGGGTTAAACTCGTACTTTGATGATATCACATCTCACAACAACTTATACATGGTTTGAAAGCACTTGCTCTCACAAGGTTAAAGATCAAAGGTAGGATCACGACATGTGCCAATAAGTTCAAATTTCAGGAGAATGTCAAGTTGTAAATGAAATACTTACAAGGAATTAACAGAGCAACTATTCATCATTTCCTTTAAGCAAGGGTACAAACAAAGTTCTACCATTAAGGCTAGGAGTTAGTTTATTCATGGTAAAAAGCAAATCTTTTTGTTGTTTTTAAATTATGCAAATTTTTATAGCTTTTCTTTTATTTGGAGAACAAAAAGTAAATATTTTTTTTGTGTCATGGTAATTTTCAAGATTTCAGATATGCAATTCAGTATTTCAGGATTTATGATATGCAATTCAGCACAAAGCATTCGAGATTTAAGATATTCAATTCGGAGCATTCGGGGTACTCACCTGGTGATCTTCCCCCAAGCTTAGTTCTTGCAAGTGGTTGCCAAGAAAATGAGCTTCAATATTTCCTGGCACTGCCTTCCACAAGCTTGCTTGCTCCCTGGGTGACGACAATGCTTGTGTTTGCTCACTTTTGTTGGGTCAATCTTTCTCTACTCTTGTTCCGTCCTGCTGCCTTTTGGATTGTCTGCATAGTGTGGGGAGCATCAATTCAGCCCCATGGTATTGCTCCCTTTTGGTGAATGGCTCCTGCATTGATGTTGGGTCTCCCGCTCCAGCATCATGTTTGCCTGAAGTCTTACATTCTTCCCAAATGACATAATTGCGATCATGGCCAGGTACTTCTAAAGAGGCTCTTATGCTGTTGCTACTGTCATCATGTTTCGTAGAGCCTTGGTCCCTCCCCGAAGGTACTCGAGCAGGCTCTTTATTCTCGAAACAGATTGAGTAGGAAAGATAGAGATGGATGTTGTGGGGGTCAACTCTAATATCCATTCCTATTCGTGTGGCACTAGTCTTTGGTCGACGGACATATGTTGGAGTTGAGTCCCTGTCACATCCAATGGGTAGAGAAGATCGATGCTAACACTCTTACTCAACTTAGTGCAGAGCATCTTCAAGTGCTCAACCATTGTCGTATGTTGAATATTGAGGTCCTTCCTCTTAGGGGTTGGGTCAGAGGATTGATGCTTCTCGGCATATCCTCCCCCCAAATTTGATTCTATGGTGCCATGAAACAACCATTTGAGTTCCGCATTTCATTTTGTTTCTTTCCAGTGGGAGGCCTTGCCCAATCACGGTAGAGAGAGACACCCAGGATGTCTCCATCTCAACTGAGGACATACCCTCCTGAGAGGTCCATCGGGATTAGATGTGATTCGCGGAGAACCTTTCCGTCCTTCTCTTTCCATGGTTGGTCAACTGGAATGTTACTGTAGCGGATGTCACTGGAAATTCTGGCCCCTCGCACAGGACAGTCCGATAAGGCTAGGGCTGCTGCCTCAGTTTCCGAGATTTCGTTCTTCTACTGTGTTTTTGCATCGTATTTGCTTTTCCCACTGTCTGACAATACTCTTTGCTTGCTGTGTTCCAGTAAGTTGTATTTCGGTGTGGTGAGCGTCGAGTGGTGAACTACCAAGTTTCGGTGCTAGCGGTGACTTGCGATCTTTGTGGTCATTGAGTTGCTTGCTCTTTCTTGCCTCGTGCGTATCTATTCAGTGGACGACACCTTGCACTTTCTATACACGTATCTATTCAATGGACGGTGTCTAGCATGAGCTCTTGTGAGTCTTTCATTGCACAAAGTTTGGGGGTCATGATTTTGCGTTTTCAAGTGCTCCTATTCCCCCTCTCTAGTCGCACGTTTTGGTCCTACAAGTGGTATCAGAGCTAGTTAGGTTTCTTCATACCTTTACCGGTGAGAAACCAGTAGCGACTATGCCGTACTCTAGGAAGGTTCTGGTTCTCGGCTCGGATGGCTATCCCTACTGGAAGGGTAGGATGAGAGCTTTCTTACTTAGCCAGAGTAAGGACATGTGGAATTCTACTCAGAGTACGACTTTTGCGGTGCTCCCCGTTGCCGAGCGTACCACACCAGTGCTCGTTGCTCAGCACGAGGTGAACGACAAGGTGGTGAACATTCTCTTCTCTGGACTTGGTCCGGCGTACTATGAGAGAGTGAGCCATCTTGATACCGCTTGTGAGATCTGGTCCCTGCTCAGTGTGCACCATGAGGTGACGATGATGGTGACATTTAAGGGTCGTCTTGTGGAGACTTACTAGTGCGAATATGAGAATTTCGCCTAGAAGACGGGAGAGTCTGTTGATGCCTTATTTGGTCATTTTAAATCGATCATCAACAAGCTCCGTGTCAACTTTGCCCCCGCTGCTCTCTGATACACTAACCATCAGCAAGCTATCAAGCTTCTGTGTTCCATGGATAGGAAAGTGCGGGAGATCAAGAACTCAATTCTTGAGTTAGTAGGGTATGACACCTTGGGTGTAAAGGAGCTCTATAGCAAGCTTAAGGCCACAGAGGTGGATTACCAGACGACAGATATTCTCAATGGTACTGGCTCCAAGAGCCTGGCCTTGGCTTCTAGCTCCAAGAGAACTGGTCTCAATGGTTCTGCTTTGATGTCTGTGACAGAGGAGCAGTTGGCGTCACTTGGGGATGAAGAGCTTTGTCTAGTGTCTAGTCGCTTTCAGCGTGCTTATGACAATCAAATGAGCAAGAAGAGGGGCGAGAGGCCCAAATGCTTTGAGTGCGGAGAAGTCGGCCACTTCATTGCCGAGTGCCCGACCAAGCAGAACAACTACTACAAAAAAGGCAAGAGCCACTCCCGTGACTCCAACAAGTACCACTCCTGCAAGCACGACTACGGCAAGCGTGACCATGCGAAGCACCGCTCCAGCAAGATCAAGAACTTTAGGAAGGCTTTCAAGAGCTACCAAAAGGATGACCGGAAGTAGGACAAGGCCTTCTTCGCCGAGCTTGGTGGTCTTTGTAATGAAACGTCCTCCTCCTCTTTGTCCTCATCAAGTTCAAGCGATGAGGAGATTGTCAGCAAGCGGGACAAGAGGAGGGATCAAGGTGGTCCAGTTGGCATCTACTTCATATCCACCAAGTCCAAGCGCAAGCACAAGATGAACTGGAGATCGTTTTGCTCCATGGCACTTAAGGACAAGGACGACAAGGGTAGCGACAATGACTCCTTTGATGATGAGGTAACTCCCGAGCAAGTTGAGATTCTTGAGATGTTGGAGAAGAATAGTTGTGAGTTGAAAGCCTAGGATAAAAGTTTGGAGAAGGTAGCCAAGAAGCCCCAGAAGTAGAAAGCCAAGCTTGCTGATGCTTTGGCTGAGATTGAGAGGTTGAAGAATGTGCAAGTCCAACCTAGTGAGTTTGAGTGCCCTACCTGTGAGTCCTTGATGAGTGACCTTTGTGAGCAGAAGAGCAAGTATGCTCATCAAGTAGAGGAGATGGATAGGCTCAAGGTTGAGATAGGCAAGCTCTAGTCTAAACTAGATGAGCATACTTTGAGTGAGGAGCTTGAGTATGAGTCTTGCCCCCACCTAGCTGTTGATATAGTTGAGCTAAAGGTGAAGTGTGAGGGGCAGCTCAAGGAGTTGGAAGGGCTTAGGTCTAGACCCATGCTTTTGGGTGCGTGCATGGTCTATCCTACCATGATGAGTGAGCTTGAGCAGTTGAGAGTTGACTTTGACTGATACATGTGAGAACTGTCTCACTTTGAGGTTGCTGTTGGTGGACAAGGATGCCACCATTAAGAAGCTAGCGAAGTCTACTCTCCTGATTCCCTTTCTAGACTAGTGACACTTGTGCTACCCAGACTTTAGTTCTAGAGGATCTAAAAGAAGAGAAGTTGAACCTTGAAGAGGACAACTGTAGGTTGAGAGAGGTGCTGAGCTGGATAGCAACAAGCCAAGCTGGACAGCAGCCTACACCACCCAAGGCTTCACCACCACATCAGAAGCCCAAGACACAGCCCCAGCCTATGCCCAAGAGACATGTCTACCGCTATGAGTTTTGCTAGCGAAATGGTCACTTGGAGGAGTTTCGCTTCAGGGGGAAATGGTTGAGAGGCTGGAGAGAGCCTGGGGTAACCAGGATCAGTTCTACCAGGATGGTAGCCAGGATCCTCCCTGTCGCGGTGAGATGAGAGACCACTTTGCTCATGGTGAGAGAGGAGGCGGTTTTCAAGCCCGTGCCCCTGGTGGTGAGAGACGCTTTGCCGGCCGAGCTCCTAGTCATTTTCAACATGGCTATGGATCTCGTGACCGAGGCTTTGGTAGAGGGTTTGTGAGGCCACGCTTTGGAGGTCGTGGTTATCTAGATCATCATGATTCTTACTTTGACTGTGTTTACCCCACCTTTGAGCAGATGGCTCAGCACTGGTTTAGCAGTTTTACTAACCCCAGGGCCGAACCATTTGCTCACTCTCGCTTTCCTTTATTTTTGCAAGATCGAGGCCTAAAGGACATATGGATCCTAGACTCTAGGCTACTCTAGGCACGTGATAGGGCACTGCAGATGGTTCTCCAGCCTCAACCCCGTGAGCACCATGGAGTACATGACATTTAGGGATAATGGTCAAGGTAACGTGTTGGGTATTGGTGGTGTTTCGCTTTCTGCCAAGTTTTCCCTAAGAGAAGTTGCTTCGGTGAGGATTTTGGGTTTCAATTTGGTTTCTATCTCGCAACTTGTCAAGGAAGGGTTCGAGGTTTGCTTTAAGGAGGGTTCTTTTTGTGTGCTTGATGCTAAGGAAAACCTTGTTCGTCGGATTTTGCCCTATGGGCAGGTTTTTAAGGTTGACCCTGCATCTGTTTCTGTCCCTCCTCGGTATTTGGTAGCAGGTCCTTCTGCTGATCTCTGGAAGTGGCTTAGGAGGCTAGGCCATTTGAGTTTTGATCTGCTAGCCAGGTTGAGCTCGATGAGTCTGATCCAAGGATTGACCAATTTGAAAGCAGAGAAAGATTTAGTGTGCCGCCCTTATCGTCATGGCAAGTTGGTTGCCGCTTCTCATGGTCCTGTTAATCTGGTTATGACCTCTTACCTGAGCGAGTTGTTGCATATGGACATGGTTGGTCCTGCTTGGGTACAATTGGTCAGTGGAAAGTGGTATGTGCTTGTCGTTGTAGATGACTTTTCTCGCTTTTTGTGGGTGTTCTTCATGGAGTTCAAAGATGAGGCCTTCGGTTTTGTTCAGGATCTGGTCTTGAGGTCAAGAAATGAGAGTCATAAGGCCATGAGGGCTATCTGCGGGACTAATATGTGCGACTAGAGGGAGGGGTGAATAGGAGCACTTGAAAACTCGAATTCACAACGCCCAAACTTTGTGCTCTGAAATCTTAGAAGAAACCGTGCTAGACACTGTCCAATGAATAGATACTTGTCTAGCAAGCGCAAGGTGTCGTCCACTAAACAGATATGCACCAGGCGAGAAAGAGCAAGCAACTCAATGACCACATGGATCGCAAGTCACCCCAAGCACTGAAAGTTGCGAGTTCACCACTCGACACTCACCGCACTGAAATGCGACTTACTTGAACACAGCAAGCAAAGATTATGGTCAGGCAGTGGGAAAAACAAATCTGACGCAAAAACAAAATAGAACAATGAAATAGCAAAAACAGGGCAGTAGCCCTGGCCACACAGGACTATCTGGTAGAAGCTGCCGGACTATACGGTAGAGGCTATAGGACTGTCCCGTAATAGTGTCCGGTGGCACAGGATAGTGTGGTGCCAAAGTCTGGTGGTGCTGAAGTGTCCGGTAGGACATGCCGGACTGTCCGGTAAAGGGCTGGGAAAGGTCCGATGCCGGACTGTCAGGTGCAAGCCGTCGGACTATCCGGTAGGTTGTCGAATAGTCCGGTGGCAGAGCCAGATAGTCTGGTGGACTCGAGGAACTTGAGTTCCTAGACCCAAAAGTTGACCAAATCTTGTCCAAACTTCACGAGATTTTGCACATGCTTTTGGACCCTATTCTAAAGCTATTCCCAAAAGATCAACTCAAAATGATGAAGGAATTAACGGGAAATTCATGATCTAGTGAAAATGCAATCTTGGGGCAAGAAAGGGGAAAACTCAAGAACAACTTTCTCGTGGCAATCCTACAGGATTGAGATGAACTAAGTCATAATCTCCATGTCCTGGAAAGTCCAAAAGAGCCAAAAGAACTGGATTAACTCGCGGGCAAATCAAATCACCGAAAGCCCTTGAGTTTCATCCAAAATCCAAACTAGAAAGGTGGGAAGGAGATGGCTGCACACATGAACTCGAATTGGGGATGAATCTTCCTTGTATTAGAGAGGGAAATCAGTTCTTACAAGGTTCCTCACACCTACCATCCTTCATCCTCCCACTAATGCAAAGAACTAGCTCTAGGGGACTCCAAATCCTAGATTAGCACCCTGTTTTCACTCTAAGCACTTGGTTGGTTGGAAAGCTAAGCCTAGGGTTTCTATAGGTGGAAGAGTCATCAAAATGACTGCCTAATTGACTTAGTTTACCCTAAGACCCCTATATTACAGAAACGCCCATAGGGGCTAAAATGGAACAGACCCAACTTTCTCGGGGACGGACAACCGCGATGGAGTCTGGATCTTCTTCGGTTGCACGCAATCTTCTGGATGACGTCCACATGGCTAGTAGTCCAAATCCTGCCAATTGACCCCCGGTTTTGAAGTAAAAAATCGGGAAACTTTTAGGGTTTCCTTCCTAGGCCTAGAAGAGCCAACTCCACTCTATCTCGGTGAGAATTGAGCCCATTTGCCGAGTCTTAGCAACTTGGGGGTTGGGTGGCGGATTTGAGCAAATCTGCCATCGCCCTTGCACGTCTTTGTGCCATGCCCTCGGATTGGAGCACTGGGTGGCACTAGGGAACCCTTGTCCATCGGGCTTGCCTCACAGTCCTTCAGAGGTCTTACACTTGCTGTCGTCATGCCGCTCCTCCGTGTACCGAACTCCCATGGCCAAGCAACGTCGAGCATGCCTCCTATCCTTCAGAGGACTTTCTTCTCCATCTACCTACAGTCCATCAAAGGGCCTCTAGTCCATCGAGGGGCTCATGCCCAAGTCCCTCTAGGTCTTGAACTTCCGTTGACAATCACTCATCACTCTAGAGGCAATGGAGCCGGTCCATTGGCTCTCAATCTCCCCATTGATGAGTGCATTGTTAGCACCTTTAACCTGTAACCTGAAATAGAACAAAGATAAGAAAAACCAGTGTAACACCGAAAAGAAAGAAGAAAAGAAGAAGTTGCTCAAGATGCCCAAAAACCAAACTCAAGCAAAGAAGGGCAAATTTAGAAAACAAAAAAACAAAGCCAAAGATCGACCCCCTAAGGCAAGGGAAACTGCTCAACGCAGTCGATCAAACTAAAGCATGACCCTCAAGAAAGAGGCAAACCAGCTCAACACAATCATGCTTAGGCAACGCATCGGCTCCTCCAGAAAGAGGTCAAAAGGCTCAACGCATCGATGCAAGAGCATGCAAAGCTCAAACTCCCCCTGAAATGCATCCTCTCAAATGTAGGATGAATGCACAGCTCCCCGTCAACTAGTTCTCTCCAGAATTCTCACCCTTGGTCCATGAACTCCCCCTGGGAGCAACAATCTCTCCCCCTTGTTGAGAATGGACACATCAAGGGTTCATAGAACTCACTCCCCCTGAATTAGAAAACTCCCCCCCCCCAAAATTATGCCATTGGAATGCAGGAAGTATACCAGGAAGAGCTCAGTAGAGATGAAATGCTAGTAAATACGAGTTCTAGCATAGAGGGCAAGGAAGCATGCAAACAAGCTCGATTGAATCTATCATATACAGAACAGGAGCATGTTTTCCAGGGTTGTTTAAAAGAAAGCATCACCAACTTGAAAAGCATCTAGCAAAGTAGGCATGAACAGCAAGATGCTAGCAATACATACAAGGTGTGTTACTCTCAACCAAAGCATATACAATAGGTCATAAGGAATTTAGAGACTTGAAAATTTCAGATTTAGCAATATGTAACTTCATGCAAGTTAGATCATGTGCCAGGGGTATTCGCTTGTCTTAGCCATTTCTGACCAACCAATGCCAAGCCTATGTTCAGAGAACCATCAGAAGCTTAAGCAAGGTTTTGGTCATACACAGCCTAGTCCAAGTTCATGCCAAAGTGCAAAGGCAAGCTATCTCAAACTAGATCAGTGTGACAAGCGAACCCACCTGGATCTTTTCAATTCAGCTCATAAGACACGACTTGTATACAGTTTAGTTCAAATTTCAGATTTTGGCAAGGTGTCATAAATGCTAAGGCATTAGCTTAACAAAGGCATAGGACTAGCATATCCAAGCATGAAAAGACAGCATAGCATTCAACATTCCTACACATGCTAGGTAGCCAAGTGGTGATCATGGTTTTTGATTTTCAAGAAATACAAGTGACTTAGCTCACAAATGATATTAGACAGATTGAAGGAGCTTAGCCAATCATGATCATGCAGGCACTATACAATCTAGCAGAAGCACGTACTAACTAGTCATTCCAGAAGAGCCCTAGTGCTAGTGAAGTGAAAATGCATATGATACAATGCAATGCATGATATGATACAGAATGCAAGAAAAAGCAAGGAAAAACAAAGAGAAAGCAAAACAAAAACATAAAATACAGCAAAGCTACCCTAAACTAAAAGGGGTAACAAACACCAAGCTCCCCATGCCAGTGAGCAAACACGCTAAGCTCTAAGGGCTTGGTGAAGATATCGGCCAACTTGTTCTCAGTTTCCACGTCGATCAAGATCAAGACTATATCTCCTTTCTCATAGTGATCTCTCAAGAAGTGGAACCTCACATCTATGTGTTTGGTTCTAGGAGTGCAAGACGGGGTTCTTAGCTACAGATATAGCAGACGTAGAGTCTACTAGGAGAGGGATCTTCCTAATACTCAGGCCAAAGTCACTCAGTGTAGCTTTCATCCAAAGTAGCTGGGAGCATCAACTAGCAGCAGCAACGTATCTGGCTTCTGCAGTGGAAGGGGCTACGCTAGATTGCTTGCATGAGGACCAAGAGATAAGAGAAGAACCAAGAAGCTGACAGGTGCCGGAAGTAGACTTGCGCTCCAGCCGACAACCCGCAAACTCAGCAACCAAAAACCCTCTAAGGCCTTGTTCGGTTGCCTTGGTTTTGGAGGGGATTTAATCCCTTCCTATTTAAATAGGAAGGGATTAAATCCCCTCCAAAACCGGGCAAACTGAACAAGCCCTAAGAGAGAGCGTCAAAGCCAAAGAGAACCAAAGACCAACCTTAGGAGAGTATTTTAGGTACCTGAAGATGTGCTTCACCGCTTGACGGTGTGATGTCCTCAGCGAGGCCTGAAATCGCGCACAAAGATAACATAAAGACAAACAGCGAACTGAATGTCTGGACTAGTCACTTACAGGTGCAGAAGTGAGCCGATCATCCCTCGGTACTCTCTTTTGTCCACCACCTCCCCTTCTTTATCTGCATCAAGCACCATTTGTGTTGACATGGGAGTCGACATGGGCTTTGAGTCTCCAGTATCAAACTTCCCTAGAATGTCCATTGTGTACTTGGCTTGATGGATGAAGGTTCCTTCATAGCCTTGCTTGATTTGTAGTCCAAGGAAAAACTGCAACTCTACCATCATGCTCATCTCAAACTCATTCGACATCTGCTCAGAAAACTTGGTAACAAGAGAGTGAGACGACCCACCAAAGATGATATCATCCACGTAGATCTGGACAATAAGAAGATCACTACCATGCTTGAGGAGAAATAAGGTTTTATCAACAATCCCCATTTTGAAACCCTGGTTTTGCAAAAATGTTTTCAGTCTATCACACCAGGCTCTAGGGGCTTGTTTCAAACTATACAAGGCTTTTTGCAGTTTGTAAACATGGTTAGGGTGTTTAGCATTTTCAAAACCAGGGGGTTGCTTGACATAAACTTCTTCTTAAATGAAGCCATTACAGAAAAGCACACTTCACATCCATTTCAAAAAGCTTAAAGCCCATGGAAGCTGCAAAGGCCAAGAGAATACGTATAGCTTCCAGGAGTGCAACTGGAGCAAACGTTTCCTCATTGTCTATCCCCTCTTTTTGGGAAAAACCCTGAGCCACAAGTCTTGCCTTGTTCCGCACAACAATGCCATCGTCCCCTTGCTTAATTTTTAAAACCCATTTTGTACCAATAGGATTGCATTGTGGTGGTGGCTCTACGAAAACCCAAACCTCATTCCTCTCAAAGTTTTCTAACTCCTCATGCATGGCATTAACCCAATTACCATAAGAAAAAGCATGTCCAACATCCTTGGGCTTAAAAGAGGCCACGAATGCAGCATGTGCAAAAAAGCGATAGAACCTATCTGGGGCCTCAATGTCCTCGCATGCAAATCACCAATGATCCTGTGTGGAGGGTGATCCCACTAGACCTGCTGAGATGTAAAAATCTTGGTGGTCACCTCCCCTACGTCCTCAGCGGGGCTAGCCTCTGCTCGAGCTTGTAGTCGGGGGAGCAAGGAGGAGGCTGTTGGCATGGGTCCTTTTTCGTCTTTAGAGCTCATAGTAGAGGGGGCAGGAACTGCAGCCGGTGTAGTGGATCCTGCATCACCAGCATCTGCTTGACCTTCCTCATCTTCAAGATGGGGGTGCCTTCTTCATTATTACCTGAAAGCTCAAATGCAGGTGTTATGCAAGGCATAGATTCATCGAAGGAAACCTCACAGGTCTCTACCACTTGTTTGGTGTTAAGGATCCGCAATCTATATGCTCTCGAGCTAGAGGCATAACCAAGGAAAATACCATCCTAGCAGCGAGATTAAAATTTGTCTAGATACCCCCCTTTTTGAGCACAAAGCATTTGTAGCCAAACGCACGCAGGTGCTTGATGGTGGGCTGCCTACCAAACCGTAGCTCGTACGAAGTCTTCCCTAAGAAAGCTCATAGGAAGATATGGATGGCAATGTAACAGGCAGCATTCATAGCCTTAGCCCAAAAGCGTTGTGGAGTCCTATGCTCATCGAGCATCATATGTGCCATCTCAACATGTGTGCGGTTCTTTCGTTCCACAACACCATTCTGAGGTGGGGTATATGGAGAGGAGAATTGGTGTTCGAGACCTAGGTCACTACAGAAGGTTTCAATCGAGAGTTACGAAATTCTCTGCCATTGTTGCTATGGATAGCCCTCATGGCCTTATGACTCTCATTTCTTAACCTCAAGACCAGATCCCGAACAAAACCAAAAGCCTCATCTTTGAACTCCATGACGAACACCCACGAAAAGCGAGAAAAGTCGTCTACAATGACAAGCACATACCACTTTCCACTGACCGACTGTACTCGAGCAGGACCAACCATGTCCATATGCAACAACTCACCTGGGTAAGAGGTCATAACCTAATTAACAGGAGCATGAGAAGCAGCAACCATCTTGCCATGACGACAAGGCTGGCACACTAAGTCCTTTTCTGCTTTCAAATTAGGCAATCCTCGGATCAGACCCATTGATCTCATCCTAACTAGCAGATCAAAACTCAAATGGCCTAGCCTCCTATGCCACTTCTAGATATCAGCAGAAGGGCCAGCTACCAAACATAGAGGAGGGCGAGAAACAGATGCAAGTTCAACCTTAAAATCCTGCCCACAAGGCAAAATCTGACAAACAAGGTTTTCCTTAGCATCAAGCACACAAGAAGAACCCTCCTTAAAGTGAGCCTCGAACCCTTCCTTGAGAAGTTGTGAGACAGAAACCAAATTGAACCCCAAACTCCTCATCAAATCAACTTGTCTAAGGGAAAGCTTGGCAGAAAGCAAAACACCACCAATACACAACACTTTACCTTGACCATTATCCCCGAATGTGATGTACTCCTTGGTGCTCACAGGGTTGAGGCTAGGAGAACCATCTGCGGTGCCCTGTTAAGTGCCTAGTGCAGATAGAGTCCATGATCCAAATGTCCTCCAGGCCTCGATCCTGCAAAATCAAAGAAAGCAAGAGTCAGCAAATGGTTCGAAACTGGGGTTGGTAAAACTACTAAACTAGTGCCGAGCCATCAGCTCAAAGGTGGGGTAAACATAATCAAAGTAAGAATCACAATGATCTAGGTAACCACGACCTTCAAAGCGTGGACTCACAAATCCTCTACCAAAGCCTCGGTCACGAGGTCCATAGTCGCATTGAAAACGACTGGGAGCTCGGCCGGCAAAGCGTCTCTAACCACTAGGAGCATGGGCTTGAAAGCCGCCTCCTCTCTCACCGCCAGCAAAGCAGTCTCTCATCTCACCCCAATAAGGAGGATCCTGCCTACCACCCTAGTAGAACTAATCCTAGTTCCCCTAGGCTCTCTCCTATCTCTCAACCCGCTTCCTCCAGAAGCAAAACTCCTCCAAGTGACCATTCCGTTGGCAAAACTCATGTGGAAGACAAGTCTCTTGGGCATAGGTTGGAGATGAACCTTAGGCTTCTGGTGTGGTGGCATGGTCTTCGGTGGTGCAGGCTGTTGGAATTGCTTGCCTGAAGGCTTAAGCACTTCTTCCACTATCATATCCAGCTTGGCCTGTGGTGGCTTGGGTGTCTAGTATGACTTCCTTAGGGCAGCCTTAGGAGGCTCATGGTAAACCCCATCAATAGTAGAACAAGGCTAGGGAGAGGCAGTGTTCAGCTTGACTGGGGCACTCTTGTTCTCACCTGAGGTACTACACTCTCCTAACCCAAGTCCACTCATGTCACCTTCACCACGCTTGTTTCCCTCTATGATCATCCTAAGCTGAGGTTATCTAGCATACATCTAGCTCAGCACCTCTCTCATCCTATAGTTGTCCACTTTAAGGATCAACTTCTCCTCTCTCAGATCCTTTAGAACTAAAGTCTGGGTAGCACAAATGTTACAGTCTAGAGAGGGAATCATCGGAGCAGACTTCTCAAGCTTCCTAATAGAGGCATCCATCTCCACCAACTCACACGTGTCAGGGGGTGCTGAAAGCACCTCAAGGTCAGCTCTCAACTGCTCTAGCTCACTCCTCAAAGTAGTACATGAGAGCCAATGGACCGGCTCCATTGCCTCTGGAGTGATGATTGATTGTCAGCAGAATCCAAAGACACAGAAGGACTTGGGCACAAGACCTCCGATGGACAGGAGGCCCTCCTATGGACTGGAGGTAGAAGGAAGCCCTCTGAAGGACGGGAGGCATGCTCAACGTCGGTCGGCCATGGGAGTTCGGTACACAGAGGAGCGGCACGATGACGGCACGAGTAAGACCTCCGAAGGATTGCGAGGCGACCCCGATGGACTAGGGATGCCGGGTGCCACCGCGGTGCTCTAGCCCAAGTACATGGCACGAAGACAGGTGAGGGCATTGGCGGATTCGCTCAAATCTGCCACCCAACCACCAAGTTACCAGACTCGGCAAATGGGCTCATTCTCGCCGAGATAGAGTGGAGTAGGTCGTTCCAGGCCCTAGGAAGGAAACCCTAAAGTTTCCCGGTTTCTGACTTCAAAGCCAAGGGTTGATCAGTGGATTTGGACTATTAGACATGTGGACGTCATCAGGAGTTAGCTTGCATGCGAAGAAGATCAAGACTCTATTGTGGTCGTCCATCCCCGAGAAAGTCGAGTCTTTTCCGTTTTGGCCCCTACGGCCGTTTCTGTAATATAGGGATCTTAATGTAAAATGTGTCGATTAGGACAAGGCTATAAATACCTAAGTGGCTGGTCATTTAGGTGACTCTTCCATCTCTAGAAACCCTAGGCTTAGTCTCCAACCAGCCAAGTGCTTAGAGAGCAAATCGGGTGCTTAGCTTAGGATTTGAGAGTCCCTTAGGCTAGTACTTTGCATTAGTGGGAGGATGAAGGGTGGTAGGCTGAGTTGAGCCTTGTAAGAACTGATTTCCTCATCTACTCAAGGCAGGATTCGTCCTATTTTTGTGCTCATGTGTGCAGCCATCTTTCTCGCCCCTTCTAGTTGGTTTTTGGATGGAACTCAAGGGTTTTTAGTGATTTGTGTTGCCCATGAGTTTTTCCTGTTTTATTGGCTCTTTTGGTCTTGGTAGGATGTGGAGATTATGACTTAGTTCATCTTAATCCTGCTGGATTGCCATGAGCAAGCTTCCCTTGAGTTTTCCCCTTTCTTGTCCAAAGATTGCCATCTCACGAGCTCTGAAATTCCCGCTGATCCCTTGGTCACTCTGCATTGATCTTTTCGGAAAAGCTTTGGAATAGGGTCCAGATAGCCTATGCAAAATTTTGTGAAGATTGGACAGGCTTTGGTCAGGTTGGCGTTGGAAAACCCCCTTTCTGCAACTCTACCGGACAGTCCGGCAGAGGCCACAGGACAATCCGGTTCCACCAGACAGTCTGGCAGCGCCCACTAGACAGTCTGGTGTTGGGCTCTGGCTGGGCCATCCCACCGGACAGTCCGATAGGGGAGACTGGACTATCCCGTGCCACTGGACAGTCTGGCCCCTGCTACCAGATAATCCGCCCAGGCAGGGTAGCTGCTGTGTTTTCGCTCATTCCTTTTTCCACTGTGTTTTTGCTTCGGATTTTTGCATTCCCCACTTCTAGACTATTCTCTTTGCTTGCTGTGAGTCAGTGAGACACACTTTGGTGCGGTGAGTGTCGTGTGGCGGATTTTGCAAAGTTCGCTGCCTCGGTGCCCTCTTTGAGTCAGATCTCGGTTTTTCTCGCATTGGTGCGTATCCTCTCAGTGGACGGCACCATTGCGCTGCTAGACGCGTATCTGTTTTGTGGACGGTGTCTAGCTCTTCTCTTTAGCACTAGTTTCGGGAGTTGTGAATTTGAGTTTTAAAGTGCTCCTATTCACCCCCCTCTAGTCGTACGTGTCGATCCTACAGTACAGACCATGCACGCACCCAGAAGCGTGGGTCTAGCCCTAAGCTCTTTCAACTCCTTGAGCTACCCCTCACACTTCACCTTCAGCTCAGCTATGTCAACAGCTTGGTGGGGGCAAGACTCACACTCAGGCTCATCATTCAAAGTAGGCTGATCTAGTTTAGACTGGAGCTTACCTAGCACAACCTTTAGCCTATCCATCTCCTTTACCAAATGAGCATGCTTGCTCTTCTGTTCACAAAGGTCACTCATTAAGGACTTACAGGTAGGGCACTCAAGCTCACTAGGCTGGACTTGCACACTCTTTAGCCTCTCAATCTCAGCCAAAGCATCAGCAAGCTTGATTTTCTGCTTCTACATCTTCTTGGCTGCTTTCTCCAACATCTTATCCTGGCCTTTCAACTCACGACTCTTCTTCTCCAATATGTTAAGAATCTCAGCTTGCTCAGGAGTTACCTCGTCATGGGAGGAGTCATTGTCATTGCCCTTGTCATCCTTATCCTCAAGCACCATGGAGCAAAACAATCTCCAGTTCATCTTGTTCTTGCGCTTTGACTTGGTGGAGAGGAAGCAGAGGCCAACCGAACCGCTTGGTGATGATCTTCTCATCACTTGAACTTGACGAGGATGAGGAGGAGGACTGTTCCACTGCAGAGACCACAAAGCTTAGCGAAAAAGGCCTTGCCCCGCTTCCGGTTGTCGTTCTGGTAGCTCTTGAAAGCCTTCCATAAGTTCTTGATCTTGCCGGAGTGGTGCTTAGTGTGGTTGCGCTTGCCGTAGTTGTGCTTGCCGGAGTGGTACTTGTTGGAGTCACGGGAGTGGCTCTTTCACTTCTTGTAGTAGTCGTTCTGCTTGTTTGGGCACTCGGCAATGAAGTTGCTGACCTCTCTGCACTCGAAGCATTTGGGCCTCTCGCCCCTCTTCTTGCTCATCCAGTTGTCATAGGCACGCTGAAAGTGACTAGACACCAGACAGAGCTCTTCATCCCCAAGTGACGCCAACTGCTCCTCTGTCACAGACATCAAAGCAAACAATGAAAAACTGTGAAGTGTGGGGTTAGTAGAAGCTTACTTGGAGCTAGAAGCCAAGGCCAAGCTCTTGGAGCCAGTACGATCGAGAATATCTGTCATCTAGTAATCCACCTTTGTGGCCTTAAGCTTGCTATAGAGCTCCTCTACACCCAAGGTCTCATACCCTGCTGACTTAAGAATAGAGTTCTTCTTGATCTCCCACACTTTCCTGTCCAAGGAATACAGCAGCTTGACAGCTTGCTGATGGTCAGTGATGGGAGAGCAGCGGGGGCAGAGTTGACACGGAGCTTGTTGATGATCGATTGAAAACGACCAAACAAGGCATCCACAAACTCTCCCGGCTTCTGGGCGAAATTCGCATATTCGCGCCGGTAAGTCTCCACAAGATGATCCTTAACTATCGTCGTTCTCTCATGATGTGCACTGAGCAGGGACAAGATCTCATGGGCAGTATCAGGATGGCTCACTCTCTCATAGTCCGCCAGACTAAGTCCAGAGAAGAGAAAGTTCACCACCTTATAGTTCGCCTCGTGCTGAGCAACGAGCGCCGGTGTGGTACGCTTGGCAATGGGGAGCACCACATAAGTCATACTCTGAGTAGCATTCGAGATGTCCTCGCTCTGGCTAAGTAAGAAAACTTTCATCCTACCCTTCCAGTAGGGATGGCCAACCAAGCTGAGAATCAGAACCATCTCGGAGTGCGCCAAAGTCGCTACTGGTTTCTCACCGGTAAAGGTATGAAGAAACATGAAGAAACCTAACCGGTTCTGATACCACTTGTAGGAGCGAGACGTGCGACTAGAGGGAGGTGAATAGGAGCACTTGAAAACTCAAAATCACAACACCCAAACTTTGTGCTCTGTAACCTAAGAAGAAACCGTGCAAGACACCGTGCACGGAACAAATACGTGTCTAGCAAGCGCAAGGTGCCGTCCACTGAACAGATACGAACCAGGCGAGAAAGAGCAAGCAACTCAACGACCACACGAATCCCAAGTCACCGCAAGCACCAAAACTTGCGAGTTCACGACTCGACACTGATCGCACAGAAATGGGACTTACTGGAACACAACAAGCAAAGAGTATGGTCAGACAGTGGGCAAAGCAAATCTGATGCAAAAACACAGCGGAAGAGAGAAAAAGCAAAAACGGGGCAACAGCCCTGGCCACACCGGACTATCTGGTAAAAGCTGTCGGACTGTCCGATAGAAGCTATAGGACTGTCCGGTAGCAGTGTCGGGTGGCACAGGACAGTCCGAGGCCAAAGTTCGGTGGCGCCAGACTGTCCGATAAAGGGCTGGGCAAGGTCCGATGCCAGACTATCCGGTGCAAGCCATCGTACTGTCCGGTAGGTTGCCGGATAGTTTGGTGGCAGAGCCAGATTGTCTGGTGGACTCGAGGAACCTGAGTTCCTAGACCAAAAACTTGACCAAATCTTGTCCAGACTTCACGAGATTTTGCACAGGCTATCTGGGCCCTATTCCAAAGCTATTCCCAAACGATCAACTAAAAATTACCAAGGGATTAGCGGGAATTTCAGGTCTAGTGACAAGGCAATCTTTGGGCAAGAAAGGGGAAAAAATAAGAACAACTTGCTCATGGCAATGCTGCAGGATTGAGATGAACTAAGTCATAATCTTCACATCTTAGCAAGTCCAAAAGTGCGAAAAGAATTGGATTGACTCGCGGGCAAAGCAAATCACCAAAAGCCCTTGAGTTTCAATGAAAATCCAAACTATAAGGGGGGGAGGAGATGGCTGCACACATGAGCACGAATTTGGGATGAATCTTCTTTGTATTAGAAGTGGACATCAGTTCTTACAAGGTTCCTCACAGCATACCACCCTTCATCCTCCCACTAATGCAAAGTACTAGTTTTAGGGGACTCCGAATCCTAGATGAGTACCCTATTTTCACTCTAAGCTCTTGGCTGGTTGGAAATCCAAGGCTAGGGTTTCTAGAGGTGGAAGAAACCCTAAAATGACTAGCCACTTAGGTATATATAGCTTAGGCCTAACTGACTCTGTTTACACTAAGACCCCTTTATTACAGAAACGCCAGTAGGGGCTAAAATGGAAAGGACCCAACTTTCTCAAGGACGGACGACCGCGAATAGATTATTGATCTTCTTTGGTTGCACACAATCTTAGTCCAAATCCACCGATCGATCCCTGGTTTCAAAGTCAGAAACTGAGAAACTTTCAGGTTTCCTTCCTAGGCCTGGAATAGCCCACTCCACTCTATCTTAGCAAGAATTGAGCCCATTCACTGAGTCTTGGTAAATTGGTGGTAGGGTGGTAGATTTGAGCGAGTCTGCCATCGCCCTCGCACGTTTTCGCGCCATGCACTCAGATTGGAACACCGCGGTGGCACTAGGCATTCCCTATCCATCGGGGTGGCCTCCGTGGCAGATTTGAGTGAGTCCGCCATCGCCTTCGCACGTCTTCCTACCATGGACTTGGATTGGAGCACCACGGTGGCACCAGGCTCCTCCGTGTACCAAACTCCCATGGCCGACCAACGCCAAGCATGCCTTCTATCCTTCGAAGGAATTTCTTCTCCATCTACCTCCAATCCAACGAAGGGCTTGTGCCCAAGTCCTTTTGGGTCTTGACTTCTGTTGACAATCACTCATCACACCAAAGGCATTGGAGGCGGTCCATTGGCTCTCATTATCCGCAGCGACAAGGGCAGAGAATTTCGAAACTCTTGATTCAAAACCTTCTGTCGTGACCTATGCCTCGAACACCAATTCCCATCTCCTTATACCCTTCCCCAGAACAGTGTTATGGAATGAAAGAACTGCACACTTGTTGAGATGGCACGGATGATGCTCGATGAGCATAGGACTCTGCGACGCTTTTGAGCTGAGGCTATGAATACGCCCTATTACATTGCCAACCACATCTTCCTATGAGCTTTCTCAGGGAAGACTTCATACGAGCTACAGTTTGTTAGGCAGCCTAGCATCAAGCACCTGCATGTATTTGGCTACAGATGCTTCGTGCTCAAAACGGGGGGTATTCGGACAAATTTGAATCTCGCTGCTTGGATGGTATTTTCCTTGGGTGCGCCTCTAGCTCTAGAACATATAGAGTGTGGATCCTTGATACAAAACAAGTGGTAGAGACCTGTGAGGTTTCCTTCAATGAATATATGCCTTGCACAACACCT
Source organism: Paspalum vaginatum (assembly GCA_030272315.1). Lineage (NCBI taxonomy): Eukaryota > Viridiplantae > Streptophyta > Magnoliopsida > Poales > Poaceae > Paspalum > Paspalum vaginatum. The sequence goes on along the minus strand of CM059015.1, from coordinate 25,857,587 downwards.
GCATTTGAGCTTTCAGGTGATGATGAAGAAGGCGCCCCCATCATTGAAGATGAGGAAGGTCAAGTAGATGCTAGTTATGCAGGAGCCACTGCACCGGCTGCAGCTCTTGCCCCCTCTGCTATAAGATCTAAAGACAAAGGAGGACCCTTGTGAATGGCTTTCTCCTCACTCCCCAGACTACAAGCTCGAGCAGAGACTGGTCTCGCTGAGGACACAGGAGTGGTGACCTCTAAGATTGTTCCATCTCGGCAGGTCCAGCGGGATCACCCTCCACACAGGATCATTGGTGATTTGCATGCGAGGACCTTGAGGTCCCAGACAAGTTCTCGCTTTCTTTGCTCATGCTACATTTGTTGCCTATTTTGAGCCAAAGGATGTTGGACACAGTTTCTGACGATAATTGGGTTAATGCCATGCATGAGGATTTAGAGAACTTTGAGAGGAATGAGGTTTAGGTTTTAGTAGAGCCATTGCCACAATGCAATCCTATTGGTACAAAATGGGTTTTCAAAAATAAGCAAGGGGAGGATGGCATTGTTGTGCGGAACAAGGCTTGACTTGTGGCTCAGAGTTTTTGCCAAAAAGAGGGGATAGACTATGAGGAAACGTTCGCTCTAGTTGCACGCCTGGATGCTATATGTATTCTCTTAGCCTTTGTAGCTTCCATGGGCTTTAAGCTTTTTCAAATGGATGTGAAGTCTACTTTTCTAAATGGTTTCATTCAAGAAGAAGTTTATGTAAAAAAACCCCTGTATTTGAAAATGCTAAACACCCTAACCATGTTTACAAATTGCAAAAAGCCTTGTATGGTTTGAAACAAGCCCCTAGAACCTGTTATGATATATTGAAAACCTTTTTGCTAGACCAAGGGTTTCAAATTGGGGAGTGTTGATAAGACCTTGTTTCTCCTCAAGCATGGTAGTGATCTTCTTATTGTCCAGATATATGTAGATGATATCATCTTTGTCGGCTCGTATCACTCTCTTGTTACCAAGTTTTGTAAGTAGATGTAGAAGGAGTTTGAGATGAGCATGATGGGAGAGTTGCAGTTTTTCCTTGGACTGCAAATCAAGCAAGGCCATGAAAGGAACCTTCATCCATCAAGCCAAGTACATGAAGGACATTCTGAAGAAGTTTGATACGGGAGACTCCAAGCCTATATCAACTCCCATGTCGACACAAATAGCGCTTGATGCAGATGAAGGGGTGGTGGTGGACCAAAGGGATTACCAAGGGATGATCGGCTCACTTTTGTACCTGACGGTAACTAGATCAGACATTCAGTTCGCGGTTTGCCTTTCTATGTGATTTCAGGCCTCACCGAGGACATCACACTCTCAAGCGGTGAAGCGCATCTTCAGGTACCTGAAATACACTCCTGAGCTTGGTCTTTGGTTCTCTTTAGCTTCGACGCTCTCTCTTAGAGGGTATTCGAATGCTAACTTTGTGGGTTGTCGGCTGAAGTGGAAATCTACTTCTGGCACCTGCCAGTTTCTTGGTTCTTCTCTTGTCTCTTGATCCTCATGCAAGCAATCTAGCGTAGCCACTTCCACTGCAGAAGCTGAATACATTTCTGCTCCCAGCTACTTTGGATGAAAGCTACACTAAGTGATTTTGCCCTGAGTTTTAGGAAGATTCCTCTCCTAGTAGACTCTGCATCTGCTATTTCTATAGCTAACAACCCCATCTTGCACTCCAGAACCAAACACATAGACATAAGGTTTCACTTCCTGAGGGATCACTATGAGAAGGGAGATATAGAGTTGATAAATGTGGAAACTGAGAACCAGTTGGCTGATATCTTCAGCAAGCCCTTAGAGTTTAGCATGTTTGCTCACTTGCGTGGGGAGCTTGGTGTTTGTTACCCCTTTTAGTTTGGTGTAACTTTGTTGTAGGTTAGGTTTTTTATTTGCTTTTTCTTTATTTTTCTTTGGTTTACTTGCATTTTGTATCATATCAAGCATTGCATTGTATTATATGCATTTTCACTTCACTAGCACTAGAGTGCTTATGGAATGACTAGTTAGTACTTGCTTGGGCTAGATTGTACAGTGCTTGCATGATCATGGTTGGCTAAGCTCCTTGAATCTGTCTAATATCTTTTGTGAGCTAAGTCACTTTTATTTCTTGAAAATCAAAAACCATGATCACCACTTGACTTGGCTACCTAGCATGTGTCAGAATTTTGAATCTTTTGCTATCCTTTCATGCTTGGATATGCTAGTCTTATGCTTTTGTTAAGTTGATGCCTAAGCTTTTATGACACCTTACCTAAATCTGAAATCTGAACTAAAATTATATACAAGTTGTGTCCTATGACCTCAATTGAAAAGATCTAGGTGGGTTCTCTCATCACACTGATCTAGTCTGAGATAGCTTGCTGTTGCACTTTGGCATGAACTTGGACTAGGCTGTGTATGACCAAACCCTTTTCTTAAGCTTCTGACGTTTCTCTGAACCTAGGCTTGGCATTGGTTGGTAAGAAGTGGCTAAGACAAGTGAATAACCCCTAGCACATGATCTAACTTGCATGAAGCTACAAGTTACTAAATCTAAAATTTGCAAGTCTCTAAATTGCTTATGGCCTATTGTATATGCTTTGGTTGAGAGTAGCACACCTTGTATGTTTTGATAGCATCTTGCTGTTCATGCCAACCTTGCTAGATGCTTTTCATGTTGGTGATGCTTTCTTTTCAACAACCTTGAGAAACATGCTCCTGATCTGTATAAGATAGATTCAATTGAGCGTGTGTGCATGCTTCCTTGGCCTTACTTGCTCTTTATGCTAGAACTCATACTTACTAGCTTTTAATCCCTGCTGAGCTCTTCATGGTACACTTCCTGCATTTCATGGCATATTTTGAGGGTCGGTTGTCTAATTCTGGGGGAGTTGAGTTCTATGATCCCTTGATGTGTCCTTTGTCAACAAGAGGGAGCAATTGTTGCCCCCAGGGGGAGTTCATGGACTAAGGGGGAGAATTCTAAAGAGATCTAGTTGTGGGGGAGCTATGCATTCATCTTGCATTTATGAGGATCCATTTCAGATGAAGTTGGGGCTTTTTGCATACTCTTGCATCGGTGTATTGATCCATTCACCTCTTTCTGGAGGAGCCGATGCTTTGCCTAAGAATGACTGTTGAGCCGATTTGCCTCTCTCTTGAGAGGTCATGCTTTAGTTTGATCGACTGCGTTGAGCGGTTTCCCTTGTCTTAGGGGGTCGATCTTTGGTTTTGTTTTTGTTGTCTCAATTTGCTCTTTTATGCTTGTGTTTGGCTTTTGGACATTTTGAGCAACTTTCTTCTTTTCTTTTTTCTTTTCAGTTTTACGCTTGTTTTTCTTCTCTTTGTTCTATTTCAGGTTACATGTTGAAGGTGTTGACAATGCACTCATCAAGCGAGAGATTGAGACTAAATGGACCGGTTCCATTGCCTCTGGAGTGATCAGTGATTGTCAACGGAAGTCAAGACCCATAAGGACTTGGGCACAAGCCCTCTGATGGACTAGAGGTGGATGGAGAAGAAAGTCCTTCGAAGGATAGGAGGCATGCTCGGTGTCGGTTGGCCTTGGGAGTTCATTACATGGAGGAGCGGCACGACAATGGCAAGTGTAAGACCTCCGAAGGACTGCGAGGCAACCCCAATGGACAGGGGATGCCGGGTGCCACCGCGGTGCTGCAACCCGATTGCATGGCATGAACAAGTGCGAGGGCAATGGCGGATTTGCTCAAATCCACCATCATTCCAGCAAGTTACCAAGACTCAACGAATGGGTTCCATTCTCGCCGAGAGAGAGTGGAGTGGGCTATTCTAGGCCCAGGAAGGAAATCCTAAAGTTTCCCGGTTTCTAACTTCAAAACCGGGGGTCGATCAACGGATTTGGACTAATTGCCACATGGACGTCATCCGGGAGTTAGCGTGCAACCGAAGAAGATCAAGACTCCATCGCGGTCGTTCGTCCCCGAGAAAGTTGGGTCTTTTCCAGTTTAGCCCCTACAGGTGTTTCTGTAAAATAGGGGTCTTATTGTAAACTGAGTCATTTAGGCTTGGGATATATATACCTAAGTGGCTGGTCATTTAGGTGACTCTTCCACCTCTAGAAACCCTTGGCTTATAGGCTTAGCTTTCCAACTAGTCTAGTGCTTAGGGTGAAAACCGAGTGCTAATCTAGGATTTGGAGTCCCCTAGAGATAGTACTTTGCATTTGTGGGAGAATGATGGGTGGTAGGCTGTGAGGAACCTTGTAAGAACTGATTTCCAACTCTAATACATGGAAGATTTGTCTCCAATTCGTGTTCATGTGTGCTGCCATCTCCTTCCCCCTTTCTACTTTGGATTTTGGATGAAACACAAGGGCTTTTGGAGATTTGCTTTGCCCACGAGTTAATCCAGTTCTATGGCTCTTTTGGACTTGCTAGGACGTGAATATTATGACTTAGTTCGTCTCAATCCCTGCAGGATTTCCATGAGCAAGTTGTTCTTGAGTTTTCCCCTTTCTTGCCCAAAGATTGCCTTCTCATGAGATCTGAAATTCCCACTAATCCCCTGATCATTTGGAGTTGATCCTTTAGGAGTAGCTTTGGAATAGGGTACAGATAGCCTATGTAAAATCTTGTGAAGTTTGGACAAGATTTGGCCAGATTTGGGGTTTAAAAACTCATTTTCTGCCACTTTACCGTACTATCCGATACATCCACCAGAATACCCGGTCCCACCGGACAGTCCCACAGCTTGTACCAGATAGTCTAGCGTCAACTCTGCCCGGGGAGATCCACCGGACAGTCCGGTACCTGCCACCGGACTATCTGGTGTCACCGGACAGTGCAACCCCTAGCACTTGACAGTCCGGTGAGGCCAGGGCTGCTGCCCCATTTCTGAGATTTTGTTCTTCCACTGTGTTTTTGCATCAGATTTTTTTTCCCATTGTCTGACCATACTCTTTGCTTGTTGTGTTCTAGTAAGTCGTATTTTGGTGCGGTGAGTGTCGAGTGGTGAACTAGCAAGTTTTGGTGCTAGCGGTGACTTGCGATCTTTGTGGTCATTGAGTTGCTTGCTCTTTCTCGCCTAGTGCGTAACCTTTTAGTGGACGGCACCTTGTGCTTCCTAGACACGTATCTATTCAGCAGACGGTGTCTAGCATGAGCTCTTGTGAGTCATTCAGTGCACCAAGTTTGGGGTCGTGATTTTGAGTTTTCAAGTGCTCCTATTCACCCTCCCTCTAGTCGCACGTCTCGGTCCTACAACCTAGCTCGTCAAAGTCTCACCGTTGGTCTTCTCTACTGAAGCTGGTTGGTTGAAGGTTGGCATGGAGGACTGTGCCATCATGGGCTACCGGTTGGTGAGCTTCTGCCAGCACTTGCTCTTTTTCACACCGTGGCCGTCATAGATGACAGCCACCTCATTGTTGATGATGGGAAAGCCATTTCCTTCACCGCCGCTGTCACTATCCTGCTTCTCCTTGTCCTTGTCATCGTGGCCTTCTCGTTTCTGTGGGGGGATGGATCCCTGCCAGAGTAGGAACTGTAGACACTGGCAGTCACGGCACATTACCGGGTGGACCGGGCATGGCTTGTTGAGCAGCTCTTCGATCGTCTGCCAGGGACGCTTGCTGGAGTACCCTAGCCACATTGATGGTGTCCTCGTGGCTCCACTTCCATGGGCGCTGGTTGCCGTCATGGCGCCAGCCACTGTTATCGTTGCGTCGGTTGTCGTTGTCATGGCAGTGGTCACCGGTGTAGTGGCGGCGGTCGCACCGGTCGTCGGAGTCTACAATAGTGCACTCCCTAGGCTTTACTTGTACATTGATCTTGAGGATGAGGAGCCTATAACCCGACAGGCTATCCAGACTGAATAAGAATCAACAGCTAACATAGGTCGTCAAATGACTCAGCAATCTATCTAGAAGCAAAATGCCTCCACAGTAATTTTTATTGATCTGGCTTCTAAAGATAACATAGCATCTGATGATGAACCACTGTAGACCCAAAAATGCTGGTCCACCAGAGTGTCAGGCGACGTATGAGAGGACTCAGAGTCTCCTCCTCCTGTGTCCAATGCTGTTGGAGGTCTGCTTGTCAAGCTGAAAAGTTCTACCATCATGAGTAGCTGTCACGAGCTCATCTGTACTAGAGCTAGCTTATATTATTCTGTTGACTTGATGTGCTTTGTAGTGAGGCTGAGTTGATGGGCCAGTGAGCAACTTCCGGTATCCGTAGGGGCTCTGCTCCTGTGGGTGCTGAGAAGGCCCCTAAAGCTGAGAAAACTACTAGTGCCACCACCGAGTCCACTACCTCTAGCACTGCACCTGCCCATGACCCTGAGGATGCTGGAGGTTCTTGCGAATTGGATCCGATTGCTGGAGTGTTGATTGCTCATGGGAAGATAGCGAAGGTTGCTAGCACATCCCATGCGGATGATTCAGCTCAACAAACTGCGGGCGAGGACCCATATCCAGTGTTGCAATATCTATCTCTGGATCTGCCTCCGCTTGGCGACTCCCTGGGTGGAAGGCTCAGATAGGTAATATGTCGAGGAGAAACTGTGGTTCTTGCGAATGCTATCTATATTCAGATATTCTTCTATTGCAGAATGTGTGGACCCTGTCACTGGTCAGGCTAGCTCTTCGGACGTGCCAGGAGCTGCTGTAGCTCGATGGTTCACGTGAAACGTGACAAAGAACAAGATTTATACAGGTTCATGGTGCCAAAGAGCGTAAAACCCTATGTCCTATTTGCGGTGAGTTGTATTGCTTTGAGTTCTCGAGATTACAATGAGGGCTTAGCTAGGCTAGAGATATGGTGTTTGATCTGAAATGTAGGGATCCCTAACCCACCATATATACGCCGATGGGTCCTAGGGTTACAATTTGATTTCTTTCCTATCTTACAAGTCCCATGTCCTTCGGAGTATGCTTCTTAGTCGCGCGCGTCTTTGCACTTTCCTTAACTGAATTACCGCTTCCTTGTTATGACCGCCAAGTTCTTCTTGCCATCCTCGGGCCTAAGCCGATTGGGCGACCCATGAAATAAGTCATCCAACCTCCTTGGGCCCTCCAATGGCCCACGTATAGAATCCTACACCATGAGGACCTAGGGGATATCTATCCCCCACAAGCCCCGAAGGCTCAAGTTAATTATGAGAATAATTAACTCGAGACTCCTAAGAAAGCCACAGTTCTTTGCACAGGTTCCACCGAAACCCACACGCTCTGCCGAATTAACAGAACATCCATTTTGTCAATGATTCTTTCCATTGGTGCCAATGGGTGTAGCCCTCGAGCTTCGAGTTGACTTAAGGAACAATTACTTCGAAGGTCTAGAAATCGAGAATTCTTTTTGGGTGATCTCCTCAACTGCCTCTGAGTTAACTTGATCTCCACAATGCCTTCCAAGTTACTGTGGACAACGCCCGAGTGAAATCTCCAGACTTAGCTCAGCAGAATTTTTTGAAAATTCCTCACCCAATGAGTGTAATTAAATGAAGAGCATTTGCCACCAACACCTGACTATGCAGGTTTCCACGATGTGAATGATTATCGCTTTGATACGCTGACCAATACCCCATACTACTTTGGTAACTGAACCATCATTAGATCCCATTTCCGAACCATCGTGGCACCTTGCTTCCCTGCACGCCTACTGCTAGGAATATGAAGTGACGCGCTCCCCAATATATAACTAGACCATGAGATCGCTGTATCGCCACATTGCCATCTCCTTCCGCACAAATTTCCACTTGAGAACTCTCCCCCTTCACACCACAAGCACCATTGCCAGCAGCAATGACAAGGAAAAGAAGCCCGTCAGCCCCCTAAAGCCAGAGAAGGACAACCCCTTCAGGGACAACTTCGACAGCGATGACGAGGCCTTGTTCGGTGACTACGATGGTGGGGGAAAGCTCGCCATCCCTGACAGCGACAACGACGACCCATCAGAGATCAATGAGGAGGCACTGCCATAAGAACATCCTTCCTCCGACAGTGATGGGTACAACACGGATCAGAGGGCCATCATGAGGGGCATCGATCATCCCAGGCTTGCGAGCCCTGATGACGACAATGATGATGATGATAACAACGACGATGATGACAATGGCGACGATGACGACAACAATGACAGCGACGATAGTGAAGGCGACGACGATACCACTAGTCTTCCTCCAGCAAAGCGCCGCCGCATTGCCGCTTAAGTAGTAGTAGTTAAGTGTAGCTTCTGGTGCATGGCTTAGGGATGGTTCTTCATTGAAGAACCGCTTGTATCTGCTGCATTATATTAATTAAATCCTCTTGACTGCCTTTCAATTTGTTTGTTGATCTTTTGATGAATGCTAGTACTTCTGTGTGAACAACCTCGAATCAACAGAGTTCTATGCTCTAAGTACTGCTGTGTACGCATAATACAGGAGGAATGATTAAGTCCAAGTGAATGCCCCCGAGTTATTGTGGCAGCCAAAACTACACAGCATTTATAAGCAACTTCTATTGAGAAATAATCCCAGGCCAATTGAACAACGCCCGACTCAAAAATATTAATCACCGCCTGTCTAGACCACCACAGATAACAACCCGAATTGGCGCTTGATGTAATCCAAATTAGATCTCATGTTGACTAAATATTTGAGGAGCAACTAAAGTGCTCGTCTCAAAACGATGTGCATTAATCGTTGTATAAAAAAACTGTGCCGCACATGATCCTCCAACCAGTTCAGTTAACGGCGTCACCGGTACAATATAAAGAGACACCTGTTCACTGAATGCCGTCAGGGTTTTAAGAGGATACCCTAACGGTTCCTTCCACTCGAACCCTCATTCCCCAATTTTTTAATTTCCTCCGCCACCACTATTCGTGATTTCAAAAACCCCCCAACTCTAATCGCCTCCATTGTCAACTACACTGCATCCTCCGCCAGCAATGGCCCCGAAGAGGAAAACTTCGAGCGAGCACAGAAACACGAGAGACGGGCTTCTATACAATGAGGATTCTCGAATTCCATCCCCTTTTGCTGCATTTCGTAAGTCCACTATATCTGAATCCGATCATCTTCATTTGGTGGAAATGGGTATTCTTCCCGCAAAGGAGTTAGGTGGGTGGAAAAGTTGCAAATCAGAAGGAGCTCCCACTGAAGACACACATGAAGCAGTAGTCTTTGCCTTGTTCTTTGTTCATGGGCAGGGATTGCTTATCTGCTCTTTTGTCCAAGGTCTCCTCAATTTCTATTCCATTGACCTCACACACTTGAACCCTAACTCCATACTATAGATGGCCATCTTCATTCACCTATGTGAAGCCTTTCTTGGAATTGTTTCCCACTTTGGCCTATGGAAGTGCCCGTACCACTGCAAACCCAGTATGAGGGATGGGGTCTTGCAGGTTGTTGGCTGTGCGAGTCTCAAACTGCACCGCGGCTAAAAATCTGTGTAACTGGATATTCCCGTCAAGGATAGCAATAGAGGGTGGCATGCCGAGTGGTTTACCATAGAAAATCACAGAAAATCACTGCCAACTTGGATGGGACGACAGCCGAACACCAAACATCCTAGTTGGGCAGAGCAACTAACTCAAGAAGAGACTGCTGAAGCTGATATTCTGCTGAAGGAGATTGCCAATCTAAGGGAGATGGGATTGACGGCTCAGGCCGTGGTTATCGACTTTGCTTTTCGTGGCATTCAACCCTTGAAGGACCAAGTGTTTCCAGCGTATCTGTATGTTGGGGCGAGATCCCACTAGGGAAGTCAGCCATATGATTACCGAGCAAGAGAACAAGACTCGGGTCAATTCAATGTTAAAAGATGACATTCATAATGAGTGAACCCCACAGCCCTACTCCACTTGGCATTCTTCTCCTTTAGTAAGTATTGTCTTATCTAACCGAGTCAATTGTAAAGCTTGCTGATGTAAACTAAGCTATTCTTTCCTTCTGACTTGTGCTCATATAGTGATATAACTAAATTTCTATCCGACACACCTCAAGAAGGTGTCGATCAAGTTCTGAAGTGGACCTCCAATCTGACTCAACAAGAAATAGAAGCCTTGGTTGCAGGTACTCATGGTGAAGGAAATAACAAAGCATCAACTTTCACTGTGATTCAACGCCCTTCCCTAGATTCTAAAGACACATTGAAGATTGATATCCATGAGGGCGAAGCCTCTGAGCATGAAAGGGCTGAAACAAATGACAAAGCCCCTGACCATTCAAATATTCCTGGGGAAAGTATACTGACTCAGCTGATTCTGAAGCAGACACATACCAAGGTTGCTGCCTCGAAGCTTGAGTTACCACAAAAGAAGAAAACTACTGAACAACAGGTGACCAACAAGAGATCTGCTTCCAGTATGCCCGATTCAACATTAGTTCCCAAGAAGTCAAGCAAAAAGACCAAGCTCGAGAAAATAGCTACAAGCCGCAGGTGCCTAGATGCTACCTTTTGAGAAGCCTGGAGGTACATCCTATCACTACCCCTTCATGCCTGATCTGTATCATCTGCAGTTGTTTTGCTGTGGGCCTTGCTATGGCAGAGAGGAGATAACCTTTTTTGTCACCCTAAGTCATAGCCTTGAGTCTAGCATGCTCTTCTTGTAATGTCATACGTGCCCGACCAAGCTCTTCTTGCAATTTTAGACATGTTCCCTTTGTAATGAGGCTTTTTGAATAAAGAATGAAAATTCCTTTCTGAGTGCCCGAATTACGAAGTTTGTGTTGAAAATATGAGCGGAGAGCTTTTGACGACTAAACTCGCCCAAGTTAGGAACGTAGGCATGTGACACCGGTTCTGGGTCAGCGTGGCGACCCAAACTGACTGTGCGGTATGAGGGATCTATATGCACCCTTTTGAACTGAGTGCAGGCATGTAGCACCGGCTCCAAGCCGCCTCAGTGGCTTGAGTCGATTGCCCTGAGAAGAGCATTTTGAGTAAGCCTTTAATGAACTAGCCGATTTCCTCATGAAAAGGGTTTAGAGTTTTACCCTTTTTCTAAATTTGCGAAGGCATGTAGCACTGGCTGTAAGTCGAACCATGACCTAAGCCGATTGCCCCGTGAGGAGGGTTAAGAGTTTTACCCTTTTTTCTGAATTTGCGAAGGCATGTAGCACTGGCTTAAGTAGAACCATGACTTAAGCCAATTGCCTCGTGAGGATATTGAGTATGAAAGCAGAAAACAGAACTGCGTATGACGTGATGCAAGAACATGACAGATAAAGCAATTGCACAAAGGTCATGGATTCTTTATTTAATGAGTACAACTGACTAGAGTACAAATGAAGGCAGGTCGCTTTGAGGTCGCGATGACTACAAAATCAAGCATCGTATTTGTAGAGGTGTTCCACATTCCACGAGTTCCTGACTAGAGTGCTATCCATTTGGGACAACCGATAAGATCCTGGACAAGTAACCTCCATGACAATGTATGGGCCTTCCCAAGGAGGTGATAGCTTGTGATGCCCTTCCCCCTTGAGGACTCTATGAAGTACTAGCTCGTCGACTGAAAAGGCTCTAGGGTGCATGTTATGCTCATGATAGCATCTCAAGATCTGTAGATATCGAGCTGATTTGATTACTGTACTGAGTCGCTCTTCCTCAAGCATGTCCACCTTTACTAACTGGGTTGCCTCTACTTCAGCTATGTCCCTGAACAAGTCAAGGCACTTCGAATGCTAGGTCGGTAGGTAGCACTACTTCTGAACCATAACCTTAAAGAAAGGTATGTTCCCATTGAGCGCCCGACTGGGTTAAGTTCTAAGGCTCTAGACTATGTACGAGAGTTCTCTAAGCAATTTACCAGCATGCTTCTTTGCTTTTGTCGAAGATTTTTTCTTCAAGGTGTCAAGGTTCATGCCGTTGTCCTGCTTGACTTGACCGTTAGCTCTTGGATGTGCCACTGAGACATACTTGATGAGGATGGACTTGGCTTGACAAAAGTCAAAGAAATCCGAGCCTATAAAGTTGGAGCCCAAGTCTGTGATGATGATGTTGGGGATCCCAAAGCGAAATATGATCTCCTGGATGAACTCCACTAGCTTGGCAGCTGTTAAAGAGGCAATGGGCTTGAACTCAATCCATTTGGTGAATTTATTGATGGCCACTAGTACATGAGTATATCACCCTTGACCTTTCTTGAACGGCCCAATCATATCCAGCCCCCAGCATGCAAAGGGCCAGGAGACTAGAATATTCTGCAACAGCTGTGCCAGGAGATGATGCTACTTGGCAAGGAATCGGCATGCCTGACTAGGTTAATTGTGTCCTGCTTCACCATTGGCCATTAGAATCCGGCTCTGAATGCCCTCTCGACCAATGTTCTCGAAGCAGCATGGCTGCCACACTGCTCCACATGGATCTCCAGCAGCAAAGTTTTGCTGCGAGATGTGTCGATGCATTTCATGAGAACACCTGACACTCCACAATTGTACAGATCATCGCCAATCAAGGTGTAGTTAGCCGTGCACATGGCTAGTCACTCGGCTACTGCTTTGTCATCTGGTTCGTCTCCATCTTTGATGTACTTGATGATCGGGACCCTCTAGTCAGTCGGAGCCTCTTCTAGGTTCAGAACTTGCTACTCTGGGGGTGCATCCTCTCTGCCTTGCTCGATGGACGAGCGAGATAGCTCCTAGACGAAGATACCTAGTGGTACTTTGGCTTGGGAAGATCCAAGATTTGACAGCACATCGGGCGCCATGTTGCGATCATGATCCACGTGGTGAAATTCAAGACCTTGGAACCTGTCTTCTAGCTTGCGAACTGCTGTACATTACTTGTCCATTGTCTGCATAGAACAATCACAATCTTTGTTGACTTGGCTAATTACAACCAAGGAATCCCCATAGACCATTACTCTCTTGATCCCGAGTGAAATGGCTATAGGCATCCCATGCAGCATGGCTTCATATTCAGCTACATTGTTTGATACCTGAAAGAGAACCTTCAGCACATATTTGAGCTGTTCACCTTTTGGAGAAATTAGGAGGACTCCTACCCCTACTCCCTCCAACTTCAAAGATCCGTCAAAGTACATCCTCCAGAGTTCCATGGGTTCTGGGTTTTCTGGAACATGGTTTTCTGTCCATTCCGAGACAAAATCCACCAGAGCTTGTGTCTTGATCCTGGTATGCGGGCGAAAGTCAATGTCATGTGCTCCTAGCTCACATGCCCACTTAGCTCTCCTCCATGTAGCTTGTCTATTATGGAGGATGTCGCTGATCAAAAACTCGGTGACCACCACAACTTTGTGCTCTTCGAAGTAGTGACGCAATTTGCGAAACGATAAGGACCGCATAAAGTAACCTTAAGGGTACCTTATCTTGGATGGACTGAGGACTTTGTTGATGAAGTATACCAGATGTTGAGCTAGTTGCTTGTGTCCTTCCTCTAGCCTCTCGATCTCTAGCGCAGTGCCAACCATGTGAGTTGTGCAGGAGATGTGGAGGAGTAGGTCTTCAGCCGGTTGATCGGCAGTGGCTCAGTTTGGCGACTTGAGTACGGGGGGGTGTCATCAGGAACTTCTTGAGGGCATCCAATGTTTCTTGTGCTTCTAGCATCCACTGGAATCTGTCCACCCTCTTAAGAAACTTGAAGAATGGCATGCCCTTTTCACCCAGCCGCGAGATGAATCGGCTTAGGGCTGCCATGCACCCAATCAGCATCTGGACCTTCTTCTGTGACTTGAGAGTCTCCATCCGGAGGATCACCTCGATCTTCTCTGAATTTGCCTCGATCCCTCTATTGCTGAGGATAGAGCCGAGCAACTTCCCGGCTGGGACCCCAAATACACACTTATCGGGGTTAAGCTTCCAACAAAATCTCCTGAGGCTGTTGAATACTTGCTGTAGGTCGTCGATGAAGTCGTTAGGATTCTTTGTCTTCATCACGACATCGTCGACGTAGGCTTCCACGTGCTTGCCCCAATTTTGAGACAGACACATTTGGATGGCGCACTGGTACCTCGCTCCGGCATTTTTCAGCTCGAAGGACATAGAAGTGTAGAAGAATGCCCAAAAGGGCACGATGAAAGCCGTCTTCTCCCAATCCTCCTCTGCTAGGCTGATCTGATGATACCCCGAGTAACAATCTAGGAAACAGAGCAAGGAGCACCCTGTAGTGGAGTCTACAACTTGATCTATCCTTGGTAGCCCAAAGGGATCCTTCGGGCAGTGTTTATTGAGATCGATATAATCAACGTACATGCACTTGTCCACTTTATTCTTTTTGAGTACAAATATAGGGTTTGCAAGCCACTCGGGATGCATGATTTCTCTAATAAACCCTGTAGCTAGGAGGTAGGCAAGCTGTGCATGTATCGCCTCTCTCTTGTGAGGAGTGAATCAGCACAGCTTCTGCTTGACTAGTTTTGCGTTGGGGTAGACCTTGAGTTTGTGCTCAGCCAGCTGCCTTTGGACTCTGGGCATATCGGCAGGCTTCCATGCGAACATGTCCCAGTTGTCCTGTAGGAACCAAATGAGTGCGTCTTCCTATTTGGGGTGAACGGTGGCGCTGATGATGACGCTCTTAGATGCATCGGGGAGACCAAGGTTGACCCACTTGGTTGCCTCAACTTGCTGCAATGCTGAGGCAGAGACCGCTTCTTGAGATGGGATTGGTAGGCCATTCTTCGGGAGCTAGGCCACGTCTGCCACAAGCCGCTATTGTGTCACTGATGTGCTCACTGCGACAGCCGTCTGGAGTGCCTCTCAGTTCCAGTCTGTCGCACCTTTGAAGTCCGCCGTCACGGAGATGGCGCCGTGTGGGGCCGGCATCATGAGGACTGTTATAGAACCGTCGAAATTAACCAAGTTTAGTAAATGAATACCAAACCTTAGTTAACCTCAGTGGTTTGTCAAGACTTACCTAATCTTGACAAGCCTTCCCAGTTGGATCGAGCTCAGGGACAACTCTTAACAGAGGCCAGAGATTACAATATTTACAACAACTTTATTGAAAGAACGGAAGTTTTTACAACCCAAGTCTCATGTTAAAGTACAGAACAGAGTAGAACAATTTCAAATACAACAAAAGGATGTTCTACTCTAACAAAAGTATTCTTTGAAGAGCCTTACATTCTGCCCAACAATGTAAGACTACTGAGGAGTAGTGGGGTCATATTCGAAGAGGATGTATTCGGCACCTGGAGAAGATAAGAAAGAAGAGGATTAAGTACTAATTACTCAGCAAATCTTACCTGACCACTGGGTATAAACCCAACTTTTTAATTTAAGACTATTTGTTTAGGTCTACTCACACTACAGCAGGCCTATAAGTGGATCCTTAGCTTTTAGGGTGTTAACTTCTTTTAGTTATTATCTATTATTCGAGATTATGCCTATTCTATTAACAAACATAGCAAGCACTCTGTAGAAATCATTTCTTAACAAGGCATTGTTCTTAACTACGATGTTGGTCATGATCAAGCTCTTACACGTGGTAAGCCTAGCGATTTAAATCGATTTCATATTCTCGAGAATAATAATCAAAGACCAATCATATGTGTGTACAACAAATCCACATATTATAGTCTACACATTCATTATCACCTAGTTGGAACCATCTTACCAAACCCAGGTATATGGTCCATCGATACCCGCCTGTCTCCCTCCTTCCAGTTGGTCTCTTATAGTTCCAACTCTTAGGTACAATGTATGAGAGATTTATCAGAGCCCGCGGTAAAGACGACAAGTGAATGAGATGCGTTCGAAGACTGAAAGCAGGGCCAAACATCGGACAGCCTTATGTGACATATGTAGGGTCAGGATCCAATCCATGTTCATTAATTATCTGCAATTATCAATATCCAAAAGCATAACTGATTCCGCCCAATGTCTCTAATTAACATCTCAAGAAACTTTGCTTTCCAGATTCTTCTTTTAAAAGAATCGTAACCTATGACCTAACCTAACTAAGCATTCTAAAGTATTTTGTATAGGGATAAATGCTGGAATAAGGATAATCTATGCACTAAGGTTCCACTCAATTCCTAGACTTAATGCACATACATTACACTTAGATTAAAATGCATAAGCAAAAAGGGAGGTGCACCGAGGCTTGCCTGGGTTAAGAGAGTTGGGATCAAGGGTGATTTCAAAAGTCTCCTCTTCAGGGACTGTAGATGGCTCTTGAACTCCGGCTTCGGGGTTTTCTGGAATAGGGGTTTTTGGAAGATTCAGCAACAGGAGATGAAGAAGTTATCGTACCTAAATGGATGATATGCAAGAGTTTTAGTATGAGGATGATCAACCTGTTAGATAAAAGAATCATAGAATTTTCTAAAAAGAGAAGGTGAGGCACTAGAATCATAGTCGAGGCCTCAATCTAAATTATAGAATTTTCCAAGTTTTCAAAGTAATTTAATATTTAATAATTCGACAATAAATCATTAATAAAATATTTGTAAAAATAAAATGAAATTTTTAAATATTAAAAGTTAAAAAGTAAATGAATAAGACTTATAAAAATTAAATGAATTATTAAAGAATAAATGTAATTATTTTTGAAATAAGAAGACATTATTCATTAACCTTTAAGGATTAAATTAAGGTATTAATCAATTAACACAACCAACGAAAAGTTCTTTTAATTAAGTAATATATTAACTACCTTTCCTAACTATTTAAAAGGAATTAAATAAATTTTAAAAAGCATAAATATAATTATAAATGAAAAAAACAGAAAATTAAAGAAACCCAAATTTAAAAGAAATGGGCCAACAGCCTATTCACTTTCTTTCCTGATTCCAGCCCAAGAGGTAGGTCAGCAGCTTGCTACCTCTGCCGCTCCCTGGCCCAGCCAGCTCGGGCCACTTGGGCCATTGCCTAGGGCGCGGCCCAGGCCAGGGGCAGGGCGGCCAGGCGCGCAGTGCGCTCGCGTGGCGTGCATTGCGTGCACGTCCGTAGCGGCGCCGGCGGCCAACCGCGCGGCAGAGGAGCATAGCCCTCGCTGGCGGTGACCTAGCACGCGCGGCGTTTTCCCTCTCTCTTCTCACCTTCTCTCCCACCCCCCTCTGAGGCTGGGCGAGCGTGGCAGCGGAACTAGTGTAGCGGCACATTGGGCGCACCGTGTAGAATGAGGCGGTGACCTGCATTCCAAGTGGCTTCGAGCCGTGCCGATGGCTAGGGACACCCCTGCGGAGTGCGCACGGGGCTCAGGAACCGAATGCGCAAGACAAGGAGCCTAGAGGGCTTGTGCCGGTGGGGAATAGGGGGGCGAGGCGACGGTATGGCCGTCGTCGCCATAGACGAGCGCGAGCTCAAATCGAGCTCGCCTCGGCCTAATCCTCAATGAAGATGGGCTTGAGAGGAAAAGGAGGAAGGGGCGAAGAGTTTCCTACCTTCCGGTGGTGTGCAATGGCGGCAAAGGCAGTGGGCGATGGTGAGGGGCGCGGGGCGGAGAAGATGGGTGGCGCGGGAGCAAAGCAAGGCGGAGGGTTGACGGTGGTGGCGGTTGAGGTGGGGATGGCCTAGGAGAGGGTTGCCGGGGGCCTTAAATAGGGCTCAAAGGTGGCTGGCGGATGAAGATGGCCAGTGGGATAAGGGCCACTGGTGACGGCGGTGAACCCCCTGGCGGCGCGGGGAAGAAGACCGGCGACGGGGGAAGGAGAGCGCCTGGGGGCCGGCCCTGGCGGCAGCTGGGCGTATTGCCAACGTCGGCCCACGGCTTTCGCCATGAGGCCTACAAGAGGCGCGTGGCGCCCACGAGCTAAGGAGTTGGGGTGGGCCGCAGCGGCTTTTGGGCCGCCGGTTTCACCCCCTCCTTTTTCCTTCTTTCTTTTTTTATAGATATATAAACACATTTACAATTATTTATTCTTCAAAAATAAATTTCATCCATGGTCCAAAGTGAAAGAGTGTATTTTACACTCCTATCTTGCACTTTGTCCTTGGATTAGTATAAAATTTGAAAAGGTTAAATTTCAAATTTAATTCAAAATAATTTAAATCTTAATTTGGAAAAATTGAAAAAAACAATTGGTGGCATTATTAAAGTGCTTAATTGGAGTTTAGAATACAGAGTATCACAACCCTCCCCCCTTAAAGAAATCTCATCCCGAGATTTAGAGGCGTTAGTTTTAAGATAAGGAAATTAAGATTTTGATGGGCTTACTGATGGTGCTTCTTTGAACCCATTCCCAAAATTCTAGATATCTAGTTTGCAAGAAGTGTTCAGTTTCCCAAGTTGCTTCGTCTGGTGTATGGTTCTCCCATTGAATTTTGTAAAATTTGAGTGTTCTTCGTCGAGTTGCCCTTTCTTTGACATCCAACACCTTACTTGGGTATTCTTTATAAACAAGATCAGGTTCTACACCGTAAGCATCTCTTGAGTTGAGAGACATGGAAAACATTGTGAATTGCTGATAGGTCAGGAGGTAACCCTAATCGGCAAGCTACTGGACCACATCACTCAAGAATCAAAAAAGGTCCAATATAGCGAGGGACCAATTTGTCGGTAACACCAAAACGACGAACTCCTTTCATGGGAGATACCTTAATATAAACTGAATCCCTAACTTGGAAACATAAAGGTCTTTTCGTTTGTCAGCGTAACTTTGTTGCCTAGCTTGAGCAGCTTTTAAATTGGACTGAATAAAACGGACTTGCTCTTCAATGGCAGTTACTAACTTAGGGCCAAAAATTACCCATTCTCCGAGTTCAGATCAATTTAAGGGGGTTCGACAATGTCATCCGTATAAAGCTTCAAATGGAGCCATCTTTAAACTCTTTTGATAACTTTTGTTATAAGAAAACTCAGCTAATGGTAAACAAGCTTCCCAATTCTTCTTATGAGTTAAGATACAAGCCCGGAGCATATATTCCAATATCTGGTTCACCCGTTCCACTTGTCCACTAGTTTGTGGATGATAAGCAGAGGTATGGATAAGAGTAGTACCCAAAGCAGTGTGAAATTGTTCCCAGAAACGAGAAACAAACTGAGGCCTACGATCAGACACTATGGTTTTTGGTATTCCATGTAATACAACTAATTCGCTGTATATGTTGTTCCACATACTTTTGCATGGGATACTTCACCTGCACTGGAATGAAATGAGCAGTCTTAGTCAACCTATCAATAATTACCCAGATTGAATCATTGCCTTTGGGAGTTCTAGGTAATCTGACAATAAAATCAATATGGATATCTTCCCATTTCCAATTGGGAATAAGAAGCGACTGAAGTAATCCTGCTGGTTTCAAATGGTCAGCTTTGATACTTTGGCAAACATCACACTCTGATACAAACTTTCCAATTTCCCTTTTCATATGGGTCCACAAGAATCATTGTTTAAGATCTTGGTACATCTTAGTACTCCTCGGATGTATGGTAAACCGAGAAGTATGAGCTTCTTCCATGATTTTTCTTCGAAGTGCTTGGTTTTTAGGTACCACCAAACGGTTTTTAAACCATAACGCATTATTTCCATCCAACTTGAAAGGTAATTCCTCACCTTTAGAAAGTCTCCTCCGGAGATGTTTCATTCCTTTATTAGTTTGTTGGGCTTCGATAATTTGATCTCGAATACATAGATCCAACTAAAGGGTATCTATAGTTCCTTGTTGCACCATTACTAGATTCATCTTTTCCATCTCATTGCAAAGTGATTCTTCAAAAGGATATAAGGTAACACAATTGCAATGAGATTTCCAACTTAAAGCATCAGCAACCACATTGGCTTTTCCTGGGTGATAGTGAATTTCTAACTCATAATCCTTTGTTAACTCTAATCATCTTCTTTGTCTCATATTTAACTCACTTTGTGGTCAGAGTAAATATGACAAGTGCTATCAAGCAGATAGTGACACCAAATCTTTAAAGCATGCACTACAGCTGCCAACTCCAAATTATGGTAGGATAATGTTCTTCATGTTTCTTCAATTGGCGGGAAGCATAGGCTATCACCTTTCCTTCTTGCATTAATACACAACCAATTCCAATACTCGAGGCATCACAATATATATCAAAGGGTTTGGTAACATCAAGTTGAATCAATACCGGTGCAGTAGTAAGTAACTTCTTTGAAACTAGGAATGCTTGATCACATTCAGGACTCCAGGTAAATTTGGCATTTTTCTAAAGTAACTTGGTCATTGGTTTTGAGATTCTTGAAAAGTCTTGAATAAATCGATGATAGTATCCAGCCAAACCCAAGAAGCTTCTGACTTTAGTTATAGTTTGAGGAGTCTCCCATTCCAAAACTTCTTGCACTTTTTTTTGGATCCACTTCTATTCCACTAGTAGAAAGAATATGACCCTAAGAAAGAGATCTTTTTTAACCAAAATGCACATTTAGAAAACTTGGCGTATAACTTATGTTCTCGTGATTGGGACAATACCATACGCAAGTGTTCTGCATGTTTAGTCTCCATTTTTTGAATAGACCAAGATACCATCAATGAAGACCACCACAAATTTGTCCAATTCCGGCATGAATATAGAATTCATCAGATACATGAAGAAGGCTGGAGCATTAGTTAATCCAAAAGACATTACCAAAAACTCATATAGGACATACCGAGTGGTAAAAGCAGTTTTAGGTATATCTTCCTTTTTTATTTTTATCTGATGATAACCAGACCGAAGATCAAGTTTGGAGAAAACCTTTGCACCACGTAATTGATCAAACAAAATGTCAATCCGGGGCAAGGGATATTTATTCTTAATAGTAACTGCATTGAGCGGCCGATAGTCGATACACATCCTTAGTGACTTATCCTTTTTCTTTTCTGCAAAAGTCACCAGACAACCCCATGGACAAGAGCTAGGGCGAATGACCCCTTTCTTCAATAGATCCTCTATCTGATTTTTCATTTCAATCATTTCCCGAGGGGCGATTTTATAAGGCTTTCGATAGATGGGAGCTGTGCCGGGCACCAATTCAATAGCGAACTCAACTTCTCTATCTGGTGGAAGTCCCGGAAGATCATCTGGGAATACGTCTGGGAACTCACAGACTACTGGAATTGATTCTAATTTCACATCTTCCAAAGTATAAGTCATAGGAGTATCCTTCTTCATGCGGGGAACATACACTTGTATTGAAGCACCATCTTTACCAGTCAATTGAATGGTACGGTTTTCTAAGTGCATGATTACTGAATGTTTCTTTAGCCAATCTATTCCTAAAATAAGTGGAATCTTTCCTCTAGTTTAAACCAAAGGTTGACTGAGGAAAGATTTTCCTCCAATCTCTAAATGTAAACATTGAACTATATGCTCAGTTAAAATCTTAGTTCTAGGAGCAGTATTGAGATATCTAGTCTTAATCCTTGTTAAAGGAAAACCTTGACTAATGACATATTCATTACTGATAAAAGTATGAGAGGCTCCAGAATCAAATAGAACAAGAGCAGGTTGGTTGTTAATCGGAAACATACCAGTCATAATGCTTTCCTCTTCCGAGAGCTCTTCCATCTGAACAAAATGAACCTTGCCCACTTTAGGAGCAACCCCTTTCTTCTTAGGAATATATGTTGAATTCCCTCCGGTTGTAGGAGCAGACGGATGGAAACCCATATTTTGACGCGGGCAATCCTTTACAAACTGAGTTGCTTGCCCACAATTATAGCATGTATTAGAAGGCACTGGGGCACGAAGATTCTGCATCATTGGAGCTGGAGGGCGATATAACTACTGTTGAGACCTCATAACCCATCGTCGGTGGCTTTGATTTGGCTGAGCAGCTAAACGTATTCCCCACGATGGGCGAACCACTTGTTGATTAAACCTGGGTGCCTGTTGTACTCGGAAGCATGATGTAGAACTTTCAGTAGCATGCTTACGCTTCTTGTCTTCACTATATACCCTCAACCTGTCTTCTAATTGTATAGCGTCATTAACCATTTGATGGAAGTTGGGGTGAGTTATACTCATCTTTGCCCTCATCTTTGGAGATAAGCCTCTGGAGAAATACATTTTTTTGGAATCATCTGAGGCCACTTGTGCTGGAGCATATTGAGCCAAGTCATTGAAAGTGTTGACATACTCCAACACAGTCCTATCACCTTGTTGAAGACTCAAGAATTGCTGGAGTTTCACCTCAACCAATCCTTCTGGTATATGTTGGTCTTCAAAAGCCTTTTTAAATTCCACCCATGTGAGTTATTGATCTTGTTCAAGAGAGGCTTGGTATGTCACCCACCAAGAACCAGCGAGGCCTTGATGCTTACGTGCATCATACAACACTTTCTGCTGATCTGACATATTTGGTAGTAGGTCAAACATTCCTTCAATTCTTCTTACCCAATGTTTAGCCTCCATTGGGTCAGGTTCCATTTGAAACACTAGAGGATGGAGCTCTTCAAAATCTAGAAAGGTCACTTCCGTATTTCTATCATGATGCGGAGATCTTGACGTTGTTGAAGTTGATTTTGAGCCAGCAATTGAATAAGCCAATCTTGACGTTGAATCACTTTGGCTATAGTGAGATTGGGTAGAGGGGGTGGAGGAGGAGGTGGAGAAGGTGGAGGGGGTGTTCCTGAACCTCCAACGTCCGCCATCTACAAAAAGGGCATTGAACAACCAAATTTTTTTAGAATAGCTCCACTACTGTGTTATTTAATGGATGGTATTAAAATACCAAAAGGTTACACACGGGGAGTGACATCAGCTAGCCCTTCAAGCTTACATTAAAATTTATACAAAATTTTTAAAAATAAGAAGGTAAAAGAAAGATTACAAAACATTTTACAGAGGGTTCATAAACCCTCAACTACTTTTAAACACCACTCTAGTTCACTGAGTATTCTTCTGTAGATCCTTCAGAGTCATAAGCTCTATCAGGAGCAAAATTTAAAGGTGGTCCTACAGATTCTGAAATATACCCCAGAAGATCCTTGAGTAGCTCCTGAATTATCAAGAATTATTTCTTCTAGGTCTTCTTCAGAAAGGTCTTCTTGAAGTTGATCAATTTGCAGTTTCAAAGTAGCTATTTTCTCATTGAGATCATCAATTACTTGATGATTATGGTCAAGGAGAAGAGCTTGGGTCTCTACAGTAAGGTTAGCAGTCTAAAGCTGATCCTGAAATTCTCTTATTTCTTGTTGTTTTATGTGAATATGACAACCAAGATGAATGATCTCTTTGTTGTCATCGTGGTGTTGCTGCTTGAAATGTTGGTTTTGTCAGGAAACCTCTAAGATATTATCATGAGTATCCAAATAGGACTCATGATGTTGTTCATAAAGAGAAGCAAGATCGGTGGCATAGTGAAATTCTTCTTTCATTTGACGCTTCCGAAGGCCTCATGAAGTACGACCAAGCCTACGGATTCAGTGTCCCCACATAGATTGGGTACGATTAGATGGAGGGAAGTACATTGCATCAGACCCATCTAAGTCATCAGAATGTAGTATAGAGCCTAGCTTAGCCAGGGCCCTACAAGCTGCATCTGAAATCGCCTCCTTTTCAGTTGCTCCACCACCTTCTATTTCAAAAGAATCCTCCTCCAAAATATTAGGGTGTTGAGGCATGAAAACCTGCACCCTAAAATGTATGTCAAAGAGGAGATCAACAGTACTAATGATATATCTTGGGCAAGTATGATATCCTAATTCATTGAGACGGTAGTGAAGGTTCATAGCAAAGGGGCAATCCTCAGGACACTCAGTGTGCCAATCACCTCAGGCGTCCCATTGAGGAACAAAGGAGTGCAACATCTGAACCAGAGCAAAAACCGCAGATTGATCTGAACCAGAACAAAGGAGTGTACTCAAAGAATTTTATTACTTATAAACCAGATAGATCTAATGCAAGGATGATGCATGAAATGCATTAATTAATTAATTGATCTAACGAACTCTACAGACATCAATTTCACTATTATGTGAATTTAAGAAAAAGGTAAGATTGGGCATACTAGTATAGAAAGGAAATTTTTGAAAGTACAGTAATGTCCCCCTAATAAGCTTGGCTCTGATACCAACTGTGGCAGAACTGCGGAAATTAACCAAGTTTAGTAAATGAATACCAAACCTTAGTTAACCTCAGTGTTTTGTCAAGACTTACCTAATCTTTGCAAGCCTTCCCATTTGAATCGAGCTCGGGGACAACTTTTAACAGAGTCTAGAGATTACAATATTTACAACAACTTTATTGAACGAATGGAAGTTTTTACAACCCAAGTCACATGTTAAAGTACAGAACAGAGTAGAACAATTTCAAATACAGCAAAAGGATGTTCTACTCTAACAAAATTATTCTTTGAAGAGCCTTACATTCTGCCCAACAATGTAAGACTACTGAGGAGAAGAGGGGTCATACTCAAAGAGGATGTATTCGGCACATGGAGGAGATAAGAAAGAAGAGGATTTAGTACTAATTACTCGGCAAGTCTTACCCGACCACTGAGTATAAACCCAACTTTTTAATTTTAGACTATTTGTTTAGGTCTACTCACACTACAGCAGGCCTATAAGTGGATCCTTAGCTTTTAGGGTGTTAACTTCTTTTAGTTATTATCTATTATTCTAGATTATGCCTATTCTATTAACAAACATAGCAAGCACTCTGTAGAAATCATTTCTTAACAAGGCATTGTTCTTCTTAACTACGATGTTGGTCGCGATCAGGCTCTTACACCTGGTAAGCCCAACGATTTAAATCGATTTCATATTCTTGAGAATAATAGTCAAAGACCAATCATATGTGTGTACAACGACTCCACATATGATAGTCTACACATTCATTATCACCTAGTCGGAACCATCTTACCAAACCCTAGGTATACGGTCCGTCGGTACCCGCCCATCTCACTCCTTCCAGGTGGTCTCGTATAGTTCCAACTCTTAGGTACAATGTATGAGAGATTTATCGGAGCCCGCAGTAAGGACGACAAGTGAATGAGACACGTTCAAAGGCCGAAAGCATGGCCAAACATTGGACAACCCTATGTGACATAGGCAGGGTCAGGATCCAATCCAGTGTTCATTAATTATCCGCAATTATCAATATCCAAATGCATAACTAATCCCTCCCAATGTCTCCAATTAACATATCAAGAAACTTTACTTTCTAGATTCTTCTTTTAAAAGAAGCGTAACCTATGACCTAACCTAACTAAGCATTCTAAACTATTTTGTGTTGGAATAAATGCTAGAATAAGGATAATCTATGCACTAAGGTTCCACTCAATTCCTAGACTTAATGCAGATACATTACACTTAGATTAAAATGCATAAGCAAAAAGGGAGGTGCACCGGGGCTTGCCTGGGTTAAGAGAGTTGGGATCAAGGGTGATTTCAAAAGTCTCCTCTTCAGGGACTGTGGATGGCTCTTGAACTCCGGCTTCGGGGTTTTCAGGAATAGGGATTTTGGAAGATTCACCAATAGGAGATGAAGAAGTTATCGTACCTAAATTGATGATATGCAAGAGTTTTAGTATGAGGATGATCAACCTGTTAGATAAAAGAATCATAGAATTTTCTAAAAAGAGAAGGTGGGGCACTAGAATCATAGTCGAGGCCTCAATCTAAATTATAGAATTTTCCAAGTTTTCAAAGTAATTTGATATTTAATAATTCGACGATAAATCATTAATAAAATAATTGTAAAAATAAGATTAAATTTTTAAAAATTAAAAGTTAAAAAGTAAATGAATAAGACTTATAAAAATTAAATGAATTATTAAAGAATAAAAGTAATTATTTTTGAAATAAGAAGACATTATTCATTTACCTTCAAGGATTAGATTAAGGTATTAATCAATTAACACAACTACCGAAAAGTTCTTTTAATTAAGTAATATATTAATTATCTTTCCTAACTATTTAAATGGAGTTAAAACATTTTTAAAAAGCATAAATATAATTATAAAAGAAAAAATAGAAAATTAAAGAAACCCAAATTTAAAAGAAATGGGCCAATAACCCATTCCCTTTCTTTCCTGAATCTGGCCCAAAAGGTAGGCCAGCGGCCTGCTACCTCAGCCACTCCCTGGCCCCGCCGGCTTGGCCCACTTGGGCCTTTGCTTAGGGCGCGGCCCAGGCCAGGGGCAGGCGGCCAGGCGCGCAGCGTGCTCGCGTGGTGTGCATCGCATGCAAGCCCGCTGCGGCGCCAGCGGCCAAACGCGCAGCAGAGGAGCGTAGCCCTCACCGGCGGCGACCTAGCATGCGCGCCGCGTTTTCCCATTCTCTTCTCACCTCCTCTCCCTCTCCCCTCTAAGGCTGGGTGAGCACGGTGGCAGAATAAGTGCAGAGGCACATTGGGCGCACCGCGTAGAACGCGGTGCCAACACGCTGAGACCCAATGGACCAGCTCCATTGCATCTAGGGTGATGTGTGATTGTCAACGGAAGCCAAAGACCCAGAATGACTTGGGCACAAGACCTCCGACGGACAGGAGGCTCTCCGATGGACGAGAGGTAGATGGAAGCCCTCCGAAGGACTGCAGGCATGCTCGACGTCGGTAGGCCATGGGAGTTCGGTACACAGAGTAGTGGCACAGCGACGGCAGGAGTAAGACCTCCGAAGGACAGCGAGGAGACCCCGATGGACAGGGAATGCCTTGTGCCACTGCAGTGCTCCAACCTGAGTACATGGCACGAAGACAGCTGAGGGAGTTGGTGGATTCGCTCAAATTTGCCACCCTACCACCAAGTTACCAGACGCGGCGAATGGGCCCATTCTCGCTGAGATAGAGTGGAGTGGGCCATTCCAGGACGAGGAAGGAAACCCAAAAGTTTCCCAGTTTCTGACTTCAAAATCGGGGGTCGATCGGCGGATTTGGACTACTGGCCACGTGGACGTCATCTGGGAGTTAGCGTGCATATGAAGAAGATCAAGACTCCATCGCGGTCATCCGTCCCCGAGAAAGTCGAGTCTTTTTCATTTTGGCCCCTACGGGCGTTTCTGTAATGTAGGGGTCTTAGTGTAAACTGTGTCTGTTAGGCCTAGGCTATATATACCTAAGTGGCTGGTCAATTAAGTGACTCTTCTACCTTTAAAAACCCAATGCTTAGTTTCCAACCAGCCAAGATCTTAGAGATTAAACTGGGTGCTTAGCTTAGGATTTGAGAGTCCGTTAGGCTAGTACTTTGCAGTAGTGGGAGGATGAAGGGTGGTAGTCCGTGAGGAACCTTGTAAGCACTGATTTCCACTTCTAATCAAGGCAAGATTCATCCCTAATTCGTGCTCATGTGTGCAGCCATCTCCTCTCCCCTTTTTTGGTTGGATTTTGGATGAAACTCAAAGGCTTTTGGTGATTTGCTTTGCCCACAAGTTAATCCTGTTCTTTTGGCTCTTTTGGACTTGCAAGGACGTGGATAATATGTCTTAGAACATCTCTATCCTACTGGCTGTCTACGGGCAAGTCCATCTTGAGTTTTCCCCTTTCTTGCCCAAAATTTCCCCTCTTCATGAGATCTGAAATTCCCGCTAATCCCTTGATATTTTTGAGTAGATCTTTTCGGAATAGCTTTGGAATAGTGCTAGGATAGCCTGCACAAAATTTTGTGAAGATCCGAGAGGATTTGGTCAAGTTTAAGGTTTGCAAACTCAAAATCCGAGGCTGTTTTCTAGGCACACCGGACAGTCCAGTGCAACTTCACCAGATAATCCGATGGACCTAACATTTGTACGATCGAGACGTGCGACTAGAGGGGGGGTGAATAGGAGCACTTTAAAACTCAAATTCACAACTCCCCGAAACTGGTGCTTATGAGAAGAACTAGACACTGTCCACTGAACAGATACGTGTCTAGTAGCGCAAGGTGCCATCACTAAGAGGATACGCACCAAGCAAGCGGAAGCACTCAACTCAACGATCACAAAGACTGCAAGCCAAGCGAAACAACAGCTCACGCCGAAGTGTCTCGCCAGCCACTCAATGCACCTTGATGCGTCTCACTGATACACAGCAAGCAGAGAGTATAGGCATACAACGAGAACCACCAAAGCGAGGTTGAGGCAAAAACACGGAAGCAAACGAACACAAACCAACCAAAATGAACACGCCTAGCGATCACCAAGATCTCTTAGCAAATGAGGTGCTAAAGACCTTAGGAATGATCCTAGGCACCTCCAAACCCACCTAGAACAAGCCACAAACCTTAGGAACAACTTAAACCAAATCCGGGGGCAAAACCACTGCTGCCACCGAACTGTCTGACATGCCCTACCGGACAGTCCGACAGGGAATTTTCAAACAGACAGGGCTGCAAAGAAAATTGCCAAAGCCTGACCAAACGGGCTCCAAAAATCATCAAACTTTAACCACATGCTGAGGAAAACATAGGGAACAACATATTAGAAATGGAGCTCATTTGGAGACTGTTAGGTCCAACGGACTATCTGGTGAAGTTGCACGGGACTGACCGGTGTGCCCAGAAAACAGCCTCGGGCTTTGAGTTTGCAAACCTTAAACTTGACCAAATCTTCTCGGATCTTCACAAAATTTTGCACAGGCTATCCTTGCACTATTCTGAAGCTATTCCCAAAAGATCTACTCAAAAAGATCAAGGAATTAGTGGGAATTTCAGATCTCGTGAAGAGGGGGAAATTTGGGCAAGAAAGGGGAAAACTCAAGATTGACTTGCTCTTGGAAATCCAGCAGGATAAAGTTGTTCTAAGACATATTCTCCACGTCCTAGCAAGTTCAAAAGAGCCCAAAGAACACGATTAACTCATAGGCAAAGCAAATCACAAAAAGCCTTTGAAGTTTCATTCAAAAACCAACTAGAAATGGGGCAAGGAGATGGTTGCACACATGAGTACGAATTGAGTTACGAATCTTGCCTTGATTAGATGAGAAAATCAGTTCTTACAAGGTTCAACTCAGCCTACCACCCTTCATCCTCCCACTAATGCAAAGTACTTGCCTAGGGGACTCACAAATCCTAAGCTAAGCACCCGATTTGATTTCTAAGCTTTTGGTTGGTTGGAAACTAAGCCTAGGGTTTCCTAAGGTGGAAGAGTCACCTAAATGACCAGCCACTTAGGCATTTATAGCCCTAGCCTAATCGACACATTTTACACTGAGACCGCTATAGTTACAGAATTGCCCGTAGGGGCCAAAACAGAAAAGACTCGACTTTCTCGGGGACGGACGATCGCGATGGAGTCTTGATCTTCTTCTCCTGCAAGCTAACTCCCGGATGACGTCCACGTGGCCAGTAGTCCAAATTTGCCGATCGACCCCAGTGTTGAAGTCAGAAACCGGGAAACTGTAGGGTTTCCTTCCTGGGCCTGGAACGTCCTACTCCACTCTATCTCGGCGAGAACGAGCCCATTCACCGAGTCTGGTAACTTGGTGGTAGGGTGGCAGATTTCAGTGAATCCGCCAATGCCCTCGCCGGTCTTCCAGCCATGTCTTTGGGTTGGAACACTGCGGTGGCACCCGGCTTCCCCAATCGATCGGGGTCGCCTCGTAGTCCTTCGGAGGTCTTACTCATGCCGTCGACATGCCGCTCCTCCGTGTACCAAACTCCCATGGCCGACCGACGTCGAGCATGCCTCCAGTCCTTCGGAGGGCTCCATCTACCTCCAATCCATCGGAGGTCTTGTGCCCAAGTCCTTCCGGGTCTTTGGCTTCTGTTGACAATCACTCATCACTCCAGAGGCAATGGAGCCGGTCCATTGGCTCTCAATCTCCGCCTTGATGAGTGCATTGTCAACACCTTCTTCCTGTAACTTGAAATAGAACAAAGACAAAAAAACAAGTGTAATACCGAAAACAAAGAATAAAAGGAGAAAGTTGCTCAAAATGCCCAAAAGCCAAACACAAGTGAAGAAGGACAAACTGAGGCAACAAAAAGAAAACCAATGATCGACCCCCTAAGACAGGGGAAACCGCTCAATGCAGTCGATCAAACTAAAACACGACCCCTCAAGAAAGAGGCAAAATGGCTCAACACAACCATGCTTAGGCAAAGCACTGGCTCCTCCAGAAAGAGGCAAAAGGCTCAATGCACCGATGCAAGAGCATGCTAAAAGCTCAACTCCCTGAATGCACTGCTCTCCCTCAACTAATTCTCCCCCTTGGTCCACGAATACTCCTATAGGTCAACATCTTTCCCCCATGTTGACAATGGACACATCAAGGGTTCATCGAATTCAACTCCCCCTGAACTAGACAACTCCCTCTCAAAATATGTCCATGAAATGCAAGGAAGTGCACCATGAAGAGCTCAGCAGGGATGAAAAGCTAGGAAATACCTGTTCTAGCATATAGAGCAAGTGAGGGCGAGGAAGCATGCAACAAGCTCAATTGAATCTATCCTATACAGATTAGGAGCAAGATAGGCATAAAATCAAACAGAATCTAAGTTTCCATCATATCTTCGTCAATCTCCTCAAACCTCAGAACTAGAATCTGAGCCATACTTCCCTGCTTGTTGTCCGGCTTGCGCCATCGTTGCCTTGAACTCCAAGCCATTGTGACCACGATCAGGGCCTGGGCCAAGCATTCGGCCCACGAAAACGGCCACTCACCTGACTCAGGCCCACTGTTGGCCCATGTCCTGGATCCATGCCATGAGGAGCCAGGGGATATCTATCCCCCACAAGCCCCCGAGGCTTGAGTCAATTCAGAGGTCAATTGACTCGAGACTCCCACAACCAACTAGAGCTCCGAGTGAAGCATCTCGCCGAGTCAACTTTCATATCTCTCCAATAGTTGCACCGACTAGGTGCACCCATTGGGTGTAGCACCCGAGCTTTAAGCTGACTTGAGCATCAATCAGCTTAAAGATCCAGAAAGAACCAACTGCCCTTGACAACTCCATCTCTAGATCATCTGTCTTCTCGAATCATTGGTTGCACCGACTAGGTACACCCAATGGGTATAGCCCCCGAACTTCAACTTGACTTGAGTAACAATCAACTTGAAGGTCCCAACAATCTGAAATTTTGAAAGTACACATTCCTTCCCGAATCAATCACTGCGTTGTTTCAATGGTTGCACCGACTAGGTGCACCCATTGGGTGTAGCCCCCGAGCTTCAAGTTGACTTGAGTAACAATCATCTTGAAGGTCCAAAGAGCTCTCCCGACTCAACACTGCCTGACTGAAGTCTTCAGGCCTTTGTTTTAATCAGAAAGAACTTACAGAAAAAATTCACCACGCATTGGGTGTATACCAGGAAACTGCTAGTAGAACGAAGAGCCATTCCTTTCTTTGCCACATATGCTTTTCCCTTGAAAACCCAACCGTTCATGGATCCAACCCTCTTGATTCGTCTCATCTATGGATCACCTCCATGTGTCCATCTGAATACCAAATGCCATCATTATACGCGGACTTGCAGAAAAAGAAGTGGCACCTCGCCTACTATATAACTGAAGCCAGAACCCATCCATCAATCACACTTCCATTGCCTTACAAACGCATAAGTTTCCACTGCTCCAAACCCCTTTTTCTCATTAACCCCATGGCCGGTCCTTGCAAGAACAGCCCTGAGTTCTCCGATTCGGAGGACGAGATCTTCACCGGCGGTCTCAGCGAAGAGGACCCTCCCAGCGACGCCGAGCCCTGCAGCGATAGCGACGACAATGGCGACGTCAAAGGAAGGCGCCACAGGAGGAAGCAAGCAAAGACTCCGACGCCGACTCCGACCAGTACAACTGGAAGGAGAAGGCAATGCTCCGGGGCCTAAACCACCTCGGTCTCGGTGGCCCTAGCGACGAGGACAGCAACGAGGAGGAGGAGGATGACAATGATGACAATGACAACGACGACGATGACGACGGCGATAACGGAGACGATGATGGCGACGACGATGATGGCAGCAGCAGCGACGAGGATGCTGCTCTGCCCCCCAAGAAGCGCCGCCGTGTCGGCTATTAGGCTAGGATTTTAGTCTAATTACCAATGTAGTACCGTAGAAGAATCTCATGTATCTGTAGTTCCATCTTTGTAATGAATCTCGCCTTTCTTAATGAATGCTTTTAAGTTTCAGCTTGCTCATGAATTTGGCTTTGCAAAGTGAAATCTACTCTTTCTAT
Source organism: Paspalum vaginatum (assembly GCA_030272315.1). Classification (NCBI taxonomy): domain Eukaryota; kingdom Viridiplantae; phylum Streptophyta; class Magnoliopsida; order Poales; family Poaceae; genus Paspalum; species Paspalum vaginatum. The sequence goes on along the minus strand of CM059015.1, from coordinate 25,825,681 downwards.
GAACAATCCCTGTCATACTGCTTAGAAACAGTCTAAGCATTGAAGTCCGTACCATCGAATGAAAACTGTGAGCCCCCGAGCCAAACGAATCATCTGGAATATAACTGCCACTAAGTATCGACAAGTCACTAAAACCCGAGTCAATTCATCCGACTGAATGACGTCCGACTGAATTCCATGTGGTTCATGAAAAATCCACTCCGACTGAATTAGCGCTGAATGATAGGATGTTGACGCCTGTGAACTTCCTTAGAGAAAATAGAACCCCTCAATTTAATGCCGTCGAATATTGAAGAAGACCAATACCCTAACGGTTCCTCCCACTCGAATCTGCATTCTCAACAACTGCATTTACTCCGCCGCCATCGTCACCAGATTCAAAACCCTTGTCCCCAAAACTTCCAACCGAGGGCCAAAATCCTTCATGCTCATGGCTCCGAAGAAGAAGACGATCAACGAACATGGAAACAACAGCGAAGGGCTTCCACACGACGAAAACTGGCCAATCCCGTCACTGTTTCTGGCATTCCGTATGTCATCCATTTCTGAATCTCATTTGAATCACCTTGTAAGGATGGGAGTTCTTCCTCCCAAGGAGTTGGGTGGGTGGAGAGATTGCGAAGGTGAAAAAGTCCCCACAGAAGATACCCATGAGTCCTTAGTTTTTGCCCCTTTCTTTGTCCGCGGCTTAGGATTGCCCCTCTGTTCTTTGCCCGCGGTTTACTGAACTTCTATTGCATTGATCTATCCCACTTGAATCCTAATTCAATTCTCCAAATTTCAATCTTTATTCACTTGTGCGAAGCTTTTCTTGGGATTGCTCCCCATTTTGGTCTTTGGAAGTATCTGTACCACTGCAAGCCCGGCACCCGAGACTAAGTGCTACAAATAGTTGGAGGAGCTAGCCTAGAACTGCGTAGAGGACGCAAATCAGTGTAGATAGATATCCCTCTCAAGGACAACAATAGAGGATGGCACTCCGAGTGGTTCTACATGACCAACCACGCCAAATCCCTACCAGCCCGATCAGGACGTCAGCCGAACTCCAAGCTTAACAGTTGGGAAGAGGCACCAACCACAGAGGAAATGGCAGAGGTAGAAATTCTGCTTAATGACATCTTAGGTTTGAAAGATAGCGGTTTGACTACTCATGCCATAGTTCTAGATTTCATCTTTCGAAGCATTCAACCGATGGAGGATCGAGTGTATCCAGCCTATCTGTATGTTGGGGCCAATGATCCCACTCGAGAGATCAGCCGACCCATATCTGCAGAAGAAAACAAGGCCCGAGTTGGCCTGATGCTAAGAGGTGACATGTACAATGAAGGGTCCCCACAACCTTATTTTGCATGGCATCCAACGCCCACTGTAAGTATGGTAGTTCGCCGACCAATTCACTGGTGTGTTCTGATAATGTATTCAATACTGAATAGATTTCTGACTTTATCTTTGCAGAGTAATATTACGAAGTTTCTGTCCGACCCTCCTCAACATAATGCAGACAAAATGTTGAAGCGGCAATCCCAGTTAACTGCTGAAGAGATGGAGGCCGTGGTTCCAGCGACACAACGAAGAGATAATAATGAAGCTGCGACATTCATCATCATTCCACGTCCAAATGATAATGCAGATACTGAAGAAGAAGATGTAGCCCAAGAAGAAAAAGCCCCCGAGCATGCAACAGGCTCAAAGGAAGGTGATATCGCCTCCAGGATGTCAAGGCGTACTCGAGCCAGGACGTCAATAGAACAGTCTGATGTTCCCCGGAGAAAGAGAACCATCAGGGGACAAATCAACAAGCAGAAGACTTCTCCTACCAAACCTGATCCAATGTCCCCATCCAAGAGACCGAGCAAGAAATTTAGAGCACAGGAAACGGCTGACCATAGTACGGGTTCATCCCTCAGCGGTATTGACTGGAGTTATTTAATTGATGAGGAGGAGGAGGAAGAGGTCCCATTGCATCGTCGTGAAAGGAGATCTAAACGAGCATAAGAGACTGAGGTCACAACCTCCCTTCCGATTCACCCAGATACGCTAGTAGAAGAGGAACTGGAATTATCAGACATTGACCCAGAATTGGCACAATTCGTGAAGTCCTTCCCTCTCCCAAGTGACAGTATCTCCACGCCATCACGGTATGACTGAACATTCTCTTCATATCTAATTTGTAACATGCTGATTGCATCGAACTGCTGTGTAGACCTTTGGCGGAACAAAGTACATTACTTCTTGGGTCCGATGCTGACCTAAAGAAAGCCCCTGAGCCTGAGACAAATGAAGCCAGAGCCCCCGAGCTCGGGACTGAAGCAACGAAAGGTCCCGAGATTGGTTCTAGTGCAACTGAAGCCCCTGAGCTTGAGGTTTCAGAACATACGACTGAAGTGCCAGAGCGTGAGGCCCCGGAGCGTCCGACTAAAGGACAGCTGAAGAGTGCAGAAGATCACCAAGATGACACTGGCACGGAACCCCTATTCAACTAGCATGATGCGCTCAGCAATCCTGAAGGAAGAAGCACTTCAAGGAACCAAGAGCTTGCCATGGGTGAACAATGCCCTCAGCAAGAGAATGATGCAATTGCTGGTGACGAGAGAACCAACACCAGAGATATTCTAGAAATCACTCTGCCAACGCCAAGCCCTCAGGATGAAGCTCCTAAGTCAGCGGATGACACTGTCATGATCGAGGAAGCCCCTTCACTCGACCTGGTGACCCCAAATCTACAACTTGCTAAAGGCCCATCGGAAACCAGACCATTCGCAGCTTTAGAGGTAACTTGCTATTCTGATTGCAATTGATTTTTGAATTAAATATTAACATCACTAATGTGCTGAATCTGGTACTGCAGGACTGGCTTGACCAAGCTGTACGATGGCGTGAATGGCTCGCTCCAGTGCTTAGGGGCGATGTGATCATGTTACGCCAACAACTGGCCGAGTCAGAAGCCAACCGTGCTGCTAAGAGCGCTGGTAAGTGCCTGCTATTTTGTTCGCCCATGTAACCTAACATCCGACATATCTTGACGTACTCCTATCCTAACGTGCAGCTGCGGCTAAGAGGATTGCTGATCTGGAAAATGCCTTAGCTCAGCACAATGCTTCATTGCGTAATGCTATGCTTGAGCGTGACGAAGCTCGAGACAATGCTAGGAATCTGCAGTGAAAACTTGAAGTGTAGCGAAAGCAGCATGAGGTAACTCGTCAGGAAACCCAGTTAGCATATTCTTTACTTACAGAGGCCTATAAGTTGAATCGGTCCACAGGATGAGGAACTACGGCTAAAAAGAGAGATCCAGGAGCTTCGAGTGTCACGAGATGGATTTGAAAGGTCATTCCAGAATACGTCCAGTGCTTCGACGGTACTTTAGACGAGCCACCAGTTGACTCGGACAGAGCTTGAACAGAAGACAGCCGGGCTAATGAAAGCTGACAAGATCCTAGTCGAAATCCAATGCCAAAACAGAGATCTGGAAAAGGTGTTGAAATCAACGAGGCAGGCTCTCAAGGAATCCTAGCTTATGTTGGAGAGACAACAACATGACTTGGAGCTTTCTGTACGAAATTATGAAGTCGTCAAGAAGAACTGCGACAAACTGAAGGTGGTTTACGAAAAGAACAAGGAACTGTTGAACTCTGCGACAACTGCGCTGACCGCCATGCTGAACATATGCACCCCAGAGGTTGGCTCATCAAGACCGCTATCAGATCGGGTGGCAACCTTAGCTGATGATACCAAGAGACATCTTCGAGGGCGACTGAAATCAATCCTCCAACACGTGCTGTTGATGCTGAAGATAACTCGGCCAGAGCTAAACTTAGCCGAGCTGATAGCAAAAGTTGGAGCTGATCCAAGCGATGCCACCATTGGTCAATACGCCTCAGAGATTCAATCCATAGCAGAGAAACTGATCTCGGAATTCGAGCTGTAAATTTGAACTCTTCTTTGTCAAAATTTAATTGTACCTGTCATGAGTGTTAGTCTGTAGGACAACAATGTCAGAATTTTTAGATGACATGAAATCATTAATGACTACTCGTTCTTATATACGATTCTGTGAAAGGAAAACCGGGCCCTTGAAATAGCCTTAGCATGCGGACTTGCTCGAAATCGAAAAACACGCAAATGAGTACAGAATTTAATCAATCAAACCGAAAACTTATCAAAGAGCGCACAACGCAAGGCCAGATCGTGCCTATCTATTACGAGTACTTGAGGGCATGTAACACTAACTGTAGGTCCACGACCTAAGCCAATTGCCCAGTGGCTAGGGTTGGGTTGCACCCTATTTATGAAAATGTGAAGGCATGTAACACCAGCTGTCGGTCATTGACCTAGTCTGATTGCCCCATGAGGAGGGTCGGACTGCACCCTTTTTGTGAAAACGCGAAGGCATGTAACACTAGCTGTCAGTCAATGACCTAGGCTGATTGCCCCGTAAGGAGGGTCAGATTGCACCCTATTCTGAGTTAGCGTAGGCATGTAACACCAGTTGTCGGTCGTACGACCTAGGCTGATTGCCCCGTGATTAGGGTCCGACTGCACCCTAGCTTGAGTAGAAGTAGGCATGTAACACCAACCATGAGTCGGGTCAGGACTCATGACCGATTCCCTGATTATCTGAGTATAAAGACATGAGTCACCAGAGGTCATATGCATTCATGATATGAGGAGAAGGACCATGCACAGAGATCATGCATTCATTTATTATCTGAGTACATCGGACTAAACATGACAGAGGACGAGCCCACTTGAAATCAGGACTAAGCATGAGTATATACTAAAGTACATGACTTCCGAGGTCGCATGATGCCTAAGAGTAGAACTTGCGCGGATGCTCGATGTTCCACGAATTCCCGACCGGAGTGCCATCCATCTCAGATAAGCGATAGGATCCTGGCCGAGTGACTTCTGTAATGATGTAAGGCCCCTCCCAAGGGGGGGACAGCTTGTGGCGCTCGACCCCCTTGAGGACCCTCCAGAGGACCAAATCTCCCACAAGAAAAGCGCGAGGACGCATGTTACGCTCATGATAACGGCGTAGAGTCTGCTGATATCGTGCCGACTGAATCACTGAGTTAAGCCGCTCTTCTTCCAGTAGATCGATCTCCTCAAGCCATGTACTTTCTGCATCTGCGATATCCTTGAATGCCAACCGTGGTGCCCCGTGTGCTAGGTCAGCATATAACACTGCCTCCAAGCCATATACCAGAAAAAGGGTGTGTTCCCGCTGAGGGCTTTACTTGGCTGTGTTCTGAGGCTCCAGACAATGTATGGGAGTTCTCTGATCCACTTGCCTACTAATTTCTCATCCTTATCGAAGAGTCTCTTCTTCAAAGCGTCCAGAATCATCCCGTTAGCTCGCTCAACCTGGCCATTAGCACGAGGGTGCGACACCGAGACATACTTGATGAGTATAGACTTTTCGCTGCAAAAGTCAAAAAATTCTGAGCCTGTGAAGTTGGAACCCAGATCTATAATGATGTTGTTCAGAATTTCGAAGCAGAATATAATCTCTTGGATGAAGTCCACTGCTTTTGCTGAAGTTAAAGATGCGATAGGCTTGATCTCGATCCACTTGGTGAACATGTCGATAGCTACCAAGATGTGAGTGTAACCACCTTGAGCCTTCTTGAGTGGGCCGATCATGTCAAGCCCCCAGCATGCAAAGGGCCATGAGACAGGAATATTCTGCAGTTGTTGAGCGGGCAGGTGATGTTGATTCGCGAAGAACTGACATGCCTCGCACCGCTTGATGATCTCTACGGCATCTTGCTTAGCTGTCGGCCAGTAAAACCCGGCCCTGAATGCCTTCCTGACCAATGTCCTGGACACGGCGTGATTACTGCACTGCCCAACATGAATCTCCATTAGTAGACTTCTACCCCAAGAATCGTCGATGCACTTTAACAGAACTCCGGCTGCGCCGCGCTTAAACAAGTCATTGCCGATCAATGTGTAGCTGGCCGCACGCCGAACGAGTCGCTTGGCTTCTGCTTTGTTGTCAGGCTCATCCCCATCTCTGATGTACCTGATGATTGGGACCCGCCAGTCAGCCGGAGCATCTTCTAGGCTCAAAACGTGCTGCTCTAGGGGTTTAGGTCGCGATTAATAGATGGACGAGACAACTGCTAGTTGAATACTCCTGGGGGAATTTTAGCCCGGGATGGTCCGAGCTTGGACAGTAAGTCTGTGTTGGTGTTGCCGCTGCGCTCCACATGATGAAATTCAAGGCCATCAAATTTGTCTTCCAGTTTCTGAACTTCTGCGCAGTATTTGTCCATGACTTCCGTGGTGCAATCCCAGTCCTTGTTGACTTGACTAATCGCCACTAGCGAATCCCCGTAGACCATGAGGCGCCTGATGCCGAGTGAAATCACGATGCGCAGGCCGTGTAACATAGCTTCGTACTCTGCCGCATTGTAGGAGACTGAGATGAGAATCTGAAGTACATATTTAAGTTTTTCGCCTTTCGGGGAGGTCAAGACAACGCTTGCCCCGGTGCCATCTATCTTCAGTGACCAATCAAAATACATCTTCCAGAATTCCAGAGGCACTGGGTTATTAGGTACCTGATTCTCTGTCCACTCGGCGATGAAATCAGTCAGAGCTTGGGTCTTGATAGCGGTGCGTGGGCGGAATTCGATGTCATGTGCTCCCAGCTCGCACGCCCACTTAGCGATTCTTCCCATAGCTTCTCTGTTCCGCAGGATCTCGCCGATGGGGAATGAAGTTACCACCACCACCTTGTGCTCCTCGAAATAATGATGAAGCTTTCGAGCTATAATGAGGACCGCATACAATAATTTCTGAACCTGAGGATACCTGATCTTGGATGGGCTGAGCACCTCACTAATGAAGTAGACCGGGTGTTGTGTTGGCTGAATATGCCCTTCCTCCACCCTCCCGATGACCAATGCTGAACTGACCACATGATTCATACAAGAGAGATATAACAACAGATCCTCGGCAGGGGAATCCGATGTGGCTTGGTTTGGTGACTTCAACACTGGAGGATTCGTCAAGAACCGCTTGAGGGCCTCGAGTGCTTCTTGAGCTTCTGGCGTCCACTACAACCTGTCCACCTTCAGGAGCTGGTAGAAAGGCATGCCACGCTCGCCCTGTCGTGAGATGAATCGACTCAGCGTGACCATACACCCGATGAGCTTCTGCACCTTTTTCTGCGACTTGGGAGGCTGCATCCTGAGAATCGCGTCAATCTTCTCGGGATTAGCCTCGATCCCCTGCTTGCTGACGATGAACCCAAGTAATTGTCTGGCTGGAACCCCGAATACGCATTTGGTCAGGTTAAGTTTCCAGCGGAACCTTCTTAGGATGTTGAAGACCTGCTGGATGTCATCGATGAAGTCTTCTGCGCTCTTCATCTTGATCACCACGTCCTCGATGTAGGCTTCGATGCGCTTGCCCCAATGCTCGGCCAAGCATGTCTGGATCGCGCGCTGGTATGTGGCCCCGGCGTTCTTCAACCTGAAAGGCAAAGAGGTGTAGCAGAATGCCCCAAATGGTGTGATGAAGGCTATTTGCTCTTGATCCTCCAAAGCCAGGCTAATCTGATGATAGCCCAAGTAGCAGTCGAGGAAGCACAAGAGAGAGCATCCGACCATCGAGTCAACTACTTGATCTATCCTAGGTAGCCCAAAAGGATCTTTCGGGCAATGTTTGTTGAGATCGGTATAATCAACACACATCCGCCAGTCTACTTTATTCTTTCTCAAAATGAGTATAGGGTTTGCAAGCCACTCGGGATGCATGACTTCTCTAATAAACCTGGCAGCTTGGAGCTGGGTTAACTCCGCACAAATCGCCTCCCTCTTGTTTGGAGTGAAGCGACGCAGCCTCTGCTTGATCGGCTTGGCGTTGGCGAACACTTTGAGTCTGTGCTCGGCCAATTCTCTTGGGACTCCGAGCATATCAGCAGGCTTCCAGGCGAACATGTCCCAATTGTCCCTCAAGAACCAGATAAGCGCGCTTTCCTATTTGGGAGGTAGGATTGCGCTGATGGTCACCGTCTTCGAGGCATCAGGGAGGTCGAGGCTCACTTCCTTGGTCGCCACGGTCGCTTGGATCGCCGTGGTGGAGATCTGCTCATGAGTTGGGATCGCCACGGTCGCTTGTTCGCGTTGTCGATGAGTCGACGCTGAGCCACCGCAGTGGTCGTGGCATAGGCCGTCTGGAAAGCCTCTCGTGCGTAGAGAGCGGAGGCCTTGATGTCCGTCCGCACGGAGAGAACTCCACGTGGGGCCGGCATCTTCAGGACCAGGTATGAGTAGTGGGGGACAGCCATGAACTTGCCTAACCCAGGCCGCCCAATGATGGCATTGTAGGCGGAGTCGAAAGTAGCCACCTCGAAGCGCAGGGTCTCGGTGCGGAAGATTTCCTCCGTTCCGAAGGTGACGGATAGACTGATGTGCCCCAGCGGGTACTCCCCCTTGCTAGGCATGATTCGGAAGAATAGACTATCCGACTCCTCTAGATCATCAATGGAGAGGCCGAGAGATAGCAAGGTTTTGGGGAACATGACTTTGATGCTGCTTCCGCCGTCGATCAGGGTCCTCATTAATCGACTCTCATGGACCACCGGGCTAACCAGCAGGGGGTATTTGCCCGGGTGATCGTACTTGAGCCACTGGTCGGCTCGATTGAAGGATATCATCAGGTCCGACCAGCTGTATGGCTTCAGAGGTTCCTTGGTGGCCGCCAAGACTTGGCGGTCGTCGAGCTTCTGCTGCCGCTTGCTCTCCAGGGAGCCATGCCCCCCGAAGATGACGTTGACGTGCCGGTTGATGTTGGGGAAGCCGGCACCGGTGCCCCTATTCTGCTGAGGCGGGGGCCCCTGATCACGCAGGAGTGGCAGTGGAGGAGGCAGAGCCACAAAAGGCCTGCCATTAGCGATCGAAGCCTTGAAGTCCCTGCAGTCGCGTAGGGTGTGATGCATCTCCTTGTGGTAGGGACACGGTGCGTCGAGGAGCTGGTCGCGTGACCTCTGCCCCCCTTGCCGTGGCGGAACGCGCGGCCATGTGGGCGGTGGCCCCATAGTCTGGACTTCCTCCCGTGGTCTCTTCTCCCAATGGCGATCTTGCCGCGAGGACCCTTCATGCTTCCCATGTTCTTCTCGTTGTGCGTCGACCAAATCCCGAGCTCGCTCGTCCGCGGTGATGTTTTGGTCAGCGTCGCGGAAGAGCTGCTCGAACGTGACCGTGGACTTTTGCAGGAGGGCTTTTACGAAAGCCTCATCCTTGGAGCCTCGGAAGAAGTCATCAATTACTGCCACATCAGCGATGTTGGGGATTCTGTTCTGCATCGACTGAAACCGCTTGAGGTGCGATCGAAGACCTTCGCCATCCTTGCGCTTGATAGACTTGACGTCCCAAGGCTGTGCCGGCTTGTCTGACAGCGACTGGAAATTGGCGATGAAGGGCCGACAGAAGTCGTCGCCGTTGTTGATGCAGTCGTGCCTGAGGTGTCGTAACCACTGTAGCGCATCTTGTCCCATGACGATCGGAACGTAGGCCGTCATCACGTCTTCACTCGTGTTGGCCATGCTAGCTGCTGTCGAGTACACAGCCAGCCAGGTAGTGGGGTCGAGCTTTGCCTCGTACTTGTTGACGTTGGATACCTTGAAGTTCTGCGGCCACGCTACTCCGCGGAGCCGGGTGGTGAAAGCCAGGATTCCGACCATGCCACGATGGGCTGGTTCATACGGACCTCCGCCTTGAGCCGCTGGATTGCGGCGTTCGGGGGACCGAGGGCGATTCCCCCCCAATCGATCGCGGACTGAATGCCATGCCGTCGGGCTGTTGACAGATGCCCCGGCCGAGTTAGCTCTGACCCAGTCTTCTTGATGTGGCGCCCCGAAGTCACGGTCGTAGTTGTTACGACGTCGGAGCTCCTCTAAGTGTCATTCCGCGCGCGATCTTTCGATGTTGTTGCACGCGTCATGCCTCTCGTTGATGGCTTGACGGGCGTCGGGGGCCGCTGGAGGAGTAGCTGGGAGGAGGTGATGAGCTGCCTGTGCGAAGATACGCCGATACGCTTCCCTCTCCAGAGTCTGAGGGAGTGTGTCCACTAGCCGTGCCAGGAATGCCCCCGCTTGACTCGGGGTGCCCATGGCCACGGCGAAGTCAGGCAGCAGGTTACGCCCCGTCGGTAGAGGTGGTCGGGGTTGAACGTGGTTCTCTGTGTCGTGCGCCTCTCCCCCGTGATCCCGCTGGTACTGTTGGTCCTGCATGTGCCGACGGTTGCGTCGCCGACTGTTTTGCTGCAGACGGAATTTAGCTTGCTCTGGCGTCTCATCTAGATCGGTCGCCTCATCCTGTGAGACGGGTAGGGTCGGGTCTTGATTTCCCGTGTTATGGTGACGGCGGATGTTGCGCTGCCAGTTGTGGTGTCGCCGCCAGCCGCGCTGTTGAGGCGTTTCTCCATTGACGGAAGGCTCATCACCAGAGACAGGGTCATCTTCCACCTGCATGCCGATGAGGAGTACCTCAGAGAAGTGCGTCAGCACCTCCGAGCTGGGCTAATCGTCGAGGAGTGTCAACGACCTCTCTGAGTGAAGCTCAGAGTCGAGGAGCGTGCATCCCGATGCCGTAGTCGTCTGAGGTTGCCCGCTTTTGGGCTTGGAGGGAGACTCCAGGTTGGAGACCATCTCAATGCAGGCAGGCTCACCGCCCTCTCAGGGAAGAGGTGGCCGAGTCAATTGCTGTGGAAGCGCTATCTCCGACTTCGCCACTGTGCGCGCGCTGCACCACATGGTGGTTCTGCCACTCGGGGCAGAGTTGATGATGAGGTCCAAACGAAATCCAGTCATCAGTTCCTCGACCGCGTGATAGATGTCGTCGTCCACGAGCGGTGTGGGCGTTCAACTAAGGAATGTCTTGTCATCTTCTCGCCGTCCCCCTCCTTGAGTTGAGGCGGCTGAGGTTTCAGTTGATGGTGAGGGCTTGCGGTCTCCCATCGCGCATCCTCATCATGTTTGAGGAGAACCGTGGCACCAGGAATGAACCGTAGATTCGATGAGGTCGACTGACGAGCCACTGCAGTGTTGCAGGGACCGCAGGGAAGCTTGGTGAGGGCCCGATCTTGCGCGTGATCTGTGGCTTTGCTGCTTCGCCCATCAGTCGGGAGAAAGATCAGGGTCTTCCGGTGAGGCGGGGTTGCTAGTGTAGAAGTCGAGGACGTGCGGCGAGTCACCGGTTGCCGCAATTTCTTCTCCCGACTGATCTGAGTCCAGACCCGAGTTGGGGAAGTGGAAAGCGCGCTACGTCGAGTCGGCGAGGATGAAGCCGCCGATTGCTGTGGAGGGGTGGGAGCAGATATGTGCCCGACTATCCCCTCGACCTCCCGTCGAGGTCTCAACCCTGATTGGATCGGGGTGTGACCTGGCGCCTTACGTCGGGGTGCGACAAACCAAGGCTGGGTGACCCTAGTGGTCTGGTGTGTCGACGCCCGAGGATGAGCAGGCTCGGTACCGTCGGTTGCTGGTTGTTGGCCGGCCACGCGCTGAGCAGGCCTAGATGTCGGTGAAGTCAAAGGGAGCTTCGGATTCCGCGACGCTGCTTTGCAGCCACTCGCCTCCCCCGTGGCACCGATGAGGCGGTGCAGATCGCCGGATTGATCGGTGATGAACGAGATGGATCTGAAACAGATCATCTCACCCGGAGCGAACTTGCTGAAGTTGTTGATGAGGTCGGCCATGGAGCTAGCTCGATGCCGATGCCGCTGAACCCCTACCTGGCGCGCCAACTGTCGGGGTTTAGTACCGGCAGTGCACCACGGGACGGGTCACGTGGAGCTTTTGTGGCTCGGCGAGATCGATGTAGCTCGATGGTTCGCCGGAAAAGTGATGAAGACATAGAGGTTTATACAGGTTCAGGCTGCGAGATGCGTAAAACCCTACGTCCTATTTGTGGTTGGTTGTATTGCTGCAAGTTATCGGGGTTACAATGTGGGTTCGGGCTGGATTGCGATGGGAGTAACTAACTTTTGTAGGGTTCCCTCATCCGCCTTATATAAGCCGACAGAATCATAGGTTACAAGTCGTGTTCCTTCTATATCTCCTAATCTGTTCAGATTACATAAAATCAAACAGAATCTAAGTTTCCATCGTATCTTCATCAATCTCCTCAAACCTCAGAACTAGAGTCCGAGCCATACTTCCCTGCTTGTTGTCCAGCTTGCGCCATCGTTGCCTTGAACTCCAAGCCATTGCGACCACGATTGGGCCTAGGCCAGGCATTCGGCCCACGAAAATGGCCACTCACCCGACTCAGGCCCACTGTTGGCCCATGTCCTAGATCCACACCATGAGGAGCCAGGTGATATCTATCCCCCACAGTGATCATGGTTTTGTGATTTTCAGGAAATAAAAGTGACTTAGCTCACAAATGATAGTAGACAGACTCAAGGAGCTTAGCCAACCATGATCAAGCAAGAAACTGTACAATCTAGCACAAGCAAGTACTAACTAGACATTCCAGAAGAGCTCTAGTGCCAGTGAAGTGAAAATGCAGATGATACAATGCAATGCATGATATGATACAAAATGCAAAGAAAAGCAAAGGAAAAGCAAAACAAAACCTTAACTACAGCAAACTTACCCAAACCTAAAAGAGGTAACAAACACCAAGCTCCCCACAAAAGTGAGCAAACACGCTAAGCTCTAAGGGCTTGTTGATTATATCTCCCAACTGGTTCTCAGTCTCCATATGGTCAAGTCTATGTCTCCCTTCTCATAGTGATATCTCAGAAACTGAAACCACACGTCTGTGTGTATGGTTCTAGAGTGCAAGACGGGGTTCTTAGCTACAGAAATAGCAGAAATGGAGTCTACTAGGAGAGGGATCTTCCTAAAACTAAGACCAAAGTCACTCAAAGTGGACTTCATCCAAAGCAGCTGGGAGCAGCAACTAGCAGCAGCAATGTATTCGGCTTCTGTTATGGAAATGGCTACGCTAGATTGCTTGCGTGAGGACCAAGAGACAAGAGAAGAACCGAGAAACTGGCAGGTGCCAGAAGTAGACTTGTGCTCCAGCCGACAACCAGCAAAGTCAGCAGCTGAATACCCTCTGAGAGGGAGCATGGAAGCTGAAGGGAACCAAAGACCAAGCTCAGGAGTGTATTTCAGGTAACTGAAGATGCGCTTCACCGCCTGACGGTGTGATGTCCTCGGTGAGGCCTAAATACACGCACAAAGGCAAATCGCGAACTGGATGTCCGGCCTAGTCGCCATCAGGTACAGAAGTGAGCCGATCATCCCTCGGTACTCTCTCTCGTCCACAACCTCCCCTTCTTCATCTGCATCAAGCGTCTTCAGAATGTCCTTCATGTACTTGGCTTGATGGATGAAGGTTCCTTCACGCCCTTGCTTGTTTCGTAGTCCAAGGAAAAACTACAACTCTCCCATCATGCTCATCTCAAACTGCTTCAATATCTGCTCAGAAAACTTGGTAACAAGAGAGTGAGACGAGCCACCAAAGATGATATCATCCACGTAAATCTGGACAATAAGGAGATCACTACCATGCTTGAGGACAAACAAGGTCTTATCAACACTCCCTATTTTGAAACCCTGGTTTAGCAAAAAGGTTTTCAATCTCTCATACCAAGCTCTAGGGGCTTTTTTCAAACCATACAAGGCTTTTTGCAATTTGTAAACATGGTTAGGGTATTTAACATTTTCAAATCCAGGGGGTTGTTTGACATGAACTTCTTCTTGAATGAAACCATTTAGAAAAGCAGACTTCACATCCATTTGAAAAAGCTTGCAACCCATGGAAGCTGCAAAACCTAAGAGAATACTTATAGCTTCCAGGCGTGCAACTGGAGCAAACGTTTCCTCATAGTCCATCCCCTCTTTTTGACAAAAACCCTTAGCCACAAGTCTAGCCTTGTTCCGCACAACAATGCCATCCTCCCCTTGCTTATTTTTGAAATCCCATTTTGTACCAATAGGATTGCAATGTGGCGGTGGCTCTACCAAAACCCAAACCTCATTCCTCTCAAAGTTTTCTAACTCCTCATGCATGGCATTAACCTAATTACCATCAGAAAGTGCGTGTCCAACATCCTTGGGCTCAAAGGAGGCAACAAAAGCAGCATGAGCAAAGAAGGCGATAGAACCTGTCTGGGACCTCAAAGTCCTCGCATGCAAATCACCAATGATCCCATATGGAGGGTGATCCTGCTGGACCTGCCGAGATGAAACAATCTTGGAGGTCACCTCCCCTGTGTTCTCAGTGGGGCCAGCCTCTGCTCGAGCTTGCGGTCGGGGGAGTGAGGAGGAAGCTGTCAGCAAGGGTCCTCCTTCGTCTTCAGAGCTCGTAGCAGAGGGGGCAGGAGCTGCAGCCGGTGCAATGGCTCCTGCATCACCAGCATCTACTTGAACTTCCTCATCTTCAAAGATGGGAGCTCCTTCTTCATCATCACCTGAAAGCTCAAATGCAGGGGTTGTGCAAGGCATAGATTCATGAAGGAAACTTCACAGGTCTCAACAACTTGTTTGGTATCAAGGATCCACACTCTATATGCCCTAGAGCTAGAGGCGTACCCAAGGAAAATACCATCCAAGCAGCGAGATTCAAATTTGTCCAAATGCCCCCCTTTTTTTAGCACAAAGCATTTGCAGCCAAATGCACGCAGGTGCATGACACTGGGCTGCCTACCAAACCAAAGCTCGTACGAAGTCTTCCCTAAGAAAGCTCGTAGGAAGATGCGGTTGGCAATGTAACATGCCGTATTCATAGCCTCAGCCCAAAAGTGTCGCTGAGTTCTATGCTCATCAAGCATCGTCCGCGCCATCTCTACAAGTGTGCGGTTCTTTCGTTCCACAACACTGTTCTAAGGTGGGGTATAAGGAGATGAGAATTGATGATCAAGACCTAGGTCACGACAGAAGGTTTTGAAACGAGAGTTACGAAATTTTCCGCCATTGTCCCTGCAGATAGCCCTCATGGCATTACGACTCTCATTTCTTAACCTCAAGACCAGATCCCGAACAAAACCGAAAGCCTCATCTTTGAATTCCATGAAGAACACCCACAAAAAGCGAGAAAAGTCGTCTACAACAACAAGCACATACCACTTCCCACTGACCGACTGTACCCGAGCAGGACCAACCGTGTCCATATGTAGAAGCTCACCTGGGTAAGAAGACATCACCTAATTGACAGGTGCATGAGAAGCAGCAACCATTTTGCCATGATGACAGGGGTGGCATACTAAGTCCTTTTCTACTTTCAAATTGGGCAATCCTCGGATTAGACCCATCGAGCTCAACTTGACAAGTAGATCAAAACTCAAATGGCCTAGCCTCCTATGCTACTTCCAAATATCAGCAGAAGGACCAGCTACCAAACACCGAGGAGGGCCAGAAACAGATGCAAGGTCAACCTTTAAAACCTACCCATAGGGCAAAATTCGACAAACAAGATTTTCCTTAGCATCAAGCACACGAGAAGAACCCTCCTTAATGCGAACCTCATACCCTTCCTTGATATATTGTGAGACAAAAACCAAATTGAACCCCAAATTCCTCACCAAAGCAACTTTTCTTAGGGAAAGCTTGCCAGAAAGCGCAACAGAACCAACACCCAGCACTTTACCTTGACCATTATCCCGGAATGTGATGTATTCTTTGGTGCTCACGGGGTTGAGGCTGGAGAACCATATACAGTGCCCTGTCATGTCCCTAGAGCAACCGGAGTCCATGATCCATATGTCCTCCAGGCCTCGATCTGGCAAAATCAAGGAAAGCGAGAGTGCGCAAATGGTCTAGCACTGGGGTTAGTGAAACTGCTGAACCAGTGTCTAGCCATCTGCTCAAAGATAGGAAAAGCACAGTCAAAGTAAGCATCACGACGACCTAAGTACCCACAACCTCCAAAGCGTGAGCTCTCAAACCCTCTACCAAAGCCTCGGTCATGAGGTCCATAGCCACGCTGAAAACGACTAGGAGCTCGCTTGGCAAAATGTCTCTCACCAACTGGAGCACGGGCCTCAAGGCTGCCTCCTCTCTCACTACCAGCAAAGCGGTCTCTCATCTCATCGCTACAGGGAGGATCCTGCCTACCACCCTAGTAAAACTGATCTTGGTTCCCCCAGGCTCTCTCCTTCCTCTCAACTCGCTTCCTCCTGAAGCAGAACTCCTCCAAGTGGCCATTCCATTGGCAAAAGGCACAGTGGTAGACAGGCCTCTTGAGAGTGGGGTTAAGCTGTACCTTAGGCTTAGGTAGAGTAGCCTTGGGTGGAATAGGCTGCTGGACTCTCTCCTTGCTCACTGGAGGCTTGAGGATCTCAGTTACTACTCTGTCCAGCTTAGCCTATGAGGGCGTAGGTGTCCAGAACTGCTTCTTTGGGGCAGCCTTGGAAGGCTCGTGGTAAACCCCATCAACAGTAGGGCTAGGCAAAGAGGCAGTGTTAAGATTAACTAGGGGTACTCTTCTTCTTATCCGAGGTACTGCCCTCTCCTAACCCAAGTCCACTAGTGTCACCCTCTGCTCTCCTAGTGCTCTCTAAAATCATCCTTAGTTGGGGCTCTCCAGCATACATCCAACTGAGCACCTCCCTCAACCGGTTGTTCTCATCAACCAAGGTCAGTTTCAACTCTCTCAGATCCTCCAGAATCAAAGTCTGGGCAGCACAAGTGGGATAGTCTAGAGAGGGAATCATAGGAGCAAACTTCTCAAGCTTCCTAATGGTGGCATCCTTCTCCACCTACTGTAGTCTCAAAGTGAGACAACTCTCACACGTATCAGAAGGTGCTGAGAGCATCTCAAAGTCAGCTCTCACCTGGTCAAGCTCACTCCTCAAGGTAGGACAGACCGTGCACGCACCCAAAAGCATAGGTCTAGCCCTGAGCTCCTCTAACTCCTTGAGCTGCCGGTCACACTTCACCTTCAGCTCAGCTATGTCTATAGCTAGGTGGAGGCAAGACTCACACTCAGGCACCTCACTCAAGGTAGGCTCATCCAGTGTAGACTGGAGCTTGCCAAACTCAAACTTCAGCCTATCCATCTCCTCTACCTGATGACCATACTTGCTCTTCTGTTCACAAAGCTCACTCATGAGGGACTCATAGGTAGGGCACTCCAAGTCACTAGGGTGGGCTTGCACACTTTTTAGCCTCTCAATTTCAGCCAAAGCATCAGCAAGCTTGGCTTTCTACTTCTGCATCTTCTTGGCTGCCTTCTCCAACAACTTATCCTGGGCTTTCAACTCACGACTATTCCTCTCCAGCATATCAAGGATCTCAGCTTGGTCAGGAGTTACTTTCATCGGAGGAGTCATTGTCGTTGCCCTTGTCGTCCTTGTCCTCAAGCGCCATGGAGCAAAACGATCTCTGGTTCACATTGTGCTTGCGCTTGGACTTGGTGGAGACGAAGCAGAGGCCAGCTGGACCGCCTTGGTCCCTCCTCTTGTCCCGCTTGGTGACGATCTCCTCATCGCTTGAGCTTGACAAAGACGAGGAGGAGGAGGAAGACGATCCGCTGCAAAGACCACCAAGCTCGGCGAAGAAGGCCTTGTCCCGCTTCCGGTTGTCCTTCTGGTAGCTCTTGAAAGCCATCCTGAAGTTCTTGATCTTGCCGAAGCGGTACTTGGTGTGGTCGTGCTTGCCGTAGTCGTGCTTACCGGAGCGTTGCTTGCCGAAATCGCGGGAGTGGTTCTTGCCCTTCTTGTAGTAGTCGTTCTGCTTGTTCGGGCACTCGGCGATGAAGTGGCCGACCTCTCCGCACTTAAAGCACTTAGGCTTCTCGCCCCTCTTCTTCTTGCTCATCCGGTTGTCATAGGCACGCTGAAAGCAACTGGACACCAGACAAAGCTCATCATCCCCAAGTGACGCCAACTGCTCCTCTGTCACAGACATCAAAGCAGAGAATGAAAAACTGTGAAGTGGGGGGTTAGTAGTTACTTCCTTGGAGCTAGAAGCCAAGGCCAGGCTCTTGGAGCCGGTACCAGCAAGCATATCTATCATATAGTAATCAACCTCTGTGGCCTTGAGCTTGCTGTAAAGCTCCTCAACTACCAAGTTGTCATACCCTGCCGACTCAAGAATGGAGTTCTTCTTGATCTCCCAGACATTCTTGTCCAAGGAATATAGCAGCTTGACAGCCTGCTGATGGTTAGAGTATGGGAGAGGATCGGGAGAGGAGTTGGCATGAAGCTTATTGATAATCGACTGAAAACAACCAAACAAGGCACCGATAGACTCTTCCGGCTTCTTAACAAAGTTTTCATACTCACGCCGATAAGTCTCAACAAGCCGACCCTTAACTGTCACCATTCCCTCATGGTGTGTACTGAGCAAGGACCAGATCTCACGGGTGGTACTAAGGTGGCTCACCCTCTCATAGTCCACCGGACCAAGTCTAGAGAAGAGAAAGTTCACCACTTTGTAGTTCGCCTCGTGCTGAGCAACGAGCGCTGGTGTGGTACGCTCAACAATGGGGAGCACCGTGAAAGTCATACTCTGTGTAGCATTCCATTTGTCCTCGCTCTGGCTTAGTAAGAAAGCTTTCATCCTACCCTTCCAGCAGGGATAGCCATCCGAGCTGAGAACCTGAACCTTTCCAGAGTGCGCCATAGTCGCTACTGGTTTCTTACCAGTAAAGGTATGAAGAAACTTAATCGGCTCTGATACCAATTGTAGGACCGAGACGTGCGACTAGTGGGGTGTGAATAGGAGCACTTTAAAACTCAAATTCACAACTACCTGAAAACTGGTGCTTATGAGAAGAACTAGACACTGTCCACTGAACATATACGTGTCTAGTAGCGCAAGGTGGCGTCCACTGAGAGGATACGCACCAAGCAAGCAGAAGCACTCAACTCAACGATCACAAAGACTGCAAGGCCAAGCGGAGAAACAAATCATGCGGAAGTGTCTCGCCAGCCACTCAACGCACCTAGATGCATCTCACTTATACACAGCAAGCAAAAGAGTATAGGTATACAACATGAACCACCAAAGCGAGGTTGAGGCAAAAAAATGGAAGCAAACAAACACAAACCAACCAAAATGAACACGCCTAGTGATCACCAAGATCTCTTAGCAAATAAGGTGCTAAAGACCTTAGGAATGATCGTAGGCAACCCCAAACCCACCTAGAACAAGCAACAAACCTTAGGAATAACTTAAACCAAATCCGGTGCCAAAACCGCTGCTGCCACCGGACTGTCCGACTTGTCCTACCGGACAGTCCGACAGGGAATTTTCAGACAGATAGTGCTGCAAAGAAAATTGCTAAAACCTAAGCAAACGGGATCCAAAAATCATGAAATTTTAACCACAGGACGAGAAAAACATGGGGAACAACATTAAAAATTCAGCCCATTAGGATACTGTACGGGTCCACTGGACTGTCCGGTGAAGTTGCACCGGACTATGCGGTGTGCCCAGAAAACAGCCTCGGGCTTTGAGTTTTCAAACCTTAAACTTGACCAAATCTTCTTGGATCTTCACGAAATTTTGCACAGGCTATCCTAGCACTATTCCAAAGCTATTCCCAAAATTTGTAATAAAAAAGATCAAGGGATTAGTGGGAATTTTAGATCTCGTGAAGAGGGGAAAATTTGGGCAAGAAAGGGGAAAACTCAAGATTGACTTGCTCGTGGAAATCCAGCAGAATAGAGATGTTCTAAGACATATTCTCCACGTCCTAGCAAGTTCAAAAGAGCCAAAAGAACACAATTAACTCGCGGGCAAGGAAAATCACCAAAAGCCTTTGAGTTTCATCCAAAAACCAACTAGAAAGGGGGGAGGAGATGGCTGCACACATGAGCATGAATTGAGGATGAATCTTGCCTTGATTAGATAAGGAAATTAGTTCCTACAATGCTCAACTCAGCCTACCACCCTTCATCCTCCCACTAATGCAAAGTACTAGCCCAGGGAACTCACAAATCCTAAGCTAAGCACCGATTTGATTTCTAAGCTCTTGGCTGGTTGGAAATGAAGCCTAGGGTTTCTTAAGGTGGAAAAGTCACCTAAATGACCAGCCACTTAGGTATTTATAGCCCTAGCCTAATTGACACATTTTACACTAAGACCCCTATATTACAGAAATGCCCGTTGGGGCCAAAACGGAAAAGACTCGACTTTCTCGGGGACGGATGGCCGCGATGGAGCCTTGATCTTCTTCGCCTACAAGCTAACTCCCAGATGATGTCCACGTGACCTAATAGTCCAAATCCACCGATCGACCTCCGGTTTTGAAGTTACAAACTAGGAAACTTTAGGGTTTCCTTCCTGGGCCTGGAACGGACCACTCCACTCTATCTCGGTGAGAACGACCCCATTCGACGAGTCTTGTAACTTGGTGGTAGGGTGGCAGATTTGAGTGAATCCGCTAACGCCCTCGCCCGTCTTCGCTCCATGTCTTCGGGTTAGAGCACCGCGGTGGCACCCGGCATCCCTAGTCCATCGGGGTCGCCTCGCAGTCCTTCGGAGGTCTTACTCATGCCGTCGCCATGCCGCTCCTTCGTGTACTGAACTGCCATGGCCGACCAACATCGAGCATGCCTCCAGTCCTTCGGAGGGCTTCCATCTACCTCCAGTCCATCGGAGGTCTTGTGCCCAAGTCCTTCTGGGTCTTTGGCTTCTGTTGACAATCACTCATCACTCCAGAGGCAATGGAGCCGGTCCATTGGCTCTTAACAGTCTCCAAATGGGCTGAATATTTAGTATGTTGTTCCCTATGTTTTCCTCAGCGTGTGGATAAAATTTCATGATGTTTGGAGCCCGTTTGTCTGGGTTTTGGCAATTTGCTTTGCAACCCAGTCTGCCTGAAATCTGGCTATCAGACTATCCGATGGTGGGTGTCGGACAGTCTAGTGATGGCAATGAGTTTGCCCCTAAATATGGTTTTAGTTGCTCCTAAGGTCTGAGGCTTGTTTCGAGTGGTTTTGGGGGTGCCTAGGATCCTTCCTAAGGTCTTTAGCACCTTAATTGTTAAGAGATCTTGGTGATCTCTAGGCGGGTTCCTTTTGGTTGGTTTGTGTTTGTTTGCTTCCATGCTTTTGCCTCAACCTCACTTTGGTTGTTCTCATTGTACCCTATACTCTCTGCTTGCATGTGTATTAGTGAGACGCATCTAGGTACATTGAGTGGCTGGCGAGACACTTCGGTGTAAGTCATTGCTCCGCTTGGCTTGCGGTCATTTTGATTGTTGAGTTGAGTGCTTCAGCTTGCTTGGTGCGTATCCTTTTAGTGGACGGCACCAAGTTCTTGCTAGACACATATCCATTCAGTGGACGGTGTCTAGCTTCTGTGTGCTCTGTTCATCAGTTAGCCACTCAGGGTTTGTGAGTATGAGTTTTTAAGTGCTCCTATTCACCCCCCTCTAGTCGCACGTCTCTTTCCTACACCCGCGTTCCCAATGGCTCCAAGCCGTGCTGGTGGCCGGGGACACCCCAGCAGAGTGCGCACAGGGCTCAGGCACTGAATGCGCAAAACAAGGATCCCGGAGGGCAGTGTGCCAGTGGGGAATAGGGGGGCGAGGCGACGGCATGGCCGTTGTCGCCATAGACGAGCGCGAGCTCAATCTGAGCTCGCCTCAGCCTAATCCTCAATGAGGATGGGCTTGAGAGGAAAAGGAGGAAGGGGCAAAGAGTTTCCCATCTTCCGGTGGTGAGCAATGGCGGCGAAGGTAGTGGGCGATGGTGAGGGGTGGAGGGCGGAGAAGATGGGTGGTGCTGGGAGCAGAGCAAGGCAGAGGGGTGGTGCTTGCAGTTGAGGTGGGGATGGCCTAGGAGAGGGTTGCCAGGGGCCTTAAATAGGGCTCAAAGGCGGTTGGTGGATGAAGACGGCCGGCAGGATAAGGGCGGCCGGTGACGGCGGTGAACCCCTTGGCGGCGCGGGGAAGAAGACCGGCGGTGGGGGAAGGAGCGCGCCTGTGGGCTAGCCTAGGCGGCAGCTGGGCGTATTGCCAGCACCGGCCCACGGCTTTGGCTAGGCGGCCTGCGTGAGGCACATGGCGTGCATGGGCCAGGGAGCTAGGGTGGGCCGCAGCGGCTTTTGCGCCACCGGTTTCATCTCCCCCTTTTTCCCTCTTTCTTTTTTTATAGATATATAAACACTTATACAATTATTTATCCTTCAAAAATAAATTTCATCCAAGGTGCAATGTGAAAGAGTGTATTTTACACTCCTATCTTGCACTTTATCCTTGGATTAGTATAAATTTTGAAAGGGTTAAATTTCAAATTTAATTCAAAACAATTTAAATCTTAATTTTGAAAAATTGAAAAAAGCAATTGATGGCATGATTAAAGTGCTTAATTGGAGTTTAAAATATAAAGTATCACAAGGACTAGGTACTGAGTAGTGAGGAACGGCCAATAATTTGGCCAGCCTAGGGTATCTGATGATAGCGTTGTAGGCCTAGTTGAAGCTCGCCACCTCGAAGCAAAGAAGCTCAGTGCGGAAATTCTTCTGTGTACCGAAGTTGATCGGCAGATAGATGTGCCCCAGTGGATACTCTCCATTACTCATCAAGATCTTGAAGAAAGGGCTGTCCGACTCCTGGAGATCACTGAGGGGGATTCCCAGAGCCAGCAGGGTCCTAGGGAACTGTCACGTTGATGCTACTCCCGCGGTCGATCAGCAACTTCTTGACTCGGCTTTCGTGGACCACCGGGCTCACTAGCAGCGCGTACTTGCCTAGGTGGTCGAAGTTGAGTCACTTATCTGCCTGAATAAAGGAGATGGGAGTCTCCGACCATTTGTATGGCTCTAGAGGCTCCGTCGTGGCCACATAACATGACGATCAGACAGCTTCTACTGATTTTGACCTCCCTGTTGATGTTAGGGAAATCAGGGTCGTTGCCCCCGTTCTGCTATGGTGGTAGGCCCTAGTCTCACGGCAGAGGCAGTGGCAGAATCATCTGCTGGAACGGCCGCCCTTCACTGATGAAGTTCTTGAAGTCCCGGCATTCACACGCGGTGTGGTGCATGTCCTTGTGATAAGGGTATGATCCATCGAGGATGTCGTCCAGCGAGTGCATGTTGTTAGTGTGAGGGTTGCCTTAGGGGCACGCAGGTAGTGGTCCCATGGCATGGACCTCCTCCTCCCGAGGCCTCTTGTCCCAGTGATGTTCCTACCACAGGTGACCCTCACGCTTCTGCTCCTTGTCCTTGCCTCGGTTGTCTCGGCTTCGATCGACCAGGTCCCGAGCTTGCTCGACCGCGGTGACATACTGGTCGGCCTCGCAGAAGAGCTGCTCAGAGGTGGTCAGGGCTCTATGAAGGATGCTCCTCACAAATGTCTCGTCATGTGTAACACCCTAGTTTAAATTTCAATATTTTATAATAAATTCTAAGCAATTTATTTAATTTTCTAAGGTTCGTATTTTTAGATTGCATTTGTCATGATTTATTTAAATTAAACAAATGTATAAAAGCAACTATAGGTCTAACTTCCTTGTGCATACGTCCTGGTGCATTATTTCTTTTTTGTATAAATTAAGGTTTCAAATTCAAAATTATTTGAATTTGTAGACCCTTTACTTTATTGTTCCAAAGAATTAAAGAATGAAAAAAAAAACAAGAAAGGAGCAGCCCAAGCCAAGCCACAGCCCAACTCTCTCCACCCTCACTCGCCTGGGCCAAAGGCCAGCCCAGCTAGCTCAACCGTGCCTACTCTCCTCTCTCTGGCGCCACATCTAGGTGGGCCGCGCCCTACCTCGCCGTACTAAGTTGCTCCGCCGCCAAAAATTCATCATCGGCAAGACCTTTTCGGTCCTTATGCCATTGTATCTTCTTTCCCAGGGTCCCCGTGGGGGTTTTCTATAGCTTTTGGGCCAAAATCCATGCCTTTAACGCCCTCATCCGTGAGGTCCACCATCACCTTCCACTGCCCTTCGTCGTCAGGCTGCACCGCCTGCTCCCTGACATTCTCGAGCCCTTGGTAACCTTCTCCTGATCCTCCTCTCTCTCCTGAGCCCGCTCTAGGGCAGTAGAGGGCCTCTTAGTGCTAGGCGCACACAGCTTCAGTGAGCCGCACAGCACTGGCCGACTCCATCAGGTCATGAGGCCGACGTCGCCCACTGGCCCTTGGATCTGTCTCGGGCGGCCGAGATTAGAACGTAGAATACCTAGTCAGCACAGCACGCCACGCGTTCCACTTAACACCGTCAGTACCAGCCCCACACGTTAGACCGACATGACAAGCCACATCACCGCCAAGTTGCGCTAACCGCGTCAGCCATGGAGCTTTTGCATAAAAGACCCCATGTTTCCCTAGAATCCACCCGCAGTCCACCTTCTTTGAAAAGTAATCAGATTTAGGCATTGTTTTTAACAGTTTAGCTCTTGAGCTTTCTGAGATTTCAATCCATAGTCCAAGCTCCAGAGTTTTTGCTCTCAAATCCTCAAGCTAGGTTTATTTACATTTAGGCCCTTGGTTTTCCAAAGTTAGCCCCTGGTTTAGTTTATTTATCACAATTTTGCCCTTAGGAGCCTGTTTTATGCATAACTTTAACGTTTTATCTCCGATTTGAGTGATTCTTGCGCTCACGTGATCGTACAAATGCATATAATATTTTTAGTATAGTTTTATCTTCTGTTGTTATGAAATGATGTACTGTTGATTATCTTGTTAATTGTTTGCATGTATATGTGAATGGGAATGCTTCTATGTTGTCGTTAACATGTTTAGACACTGAACCGTTCGTTGGAGCAGAAGAGCAGCAGTTTGAAGGTTTTGATCAGCAGCAACAAGACCAGTTTGAGCAAGGCAAGTATAGCGCGATCACAACCTAATAACCCTTTAATCACCTCATATGCATGTGTCTAATGTGTATGCCTGTAAGGACTGTAGTACCTTAGCCTGTTTACTCGATATTTTTTTACCTATGGGAATGCATGTTTGTTAAGTTTGCTAGGTGCTGTACTAACCCAAGTATCTTTTGTTAATATTCTTTTTAATGGTTGTATGCAATATAATTGTACAGCTTGACCCCCTGTGCTGATGTGCTTGGGGTGTTAATGTCTCATTAAAATATGGTTTTTTTGGCAGCTTGGTTTAGGGGGCATGAGCAATGTGCTTACTGGTTTTGCTCATAGCCACTCTCCATAAGGACCGGTTCACAAAGTGACAACTTGGGACAACAGTGCTGCCATGAGACTGTAATGGGATGGTCTTGGCTTATTAATTTGGTTATCTTGGTTTGGGCATAACTAACCTATGGGGCAAAAGGGGAGGTGAGCTTCTATGGCCCTCACGCTACCTTTGAGTGAGTGTGATGTTGTTCTTCTTGCTTTCTAAGGTGGACCCCACAGTTGCGGAACCTGAATCCTTAGCGGTTACACCTCACCAATATGATCTTTGTAAAGACATCGTAGTGTGCTTGTATTCATCTCATCTAAGGCAATGTGATGAACTCCAAGCGTAGCTCACGACTTATGGGTAAAGATGTGCAACATCTCGAGAGTGTAACACTTATATCTCTGTCGTGCTCATAGTTATGAGCAGCCCAGATCCTTCATGCTAATTAGTGGTTCCTGATTTGGTTTGGTAGTTGGCTTTGGTGTTAATAATGTTGATTAATGTTCTTATGCAACATCTTGGGTTAATGGTTTATCCACACACCTTAGTAAATAGATGATAATGAAACTTGACCAACTAAAATCTCATGCACTTGTGTCAGCCAACCTTAGAGCCTCATGGTTCATGTTATGCTTATTGACTATGGCTATGAACTCACGCTTGCTGTTTTCTTTCTTTTGTGGAGTGGATTCGCAACCGCTGTTCAGGTGATGAAGGTGATAAAGATACGTTCAAGGTTATGATGAGTTCAAGGAATGTCATTCTTCCAGTTGACATCCCTGTGGAGGCTCGTTTTTCCTTTCGTTTACGCTTCTGCTTACGACTCTATGATAAAGACTTGTGTTCTTGATGTAATAATGTGATGATACACTATGTAACGTTTTATTTCTCTTTTTTGCATGTTCTGTGAAGCCACTTTTGTCATAATATATGTAAGCCTTCTTCCCAGTGCGTATATGTTGTTCTTGTTCCGTTGGTTGAGAACTAGGCATGACAAAGTGGTATCAGAGTCGTATTGACAGTTGGATGGTAGCCTATCTAGAAATGGTCGTATTTAAGGATTTCACTTCTTTTGTCTCACTCGCTGATATATAAAATTTCTTTTTCTCCAGTTTACCACATACATATGTTGTCATTATGTTGAAAATTTTTGCTGTACTCAATCTATCATATAGAAATTTTTTTCATCTTATTCTATCTTCCTTGTAGATGGCCCGAACCTACAGTACCGCCCTCAAGAGCACTGGAGTGCATAGGCGTTTCAGACCATTTGTTCCACCACAGCCTGAGCCTGAGGTCTAGCTTGAGTTGGAGTCCGAGGAGGAGCCCCAAGACGGGGAGCCACGTCACCGTCATGTCGTGCTGACCGCGTCAGCCATGGAGCTTTTACAGACAAGACCTTGTGTTTCCTTGGAATCAACCCGCAGTCCACCTTCTTTGAAAAGTAATTAGATTTAGGCCTTGTTTTTTATAGTTTAGCCCCTGAGCTTTCTTTGATTTGAACCCACAGTCTGGGCTCCAGAGTTTTTGCTCTCAAACCCTCACGGCTTGGTTTATTTACATTTAGGCCCTCAGTTTTCCAAAGTTAGCCCCTGGTTTAGTTTACTTATCACAGTTTTGCCCTAGGAGAACGTTTTATGCATAACTTTCACGTTTTAGCTAAAAATTGAGTGATTCTTGAGGTCACGTGATCGTAGAAAAGCATGGAAAATTTTTATTATAGTTTTATCTTCTGTTTTTTTGAAATGATGTACTATTGATTATCTTTTGTTATTTGCTTGCATGTATGTGTGAATGGGAATGCTTGTGTGTTGCCATGAACGTGTTCAGATGGTGAACCGTTCGATGGAGCAGAAGAGCAGCAGTTTGAAGGTATTGATCAGTAGCAACAACACCAGTTTGAGGAAGGCAAGTATAGCATGATCACAACCTAATAACCCTTTAATCACCTCATATGCATGTGTCTAATGTGTATTCCTGTAAGGACAGTAGTACCTTAGCCTGTTTACTCGATATTTTTTTTATCTATGGGAATGCATGTTTGTTAAGTTTGCTAGGTGCTGCACTTACCCATGTATCTTTTGTTAATAATCCTTTTAATGGTTGTATGCAATATAATTGAAGAGCTTGACCCTCTGTGCTGATGTGCTTGGGTGGTTAATGTCTCATTAAAATATGATTTTTTGGCAGCTTGGTTTAGGGGTCATGAGCAATGTGCTTAGTGGTTTTGCTCATAGCCACTCTCCATAAGGACCGGTTTGCAAAGTGACAACTTGGGACAGTGCTACCATGAGACTGTAATGGGATGGTCTTAGCTTATTAATTAGGTTATCTTGGTTTGGGCATAACTTACCTGCGGGGCAAAAGGGCTTCGGTGGTCCTCATGCTACCTTTGGTTGAGTGTGATGCTATTCTTCTCACTTTGTGAGGTGGGCCCCACAGTTGCGGAACCCGAATCCTTAGCTATTACACCATACCAATATGATCTTTGTAATGACCCCGTAGTGTGCTTGCTATTCATCTCATCTTAGGCAATGTTACACTATGTTATGCTTGTTGACTACGTTGTGTACTCACGCTTGCTGTTTTCATTCTTTTGTTGGGTGGATTTGCTACCACTGTTCAGTTGACGAAGGTGCTAAAAATTTTGTTCAAGGTTATGATGAGTTCGAGGCATGCCATTCTTCCAGTTGACGTCCCTGTGGAGACTCGTTTTTCCTTTCGTTTACGCTTCTGCTTACGACTCTATGATAAAGACTTGTGGTCTTCATGTAATAATGTGATGATACACTATGTAACATTTTATTTCTCTTTTTTGCACATTCTGTGAAGCCACTTTTGTCATAATATATGTAAGCCTTCTTCCCAGTACGTATATGTTGTTCTTGTTCCATTGGTTGAGAACTAGGCATGACAAAGTGGCATCAGAGTCGGGTTGACTGTTGGATGGTAGCCTATTTAGAAATGGTCGTATTTAAGGATTTCACTTCTTTTGTCTCACTCGCTGATATATAAAATTTCTTTTTCTCTAGTTTACCACATACATATGTTGTCATTATGTTGAAAATTTTTGCTATACTCAATCTATCATATACAAATTTTTTTAATCTTATTCTATCTTCCATGTAGATGGCCCGCACCTACAAGACCGCCCGCAAGAGCACTGGAGTGCATAGGCGTTTCAGACCATTTGTTCCACTACAGCCTGAGCCTGAGGTCTAGCTTGCGTTGGAGTCCGAGGAGGAGCCCCAAGAGGGAGCCACGTCACCACCATGTCGCACTGACCGCGTCAGCCATGGAGCTTTTGCAGACAAGACCCTGTGTTTCCCAATTGATGTCCCTGTGGAGTCTCATTTTTCCTTTCGTTTACACTTCCGCCTATGACTCTATGATAAAAACTTGTGGTCTTCATGTAATAATGTGATGATACATTATGGAAAGTTTTATTTCTCTTTTTTGCACGTTCAGTGATGCCACTTTTGTCATAGTATATGTGAGCCTTCTTCCTAATATGTATTTGTTGTTCTTGTTTTGTTGGTTGAGAACTAGGCAAGACAAAGTGGTATCAGAGTCGTGTTGACTGTAGGATGGTAGCCTAGATAGAAATGGTCATATTTAAGGATTTCACTTATTTTGTCTCACTCGCTGATTTATAAATTCCTTTTTCTCCAGTTTAATAGATATATATGTTTTCAGTATGTTGAAATTTTTTGCTATACTCATTCTATCATATAGAAATGTACTTGATCTTTTTCTATCCTCCTAGTAGATGGCCTCCACCTATAGGACCGCCTACAAGAGCACTGGAGTGCACAGGCGTTTCGGACCGTTTATTCCGCCACAGCCTGAGCCTGAGGTCCAGCTTGAGGTGGAGTCCGAGGAGGAGCCCCAAGAGGGGGAGCCACGTCACTCCCATGTCGCGCTGACCACGTCTACCATAGATCTTTTGCAGAAAAGACCCTGTGTTTCCCTGGAATCAACCCGCAATCCACCTTTGAGAAGTAATTAGATTTAGGCCTTGTTTTTAATAGTTTAGCCCCAGATGTAGGACCGAGACGTGCGACTAGAGGGGGGGGTGAATAGGAGCACTTTAAAACTTAAACTCACAATCCCCAAAACTAGTTGAGAAAACAACTAGACACCATCCACAGAACAGATATGTGTCTAGCAGTGCAAATGTGCCGTCCACAGAGAGGATACGCACCAAGAGAGAAAAATCGCGAGCCAAACCAACAAGGGCACCAAGGCAACAGATCTTGCAAAAAACCGCCACACGACACTCACCGCACCAAGGTGCATCTCACTAACTCACAACAAGCAAAGAGAATAGTCTGGAAGTGGGGAATGCAAAATCCCAAAGCAAAAACACAGCAGAAGAACAAACAACAAGGAATACAGCAGCAACCCTGGTAGAGCTGAACTGTCCGGCGGCAGGAGCCGGACTGTCTAGTGGCACCAGACAGTCCGGTGACCTCTGCCAAACTGTCCGATGGCAAATCATGGGCAGACCACTACATCGGACTGTTCGGTGGGCTCTGCCGGACTGTCTCGTGGAACCGGATTGTCCGGTGGCCCTGCCGAATTGTCCGGTAGAGTCGCAGAAAAGGGGGTTCACACCCAAGACTGACAAAATCTTGTCCAATCCTCATGAGATTTTGCACAGGCTATCTAGACCCTATTCCAAAGCTTTTCCCAATGCAAAATGACCAAGGGATCAGCGGGAATTTCAGATCTCGTGAGATGGCAATCTTTGGGCAAGAAAGGGGAAAACTCAAGGGGCACTTGCTCGTGACAATCCAGCAGGATTGAGATGATTTAAGTCATAATCACCATGTCCTAGAAAGTCCAAAAGAGCAAAAAGAATAGGATTAACTCATGGGCAAAGCAAAGCACCAAAAGCCTTTGAGTTACATTCGAAAAACCAACTAGAAAAGGGGGAGGGAGATGGCTGCACACATGAGCACGAATTGGGGATGAAACTTGCCCTGATTAGATTTAGAAATCAGTGCTTACAAGGTTCAACTCAGCCTACCACCCTTCATCCTCCCACTAATGCAAATTACTCGCCTAGGGGACTCTCAAATCCTAAGCTAAGCACCTGGTTTAATCTTAAGCTCTTGGCTGGTTAGAAACTAAGCCTAGGGTTTCTTGAGGTGGAAGAGTCGTCTAAATGACTAGCCACTTAGGTATTTATAGCTCAGGCCTAATTGACATATTTTACACTAAGATCCCTATATTACAGAAATGCCTGTAGGGGCCAAAATGGAAAAGACTCGACTTTCTCGGGGACAGACGACCGCGATGGAGTCTTGATCTTCTTCGTCTGCAAGCTATCACTCGGATGACATCCACATGGCTAGTAGTCCAAATCCGCCCATCGACCCCCAGTTTTGAAGTCAGAAACTGGGAAACTTTACGGTTTCCTTCCTAGGCCTAGAACGGCCTACTCCACTCTATCTCGACGAGAATGATCCTATTCGCCGAGTGTGGTAACTTGGTGGTAGGGTGGTGGATTTGAGTGAATGCACCAACGCCCGTTGCCCGTCTTCGCACCATGTACTCAGGTTGGAGCACCGCGGTGACACCTGGCATCCCCTGTCCATCGGGATCGCCATGCAGTCTTTTGGAGGTCTTACTCCTGCTATCGCCGTGCCGCTCCTCGGTGTACCGAACCCCCATGGCCGACCGATGTCGAGCATGCCTCCAGTCCTTCGGAGGGCTTCCTTCTACCTCCAGTCCATCGGAGGGCCTCCTATCCATCGGAGGTCTTGTGCCCAAGTCCTTCTGGGTCTTTGGCTTCTGTTGACAATCACTCATCACTCCAGAGACAATGGAGCCAGTCCATTGGCTCTCACCCAAGCTTTATAAGATTTGAACCCAACGTCCAGGCTCTAGAGTTTTTGCTCTCAAACCCTCGCGGCTAGGT
The DNA here is from genome assembly GCA_030272315.1 of Paspalum vaginatum. Lineage (NCBI taxonomy): Eukaryota > Viridiplantae > Streptophyta > Magnoliopsida > Poales > Poaceae > Paspalum > Paspalum vaginatum. Next base: position 25,794,697 of record CM059015.1, on the reverse strand, counting down.
TTATTTACGTTTATGCCCTTAGGTTTTCCAAAGTTAGCCCCTAGTTTAGTTTATTTATCACAGTTTTGCCCTTAGGAGCCCGTTTTATGCATAACTTTCACGTTTTATCTCCGATTTGAGTGATTCTTGCGCTCACGTGATTGTAGAAATGCATAGAATATTTTTAGTATAGTTTTATGTTCTGTTGTTGTGAATTGATGTACTATTGATTATCTTTTGTTATTTGTTTGCATGTATGTGTGAATGGGAATGCTTGTATGGTGTCGTGAACGTGTTCAGATAGTGAACCGTTCGTTGGAGCAGAAGGGCAGCAGCTTGAAGGTTTTGATCAGCAGCAACAAGACCAGTTTGAGGAAGGAAAGTATAGCATGATCACAACCTAATAACCCTTTAATCACCTGTATGCATGTGTCTAAGGTGTATGCCCGTAAGGACTGTAGTACCATAGCCGGTTTACTCGATATTTTTTTACTATGGGAATGCATGTTTGTTAAGTTTGCTAGGTGCTGCACTAACCCTTGTATCTTTTGTTAATAATCTTTTTAATGGTAGTATGCAATATAATTGTAGAGCTTGACCCTCTGTGCGGATGTGCTTGGGTGGTTAATGTCTCAATAAAATATCGTTTTTTTTTTGCAGCTTGGTTTAGGGGGCATGAGCAATGTGCTTATCGGTTTTCCTCAAAGCCAGTCTCCATAAGGACCGGTTTGCAAAGTGACAACTTGGGACAACATTGCTACCATGAGACTGTAATGGGATGGTCTTGGCTTATTAATTAGGTTATCTTTGGTTGAGCGATGCTGTTCTTCTCCCTTTGTGAGGTGGGCCCCACGGGTCCAGAACCTGAATCCTTAGCGGTTACACCTTGCCAATATGATCTTTGTAAAGACATCGTAGTGTGCTTGCAGTTCATCTCATCTAAGGCAATGTGATGAATTCCTAGCGTAGCTCACGACTTATGGGTAAGGATGTGCAACCTCTCGATAGTGTAAAACTTATGTATCAGTCGTGCTTATAGTAATGAGCGGCCCAGATCCTTTGTGGTGATTAGTGGTTCCTAGTTTGGTTCGGGAGTTGGCTTTGGTGTTAATAATGTTGATTAATGTTCTTATGCAACATCTTGGGTTAATGGATATCCACACAGCTTAATAAATAGATGATAATAAAACTTGACCAACTAAAATCTCATGCACTCGTGTCAGCCAACCATAGAGCCTCATGGTTCATGTTATGCTTGTGGACTACGGCTGTGTACTCACGCTTGTGTTTTCTTTCTTTTGTTGGGTGGATTCCTAACCGTTGTTCAGTTGATGAAGGTGATAAAGATTACGTTCAAGGTTATGATGAGTTCTAGGCATGCCAGTCTTCTAGTTGATGTCCCTGTGGAGGCTTGTTTTTCCTTTCGTTTATGCTTCCGCTTACGACTCCGTGATAAAGAATTGTGGTCTTCACGTAATAATGTGAAGATACACTGTGTCACGTTTTATTTCTCTTTTTTGCACGTTTTGTGATGGCACTTTGGTCATAATATATGTTAGACTTCTTCCTGGTACGTATATGTTGTTCTTGTTTAGTTGGTTGAGAACTAGGCATGACAAAGTGGTATTAGAGTCGTGTTGACTGTAGGATGGTAGCCTAGCTAGAAATGGAGGTATTTAAGGATTTCACTTCTTTTGTCTCACTCTCTGATTTATAAAATTTCTTTTCTCCAGTTAACCAGATATATATGTTGTCATTATGTTGAAAATTTTTGCTATACTCATTCTATCATATAGAAATGTTCTTAATCTTATTCTATCCTCCATGTAGATGGCCCGCACCTATAGGACCGCTCGCAAGAGTACTGGAGTGCACAGGCGTTTTGGACCGTTTGTTCCACCACATCCTGAGCCTGAGGTCCAGCTTGAGGTGGAGTCTGAGGAGGAGCACCAAGAGGGGGAGCCACATCACTGCCATGTCGCGCTGACTGCGTTAGCCATAGATCTTTTGCAGAAAAGACCTCGTGTTTCCCTTGAATTAACCCGCAGTCCACCTTATTTGAAAAGTAATTAGATTTAGGCCTTGTTTTTAACAGTTTAGCCCCTGAGCTTCCTGAGATTTGAAGCCGTAGTCTAGGCTCTAGAGTTTTTGCTCTCAAACCCTCGCAGCTAGGGTTAGTTACGTTTAGGCCCCCGGTTTTCCAGAGTTAGCCCCTGGTTTAGTTTATTTATCACAGTTTTGCCCTTAGGAGCCCGTTTTATGCATATCTTTCATGTTTTAGCTCCGATTTGAGTGATTCTTGCGCTCACGTGATCGTATAAATGCATAGAATATTTTTAGTATTGTTTTATTGTCTTTGGTTATGAAATTATGTACTATTTATTATCTTTTGTTGTTTGTTTGCATGTATGTGGGAATGGGAATGCTTGTATGTTGTCGTGAACGTGTTCTGACGATGAACCGCTGATTGGAGCAGAAGAGCAGCAAGTTTGAAGGTTTTCATCAGCAGCAACAAGACCAGTTTGAGGAAGGCAAGTATAGCATGATCACAACCTAATAACCCTTTAATTGCCTCATATGCATGTGTCTAATGTGTATGCCTGTAAGGACTGTATTACCTTAGCCTATTTACTCGATATTTTTTTACCTATGGGAATCCATGTTTGTTAAGTTTGCTAGGTTCTGCACTAACCCATGTATATTTTGTCAATAATCTTTTCAGTGGTTGTATGCAATATAATTGTAGAGCTTGACCCTTTGTGCCGATGTGCTTGGGTTGTTAATGTATCATTAAAATACGGTTTTTTTGGCAGCTTGGTTTAGGGGGCATGAGCAATGTGGTTAGTGGTTTTGCTCATAGCTAGTCTCCATAAGGACCGGTTCACAAAGTGACAACTTGGGACAACAGTGCTACCATGAGACTGTAATGGGATGGTCTTGGCTGCTTAATTATGTCATCTGGGTTCGGGCAGTAACTAACCTGCGGGGCAAAAGGGGAGATGAGCTTCTGTGGTCCTCACGCTACCTTTGGTTGAGTGTGATGCTATTCTTCTCCCTTTGTGAGTTGGGCCCTACAGTTGCAGAACCTGAATCCTTAGCAGTTACACCTTACCAATATGGTCTTTGTAAAGACCTCATAGTGTGCTTGCTATTCATCTCATCTAAGGCAATGTGATGAAGTCCTAGCGTAGCTCACGACTTATGGGTAAAGATGTGCAACCTCTCGAGAGTGTAAAACTTATATATCAGTCGTGCTTACAGTCATGAGTGGCCCAGATCCTTCATGCTGATTATTGATTCTTGGTTTGGTTCAACTGTTGGCTTTGTTGTTAATAATGTTGATTAATGTTCTTATGCAACATCTTGGGTTAATGGTTTATCCATGCACCTTAGTAAATAGATGATAATAAAACTTGACCAACTAAAATCTCATACACTCGTGTCAGCCAACCTTAGAGCCTCATGGTTCATGTTATGCTTGTTGACTATCGCTGTGTACTCACGCTTGTTGTTTTCTTTCTTTTGTTGTGTGGATTCCCGACCGCTGTTCAGTTGATGAAGGTGCTAAAGATTATGTTCATGGTTATGATGAGTTCTAGGCCTACCAATCTTCCAGTTGACGTCCCTGTGGAGGCTCGTTTTTCCTTTCGTTTACGCTTCCGCTTATGACTCTGTGATAAAGACTTGTGGTCTTCATGTAATAATGTGATGATACACTATGTAACGTTTTATTTCTCTATATTGCACGTTTTGTGATGCCACTTTTGTCATAATATTTGTGAGCCTTCTTCCTAGTACATATATGTTGTTCTTGTTCCGTTGGTTGAGAACTGGGCATGACAAAGTGGTATAAGAGTCATGTTGATTGTAGGATGGTAGCCTAGCTAGAAATGGTTTTATTTGAGGATTTTACTTCTTTTTTCTCACTTGCTGATTTATAAAATTTCTTTTTCTCCAATTTACCACATATATATGTTTTCATTATGTTGAAAATTTTTGCTATACTCATTCTATCATATAGATATGTTCTTAATCTTATTCTATCCTCCTTGTAGATGGCCCGCACCTACAGGACTGCCCACAAGAGCACTGGAGTGCACAGGCATTTTAGACCGTTTGTTCGACCACAGCCTGAGCCTGAGGTCCAGTTTGAGGTGGAGTCAGAGGAGGAGCCGAAAGAGGTGGGGCCATAGGAAGAGGAGCCTAGGACCCTCTGTAGCCTGAGGAGTAGGCACCGCAGGAGGATCTTGAGGACGACGAGGTGGTGGAGATACCTCCAACCCCTAGCCATAGCATGAGGTGGTAGTGATACCAAACAACGAGCCCGAGGCCAGGGAGGGCGACGTCTCTAGAGACGCCCCTACTGGCGTCGATGGTGCTGGAGGTGGCGGCACACCCCTGTTGCAGTGGGTCGACAAGGAGCACTTCCACAACGGCTTGCACTTGAGCTTCCCCAGGAAGCTCAACGACACTGGAGTTGGGCTATAACAATCCAGAGATCTGTTATAGGGTGTTGAAGAGCATGCACACTGAGTTCGCACCAGGTTCAGTGCATCAGCGTGCTTTATGGTAGATAACATGGTGCACGAAGGCTCCACAGTAGCTGAGGAGCACAACTCGATGTTGTTTCACTCTACTCAAAATGTGGCTATCAATGACGCGGCTCATCAGGCCTATGGTGTCTTCTGTGAGGACCACCATACTACTTTCAGCCAGTCCGCTCGACGCTACTATTGGCGGCTCTTAGCCTACCGGATTTTACTCCACAAGCGCATAGAGACCGCTGTAGCCTTTCACCCGGGAGTATTCCAAGGTATCGTATTTATCCACAGGGAAGCATTGAGATAGAGATGTCAAACTATCATTCATCCAGTTGTTACTACTCATTCACTGTCAATCGATAGATAAGAACGATTGACACCAAGCACCATGAGATACACGCCAAGGCACCGTTGTCTAGAAAACAGGTAAAGCTAGGAGGACAATGAGGTGAGAGATCGGATTCCTGATGAGGACATTCTATACTATAGTGAGCCAGATAGACTAAGTTAGACCAACATGTTGCTCTGACGGGGGTAATGATTATCTAGTTGTCTAGGATACTTACTTCGCCACCAAGCCTACTAACCACTTCCGGGCATCAGAGTGCAGATAACCCAAATGAGAAAGGCGGGTGTCGCAGTAACTTAGCTGTGCAGCTACAAGCGACCCAAATGACGGGGGTGGACTACAAAGGGTATACTCCCGCTGTCACCAGGAGGACCTACCAAAGCCGGGTGCGCCTAGTCTACATGCACACCGACTACCCAAACCTGCGTGGGGTCTAATCACTTGCGAAACCAAGGTGACCGCAATTGTAGACACCACGTCTATGCTTGCAGGCACTACTTCTACTAAGGCTATCAGGTAGAAGTATACACAACCATATAGTCAAATGCTATAAAGAGCATACGAGGAATCTATAAGCATGACAAACTAAATATTCATTACCTGTCAGAGCAACTCCAACTATAGTCTAAACGACATTACTATGCTAAGGCATAAATAATACCGAAAGCAAGAGTAAAGTAAATGCTCACAAAAGTAAAGAAAGATAATGCATTAAATATCTCAAGTCTTACAAGAAAATAAAGATACAAGAAGAACTCATACCGAACTCCTGAAGACGACTCTGGAACGACAGAGCCCTACCCCTAACTCCTAACCAAATACTACTTTTAGAGTGGAGGCACCACCCGTAGGGCGCCTCTTAGAGAGGGTGAGAGAATTCACATGGGAATGGTACAAGTGAGAGTGAGGGGGTGCCTCTCTATTTATAGCCTTGAGGTGAAGGGGTCTTCCATGGGTTCCCAAGGTGGGATTAATCCCCCAACACCTCCTTGGACACCACTTGGGCCTGTGGGCTGCTCCCTATGCCTGGTGGGCTGCTGTACGGAGGGGGGTTGCTGACGTCAGCGATGACGTCAGCAGTCCCTATATTTTTGTATTTTCAATATCTTTTTCATGTGAGTTCCAAACGATGCAAATAATATGTTCGTTGAAATTGTCTTGATGAGCTCTGCATAATGGTGCAGTCCTTGAGAGCATTTGAGATACTTTTTAGTAACGGAATTTGCAGTTCTTATCTCAGGCCCTTTTGTGCGTAAATTCTCTCTTGCTCCAAATGATGTTATTTTGCATGGAATTTGAGCACCTCCCTGTGATATATTGAAACCCACCAAAACTTGTGGAATTCGTCACCGTTAGGTAAATAATGCATAGAACTTTAACTATACCCCATTTATTCAACGAGGAATTGACTGTCGAAATGGTGAAATAACAACCGTCAACAGCTACCTTCCTCGCTGCAAGAGTGGTGAGATGAAGCAATAGATTTCTTCCTTGAAGCATGAGAAAATGCTCAGTTGACCTCACTGGTGGACTTTACAGTGGCTTTGAGCACTATGCACGATGCTCTGCTGGGAGAGCACCATAGACTGCACCTGGAGTGTGTGTTCCTTCGAGCTCAGCTGTTGGGGAAGACACATGTGACACACCTAGAGCCAGCACAGTCCCCACCACATAAGAAGCTGCACTACGGCGAGCCTAGTGGCCATACCACGGTGCTTCCCTCCGACGACTAGTCAGCCCACGGTTCTATCAGTTAGAGTCATTTGAGTCCTTTTCACTTTTATGTGTGGAACTTGGTTAATTTTGGATGTTTGAATGTCTGCTTTATGCATAATGTTTGATTTGCTTCTTTGGTTGAGTGGTATGCCCAGCTGTGGGGATTTGTCTACAGCAAGAACATGTTTAATGTTATAAATATTAAAATAAAGTTAGTTCATTGGGTTAAAGATATCTACTCTATTGGTCTTTCTACTTTATCGTCAGCCTATATCTCTTATGCATCATTATATCAGTCATGTGCTTATGGTATCACTATTGACATCAGATGGTTAACACAAGGAGAGGTGGTGGTGCTGGTGGTGATAACTAGGGAAAGCAAGGATGAGGCCATCTAATGCCCAACCCACCACCTATCACCACAGAGCAGCTAATCATGATTCAAACTCAAGTATTGACAACAATGAACAATTCAGTTCAAGCTCTCCAACAAGCTCAAGCTCAACCACCGCCCCCTCCCCTAGAGATAGGCATGGGGGCATGAGCAATGTGCTTAGTGGTTTTGCTCATAGCCACTCTCCATAAAGACCGGTTCACAAAGTGACAAATTGGGACAACAATGCTACCATGAGACTAGAATAGGACGGTCTTGGCTAATTAATTATGTGATCGTTTGGGCGTAACTTACCTGCGGGGCAAGAGGGGAGGTGAGCTTATGTGGTCCTCACGTTACATTAGGTTGAGTGTGATGCTGTTCTTCTCCCTTTGTGAGGTGGGCCCCATAGTTGCGGAACATGAATTCTTAGCGGTTACACCCTACCAATATGATCTTTGTAAAGGCCTCGTAGTGTGCTTGCTAGTCATCTCATCTAAGGCAATGTCATGAACTCCTAGCATAGCTCACGACTTATGGGTAAAGATGTGCAACCCCTCGAGAGTGTAAATCTGATATATCAGCCGTGCTCACGGTTATGACTAGCCCAAATCCTTCATGCTGATTAGTGGTTCCTAGTTTGGTTCGGGTGTTGGCTTTGCTGTTAATAATGTTGATTAATGTTCTTATGCTACATCTTGGGCTAATTGTTTATCCACACACCTTATTAAATAGATGATAATAAAACTTGACCAACCAAAAGCTCATGCACTCGTGTTAGCCAACCTTAGAGCCTCATGGTTCATGTTATGGTTATTGAGTATGGCTGTGTACTCATGTTTGTTGTTTTCTTTCTTTTGTTGGGTGGAATCCCAACCACTGTTCAGTTGATGAAGGTGCTGAAGGTTACATTCAAGGTTATGATGAGTTCTAGGCATGACAGTCTTCTTGTTGACGTCCCTGTGGTGGCTTGTTTTTCCTTTCGTTTACGCTTCCGCTTACGACTCTGCGATAAAGACTTGTGGTCTTGATGTAATAATGTGATGATACACTTTGTAATGTTTTATTTCTCTTCTTTGCACATTCTGTGATGTCACTTTTTTCATAATATATGTGAGACTTCTTCCTGGCACATATATGTTGTTTTGGTTCTGTTGGTTGAGAACTGGGCGTGACATCATGAGAGCCACGGTAGAAATCTTCTATCACTACTGCCTCGGTGATATTAGGGATGTGGTTACGCATCGACTGGAACCGCTTCAGGTAGGATCGGAGGGACTCTCCATCCCTCCGCTTGATGAACTTTAGATCCTAGGGCTGCATTGGGTTGTTACAGAGGGACTGGAAGTTGGTGACAAATCTGTCGCTGAAGTTGCTCCAGTTGTCAATGCAGCCGCTGGGAAGGTGGCGGAGCCACTGAAGTGCGTGTTTCCCCAGTACAATTGGGAGGTAGGCTATCGTCACTTCTTCACTTGCTCCGGTGGCGCTAGCTACAGTAGATTACACAGCTAGCCAGCCGCTTGGGTCTTGCTTGCCCTCTTATTTGTCGACGTTGGAGACCTTGAAGTTTGGCGGCCACACGACTGCGCGAAGTCAGCAGGTGAAGGCAGGAACACTGAACATGCCTCAAAGGACCAGTGTTCCCGGGCCACCATCCTGAACGTTCTTGGGTCCCCTCTCCCCTGTGGTTGATGGTGCTCTAGTTGGCACCATGGTGACCCATGGGGAGACTCCCAAGTCATTCATGAACCGGGCGATGAGCTGCTAGACTGTTCACAGAAGCCGTAGCAGAACGGGCATGGATGCCAGCGTCTTGCTGAGGGGTGCCGTCATCCCGGTCGTACTCAGCCAGTGCCTCAGGTCAATCATGTCAGTACATGCGTGATTCTTTGATGTTGCGACGCGCGTCACACCGATTGTTGATGTTGTGGCGGGTGTGCCAGTAGCAGGGGCATCTGGGACCACCGGTAGGAGGTTGTTTGCCGCCTGAGTAAGGATCTGATGATACATTTCCCTGTATGGAGAGTTGGGGAGGGCATCCGTGATCTGGGCTAGTATGTCCCTATCTTGACTTGGGGTCTACATGGCTCTAACAAACTCTGGCAGCAGGTTTCGTCTCATGGGTAGCTGACTGTGAAGCTGCTTGTGAATACGCTCTCATGCGTTGTCGTGGCTTTGGATGTTGCGGCGCCGGTTCCTGTGCTAACGTGTGTCGCGCCACGGTGGGTTTTCCCCTTCTTCAGTCGGCTCATCCTTGGAGACTTGGTCTTCCTCCAAATAGTCGTCGATACAGAGGACCTCAAAGAAACAAGCGGATGAGTTCTGGATCGAGTTAACCTTGAGAATAGTTCCTCTGGGTGATGATCGGAGCTGACGCCGTAGGCTCCGCGGTTGTGGTAGCTCATGACCCGGCTTCGGTCAGGTCAGGAGACTCAATGTGGTAGACCATGTGAGGGCATGGGTCCTCGTGTGATGACGACATGACTAATACGCATACGACCAAGGCCTAAGTGAAGATGGAGTTCAAAGCCCAATCCTTGTTGAAGTCCAATTCAATCTCGAGGCCGGTTCGGACTGTAGGAGCAGGACTCACGAAAATGGATGCTCAGGCCACATACGGGCTTCGTTTGGGATGTTCTACATATGGACAGAAAGCTAAGGAGATAAGATTTCCAACCCAACTAATCTCATGTCAAAATTCGCAAGGAGTCGACGGAAATCATTGAAATAACATGACATCGAAAATCTATCAAGGCACTGCGACGTCTATTTTTGGGCCCGCTGGCCCTGTATGCCCTACGGTTGCTCAGCCACCTCCTTGGCTACCCCCAGCCCCCTCTCTCATATATATCCGATAGCCATCATTATATTAGATGGGTTTTGCTTAGATTGTTCTGTCATCGAACAGTTTCACCGTGGAGAATACTCCGGTTTGTGAGACCCCAATTTGTGTGATTAATCCTTTCTATTCACAATTTCAGCTGCATCTACAGTGTTCTTGCTTGTGTTCTTCAATTCGCAGGTAGGGATAAGCCTTCGTGCTGAGGTCAACTTTATGTGCACGGTTGATAACCAGAGGAGACGTGGTGCTGCGATTGCAGGGTTCGAATCGTGTTGATTGGATGCCAGATCATGTTTGTCGTGTCTCCACCTAATCGATAGTTATCTCCACCTGACGGAAGATCGGGATCATCTGTCCCCATCATAGTTATCCTTAGTAGATTAGTTTTGTTTCATCCCATAGTCCAAAAAAGCCATATAAAAGTTAGGGTTTGTAGTTCATCATATCCTGTAGCCAAGTTTAGCCTTTGCACTTTTTGATTTTAGAGTCTGCATCATTGATTTTGTGTCCATAGTCATGGTCTTGTTGCTGGTTTAGATCTGGTTCTTAGATTGGTTTGAGTTTTGCATCGTATCACCGAGTTCTTTTCCATCACGTCATCGCATCCGGTTCGGATTAGTTTCTGTCCAGTTTGTTATTTTGATTATATCTTTCACATATGCACTCAAATTTTAATGTTCTAGTACTTTCTGGAAAGCTTGTGAAATTATCTATAACTTTGTCAACAGCGAGTTTTTCATAAAAGACTTTTATCAGGGCCTAATTCTAGTTGGGATAAAATCTATTCATGACCCAGAATTTTCTGAACAGTTTGTATTTCGGGGTCAATATCTCCTATTTTCTTTATCCAAAAGAGGTGTTCCACAACTTTCGTATTATAAGTTTTCGCATTTGAGGTCAATAAAAGTGTGAAATAGTTTGTGCAAGGTTTGATAGAAAATCTGTGATTTACAGACGAGACTTTTATGATAGCGTGGAGTTGTATTTGGATCTTGCGGCACTTTTGATAAGAAAAAGAAAAAAAGAAAAGGCAAGAGCAAAAAAAACCGCACAAAAAGAAAGAAAGAAAGAAAGAAAGAAAACAGAAGTGCTTGCATCTTTTGTGTCCTTTGTGCTTTGGTGTCTTTCTTGCTAGCTTGAACTAGTTCTAGGAACACGTTTAGGCCAGCAACCTAGACTAGTACTTCGGATACTTATACAATTTTGCTATCTGATTTTGAATTGTGCTAATCCTTGCTACTATATAAAGCCTCCCAAAGCTCCACATACATATACTTCTGATCAGTATAGGTTCAACCTTTGCAATCGGATCGCTCACGCCCTCATGGTATCACGAACTAGCCACTGCTTTGTATCGGTAAGAACAATCATAAGAGCTTGGTAAGACACTTGAGAGTGTGTGATTCCACTACCTATACATAGTAGTTGATAGGAAAAATATGCTTTTTGTGTGTTTTGTTGTTTTCTACTAACAATGACATGATATAGCACTGCTTGGAAGGAAAATATGAAGACATGTGAGAGCTACACCACATTCGAAACATCCATATCAAAAATTTCAAGTATTAATTGGGAAACAAAGTTTGATCATTTATATTGTGAAATGTCCTTAGTAGATTGAAACGCTTAAAACAACGAGATAGAACTGTCATGTCATATTATAAGAAATTCAAAACTATATTGTTATCCTGTGATTTAGATGAATCTAATGAGGCCACTGAAATACATTTCTTAAATGGTCTTAATAAGAAAATTCAGGACATTCTCATTGATATGGAATATAATTCTCTCCTTGATTTAATTCATCTTGCTTGTGAGATTGAGAATCAAATTAAGAATGATATATGTCATACTGAAATTGAACATCATGATACACATATTGTGGAGGCTTCGTCTACTACTAACCTTACACAGGATGCTGAGATCAAGGATGAGAAAGACCACATACCGAAGGAGAATGAATATGAGTTGGCTTCTTTTCCATGCTTTCCACAATGCCCCAATCATGTAAACAAAGGTAATGATATGGGTGTAAAGATCACACAAGGTGAGGAAATTTTTGATGCACCAAATATGTTCTTAGTTTATGCTGTTGTAGAGCAATCCATAGAAGAATCTTATGGTAACTTTATTTTTTCACAAGATGATTGTGCTACTGTTCCTTGTGATAAAGAAGAGTTGTGCGATGATATTTCTATTATTTCTATGCCATAACTTGTCAATAAATATGATATTGATGCTACAGAAAAAATCAATTGTGCTGAAAGTATTATTTTTCTCCCTTTTACTAGTTTGCATGATGAGCTAAAATTGTTGTCTTCTTTAAATACCCTGGGTTATATTGAATTTGATATTCTTTGTAATCTAAATAATTTAAAGGAAAAACTTTTTATTGATGCCAGTTTGCCATGTTTTGCTCGAAATACATATCACTTCATTGGCAAATATGACAGGAAAGGAGAGTATATGGTTCACCGAATCTATATTTGTTCAAATATAAAATCTCCTTTTGTTGTACAACGATATAATGAATTAGAGGACTATTTTCAGACTAACCCTATCACACCAAGTTGCTCTATGTTTTCTTTGTTTGTGTCACAACAGGGTCAATTTCAAGAAGGGGAGCATGGACGGTTGATGTCAAGAACTCCAACGACTACTTTCCGAAGCATCAACTTTGAGTCAGAGATGACTCAAAACCAAGAAAGGGAGAATGATGAGGACATAACCAATACACATACGACCAAAGCCCAAGCGAAGATGGAGTTCAAAGCCCAATCCATGTTAAAGTCTAATTCAATCTCGAGGCCGGTTTGGACTGCAGGAGCAAGACTCACGAAGACGGATTCCCAAGCCACATACGGCTCCGTTTGCGATGTTCTACATATGGATGGAAAGCTAAGGAGATAAGCTTTCCAACCCAAATGGTCTCATGTCAAAATTCGCAAGGAATCAACGGGAATTATCGAAATAACATGACGTCCAAAATCTATCAGGGCGCGGCGACGTTTATTTTTGGGCCCGCTGGCCTTGTACGCCCTAAGGATGGTCGGCCACCCCCTTGGCTGCCCCCAGCCCTCTCTCTCGTATATATTTGATAGCTGTCATTAGATTAGATGGGTTTTGCTTAGATTATTCTGTCATTGAACAGTTTCGCCGTGGAGAATACTCCGATTTGTGAGACCCCAATTTGTGTGATTAATCCTTTCTATTCGCAATTTCAGTTGCATCTACCGTGTTCTTGCTTGTGTTCTTCGATTCACAGGCAGTGATAAGCCTTCATGGTGAGGTCAACCTTGTGTGCACAGTTGATAACCAGAGGAGACATGGTGCTGAGATTACAGGGTTCGAATCGTGTTGATTGGAAGCCAGATCGTTTGTGTCGTGCCTCTACTAAATCGATAGTTATCTCCACCTGACGGAAGATCGGGATCATCCGTCCCCATCATCGTGTCCCGCAGCTTCCCCGATGCCAATGACGCTTCGCCATCTAACCGAGCATCCTTCCGAGGTGGAGGTGATGATGAGCCCCAGTCAGAGCTTGGTCAGGGGGACAGCTTCTTCGCTGTCCACCCAAGACTACAGCTGAGGTTGATCTAAAGTGGGTGTCCCTTGTGCACCCACGTTATCATTGAGGAGTACTGAGGCACGGGAGAGGAGCCCTTGGTACATTGCGGCAGCATTGCGAAGCCCATGGGGAGTCGAGGCGGGCTCGACTCTTCCCAAGGCTTGAGTCAGGTGTGACTGACCCCAGTAGCGGATAAGGATGTGGTCGCTTGATCTGGAGTAGTTGCAAGCTCCGAATCTTGACGAACCCAGTGACATGCATTGGGATGATCCATGTGGCCCCTTTGGAGCTGGTGAGCCTCTGACTGATGTCCCCCTTTCCCCCAAATGACCTGTGTCCAAGTCTGTGTCAAGGAGGTAGGGACTGGGGTGCGCCGAGTCTGAGATTTAGCCAATCAGGGCAAAGGCGTCGATGTAGGTCCGCACCTAGCCGACATCATGGTGGACCATCGTGAGCCCGATCCAGATTGGCCCGAAACACTCTTCGATGGCCCGCCCCGTGATGAAACAGATGGGGCCGAGGCAAACCTAGCAGTAGGTCGGGGCACCGGAACTTGAGGATGAGTCAGTACAACATGTGTCGACGCGGTGGTCGACATAAGTTTAGCTGCAGGTTAGGTAGATCCTACCGCGAGCACGGATGTCGGACGCTTCTGAATCATTATGGTGGCCTTCTGACCCCGTGTGTCCTTTGTCATGTAGTAGAACGGTGTTGGTCTCTGTCCTTGTTGGCAATGAACGATATAGATCCAAAGTGGAACATCTCATTGGGAGCGAACTTGGCAGCGTTGGTGACAGCCATGGAGCTAACGGTGATGTCGATGTCGCCCCCCTCACCTGGCGCACCAACTGTCGTTGTTTGGCACCGGAGTGCACTGTGGGATATATCATGGGGTGCTTTTTGTGGTCGGTAAGATCAACTATAGCTCGATGGTTTGCGTGAAACATGACAAACAACAAGATTTATACAGATTCGAGCTGCCAAAGAGCGTAAAACCCTACGTCTTGTTTGCGGCAAGTTGTATTGCTATGAGTTCTCGAGATTACAATGAGGGCTTTGCTGGATAGAGATATGGTGTTCGATCTAAAACGTAGGGGTCCCTAACTCGCCTTATATCGGCCAATGGGTCCTAGGGTTACAAGTCGATTTCTTTCCTATCTTATGAGTCCCACGTCCTTCGGAGTCCGCTTCTTAGTCGTGCGTGTCTTCGCACTTTCCTTAACTGAATTACCGCTTCCTTGTCTTGACTGCCAAGTTCTCCTTGCCATCCTTAAGCCTAAGCCGATCGGTCAGCCCATGAAATAAGCCGTCCAGCCTCCTTGGGCCCTCCAATGGCCCATGTATAGAATCCACGCCATGAAGACCCAGGGGATATCTATCCCCCACAGGTGGCTACCTAGAATTTGATCTTGAGGACTGCCAAACCCTCTCAGCTTGTGCTGCAACAGGTGTTAGAGGAGGTCCCCAAGGCTGCTGTTTAGCTCCCAGTATGACCAAGGCCCAAGCGAAGATGGAGTTCAAAGCCCAATCCATGTTAAAGTCCAATTCAATCTCGAGGCCGGTTCGAACTGCAGGAGCAGAAGTCAAGAAATCGGATTCCCTGGCCACATATGGGCCCCGTTTGGGATGTTCTGCATAGGGACGGAAAGCTAAGGAGATAAGATTTCCAGCCTAACTGGTCTGATGTCAAAATTTGCAAGGAATCAACGGGAATTATCGAAATAACATGACGTCCAAAATCTATCAAGACGCTGCGACATCTGTTTTTGGGCCTGCTAGCCTTGTACGCCCTAGGGTTGGTCGGCCACCCCTTTGGCCGCCCCTAGCCCTCTCTCTCGTATATATTCAATAGCCGTCATTAGATTAGATGGGTTTGCTTAGATTATTCTGTCATTGAACAGTTTCGCCGTGGAGAATACTCTGGTTTTTGAGACGCCAATTTCTGTGATTAATCCTTTCTATTCGCAATTTTAGTTGGATCTACCGTGTTCTTTCTTGTGTTCTTCGGTTCATAGGCAGCGATAAGCCTTCGTGGTGAGGTCAATCTTGTGTGCACAGTTGATAACCAGAGGAGACATGGTGCTGAGATTGCAGGGTTCGAATCGTGTTGATTGGATGCCAGATCATTTCTGTCGTGCCTCCGCCAAATCGATAGTTATCTCCACCTGACGGAAGATCGGGATCATCCGACCCCATCATCATGTCCCATAGCATCCCCGATGCCAACGACGCTCCGCCATCTAACCGAGCATCCATCCGAGGTGGAGGTGATGATGAGCCCCAGTCAGAGCCTGGTCAGGGGGACATCTTCTTCGCTGTCCTCCCAAGACTGCTGCTGAGGTTGATCTAGAGTGGGCGCCCCTTGTGCACCCTCGTTATCATTGAGGAGAGCTGAGGCACGGGAGAGGAGCCCTTGGTACATCGCGGCAGCATTGCGAAGCCCATGGGGAGTCGAGGCAAGGCTCGACTCTTCCCAGGGCTTGAGTCAGGTGTGACTGACCCCAGTAGAGGATAAGGATGGGGCTGCTTGATCTGGAGTAGTTGCAATCTCCGAATCTTGACGAACCCAGTGACATGCATTGGGATGATCCCTGTGACCCCTTTGCAGCTTGTGAGCCTCTGACTGATGTCTCCCTTTCCCCCAAATGACTTGTGTCCAAGTCTGGGTCAAGGAGGTAGGGACTGGGGTGCGCCGAGTCGGAGATTTAGCCAATCAGGGCAAAGGCGTCGATGTAGGTCCGCACCTAGCCGACATCATGGTGGACCATCGTGAGCCCGATCCAGATTGGCCCGAAACACTCTTCGATGGCCCGCCCCGTGATGAAACAGATGGGGCCGAGGCAAACCTAGCAGTAGGTCGGGGCACCAAAACTCGAGGATGAGTCAGTACAACATGTGTCGACACGGTGGTCGACATAAGTTTAGCTGTAGGTTAGGCAGATCCTACCGCAGGCACGGATGTCGGATGCTTCTGAGTCATTATGGTGGCCCTCTGACCCCGTGTCTCCTTTGTCATGCAGCAGATGCGGTGCAGGTCTCTATCCTTGTTGGCAATGAATGATATAGATCCAAAGTGGAACATCTCATTGGGAGCGAACTTAGCAGCGTTGGTGACAGCCATGGAGCTAACGGTGATGTCGATGTCACCCCCTCACCTGGCGCACCAACTGTCATTGTTTGGCAGTAGAGTGCACCGCAGGATATATCACGGGGTGCTTTTTGTGGTCGGCAAGATCAACTTTAGCTCGATGGTTCGTGTGAAACATGACAAAGAACAAGATTTATACAGATTCGGGCCGCCAAAGAGCGTAAATCCCTATGTCTTATTTGCGGCGAGTTGTATTGCTATGAGATCTCGAGATTACAATGAGAGCTTTGCTGGATAGAGATATGGTGTTCGATCTAAAACGTAGGGGTCCCTAAATCGCCTTATATAGGCCAACGGGTCCTAGGGTTACATGTCAATTTCTTTCCTATCTTACGAATCCCACGTCCTTCGGAGTTCGCTTCTTAGTTGTGCGCGTCTTCGCACTTTCCTTGACTGAATTATCGCTTCCTTGTCTTGACTGCCAAGTTCTTCTTGCCATCCTCAGGCCTAAGCCAGTCAGTCGGCCCATGAAATAAGTCGTCCAGCATCCTTGGGCCCTCCAATGGCCTACGTATAGAATCCACGCCATGAAGACCCAAGGCATATCTATCCCCCATAGGTGGCTACCAAGAATTTGATCTTGACCACTGCCACACCCTCTCAGCTTGTGGTGCAACAGGTGTTAAAGGAGGTCCCCACGGCTGCTGTTTAGCTCCCAGTATGACCAAGGCCCAAGCGAGGATGGAGTTCAAAGCCCAATCCATGTTAAAGTCCAATTCAATCTCGTGGCCGGTTTCGGACTGCAGGAGCAGGACTCACGAAAACGGATTCCCTAGGCCACATACAGGCTCCATTTGGGATGTTCTACATATGGATGGAAAGCTAAGGAGATAAGCTTTCCAACCCAATTGGTCTCATGTCAAATTCGTAAGGAATCGACAGGAGTTATCGAAATAACATGATGTCCAAAATCTACCAGGGCGCGGCGACGTCTATTTTTGGGCCCGCTGGCCTTGTACGCCCTAGGGTTGGTTGGCCACCCCCTTGGCCACCCCCAGCCCTCTCTCTCATATATATTCAATAGCCGTCATTAGATTAGATGGGTTTTGCATAGATTATTCTGTCATTGAACAGTTTCGCCGTGGAGAATACTCCTCCCAGTAATGCTTGGTTGTTACCTCATTTTCAGCTGGGCTTATGCTTTTTCTGTCGCTTCATCCGTACCCTTTTTTGCTGGATCAGGGCTATTTTCAAGGAATCCTCCGGATCACTGAGGAGAACACTGAATTGACAAAATAGGCTTGGGAAACTGCCGATCTAAGGATTCACCTTGCTGCCACAGAGCTCCAGGCTAAGGGTAAGGAGTCTTAGCGCTCCTTTATTTGTAGTCTTGTCCCAACTAGGTTGTTTGGTCTGACTTTTGCTTCGTATGTTGCAGAAAAAACTAAATTGGCCGAGGGCATCTCTCGGACTATGGTGCAGTAGGAATGGGAGATTGCCACTCTCAGAAAGGGGAAAGATGCTGCCGAAGCCAAATCCTTGAAGGACAAAGGAGAGCTGGCCGTGTAGAAAAGCACCTTCGAGGTAATGTCCAAGCAATTTGATATGTCATACAGATTACTTGCCATGGCCAAATCATTGATTGAAGGAAATTCATACTCCAGTGTGTGAAGATAAGGACCGTTATGTTGCCAAGGTTGAAGAGCTTACGACATTACGTGACGAGGTGATTCAGAGGGAGAAGGAGGAGGACTCCAAGGTCACCAAACTGACTGAATAACATTCCAAAGATCTCCAGGAACTCAGTCAGTAGGCCATTCAGTACACCAAACTTCAATGTCAATACGAGGTCCTGGACTTAGGTGCTTGAGTTCTTGTCGACATGCTGGCTCCCAAGGATCACCCGTGCCCTACCTCCGAGTGGCTTTCAGATGCTATGAAGGCTGCCGAGGTGCTTTTTCGAGATGCCATCAAGCTGTCTTGTTAAGATATAGCTGCCAATTTCAAGATGCATTACACTGACATAGATGTTAATGTTGCCACCGTAGCCAAGTCTAGGGCCAGCCAGGAGCTCTACCAGAGATTGGTTGCTGAGGCCCGACTGGTAGGTGAGAGCGCAGCAAAAAAAATTTCTTTTGTTTCTCCTTCAGATGATGATGAGGAAGACTCATCTGGTACCGAGGGGTAGCCCCCTGTGTAAGACAATATTGATGTAGACTTGGCCATATGTAGGATAGTACTGTTGAAGCTTGTACGAAACCGCTAAGCATGGTAACTTGGTTCCTTGACTTGTTGCAGCTACTCTTGTTGGTAGTTTTCCTCATGGCTCTTACATAGCTTGATTGTTGTTGGATATGGTGAAATGAGGCGAGTTGAATATGTCACTAGCCGAGTGTTGTGTCCCCCGAGTCGGTGTGGTAGTCGGCGAAGTGGCCGGCTAGTGGGAGTATGCCACTAGTCGAGCGGTGGAGCCCCCGAGTCGATGAGGCAGTCAGTGAGGTGATGAAGAGGCCGGCTTGCAAAAACATGTTTCTAGCTGGGCGACGGAGCTCCTGAGTCGTCAAAGTGGTTGATGCAGTGGAAATATCGCAACACCAGCTATCATAGTTCAGCAATATTTGGGGTTATATAGGCCTGCTGTTGACGTCACTTTAGGGGTGCTCGGTTAAGAGAGCTGAGTTCCTAGAACCGCGCTACTTATTCAGCGGTGCTCAGTCAGGAGAGCCGAGTTCCTGGGAGCCATCAGGCTATGCACACTGGCTTAGATAATGTGGCTTGGTTGTCACCGGACACATAGCTTGGTTGTTGCTGGCATGTTAGAGCGAAGTAAGTTATAATTGCCAAGTGCCCTTTGCGCAACTTTGTTATTGCTGACATGATGGGACATGAGATGGGTACGAAGTGGCTCATTCCATAGCTTGCCTATTGCTGGATTAGAGAGCGAGCGAGTTTAAACGAATATGCTCTTTCATAGCTTGGTTATCGCTGGGTGTGAATTACGGGGCTGGCGAACTACCCTTTTCCGTGGCTTGATTATCGCCGGGTGTGATTTAGGGTTGGATGATTTTAGTTGCTCTTTTTGTAGTTTGGTTACCACCGGATTTTAGGATAGCCAAGTGGACGACCCTTTCTGCAGCTTGGCTATCACTGGATGTTGATTTGTAAGGTGTTGTCTGGTTGAGTGCTCTTTTCACAGCTTGGCTATCGCTGGAATACGAGAGAGCGTAGCGGAGGGGCCCATTCTACGGCTTGGTTATTGCTGAGGTAAAGGAGGGCATCGTACTCGGCTATTGCAGCTTAGTTATCGCCTAGGTGTCGAGCAAATCATGTGGAGTCAGCTTGGTTATCGCTAGAACATTTCCTCATTATAATGCAAATGGAGTACATTCAGTTTGGCCATCGCTGATTTGTTTACATGTCGTGGCGAATGGGCCCATCATAGCTTGGCTATCACTGGATCTCAAGTATGAGTGTTGTGCTTGTGTAGAGTGAGCTAGGGAGTGTGCGCTGTTGATGGAGCCGGTGATCCCCCTTGTGGTGCTGTACTTCGGGCTTTGCTCCTGACAACATGGATTTTTGGGGTAATTATTTTTTCATTCATAGCGCTCACCTCGTTAAAAATCTCACCCCACTGCTCGACGAAATTGCCGTCTGATGTGGGGTTCACGTAAGAGGAAAAAACTGCAAGCGCCCATTTTGTTCATTACATAGCCATTGTCACAAAGCAAGAAAAATAAATTACAAACTTTACATTACACGAAATACTTTCTAAGCATGTCAACGTTCCATGTATGTGGTAACTCTTCTCTTCAAAGGCTCTTGAGTTTTAATGCTCCGTTTCTTGCCTCTTGGGCAATAAATGGTCCTTCCCACATTGTGTTCATCTTGGACTTGTTGTCAATTCTTTTCTTGAGGTTAAGATTGCCCGAAGACATGCTTCTGTGCTTGACTTGTTTGTTCTTCCATTTTATTGTATGATCTTGGTAACTCTTGATGTTCTGTATTGTTGCAATATTGTCTCTTCGATTATTTCTTTGTTTATTTTAGGTCTTCGTCATCACTTGGGTGATTGACTCTATACGTACTATGCTTAATTGACACCGGAGACAATGCTTCTTCTATGTACAGTAGCCGGAGTGGCATGAACTTCGTTGTTCATGTTTATGTAGTGTTATGTTTTTCTTGATCCCAACGAAGATCAAGCCGTTTGCTCTTTCAGCTACCCCATTTGAATGTGGGTGATATATGGATGTGAAGCATAGTTTCATTCCTATCTGGTTGCAAAACTATCTAAAGTCTATGCTATCAAACTGTTTGCCATTACCTACTGTCAATTCTCTGATTACGCCAAGGCAGCATATGATGTGCTACCAAAAGAACTTTTGGACGGTAGCTGACATGATGCTTTGTGGTGGCTTTGCCTCTACCCATTTTGAGAAGTATTTTATGGCAACTACTGTGTATTTTTAGTTACCTATGTCGGTGGTAGTAGGCAAAAACTGTCCATTCCCCACCGCTCTATTGGCCAAATTGGAGGGATGAGTTGCACTTCGTGCAGAGGGTAGTTGCTGTATTTGAAAAATTTCTAGCAATTGTTGCAAGTTCTCACTAAGAATTCTGCATCTAGGACTGCCGAAGGCCAGTAAAGTCCTAGCCTGAAGGCCTTTCATACTAGTGCTCTGGTGCTAATGTGCGAAGGGCACCAGCCACTGTGAATTTCTTATAAAAGTTATCTTCCTTCATCATTTGGTATGCATTTGAGGAGGGGAGCGCATACACCACTTTGATAGAGTCCTCACCTATGTAAGAGTAGTTTCTTGCCCTTAGTTGCATTCTTTGATTTTCTGCCACGGACAATGGTACATTCTAATACTGCAGTTATTGGAGCTCGCCAATCCTCACTGTGTATTGCATGTATTTGCTTCACTATGTTGTATTTGGAGTCTATTGACTTGTGATGCAAAGTCTCTACAAAGACATCTAGTGGAAGAGGCATGCTGTTGGACACTGTCACACACTGGTTTTCAACACAAAACCAGAGCTAAACCATATGTGTGCCAGGATCTAATCTCACACATATAGAGACAATTAACAGTGATATCATAGACAATGCTTTATTACATAACGTTTAAGCAAGATTTACATTAAGACATCAAGTCTTTAACACAGAGTAACGGAAGCATTTCTATAACTCTGAGCCGTCCACAGGGAAGCCGACTGGGGGTTGCTCGCCTAGAACTCCTTGAATCTTCATTTGTACTCCTTTAGGCCTTCATCATCTGAGCAGCGGTTGGTGTTACACCCAACAAAATGAAATTTAAAACAAGCGTGAGTACACAACCGTACTCCACAAGCATAACATGAACCATGAGGCTCTAAGGTTGGCTGAGACAAAAGCATGAGCTTTTAGTTGGTCAAGTCTTATAAGACAAATATTTACTACAAGTGAGTTCATAAACCATTAGCCCAAAAGATATTGCATAAAGAATTAATCAAGATTATTGATAACAAAACCATCTTCCAAAACTGAACCAAGAACTAGGAACCACTAATCAGCATGAAGGATTTGGGCCGCCCATAACCGTGAGCATGGCTGACATGTCAGTTTTACACTCTCGAGAGGTTGCGCATCTTGACCCACAAGTCGTGAGCTACGCTAGGAGTTCATCACATTGCATTAGATGAGATGACTAGCAAGCACACTATGAGGCCTTTACAAAGACCACGTTGGTAAAGTGTAACCGCTAAGGATTCAGGTTCTGCAATGGTGGAGCAAGCCTCAAGGGGAGAAGAACAGCATCACACTCAACCCAAGCAGTGCGAGGGCCACAGAAGCTCACCTCCCCTCTTGCCCCACAGGTAAGTTACTCCCAAACCAACACAACCTAATTAGTCAGCCAAGACCATCCCATTCTAGTCTTGTGGTAGCACTATTGTCCTAGGTTGTCACTTTGCGAACCGGTCCTTATGGAGAGTGGCTATGAGCAAAACCACTAAGCACATTGCTCATGCCCCCTAAACCAAATTACTACAAAAGCCAATTTTAAAAGCGACATGAACCACTCAAGCACTTCAACACAGAGGGTCAAGCTCACAATTAAATTGCATAGATCTATTAATCAAATTATTATCAAAAGTAACATGAGTTCGCGCTGCACCTAGCACAACTTAACCAACATGCATCCCAAAAGGTAGATATCTAATACAAGTAGCTAAGATAAGATCCTTATGGGTAAACAAGATTAACACATGCATATGCAATGACACTTGGTTATTAGGTGTTGTTCATGCTATACTTGCTTTCCTCAAAGTACTCTTGCTGCTACTGCTCATACACGTTGATCCTTAGCGCAAACAGCTGAAAACAAACAAAGGAAACTAAGAACAATACACCATACAAACAAATGATTTTATAAAAAACATAAAAATAACACTAGTCGTTATTAATAACATGGGAGCACAACAAAATGACTAACAAGGAGATAAAGATGGTTAGAAAAGGAAGGGACTGAAAGAACAGTACCACATTGAGGGATTTGATGGTAGAAGAATGGATATGGTAGTGTATGCAAAACATGAAGAGCTTGATGTGAGTTTGTGATGAATTTGATTTGTCGAATGGCCGACGAGTGTAATAAGATGATCATGGGTTAAGGAACCAAGACACGCAGCAAGGCTTTGGTAAGGAGGTCAAACTTCTAGAGTAAAACATGTCATGACCGGGATGGAGGTAGTGGGTATACTCGCTGAAACTTTCCAAGGACAATGGATCAGGGGTGGTTGTTAATGGAGGTGTCAAATGAATTCTTCATGCTATGGACATGGGTAAGTTTTACGATTGTGATCTTTTGGTATATTGTGGAGGTATCTTAGGAACATATATAGTTTAACCAGAGGATACATCAAGAGGGCTGCTAGTTCAACAGGAAACAAGGATTTGTTAACTAGTGCATGTGCTGAAAACAGCGGGCAGCCGGATAACCATCGGAAAGACCATCCAAACCTGGTCTACGATGATCCAATGGTCACCACAATTTACAAAGTCATGTGCAAGTGCATGAGCTATGCTGTGGTTAAAGGGTTTGGCATTTGGTTTGATAGATCTTTGGAGAACGACGATCACATTCAGAGCAGCATTGCTGTCTGGACAGCAGCGGCAATGAGCATGGCAAGAGCTATAACTCTCGCATTGCTGTGCCTATGGACAAATCCTTTTATAGAGACATGTTCTAGGATGCAAGGCACGATCAGGTGAAAGGGCATGGACCCTAGACTGCCAGATCAGCGGGGAACGCAGGTTGAGTTCAGTGGCACCGCAGCTGTTCTGCAGCAGGAGCAGCGAGCACGGCGATGGCCATCACTCTCGCTTTGCTGCACCAATCCAAAAACTGATTTGCAGGGACATTCCCAAGTATATATAGCATGTGATGGTTTAATTATTTGGTATTTGGATCCTCAGATCATTGGGGAACGCTCGTGCCAAGTGGTCACAGCGCGGCTGTCCGCATGGGCAACAAGTCGTTCAACGGTTAAGCAATATCGGAACTCGACGGAAATTGACATTTGGCATATGATCGCAGTGATGAACATGAAAGTAAAAGTAGGGATATAACTATGGTGGTTCTCACATCAATTGTTTGGTCACAGCCATGATGAACGGCGATGATCGGAGAGCGATGCCGTCAGCGATGGTGCGTGCTGTGCCCGTGTGGCATGGCTGCGGCCTTGTCTCAGCATCGAGGATGATCGGGACAGCATGTTCCATATTCTGCACAGCGAGGAGGGTGAGAGAGCTGGACAAGAGAGGGAAGAATAGGGAGGGGTGCAGCTCACCCATGGACGAGACCTGCAGCACAGCGAAGGGGTCGACGACACCGATGCCCAAAACTTTGAACGCAGTGGTACGATTGGTTCTCCATGGCAGGGGCACTCCAATTTGGTGAACATGAGGGAGAGGGAAGAAGGTGGAGAGGGCAGCCTTGGCAGGAAGGTAGCAGAAGGAGAGACCCTTGTTTATTCATGTTGATGAGGGAAAACTGAAAATGATAAAAGGGGAGTTTAGGGAGGGAGTGATGGCAGGGAATTAAGAGCAGTTAGAAGGGGGAGGTGAAGGGAGAGAAGAGGGGGCAACCAGGAAGGGGAAGGGGCGACCATGAGAGGTGGCCTTGCTATTTCTTTGTGAGGAGAAAGGAGAGGAGGGGAAGGAAGGGGCTGTTTTGGGCTGTTTTGTGGAGGTTTAGGGCTGGCCCAAGCTGTGGTGAAAGGTGGGGTAAAGAATAACGGATTCCGGGCCTTTGTGCAAGGTCAAAATGAGAGAAATGTCGGGCTCATGTCCATGCCGAAAAGGGTAAGAACCTTGGGGGCTTGACCCATTAATGGAGAAAGGGTGGGTGCATGTGGGAGAATAATAATGAAAAATAGACGACATGAGCTTAACCTAGATTAGTGTTTTCTTGGGTCTATGGATAGAGAGAGGGAATTAGTTGGACCTAATATTGATCTTGAGCTTCAGAACGGTAATTATTTATGCTATATATAGAGGGAGAAGGGTGTCAACGAAAATAGATGATCAAAAGGTAAATGCGAAGATGAGATATCAAAGATGTTGAGAGGAGAGTGAGGTCCGAGTGATATTGTCTAGGGTTTCAAAATTGACATGGATGATTGGAAAGAAGTGACTTGGTATAGAGGATGGTTGACAAGATTGGATTATGATTTTAAGGTGATGAGACTTTAGAGATTGACCAAGGGTTTTAGAGGTTGGGTTTGAGTTGGCGAGAAAAAGGACTAGGATTTTAGAGATGTGGATTGAGATGGACTCGAAACCTAGCTGGTTTTGAAATATTTTGAAACCTCATTTTACACACATAAACACAATGCACTTCGGCATGAATGCAACAAACAAACGAATTCTATCTGATTTTTTTTTAAAAGAATGCTTTTCTCTCAATCCAACAAAACTTACAGGTTTGAAAATTTTAGAAATTTAAAAAATCCTTCATTTTATTTATTATTATCTATTCACATCCCAAAATTAGAAATTTTGGGGTGTGATAGACACTGGCTGAGCTAAGAAGTCTGCTTCTTCATTTTTTGCTCTGACAATGCTCTTCACCGTAATGCCTAGAAAATATTTCTCCATCAATCTGACCAATTGTAAATATTTGTTGAACACTGGGTCTCATGTGTTGTTTTTACCAATATGTCCTGAGATTAGTCCTGAATCTTTGAGGACTTTTACTCTTTTAACTCCTAGGGTTCTTGTTTTTCTTAGGCCTAGCAGCAAGCTTCGTATTCTGCAACATTATTCATGGTACTTTTGAAGGCGATCTTGGCAATGTATGTTAATTTTGCAGCTTGAGGAGAAATCAATATCGTTGAAGCTGTTGTGGCCTTGGATCGGTATGAACCATCGCATAGTTGGTTCTCCTTATTTTCCCTGAGTAGGTGTCCAGTCTCCAACAATGTCTGCCAGAACTTGTGATTTGATTACTGTTCTTGGGATGAAGTTGATTACATATTCAGCGGACTTTGTTGCCCACTTTGCTATTCTGCTTGAAGACTCTTTGTTTTCCAGTATTTTACAAAGAAGATATGAAGTGGAGACTATAATGCTATGACTCTAAAAGTAATGCCGAAGCTTTCTTGATGCCATTAGAACTATGTATACCATTTTTTTCTAGTTCGGAGTAATTTTGCTTCGATACCGACAAGACTTCAAATACAATAAATTCAGAACTGCTATTTCTTTCCATCAGCCTCCATCTCTCTCTCTTCGACTAGAGATGTGCTTATTGTTGAATGAGTCACTGCAATGCACATTATGAGTTCTGAACTAGGAGTGGAACCTGTCAAGATTGTTATCTTTTCTAGGTACATTTTTTTGGATCCTCGAAAGTTGTTTGCTATTCTTCACCCCAATGATTTGTTGTCGAAGCTTTCAGTACCTTAAATAATGGTAAACTTCGCTTGGCTGACTTCAATATGAATCTATTTAAGCATGCAATTCTTCATGTCTGCTTTTGCACTTGTTTCTTTGTCTTTGGGAGCTACATGCTTCTAATTCCCAATATTTTTCTGGAATCCCTTTGATGCCCTATTTTGATCATGCAACTGAGCAATTTCTCGTTTTTTACCCTGAAGACACACTTTTTGGTGTTTAACTTGAGGCCATGCTCTCTGATGTTTGCGATGATTTCCCTAAGGTCAGCAATGTGGCCTTTAGCTTTCCTCTTTTTAACCACTATGTAATCCACATATATCGAGATGTTTTGTCCGATCTGTGATCCAATGACTAAGGCTATCATTCTGCTAAAGGTGGGTGATGGAACATGTCTTCATTATCATCAAGTCTGGAACTTCAACAAAGACAGAATAACTGTTCCTCGATGGGTGGTCCCGCTGGACCATCTGAGATGGTTGTGGCTCGGAGGTCACCTCCCATGCATCCTCAGCGGGCCCTGCTGCACGTACTGGTGCATCTAGAAGAAGTTGTTCACATGTAGTGGAAGTACCATGTACTGGAGCCTCTCCATCATCCGATGAACCCAAAGCAATAGGTTCTGGAGTAGCAGCAAGCGCAGTTTCACTTGAAACACTTTTATCTTCTTCATCATCCTCAAAAATGGTAGTACCTATCTCATCATCTCCTGCAAGCTCAAAGCAGGGGTTGTGCAAGGCAAAGCTTCATCAAAAGTTGAGGACCAGAAGAGCGACCTAGAGGGGGGTGAATAGGTTGACACCTAAAAACTTGCAACCCCAAAATCCTCTCTTCTCCTTTGTGCAAGGTTGTGTAGCTAAGGCAAGCTACCAACCCTAGGACACTCAGAGGAAAGCCACGTGGAAGCACATGAAAACACCCACTCAAACGCCGATTGAAAACAATGTGAAATGAGCCTAAAACGGCTGGCAGAAGCCACCGGATGGTCCTGTGGACAACCATCGGATGTTATGGGCTGACAAAAACTGCAGGCTAGGAAAACCACAAGAACCGATCCAAAACTTGACCAAATGGGCTCCAAACTTTACCAAACTTTGTAGGGACCTTGTCTAATCCCTGGAGAAGCTTTTTTCAATAGATCAAGGGCTTAACACAAGGATTTCTGCACGAATCTAAATTTCCCTGAAGTGAAGTCCACAAGGCAAGAACAAAAAAGCTAGGGGCTATGTTGGAGCTTGAGATTTGGCTCACCAAAACCACAATCTCTCCAAGTCCTAGCAGTCCAAAACACCAAAACAAAGATCTCAGGCTTGGTCAAGCACAAACACACCAAATGACCAAGGAACCTAGATCAAAAGCCAATCAAGAGAGCGAGAAACAAACACACACAAGGAGCTACACGAAATCCATCTATTAATGGCCCAAAGGGTGAGAGCCAATGGACCGGCTCCATTGCCTCTAGAGTGATGATTGATTGTCAACGGAAGCCAAGACCCAGAAGCAATTGGGAACAACACCTCCGAAGGACAGGAGGCCCTCCGATGGACTGGAGATAGGTGAAAGTCCTCCAAAGGATAGGAGGCGTGCTCGGCGTCGGTCGGCCATGGGAGTTCGGTATATGGAGGAGCGGCACCCTGATGGAAAGTATAAGACCTCCAAAGGATTGCGAGGTGACCCCGACTGTCGGGTGCCACCGCAGTGCTCCAACCCGAGTACATGGCATGAAGACAGGCGAGGGCGTTGGCGGATTCGCTCAAATCGGCCACCCTACCACCAAGTTACCAATACTTGGCTAATGGGCTCATTTCTCACCGAGATAGAGTGGAGTGGGCTGTCACAGGCCTAGGTGGGGACTTCCTAAAGTTTCTCGGTTTCTGACTTCATAACCGGGGGCGGATTGCGGATTGGACTAGTGGCCACATGGAGAACATTCGAGGATTGCGTGGAACTTACGAAGATCAAGACTTCATCGTGGTCGTCCGTCCCAAAATATCTTGTACTATTTCATTTCAGCCCCTCAGGGCATTTCTTATTGTAGGGACCAAAGAACTGTCTAATCAACACTAGGGTATAAATAGGCTATAGGCTGGTCATTAGAACTCCTCTCTTGGCTGCTAGGGTTTGTCTTTGTCTTGTGATTTTCGTCCTCAAGCCTTGAGCTCCATTGTAAGAGAGGTTTAGAGTAGGATCTTGCCTCTAATCTAGTTGGAAGGCGAGGGTGGTAGCTTGAGTTTGAATTCCTTCAGTTGTAATCTAATCTGGACCCTTGTTTGGGCGTTTAAACGAAGGAACTTGAGCTGCAAGCTTGTGTCCCTTGTCCCTCCTCTTCTCCCTTGTGTTTTGGTCATGATTCTTGATCTTTTGTGTGTTTGGCTTTGATCAAGGTCAAGGGCTATCTTTTGCCGGTGTTTTGCCTTGCTAGGACATGGTTAATCTCTCTAGACATGAGCTAGATCTTGGAACCACGAGCAAAGAGCTGTTCTTCTCGTTTCTTGGTTTTTCAGTCTCTCCTTCCCATCTACGCGAGATCTATGATTCCCGTGCTACCCTTGATCTTTTGGAGTAGACCTTTTGGGGTTATCTTTGGGATGGCTCCAGGATAGCCTATGCAAAATTTCATGAAGTTTGGTTAAGGTTTGAACCGGTTTTGATCGAGTTTTTTATGGGTTCGTGGGCTACTTTCAATGTTCCAGACTTGGGCTAATTGATCTGTATAGACCTAACAATCTGAGGGTTTGTCTGGTCTGCATAAGAGGGTTGTCCTGTCTGTGGATGGAGATCTCGAGGCTCGGCCACTGTTTGGGGGTTTCACACATAGGATTGTCCGATGTACTGTCTGGTCTGTGAAACCGGACTGTCCAGTCTGTGGTTGTGCGGCTGTAGTGGCATACTCCATCTCATTTTGTCCGGTCAGTTCTCTAGAGTTAGGTTCAGACTATCCGGTCAAGCTTTCTTTAATGTGTTCTTCTTGCAATTCTTTCTGTCCGTAGCTCTGTTCGGTCGGTTTGGTTCGGATTGTCCAATCAGTGTCTGCTGGCTGTGTTTGGCTCGTTTTGCATCATTTTCGATCGACGTTTGAGCGAGTGTTGTCGTGTGCTTCTACTTGCTTGGTGTGTACCCTTTCAGTGGGCAACATCAAGTGCTTGCTAGATACATATCTGTTCAGTGGACGGTATCTAGTGTTTCTCCTTGCACCAAGTTTGGGGGTTGTGATTTTGTATTTTTCAAGTGCTCCTATTCACTCCCTCTAGTCGCACGTCTCGGTCCTACAAAGGGGTCTCAAATTTAGATTACAAGATGGGTATTCGATCACCCAAGCAGCCACCCACATCCTACCCTCTAAAAGTGGAGGCAAGATCTCTCAAACCTCACTAATCTTGTTGCTCTTTCCTTGGTGACGAAAATAGGACTCTAACCCTAGCCCTAAACAAGTGTCAATCAGCCAAGAGAGGTGTCTAAGGGCGGCCAACCTTTTTTTTTATACTACAACTATATGGTGATGGGAAATTAGGGAACAGGATTCCAGATCTTCTGAGAGGTATGGATAAGTCGGTTTAGGGGTGGAGATCTCGACATTGGTGAAGAAGCCTTTGAGCAATCGATTGAATCCTTGCAATCACTACACTACTACTTTGATGGTTATCGAATGCGTGACATGTACAATCGACCTCGCCAAGAAGGCTATCGTTCCTACAATGCAACTGAGAGAACACAAGCAAGAACAAGGAATAAATACAATCAGGATTAATCTTGTGCCCAAGTTGGGGTTTCACAAAACCGGTGATGGCGAAATTGTTCACGACAGAATAATCTAAGCAAAACCCATCTACTCTAATGATGGCTACAGAATACATACAAGAGAGAGGTCTAGGGGGTGGCCGAGCAACCCTAGGGCGTACAAGGCCAACGGGCCAAAAAACCGGTCCAGCAGCACCCTGGCAGATTCTGTCTATCATTTTGTTTCGTTGATTCCTGTCGACTCCGAGCATAATTTGATATGGGACCACCTAGGTTAGAAATCTTATCTATTTAGCTTTCCTGAATATGTAGAACGTCCAAAACGGAGCCCGTATGTGGCCTGGGCGTCCGTTTTGGTGAGGCGTGCTCCTGCAGTCCGAACCAGCCTCGCGAGTAAATTGGACCTCAACTCAGATTGGGCTTCAAACTCCTTCTCTTAGGCCTTGGGCCTTATGCTTATGCATCCTTGACATGTTCACATCATTATCCCCTGCTTGTTTTTGAGTCGTCCTCAACTCAAAGTCGTCGATGCTCGGGGAAGTAGTTGTAGCAATCATCTATGCATGCTCCCCTTCTTGAAATGGATCATGTTCTGACAAATCAAATAAAGAAGAACAAGTGGACCTCGACATGATATGGTCAGTTTTGCAGCAGCCATTTACTTGATTTTTATGTTCATCAATAAAATGAGAGTCAAAATTGGAATATATATAAACACAATGCACTATATATTCTCCTTTACAATTATATCTTCCAATAACATTATATGTATGCTTTGATGACCATGGCAAATCAGCACCAAAATCAAGTTTCTTCTCTAAATAATTTAGATTGCAAAGAACATCAAATTCAATGTGACCCCAAGTATTTAAAGAATTCAATAATTTTAGCTCATTTGACGCATTAGTAATATTGAGAAAAGGTCAATTTTTAGCACAAGTGATTGGTTCCAAAGCATAAGTATCATGTTGATTAGCTTGATGTGGTATAGGAACAAGCAATGCATTATGGCATATCTCTTCTTTATGATAATAAACATCAAAACAATCATCTTGTGAGCAAGACAAATCAGAAACAGACTCCACGATTGAATGCTCTACATTAGCTTGACTTGTAGCTAAACTTGGCACATTAAATATTTGCTCACCTTTAGGGATCATAGAACTCATATCACTATCGTTGTTTACATGATCGGTGCACTGTGGAATGCATGGAAAAGAAGCCAACTCATGTTCATTCTCTTTATCAATTTCACAACGCAACATAGCAAAATACAAATCATTAGAATATTCATTAATAGAACTATTGCCTTGATCAAAATGTTGCAATTTCTTCTTCAAATCAGGCTTATAAATAGGAGGAATAAAATTACTACACATAGAACGTTTCAGCTTGGACCATGTATAATGATCTTTACCATGTTTAACTAAACTATTCCACCAAAACATTGCATAGCCAGTGAATTCACTAGTAGCATATCGAACACGCTGATTGGCAGGAATCATATGAGAATTGTTCACGACTAGAGCAAGTTCTTTCCTGAAATCACAAATAAGGTTGTTTTGTGCATCAATAAGTTCCCTCAACTCATCCTTTAAGGCACAGTTATTGAATCCTTAAGGGGAATCATCTCCTGCCATGGTTAGAGAAAACAAGACAGAGAAAACGAAACAAGATTATCCCTAACTAGTAGGTAGGTGGAATCTCTGACACTCGAAGCATGTACCAAGCGCTTGCAAATGTACTTACCGTACACAGCAAGGAGACGATAGCAATTTAGAAGAGGTGACGGCGGCCAAGAGGCGATAACACACCTGAAGCATGGGAGGATTGCAGGACCGACCTGGTCTAGACTAAGAACGCGATTTACACTAGCAACAAGACTATGACCATGGACACAAACTCAAAGATGCGGACTCTGAAATCAAATTATGCAAAGGCTAAACATTGTGATAGGATAAGATGAACTACAAACCCTAATTTTTTTATGTTTTTTGTGGACTTTATGAATATAAATCACTCAAACTAATAGACACATGATAATATACCTCATGGGAAACCTGAAGCTCTGATTACCAAATGATGGCAAAATAGGGAATATGATTCCCGATCTTTCGAGACGTATGGATAAGTCGGTTTAGGGTTGGAGAACTTGACGTTGGTGAAGAAGGCTCCGAGCAATCGACCGAATCCTTGCAATCACTACACCAGTGCTCTGATGGTTATCGACTACATGATGTGAGCAATCGACCTCGCCAAGAAAGCTATCATTACTGCAATGCAACCGAGAGAACACAAACAAGAACGAGGAATAAACGCAATCAAGATTAATCTTGTGCGCAAGTTGGGGTTTCACAAACCGGTGATGGCGAAACTATTTACGACACAATAATTTAAGCAAAACCTATCTACTCTAATGATGGCTACAGAATATATACAAGAGAGAGGTCTAGGGGCGGCCAATGGGGTGGCCAAGCAACCCTAGGGCATACAAGGCCAACGGGCCCAAAAACCGGTCCAGCAGCAACGTGGCAGATTCTGTCTGTCATATTGTTTCATCGATTTCTTTTGACTTCGAGAATATTTTGATATGGGACTACATGGGTTGGAAAGCTTATCTCCTTAGCTTTCTGTCGATATGTAGAACGTCCAAAACGGAGCCCGTATGTGGCCTGGGCGTCCATTTTTATGAGGCCTACTCTTGCAGTCCGAACTGGCCTCGCGAGTAAATTGGATCTCAACTCGAATTGGACTTCAAACTCCATCTTCTCTTGGGCCTTATGCCTATGCATCCTTGACATGTTCACATCATATTGGCCTAAGACAATTTTACACTTGACCCGCTATATTATAGACTCAAACACTAATAAGGCCTGTAGGGGGCCAGAAAAGACCACAATAACTAGGATGAATGGCCACAATGGAGTGCTCGACATCTTCGGTTTCTCCTCCTTCCCTTGATGTCCTCCACATGTCCAGTAGCTCATTCCTCATGGGTAAATCCCATTTTTGAAATAACGGTAACCTGCCCATGGTTTTGTTGATAGATTTAGGAAATGGTTTTGGCCCCTGGTTTTGATGCTCGAACCAAGAAACGATAATGGCCCCCTGATTTTGACGCTCGAACCGGGAAACACTTGATGGGCTTCCAAAGGGGTGATTTTACTACTCACTACACCATCCCGGACCCAAGGTCACACTTATGGGCCAAGCCTAACTTCGACCGTAGCCCAAGCCACCTGCCAGTCCACTCGGCAGGGATTTTGTTATGCCACGGTAGCACTCGGGCGCCGCCACCAAATCACGCTTAGGTGGACTTTCCTCCAGGTCACGCTTAGGAGCTTAGGACATAGTTTTAGTCATCCACAGCCAGGTCCAAGTTCTCACCAAAGTGCAAAGGGAGCAATCCCAAACCAAGTTAGTAAGGCAAAGCAAATCCACTTGGATCTTTTCATTTCAGCTCAAAGAGATACCAATTTATGGAAATTAATTCACAATTCAGATTAGGCAAGGTATCATGAAAGCTTAGGCATCAACTAGCAAAGGTATGCAACTAGAACAACCAAACTTGGAAAGATAGCACAAGTAGTCAACTTCCTACACATGCTAGGTTGCCAAGTCAAGTGGTGATCAAGTTTATGGTTGTCAGAAAAACAAAGAGTGACTAGGCTCTCACATTGTATACAATAGTTCCAAATGAGCTCTAGCCAACCATGATCAAACATACTACTATACATCATAGCACGACCAAAAACTAGCAAGACATTCCAATCGAGCTCAAGTGCAAGTGTATACTACAAATGTACATGATGCAATGCATGAGTATGATATAATGATGCATAAAGAAGCAAAAGAAAACCAAAGCAAAAGAAACTCAAAACAAAACCTAAAAGCTAACAAAACTCCCCATGACCAAAAGAGAAAGCAAAATCCTATCCCTACTCACAAACTGTTGAAGTCATCTAGGTCTAGGGGTTTAGTTAGGATGTCAGCCACTTGGTTCTTACTCACTGCATCCATTACATCAATGAGGCTTTTCTCATAGCTATCTCTCAGAAAGTGATATCTCACATCTATGTATTTGGTTCTAGAATGGAGTACTGGATTCTTAGCAACATTAATGACACTAGAACTATCACACAAGAGTGGTATCCTCCCATATGTTAGGCCATAATCTTTCAAGGTACTAAGCATCCATATGATCTGGGAGCAACAACTAGCAACAGCTATATATTCTACCTCACAAGTGGATTGAGCTACACTAGGTTGTTTGCGAGAGGACCAGGAGACTAAAGAGGTACCCAAGAACTAGTAGGTAGCATAAGTCGACTTACGATCCAACCGGCACCCCACAAAGTTGGCATCAGAATAGCTGAGGAGGGAAAACAATGAATCCGTGGAGTACCACAAACCATACTCTGGGGTGAACTTGTCATACCTCAAGGATCCACTTCATAGTGGTGTGGTGTGACGCCCTTGGAGACGCCTGAAAATGAGTGCACAGACCTATAATGAACTATATATCCGGCCTCGTGGTAGTCAGGTACATCAACAACACGATCATCCCTCGGTACACCTTCTGATCAACCTTCTCGCCATCTCCATCCTTGATGATGAGGACATCAACTACAACACAAGTACCTCTACACCAGTAGCACCTTTTCCAGCGCCACCAGATGCACCTCCTCCTCAGGCGCCACCTTCTTCCTCATCTGGGCCAATCACTCGGGCCCGTGCAAGAGATCTAAACTTCGTCATGCTACTGAAGAATGAAGGCCCAGAAGCATAGACGCTGACCCAACTAAGGCCCTTGTGTGGGTGCCTAGGGCTGGCCGCCACTAGGGGCTGCTCCCCCTCCCTGGCAGCCCTTCCCTAGGGCTGCGCCCCCTCTCTCTCCCTCTATTTAGATAGAGGCTTCATTTCTTTTCAGATTTGAGTTTTGTTTTACAATTAGCTTTAGCTACTCTTGAACACGCACAAATCTGCGTTGTCCTCATGTATTTCAGAACTCCACCTTCGAGTGATAATTAGATTGCTCGCATCTCTTTCTTGTTCGTTCTTCGATTGCGGACAGGAAACGATCTTCGTGATCAGGCTGATCTTGTAACAACAAGGTCGGTAACCATAGGAAGTTGGTTCAGCGATTGCATTGGCGCTTCGGGCTCACTCGTCGTAGTCGTATCGTGAGGGTCATCTTCCACCAAGTCGAAATTATCCCCACTCACCGAAAGATCGGGCACTCCGACTTTATCAAGTGGTATCAGATTTCCAGGTTGATCGGTGAGTTTATCGAGTGTTTTTAAATTCCTACAGTCCACAAACCCAAACCAAGATATATTTGCCTTAGCCCAGCACCCTTTTTCGCCTTGCACTGTCTTTCAATAATTCGCGTTATTGAATTTGTGTGCTTACACGTTCAATTGTTGCTGGTTACTTTGCGTTCTATCGCCATTGTTTTCTTCAAACCCTAGCACGCCGCCACATCTCCCTGCTGCTTGCCCACCCACCACGCGTCAACCCCCCTGGATCGCGCGCCAATCACCTTCCCCCTGGATCACGCCTCCTGATTTTCCCTTGCCTTGTGTGTCTTTTGGAAAGTCAAAAAAAAAAAGGAAAGCAAAGAGGTTGCCTAATCTCGCTCGGTTTCATTTGGAAAGTTCCAGACGTTTCGGACGCCCTGTCGAAAAACGGGCATAACTTTTCGCTCGGAACTCCGATTTTAGTGTTCTTTTTTTTCCGGAAAGCTCTCGAAATTTTCCATACAGGGCACCCCACATAGCGCCAGGTGACCATCTCCAAAAAAATCAAAAAAAATTGTTAAGACCGTGTACCGCTGCCCGGAAGTTCTGCATCCCCTTCCCTGTGTTTTTCCTTTCCTTGTGCTCCCTGCCTTGCTATCCTTTTGCACTTGTTACCAGCTGCATAGTTACGTGTTTTGCACTATAATTCAACTTTGCATTGTTGATTGATCGTGCTAATCCTTGAACTTGAGTGCAGCCTACCCAGAACTCCACATAGTCCTACGACGAGCAGACTTTGTTTCTCTAGGCAATCGCTCCTCCAATCTTTCGCCGGTTCTATCTGTTGGTTGCAGCTCACCCCTATGTGCTTGGTAAGAACGGATAAGAAATTGATAACAGCACTACTGTGAGCGCCTGATCCACACCCTTGTTGTCGTAGGTTTTGCTTTGTGTTTGCGCTAACTATGGCAGGAGATGACGAACCGACGGATGCACAGCTGCGGGACGTGCGGACACAAGTTGATGGACTTGCCGCGGACATGAAGACACTGCATGAACGGCTTGATTCTATGACCACTTCATCGAACGAGCGGTTCGACCAGCTAGACCTCGCTCAGATGGCCACTAAGACCACGCTCGACGACATCGTGTCACGACTCGATACGTTGACCACGACGCTCACGGAGTTGCAGAAGGATTACGGTGGCGACACAGAGCAGGAAGATGGAGATCGCCGCGGTCGTGCCCGCCGTGTGGTACGCCGCCCACCTAATGACTCATTTGCTAAGATTAAATTTAAAATTCCATCTTTTAATGGCAAATATGATCCTGCTGCATATCTTGATTGGGAATTAGAGGTTGCACAGAAATTTTCATGCCATGATATTCCTGCTAATTCTCAAGTTAAAGCTGCTATTTGTGAATTTACTGTTTTTGCTTTAATTTGGTGGCGTGAATATAAAGAAAAACATCCCACTGCCACTCCCACCACTTGGCCTCAACTAAAAGCTGCTATGCGACACAGATTTGTGCCTTCCTATTATGCCCGAGATTTGCTTAATAAAATGCAGCGTTTTCAGCAAGGTCAACAATCGGTTGGGGAATATTACCAGGAACTACAAAAGGGTATGCTGCGTTGTAATTTGTTTGAAAAGGATGACGCTGCTATGGCACGTTTTCGCGGTGGTTTGAACCGAGAAATTCAGGATATACTTGATTATAAGGAATATTATGATATGACCACATTGTTTGAATATGCTTGCAAAGCTGAACATGAAGTGCTGGGACGCCGATCCAAGACATATACTAACTCTTTTGCAGGAAGGAGCCCGACATCCAGCTCAGCTCCTGCTCTTCCTGCACTATCCACCACTAGCACTACACCGCGCGAGAGGACGGCCAAACCTGCAGCATCCCCAGCCACAGGCGCTGTCCCTTCCACAGGACGTACACGGGATATTCAGTGCCATCGTTGCAAAGGATTTGGGCACGTGATTCGGGACTGCCCCAGCAAGCGTACCTTGATCATACGTGACAATGGTGAGTACTCTTCCGCTAGTGATTCCGAGGATACTCGACATACTATGTTTGCCACTGACCATGCAGATCATGAGGAGGTACATGTTGCTCCCGGCGATGCCGATAGGTATGAGAGTCTTGTTGCCCAGCGTGTTCTTAGTACACAGGTTGCCCAACCGGAGAACAATCAGCGACACACTCTATTCCATACTAAAGGCGTTGTACAAGAACGGTCGATTCGCATCATCATCGACAGTGGCAGCTGCAACAATTTGGCGAGTATAGCTTTGGTAGAGAAGTTATCCTTGCCCACTCGTAGGCACCCGAACCCATATCACATTCAATGGCTTAATGATGGTGCAAAATCAAAGTTACACGCTCGGTACGTGTCCCATTTTCCTTGGGCTCTTATTCTGATTATGCTGATTGCGATGTTATTCCTATGGAAGCATGCTCTCTATTACTTGGTAGACCGTGGCAATATGATACTGATAGTTTACATCATGGTCGTTCGAATCATTATTGTTTCATGTTTAAGGGTCAGAAAATAATTATACATCCCATGACCCCTGACCAAATTATAAAAGATGATCTTGCTCGGGCTACAAAAACTGCAAAGCAACTTGCACCTACACCATCCACCTCTGTTAATGCTGACATCAAGTTGCATGCTCCTGTGTTACTTGCTACACGTGCTGATTTTGATGATCTACGTGCTACTCACTTGCCCTGCTATGCTCTTGTATGTTCTAGTGTGCTCGTTTCCCCTTGATGACGCACCATCTTTGGATATTCCCCTTGCTGTTTCTAACCTTTTGCAGGAGTACGCTGATGTCTTTCCCAAGGACTTGCCACCGGGTCTTCCCCCGCTTCGTGGCATTGAACACCAGATCGACCTCATCCCCGGCGCCCAGCTTCCAAACCGCCCCCATACCGTACGAATCTGGATAAGACGAAGGAGATCCAGCGCTAGGTGCAGGCGTTGCTTGATAAGGGTTACATTCGTGAATCTCTTAGCCCTTGCTCAGTTCCTGTTTTACTTGTTCCAAAGAAAGATGGGTCATGGCGTATGTGTGTAGACTGTCGCGCTATTAATAACATCACCATTCGTTACCGATATCCTATACCACGCCTTGATGATATGCTAGATGAGCTTAGTGGTGCCATTATTTTCACTAAGATTGATTTGCGTACTGGTTACCATCAGATTCAAATGAAACTGGGTGATGAATGGAAAACGGCTTTTAAAACGAAGTTTGGGTTATATGAATGGTTGGTTATGCCGTTTGGATTGACTAATGCTCCAAGCACCTTTATGCGTTTGATGAACGAAGTTCTAAGGCCCTTCATAGGATTGTTTGTTGTTGTCTATTTTGATGATATCCTTATTTACAGCAAGACTATGGACGAGCATTTAGAACATCTGAGTGCTATTTTTGATGCGTTGCGTGCTGCCCGCTTATTTGGTAACGTGGAAAAATGCATCTTTTGCACACAACGTGTCTCGTTTCTTAGTTATGTTGTTACTCCACAGGGCATAGAGGTGGATAGCAGCAAGATTGATGCCATTCAGGAATGGCCTACACCGACGACGGTCACACAGATTCGGAGTTTTCTTGGACTTGCAGGCTTCTACCGCCGGTTCGTCCGTGATTTTAGCTCCATTGCAGCCCCGCTACATGAGCTTACAAAGAAAGGTGTGCCATTTGCTTGGGGCGACTCGCAGGAGGTAGCGTTCAACACTTTGAAAGATAAGTTAACACATGCTCCCCTCTTGCAATTGCCTGATTTTAATAAAGTGTTTGAGCTTGAATGTGATGCTAGCGGTATTGGGCTAGGTGCTGTTTTGTTACAAGAAGGAAAACCAGTTGCTTATTTCAGTGAAAAATTAAGCGGTGCTAGCCTGAGATATTCTACTTATGATAAGGAGCTTTATGCTTTAGTTCGCACTTTGCAAACATGGCAGCACTATCTTTGGCATCGCGAGTTTATAATTCATTCTGATCATGAGGCTTTGAAACATATTCGTACCCAAACAAATCTGAATCGTCGTCATGCTAACTGGGTAGAATTCATCGAGTCTTTCCCTTACATTATTAAACACAAGAACGGGAAGGAAAATGTCATTGCTGATGCGTTGTCTCGTAGATATACCATGCTTTCACCGTTAGATTTTAAAATTTTTGGCTTGCAAACTGTGAAGGATCAATATGTCAACGATGATGATTTTAAAGATGTTTTAATACATTGCATGCATGGCAGACCATCGGGCCAATTCCACATGCAGGATGGGTTCCTGTTTCGCGCTAACAAGCTGTGTATTCCAGCAAGCTCGGTTTGTCTTTTGTTGTTACAGGAAGCGCATGGAGGTGGTCTCATGGGACACTTTGGTGTCTACAAGACGCACGAGGTGCTGGCCGCACACTTCTTTTGGCCCCGGATGCGCCGTGATGTCGAGCGCCTTGTTGCACGCTGCACTACTTGTCAGAAAGCTAAGTCACGATTGAGCAACCATGGTTTGTATATGCCTTTACCTGTCCCTACGTCCCCTTGGCTTGATATTTCTATGGATTTTGTTTTGGGTTTGCCTCGAACTAAGAAGGGGAGGGATAGCATTTTTGTGGTTGTTGATAGATTCTCCAAAATGGCTCATTTTATACCTTGTCATACAACTGATGATGCTAGCAATGTTGCTGAATTGTTCTTTCGAGAGATTATTCGTTTGCATGGTATTCCGAATACAATAGTCTCCGATCGTGATGCTAAGTTTCTCAGTCATTTTTGGAGATCTCTTTGGAATAAATTGGGAACTAAATTGCTGTTTAGTACAACTTGTCACCCTCAAACTGATGGGCAAACTGAGGTGGTGAATAGAACTTTATCAACCATGCTTCGGGCTGTTTTAGACAAAAATTTGAGACGTTGGGAAGATTGCTTACCTCATATTGAATTTGCTTATAATCGTGCAACACATTCTTCTACGAAGATGTGCCCTTTTCAGATTGTTTATGGTTACATTCCTCGGGCACCTATTGATTTGTTTTTGCTTGATGCTGAGGACGCCCCACATATTGATGCTGTTGCACATGTTGAACAAATGATTGACCTCCATGAACAAACACACCAAAACATTGCTGCTGCTAATGCTAAGTATCAGGTTGCTGGTAGTAAAGGAAGAAAACATGTTACTTTTGCCCCTGGTGATATGGTTTGGTTGCATTTGACAAAGGATCGTTTTCCTACTTTGCGCCGTTCTAAATTGATGCCTCGTGCTGCTGGTCCTTTTAAGGTGCTAACCAAGATTAATGATAATGCTTACATCCTTGACCTACCTACAGAGTTTGGTGTTTCCACTAGCTTTAATCTTGCAGATTTGAAACCATATGTGGGCGAGGATGAGGAGTTGCCGTCGAGGACGACTTCAGTTCTAGAAGGGGAGGATGATGAGGACATCAACTACAACACAAGTACCTCTACACCAGCAGCACCTTTTCCAGCGCCACCAGATGCACCTCCTCCTCATGCGCCACCTTCTTCCTCATCTGGGCCAATCACTCGGGCCCGTGCAAGAGATCTAAACTTCGTCATGCTACTGAAGAATGAAGGCCCAGAAGCATAGACGCTGACCCAACTAAGGCCCTTGTGTGGGCGCCTAGGGCTGGCCGCCACTAGGGGCTGCGCCCCCTCCCTGGCCACCCTTCCCTAGGGCTGCGCCCCCTCTCTCTCCCTCTATTTAGATAGAGGCTTCATTTCTTTTCAGATTTGAGTTTTGTTTTACAATTAGCTTTAGCTACTCTTGAACACGCGCAAATCTGCGCTGTCCTCATGTATTTCAGGACTCCACCTTCGAGTGATAATTAGATTGCTCGCATCTCTTTCTTGTTCGTTCTTCGATTGCGGACAGGAAACGATCTTCGTGATCAGGCTGATCTTGCAACAACAAGGTCGGTAACCATAGGAAGTTGGTTCAGCGATTGCATTGGCGCTTCGGGCTCACTCGTCGTAGTCGTATCGTGAGGGTCATCTTCCACCAAGTCGAAATTATCCCCACTCACCGAAAGATCGGGCACTCCGACTTTATCACTTGACCAGCATGGTGGATGCACTCATCGGAGTCATCTAAGGCGCAGCATCTGCCATCTCAAACTTCCAGAGTAGATCCCTTGTATGCTTGCTCTGGTGGACGAAGGTACCCTGTGGAGTTTGCCAGGTACTCATCGGAGTCATCTGAGCCACAGCATCGGCCATCTCAAACTTCTGGAGTAGATCCCTCATGTGCTTGCTCTGGTGAATGATGGTACCCTATGGAGTCCACCTGATCTAGAGCTTCAGAAAGAACTAAAGTTCCCCCATCATGCTCATCTCGAACTCCTTCCTCATCTGCTCTAAAAACTTGCTCACAAGTGCATAAGAAGAGACACCAAAAATGATATCATCCCCGTATATCTGAACAATCAAACGGTCATTGCCATGTTTTTGCAAAAACAGAGTCTTGTCCACACTCCCTATCTCAAAACCCTTTGCAACTACGAATTTTCTAAGTCTCTCATACCAAGCCTGGGTAGATTGCTTCAGGCCATACAAAGCCTTCTGTAACTTGAACACTCGGTTAGGATATTTGGGATGCTCAAAGCATGGGGGTTGCCACACATAGACTTCTTCCTCTATATACCCATTCAGGAATGCACTCTTCACATCCATTTGGAACAGCTTGAACCCTTTCGAAGCTGCCAAAGCAAAAAGAATGTGAATGGCTTCTAATCTGGCTACTGGGGCAAAAGTCTCTTCATAATTTATTGCCTCTTTCTGGCAATAACCTTGAGCAACTAGCCTAGCCTTGTTTCTCACCACAAGTCCATCTTCTCCCTACTTGTTCTTAAACACCCACTTGGTACCTATAGGATTGCAGTGTGGTGGAGGCTCAACTAAAACCCAAACTTAGTTCCTCTCAAAGTTTTCTAGCTCCTCATGCATAGCATTGACCCAATTCCGATCAGACGTAGCGTGTCCAACATCATGGGGCTCAAAAGAAGCGAGAAATGTAGGGTGTGCAAAGACAACAAGAGAAGTGGGTCTGGATCTTGTATCTCTCATGTAGTTCACCGATGATGTTCCTCGAAGGGCTATCCCGCTGGACCATTTGAGACGGTGTAAGGAAAATGGCCTCATGTCCCATATTTCCATGGTTGTGTTTTAGTGAGTGATGGACAACCAACACTTGACTAATGAACTTGTCTAGATGCACATTCTCAGGTGTTTAGGTTTAAGGGATGATGAAGATGAAGAGTCGAAGGAAAGGCCCGAAGCGCCACCCCAAAGGGGGTTCCGCGTCCTGATCAACGGACGTGGGTTGAGGGGGAGCCGCCCCTCGCAGGTCTCATATGGTTTGTGAGGACCAGAAGGTATGGTCCACAAGACCATCCTTGGACTGAACCAACCTTCAGAGTGGAACAAGAATAGTACAGTTTACACAGACCATCCTTGGACCGTCCTAAATAACTCGAGGCTATGGACTTTGAATGATTTGCAGTGTACAATGGACCGTATAGTCTGGTCTCTATGGACCGTACCATGTCACGGACCAATGTACAGTGACGCAAGGATTCAGTGACTGTTGGAAAAGTGAATGGACTGGACGGTTTGGTCTATGGAAATAGCATAGACTGTATAGTACGGTCTACTCTGCGTCAGCAGCCCGTTGGAGCAACAGCTAGTTTGAGTTTACGTGCTATATAAGCCACCCCACCGGGCCATTTCAAGGAAGTTGGAGCCACTAAAATTGAGAGCAAGTGTAGAGGTGTATTCCAAGCATATCCATTACTTC
This sequence comes from Paspalum vaginatum, assembly GCA_030272315.1. Taxonomy (NCBI): domain Eukaryota; kingdom Viridiplantae; phylum Streptophyta; class Magnoliopsida; order Poales; family Poaceae; genus Paspalum; species Paspalum vaginatum. Next base: position 25,751,480 of record CM059015.1, on the reverse strand, counting down.
AACCACCATATGAGAGCTTAGTGCATATCCAAGCTAGGTTAGAGCTTAAAGAGAGTGAGCTTGCAAGCTCTTCTTGAGAGTAGCTCCTGCGTGAGCTAGAGGAGAAGTCTTGGCTATGGCCAAGACACTTGTACTCATTGCTAGACGCCTCTTTCTTGGTGTGGAGTGGTGGCGACAACTTGTGCGGGGACGAGGAGACCCTACAAACTCTGTAGTGAAGCATCCGGTGCCGTGTGACCGAGATAGATGGTGGCGGTGGCCAAGCCTTGGTGGTTTTGTGGCACTTAGCCTTTACTTGCCGGGAGCCTTTGTGGCGAGCGCAAGACGATGATCGGGAGAGTCTTGGTGCCCGAATTGGATTTTGCCTTCGGTGGTGAGCCCATGGTTGTAGCCCTTAGTGGTGAACAACGTTAAATCCTCATGTCTTCTCGGGAGTTTGCATCCCCTTGCCCTTACCTCTTTCCTTACTGCATTTACGTTTCTGCATTTACTCTCTTGTGTGCCTTTAGCTTTGCTAGTTAGTTTGATTAGGTTTGTCTCTAGGTTGCAAGTCTTTTGGGTAAGTTAGAGAGGGTATAGATAAACCTTAGGCTTAACTAGCATGTGTAGGGTGAAATAGGTTTATCTTATGCACTAGATAGCCCTAGGTTTTAGATGAGCAATTCACGACCCAATTCACCGCTTCCCCCTCCTGGGTCAGATACCCTAGCACGTTGCTTTCAAACAGCTGTGGCTTGGAGGTCACCTCCCCTATGTCGTCAGTGGGCCCTGCAACATGTACTGGTGGATCTTCTAGTGGTTGCTCCCAAGTAGTCGAAGGAGAAGGTAATGGAGCTCCTTCTTCATCCTCTAAAAGTCAAGCAGCAAGTTCTGGAGCTCCAACAGGCGCAGTATCACCAGGAACACCTCCATCTTCTTCCTCATCTACTTCAAAGATGGTAGTATCTAACTTAGCATCACCAACAAGCTCAAAGCTAGGGGTTGTGCAAGGAATGGTTTCGTCAAAGGTAACTTCACAAGTTTCAACAATCCTATTGGAGTCCAAGAGCCAAACGTGGTATCTACACGAGTGCATGGCATAGCCAAGAAAAACTCTATCAGAACTATGATGTTCAAACTTGTCCAAGTTCCCCTGCTTGACCACAAAGTACCTATAGCCAAACACCCGTAGGTGGCTCACTTTTGGCTGCCGCCCAAACCGCAACTCATATGAGGTCTTATGGTGAAGAGCTCGGAGAAAAATGCGATTGGAAACATAGCATGCGGTGTTAATCGCTTCAGCCTAGAATTTTCTAGGAGTCCTATGCTCATCGAGCATTGTCCTAGCCCTCTCAACAAGGGTCTGATTCTTGCGTTCAACCACACCATTCTGCTGGGGGACATATGGGGACAAAAATTGGTGTTCACGACCTTCACTATGGCAAAAGGCTTTGATAAGATCATTCTTGAACTCAGAGCCATCACTACGTATAGCTCACATGGCATGATTGGATTCGTTTCGCACCCTCAAAATCAAGTCATGAACAAACTCAAAAGCCTCATCTTTCGATTCCATGAAATGCACCCAGGACTAGTGAGAAAAGTGGTCCACGATCACAAGAACAGACCACTTCCCACCAACACTGCCTCACCCGAGCAGGACCAACTGTGTCCATGTGAAGAAGCTCTTTAGGGTGAGCCATAATCACCTGATGCACAGGTGTGTGGGAAGTAGCAGCCATCTTCCCGCAGTGACAAGGATGACACACAAGGTCATACTCACTCGTCAACTTAGGCAATCCACGGATTAAGTCAAGTGATCTAAGTTTTGCAAGCAAATCAAAGCTCAAATGACCTAGCCTCCTATGCCACTTCCACAAACACCGAGAAGGACCAGTGAAGCTCGAGAAATCAACATGGAAAACATTCCCAAAAGGCAAAATAGGGCAAACAAGATCTTCTCGAGCATCCAAAACACGCAAAAAAACCTTTCTTGAAATGAACCTCATAATCTTCATCAAGAAGTTAGTGAAACAGAGAGAAGGTTGTAACCAAGGTTAGCAACCAAAGCAACATCCTTCAGAACAAAATGCTCAGAAACTGAAATAGGGCCATCACCTTTCACCTTACCTGTACCTTTATCCCCAAAAATTATGTGCTTGCTGGAGCTCACTAGGGTGAGACTGGAGAACCATTTGTGATTGCTGGTCATGTGGTGTGAATAACAAGAATCCATGAGCCATATGTTCTCCATGCTTCCATCCTGCATCATTAACGGTTCATGGAGTGAGCATATGGTCCAACACTGGGGTTAGGTAAAAACAAGTAAACTAGTGTTGAGCCATTTGCTCAAGAGAAGGGTTAGCAAAATCATAGTCAAACATCCCAAAACCCCTATCCTACACAAACCGAGACTGTCAGTCACCATGTCTAGGAAAGTGTGGTCCGTCGTAGCTCACAAATAATGAGGAGGACCCAAGTCGTACTACTCACTACCCGGTGCCCTACTAGGAAAGTGTCCACCACTTGGAGCACCGCGAGGAAGTGGTCTCCCTCACCTCCTCCTACATGACGTGCATGCCAAGGTACTACATCAGGCCTACTACCCTGGTAGTACCTATCCTTGTTCCTCCACTCCACCTCTCTACGCTCATCCCTCAACCTATGGCAGCAAAACTCCACTAAGTGACCCTCCCTATGGCTTAGTCACACACATACCTCTTGGGTAGACCACCCTTAGGTTGGTTCTGGTTCTTAGGCTGCCTCTTTTGTTAAGGATTTGGCTTAGGAGGAGCATTCCTCTTAGCCCCTTGCTTGGAACTCTCAGGAGGTGAGTCAACAGCGTTCCTTTTAGGAAGAGTGTCAAGTGGGTTCCTCACTTCGCTAGGCTTGGGAGTCCACACCGATGCCGATTCCTTCAGTCGATCTCAATCAAGAACCACTCGACTGACTTCGCAACCAATCGGTTGATTAGCGTAGGAGTCATAGCAACGCCTCTACAGTATCCACACGTGTGGGAAGGCGATGCCGAGTTTTAGCGTGATAACACTGTTGACGTTTCTTAGCCTACTGAAATAATTCCGCAAGCACACGGAAAAATGTTGTTGCTTTTCACCTAAGAGTATTCAAGGGTACCGAAATCCACGAGGAACGAGGAGTAACTCAACGTAGCAGATAGAACCGAATAGTAAAACTAGCAATTGTAAAGATAAATAACAGAGCAAAGTAGGATCACTACTTTAAATATAACAACTTAACTTTACTAAATGAACTAGTACTCTACCGAATAGTAAAACTAGCAATTGTAAAGATAAATAAAGGAGCAAAGTAGGATCACTACTTTAAATCGAACAACTTAACTTTACTAAATGAACTAGTACTCTGCTTAACAGGTTTAGTTGGACACCGAGACTGTAGAACCACTACCGAGCACCAGAGTGCTGATAACCCAGACAAGGAAGACGGGCACTACAAGACTTAGCTATGCGTCAATGACAACTATCCGAATGACAGGGTTGGACGACACAGGACACACAGTAGCTGTCAGCAGCTAGGACTACCAACCAAATATGTGTGGGACAAGACACCTTCCAGTGTAAACTCTAGTCTAGACACCACGCCTACACGGTCGAGTTTACAACTAAACTGGTTCGAGGCCAGATAAGCAAGCACAATTGTATAGCTAAACTAAACAGAGCACACTGGGCACCCGTAAGCTACTAAACAGAGATTGTGTATGTAAATAAAGTAAGTATGAAATAATTAAAGCAAAGAGCAAGGAACTTTACTCAATCCTAGAAATAGAGCAATAATTCCTCTGAGATTAAGAGCTAAGAAATAGAATGCCAAAGGGAATTCCAACTCCTTCATTCTACACCTCACTACTCTCTCTTGAGTCTCTTTACAATGCCAAGGGTGGCTTCACTACTATACTCTACACACAACTACACAACCACACTATTCCTCTATTGATCCACCACACTCTACAAGTGACCTCCTGTGGGGTATTTATAGCTAGGAAGTGAAGGGGGGTACTTGTAGGTGTGTTAAGGTCAGTAGCTGAGGTAAGTCAGTGGCTGAGCAGCCACGTGGGAGGCCGGGCAGCCATGTAGGTGGCCGGGTGGCCAATGACGTGGCCGGACGGCCATTAGATCCACCGCTTCACTTGATCCATCAGTTAATTTTGCTTCCCTAAGGTCGGTGGCGGTTACTTTAGTCGATGCACGTGCAAAATGGTTAAAACGCATGGCTGGGCGGCCATGGTAATGGCTGGGTGGCCATGTGTTTCTCCCATATTGGCTGCAATGTTGATCTATTGGATTGTGATCCTTGTGTCATGGCCTTCTGACTCTTGGATTCATTGGATTCTTGGTTGCATAGTTGGATTTGAATTCATTTGTGTTATTTTACATGCAGGTTGAAGGTCGTGTCGAAATGGCTTCGTGGCATGGCCGAGCGGCCAACGGGGTGGTCGGGCGGCATCACTGTTGGCCTGTAAGACTACTTGGGTCCTTGGGCTGTTGGGCTTGGCCGGGCGGCCCCCTGGTATGGTCGGGCGGCCATGTTGAATGGCTGGGCGGCCATGGTTGATGGCCACACGGCCCTAGAATTCTGGCCCTGTGGCTCTGATGGCCAGGCGGCCATGATATGTGGTCAGGCGGCCATGCAAGATGGCCGGGCGGCCATGTAACTCTGCATGGCTGCCTCTCCCTTGCCACTTTGCCTCTATTTTGGTTATTCCTTCAATATTTGGATGTGATAGGCTCCTGCATCAACTTTTGTATACAACTTGTGGAACCAGTTAGTAATACATGAAAACTTGATAAATTATGCCCTCGAACATGAAATTTTGGTGGTCAAAGTGGGTTTTATGGACGCCAACACCCCCCACACTTAAACCTTTGCTCATCCTCGAGCAAAGAGTAGAATTCAACATAAGTGGGAAAGGCATAACATCAGCATCCACTATAGCAAGCACAAAGTCATTTCCAATTATTTCACCTTGCCTAGGATTTCAAAAGTGTCTACACTTTGGCTTTGGAATGTTGAAGCATGGAACAATAATATCATAGTCAACTTCAGGTTCCCATAACACATGAGTAAAGAGGTTTTTAGAACTTTTTAAAAGCTGGGCATGCCAACTCTTCTTATCTCAAGACGAACTCTCAGTCACCCAAAGGACAAAGTGTCCTTGCCAAATTCTGGCACTCTTCACCTTCTATACTACCAAGGCTTTTTGTGGAGCTAAGGTGGTTGGGATAATGAGGCTTTCCCACAATGTTTATATTGTTGAATCAAACCAAGTGTCAAGAAAGAATTCATAATCAAGTGAGATTTGGCCAACTGCAAGTGTAGTGTAGGGATTTGTCTCTTGCAGGTGCTTTATTTGAATCCCATGTTTGAGTAGAGGGCATGGAGTTCTTCTTTTCTTTTCTTTCCTTTTTTTTCATATATACTTTCTTTTACTTTTTTCTCTCCCTTTTTTTTGAATCTCTATGCCTCTCTTTCTTTCAGACGAAACTTGAATGGGGTCATTGACATTTTGTTGCACACCTTTTTGAGAGACTTTATTTTATGAAACGTGCATGTGAAGGCCGAAACTCTCAGTTGATTCGAACTCTTGTGATGGCACAAGGTTTGATAAGACTTAAAACAATCAAGGAAGCAAGAGAGTACATGTTTTATTTTTTTATATATTTGTGGCACTGGTAGGACAAAGGATAGGAACTTGAGATCATTCAAGATGGAGCCCTCTTTTTATTTTACAAATAAAATTCTTACTCATGTAGGGGGGGTTCCTTTTAGTTTTCTCCAATCATCTCATATCACAAGAATCAACAAACTAAACTCAAGTGGTTCCCTAATCATGATGGTATCCAAAGGTAAGGTTACTCCAGCATAGGAAATAAAATGGTGCAAGCACAAGTTAAATGTGACATTATGAACAAGTAGAGCATGATTCCATAAAGTTCATGTGCAAAGCGCACAATTGAGAGGTATGCAGAATGTAAGGAGACGTTTCTAACCTCCAAGTGCGGGTTCGAGCTGAGAGTGGGCCAACCGGCCCATAACCATGGCCTGGCGGCCTGCCTGATGCCCAAGCAACCAGCCTGATGGCCAGGTGGCCACACCTTTCATGCATTCGATCCGTGCGCTTGTTTATATCTATTGTAGGAGCCTCAGGGGGACGTGATAGGGCTGCGCGACCTATTTTTTTGTAAAAAATGATGGCCGGGCGGCCATGAGTTTTCGCCAAACCCCTTGAAAATTTATGAGTAGTGTGGTAGTGCCTTGTTTGTCTTGTTTCTCAGTGTCTATTCTGCAGGGTCAGTGACAGGAGGATAAATGGCTTTGCAAATTCTATCCAAACTCATTGTTGAAAGGGAAACTATCCTACCTTTATTGAATGAAATAAAATTATAGGCGCTTGATACAAATAAAGAGATTAAACAAAGGAAACTATTGAGAGCCAATGGACCGGCTCCATTGCCTCTGGAGTGATGAGTGATTGTCAACAGTAGCAAGATCCAGAAGGACTTGGGCACAAGACCTCCGATGGACAGGAGGCCCTCCGATGGACTGGAGGTAGAGGAAAGTCCTCCGAAGGACTGGAGGCACGCTCGGCATCTGTCGGCCATGGGAGTTCGGTATACGAAGGAGCGGCATGGCAACGGTAGGAGTAAGTCCTCCGAAGGATTGCGAGGTGCCCCGATGGACAGGGGATGCCGGGCGCCACCGCGGCGCTCCAAACCGAATGCGTGGCGCGAAGGCGTGCGAGGGAGGCTTTGGCGGCTTCGGCTCAAACCGGTCACCCAAGCTACCCAAGCCTTGGTGAGCTGGGCCATGACTCGCCAAGATAGAGAAGATGGGCCAAATCCGGCCCAAGCGGAGACTTCCTAAAGTTTCCCGGTTTCTGACTTCAAAACCGGGGGCGGATCGCGGATTGGACTACTGGCCACGTGGAGAGCATCCGAGGATTGCGTGGAACTTACGAAGATCAAGACTTCATCGTGGTCGTCCGTCCCGAAATATCCTGTAATCTTTCTTTTGAGTCCTTAGGGTTTGTCTAGCTTGAGGGACCTAAGTGCAAAACTGTCTAAAAAGCACTCGGGTATAAATAGGTCCAAGGCAGGTCTTTAGAGGGGCTCTTGGCTGCTAGGATTAGTCTTCACTTGGTGATTTTCGTCCTTAAGCTTTGAGCTCCATTGTTAGGGAGGTTAGAGTAGGATTTAGCTTCCTAATCTTGAGGGAAGGTGAGGGTGGTTGCTTGGGATAAATTTCTGCTTGTATGCTGAATCTTTAGACCTATCTTGGGCACTTAATCGAAGAAAATTCGTGCAGCAACCTTGTGTTCTTCTCCTCCCTCTCTCTCTCTTTGGTTTTTGGGTTCAATCCTTGGCTTTTGGGTGTTTTTGTTGGCCAAGCTTGAATCCCTTTCCTTGCTGATGTTCTGGACTTGCTAGGACACGGAGATCATGACTTAGTTCATCTCAATCCTGCTGGATTGCCACGAGCAAGCCTCTTTTGTGTTTTCCCCTTTCTTTCCCAAGGATGGCCATTTCACAAGATCTGAAATTCCCGCTGATTCCGTGGTTACCTTGAGTTGATCTTTTGGGAATAGCTTTGAAATAGGGTCCAGATAACCTGTGCAAAATTTCATGAAGTTTGGACAAGGTTGGATCAAGTTTGGATTTGAAAACGTCTTTTCTGCGACCCTACCGGACAATTCGGCAGAGGCCACCGGACAGTCCGGTTCCACCGGATAGTCCGGCAGTGCCCACCGGATAGTCCGGCGTGAGGCACTGTCCGGGCCGTCCCACCGGACTATCCGGCATCAGGCACCGTATAGTCCGGTCCCACGGGACAGTTCGGTGCTGACTACCGGACAGTCCGGTCCTGCCAGAGAGCTGCTGTGTTTTTCTCAGTTTGGTTTTTGCGCTGTGATTTTGTTTCGGATTTTTGCATTCCTCCTTTAAGACCATTCTCTTTGCTTACTGTGAGTCAGTGAGACGCACCTCGGTGCGGTGAGTGTCTTGTGGCGGTTATTGCAAAATTCGTTGCTCCGCTGTCATTCTTGTTCGGATCTTGAGCTTTCTTGCATTGGTATGTATCCTCACAGTGGACGGCACCCTTGAGCTGCTAGGCACGTATCTGTTCAGTGGACGGTGCTTAGTTTCGGTTACCACTTGGGGGTTTGTGATTTTGTGATTTCAAGTGCTCCTATTCACCCCCCCTCTAGTCGCATGTCTCGGTCCTACAATTGGTATCAGAGCCGGTTAGGTTTCTTCATACCTTTATCGGTGAGAAACCAGTAGCGACTATGACTCTCTCCGGGAAGATTCCGGTCCTTGGTTCCGATGGCTACTCCTACTGGAAGGGTAGGATGAGAGCTTTTTTGCTTAGCGAGGGCCAGGACATATGGGATGCTACTCAGAGTGCGAACTTTGTGGTGCTTCCAGTTGCCCAGCGCACCACCCCAGCGATTGTGGCTCAGCATGAGGCGAACGCCAAAGCTGTTAACTTTCTCTTCTCAGGACTTGGTCTAGTTGATTATGAGAAAGTGAGCCATCTTGAGACTGCCCGTCAGATCTGGTCCCTGCTGAGTGCACACCATGAGGCCACTGCTACTATCAAGGGGCGTCTTGTTGAGACTTATAGGCGCGAATATGAAAATTTCATTTAGAAGCCTGGTGAGTCCATTGATGACTTGTTTGGTCATTTTCAATCGATCATCAACAAGTTGCGCGTTAACTCCAGCCCTGAGAGGATCCCATACACCGACCATCAGCAGGCTGTCAAGTTGCTGTATGCGTTGGACAGGAAGGTATGGGAGATCAAGGTTAACTCGATCATCGAGTCTGAGACCTATGACACAATTGGAGTGGAGACTCTTTACAGCAAGCTCAAGGCCATAGAGGTGGATTACAAGTTGAGAGATTCTCTCGCTTGTACTAGCTCCAAGAGCCTGGCCTTAGCTTCTCCCTCCAGTGAGGCCGTTTCTAACCCCCAGCTTCACAACTTTTCGTTTTCTGCTCTTATGTCTGTTACAGAGGAGCAGATGGCGTCACTTGGGGATGATGAGCTTTGCATGGTGTCTAGCCGCTTTCAGCGCGCCTATGACAACCGGATGAGCAAGAAGAGGGGCGAGAGGCCCAAGTGCTTCGAGTGCGGAGAGGTCGGCCACTTCATTGCCGAATGCCCAAACAAGAATAACGACTACTACAAGAAGGGCAAGAGCCACTCCCACGACTCCAACAAGTACCACTCCGGCAAGCGTGACCACACCAAGCACTGATCCGACAAGATCAAGAACTTTCGGAAGGCTTTCAAGAGCTACCAGAAGGACAACCGGAAGCGGGACAAGGCCTTCTTTGCCGAGCTTGGTGGTCTGTGTGGCGGATCATCTTCCTTCTCCTCGTCTTCGTCAAGCTCAAGCGATGAGGAGATCGTCACCAAGCAGGACAAGAGGAGGGACCAAGGCAGTCCAGCTGGACTCTGCTTCATCTCCACCAAGTCCAAGCGCAAGCACAAGATGCACTAGAGATCCTTTTGCTCCATGGCGCTTGAGGACAAGGACGACAAGGGCAACGACAATGACTCCTCCGATGAAGAGGTAACTCCTGAACAAGCTGAAATTCTTGAGATGTTGGAGGCAAATAGTCGTGAGTTGAAAGCCTAGGATAGGTTGTTGGAGAAGGTAGCCAAGAAGCTGCAGAAGCAGAAAGCCAAGTTGGCTGATGCTTTAGCTGAGATAAAGAAGCTGAAGAGTGTGTCAGCCGAGCCTAGTGAGGCTGAGTGTCCTACCTGTGAGACTTTGATGAGAGATCTCTATGAGCAGAAGAGCAAGTATGCTCATCAGGTAGAGGAGATGGATAGGCTGAAGGTAGAGTTAGGCAAGCTCCAGTCTAAACTAGATGAGCCTATTTTGAGTGATTTGCCTGAGTGTGAGATGTGCCCCCACCTAGCTAGTTGACATAGCTGAGCTGAAAGTGAGGTGTGAGGGACAGCTCAAGGAGTTGGAGGAGCTTAGGGCTAGACCCACACCTTTGGGTGTGTGCATGGTCTGTCCTACCTTGGAGAGTGAGCTTGTGCAGGTGAGAGCTGACCCTGAGATGCTTTCAGCATCCCCTGACACCTGTGAGAACTGTCTCACTCTGAGGTTGATGTTGGTGGATAGGGATGCCACCATTAAGAAGTTAGAGAAGTCCGCTTTCCCTATTCCCTCTCTAGACTGCCCTACTTGTGCTGACCAGACTTTAGTTCTGAAGGATCTGAGAGAGGAGAAACAGACTTTGGTTGATGAGAACAACCGGTTGAGAGAGGTGCTCAGTTGGATGTATGCTAGAGAGCCCCAACTTAGGATGATCTTGGAGAGCACCAAGAGAGCTGAGGGTAACATGAGCGGACTTGGGTTAGGAGAGTGCAGTACTTCAGGTGAGAAGAAGACTTCCCCAATTAAGCTTAAGACTGCCTCACCTCAGCCTAGCCCTACTGTCGATGGGGTTTACCATGAGCCTCTTAAGGCTGCCCCGAAGAAGCAGTTCTGACACCCAAGCCCTCACAGGCTAAGCTGGACTGAGTAGTGACTGAGATTCTCAAGCCTCCAATGAGCAAGGAGAGAGTCCAGCAGCCTGTTCCACCCAAGGCTACTCCACCTAAGCCCAAGGCTCAGCCTAAACCCACTCCCAAGAGGCCTGTCTACCACTGTGACTTTTGCCGGAGGAATGGCCACTAGGAGGAGTTTTGCTTCAGGAGGAAGCGAGGAGAGGCAAGAGAGAGCCTGGGGGAACCAGGATCAGTTCTACCAAGGTGGTAGGCAGGATCCTCCCCGTCGCGGTGAGATGAGAGACCGCTTTGCTGGTGTCAGAGGAGGCGGCTTTCAGGCCCGTGTTCCTAGTGGAGAGAGACGCTTTCCCGGTCGAGCTCCTAGTCGTTTTCAGCGTGGCCATGGATCTTCTGACCGAGGCTTTGGAGGTAGAGGGTTTGAGAGCTCACGCTTTAGACGTCGTGGGTACCCAGGTAGACGTGATGCTTACTTTGACTGTGTTTACCCCACTTTTGAGTAGATGGCTCGGCACTGGTTCAGCAGTTACACTAATCCCAGTGCTGGACCATTTGCTCACTCTCGCTTTCCTTGATTTTGCAGGATCGAGGCCTGGAGGACAAATGGATCATGGACTCCGGCTGCTCTAGGCACATGACAGGGAACCGCAGATGGTTCTCCAGCCTCAACCCCGTGAGCACCAAGGAGTACATCACATTCGAGGATAATGGTCAAGGTAAAGTGTTGGGTGTTGGTTCTGTTGCTCTTTCTGGCAAGCTTTCCCTAAGAGAAGTTGCTTTGGTGAGAAATTTGGGGTTCAATTTGGTTTCTGTCTCGCAACTTCTCAAGGAAGGGTTTGAGGTTCGTTTTAAGGAGGGTTCTTCTTGTGTGCTTGATGCTAAGGAAAACCTTGTTTGTCGGATTTTGCCCTTTGGGCAGGTTTTTAAGGTTGACCTTGCATCTGTTTTTGGCCGTCCTCTGTGTTTGGTTGCTAGTCCTTCTGCTGATATTTGGAAGTGGCATAGGAGACTTGGCCATTTGAGTTTTGATCTGCTAGCCAGGTTGAGCTCGATGGATCTGATCCGAGGATTGCCTAATTTGAAAGCAGAAAAGGACTTAGTATGCCACCCCTGTCGTCATGGCAAGATGGTTGCCGCTTCTCATGCACCTGTCAATCAGGTGATGACCTCTTACTCGGGTGAGCTGCTACATATGGACACGGTTGGTCCTGCTCGGGTACAGTCGGTCAGTGGGAAGTGGTATGTGCTTGTAGTTGTGGATGACTTTTCTCGCTATTCGTGGGTGTTTTTCATGGAATTCAAAGATGAAGCTTTTGGTTTTGTTCGGGATCTAGGTCTTGAGGTTAAGGAATGAGAGTCATAAAGCCGTGAGGGCTATCCGCAGCGACAATGGCGCAGAATTTCGTAACTCTCGTTTCGAAACCTTTTGTCGTGACCTTGGTCTTGATCACCAATTCTCATCTTCTTATACCCCACCGCAGAACGGTGTTGTGGAACGAAAGAACCGCACACTTGTAGAGATGGCGTGGACGATGCTTGATGAGCATAGGACTCCGCGACGCTTTTGGGCTGAGGCTATGAATACGGCCTGTTACATCGCCAACCGCATTTTCCTACGGGCTTTCTGGGGAAAGACTTCGTACGAGCTACGGTTTGGTAGGCAACCTAGCGTCAAGCACCTGCGTGTATTTGGCTGCAGATGCTTTGTGCTCAAAAAAGGGGGGCATTTGGACAAATTTGAATCTCACTGCTTGGATGGTATTTTTCTTGGGTACGCCTCTAGGCTCTAGGGCATATAGAGTGTGGATCCTTGATACTAGACATGTGGTTGAGACTTGTGAAGTTTCCTTTGATGAATCTATGCCTTGCACAACCCCTGCATTTGAGCTTTCAGGTGATGATGAAGAAGGCGCTCGGCGAAGTAGATGCTGGTGATGCAGGAGCCACTGCACCGGCTGCAGCTCCTGCCCCCTCTGCTACGAGCTCTGAAGATGAAGGAGGACCCTTGCCTACGGCTTCCTCCTCACTCCCCCGACCACAAGCTCGAGCAGAGGTTGGCCCCGCTGAGGACGCAGGGGAGGTGACCTCCGAGATTGTTCCATCTCGGCAGGTCCAGTGGGATCACCCTCTAGACAGGATGATTGGAGATCTACACCAGCGTGTCACACACTCTTCGGTTAACTCTCTGGCCTTTTTCTGTCACTCCGCATTTGTTGCTTCTTTCGAACCCCGGGATGTGTCACATGCATTATTTGATCCTAGTTGGGTGAACGCCATGCATGAGGAGTTGGAGAACTTTGAGAGAAACCATGTCTGGGATTTAGTTGAACCTCCACCAAACTGCCACCCAATAGGAACCAAGTGGGTTTTCAAGAACAAACAGGGTGAGGATGGGATGGTTGTGGGGAACAAAGCGAGATTGGTTGCCCAGGGTTTCTGTCAGAAGGAGGGGATAGATTATGAGGAAACCTTTGCTCCTGTAGCTCGTTTAGAGGCTATTAGGATTTTGCTTGCCTTTGCTGCCTCTAAAGGCTTCAAATTGCAGCAGATGGATGTCGAGTCAGCTTTTCTAAACGGTTACATAGAGGAGGAGGTATATGTGAAGCAACCTCTTGGTTTTGAGATTGCCAAGTTTCCAGACCAGGTGTATAAGTTGAGAAAAGCCCTCTAAGGTCTGAAGCAAGCTCCAAGAGCTTGGTATGCTAGGTTGAAAGCCTTTTTGCTCAAGTCTGGTTTTGTGATGGGTTTAGTAGACAAGACCTTGTTTCTGTTGAGTCGTGGCGGTGACACCCTTCTAGTTCAGATATATGTTGATGACATTATCTTTGGTGGTTCATCTCACGCTTTGGTGTCTAAGTTTGCTGAACAGATGAGCAGTGAATTCGAGATGAGTCTCATGGGTGAGCTTCAGTTCTTTCTCAGGCTTCAGATCAAGCAAGGCCCACAAGGAACCTTTGTCCATCAAGCCAAGTACACGAAGGACATTCTGAGGAAGTTTGACATGGGAGAGCTCAAGCCCATGGCGACTCCCATGTCAACACAGACGGCTCTTGATGCTGGTGAAGGAGGGGAGGTGGTGGACCAAAGAGAGTACCGAGGGATGATAGGCTCACTTTTGTGCCTGACGGCGACTTAGGCCGGACATTCAGTTCGCCGTCTGCCTCTGTGCGCGTTTTCTGGCCTCACCAAGGCTATCACATCGTCAAGCGGTGAAGCGCATCTTCAGGTACCTGAAATACACTCCTGAGCTTGGACTTTGGTTCTCTTCAGCTTCGTTGCTCTCTCTTAGAGGGTAGTCGGATGCTGACTTTGCGGGTTGTCGGATGGAGCATAAGTCTACTTCCGGCACCTGCCAATTTCTCGGTTCTTCTCTTGTATCTTGGTCCTCACGCAAGCAATCTAGCGTAGCCACTTCCACCACAAAAGCTGAATACATTGCTGCTGCTAGTTGCTGCTCTCAGCTGCTTTGGATGAAGTCCACCTTGAGCGACTTTGGTCTCAGTTTTAGAAAGATCCCTCTCCTAGTAGACTCTACTTCTGCTATTTCTGTAGCTAAGAACCCCGTCCTGCACTCCAGAACCAAACACATAGACGTGAGGTTTCACTTCTTGAGAGATCACAAGGAGAAGGGAGATACAGACTTGATCCATGTAGAGACTGAGAACTAGTTGGCCGATATCTTCACCAAGCCCTTAGACCTGAGCATACTTGCTCGCTTGCGTGGGGAGCTTGGTGTTTGTTACCCCTTTTAGGTTGGGGTAACTTTGGTATAGTTTATGTTTTGCTTTGTTTTTCCTTCTTTGCTTCTCTTTGCTTTTCTTGCATTTTGTCACATACCATGCATTGCATTGTAACATATGCATTTTCACTTTCACTAGCACTAGAGCTCTTCTGGTATGACAAGTTAGTACTTGCTTGTGCTAGATTGTACAGTTGCTTGCATGATCATGGTTGGCTAAGCTCCTTGAATCTGTCTAATATCTTTTGTGAGCTCAGTCACTTTTGTTTCTTCAAAATCAAAAACCATGATCACCACTTGACTTGGCTACCTAGCATGTGTAGGAATGTTGAATGCTATGCTATCTTTTCATGCTTGGATATGCTAGTTGTATGCCTGTGTCACACTGATGGCTAAGCATTTATGGCACCTTGTCCAAATCTAAAATTTGAATGAATGTGGTTTACAAGTGGTGTCCTATGAGCTAAATTGAAAAGATCCAGGAGGGTTCACTTGTCACACTGATCTAGTTTGAGATAGCTTGCCTTTGCACTTTGGCATGAACTTGGACTAGGCTGTGTATGACTAAAACCTTGTCTTAAGCTTCTGATGGTTTTCTGAACCTAGGCTTGGCATTGGTTGGTAAGAAGTGGCAACGACAAGTGAATAACCCCTGGCACATGATCTGATTTGCTTGAAGTTCAAAATTGCTAAATCTGAAATTTGCAAGTCTCTAAACTGCTTATGGCCTGTTGTAGATGCCTTGGTTGAGAGTAGCACACCTTGTATGTTTTGCTAGCATCTTGCTGTTCATGCCTATCTTGCTAGATGCTATTCATGTTGGTGATACTCTCTTTTCAACAACCCTGTAAAACATGCTCCTGTTTTGTATAAGATAGATTCATTTGAGCTTGTTTGCATGCTTCCTTGCCCTCACTTGCTTTGTATGCTAGAACTTGTATTTACTAGCTTTTTCATCCCTATTGAGCTCTTCATGGTACACTTCATGCATTTCATGCCATGTTTTGAGGGGGAGTTATCCATATCTGGGGGAGTTGAGTTCTATGAACCCTTGATGTGTGCATTGTCAACAAGGGGGAGAGATGTTGAACAAAGGGGGAGGACTTTGTAGAGATCTAGTTGAGGGGGAGTTTGAGTTCTTAGCATGCTCTTGCATCGGTGTGTTGTGCCTTTTGCCTCTTTCTGGAGGAGCCGATGTTTTGCCTTAGCATCACTGTGTTGAGCCAGTTTGCCTATTTCTTGAGGGGTCATGCTTTAGTTTGATCGACTGCGTTGAGTGGTTTCCTTGTCTTAGGGGTTCGATCTTTGACTTTGTTTTTTGTTGTCTCAATTTGCCCTTTTCTGCCAGTATTTGGTGTTTGGGCATCTTGAGCAACTTCTTCTTTTTCTTCTTTCTTTTCGGTTTTACGTTTTTCCTTTTGTCTTTGTTCTATTTCAGGTTACAGGTTGAAGGTGTTGACAATGCACTCATCAAGCGGGAGATTGAGAGCCAATGGACCGGCTCCATTGCCTCTGGAGTGATGAGTGATAGTCAACAGTAGCAAGACCTAGAAGGACTTGGGCACAAGACCTCCGATGGACAGGAGGCCCTCCGATGGACTGGAGGTAGAGGAAAGTCCTCCGAAGGACTGGAGGCACGCTCGGCGTCTGTCGACCATGGGAGTTCAGTATACGGAGGAGCGGCACGGTGACGGTAGGAGTAAGTCCTCCGAAGGACTGTGAGGCGCCACCGTGGTGCTCCAACCCGAATGGGTGGCGCAAAGGCGTGCGAGGGAGGCTTTGGCGGCTTCGGCTCAAAACCGTCAACCAAGCTACCCAAGCCTTGGTGAGTTGGGCCATGACTCGCCAAGATAGAGAAGATGGGCCAAATCCGGCCCAGGCGGAGACTTCCTAAAGTTTCCCGGTTTCTGACTTCAAAACCGGGGCGGATCGCGGATTGGACTACTGGCCACGTGGAGAGCATCCGAGGATTGCGTGGAACTTACGAAGATCAAGACTTCATCGTGGTCGTCCGTCACGAAATATCCTGTAATCTTTCTTTTGAGTCCTTAGGGTTTGTCTAGCTTGAGGGACCTAAGTGCAAAACTGTCTAAAAAGCACTCGGGTATAAATAGGTCCAAGGCAGGTCTTTAGAGGGGCTCTTGGCTGCTAGGATTAGTCTTCACTTGGTGATTTTCGTCCTTAAGCTTTGAGCTCCATTGTTAGGGAGGTTAGAGTAGGATTTAGCTTCCTAATCTTGAGGGAAGGTGAGGGTGGTTGCTTGGGATGAATTTCTGCTTGTATGCTGAATCTTTAGACCTATCTTGGGCACTTAATCGAAGAAAATTCGTGCAGCAACCTTGTGTTCTTCTCCTCCCTCTCTCTCTCTTTGGTTTTTGGGTTCAATCCTTGGCTTTTGGGTGTTTTTGTTGGCCAAGCTTGAATCCCTTTCCTTGCTGATGTTCTGGACTTGCTAGGACATGGAGATCATGACTTAGTTCATCTCAATCCTGCTGGATTGCCACGAGCAAGCCTCTTTTGTGTTTTCCCCTTTCTTTCCCAAGGATGGCCATTTCACAAGATCTAAATTCCCGCTGATTCCGCGGTTACCTTGAGTTGATCTTTTGGGAATAGCTTTGAAATAGGGTCCAGATAACCTGTGCAAAATTTCGTGAAGTTTGGACAAGGTTGGATCCAATTTGGATTTGAAAACGTCTTTTCTGCGACCCTACCGGACAATCCGGCAGAGGCCACCGGACAGTCCGGTTCCACCGGATAGTCCAGCAGTGCTCACCGGACACTCCAGCGTGAGGCACTGTCCGGGCCGTGCCACCGGACAGTCCCGCATCAGGCACCGGATAGCCCGGTCCCACCGGACAGTCCGGTCCTGCCAGAGAGCTGCTGTGTTCTTCTCAGTTTGGTTTTTCCGCTGTGATTTTGTTTCGGATTTTTGCATACCTCCTTTAAGACCATTTGTTGTGGCGGTTATTGCAAAATTCGTTGCTCTGCTGTCATTCTTGTTCGGATCTTGAGCTTTCTTGCATTGGTGCGTATCCTCACAGTGGACGGCACCCTTGCGCTGCTAGGCACGTATCTATTCAATGGACGCTGCTTAGTTTCGGTTACCACTTGGGGGTTTGTGATTTTGTGATTTCAAGTGCTCCTATTCACCCCCCCTCTATTGGCACGTCTCAGTCCTACAACTATTCAACCTTAGAATTTAAAACCTAAAACTAAAGTGCCTATGATAACTGGACACATTGGGCATCTAAGGCATGGGTGGATTATAGAGCTAAGGATCCCCACATGTGTCCACAAGGTGGGAAACTTTGGCAGTTAGTCCTTTCCTAAGGACATCAACTTTGTCATCTATTTCCATCCGCCAAAGCTCGCCTTCAGCGCAGTGCTCTACTAAGTTCTAGAGTTTTACCTTGAGCGCTACGATCTCCTCCTCGAGGGCCACCACCATTTCCTTTTCTTCATCGGAAGAATCTTCAAAACGACCTGGTGGTCCTCTAATTGGAGGTGGTTTGGACAGCCAGTTCACCGTCCTTCTTGGTGGTGTAGAGTCGATGGACTCATCTATGGAGGTGCCCGGTACAAGAGCCCTAGGTGTGAGCACCTTCCCATAACCCATCGCGGTTTTCACACCGCAGAGGGTGTGGGTGGATGCACCAAGCATGTCCGGTCCGCTAGATGGCTTGGAGCCCTCCTCTTGGAAGAGGCTCTTTACATACTTCACCGGGGTAAGAACTCTAGTGGTTGGGCAAGGAGATGGGCGTGCAACCTTCTTTGCGATCGCCCTCATTGGAGAGAGAACATGTGCCATCCTTTCCACACTGTGGGAACTATTAGGGGAAGCTGGACGACCATCACGATGTGGCCGGGCAGCCACGGGGGGAGGGTGCCATGGCCGGGCCCATGGCCGAGCAGCCATGAGGAGTTGCTAGGCGGCCATGGGAACCAAGCACCATCGGCTAGGTGACCTCCAGATGAGTCTTTTAGGGCTTTCCTCCATGGGTAAGGACTGCAGGCACCATAGGGAACCTTCAGACGCTGGAATGTAGGTGGCGATGGTGTCAGAAGTGATGGAGATGATGGCTTTGCCATTGCTTGGAGGAGTGAGGGGTGCTATGGCTAGTTTCAGGGTGGATGATGAAGGTGGAGAAGAAGACGGCTTTCCCTTCCTTAAAACATCAGAAAAACTCCTTCTCATCCACTCAACAGCCTCGAAGATGTTGGATCGACGCTCCAAACTTCAAATTTTGAGTTTTGGCAGCTGGGCGGCTTTGGGGGATGGCCGGACGGCCGTGGCCTTGGCCAGGCGGCCATACCTTAGGGCTGGACGGCCAGGCCCATGGCTGGCCGGCCATGCCAACATGGTCTAGGCAAGCCACATGTTGGGGTTGCCTTTGTAGGTGAGCTATGGATCTATTTTTCGAAGGTGGGACGTTAGTTTTGTTGAGATTTTCAGCAAAAGGTGAGTTTTGGATAGAATTTAAAGGGGGAAGAGTGGTAGTGTACATGGCTTCTTTTAAGGTCTAAGCTCGACCATGGACATGTGATCATACTACATCATTTAGTTTGAAGACGTCCATTTCTTCGAGCTGAGGCATTCCGGGCTCCAGAAAAACCTTAAGGTGTTATCCATTAGCCTTAAAAATTCTTCCGTGATCGTCGTGGAGGGTGACGGCGCCGTGATCGGCAACTTCAAGGACTGTGAACGGTCCTTCCAACTTACTTCTAAGCTTCCCATGACTAGATAAATGAATGTGGGAATTAAAGAGTAATACCTTATCTTCTGGTTTGAATGTCTTGGTCTCGAGTCGCTTATCATGCCATCTTTTTGTGCGCTCTTTGTATAGCTTGCTGTGGTATGCCTGCTCCCTCCATTCTTCCAGCTCAGCCAGTTGAATTTGCCTTATCACGCCTGTTGACTAGAGATCCATGTTCCACCTCTTCACCGCCAAGTGTGATTTGAATTTGAGTTCCACTGGAAGATGACAAGTCTTGGTGTACACCATTTGGTATGGTATCATGCCAATGAGAGTTTTGTATGCTATACGGTATGCCCAAAGAGCATCAGGTATCTTGGATACCCATTCTTTTCTCATAGCCTTGATAGTTTTCTGCAGTATATTCTTGATTTGTTTGTTGGATGTCTCAGCCTCGCCACTTGTCCGTGGATAGTTAGGAGTGGCGACATGATGGTCCACACCGATGTCAGCGAGACACTTCTTGAAGCGCTTGTCAATGAAGTAGGTGCCTCAATCACTGATGATGACCCATGGCACTCCAAATCGAGGAAAGATGGTCTCTTAGAACATCTTGATGGAGTGTCTTGAGTCCGCTGCAAGACATGGCATTGCCTCTACCCATTTTGATACATAGTCTATTACGACGAGAATGTACTCCTTATCTCCTTTCTTGGGAAAAGGTCCCTTGAAATCTATGCCCCATACATTGAATATGTCAAGTTGCAGATTGCTCATGAGTGGCATAGCATATCTTGGATTTATGTTCCCTTCGCGCTGGCACATTGGACAACATCATACGAACTCTTTTGTGTCCTCATACATAGTGGGCCAATAGAACCCTCTGCTAGATTTTTGCATGAGTCCGATAAGCCCCATAGTGACCTCCGTAAGAGGATGCATGACATCTACCAAGGACTTGCGGTGCTTCACAAGCTGGAATGCAGTGACGTAGGGGTCCGTCTGCGCAGAGTTTGTATAGGTAGGGGTCATCCTAGCGATAGAATCGGCTGTCGTGGGCCAATTTTCACTTGTCTGCTCCTTCAAGGACATAGCCGGCAACTATGTAGTTCACCAGATTAGCAAACCATGGTTGGGCTATTATCACCTTTAAGAGTTGATCATCTCTCTTGTAGTCTTCGATTGGCAAGGGCGATGTTTCTTCAAATTTCATTCATGATAGATGATCTGCAACTGAATTCTCTACTCCCTTTTTATCTCTTATCTCAATGTCGAATTCTTGGAGTAGCAGCACCCACCAGATCAGTCATGGCTTTGCACCTTTTTTGGTGAGGAGGTATTTGAGAGCTGCATGAGCTGTGTAGATTATGACCTTCGACCCTACCAAGTATGATCTGAAGTTGTCAATTGCAAATACCAGTGCTAGTAATTCTTTCTCGGTAGTTGAGTGATTCAGCTGCAGGCCAGTGAGCGTCTTGCGTGCATATGACATGGCATGATTCTTTTGATCTTTGCTCTTACCCAATACTGCTCCAACTGCATAATCGCTACGATCACACATGATTTTGAATGCTAAGTTCCAATCAGGTGGTTGAATAAGTGGGGCTGAGACCAGTGCCTTCTTGAGCATGTGAAAAGCTTCAAGACAGTCCTCATCAAACATGATGGGTAGGTCCTTAGCTAGCAAATTGTTTAGAGGCCGGGCTATCTGGGAGAAATTTTTGATAAATCTCCTATAAAACCCTGCATGGCCTAAGAAGCTTCGGATAGCCTTGATGTTGGTGGGGGGAGTAGTTGTTCAATGACCTCAATCTTTGCACGATCTACCTCTATGCCTCTTTTAGAGATTCTGTGTCCCAATACGATTCCTTTGCTAACCATGAAGTGACACATCTGCCAGCTTAAGACAAGATCAACTTCTTTGCACCGTTGAAGAACTTTCTCAAGATTCTCCAAACATCCATCAAAACTCTTGCCATAAATAGAGAAATCATCCATAAATACTTCCATGATGTTCTCGATGAATTCAGAGAAGATTGCCATCATGAACTGCTAGAATGATGCCAGAGGATTGCATAGCTCGAATAACATTCGCCTGTATGCAAAAGTTCCGTATGGGCATGTGAAAGTGGTCTTACTCTGGTCCTCTTGGTGAATCAGAATCCAGTGGTAGCCAGAGTAGCCATCGAGGTAGTGGAAGAAGGAATGTTTGGCCAGTCTTTCTAACATTTCATCAATGAAGGGAAGAGGAAATTGATCTTTCCCAGGGGTGGTGTTGAGTTTTCGGTGATTGATGCACATCCTCCAACTGGTGACAGTTCTCTATGGAATTAATTCGTTGTTCTGATTTTTGACAACTGTCATCGCTCCCTTCTTTGGTACTACTTGAACTGGACTGACCCATTCGCTGTCACTCATGGGGTAGATAATTCCCACGTGTAGTAGTTTTAATACTTCCTTCTTGACTACCTCTTTCATCACTTTGTTAAGTTAGTGTTGGGGTTCCCTTCTTGGTTTGTGATCAACCTCCATAGGGATGCGATGAGTGCACAGGCTGGGACTGATTCCTTTCAATCCTAAAGTGAGTATTCAAGCACGGTTCTATACTTCTCCAGAACTAAAATTAATCGCCAGCTTTTCACTCTCTGTCATCTTGTCACTGATGATCACCGGTGTGTCGTCATCCCTGTGGAGGAAGGCGTACTTCAGGCCAGGCGGTAGTTGCTTTAGTTCTATTTTTGGAGCTTCGGGCCATAGTGATTCACCTAGTTCTTCGAACTCACATGGCTCATCTACTACACTGAAGTCACTAAAAGAATCTTCCTCTAGGCTATCCTGACCTGTTTCCTCAAGTGAAAGGCTCATCGCTTCCTCTAGGCTTTGGCTCAGTTTTAGCATTGAGTGATCTATCGATGTTTATATTAAATTCCTCATTGCCAAGCTGAAGCTGCAGTCTCCCTCTGTATACATCTGAGCTAGTGAGGGCAACAATTGGGATCCCAACCACAATCAACGGTGTGGATCCCTCGGGAATGTCGAAGACGTGGAAGTCCAAGAACACCTGAGTATGCCGCAAGTTTGTTGGAATTACCCATAGAACACCTTCGCACCTCAAATATCCACTATTTTCCCATTGCAGACGCATAGCGGATCATGATAGTGGTTGTGTTGGGTAGTAGTAGTCCATGACGTGCTTAGGGATTATATTGACTCCTACCCTGGGGTTGTATATATTATCTTGCGGTTGAAGCCTTGATACTTGACCAAGGATGATGCTGGGGTCTGGATAAAGTTTGATTGTTTTTGTGTCTAGACGTCATTCCTCTAGCCATTCCTGATTAATAGCTGTAGAAAGCCAGAGTAGGTCCTCCTTCACATGTTCTTTTTGATCTAGTAGGACATATGCTGGTTTGGAGGTCCTGGTGAAGCGTCAGTCTCCTTTAGGCAACCGAGAGGCGTCACTAAAGTCCATTAATATCTTGTCCTCGAAAGAGAACGAAGGTGCTGACGGAGGAACCGTCAAGGCTAAACTGACCCCCTCAGTTTGCCGTGACGATGGTTCTGGGATTTCCTCGATTTGAGGGGGCGATGGTGGAGTTGGATGATCGGATTGGTCTTGTTCTTTGTTGGTGTTGGGCTGAGGTGGCTTTTGTGATGTGGAGGTTGTTCTTCTAAAGCATCATGGTTAGAGGCCTTCTCGAAAATTTTGTCGAGAATTTTCCTTTCCTCAGTAGCTATTAGATGTCAGAATGATCCTCCAGATGCCAAGTCAAGGCAGAGGTCAGCACCAAGCAAGAGACCGCGGATGAAGTGCTGCATCAACATTGACTTCGGAATAGCCAAATCTGGCCCTGAGGAGACCAGTCGTGTGAAGCGAGCCCAAGCTGCCCCTAAATATTCTCGATCTCTTTGTCAAAAAGAGAGGACTTCACAACATAGATTGACAACCTTCTTCAGCAAAAAGAAACGAAGACAGAAGTTGCCTTTTAATGTCTCCCAACTCCCTTCTACCTGACCAACTGTCTGCTTGCACTAGATTTTCGCCTCCCCCATTAGTGAAAATGGGAAAAGCAACCATCGAAGTGTTTCACTATACATTCCTGAGATAACCAAACAGCTGCATAACTGCTCGAACTCCTAGAGGTGTGAGTAGGGACATTCTGATTCCAATGCTGTGAATGATTGATCTCGAACCATGGCTATCAAGCCGGGATGTAGCTGATAGCCTTATGTGGTGATTGGTGTCAATGATGATGGAGGCTCCAAATAATCACCCTTTGGAGTAGGCATGGAATCCATATGGTGGTTTGTGGTATTTGGTGGGGATATATGTGGTATGGACGGCCTAGGTTCTATTTGACTTAGCTACCCTTCCCCGGCAACGGAGCCAAAAAAGCTTGTTGGCATTTCTTAGCCTATTGAAATAATTCCGCAAGCGCACAGAAATACATTGTAGCTTTTGAACAAAGAGTATTCCAGGGTATCGAAATCCACGAGGAACGAGGAGTAACTAAATATAGCAAATAGAACCGAACAGTAAAACCAGCAATTGTAAAGATAAATAATAGAGCAGAGCATGAACACTACTTTAAATATAACAACTTAACTTTACTAAACTAACTAGTACTCTTCTTAATAGGTTTACTTGGACACCGAGGCTGTAGAACCACCTCTGGGTGGCGGGCCCTACAGGACTCAACTATGCGTCAATGACAATTATCTGAACGACGTGGTTGGACTACATAGGACACACACCCGCTGTCACTAAGGTGGGACTACCAACCAAAGCTACATGGGACAAGACACCTTCCACGGTGAACTGTAGTCTAGACACCACGCCTACACGGCCAAGTTTACTACTAAACTGGTTCGAGGCCAGATAAGCAAGCACAACTGTATAGCTAAACTAAATAGAGCACACCGGGCACCCGTAAGCTACTAAGCTGAGACTGAATATGTAAATAAAGTAAGTATGAAATAATTAATGCAGAGACCAAGGAACTTTACTCAATCCTAGAAATAGAGCAATAATTCCTCTGTGATTAAGAGCTCAGAAATAGAATGCCAAAGAGAATTCCAACTCCTTCACTCTACACCATCACTACTCTCTCTTGTGACATAGGTGGCCCTCTTTACAATGCCAAAGGTGGCTTCACTACTATACTCTACACACAACTACACAACCACACTATTACTCTATTGATCCACCACACTCTACAAGTGACCTCCCGGGGAGTATTTATAGCTAGGAAGTGAAGAGGGTACTTGTAGGTGTGTTAAGGTCGGTAGTTGATGTAAGTAAGTGGCCGAGTAGCCATGTGGAAGGCCGGGCAGCCATGTAGGTGGCCAGGCGGCCATCCGATCCATCCGATGCACGTGGAGTCAGTGCATGTGCAAAATGATTAAAACGCCTTGCCGAGTGACCAAGGTAATGGCCGGGCGGCCACGTGTTTCTCCCATATTGGCTGCAATGTTGATCTCTTGGATTGCGATCCTTGTGTCATGGCCTTCTGACTCTTGGATTCATTGGATTCTTGGTTGCACGGTTGCATTTGACTTTATTTGTGTTACTTTGCTTGCGGGTTGAAGGCCATGTCAAAATGGCTCTGTGGAATGGCCCAGCGGCCAAGGGGGTGGCCAGGCGGCCATCACCTTTTGGCTGCAAGACTGCCTGGGCCCCTGGGCTGCTGGGCTTGGCCAGGAGGCCACCTAGTATGGCCGAGCGGCAATGTTGAATGGTCCGGCAGCCATGGTTGATGGCCGCGCGGCCATAGAATTCTGGCCCTGTGCCCCTGAGATTCAAGCGGCCATGATAGGTGGCCGGGCAGCCATGCAACTCTGCATGGTAGGCTCTCCCTTGTCACTTTGCCTCTATTTTGGTCATACCATCGATATTTGGATGTGACAAGTTCCTGCATCAACTTTTGTAGACAACTCATGGAACAGGTTAGTAATACATGAATACTTGATAAATTATGCCCTCAAAATTGAAATTTTGGTGGTCTAAGTGGGTTTTATCGACCACCAAGAAGCACCACAAACTTGGCAGAGGATCTTGAGAGATTGGACTAGGGCATAGCTAGGGTTTTGTGGAAACCTTTTCTGCGATGGCTCTCACTAAAACCGATGCCTAGAGCTGTGCACTCTCATGCATATATATATAGTCTCAGCTAATAGGCTCTAGCCACGTAAAGGCCCATTAGGATTCTAATTGCTTGCGGCTCAAGTATCTGAGTCCCGACAAAAGTCTAACTGCGCATACCATATGCGAGCTTCCGAGCTAGATTTGATGGGTTGAGTCCCAAACGGACTCAGGATCATCTCATGCCAGAGTCGATATGACTCGAAGTCAGACCTGCACATTGCCACGCGGGCACATCTCCATCAATCTCCAACTTGCCTAGAGGCAATATCCTAGTGTCCAAGTCCCCTAAGTGTGTAACCCTATAGGTTCTCATCGCAAGGCGAGATTTGTGCCACCCTTGTTTAATAGTTCGACTAATTTCACTCGGCAACGGTGGATTACTAGACTAACCATTAGTCCCAAATGTGTTCCACCATTAACCAAATAGCATGGCCATGCATTTTCTAATCCAGCCACATCGAGAGGCCCAGAGGCAATCTCTCCCGTTACGTAGGAGGGGCAAATTCCATCTTAATCCACTCACATCCCAATCCATGTTTCGCAAATGCACCCGAAAGTTACTTTTATAACTACCCAGTTATGGAATAGCGTTTGGTAACCCCTAAGTACACCACTACGCACAATGAGAAACAATGGTGATCTCAAGTCAAAGGGTTTAGTGGGTATATCACTCGAGAGTGCTTGATGGCACATACAAGCGTAACATTCCCAGCAACGTCTTGGAGTGAGTCAATCTAACAACATGTTCACTTACATCTGTCCATATCATTGATTTGAAATCCAATATCTATGATCCGTAAGACATGATCATCAATCAATCCATGTGCTACCCTGTATCATTACTGTCCTACATAAATAGTGTAGGCTAGGGATCATTTAGAACATGACATTTAAACAAGAGTCTCTCAAACGAGTCACATAATCATTGATCCATTGTTTACAACAACATGTCCAAGGAAACAAAGATGAATAACATTTATTCGAAATTAAACATAACAAATTCTCATCCAACATACACTAGAGTCAACTCAGGTATCCAATACCTATTGCTTTCTTGTGTGCCTCAAACTTGGATTGTGGGAGAGGCTTCGTTAACAGATCGGATACATTTCGATCCATGTGCACTTTACATATCTTCACATCACCTCTATCAATTATCTCTCTAATCAGGTGATATCGCCTGAGTATATGTTTGGATTTTTGGTGTGACCTAGGTTCCTTAGCTTGTCCAGTGCCACCAATATTATCACAGAAATGGTCCAATGGGCATGAAGCACTCGAAAAAACACCCACCTAAGAAACAAACCTTTTGATCCAAACTGCCTCATTTGCAGCTTCTGAAGCTGCAATGTACTCAGCTTATGTTGCAAAATTGGCCTACCGTATCTTGCTTGGAACTCTTCCAACTAACTGCTCCAACGTTGAGGCAGAATACGAATCTGGCTTGCGATCGGCTGTCGTCTTTGTCTGTTTGGAAACCAGCATCGGTGTAACACATTACAACGAGCTCTTCCTCACCTCCAAACACTAGAAACAGCATTCTTAGTCCTTCACAAGTACTTAAGGATATTCTTTACAGCTATCCAGTGACCTTCACCTGGACACGATTGATATCGGCTCATAACACTAAGAGCAAAGGAGACATCTAGGTGAGTACATGATGGATCTAATTGAGGAGGCATACAGGATCTCACTCATCCTCTTTTGATCATCAGTAGTTGATGGACACTGAGTCTTGCTCAAGATCGTGCTAGGTGACATGGGCAAGAAACCTTTCTTGGAATCATGCATGTTGAACCGTTTCAACACCTTGTCGATATATGTACTTTGGTTTAATCTAATTAAGCACTTAAATCTATCTCTATAGATCTTTATGCCCAAGATGTAAGCTACTTCTCTTAAGTTCTTCATTGAGAAACTCTTTCTCAATGAGTCCTTCATAGCTTCCAGTATAGGAATGTCATTTCTGATCAACAATATGTCATCTACATATAAGACCAAAAAGATGAGTGTGCTCCCACTGACCTTCTTGTATACACAAGGTTCTGCTATGTTCTTGATGAAACCAAACCCTTTGACGACTTCATCAAAACGTAGATTCCAACTCTGAGATGCTTGCTTGTGTCCATAAATGGACTTCAAAAGCTTGCATACCTTCCCAGCATTCTCTGGATTGACAAAACCTTCAGGCTGTGTCATGTACACATCCTCACTTAGGTTTCCATTAAGGAAAGCCGTTTTGACATCAATTTGCCACACCTCATAGTCATGATATGCGGCAATCCCTAGGAGGTTCCAGGATAGACTTTAGCATAGCTACATGCAAAAATCATAATCAACACCTTGAATTTGACGAAACACTTTTGCCACAAGACGTGCTTTATAGATGTGAACATTTCCATCGGTGTCTTTCTTTTTCTTGAAAGCCCACTCGCACTCGATAGGTTGCACCTCATCAAGCGGCTCAACCAAGTTCCAAACCAGGTTGTCCGCCATGGATTTCAACTCGGATCGCATGGCCTCTAGCCATTTCTCAGAGTTAGGTCCCATCACAGCTTCTTTGCAAGTCTTAGGTTCATCGTTGTGCCATTTGTGACCTATGCGGGGATAATGGTGTGTCAACTAGAGTGCTCAACATTTCACTCATCCTGTTGGAAAGCAGTTGGATCAGACCATTCCCAGTGTTTCTTGAACCTCTTTGAGTTGCAACTGGTTCCAACTGGTTTCATCTTTCAAGAGAAACTCTTTCTCCAAAAAGACACCATTCTGGGCAACAAACACTTTTGCTTCCTCCCGGTTATAAAAATAATATCCTTTGGTTTCCCTAGGATAGCCCACAAAGTAGCATTTGTCTGACTTAGGATGGAGCTTATCAGACGTCAAACAGTTTGACATAAGCCTCGCAACCCCAAATCTTAAGGAAAGACAACCTAGGACTCTTCCCAGTCCATATCTCATATGGTGTCTTCTCCACAGACTTCGATGGAACTCGATTCAATGTAAAATTAACACAGTAGTTTCTAGAGCATAACTCCAAAAGGACAATGAAAGATTGGTCTGACTCATCACGGACCTCACCATGTCCAACAAGGTTTGGTTCCTCCTCGTGGAGACACCATTCCATTGAGGTGTTCAAGGTGGAGTCAGGTGTGGAACAATTCCACAACTCTTGAGATGGTCATTATACTCTTGGCTCAGATATTCTCCACCACTATTCGATCGTAGGAATTTTATCATCTTGCCTGAGTGGTTCTGTACTTCATTCTGATACTGTGTGAACCATTCAAATGACTCGGACTTATGTCGCATTAAGTAGATATAGCCATATTTACTGAATTCATTAGTAAAAGTAATGGAATACTGAAAACCTCCTCTAGCAATAGAGCTCATTGGATGGCATACGATCAGTATGTACAAGAGCCAATAACTCAGACGCCCTCTCACCTTGACCAGTGAAGGGTGTATTTGTCATCTTGCTAAGTAAACAAGATTCACATGTCTCAAATGATTCATAATCAAATGAGTCACGTAGTCAATCTTTATTTAGCTTCTCTACACGTTTCTTGTTAATATTGCCCAAACGACAATGCCAGATAAAAGCAGGATTCAAACCACTCGGCTTGAGTCATTTAGCATTAATGTTAAAAATCGGCTCATCCTCAAGATGAAGAACATACAACCCATTCACTAATGGACAATGTGCATGGAGCATGTTATTCAATAAATAGAATGACACTTGTTCATTATTGTTATCTCATAACCGCCATCTTCCGCTAAACATGACAAGGATGTAATGTTTTGCTCAATCTAAAATAACATAACAATTATTTAACTCCATCACTAATCCTGAAGGAAGCGACAAGTGATATGTGCTGACTGCCAACACAGCAACCTTTGCTCTGTAGTTAACGCACATGTCCAACTCGCCCTTTGCAAAATGTCTAGTCTGTTTTAGTCCCTGCAATGAGTTGCAGGTATGAACCATCGACCTAATATCAAATAGCCATGATACACTAGAAGAAATTGCAAGATTAATTTCAATAACATTAATACCTGAAGCAGAAGTCTCACTTCCCAATAGTGGAAGCACAGTGGAAGCACTTGTCCGAGGGAGGGGGACCAGCCTTACGCTTAGCATCAAGCTTCGGCTTTTAGATCCTATCATCAGCCTTACCTTTTCCCTTGCCCTTGCACTTCATCTTCTTGCTATCCCGTTGGAGCATCATCACATGATTTGAGGTTTTCTTGATGCCATCCTCGGCAGTTTTAAGCATCCCATGCAACTCGGTTAGAGTCTTATCCAAGCTGTTCATATGATAATTCATAATCAATGCATCTAAACTAGGAGGCAGAGACTGGAGGATCACATCCGTCGCAAGCTCTGGATCAAACTTAATACCAAGCCTATTGAGAGCCTTGATGTGATCAATCATCTTGATCACATGAGGACTGACTGGAATCCCTTCAGCTAGCTTACAACTGAAGACAGCCTTTGAGGTGTGATACCTCTCGACTCTTGCTTGGTTCTCAAACATGCCATGGAGTCCTTCAATCATATTGTAGGCATCCGAGTCCTCATATTGCTTCTGAAGCTCAGGGGACATAGTGGCAAGCATAAGACATCCAACATCAAGGGAGTCGTTGTAGTGCTTCTCAAAAGCTATGCACTCAGCTGCAGTAGCACCATTCTCAAGATCCTCAGGATAGGGCTGCTCGAGAACATATCTCTTTTTCTCTTGCTTGAGCACAATTCTCAAGTTTCGATACCAATTGGTAAAGTTTATTCCAGACAACTTCTCATTATCCAGAATAGATCGCAAATTAAAGCCAGAATTCGGAGCAGGATTAGCGGCCATGATCAACTACAACAGGAAGTAAATATGCAAAGATTTAGCACAATGTTTTATGTAGATCATTCATTAAAGACTTTAACAAAAGATACTCCCACTATATGTTTGCAATCATATCCCCTTCCACGACACATAGTGGATGAGATCCACATTTATCTAAGCCTCTAGTGAGCTTTGGCATCAAAGCTAGAAACTTAGCAAAACCTGTAGACAACAATTATCAATCACATCCTATGTGACTCTCGTTTGTTGGGCGACATCATATGTGAAGTCATCCAACGCCATGCCCAAGGCCCAAATATGATTTGATAGCCTTGTCAAGCAAACCAACCCCATATGCGTGGATGTCCGACATCCACCCTATTTGATTAAGATAATTGAAGGCACCCAGCTTTGGCAAACCCACCAAACAACGATCGAAATCATTGGAAGGGAATCAATAATTCTTGAATTTTTCTAAGGGAATCTATTATAACACATCTAATGCAAGAAAGAATAGGCAGTGATAACAAAAACTATGGACCATAGATAGAATCTATGATAACTTATCAGGTTGATCCAATCAAGCCGAGTGCAAGTTACATCCATGCCGACTGCATCGGCTCATCCAGTGAACTAGTACGCGGAGCCTGTAATAGATCTAGTCTGTTACCATCGATCCATCCAATGAATAGATACATAGAGCCTATAATAGAGTATCATGGAGTCACAACAGATCTAATCTACTATGGTAATAGATCGAATCTATTACATTAATCTAGATCAAAACCCCTGATACCGCTGTAGGGTTATGTGCAGGCTACCATAGCATGAAAACGTTTTTCATCTACCGTGTAAAACATAGGAACACGTACAAGCAAGAGATCAAAGATTGTTACCACTAGGAGCGCAGTGCTAGCGGAAGACGAGTTGAGGCAGCCGAGTGCCAAGTCGCACACACCGGGTCAATGCAGTGAGACGAGCCGATGCCGATTCCTCCAGTCGATCTCGATCATGAACCACTCGGCCGACTTTGCAACCAGTCGGTTGACCAGCTTAGATGTCGTAGCAATGCCTCTACAGTATCCACACGTGCGGGAATGCGACACCGAGTTCTAGCGTGCTAGCACCACGAACTCGCCAGAGGATCTTGAGAGATTAGACTAGGGCACGGCTAGGGTTTCGCGAAAAACCTTTTCTGTGATGGCTCTTACTAAAACTGATGCCTTGAGCCGCACCCTCTCATGCATTTATATATAGTCTCCACTAATGGGCTTTAGCCACTTAAAAGCCCATTAGGATTCTAATTGCTTGCGAATCAAGTATCCAAGTCCAGATAGAGGTCTAACTGTGCATACCATATGCGAGCTTCCAAGCCAGACCTGATCGGTCATGTCCCGATCAGACTCAGCATCAGCTCATGCCAGAGCTGATACGACTCAGAGTCAGACCTGGATATTGCCACGCGGGCACATCTCCATAACTTCTGGTTGTGATTGACAAACTCCTTATTGTTGAAGACTGACCACTTCTTCTTGTCACCCTTGTATTTGCTCTTCTTCTTATCAAAGTTGTAATCGTTCTTGTGCTTGTAGTAACCCTTGCCGGCGGAGTACTTCTCATGATCTCTCCTCTGGGGCAGTCGGCGATGAAGTGGTCCACCTTCCCGTACTCGTAGCATTGGAGCTTGTCACCTCTTCTGTGGCTTATCCTATTGGAGTAGAGATGATGGAATTTGTTGGACAACAGGCACAACTTTTCATCATCAAGGGCCTCTAGCTCCTCCTCTGTGGCTAAAATCAAAGATGACGCATAGCCAACATAAGGATTAAGGTTAGCACCACCACCAACACTTGGGCCAGACATAAGAGCTAGGCTCTTGGGAGTTGTTCCACTCATCCTGGCTCATGCCTGAGTGTCAACCTCCAAAGCCTTTCACTTGCTATAGAGCTCGTCTGTGGAAAGGGTCTCATAGCCAGCTGAGTTGACTATAGACACTTTATTCAGTTGCTAAATACTCATATCCAGAGGATAGAGAAGCTTTGCAACCTTGCTCATGGTCATCGTAAGGCAACACCCCATTTCTTGCATTCGCACGGATCTTGTTCACAATCGATTGAAAACGACTAAACATTCCGTCGATGCTCTCACCAGGTTGCTGGGAGCAGTTCTCATACTCTCTCTTGTGCACCTCAAACAACCTAGCTTTGACGTGACTAGTCTCCTCATGGAAGTTACTGAGGGTAGTCTAGATCTCATGGGCAGTCTTCAAGTTCACACTCTATCAAACTCAGGACGGCACAAGGCAGTAAGCAGGAACTTCCTTGCCATGTTGTTTGCTTCATGATCCCAATGTTGATATTGGGTAAGACAGTTCTCTATCACTCGGAACCAGCATCCTGACAAATATCCTAGATGGACGAATGTTGGCTCTGAAGGAATGCAGACATAATCTGCTTCCAGAATGAAGAAATCTGAGCCATCGAACCATGGAATCTTGCAAAAGGACTAATCCATCGTCACCTCTCTGTGGATCTAGAGCTGGTTAAGGTATAGAAGACCCTAACTTGGCTCTGATGCTAATTGAGGACTAGAAGAGCGACCTAGAGGGAGGTGAATAGGCCGATGCCTAAAAACTTGCAACCAAAAAATCCTCTCTTCTCCTTTGTGCAAGGTTGCATAGCTAAGGCAAGCTACCAACCCTAGGACACTCAGAAGAAAGCCACTCGGAAGCACACAAAAACGCTCAAACGCCAATTGAAAACAACGTGAAATGTGCCTAAAACAGAGCCACTAGATGGTACTGTGGTGAACCACCGGATGTTCTGGGCTGACATAAACTACAGGCTGGGAAAACCACAAGAACCGATCCAAAACTTGACCAAATGGACTTCAAACTTTAACAATCTTTGTGAGGACCTTGTCTAATCCCTGGAGAAGCTTTTCGCAACAGATCAAGGGCTTAGCCCAAGGAATTCTCCACGGGTCTAAGATTCCTCGATGTGAAGTCCACAAGGCAAGAAGAAAAGAACTAGGGGCTACCCTTGGAGCTCGAGATTTGGCTCTCCAAAACCACAATCTCTCCAAGTCCTAGCAGTCCAAAACACAAAAATAAAGATCTCAAGCTTGGTCAAGCACAAACACGCCAAAAAACTAGGGAACCAAGATCAAAAGCCAATCAAGAGAAGGGGAAACAACCACACACACAATGAGTTGCATGAAATCCATTTATTAATGGCCCAAAGGGGTCTCAAATTCGGATTACAAGATGGGGATTCGATTACCCAAGCAGCCACCCACTTCCTACCCTCTAAAAGTGAACAAGATCTCTCAAACCTCACTAATCTTGTTGCTCTTTACTTGGTAGCGAAAATAGGACTCTAACCCTAGCCCTAAACAATGTCTCAACCAACCAAGAGAGGTGGCTAAGGGCAGCCAACCTCTAATTTATACTACAGCTATATTGCCCTTAGGAAGTTTTGCACTTGAACCTCTATATTACAGACTCTGACACTAATGAGGCCCATAGGGGCTAGAATAGACCGCTATAACTCAGATAAATAGCCACGATGGAGTCCTCGACGTCTTCGATTTCTCCGCCTTCTCTAGATGTCCACAAGTTGTACATGAATATTTGGATGCAGGTACCAAAACATGTGCAAAATGGTTGAAAACAAGCCAAAGATCAAAGATGGGCAACAATGGTGAACAGGTCATGGCTGCCCGGCCATGACCCATGGCTGCCCAGGCCATGTTCCAGGTCACTAGTGGCCGCCTAGCCACTGGTCAGGGTCCTGCATGGCCGCCCGGCCACTTCACGTGCACAACTTTAATCCTACATGCAAACAAACACAAGGCAATGAAGATCCAACCATGCAAAAGAGTATCCAATATATCTAAGGGTCCAAAGGACATCAAAACATGGATCGGTGACATCATCAATCTGAGGGAACCAACATGCAACCAACCAGTGGAGGACAAGTGGCCGTCGGGCCGCTATTCTCGGCCACCCGGCCACCCGGCCACCTTCAGACATGTTTTGCACGTGCACTAACTGTCAATGACTTGGTGAAGCAGTATCAAGCGTTGGATCACAGAAGTCGGTGGATCCTATGGCCACCCGGCCATAGGGGTGGCCGCCTAAGCCAGGTGTCATGGCCGCTCGGCCATGTTGGTCACCGCCCGGCCACCGACCTAACCCCTAACCGACCTAGTGCGTCTATAAATACCCCCTCATTTCAGTTGTACTATAAATAGACCACGAGAGCTCATTTGTAAGGTGTGGAGTTGAGTTCAAGTTCTATCTTAGAGTGCTACACTATTCCCTTAGTAGTTAGGATAGTCCTAGGAGTTAGAGTTGAGTCGAGCTTTGCCACGAAGTCTCCGGAGTTATCTTTGAGTCTGCGGTAAAAGCTTTGTATCTTTGTATTCAGATTATCTCCAATATAATTTCAGTTATATTTTATTCTAAGTTCTATCTCCTACAAGTGTGGTGTACATTTCTTTGCACACTTGCTAGGTTTAGGTTGTGTTTTACTCATTTATTCAATTCTAGTTATTCTTGCCGGTGCTATAATTCAACCCTAGACTTAGACGCTAGGCTCTGGCTAGATCCTCTCCTCTGATCAAGGACGATCTATCGTTGTTCAAGCTTCGCTTGAACACGTTTATAGCATGCCATCCTCTCCACGCAACTTTGTCTGGTAGCCCCACTGGGTGATAGCTTGTGGTGTGCCTGTGTAGTCCAGACCCGTCATTCGAGAGGCCCATAACTGTTAGCTAGACTCTCTTTCGGGACCAACTATCTACCCCTAGTACCCTCGAGACTCTAGAATTTCGCTCGACGTAAGACCCTGACTTGTTTATTTGAATATCTCGGTTAGGCACGGATAACCTTTGCAGCCGATTAGGAATAGAGTTTGGTGACTTTATCTCACTCGTTATCCTCCCAGGCAACTATACATTTATACGAATAGCTGCTATAGACTTACCTCTCCACCAACACACCTATCTTTGTCATGTTTACCCCTGTTTGACTTCTAGTTGGTATAACTTATCCAAGCATTACATTCCATTTGATTTGAGGATATTCAATTACACTCTCTCGCCTGCCGCTTCCCTATGGAAATTTACGATACTCGGAATACTCTGAGTGAAAGGCTACAGCGGTCTTCGTGCACTTGTGGACTAAAACCTATTAAGGTTAAGAGACGCCAACAAGTTTTTCTGGTGCCGTTGCCGGGGAAGAAATAGGTAGAGAGATAATTGATATCTCATTTCAAACCCTATATACTTGATAAGCTTACCGCTAGTGGTTAACAGGCTCAGTTTGCTCTGTTGTTTTGTTGTGCTTGCAACAGAGAGGTGTATGACCGGCTACGACCTGCCGAAATACTATCACAATACCCAAAGTCACTGCTTAGGAGAGTTCGTCCAAAGACTATCCAAAGGTAGAGACTTGTACCAAGGGAGCTAGAACCAAGCACGTCTACCAGCACTCCAGTTACCACCACCATGGATGAGGAGACCATTCGTGAGTTCTCCATCCCCTCGAGCAATAATATTCCTACGGGACCTGAACTTCAAGTGGAAGAGAACTTCTAACTCAAGCCAGGGGTGATCCATATGGTTCAAGCTATCCCATTCTGCGGGCTGGCTATGGAGGATGCCAACAATCACTTATAGCAGTTTCTGGAGATCTGCAGCACGTTCAACATGAAAGGAGCATCACCAGACGCCGTCAAACTTCGTCTCTTCCCATTCTCTCTTGTTGGGAAGGCAAAACAGTGGTTCTACCTCAACCAAGCAACACTAACATCGTGGAACGCATGCTTCGATGCATTTCTTGTGAAGTACTTCCCGCTGGGAAAGACTAACGGCATTGAGGAACAAGATCTCAAGCTTTCAATAGCTCACAGATGAAACCGTGGCGGAGGCCTGGGAGAGACTCTAGGAGTACATCGCAGCTTGCCCCCACCACGGAATGCAAGAGTGGCTCATCGTTCAGAGTTTCTTTCACGGGCTTCAATGCTCAACACAACAGCACCAGGATGCAGCTGCTGGAGGATCCTTCCTGTCCTTGAGCATCACTGTGGCCAAAGGGCTAATTGAAAAAATGGCCACCAATCAAGGATGGAGAGAAGAGAGGTCTAGTACCCGATCCTGTGGCGTCCATCAGATTGAGAGCACTGACATGCTCGCTGCCAAGATGGACTTACTATTGAAAAAGCTAAACGATACTCTAGAAGCCGCTCTGGTCCAAGCCCTCGAACTCTCATACGACTTAGCCAAGTCTGTGGGAACACAAGACACTCGGGGAACAGCTGCCCCGAGACTCGACCCGAAGACATGAACTTCATAGGGATCAATAAATTCAACAACGGGAATCGTCCTTAGCCAAGATGGAGCACATGACCACATCTCCCTTTCTCCAGACAAGGTAACTCTTTTGGAAATTCACAGCAGTTTCCTAAAAGCAATTTTAATTTTGATCAGAAAGCTGTGAATGATAGCATTAGTAAAAAGTTACATGCTGAATGATAGGATGTTTGAATCTATATCTTTTCAAATGGAAACTTTGAATAGTTCTATGAAAAACCAACTTAGCTTTAACAAAATGTTAGAAACCCAAATAGCTCAGTTGGCTGCTGCCTTACCTAACCCAAATGCGGGTAAGCTGCCTGGGCAACCTGAAGGTCCTCCTAAGGAGCACATAAATGCAGTAACCACTAGGGGTGGAAAGTCCACATAGGACCCCCCATCTCGTAGAGGATGATACACCTGGCAAGGAGGAGAAGACAGCATCCAAGTACCTACCCCATGAATTATATGATACTACAGTGCTGCCATTCCCTCCATGAAACAAGAAGGCTACCGCTGACGAACAATATAGTAAGTTCGTTGACGTCATTAAGAAGCTTTATGTCAACATACCTCTACTAGATGCAATGTAGATACCGACATACGCTAAGTACTTAAAGGACATAATCAACAACAAGAAACCCCTACCATCAACAGAAATAGTGCATTTGATAGATGAGTGTAGCACAGCTATACTCAAGAAAAAGGACCCTGGGAGCCCCACCATCTCATGCTCGATTGGAACCCAGCACTTTGACCAAGCATTGTGTGATCTTGGAGCCAGCGTTAGTGTAATGCCGAAGGTCATCTTTGACAAGCTGAATCACGCTGCACTTGCTCCCATAGCTATGTGTCTGTAACTCGCGAATCAATCCATTCGCTACCGAGAAGGCATCGCGGAGAATGTTCGGGTGAAAATTAGGAATTTCCTCATCCTAGTGGATTTTGTGGTATTGGACATGGAGATTGACTCAAAAACACCGCTCATCCTTGGGCGGCCATTTCTGAGCACCGCAGAAGCAACCATCAATGTTGGGGTAGGCAAGGTTCACCTCAACATTAACGGCAAGAAGGAGACATTCGCCTTCAAGCCAAAAGTTGAGCAGTGCAACAAGGTGGAAACTTTCAAGTGTTAGGCACAAAAGAATGCACCCAAGGTCAAGACAGGGACCAAGAAGCCAAATGAAAAGGTTGATGACCTCGTTACAACTATGCTGAACAAATTAAAAATCGAGACCAACATCCAACAACAGGAGTATGAAGCTGCCATGAAAAGCAGCAAACTGAGACAACAAGAGAAGAGACACGGCAAGCCTTGGTCCCGCAACAGGAGGCAAAGCTCCTGTGAACAAGGTCTGCATTGAGAACCAATTGCATACAAGACAGCACAGAGAAGGCGAACCACCTGTGAATAAGGTCGGCACTAAGAGGCAATTGCATACGTCAAGACAGTGCAAAGCTAGCACTAAGAGCCAATTGCATATGCCACGACGGTGCAGAGTTAATGAAGCACAAAGAAAAGAAGACCTTACCTTTGAAGCTGACATAACACTGAGAGGAAAAAATGGTATGCCCTCACCAATACGCAAGTTGGCATTATTATTCGACACTATATTTATTTTCCGCTAAATTTAATTTTCGTACCCCATTGCATATTTCAAAATTATGCCTTGCACAATTTTATTTTTTTGGTGCACTGTTTTTAATATTTCTGCAATTTTCAAAAAAAAGGGGCATGGCCGGCCGGCCACAGTGCCTGGTCAGCCGACCACCCCAGTGGCCGCCCAACCACCTTGCTCCCCCTCCTCTTTCCTTTCCTTCTTTCACTTTTTCTTTTCTTTCTCTTTCTCTTTTCCTTTGCCTTTCACTCTCTCTTTTCCTTTTCTTTCTCTTCCTTTTTCTTTTGCCTTTCCCTTTACCTCCTCCCAAAGTAGCACTAAAGAAATAAGGGGAGATAGCAGCATGGCCGCCCGGCCCCCCGCTATGGCCGGCCGGCCGGGGCACATGGCCGCCCGCCCACCTCCGATGGCCGCCCGGCCACCCTGCCCCTTCTCCTTCGCCTATAAATAGCACCCTTGCTTCCTAGCTCAGTGCACCACTGCAGCAAGCTGCAAACTCTCCTCTCCCTCTCTCTAATCTCTTGTTTAGTAGCTTAATTAAGCTTCCATGCTTAGTTAAAATAATTCCCGAATAAAATTTGGTTAGCCAAATAAAATCTTGGCCACACTCTCTCTCAAATTTTCGTAGAACGACAACATTTTGTGGAGGCTCTGCCGCACAAGGACAAGTTTATTTTTCGAACTGACTAACCCGCTAACGCTTATATTATCTTGTCATCTATCCTTCGGGTATTGTGTTTTTGTTGCTGTCTTGCAGGATGAACCGCATATTCAAGAAGGCGAAAAATGCCGTTAGCAAAGCAGGGAAGCACATCCACTGGTCGTCCTCCGAAGGTTCTGGTCCGACAAGCAGACATGCTGCTTCCGAGAGGATATCCATCAGCACAGAAGAGCCGGAGGAAATGCCAACGCCCTCCACCAATCGGCTAGTGCTACTCCTCGACTCGCAGCTCGTACCACGCAGCCAATATGAGGCCAAGGCGTTAAGACTTCTGCTTCAAAAGTCTTACACCTTGACCAAATGCTTTGATGAGGACCTCCTCATCAACACTAGCATGCGAGGCAAGTTCGATGAGGTGTTCCAAGCCGTCACCTGGGGGACATTTGCTGAAATTCCAAAAGGAGGTATCGTCCTCCTCACAAAGGAATTCCTCATGACGCTCTGCACCGACACCCGACGGGAAGGTACGTTCGTCTGGTTCCGACTCTTTAATACTGACTATGAGCTTACACTGTGTCAATTTAGCAACTTGCTAGACTTCTCACCACAATGCTCTGTGGCGGAAGACCCCACAGGCGTTAACTCAGTAGAGTTTTGGAGAGAGTTAGCTGGGGCTGACTCTCGAGGGAAAAAGAGCATCACGAAAATTAAACATCCTACCATGTGGTTCCTACCTCGTTGGCTTACCATGGTTGTTTTCCCGTGGGATGACTCCCGCTGTGTCACAGTAGATGACATTAGGTGCCTCTATGCTATGTGGAAGAAACAGAAATTTACCCCTGTGCGTAGTATGATCACTCACTGGCAAGGGCTAGTTCACGTTGGCACTACCATTTCGATCACTGTCATTCATGATGAGGATCGCCAATGGTTTGGGAGTATTAGCTAATGCTTCCATGTCATATATGCCTAATGACCCTTCTCGCATAGTCAAAGACTCAGCAATTCTTTCACGCGCACTTCCTGAGGAAAGACACACAGGGAAACTATATCATGACGTACAAGGGCTATGAGTTTGAATTGCCGCTTCCAGCGCCGCAGTTCAAATTATATTCTCAGAGATCACTAACCACACAGCAAGCACTCGAGCCTGCAAGGAATAGTGTCTCTGGAGTAATGACTCGTGCCCAATGGCATCAAGCCAAGGAAAGGATCCGCAAGGCATACGAAGAAGCACAAGAACCAGGTGCCGAACCTGCATGGGCTCACCCAGCCGTAGGACCCTCCTGGGTCCACCCAGGCACTGGATCCTCTCACCAGGGAGGCACACTCGCCTGGGGGAGCCAGAGGGAATCATGGCACTATTCGTGGGACTCCGTGGTACCATCAGCACATACGACGCCATCCTACTACGACGGAGGTGAGCAATTTTATGGTCGTGGTGTAGGTCCATCCGGCTCCACCTGCTACACTGGCGATAGGCTCGCGGGGAACATCAACGCCCTCTTCGGGGCATTGGATCTCCAAGAGCACCGCACCTTGGGGATAGTAGACGACCTCCACCAGATACAGCACCAACAAGGAGCCACCCACAACATGGTCCTGGAGACAAGGGCAACAGTTGAACGCATGCAGGAGCAAAACCTCATGTATTACAACTAGCGAGGTTTCTGCCCCGACTGAGCTTTGTTGAAGCTTGGGGGAGGTAAGACCCGACAATTGGAAGGTACGCATATCAGCCCACTCCTTTGTGCATTTCCATATGATTCCCTGAAGTCAGCCTTGTCCCACCAGACGTCCGTTCCGCTCTACCATGAGAGTAATGTCGTTGTATCTTTTTAGTTGCTTAGTTTAAGTTTGTTTAAATTGATTTATATAAAAAAATGAAAAAAATTTGTCAAATAACTCCCATGCTTAAAGGTTAATGTCACTTGCTAGCTTCATTTTGGAAATGGTGAATAGTTGCTCTATCAAGTGAATGGTTCGATTCTTGCATGACAACTTATGCTTAGCTTTGTCCAAAGTTGGTGAATAAAAAGAAGTGAACCAAAAGTTTTACCTTGTGGATGCCATTTGTGATAACAAGCCTAAGTTGTTGAGAGACACGATATGACTTACAAGCACGATGATTCTTCCATGTTCCTAGTAAGATGAATGTCTCAGGTTTTTATTTTGAAAATAACAAAAATAAAACTCCCCTTGGTTGAAAATTCCAACCAGAGCCAAAATGCTTCAAATATTAGAAACCGCTACAAAGAGCTGCTTAGATATGTTTTGACCTTTGTCAAATTTTGAGTGTCATTGAGTAGAAATATCATCTTCTATTGATAGCTGGAGTACAAAAGCACAAATGCAAGTGATCCATTTCTGACTTTGCATCCACCAAAAAGTCTCCGAATACTTCTCATAATCCCCTAGCCTTCAAATCCAAAGGAGTAAGGGTATGGAGCTAAAAAAAAGAAAGCATGGCAAAAAGAAAGAAAAAAATGCGTGCAAAAGCACGACAAAATGAAAAGCATGCAAGTTCAAGCATGGCAAAAATAAATAAAAGCTCCATATCCCCTCCAAATCCTTAAAAGGCTACAAGGGATGAAAATCAAGAGGAGACACTATGTGCCACATTTATACTCCAGTGATCAAATAGAAGAAATGATAAAGTATACTCTTTAGTCCAATCTTTGGCACAGCAAAATAAACATCCTAAGTGTGCCCCATTCTCCCCACCTAAGGCACCACAAAGGCCTAAGTGTAGGAAATGGTAGCCGAGTTCATGACTCTTGGTGAGGAAACACTTCTGAGCGATCGAGAGTATCCTTGGGGAAGCTTCTTTTGTTTTAATTATCTTGAAAACACCTGAGAAGGACATTCGAAAAGAATGAGTTAGAATCACTCCTGCAATAAAGTTGTTCTGTCTCTCAACCACCCAAGGCAAGGTAAGCAAAAAGATGCACCGCATGTATGACATAAGGTAAACTTCAATTATTTCGCTACCTGGGGCAAAAGTTTAAGTGTTGAGTTGCATATAAGAATCATCCTTCATCTTTGATATTGTAGCAACTCCTGATCCACTTTCACTCTTAGCTTTGCTCGAGGACGAGCAAAAGTTTAAGCTTGGGGGGTGTTGACGGTTGTAATCTTACGATATCAACCGTCAATTATCCACCAAATGAAGCGAAACAAGTGAAATAATAGGACTAACCCTTCCTACTAATGAGTTCCACAAGTTGTAGATGAATATTTGGATGCGGGTACCAAAATATGTCCAAAATGGTTGAAAACAAGCCAAAGATCAGAGATGGGCAACAATGGTGAACAGGCCATGGCCGCCCGGCCATGTTCCAGGCCACCAGTGGCCGCCCGACCACTGGTCAGGGTCCTGCATGGCCGCCCGGCCACTTCACCTGCACAACTTTGATCCTACATGCAAACAAACACAAGGCAATGAAGATCCAACCATGCAAAAGAGTATCCAATATATCTAAGGGTCAAAAGGACGTCAAAACATGGATCAGTGATGTCATTAATATAGGGGAACCAACATGCAACCAACCAGTGGAGGACAAATGGCCACCCGGCCACTATTCTTGGCCGCCCAGCCACCTTCGGACATGTTTTGCACGTGCACTAACAGTCAACCGACTTGGGGAAGCAGTATCAAGCATTGGATCATGGAAGTCGGCAGATCATATGGCCATAGGGGTGGCCACTCGGCCATGTAGGTTGCCACCCGGCCACCGATCTACCCCCTAATTGACCTAGTGCGTCTATAAATACCCCCTCACTCGGTTGTACTATAAATAGACCACGAGAGCTCATTTGTAAGGTTTGGAGTTGAGTTCAAGTTCTATCTTAGAGTGCTACACTATTCCCTTAGTCGTTAGGATAGTCTTGGGAGTTAGAGTTGAGTCGAGCTTTGCCTCAGAGTCTCCGGAGTTATCTTTGAGTTTGCGGTAAAAGCTTTGTATCTTTGTATTCAGATTATCTCCAATATATTTCAGTTATATTTTACTCTAAGTTCTATCTCCTTCAAGTGCGGTGTACCTTTCTTTGCACACTTGCTAGGCTTAGGTTGTGTTTTAGTCAGTTTCTCAATTCTTGTTATTCTTGCCGGTGCTATAACTCAACCCTAGACTTGGACGCTAAGCTTTGGCTAGATCCTCTCCTCTGATCAAGGATGATCTATCATTGTTCAAGCTTCCCTTGAACATGTTTATGGCGTGCCATCCTCTCCACGTAGCTTTGTCTGGTAGCCCCACTCAGTGAAAGTGTGTGGTGTGCCTATGTAGGCCAGGCCCATCGTTCGGGAGGCCCGTAAGTGTTTGCTAGACTCTCTTTTGGGACCAACTATATACCCCTGGTACCCTCAAGACTCTAGAATTTCGCTCGACGCAGGACCCTGACTTGTTTATTTGAATATCTCGATTAGGCATGGATAACCTTTGCAGCCGATGAGGAATAGAGTTTGGTGACTTTATCTCACTCGTTGTCCTCCCAGGCAACTATACCTTTCTACGAATAGCTCCTATAGACTTACCTCACCACCAATACACTGATCTTTGTCACGTTTACCCCTGTTTGACTTCTAGTTGGTATAACATATCCAACTATTACATTCCATTCGATTTGAGCATATTCAACTACACTCTCTTGCCTGCCGCTTCCATATGGAAATTTATGATACTCGGAATACCCTAAGTGAAAGGCTACAGCAGTCTCTGTGCGCTTGCGGAGTAAAACCTATTAAGGCTAAGAGACGACAACAAGCGTTCATGAGAGCCAGGGTAAAAGACCAGACTCGATACACTTGAGTCCCTCAAAAGTAACTTCACAAGTGTTAACACGGTATGCACAAGAATGTGTGGCATAGCCAAGAAAAACTCCATCAGAACTTCAAGGTTTGAATTTGTCTAAGTTCCCCAGCTTTAGCACAAAGCACAGATAGCCGAACACCTGTAGGTAGCTCACTTTTGGCTATTGTCCAAACCGTAACTCATATGAGGTCTTATGAGGAAGAGATTGGAGAAAAATGTGGTTGGAAACATAGCACGCGGTGTTAATTGCCTCGGCCCAGAACTTCATAGGAGTCATATGCTCATCGAGCATCATCCTAGCCATCTAAACAAGGGTTCGATTTTTGCGTTCTACCACACTATTCTGCTAGAGGACATATGGAGACAAAAATTGGTGTTCAAGACCTTGTTTATGGCAAAGGGCTTTGAAATGATCATTCTTGAATTCTGAGCTCTTGTCACTGTGTATAGCCCTCATGGCATAGTTAGATTCGTTTCTCAATCTCAAAACCAAGTCATGAACAAACTCAAAAGCGTCATCCATAGATTCCATGAAATGCACCCAAAACCAACGAGAAAAGTCATCCACAATCACTAGAACGTACCACTTCCCACAACAGACCTCACA
The DNA here is from genome assembly GCA_030272315.1 of Paspalum vaginatum. Taxonomy (NCBI): domain Eukaryota; kingdom Viridiplantae; phylum Streptophyta; class Magnoliopsida; order Poales; family Poaceae; genus Paspalum; species Paspalum vaginatum. Next base: position 25,707,473 of record CM059015.1, on the reverse strand, counting down.
CGAGAAGGACCAATAGTGTCCATATGAAGCAACTCTCCAGGGTGAGTCATCATCACCTGATTCACAGGTGTGTGGAAAGCAGCAACCATCTTCCCATGGCGACAAGGATGTCACACAAGATCATGCTCACTCTTTAGCTTGGGCAATCCTCAGATTAAGCAAAGTGAGCTATGCTTTGCAAGGAAATCAAAGCTCAAATGACTTAGCCTCCTATTCCACTTCCACATATCATAGGAGGCACTGGTCATAAAACGCTGAGAAGGACCAGAAGAGCTCGAGAAATCAACACAAAAAACCATCCTGAAAGGCAAAACTGAGCAAACTATATCTTCTCAAGCATCCAAAACACGCGAAAGGCCCTTCTTAAAGAGCACTTCATATCTTTCCATGAGAAGTTGCTGAAACAGAGAGAAGGTTGTAACCAAGGTTAGCAACCAAAGCAACATCCCTCAGGATGAACTAATCTGAAATCGAAATAGCACCAACACCCTTTACTTTACCTCTGCCTTTATCCCCAAAAATGATATGCTCACTGAAGCTCATTGGGGTGGGACTGGAGAACCATCTCAGATTACTAGTCATGTGGCGCGAACAGCCAGAATCCATGAGCCACATGTTCTCCAGGCCTTTGTCCTGCATCAATAGTGGTCCATGGGGTGAGCATATGGTTCGACATTGGTGTTAGTCTAAAAATAACAAACCAGTGTCGACCCATATGCTCAAAAGAAGGATTAGCAAAATTACAACCAAACATTCCAAAACCTTTGTCCCATGCAAACTGAGACTGCCAATCACCACATCTAGGAACGTGTGGTCCATCGTAGCTCTCATAGCCACGGCAAGGTGAACTGAAGTGGTACTGCTCGTGACCCGGTCCCCTGCCGACAAAGCGTCCACCACCTGGGGCACTGTGAGGAAAATGGTCTCCTCCACCTCCACCTACACGATGTGGCTAGTGGTCTCTGCATATCCCCACGTCGAGGTACAACCTTAGGCCTATCATCCTAATAGAACCTATCCTGGTTCTTCCACTCCATCTTTCTACGCTTAGCCCTTAACCTACAGTAGCAAAACTCCACCAAGTGTCCCTTCCTATGGCAATAGTCACACATGTACCTCTTAGGTGGAGCACCCTTAGGTTCGCTTTGGTTGTTGGGCTAGCTTTTTAGATAAGGAGTAGGCTTAGGAGAAGCATTCCTCTTAGCCCCTTGCTTAGAGGTCTTAGGAGGTAAATTAGTTAGGTTCCTCATAGGTTCAGTGTGAAGTGGGTTCCTAACAAAGTTTGGCTTGGGAGTCTACACTCATTTTTATGGTGGCTCCCTAGGCTTATGTACCCACACACCATCCTTATGGTTTTTAGGCTGAAAAGTGGGCTTGTTTGGGTAACAGGAAACTTCTCACTAACTGGGATCCCACTCAATTAACCAATCTTCCTATACAACATATCAAAGTCAGCCTGGGTGTAGTGGTAGCCAAGCCCAAACTTGTCACTCAACTTGAAAGCGGAAACAATCATGCCAAACTGTGGCTCCTTAGCAGAAATCCAACTGAAGAATGGTCCTAAGATAGGTATTCTCATCTTCTAGCTGGACTTTCTCAATGGCCAAATCATCAATCCTACCTCCAAGACCTTCACACATAGAACATTCAGCACTAATAGGGCTAGCAGTCTTTTCAGATGTTGGGCCGAAGGCCTAGAGCCTCACGCTTTGGATACACTTGCTTTATGTTGATGAGCTACAGGTCACGAAGGACAGGTTTGGGGATCCTGAAGCCGAGGCCGAAGTTGGAAAGGATGACTATGGACAGCAGCTTTGAAGTCTATGAGGTTCGTTCTGCAGTGGATCCGAAGGCATAAAGTCCGAAGGCGGAAAGCCAGGATACCGTTCGAAGCACAAGAGGAGGAGCGGCGAACCGAAGCTTAAAGATTTTGGGCAGCAGGCTGAAGCTTAACAGGGTTGCGTGTTCCAATTGGCTTCGGATGTAAAAATACCAAATGGTTGCACCGGCAATGTGTAAAGAAATAAGGATAGTGGGAATGTATAAGGGCAAATATGTAAAGTTACGATAGGACAGGCTGTTGTTTGACCCCTATAAATATCGGGAAGTCCAACCGACAGGGGGACAGGCCTTTTAGCCCTGACACTTTTACGCAGGAGAAAAAGAACATTATATATGCTCATGAATCCGAAGTGTTAAAGGTATATTATCACTCTTGTCATCTTGTATTCCATCATTCAATTATCGATAATAATGTTCATGCCTAAGACTTCGGAACCATTTGTTATATGTTTGTGATTCTTTGGCTAGAGGCAAAGAGACCTCCAGGTTGATCTTACTTTTCGTATTCCTACAATGAAATTATTGTGGTTCCCCTTGAGGGGGTCCTTTAGTATTTGATGTTGGCCTATTGTCTTTGTGTATCTAGAAAGCAGACCCCCAACATTTGGCACCCACCCGCGGTGGACCCTCACTGCAGAATGACTAAGCAGCATCACCCAAAGCCCATGAGAGTTCCCAGAAGCGAGGCTTCGGCTGTAGACCTTCCAAACGCCGAAGAACTCCCTAGGGACGGGGCCACATTTAAGGATAACGAAACTGGTGTGGAAATGCAAATAGAGGGAGTGGCATTGAGGCAGCAATTGGCAGAACAGAAGAGGAAAGCGGTCCAAGAGTTAGAAACCTTGCCTGATATTGACGAAGATGAGTTGGCAGAGCTTGAGCAAATCAATGAAGAGCTGCAGGTTAGAAAGCAGAAGTTAGCGAGGCTAAACTCGCTGAGGTCTCAGATAGAGGAAGCTTCGGCTTTCCTTCAGGGAAACCAAAACAGGGGACAGCGTCAGGTCCGATCAGGAGAGGCAGCACATCAGTCATGGTCCAGAAGCAAATTATATCTTCGATGCTACGTCGCCACTCTCGCAGGAATTGCACGTAGCACCTTGGCCAAATGGGTACAGGCCCACCATGTTACCCGTATATGACGGACAGTCAACCCCGAAGTAGTTAAGTTACGAAGCAACTTGTGGCCTCATTCAGAGGAAACACCACTATGCTAGCAAAATCGTAGTAATAGGCGCTTCAGGGGATTGCTCAGCTTTGGTATACTTTGCTTAGACCTGGATCCATATACTCATGGCAGCAGCTGGAAGAAGCACTATTGGTGAATTTCCAGGGTTTCCAGTCCCAAGTTGTTAATTCCCAGATAATGTTTGCATGCAAGCAAGAACCTAGGAAGCTCTGTAGAGCTACTTTCGAAGGTTCCTGAACAACCGGGCCTAGGCACCAGGAATATCCAATGAAGTAGTAATTGACGCCGCAATAAACGGGCTCAGAATTGGCCGGTGTGCACAGTACTTCGCAAGGAAGCCTCCGAAGACCATCGCAGAGCTTCATGAAAAGATGAATGAGTTTTGCAGAGCAGACAATGATCTTTGGCTTAGGCAGTAGGAGCAGCAAAGGTCCAAAGAAATGAGTCAGCAATCCGGTAAGAAGACTCGAGCAAACCTCACCAATGACGATCTGACCAGAACTCAAAACGTGTTCAGCGTCGAGGAGGAGAAATCAGATCTCAGGCAAGATCCAAAGTCTTTCAGAGGAGGTTATGCCTACAGGGGAGGCTGAGGTGGTCGTAACTTCGGAGGAAGGAGCAGTGGTGGAAAGTTCCAAAAAAAGCTGTTCTATGTGTTTTGCGGCGAGGACAAAGGCCATACAATGAAGTATTGTGAGATTACAGTCCAAAAGAAGAAAGAGCTGAGCGAGGCTTCGTCGCAATCTACCTCAAAAGAAAAGTGTCATTCCCAGCAATATTGCCCCATCAACTATGCAATACCAAATATCAATGCATTAGCTTACACTCAGAGACAAGCTCTCCCAGCGCCGCCTTTGGGCTCGTCTGCAACTTCGGCATACAGTTATCCACCAGCCTTACCAGCGCCGCCGCTGAGTCATTTCCCTGCACTGACATACCCTCAGCAGCAAGTCTTACCCCTACCCCCTCCACCGCCAGGCCCACTGCCGCCACAGTAATGGTCTTCGGGGAGTCAGTATTAGTCACAAGCTTATCCCCAGAGCTATTCAGTCATGCCCGCACAATAGCAGTCATTTTCGGAGAGGGGAAAAGAGGATGACAATTCCGAAGCCCAAACAGTAAACACTATAGTGCCTGCTTCGAAACACATATTTCCCATAATGGGAGGTTCAGGTTGTGAACCTCAAACAAAAAAACAGAAAAGGGAGTATCAGAGAAGGGTGCATCACATGAGGGTTCAAGGTCCACACATAAGAACGAAGTGGTCACATGTGCCAATTACCTTTGATCAGAGCGACCTTCGGCTCCGGGATTACCCACATAATGATGCAATGGTCATAAACTGTAACATTGGGGGCTATGTTATACATGATGTTCTCGTGGATAATGGCAGCTCAGCGGATATCCTGATGGCAAAAGCCTTTAGACAGATGAGTTTGGGTGACCTGGTGTTAGAGCCTGCAACAAACCCTGTTGTGTGGCTTCGGGGGCAAAAAAGTTGACGCACTGGGAAAAGTATCTTTGCAAGTGTCCTTCAGAGAACTTAGCATCTCGAGAACAGAGTTTGTCACCTTCGATGTCGTTGATGTGAACTATCCATATAATGCAATTTTGGGCAGAGGGACGCTCAATGCGTTTGAAGCTGCAGTACATTCAGCATACTTAGCAATGAAGATTCCAGCCTACAGAGGAGTAATTACTGTGTATGGTAGTCAGGAAGATGCCCGAAGGGCAGAAGGCAATTGGTGTCTAGGTGATAGAAAAGTCCACAGCATAGAGGAAGAAAGGGCCAAAGTTCAGGAAAAAGTCATGGTAAATGAGAAGGCAAGGGCTGAACAGCAATCGAAGCAAATTGCCCTCGATAATCACAGGCCGGACTAGATGGTCGAAGTGGGCTCTTCAGTTAACAGAAGAAGAAGAAGTAGAATTGAAGTCATTCCTCGGATCTAACAAGGACGTGTTTGTTTGGTCGGCTAGGGATTTGTGCGGCATTGACCGTAGCATCATCGAGCATGCTTTGAATGTTAACCCTTTGGCAAAACCTAGGAAGCAAAAGTTAAGGAAGATGTCAGAAGACAGGGCCGAAGGAGCAAAATCCGAAGTAAATAGACTGCTTGAGGCCGGCGTCATTAGAACCATCGTATACCCAGAATGGTTAGCAAACGTAGTCATGGTAAAGAAACCAAGCGGCAAGTGGCGAATGTGCATCGACTTTACAGATCTCAACAAGGCATGTCCGAAGGATGAATTCCCATTACCTCACATTGATAGCCTAGTTGATGCGACGGCAAGCTCTGAAATGATGAGCCTTTTGGATGGATATTTAGGCTATCATCAGATCTGGCTCCAAAAAGAAGATAAGCCCAAAACAAGCTTCGTAACACCATCTGGAATGTATTGCTTTGTGCAGATGCCCGAAGGTCTCAAGACTACTGGAGGGAGCTTCAGCAGAATGACTACAAAGGTTGTTGGGGATCAGTTGGGAAGGAACGTGCTAACGTATATGGATGACATCATTGTCCGAAGTGTCAAAAGAGGTGACCACATCGCTTATTTGAAGGAGACGTTTGTCAACTTCAGAAAAGCAGGGTTGAAGCTGAACCCAGAGAAAAGTATCTTTGGTATATCTAAGGGAAAATTTCTTGGTTGTTTGGTATCAGCAAAAGGCATTGAGGCAAACCCAACAAAAATCGAAGCTATACTTTGGATGGAGCCTCCGATGTCTAGAAAGTCTGTTCAAAAATTGACCAGGCAGATTGGCTTCCTTAAACACGTTCATTTCGAGAACGGTAGAGCGGAGCCTCCCGTTCTTCGAGGTGCTGTGGGGAACCAACCCGTTCACCTGGGGGGAAAAGCAACAGAAGGCAGTCGAAGAACTTAAACAGTACCTGGTATATCTAACCACTTTATCTTCCCCTGAGCAAGGTGCCCCCCTGCTATTGTATGTTGCGGTAGCCCCGGGTGTTGTGAGTGCTGCGCTGGTTTAGGAGATAGATGTTGATGGACAGAAAAGGCGGAGGCCGGTGTACTATGTCTCCGAAGCATTGACTCCAACCAAGATAAATTATTCTGAGATTGAGAAAGTGATATATGCTGTTGTCATGGCATCAAGAAAGCTTCGGCACTACTTCCAAGCGCACAACATCATTGTACCTTTGTCCATGCCCCTTAGAGATGTACTCCGAAACAAAGAAGCCAGTGGCAGAGTTGGGAAGTGGGTAGCAAAGTTGAACGAATATGTCATAGATTTCGTGCACAAGAATTCAATTCAGTCCCAAGCACTGGCTGATTTTGTGGCCGAGTGGACCCCGATAGATAAAGAGATCGACCTCCCATCCGAAGAGGAAATTTGGCGAGTGTATTATGATGGATCGTACACGGCGACAAGGGCTGGTGCGGCGACCATATTGTGCACGCCTTCGGGAACAAAGTCCTCATTTGCTGTGCGACTTGAGTTCTCAAGCACAAATAATGTGGCACAATACGAAGCAGTGATTTTAGGATTAAGGAAGCTAAGGTCTTTATGTGTACGAAGGGCTGTCTTGTTGTCAGATTCTCAAGTCATTTCGGAGCACACAGAAAAGGCTTCGAAGGCAAAGGAGGAAAGGCTACAAAAATATTTGCAAGCAATCAGAAGAATGGAAACCTATTTCGAAGGATTTACAGTAAAGAAGATAAGCAGAAGAGAAAATGATGAAGCAGATGCACTGGCCAGAGCAGCTTCGCAGGGGACTCCTCTACCACCGGATGTGTTCTTCGAAGTCCTTAAGGCACCGTCAGTTGAATTGCAAGAGAGAGCAGTGCTGTCCATATCACCAATAGCAAGCGAAGACTGGAGATCAGAAATCATTTCTTATCTAAACAACACAAATCAGAATGGTGACGAAGCTTGGCTCACTAGAATGAGTCAGAGAGCACGGCAGTACAGGTTGATAAATGGCGAGTTGTACAAAGAGGGAGTATGTGCGCCACTTCTAAGGTGTGTCGCAAGGGAAGAAGGCAAGGAACTCATGAAGGAAATACATTCTGGAATATGCGGGGCACATGTTGGATCAAGAAAGCTCCTAGGAAAAGTATATAGGATGAGATTCTATTGGCCAAAGGCACCGGCCGATGCAGAAGATCTGGTCCGAACATGTGACAACTGCCAGAAAATGTCGAAGCATCAGAATCAACCTGCATCGTACAAACAGTTGATTGAGCCAACATGGCCGCTACAAAGATGGGGATGGACTTAGTTGGCCCAATGCCAGTTGCACAAGGAAATTTAAAGTATGTTGTTGTGGCTGTGGAATATTTCACCAAGTGGATCGAAGCAAAGGCTCTCACAACCCTAACTTCGGCAATAGTCCAAAGATTCTTCTCGCAAAATATAGTTTGTCGCTTCAGAGTACCAAGGGTACTAACAGTAGACAATGGAACACAGTTTGATGCAGAGTCCTTCAGGAAGTTTTGCTACCAGGTCGGTACCGGCCTCAACTTCGCTTCGGTTAGGCATCCGCAGTCCAATGGTGCTGTTGAAAGAGCAAATGGCATTATATTATCTAGCGTAGCGAAGAAGCTAGTGGGACTCCCGAAGGGAAAATGGATTAATGAGTTGACAAGTGTAGTTTGGAGCCACAACACAACAGTGTCCAGAGCAACAGGATTCACTCCTTTCAAGCTGCTATATGGAGAGGAGGCAATGTTGCCCAAAGAAATCAAACACAAGTCCTTAAGGGTGATGAGAGCCGAAGATGACCAAGAAGAACAGCTTGTCGCAAACGACTCCATGTAGTCAGTCAGGCTAGAATCAGTCAACAATATTCGAAGGTACCAAGAAGAAACCAAAAAATGGAGAGACAGGAAGATCAAACTCAAGAATATTGTGCCAGGCAACTTCGTGCTTCGAAAGGTCGCTAATGCTGATTCGACAAGCAAGCTGCATAGCAAGTGGGATGGCCCGTTCCTGGTGAAAAAATCCAACAAGCTAGGCTCTTTCAGGCTCCAAGATATGTTGGGCAACAAAGTTCTGAGGTCATGGAATATAAATGACCTGCGGTGCTATTACTTGTAGAAATAGTCTCTTTTTCCTTTTTACTATTTTGTATCTTAAATAGCAAAAAGCGCTGCTCCCTTTTTCCTTACAGGGGAAACCCCATAAACAAACTGGGGTGTAAGGTTTTTTAATGGGGCAGTGGCATTTAATCCAGCTTAGAAATCAATAAGAAGCGAATTTCCCCATGATATGATGTTTCACCTAGGCGAAACTTCGTACTGAGCTTTCAGCTTAGCGCGAAGGATATCGCCAAAGCTGTGTCTGATAAAGAAGGTAAATCATGCGCGCCAAAGAGAGCGCATGTATATTCGAAGTCGTGCAAAAAGGCGCGCTCTGATTAAAAGTGACTCCAATCATGCAAAAAAGCAATGGAGCACGTGCCACAGAAGTCGACCAAGGTCGCAGTGGACTTAAAAGAATCAATGTAAAAGTATGCATCGGATTCCCTAAGTATGGGATGCCTTTTCTTTTTCAGACATTAATTGGCTGACAAAAAGCTTCGAACCACAGAAGTGGTCCCAGAAAAAAATATATATAAGTGAGCATCGGATTCCCTGAGCACGAGGGGGTCTTTTCAGAATTTTGTCGAAAGCAAAAGCTCCAGATTGTTTCGTATATAACACACAGTCATAAAGCATCGGATCCCCTGAACGTACTGTGTATAGGTCAAAAGCAATAGTGATAGCAATGTCCATATGCTTTGAATCCACCTGGTTCTCTTTGGCTGCGGCTATAAAGAGCAGGCCGGGTGTGCCCCGCAAAACTCGCAGCACTAAGTTTAGCACCAAATAGAAAAAGGCACGGGCGCGGCACTTAGGGCCAGCCAGTAGTTCGAGAGATTGAAGATGGAGCACTCCGAAGCCAAAGCGTTTCTACACATTGCCGTTCCTGGGCCCCAGCTCGAAGAAGCTCAGGTCGTAAGATTCTCCTAAGTTCCCCTCTTCGTCAGGATATTCCTGGCATTGGATCAGGTCGTGAGATGCTCCTAACGAGGTGTTCCACATTCTGAGAAGGTTGCTTCATCACTCCTCCGGGCTGTCAACTTCGGTTTGTTTCGAAGCTCGGTGGTAGAGGTTTTGGCGGCGACCTCTTCTATGTGTACTGGCAGTAACGTGTCAGTGTGTGACCCTCTAGCTACTGCACGCGGGGCTCGCAAGCCGCGATTGCGCGCCAAGTGCGTAGCGGTTTCGTGTCACAAAGATGGCGGTGGGGGTAGAGTACAAGGTCAAGTTATTGTTGTAATGGGATATATGGTTCTGTCTAAGCTAATATATCTGAAGCTTCCTTCAGTGCATAAATAAATTTTCTTTTGATGCATGTCTTCGCGGTGTTGTATGGAACAATGCGGCCGAATCACTTTGTCTGAGAGGTGGCTTCCATGCAAAAAACACTTTGAATAAATGAACACAAAGCAGAATGGCGTTTGAGAAAAGCAATTGTCTCTCTAGTCACTCGACATCATTACATCAGTCGCAATTTCGTCAAAAATATTGTTTGCAACAACATCTAAAAGACAGTCAGCGTGAAAATAGCTCAGAACAATCAGAGCAAATGTTGAAGGGCTTTGACACACACACTCAGAGAGAGTTCCATCGTAGCCGAGAGTGGAATCTGAGGTTGGCACCTGTTGTACATTAGAACAAAATCAATGAGCACACTTCGTGAGGCATGCCTACGAAACTAGTTCAAAGGATGGACCTCCAAAGTGTGGGTCTGAGCCCTAGGAGGATCATCCGATGAAGGCCTCGCTGTGGCAAGGTGCTCCGCATGGGTAATCTTTAGAGACCCCAAAGCTTCAGGAGTAGCCTTTGTGACGGTGTCGGGGTGCAGCGTCGGAGCAGGATGTCGCTTCTCAGCATGCTTGGAAGCTGCTTCTTCAGCCTAAAAAAAGCACAAAGGAAATCGTCAAATCAACAGAAAATGTAAGCTTATAGCAGAACAAAATAAAGCACAATGAAGTGTAAAACCTCTTTCCTGCGTTCGCGAATTTGTTCCAAAACCTTGGCCTCGAGACCATGCTTCCACAATAAGCTGTATACACGACGTCTAGTATTCTCACATGCCTAAGTGCACTTGAAGACATTGTCCACAGAGCAAAGGCCGAAGCTTGGCATGGCGGCTCTCTCGATGTGGGTGCAGCCTTTTGATTCAAGGGATGACGAAACGGTTTTAGCACCAGCCATAACGCAGTATCCTCCATACGAGGTTGTCAAGTCCGGCATTGTGGACACTTCATTTTCAATCCGTCTCAAAGCCCCAAGGGAGTCGCCCTCTTCGTACCTTTGTGTTCATGGGCGAGCACCAGTATGAGATACAACTGATTTAACAGCAGTAATGCAGGATGAGATCTTATCGAAGATAGCTTTGTCTTGCTCCGTTTTCCTTAGGTTGATATCTCTAACCTCCGCACAAAGTTGTGTAAGTTCGTTGTCTTTGGAAGAGAGCTTGCTCCGAAGCTCTGTCAACTCTTGTGCGTGTAATTCGGCACTTTTTCTTAAAACCTCCACCATGCCTTCGGTGGTCTGCCGAGTTTGTTTTCCTGCTCTACAAGATTGTTGGCTTTTGAAAAATCCGCGATGTCGCTTTTCCTAGCTCCGCCGTCAACTCAGAGTTCTTCTCCTCAAGATTCTTAGCACTCGTACGCTGAAGAACAACTTCGTCAGTGAGCCCTTGAGCAATCTTCGTATGAGGACTCCTTCTCTGCTTTCTCATTCGCTTCATGTGTAGCGGCAATCTCTTTAAGGCAAATTCGAAGATCGTCAATCTGAGTAGTCTTCGTTGTGGTCTCCAAGAGCTGCCTCTTCGACAAAGTTTTAGACAGAACAAGTCCCTGCAGAGAAAAAAAGAGAGAGAAGAAGGGAGGCGTTAACTTAAGGATAGGTAATCAACGGAGAGATATCACCAAAGAGACAGCACAGGGTGTACCTTCAGACAAAGGGCAGTTAAGTTGCCCAGCTAATAGTTCAGTGGGGAGCAAAATTAGTCCCTTCTCCACATCTGGAAGACAGAAGGAGTGCCCCAGTCCGTCTGCCACAATCATCTCGCCTTCGGATGATAAACACTGCACAGTCTTTGAATGGTCGCCGCCGAAGATGGTGCTTTCTTTATCGTAGGAAAGCTCCTTGGCAACATTGTAGAGTCTGAGCACTTCTTCACCGTTGACATCTTCGGGGCCATATACGCGGACGAAGCCGATGTCCATGGTCTCCGAAGAAATCCTGATCTCAGGACTTTTATCTCCGCCAGAATTGGCGCTATGTACAGTAGCATTCCGAAGGTCAAACAGAGTCTGAGCAGTTTCCTCAGTAGTGGTTCTTGCAGCTTTGCGAGGTGGTGTGGGAGCCTTTGCTCCAATCTCTGGCGTTTCGGCGGCTGAGTGGGGCTCAGGAGGGGAGTGCTAGTATGTGTAGCACGACCCCTGTCGCCTCCAGGTGCTTCGTATCGGGGTGAGGCCCCAGTAGAGTCCTCATCGGCTATAGTGTCGAATAGGTCAGGTATCCTAGGAATACCCTCCGATTCTAGTGCAGAGGCTGCAGGAGACAAATCCTTGTGGGCGACCATCATGATTTGCGAGCCAAGGGGGCTCAGGGCTCCACGGGGATCAAAACCCCCAATCATAGAAGTTAAAATCCGATTAGCCTCAAAGGTAACCCCTCGAGATGAAGGGGCGACTTCCGAAACTATAGGATCTGGGTCTTCTGTTGTCCCAACACCTTTGGTACAGGGCGCCTTCGGAGGATTGGCATCAGAATCAAACACAATGGGCTTCTTGAAGGCCCTTCGGCTAGGTCTCCTCACAACAATTTTTATCCGTTTCCTAGCACCGGCTTCTCTGGCGTCGGTTGTCTCCACGGTGTTCCAGGCTTTCCGCTTTTGGGCCTGGGGCTTCAGAGCTATAACATCAATGTTAAAGCGCTCATAGTCAGGGTAGTCCACCCCAAGGGCATCGAACACCCGATTCAGACGAAGCTTGGGCCTATCGCCGAACATGCGATGCAGACGCTTGAATTCGGTAGTGGTATAGTTGCCAAGCATAGCGCATACTGCTCTTTCAACTCTAGCCCTCTAGGAGTCATCCGGGGATTTGTATCTTTTGAAGGGTTTGACCTTGTATGGAAGCCGGACAAGCTGAGTCGGGTCAATCGGACCGTCAGGGGCTGGCATAGAGAACTTGCTCTGAAGAGGGAGCACACCGTTAGCCACAAACTCTTGTGCTAGGCACCGCATGTGAACTTGTGAACACACGACTCTATATGCGATGTTTGACGACACAGTGCTGTCGGATTGGGCATACAATGGCCTTTTGAAGGCAAAAGAAACTCTAAGAGGGGTCATCAGGCACGGGCTGTATTCGGGCTTCTTTTGCGTATTCACTGCTGTAGTAAAACCACTTCTGAGTCTAGCCGCTAGACCATTTGCTTCGGTAGGCCAACACCAGCCCTGGCGAGTCTGAACGACTCCGAAAGTTATAACACCCGAAGTTTGGATGAAGGCCGGTTACCTTGTCAGCTTTCGTTTGATAGTGTAGCTCATGGGAGCGGCAGAAGTGGTCAATGTCGGGCTCCAAACCTTGGCTAGCGATCATCCATGTGTAGAGACCCAACCACGCAAAGGCGTTGGGGGTCAGCTGGTGAAAATATATCTCGTAGCGATCGAGAACCTTGGGCACGAATGAGGTCATTGACAACCGAAGACCAGCAACGAAGAAGCTTTCGAATAGAACGATCTCTCCAGGCTTGGGAGTGGGAGTCTCTTCATCCCCAGGACTATGGCAGCGACTGATATTCTGCACAAAGTCCATCTTCTAAAATGTCTTGAAGTCCTTGTCTGTAATGCAGGATTTTCCAAAAACTATGTGGCTCGGTTTGTGGGGGCGAAGTATCAAACTCTCACCATCTTTCTCAGCACTCTCGAAATCCCTTTCTTCTTTGTCTTTTTCAGCTTTGTCAAAATCCCTGTCCTCATCGTCTTCCTCGTCGGAAGCTCTAGCAATATCTTCAAGATCCTTATTAGCATGGATAGGAGATCGGTTAACAGGAGTCTCCTCTTCAACAGCATGGTAGGTTTCCCCAGTGGATTCAGCTTCAGAATCTGTTCCCACATGAGCTGTGGTGCGAATACGCGGCATTCAAAATCTAAAAGGAAGATGGCCAAAGCAGTGCGTTAATTTAGGCCTATATGAAAATGAAGTAACAATCCGAAAAGCATCCCAACTTACGAATACAGGCAGGGGAAGGTCAGCAAGGGAGGGCTTCATATTGATGACGATGGCAGGTGGGGCACTACAAAAGTATAGCGATGGAGCTTCGGAGCAGGCTAAAAGGGCAGTGGGACCGCGTCGGCAAGCAATAAGGAGGAGGGGTCCGCGGCTGGTCCTCATGCCTTATATAATCCCCTGGGCACGAGAATTGAAAAGGCAGGAAGCAAACAGTCGTAGGCCAACTCATTGCCGACGCGTGTCCCTTATCGGGCGAGTCCCGTCCTAAAATTTCGCGCGGGTCTTGTTTACTCCGGATCCCTTTTTCCAAAATAATCTCAAACCGGAGGGGGGGAGCGGCTCGAGCCTCGGAAGCGTGAGATTGTGCCTTCAATGTGATTGGTTGGTCGCGGTTTAAGCTCATTCTGGAAAATGAACTAACCCGCGAGGGGCTACTGTTGGGCCGAAGCCCCAGAGCCTCACGCTTCGGATACACTTGCTTGATGTTGATGAGCTGCAGGTCGCGAAGGACAGGTTCGGGGATCCAGATGCCGAGGCCGAAGTTGGAAAGGATGACTATGGATATAGCTTCGAAGTCTGTGAGGTTCGTTATGCAGTGGATCCAAAGGCATAAAGTCTGAAGGCAGAAAGCCAGGATACCATTCGAAGCACAAGAGGAGGAGCGGCGAACTGAAGCTTAAAGATTTTGGGAAGCAGGCCGAAGCTTAACAGGGTTGCGTGTTCCAATTGGCTTCGGGTGTAAAAATACCAAATGGTTGCACCAGCAACTGTGTAAAGAAATAAGGATAGTGGGAATGTATAAGGGCAAATATGTAAAGTTATGATAGGATAGGCTGTTGTTTGACCCCTATAAATACCAGGAAGTCCAACCGACAGGGGGACAGGCCTTTTAGCCGTGACACTTGTACGTAGGAGAAAAAGAACATTATATATGCTCGTGAATCCGAAGTGTTAAAGGTATATTATCACTCTTGTCATCTTGTATTCCATCCTAAGACTTTGGAACCATTTGTTATATGTTTGTGATTCTTCGGCTGGAGGCAAAGAGACCTTCGGGTTGATCTTACTTTCCGTATTCCTGCAATGAAATTATTGTGGTTCCCCTCAAGGGGGTCCTTTAGTATTTGATGTTGGCATGTTGTCTTTGTGTATCTAGATAGCTTACCCCCCAACATCAGACTTCCTCCAGTCAGCTCTAGTCTCATCCAACTCCTTCCTAAGGGTGGGACACACAGAACAAGCATCAAGCAAAGTTGGCCTAGCCTTCAACTCCTCTAATACAACAGTAGTAGAGAAAAGTAAATCTACATTACTAGCATGCTTAGAGCGTAAATCAGACAATTCATAGGCTAGAACCTGACAATTAGTGCATTCAATCTCATTTGCCACAGCACATGCTTCCTTAGCTACAGCAAGATCATTCAAAGCACATGCAAGTTTAGACTTAAAAGTCTTAAGCTCAGCCTCTAGAGTAGTAAACTTAGCACTTGCAAGCCTAAGATCCTTAGTAGCTACTCTAAGCAAATGATCCTGATTCTTCAAGGCAGTGAACAAGGCGTCCTCATCGTTCTCATCGTCACTCACCTAAAGCTCCGCATTGGACTTGTTGCAGACGTCTATGTCAGTGGAGCCAGCTGGTTCACCCACAAGGGCCATAGTGGAATAGCTCATATCGCCACCGAAGAAGCAAAGTCCATCATGTCTGACGATCTTCTTCTCAGGATCATCACAGTCAGAGTTGTTGATGTGACCATCGCAATCACTAAGGCTGGCGAGGAAAGCACGATCACACTCCTGGGCGTGCTTCTGGTAGTGCTTGAGGAACCCCTTCTTGGTGAAGAATGGACGCTTCTTCTTGTCGATCTTGTACTTGCCCTTCTTATTGTTGGAGGTGTACTCACCCTTGTGCTTGTAGTCACTCTTGGCGGTGGAGTACTTCTCCTGAGCTCTCCTCTGGGGCAGTCGGCAACGAAGGTGTCCGTCTTCCCACACTCATAGCACTTGAGCTTGTCACCTCCTCTGTGGCTCATGCTGTTGGAGTATAAGCGCTGAAACTTGTTGAACAGTAGGCACAACTTCTCATCATCAATGGCCTCCAGCTTGTCCTCCATCGCTAAAATCAAAGACAGAGCATAGCCAACAAAAGGGGCTAGACATAAGAGCTAGGCTCTTGGAAATTGATCCCAGATTTGGCTCACGCCTGAGAGTCAACCTCTGAAGCCTTCAACTTGCTGTAAAGCTCGTCTGTGGTGAGAGTCTTATAGCCAGCTGACTTGACTATATATTCAATCTTTAGTTGCCAAAAACTACAATCCAAGAAATAGAGAAGCTTGCAAGCTTGCTCATGGTCGTCGTACAGCAACACCCCATTTTTAGCATTTGCACGAATCTTGTTAGCAATCGACAGAACAAGTCATCTATACTCTCACATGGTTGTTGGGAGAAGTTCTCATGCTCTTGCTTATTGGTCTTGAACAACTTAGCCTTGACCTGACTTGTCCCCTCATGGAAGTTTGCAACGGAAGCCCACATCTCATGATTCATCTGTAAGTGTCTTACTCTATTGAACTCAGAGTGGCTCAAGCCTATGAGTAGGAAATTTCTAGCTCAATTGTTTGCTTTGTGTTCCCACTGTTGTTGTTGGGTGACACGGTTATCCAGCGATTGGTAATATGCTCTTTGGCAAATATGCCAAGTGCATGAATGCTGGCTCTAAAGGAATGCCAACATGTGGATCTTCCAAAATGCATAATCGGAGCCATCAAACCTTGGAATCTTACCAATAGACTGATCCATATCTGCCTCCTTATGGATCTAGAATGGGTTAAGGTATAGAAGACCCTAACCTAGCTCTAATACCAATTGAGGACCGAGAAGGCGACTTAGAGGGGGATGAATAGGTCAACACCTAAAACTTTCAACCCCAAAACCCTCTCTTCTCAACCGTGAAATATCACATAGCAACCAAAGTGCTAATAACCCTAGGACACGATGACGGCATCACATAGTGGAAGAAATCGCTCAAATGCCGATGAGATGGACGAAAGCGATCACGGCCTAAAACTTAGCAAGATGGCTCCACCAGACACTCTACACTGGCAAGTGTCTCACCGGATGATCCAATGAGTTTTAGTAAGGGCATACAATAGAGAGTCACAAACTAAAGTTGCAGACAAAGCACCCAAGCCAAAAGCTACAAAGAAAACTGTAGCCTGGGCAACACCGGACTGTCCGATAGCACACACCAGACTGTCCGGTAGCGCACCAGGACTATCCGGTGTAGCACACCGTATAGTCCAGTGAAACAACCAGCACACCCAATGATGGGGACCAGGGGGTTCCCGATCTTCCGTCAGGTGGAGATAACTATTGATTTGGCGGAGGCACTACACACACTGATCTGGCTTCCAATCAACATGATTCAAACCCTATAATCGCAGCACCACATCTCCTCTGGTTATCTACCGTGCACACAAGGTTGACCTCGCCACGAAGGCTTAACCCTGCCTGCGAATCAAAGAACACAAGCAAGAACATGGTAGATGCAAACTGAATTTGCGAATAGAAATATTAATCACATGAATTGGGGTCTCACAAACTGGAGTATTCTCCACGGCGAAATTGTTCGATGACAGATTAATCTAAACAAAACCCATCTAATCTAATGATGGCTATAGAATATATAAATAAAATGGCTAAGGCGGCGGCCAAGTGGGTGGCCGAGCAACCCTAGGGCTTACAAGGCCTTCAGGCCTAAAAACTAGTGTGGGACAGATTATGGACGTCATCTTGCAACGGCGATTCCAGTCAACTCTGACCAAATTTGAGGTGGGACCACCTGGGTTGGAAAGCTTATCTCTTTAGCTTTCCGTTGATATGTAGAACGTCCAAAACGGAGCCCGTATGTGGCCTGGACTTCCGTTTTCGTGAGACCTGCTCCAGCAGTCCGAACCGGTCTCGCGAATAAATTGGACCTCAACTTGGATTGGGCTTCAAACTCAATCTTCTCTTGGGCTTTGGTTGTATGCGTATTGGTCATGTCCTCATCATTCTCTCCTTCTTGGTTTTGAGTCGTCCCCGACTCAAAGTCGTCGATCCTCACGGAAGTAGTTGTTGGAATTCTTGACATCATCCATCCACGCTCCCCTTCTTGAAATTGACCCTGTTGTGGCACAAGCAAAGAAAAACAAGAGGAACTCGGCGTGATAGCATTAGTCTTAAAACAGCCCTCTATTCCATTAAATTGTTGCACAACAAAAGGAAATTTCAAATTTAAACATATATAAACTCGATGAACCATATATTCTCCTTTACAGTCATACTTGCCAATGACATAATACGTATGTTTAGATAACCATAGCAAATCAATAAGTATAAAAAACTTCTCATTCAAATTATTCAGATTACAAAAAATATCAATATAACCCAAAGTATTCAATGAAGATAACAATTTCAGCTCATCCTGCACACAAGTAATAGGGAGAAAAATATTATTTCCAGCACAATCGATTGGTTCAGCAACATCAATATCAAGTTTATTCACAAGTTGTGGTGTAAAAGTAACAAGAATATCATCAGACAACCTTTCATTGTCACATGGAGCAGCAAGATAATAATTGTGTGACAAAGGTACATCAGAAAAATTTTCCACTACAGATTGATCTACAATAGCATGAACTGTGGACAGATTTGGTGCATCAAAAATTTTCTCACCTTGTGTGATCTTTGTACCTATGTCATTACCTTTGTCTACATGCTTGGTGCAATGCTCGTCCTCCATTAGTGTATTTATTCTCTCATCCTTAATTTCAGTATCCTGTCCAAGGTTAGTAGCAAACGAAGCCTCCACGATATGTGTGTCATGATGTTCAATTTCAGCAAGACATGTATCATTCTTAATTTGATTCTCAATCTCACAAGCAATATCAATTAAATTATGTAGAGAATTATATTCCATATCAACAAGAATATCTCGAATTTTCTCATTAAACCATTTAAGAAATGAATTTCAGTGGCTTCATCATATTCATCTAAGTCACAACACAACAATATAGTTTTGAATTTCTTATAATATTCCATGACAGTTCTATCTCGTTGTTTTAGACGTTTCAATCTACTAAGGGACATTTCACGATATAAATTAGCAAACTTTGTTTCCCAATTGATACCTGAACCTTTTGACATGGATGTTTGCAATGTGGTGTAGCTCTCACATGTCTTCATATTTTCTTTCCAAGTAATGCTATACCCTGTCTTTATTAGCAGAAAACAAGAAAACACACAAAAAGTATATTTTCCTATCAACTATTATGTATAGGTAGTGGAATCACACACTCCCAAGCGTCTTACCAAGCTCTTATGAGTGTTCTTACCAAGGCAAAGCAATAGACGGTACAACTGGTGGCTAATTAGTGATACCGGTGTGAGCGATGCGATTGCAATGGTTGAACCTGTACTGACCAGAAGTATATATGTGGAGCTTTGGGGAGGCCCACCTGGGTTGGAAACCTTATCTCCTTAGCTTTCCGCCAATATGTAGAGCAGTCCAAAACGGAGCCCGTATGTGGCCTGGGCGTCCGTTTTCGTCAGGCCTACTCCAGCAGTCCGAACCAGTCTCACGAATAAATTGGACCTCAACTTGGATTGGGCTTCAAACTCAATCTTCGCTTGGGCTTTGGTCGTATGCGTATTGGTCATGTCCTCATCACCCAAGCTCCAAACTATCTGGCAGCACACACCAGACTATCCAATAGCACGCCATACTATCCGAGAAAGACTGCAAATCTTGTGATCCCGAAGCCTAAACTTGACCAAATCTTCTCCAAACTTTACGAAATTTGGCACAGTATTCTAGCACTATTCCAAGGCCATTCTAAAAAGATCTATTCGAAAAGATCACGGGATTAGTGGGAATTTCAGATCTCATGAAGAGGTGAATGCTTGGTCAAGAAAGGGGAAATCTCAAGAATGACTTGGTCATGGCAATCATGTGGGATTGAGATGTTCTCAGACATAATATCCATGTCCTTGCAAGTCCAAAATAGAAAAAGAGAAGGGGAAATATTGTAGGTAAACCAAAGTACCAAAAGCCTTTAAGAAAACACCCAAAACCGAAGAGGAAGGGGACGGAGAAGCATGTTGGCATTTCTTAGCCTGACATAAATCGACAAGAGCACAGAAACACATTGTAGCTTTCACCCAGGAGTATTCCAGGGTATCGAATCCATGAGGAACGAGGAGTAACTCAATGCAGAATGATTAGAACCAAACAATAAAAGCCAACAATTGCAGAGAATATAAACAGGGTTAAGAAGGCTCAATACTTTAAATAAATCAACTTGACTCTACTTAAACAAACTAGTGATCTGCTCAGCAAATTTACTTAGACACCAAGGATTGCAAAACCAAATCTAGGCACCAGAGTGCTGATATCCCAGACAAGAATGGCGGGTTCCAAAAGACTTGGCTATGCATCAATGACTATTTATCCTAACTGACGGGGTTGGACTACACAGGACACACCCCCGCTGTCACCAGGTGGGTCTACCAACCAAAACTGCGTAGGACAAAACACCTTCTTGGGGAAACTCTAGTCTAGACACCATGTCTACACAACCGAGTTTATTACTAAGCTGGTTCGAGGCCAACTAAGCAAGCACAGCTGGATTAGGCAAAAGCTAACCAGAGCACACCAAGCACCCATAAACTACTAAGCAGATAACTGAGAAAGTAAGTAAAGTAAGAATGAATTAAATGAAGTATGGAGCAAGGGAACTTTACTCAATCTTGGAATAGAGTATAACTTCCTCTCAGATTACAAGCTCAGGAATAGAATACCTAAAGAGAATTCCAACTCCTTCACTCTCCACTCACTACTCTCCCTTGAAGATATGATGGTCCTCTCTACAATGCTAAGGGTGGCTTCACTACAATACTCTACACTCTATACACAACACACTAATGATCTATTGATTCCTCACACACTCTACAAGTGACCTCCAGGGGTGATTTATAGTATAGGCATCAAGTGGGGGTACTTATAGGGTGGTTAAGGTGGTTGTGGAGGTAGGTCTGTGGCCGGGCGGCAAGTCGGTGGCCGAGCGGCCAGTCTTGTGGGCCGGGCAGCCAGCCAATGGCCGGGCGACCATCCGATCCACTGCCTTTGTTGATTCTTAAACTACTATTGCTCTCCCAAGGTCGGTCGTTATTTTCCATGTAGTTGCACGTGCAAAACGATAAAAACGGTGACCGGGCGGCCAGCCCATGGCTAGGCAACCACGTGTCTTCCCTGCATTGGTTGAAAGCTGACTCGCTTAGATCCCGGTTTCGCATGGTGTTCTTCCGATGCTTGATCTCTTTGGATTCCATATTCCACGGTTGGATTGTTCTTATTTTGTGTTTGTTTGGCTGTAGGTTGAAATGCTTGGCGGATTGCTCACATGGAATGGTCAGGCGGCCAGCCCCTTGGGCTGAAATGGGCTCCTGCTGAGAAAGGGAGGCCGGGTGGCCTCTGGATGGCCGGCTGGACTAGGGGTGGCCGGGCGCCCTGTCTCTGGCTGAGCAGCCAGGTGATGGCCGGTTGGCCAGGCCCTTGTGGCTGGCAGCCTCCCTCTTTGAACTTTGCCCTAAATTTCCTCATTTCCTTCCAAGTCTAAACATGAAAGACTCCTGCATCAAACTCTTATGCACAACTCGTGGAACCGGTCAGTAACAACATGAATTCTTGATAAATTATGCCCTCAAACTTGAAATGTTGGTGGTTGAAATGGGTTTTAAGGACCGCCAAGACCCCCCACGCTTAGACCTTTGCTCGTCCTCGAGCAAAGAATAGCATTAAGCTCACATGGAAATGGCATAAGGTCAACATTCACCATAGCAAGCACATGATTACCTCCAACTATTTCATCTTGCCCTTGATTTCAGTGGTGTCTACACTTTTGTTTTGAAATGTTGAGACATGGAACATGAATATACCAGAGTCAACTTCAGGTTCCCACACCACATGAGTAAAGAGGTTTTCAGAATTGTCAAAAACAAGGCATGCTAACTTTTCTGTTCTCAAGTTCCACTCTCAGTCACTTAGAGGCCAAAGTGTCTTTACCAGAATCATGCACTTCACATCCTATTCTACTAAGGCCTTTGTGGAGCTTTGGGTAGTTGGGATTGTGAAGCTTTCGTATCATGTTTATTTTGTCAAACCAAATCGAGTGTCATGAAAGAATTTTCAATCAAGTGAGAATTTGACCAAGTGCACTGTGAGGAGGTATTTGTCTCTAATGGTGCTTTTGTTTGAACTCCTTCATTGAGCAGAGGGCATGGAGTTCTCTTTTTTTCTTCTTTCTTTTCACTTTGAACTTCCATGCCTCTCTTCCTTTCACTTGGAATTTGGAGGGGATCATTGGGATCTTTCATTTAGCATTTTTTTGAGAGACTTTATTTTGTGGAACGTGCACATGAAGGCCAAAACTCTCAAATGATGTAAACTCTCTTAGTGGCACAAGGTTTGATAAGGCTCAAAACAATTAAGGAAGCAAGATTGAACATGGTTCTCTTTTTATATTTGTGGCACTGGTGCGACAAAAAAGGAACTTGAGAAATCCAAGATGGAGCCTTAATTTTATTTTGCAAATAAAACTCTTACTCATGGGTAGGTTCCATTAGTGTTCTCAATTTTTTTTCAAGTCTCGCATGAATCAACAAGTTAAACTCAAGTGGGTCCCTAATCATGATAGTGTCCAAAGGCAATTTTACTCTAGCATAGGAAGTCAACTAGTGCAAGCACAGGTTCATATGACATTATGACATGTAGAGCATGATTTGCTCAAGTTCATTTATAAAGCGCAATATTTTGAGAGGTATATGAATGTAACAGCGTAAATCTGACCTCCCAAGGCGGGCTCGAAGTGAGGATGGGCCAACCAGCCCATGTAGGAGGTCGGGTGGCCATCTGCAGGCAGCCAGCCTCTAGCCGGGCAACCAGCCCCTAGCCGGGCGGCCAGTAGTTTGTGCTTGTTTGACCCATGTGCTTGTATATTCTGTCGTGATAGCCAGGCAGCCAGGAAATGGCTGGACGGCCACAAAATTTCATCGAATTCCTTGTACTTTTGTGAGTAGCGTGGTGGAACCCTGCACATGTTATTTCTCATGTGTTTTCTACAAGGGTTAGTGACAGGAGGTCGGATGGCCTTGGCCATTCTTCCCAGACTCATTTATTAAAAAGGGAAACTATCCTACCTTTATAGAATTAATAAAAATGGAGGCGCTTGATTACAAGAAGGAAATTAATCAAACTATTCAACCTAAGAAACTAAACCTAAGCACTAAAGTGCCTAAGATAACTAGAAGCACCGGACACCTATGGCATAGGTGGATCATATAATTCTTGATGCCCAGTTGCTTTCGTGATGTGGCGGACTTTGGCGGATAGACCGTTCCTAAGAATGTCTATCATATCACTGATCTCTATCCACCAAAGTTCACTTTCGGTGCAGCGCTCCTCTAAGGTGTTGAATATTTTCCCTAAGCGCTGCGAGCTAAGCCCTCAGGGAGGCCATCGTCTTCTTGTCCTTTTCTTCTTCTCTGGAGTCCTCGAAGTTCCCTGGTGGTCCTCTTATTGGGGGCAACCTTGTCACCGTCTTCACCTTCCTCCTTGGCGGGGTCGAATCAATGTACTCATCGACGGAGGCATCTCCCCGTACAAGCCTAGGTACCAAAACCTTCCCATAAGCGGAAGTAGTGGGCTTGCCACGGACGGTATAGTTAGTGTACCCTAGACTTTTCGGATCATTAGATGGCCCCGACACATCCTGAAATAGGCTCTTCACTACCTTAGGAGCAAGAGGCCCCGAGGTAGGATGAGGGGAAGGACGTGACTCCTCCTTAGTGATTGCCTTGGCAGGTGAGAGAGCTCTCATCGGCCCCCCACACTGTTGGAGCGCCGAGGACTGTCCGGGTGTCCTCTCCTAGCCGGACGGCCAACCTCCCTATCTGGGCGGCTAGCACTGGCTGGGCTGCCTCCTTCTTGGCTGGGCGGCCGGACGGTAGCTGGGTGGCTGGGACTTGTCCGAGCGGCCATGGGGACAATTGGACGATTGTCTCCAGGCTCCCTTCCATTGGGATGGCTTGAAGTGGAATGGGTTCGCCTCCGGAGGATGGGGAGTAGGTGGCCATCGTGCCGGAAGTGAGGGTGATCACTGGGTTTGGAAGCTGTGGGCACCATGGCTAGTTCTTGGATGAGAATGAGGGTAGAGTATGATGGAGAAGAAAGGTCCTTCTCCTTTAAAACGATGAAAATTGCCCTCATCCACTTGACAAACCCTGGAAAAGTAGTTCACACTGGCTTCAACACATGAATTTCAAAGTTTTGGCGGCCTGGTGGAAAAGGGGAGGCCAGGCGACCAACCACAGGTCAGGCGTCTGGGCTTGGCCGGGTGGCCTCATGTTTGCGGACTGGATAGGCCACGCATTGCGGGATGCCTTGTGGTTCTTGTGTAGGTCTAGTGGATTTAGTATGTATAGGAATTTGTAGAGATTTTTAGCAAAAGGTGAGATTAGAAAGCAAAAGAGGGGAGAAGGAGAGATAGTGTACATGGCTCATTTAAGGTCTGGGCTTCACCATGGACGTATGATCATACTACCTCATGTAGCTCAAAGACGTCCATTTCTTCGAGCTCAGGCATTTCGGGCTCTAGAAAGAACTTAAGGCGTTGTCCATTCGCCTTAAAAACCCTTCTGTCATTGTCCTAGGAGGGTGATGGCACCATGATCGCTGGCTTCAAGGACCATAAATGGTCCTTCCCACTTACGTCTAAGCTTCCCATGACCAAAAAGACGAATGCGAGAATTAAAGAGTAGTACCTTATCTCCCGCGTTGAATGCCTTGATCCTGAGTCGCTTATCGTACCATCTTTTTGTGTGCTCCTTGTATAGCTTGACACTATGTTATGCCTTCTCCCTCCATTCCTCTAGTTCAACCAGTTGATTTTGTGTTCTAACTCCTGTTGAATGGAGATCCATGTTCCACCTCTTCACTAGCGCTAGCACCTTGGACACCGCCGCACGAAGTCCTTTGCATCCTCGTACATCATGCGCCAGTAAAACCCACTCTGACAGATTTTTGCATGAGTCTGATAAGCCCCATAGTGGCCCTCATAAGAGGAGGCGTGACATCTATTGAGGACTTGTGATGCTTCACAAGCTAGAATACAGTGACATAGGAGTCCGTCTGCGCAGAGTTTGTATAGGTAGGGGTCATCCCAGAGAGAAAATCAGCTGTCGTTGGCCAATTTATTTTTGTCTACTCCTTTAGGGACGTAGCTAGCAACTATGTAATTCACTAGATTTGCATTCCATGGTTGGGCTATTGTCACCTTTCGGAGTTGATTGTCTCTTATGTAATCATCGATCGGCAAGGGCGATGTTTCTTCGAATCGCATTCGTGAGAGATGATCTGCAACTAAATTCTTTACTCCCTTCTTATCTCTTATTTCAATATCAAACTCTTGAAGTAGGAGCACCCACCGAATGAGTCTAGGTTTTGCATCTTTCTTGGTGAGGAGGTATTTAAGGGCTGCATGATCTGTGTATATTATAACCTTCGATCGTACCAAGTATGATATGAACTTGTCGAGTGCAAAGACCACTACTAGAAGCTCTTTCTCGGTGGTTGAGATATTCAGTTGAGGGCTGGTGAGCATTTTGCTGGCTTAAGATATAGCACGATGTCTCTTATCCTTGCTCTGGCCCAGGACTGCTCCAACCGCGTAATCGCTCGCATCACACATGATCTCGAATGGTAGGTTCCAATCTGGTGGTTGAATGATAGGGGCTAAGACTAGGGCTTTCTTAAGCTTTTGGAAAGCTTCAAGGCATTCCTCATCAAACACAAAAAGGAACATCTTTGGCTAGCAAATTGATCAGAGGCTGAGGAGAAATTCTTGATGAATCTCCTATAGAACCCAGCATGGCCAAGGAAGCTTCGGATGGCCTTGATGTTTGTAGGCGAAGGCAGTTGTTCAATGACCTCGATCTTTGCATGACCTACAAATTGCCTCTTTCAGAAATCATGTGTCTGAGTACGATCCCTTCTCTTACCATGAAGTGACATTTCTCCAAGTTTAGGACAAGGTCAACCTCTTGGCACCTCTTGAGAACTTTTTCAAGGTTCTCTAGACATCCCTTGAAGCTCTTGCCGTAAACCGAGAAGTCATCCAAGAAGACATCCATGATGTTCTTAATAAAGTCAGAGAAGATTGACATTATACACCACTGGAATGACGCGGGAGAATTACACATCCTGAATGACATTCATCTGTATGCGAAGGCTCCATACGGGCATGTGAAAGTGGTCCTACTCTGGTCCTCTGGGTGAATCAGAATCTGGTGGTAGCCAGAGTAGCCATCGAGGTAGCAAAAGTAGGAGTGCTTGGCCAGCCTTTCTAGCATTTCTTCGATGAAGGGAAGAGGAAAGTGGTCCTTCCTGGTGGCGACATGAAGTTTTCTGTAATCTATGCACACCCTCCAACCGCTGACAGTTCTCTATGGAATTAGCTCATTGTTCTGATTCTTGACAACTGTCATCGCTCCCTTTTTGGGCACAACTTGTATAGGACTAACCCATTCACTTTCACTTGTGGGGTAGATGATTCCCGCGTGCAGTAGCTTCAATACCTCATCTTTACTACATCTCTCATCGCTTCATTTAGTCGGCGTTGAGGGTCCCTTGTTCGTTTGTGATCAACCTCCATAGAGATGCGATGAGTACATAGGTTGGGACTGATTCCTTTCAATTCTTGGAGAGAATACCCAAGCACTAATCTGTATTTCTCTAGAACTAAAATTAGTCACTGGCTTTCACTCTCTGTCAGCTTGCCACTGATGATCACCAACGTGTTCTCGTTCCCGTGAAGGAAGTCATACTTTAGGCTAGGTGGTAGTTGCTTCAATTCAAGTTTTGGAGCTTTGGGCCATAGTGATTCATCTAGTTCTTTGAACTCACATGGCTCGTCAGCCGCACTTAAGTCCCTAACAATAGCCACTTCCTTAAGGCTGAATTGCCCCTTCTCATCAAGTGACAGGCTCATCACTTCTTCTAAGGGGTCAATCTCTAGCTTTGTTTCGGTCTTAGCATTGATTGATCTATCGATGTTGACATTAATTTCCTCTCTGCTAAACTATAGCCGCAGACTCCCTCTGTATGAGCTGGTGAGGGCAGCAATTGGGATCCCAACCAGGATGAGTGGAGTGGGTCCATTGGGGATGTCGAAGATGTGAAAGTCCAAGAACACCTGAGTATCCCACAAGACGGTCTGTACAACTCGGAGGACATCGTCGCACATCAGGTACCCATCCGGTCACTGTAGATGCATGGCTGACCTTGATAGCGGTTGCCTCGAGAAGTACTCATCTACCACTAACTTGGGTATAATGTTTACTCCCACTCGCGGATCATAGACAATATCTTGTAGCTGTAGCCTTGATACTTGACCAGGGATGACGCTAGGATCTAGAAAGAGTTTGACTGCTTTTGTATCCAGACGTCTCTCCTCCAGGCATTTCCGATTAATCACTGTGGAAAGCTAGAGCAGGGCCTCTTTCATCAAATTTATTTGATCTGGCATTGCATATGTTGGTGTTGAGGTCCTGGTGAAGTGTCGGTCCTCTTTAGGCAACCAAGAGGCATCGCCAAAGTCCATGAAGATCTCATCCTCGAACGAGAATGGTGGTGCCGACGGAGGAACCGTCAAGGCTAAACTGACCCTCTCAGCCTACCAAGATGAAGGTGGTTCCAGGATGTCCTCGATTTGGGGAACATTGTATGGAGGCAGGCTCTAAGTGTTGGTCCATTCTTCTTCTTTGTAGGGCTCGCTGCTGGGCTTGGGTGGTTCTTCCTCAACTATGCCAAGGTCAGAAGCCTTCTCAAGAATTTTGTCGAGAATTTTCCTTTCCTCGGGGACAGTGAGGTGCGAGAATGACCCACCGGTAGCTAAGTTGAGGCAGAGATCAGCCCCAGGCAAAAGACCCCGGATGAAGTGCTGCATCAACATTGACTCCAAAATAGCCAGATCCGGTCCTAAGGAGACCAGACTTGTGAAGCGTGCCCATGCTGCTCCCAAGGATTCTTGACTCCTTTGAAGAAATGATAGAACTTCATATCGGAGGTCGACAGCCTTGTTTGGTGGAAAGAAGCATAAACAGAACAATGACTTCAATTCTTCCTAGCTCCCTCCTACTTTACCAACTATCTCCTTGTACAAGATTTTTGCCTCCCCCATTAGTGAAAATGGAGAAAGCAACCATCGAAGTGTTTCACTAGACATTCCCGAGATAATCAAACAACTGCATAATGGCTCGAACTCTCGGAGGTGTGTGTAGGGACATTCTGATTCCATTCCTCCAAACTATTGATCTTGAACCATGGCTATCAAGCTGGGACGTAGCTGATAGCTTTCAGTGGTGATGGCTGTGGATGATGGTGGAGGCTCCAAATAATCGCCCTCGGAGCGACGAGTTGGTAGATGGGTTGTGAATCCATGTGGTGTGGAGGTATGTGGTATATAGTAACTAGTGGGGATATACGTGGTGGTTGGTAAGGTGTGAGTATGGGCGGCCTAGGTTCTGATTGAGTTAGCTACCATTCCACGGCAACAGCGCCAAAAAAGCTTGTTGGCGTTTCTTAGCTTTAGATAAATCCACAAGCGCATGGAAACACATTGTAGCTTTTCACCCAAGAGTATTCTGGGGTATCAAATCCATGAGGAACAAGGAGTAACTCAATGCAGAATGAGTACAACAAAACAGTAAAAGCCAGCAATTGCAGAGAATATAAATAGGGTGAAGCAGGCTCAATACTTTAAATAAATCAACTTGACTCTACTTAAACAAACTAGTGATCTGCTCAGCAAATTTAGTTAGACACCAAGGATTACAAAACCACTTTCGGGCACCAGAGTGCTGATAACCCAGACAAGAAATGCGGGTTCCACAAGACTAAGCTACTCGTCGATGACTATTTATCCTAATGATGGGGTTGAACTACACAGGACACACACCTGCTGCCACCAGGTGGGACTGCCAACCAAAGCTGTGTAGAACAAAATACCTTCTTGGGTAAACTCTACTCTAGACACCATGTCTACACAACCGAGTTTACTACTAAGCTGGTTCAAGGCCAACAAAGCAAGCACAACTAGATTAGGCAAAAGCTAACCTGAGCACACCAAGCACCGATAAACTACTAAGCATATAACTGAGAAAGTAAGTAAAGTAAGAATGAATTAAATGAAGTATGGAGCAAGGGAACTTTACTCAATCCTGGAATAGAGTATAACTTCCTCTGAGATTACATGCTCAAGAATAAAATACCCGAAGAGAATTCCAACTCCTTCACTCTCCACTCACTACTCTCCCTTGAAGATATGATGGTCCTCTCCACAATGCCAAGGGTGGCTTCACTACAATACTCTACATTCTATACACAACCACACTAATGATCTATTGATTTCCCACACACTCTACAAGTGACCTCCAGGGGGTATTTATAGTCTAGGCATCAAGAGGGGTTACTTATAGAGTGGTTAAGGCAGTTGTGGACGTAGGTCGGTCACCGAGCGGCAAGTCAATGGCCGAGCGGCCATCCGATCTGCCGCCTTTGTTGATCCTTTGGCTGATATTGCTTTCCCGATGTCAGTAGTTGTTGTCCATGTAGTTGAATGTGCAAAATGGTAAAAACAGTGGCCGAGCGGCGAGCCCATGGCCGGGCAACCACGTGTCTTCCCCGCATTGGTTGAAACCTGAATCCCTTGGATTTGCATGGTGTTCTTTGGACGCCTTATCTCTTTGCATTCCATATTTCACGGTTGGATTGATCTTATTTTGTGTTTGTTTGCTTGTAGGTTGTAGTACTTGGCGGATTGCTCACGTGGAATGGTCGGGCGGCCAATGAATGGCCAAGCGGCCAGCCCCTTAGGCTGAAAAGGGATCCTACTAAGAAGGGGAAGCCTGGCGGCATCTATGTGGCTGGCCGGCCCAAGGGTAGCCAAGCAGCCTATCTCTGGCTGGGCAGCTAGGTGATGGCCGGCCGACTAGGCCCTTGTGGCTGGCAGCCTCTCTCTTTGCACTTTGCCCTAAATTTCCTCAATTCCTTCCAAGTTTAATCATGAAAGACTCCTGCATCAAACTCTCATGCACAACTCATGGAACCAATCAGTAACAACATGAATTCTTGATAAATTATGCCCTCAAATATGAAATGTTGGTTGTTGAAAAGGGTTTTATCGACTGCCAACAAAGCACTCCCAAGTTGCTACATGAAATTCCATCTATTATCAGCCCAAAAGGGTTTCACGATCTGAGTACAGGATGGGAACTCGATCTCCATGCAGCCACCCACTTCCTACCCACTATCTATAGGGCAAGATCACATTAAAACTATCTAATCTTGAAGCTCTTGCTTGGATTTCGAAAACCTAGGGTTAGGAGGCCCTAAGCAGCAACTAAACTAGCCAAGAGAGATGACTAAGAGTAGCCACCTCCTTATTTATACTATAGACTAATCCCTATGGCACTTTTGCAGCTAGACCCCTATATTACAGATGCTTGACACTAAAAAGGCTCGTTGGGGCTAGAAAAGATCGTCAATAACTTAGATGGATGAACATGATGGAATCCTTGACCTTCTTAGCCTCGAAGCAATTTCCCGATGTCTTGCACATGTCCAATAGTCCTTCCCCTCAGGATAACTTCCAATGTTGGGATACCGGCAACCAAGCCCTTGGTTTTGACGATAGAACCAGGAAACGATTGTTGGTTCCAGTTTGATGCTTAAACTGGTAAATGCTTGATGGACTTCTTCTTGGGTGATTTTATGGCTCACTACACCATCCCGAACCCAATGTCACACTTATGAGCTGAGCCCAACTTGGACCATAGCCCAAGCCACCTGCTGGTCCACTTGGCAGGGATTTTGACATGACATGTCCATTCTGGCATTGCCTCTTAGTCCACTCGAGAGGGCCTCTGCCTGCTTGTTCCTTAGTAGGTCTTCGGTGTTGTCAGGATGGAAGACCAGACTCGGTGCACTTGAGTCCCTCACTTAAACTGCCGTTGATCTCCACCCCTCCGTGTATAGGGCTCACGCAGCCAGCCGACGTAGAGTCTACCCTACTATCCATCATAGGAGATTCATCCAAGTCCATCTAGGTCTTCTTTATCTTCTACCTCTAGTCCATCAGAGGACTTGCACCATTGATAATCACTCATCACCAAGAGCAATGAGGCCAGTCCATTGGCTCTCGGGGACCACAGAAGCTTACTCTCGCTCTGGCCTCGCACGTAAGTTACCCTAAACCAAGACAATCTAATTATTCTGCCAAGACCGTGTCATTCCAGTCTTATGGTATCACTATGGTTCCAGTTGGTTGCTCGATGAACATGTCCTTATGGAGTGTAGCAAGCAAAGCACTAAGCACCTTGTCTAGGCCCCCTCTTAAATAAAGTTGGTAAAAGCCAATTTAAATGAGACATGAGCCACTTAAGCAAACAACAGAAAGGGTCAAGCTTAACAATTAAATTGCATAGAACCATTAGTCAAATTAATTAACAAGGATTTATGAGTTCACATTGCACCTAGCACAACTTAACCAACATGCATCCCAAAAGATATACATCAGATAAAAGTAGCTAAGGTATAGTACTTATGGGCATACAAGATTAACACATGCACATGCAATGATTAAAATGTTATTGGGTGTTGTTCATGTTGTACTTGTCTTGCTCAAAAGTTGCTACTCAGAGTCTTCTAGATGATTATCTTGAGTTGCACTTGAGATTGCACGAGGAGATCAGCGTTTATACGTTCATCGAAGCACCACACATGCTGATAGGTTCACACCTGCAAGCAAACATGTACAAAGTATAAGTAACAGGACGCCATATCATCGAAATAGAAGATAAAAGGTTTACTAAACTGTTCTACGCATCACTACGAGGACATGTGCGTAAGAATAACAGAAAACGAATTTAAATGGAGAATGTGTCAGGTTTTGATGGTTGCAAGGGGCTGTTTGTAAGTACTTTTCGAAATATATATTTTCAAACATTAAAAACAGGGGCTGCCACAGTTGGAGCCGACAACGGGTTAGTTTGTGGAAAACTTGTGGCTTCTTTGTAATAGTGCGCCAGTGGCGATGACGTGACACTTTCTGGTTGGCTGGATGAAGTGACACAAGTAGGGCTACAAAGATGTGACCACCGAGGATCAGCCTGATCTGGTATGGCTAGATCTAGATCTAGAGGGGGACCAGAACACGGGATGGTGAGTGGAGCCACTACGATGCTGACACGTGGCTAGAGGGAGGCAGCCGGGCACGGGCACACTGCACTCTCTAACGTGGGAAGGCGTGAGTGCGGGGTGGGTCCCATCGAGGCCGGCTCAGGGGTGCCTTGCGGCTTTGCCTGTAAGCAGGGGATCAGGGCCTATACGGGTGGCACCGCGGCCATTGACGGGGTGTTGGTCGGTTGGGGCCCTGGCGTAGGCGCTCGGTGCATCTCTAGACGTGGCTCTGGAGTAGGGCCCAAGATAAAGTCATCATCTACATAGATCATGTTACTCTGAAGTACCTCCTTACCAAGAATGATGCAAAGCCTTAACTAATAAGGTGGGTCCTTTTGCTCTGAGAATTTGACATAGAAGTCATAGATAAAAAGGGAGTAGAGAATTTAGTTGCGGATCATCTCTCGCGAATGCAATTTAAAGAAACATCGCCCTTGCCATTCAATGGCTATATGAGAGATGACACACTCCTTAAGGTGGTAGATGCACAATCTTGGTACATTGATCTGGTGAACTACATGGTCATTGGTTATGATCTTGAGGGAGCCGACAAGAGCAAATTAGCCTACAATAGCCATTTCTATCTCTTGGATGACCCCCAACTTTATAAGCTCATTGTAGATGGACTCTTAAATCACTGCATTCCTGATAGCGAAGCACCCCAAGTCCTAGATAGATGTCATTCATCCTCATATGGAGGTCATTCCGAGGCTTACCGAACTCATGCAATAATTTGGCAAAGTAGATTCTACTGGCCAAAGATGTATGATGATGCCAAATGTGATGCCTTGACATTTGGAAGGCACTAATCAGAAGTAAGATGCATGCTAGTAATGAATTATAACTTAATCCTTCTTAGAGAGGAATAAGAATGAGGTGGAGAGGTCATTAAGTCAAAGTTTTCTATTCAAGATGCAAAATCTCGTGTTGTTTGGTTGAGTAGGTAAAGATCTACTAGCTTTCATGGGAAATATCAAATACCAAAGTTATAGTCCAAGATGTTTTATTTAATTTTTTCTTTGGTTACCATCTTCAAAATCACATGGTAAGTGGTCCAAAGATTCAAACCAAATCCAACCTAGTTTTCTTTTAAAAAGGTATCAAAGGTGTCTTGACCAAATTTGATTCTAAAATTACTTTTGATTTCACTTTACAATTTCAAAATACCCCTGAATACCTGGTTCACTGTAATTCCAATTCTCGTAATCTTTGATGAATCTCCATAATTTGAATTGCGTAACCGAGCACAATGAGCTGCCAAAGAGCTTAGTTGAGCGTTGTTTCCTCCTATCCGCGGCATCCCATGATGACCACGATAAAAACTAAACTCCAAATGCATGAGACCATGAAGTGATTGGACTTCATTTGGTACTTCGAAAGTTAGAAAGAAGCAAGACCATACATAAGCCAAATCTACTGATTTACCTGACCTTTGAACATGTTGTGCTTGTATTTCAAAATCTGATGTAATGTAGACAAAAATTTCTATACAAAACTTGTAGAACATTGCAACATAAACAAATTCATTATTTTCAGATATGACATGTAGAAACGGTTTGGGCAAGGTTTTGAGTTGATTTATGCTAAACTGATGAATCTGTTAAAACTTGACCTATCTAGAAAATTCAAACTTCTGTGAGACAAAAATAACTATCTTGCAAAGTTATATACACCGAATTTGTATATCCTGAAATTATGAACTACATTGACATAATTAATTTCTGATGAAAATGTACACAAATAAGCCTACTGGAATTTTTCAACACATGGGCTAGCTTGGTCACACCTGGGTCAGCTATTTAAATTCAAATTTAAACCATAAATTACTATAGAATGTGGTTTTCAAATTTATAACAAAGTCGTATATCAACAAATTTATAACATTTCTTGTATTTTTAGTTTATACAGATTCTACCTTCATCTTGTTCAAAAATGCAATTTTCAAATGTGGGATCTAGCGGTCAAAGCAAATTTTCTATTTTTGTTCACCATTTTTCCAAATATGTGTCACTTACACGTGGTCGGTGCTATAAATTTACTTACGCTTGGACCTATGGCTAAGTTCGTTCTTACCCTATGATCCATGAACAACTTTAGCGTTCAAGCTTTGCTTGATCCCTAGTATAGCATGTCATTTTATCGATGCAGCTCTGGTCAGTAGCCTCTCTCGGTGACAGCGTTATGTAGCCTCTGTATTCCGATCCTGTTGTTCTGTAAACCTGTAGGTGTTATCCAGTTGTCACTCAGTTTGCCAACTATCTACCCCTGTGCCACCTCGGTGTAGTATGGAATTTCGCTCGACGCAAGACTCTAGTTCGTGTTTGGATAGTTTAGCTCAACTACAAATAATCCTCTTCAGTAGTTAAGGTTTAGTGTTTGGACAACTTATCTTGCTCATTGTCCTTCCAGATAGCTATACTTATTTGCTTACAGCTTTAGTCATTGCTCTCTCATCCCACCAAACACTATCTTTGTTATCTTAACCCCGACTTAAAAATAATTGGTATTTATCTAGTTTACAATCCTACTTAGTTCGAACGTACCATTTCATCCATTCGCCTTTGGTTCCCTATGGAATTTACGATACTCGGAATACTCTGAGTGAAAAAGCTACATCGAATCTCCACACGCTTGTGGAGTAAAATCTGTTACGTTAAAAGACGTCAACACGTATATTGATATATGTGTTGAAATATTAAAATATATGAATTATTGATCATAATTATAATTATGTTGGATCCACTAAGCCAATACTTTTGAAAATGAAATTTGAAAGTAAAGATTCACTGCTTGTGCACGCTAGAAGTCAAGTCAAAAAATAACGTTGCATTCCCTCAAATCAGTCAGGCTTATAGCGCCTACTGGTAGTCCTACTGAGTTCCCCAACTATTCAATCGTTGTTGTTGATATTTTTCGGCACTTATCATTTTGTGACCGTGAATGATAACAGTGGACTCGATGTCATGCATCGGTGTTTTACTTCCGCAGCTTATCTTCCAAATGTATAATAAAACGTATTCCACTGCGAGTTTATATTGGACCTCTATTTCAATATGATATGGTCTTGAGTAATGGTTTTGTAATAAATCAAGTTATGTTTGTATGCAAGCCACTGGACCTTTCAAATAAAAGGAAATGAATGCAATACAAAATTGACAGAACGTACTGTTTGTTCAATTTATTAATTTTTTAGAAAAATATATAACTCTAATATGTTTTCTATAATTATAATTTATTTTAAAAAAATCAACGCTGGCTCCCACGGTCCCATGAGATATTCCCCCTACCATTCCTGGTCCTGCTAGAGGCGTAGAGGCACCTATTGAGTTGAAAGAAAAAAACTGGCCACTCCAAAAGTATTATCGTCCGGTCCCTTTTTGTTTCAACAAATTTCGTATCATGATGCTGTGGAATATATATGGGGAGATATGATTTTCCAACATAGTAATATCCTGGGAGATTGTATGGCTCTCGCATCTGATCTCATCAAATCTACCCCTACAGTAGCTAGGTATTCATGCGTGCCTCAGGAACAAAGGAAAGTGGCTTTGTGCTTGATGGGTGGATCCTTTGTGTACACGGCATGTAGCTTGAATTCGGTACACCCTGAAGAAAACTTTAAATTTTGACATGACCTGCCCCTTTCCAGTAGAAAATAAAAGATGAGAAGGGCTGGTTGCCGTAGATGTGTCATCATACCCGTGTCTGCGTGGCACACGTCTGAGCCTCAAACAAAACATACAAAACTCTACTTGCAGTACTCCCTTGGTTCCATTTATAGGTCGTCTAATTTTTTATATCAAATTTAACTAATTTATTTTACTCATAAAAATTATGAAAATATAGCAAAATAGTTCATAGCTAAAATATATTATATACTACTAAATCACAACAAAAATAAATAACAATTCTAATAAATTTTAAATAATATGAGTAAGTCAAATTTATCGTCAAAAAACTCAAAAGATTTGCACATTCGAACGGAGAGAGTACATATTAATCAACATAATTTATAAGCAGCATATACAATGACATAGAGAATATAATATTGTAGTATTAGTCTGAGTTTGATTTAACCATTAACATTGTCTGCTTTTGCTGATGCTTATATATCCCGCCCGACACAATAATATATAAGTTAACAAGCAATTCGGCTGGGCCAGGGGTAAGCCTGTACAGAGGTAGTTAAGAGCCGTCTCTGATATGTGGTCTCTGGCGTAGTGTGTAAGGAATTATTCTTTTTAATTTGGAGAGGGAGATAAAGGAGACACCAAAGCACTAGTAGTTTGACAGGCTGGTTTCAATAAGACTATCCATCCCACTAGCTAGTATTGTTAAATTACATATTCTGTCCTTTGATTTTTTTTCTCTCCGGTGGACAGAGCCTGAGCGTAGGCAGCCGGCGCCTAGTAATAGCGAATCTGGAGGCGACGAGTACCATCTAAATTTATATTTATACGTTGTTTGACTTATTTGACATTAAAATTGACAGACTCTTCTTATTGATAATTTTATGAAAATGTAAAAAAAAAGTCAAGCCGTAGTTGAAGTATATTATATGTAAATTAAATTACAATGAAAATAATGATGATTACCAAATTTTTGGATAAGATTTGGGGTAAAAAATTCAAACAGTATACAAATTGGGACATAGAAAATAGAGAAAATAGTAGTATAGTCAGTATATTACTTGGTCAGGAGAGCATGTATCGGGATGGTGGTGATTATGACTACCTTTTGGTCATTTCAATCACCTTTTTTCACATCGAATGATCCGTGCAATCCGCGGTGGGAATATTTTAATGCGTGCCATACGGCCGCGTAACATCTGCCACACACACCGCGAAAAGGAGAATAATGACCTAAAACACGATTACGGGGTCACCATTAATGGTAGGTGCAGTGGTTTCACGATGGGCTACCTCTGTGTCTATTGCCCCGGCCCCGTCACCGACCTGTCCTCTCTAGGTAGCTCCGCATGCTGCGTGATACCGATGACTAGAAGTACTATGAATTTTAATTTTCTATATTTTTTAAAAATAAATAAAATGAATTGGTCAAATTTATCATTAAAAAAATCCAAATGATCTATAGCTGAGTAATAATTTTGGTATGAATCTATGTGGCACAAAACAGTCACATGTGCTTGGGAATCCTAGTTTTTTTCAAAATATAAGCGCTCAAATGTATACACGAACTCTCGCTGCTGGTGGTGGCGCCGACTGGTGTGCAATCAGCACAGTTGTGCAAAGCAATCAGCGAGCATGGTCCAGCAGATTAACATCCTACGGTGTCTTGCCTTTTTGCCTTTTAACCCCCACGCTTTCCATCAATTACAAAACAAAGCGTAAAAGAAAACCGGTGATGAATCAATCACAAAATAAATCATGGGTACGTCCTATGGGCAGCTCACGCGACTCATCGGTGGACCATAGGTCAATATTGCCCTTGATGCCTTGACGGTTTAGCTCGTCCCTTTGCCCCTAATCACGTCCCAGACCATGGATCTGATGCCGCCGATGATGGGACATTGACGATGAGCACAACGCCTTGGAGGTTGGCATCTTGGCGAATGGCGATGATGCCGCGTCTTAAGCAGATGCCATCGAAGATGGGCGAGGCCGCGAGACAGAGTCAGACGGTGAGCTTCAGCCTCCGTTGTTCACGTGGATGCTGCTAGAGTTGGGAAAAGGCAGGACACAAGCTGCTGTCATCGCTATCCAATAGGCACTCAAATGTCGGCGAGGTCTGATGGCGGAGACATCGGTGGTGAGCTCTTCGAACCCAACAGGCCTGTCGATCTTCTCGCTGATGTAATGAGAGGCACATGGGCTAAAAGGCGCAAGCCACCGTAGGATGCTAATCTGCCCACTGCTGGAGAATGGGCAATCCATCCACTAGATCCGTCCCGGCAGGAAATGAACCCAGGACTGATAGCAGATTCAGTCTTGGTTCAAAAGGCTAGGATCCCTGGTGCGGCGTGGGGGACGATCAGTCATGTTTGCTAACGGCAAGGGCACCTAGGGAGGAGCAGTGTCAGTTTGTTAGAGCAATCGGGATCCATTCTTCAAAATTTAGTCCTAGTTTGTTAGAGCAACAAGGACTAAATCTCTTTTTAGAATAAACAATGACAGGGAGGAGTTTAGTAATGTTGGATGACACCACTTGGGACTAATCTCCTTCCCGCAACATCTCACCCCCCGCATTGCATCTTATATGCTTTCGGGCCACCACCGTGCACCTTCTCCTATCCTCTCCTCTCCACTCCTCTATCCTCAATGGAGCACGTCGACAGACTAGCGGCGCGCCTCAACGGAGCGACCCTAGAGGAGTGCCTCACAGCAACGAAGGGCATGCATCACCGCCACCTAGAGCAGCGATGCCAGTGGAGGCTTTGCACACTATGGTCGTTCTCTCGCATCGCCGAGCTTCTCTTGAACAGCTGCCGCCATCGCTACTGTAATGCCCCAAAATTTAGCACCCGAAATTTTCTTCTAATCCCTCCCTAATTCAAAATCAAATTTTCAAAAACTTTGGATGTTGCTTATTTGTTTTGAGTGTGTTAATATGAGCTCAACAAAATTCCAAATATCGCAAATACTCTCCACCAAAAATCTTTCCAAAATTCAATTCCAAAAAAAATATCCCCGCGCCACTTGGACCCTCCATCTCCGCGACACTTGGACCCCCCATCTCCACGCCATGTGGACCTCCCATCTCCGCGACACACCATCGGCCTCCTAAAAGTCCTAAAAGTCCTTGTCCACTTTACGAGAAGAGGAATCATTTGTGAGATCCGCGTTTCACCCCCACCCTAGAATATGAACCGAGAACCCAAAGTCTACATCCCCTTCCACTACATATTCTTCACCATACTTCTTGTCCTATGCCTCCTAATCATTCTCCGATTGATCACCCTTCCCCGGGCCGAGCAGAAGCAAGAAGCTTCCTGCTAGCAAAGCAGTGCCAAGGTCAAGAAGCCCAAAGTAGGGTAGAAGACCAACAAGAGGACAGAAGAAGAAGTGCTTGGGGTGACAAAAAGTAGTAATGGGAAGAAGGCTATCCTAGATAGCCGTTTCTTCTCCAGCCTGCCCTATGTCTGCTAATAACGCAACAATAGTTGGAAAACGGAGCAGCCCCGCTTCCAGAAGAGTGCCTAACCTACTCAAGTAAGGGCAACCACCCTATTTAAGTGGGGTAGCCTCTCTTCTATTAGCACTGGCGCAGGATAATCTGGATTCCATATGTTGATGGATCCACCCCCTTTAGGACAAAACCGCCCGGATTATGCCACCATCTAGATGAGCAGAAAGTGCATCGCTGAATTTCTGTCGCTCTCTAGAAAGCCCTTGCCAGAAGCCGCTAGGCAATGGAACAACCTTCCAAGTTCATGAAGTGAATGATCCAGCTTGTATGTGGAAGGCTTGTATGAACAGCTCCAATAAAGAAGAAAAGAGAAATGAAGAAGAAAAAAGGAATCGAATTGGACATTTAGTTGTTATTTAAAATTCCACCATCCATTCCGTGTGAAGGATCAAGCTAATGTTGAAATTAGAAGTAGCAAGCTGAAGTAAAGCTATCCTTGTAACCCGCCAAGCCGAATCTGGAGGACCAGATTCATTTTAAGTGGGGTAGATTTGTAACGCCCCAAAATTTAGCACCCAAAATTTTCTTCTAATCCCTCCCTAATTCAAAATCAAATTTTCGAAAACTTTGGATGTTGGTTATTTGTTTTGAGTGTGTTAATATGAGCTCAACAAAATTCCAAATATCGCAAATACTCTCCACCAAAAATCTTTCCAAAATTCCTTTCCAAAATTCAATTCCAAAAAAAATATCCCCGCGCCACTTGGACCCTCCATCTCCGCGCCACTTGGACCCTCTATCTCCGCGCCATTTGGACCCCCCATCTCGGCGCCATATGGACCTCCCATCTCCGCGACACTTGGACACCCCACTCCGCGCCATGTGGACCTCCCATCTCCGCGACACATCATCGGCCTCCTCCTCCATCGGCTATAAATAGCCCTCCCCACCGCCATGCCTCCATCCACACCAAGCTCACCACCTCCGCAATATCAGGCCCCGGTTTAACCTGGGCGTTGTGCGCCGCGAACGCCATCCCCCTCCTCCCTTGCCGTGTTCATGCACAGGAGCAGAGTGCCTCTGCGTTCTTCGTCGAGAGGCCACCATAGCTCAATTGCTCCGACCGTGAGCACCTCGCCACCTCCCTCCACCATCCCCAAGCCGCGCTCCCCCCTTCTCCCTGCCTGTATCGAGCTCCCCACGAGCTCCTAGGCCACGACCAATGGCTGCCCGCCACCACCTCCACCATTATTTTTCCCACGCCAACCACCAGCCACCGGTGATTAGTCCATCACTAATCACGTGTCATTTGAACTAGCAGGTCCAATCTTGTACTATTCTTTTCTTCTATTCATTTATCCCCGAATTAATTTCCCGATCATATGAGCTCCAATTCCGTTGTTTTTTCCTTCTAAATTCATCAAAAATCAATATCTACCATCCACATTAATTTCATAATTTTAGGAGTTTCCAAAGCCGCCTACAAGTCGGTGCCACGTTCGACACTATAGTCGTGGAACGTTTACACCTGCCTA
The DNA here is from genome assembly GCA_030272315.1 of Paspalum vaginatum. Taxonomy (NCBI): domain Eukaryota; kingdom Viridiplantae; phylum Streptophyta; class Magnoliopsida; order Poales; family Poaceae; genus Paspalum; species Paspalum vaginatum. The sequence continues at coordinate 25,667,237 of CM059015.1, read as the reverse complement.
AAACTCTACTGGCAAGCAGTCTAGAAATATTTTCTGTTCCTCCAAGAATCCAAAAACACAATTTTATTCTCCAGTTTCCAAATATTTGGGTTTTGGACTATTCCAGGAATATTCCTTTTTCCTTTTCTTTTTTCGAAATATACAAAATTTGTATCTTCACCGTTCCAACTCCGATATAGGTGATTCTTTCACCTAAATTCATCTAAAATCAAGATCTACCTACCCATACACTCTACGTAATCTTTTGTCCTGGCCAGAAGCCACCGTCATGCGACCATCACGCCGTCCTACGCCCAGTCAGTGCTTCAGACCGGTCCCACAATTTTTATGTGTCTGGTGATTGATGCCCTTATCCACCTACTCTACATAAATCCTAAAGGTTCCTATCTTAGTCTGTTCGAGCTCTGAATTCAGATGATGATGATACCGAAAATCATCTGAACATCATTGCTCTCTCCACCACTCCACAAAAAGAACTTCTCCAAAACACCAACATGCGACCACCACACCTTTGGCGTTGTCGACCCCGCATCTCGCGTCCACCACGCCTACCTTGGCATCTCCGTTACTGTCGTTACCGAGCCCACCAACTCGTCCGAAAAGTCGCTACACCCCAACCACTTGCAGTAATACCATAGTAAGAACCTAGCAGACTCTCATCTCCGCAATCCAAGCTCTACACCACCAAACCCGTTGAGCTCATATTATGCTTCGATTTGTGTGTTTTCTTTGTTTGTGCAATAGGCTTTACCGGAGAGTCCGTTCGGCCTGCCCTTCGTGTTATACTACGCGATGGTCTGCGCCAAATACGTCCATCAACTGTTATATCAACCGCCTCAACAAAGTGAAAGGCAAGCCCACTGGAATCTCTACTTGATGCATAAAATTCCTATGTTTCACAAACACAACCCTTGGCCTGATAATCATATAAAAACTTGCATGTTTTGCTTGTTAAGGTAACCCAACAAAATATACAGCCACCTAAGCTTAATTTAGATATAGCGCGCATAGGTGGGATGGCTCATTTAATTATGTATCATAATCTTGATGCTAATAATGTGGAATATGAAGAGTATGGGAAAGCGGATGTGTGTGTGGTTTTGAAATAAAATGGGGAAGAACCCTGGCAACCGACCTTATCGGAATACTGGCTACGCGCCGAAACAGCCATAAGGGCAGGGTATGAACGGGTAACTTAGCTACCGGCGGTTACCCCTTGTCGCAGGATTCGTGTAGAATACCGAGTAGGTGGATTGCTCGCGCTGTCGAGCATTGAAAAGTTGAAATGGTTCTACCTGAGCTGTCCATAAGGACCGTTATGATTTTCATCTTGCCTAACTCTCTTAGTATAACCACTCGCTCTGTATGAGGCATTAGCCAGGGCCGAGCCAGAGTGGATAGCCTAGTAGCTTCTGTGCTGGCGCACAATTGGCTTGGGGATGGGTGGTGTGCCAACGGGAGTACCGCGGGGTACTGGAGTGGCTCGGATGCCCGAACCCTAAAAGTTCTGCTAGGCAATGAAACAAAGGCAATGGCTTGCTTTGGAATTCGGGCAATTACGACGGTAACGTGCCGTTGAGTCCAACTTATGGGAATTAGTACAACCTTTGATCAGAGTAAAACCTATTCGAATAGTCCGTGTCCACTGGTATGGATGAGTTACGGCTTGGTTCTTCAGTTAGCAGTTTTCATAAAATAAAATGGAATTGGTTTGGGATTAGATAAAAATGGTTTTTCGTTCAGCAGTGGATGCTGGATGTATGGAAAATGTGTTGGCTAGAAAGCCATGGGCCACTTTGGACCGGAATGTCCAGTGGCAAACCTTTTTGGGGAAAAACTGTGTTTTCAGAAAGATTAAAACTTGACAACTATCTCAAACCCTACATACAAATATTTTTCTGCAAAACTATCCTAAGCTCCAGATATATCTTGCATGTAGTGTTCGCTTTGCCCAAATTCCTTTGGAGGAAGGTGGGCTGCTGAGTACGTATGTACTCACCCTTGCTTTGTTGTTGTTTTTCTCAGTGCTATGGACATATATTGGTCCGAGAACAAGTAAGGGTTACGACCTGCTTCCCAACTGTGGCGTAAGGAAGATGGGCCTACGTTTTATATTCCGCTGCTTAGATTTTCAGGGCTGCGCCCTTTTGTGGTCCGACCCGTTTAGGGCGCATCTGTATCACTCTGATGTAAGAATGTGATTACCAAACCTTGGGATGGTAATAAAGCACAATTTAGTCCCATTATGGAAACTGGGGCGCTTCAGGTGGTATCAGAGCCGTAGCTGGCCGTAGGACGTAACCCTAATGTTGGAAAAATGTTTTGAGTCCAAAATCAGCTTGAAAAACACTTCTGCACCTCATCTTACTCTATTTTCAAAAAGTTTTGGCCCTTTTCTACCCCAACGGCCGTCACCAAGGAGTCAAGCTTCTAACAGAGGAAAGCTGGTAGCTTGAACGACACATCAATAAAGCCAGGATACATGGACGGACATGATGGATCAATGTTAAAAGAACCTGTGCCCGCCGTAAGATACATCACAATCACAAAGACACATGGCTCAACCTCAAGATGTGGACCACCTGGGTCAAGCACATGACCTGATGAATAGCAAGAAGGCGTGCAACATAAAACAAGGAAATAGTATCCACAGTTAAACCCTGCCCCCCCTTCACCATAAATGGCCGCTCGGCATGGCACATTCGACAAGAGACCTATCAATGGCGCCAGGCACTAAAGGACGCGCCAACCAAGTTATTTAAAGGGGATGTCATAGGGCTCAAGGGACCCGGGACCGCTCCATTGCAAAGCAACAATGGCAGAAGAAAAGCCCATCCTCGACGGTCGCCCCGTGCCCCTTAAAAAGAGAAAGCGCCCAGACCTGTCATTAGAAGTCCCAGTGCTAGAAGGCATACTAGTTACCTTCCCCGAGCCTGAGAGCCAGCCAAACCCGATACAGAGTCCCACCCAAATTCATCGCCAGAGCTAATAGAACACCCCATCCTGGGAAGTATCCCCATACCAGATCTTTGGTGCCTGGAAGAAGAGCTACCCAAAGCCTCACCTCCAAGTCCTGTCCCCTTGAGCAAGTGGAAGCCTCCATCGACAACCTCGCCAACAAAAGCAAGGCTAGAACCCTCAGGCATTGCTTCACCCAGGGGACTAACTGAAGAAGATGACCCAGTCGTCGCAACTCAGCCATCGCCAAAGGACATCATCGACATCTACTCAGATGACTCAGAATGAGGTCTCCAAGCCTGGCACGGAATGAAGTCGCATGGTCCAAAGCTAGCTATGTCCAGCGTCCCTCTTATAGTTGGGTAGTGAAGTTTCTCCTTTGCTTTGGTTAGCACCCTTGTAAGAGTTACCCGTATAGATCGTGTGCAGTTGCAGACGCGCCTTGTTTGTTTGTGTGTTGTGTAGTAGTTTTGTTCTAGGACCAAGTCCTGTGAGTCTCATTTAGATGGCAACTATCGGACGTGTCAACCTATGTGAGGATGTAAAAGGTTTTCCAGAGCTCCTAAGGGATACCATAAGGTACCTTAGGATTTCCAGATACCCTGAGTACCTAGGCAGAGAAATCATCGAGAGTGGAGAACAGAAATGAATGGTCTCGCTGTACATCAAGGACAACCGTGCCCTCGTAGGATGGCACTCCAGAGCTACCAGTCATCGGTTTGTGGATGCGTGTCACATTACAGCGTGTGACGCAATTAGAAAGTTGTGCTCAACCTATCATAGGGCAATCCAGGACACCCCTATGAGGTTCTTCCCACCCTTCAACAAACTGACCACAAGCTGGGCAAAAAGGGTTGAAGCCCTGAAGCTAATGAAGGAAACGGAGGATCTCGTCGTATCCTACCTTGCTCTTCATCTACAAGCCTTGGATGATGAGTACGACAAGCTGAGCCTCATGCACGATAGGTTGGAAGCTCGCAACCGGATAATAGGAGACCTTCTGTCCCAGTACAAAGCTAGGTCACTACGCCAAAGGCAAGAAACCAACCCAGATCCAAGCAGCACAACAACACAGAGTCTGTTTGACCTCCATTACCCATTGGGGATGCAGTACGAAGGAATATCAAACCCTCCTAGGCAATCGGAACCAAATCACCAAGCTAGTTTCCAGCATTCTCTACTGGAGCAATAGCAGAATTAGGGAAAAGCCCCAGCAACTATCCACCAAGAGAAAGATAGAGAAAGCTTGGGCACCCTCCTAACACTCTCGCTTCCAGGAAAGGGATCCAGTATCCAGGAACCATGACCAAACGGTGTAGGACCGAGACGTGCGACTAGAGGGGGGGTGAATAGGAGCACTTCAAAACTCAAAATCACACCCCTTCAAAAACTGGTTCTTGAGAAAAGAACTAGACACCGTCCACTGAACAGATACGTGTCTAGTAGCGCAAGGTGCCGTCCACTGAGAGGATACACACCAAGCAAGCGGAAGCACTCAACTCAACGATCACAAAGACCGCAAGCCAAGCGGAGCAACAACTCACGCTGAAGTGTCTCCCCAGCCACTCAATGCACCTAGATGCATTTCACTGATACACAGCAAGCAATAGAGTATAGGCACATAATGAGAACCACTAAAGCGAAGTTGAGGCAAAAACACGGAAGCAAGCGAACACAAACCAACCAAAATGAACATGCCTAGTGATCACCAAGATCTCTTAGCAAATGAGGTGCTAAAGACCTTAGGAATAACTCTAGGCACCCCCAAAACCACCCGGAACAAGCTACAAACCCTAGGAATAACTCAAACCAAATCCGGGGCCAAAAACCCTATCCACACCAAACTATCCGATAGGCTATAGTCCAACAGGACTTTTTCAGGCAGCCCAGGTTGCAAAGAAAAATGCCAAAACCTAGTCAAACAGACTCCAAAAATCATGAAATTTGAACCACAAGCTAAGGAAAACATGGGGAACAATATAGTAAAAATTCAGCCCATTTGGAGACTGTTAAGTCCACCGGACTATCCGGTGAGGTTGCACCGGACTGTCCGGTGTGCCCAGAAATCAGCCTCTGACTTTGAGTTTGCAAACCTCAAACTTGACCAAATCTTCTCAGATCTTCACGAAATTTTGCACACGCTATCCTAGTACTATTCCAAAGCTATTCCCAAAATATCTACTCAAAAAGATCAAGGGATTAGCAGGAATTTCAGATCTCGTGAAGAGGAGAAAATTTGGGCAAGAAAGGGGAAAACTCAAGATTGACTTGCTCATGGAAATCTAGTAGGATAGTGATGTTCTAAGACATATTCTCCACATCCTAGCAAATTCAAAAGAGCCAAAAGAATAGGATTAACTCGCGGGCAAAGCAAATCACCAAAAGCCTTTGAGTTTCATCCAAAAACCAATTAGAAAGGGGGGAAGGAGATGGCTGCACACATGAGCACGAATTGAGAACGAATCTTGCCTTGATTAGATGAGGAAAATAGTTCTTACAAGGCTCAACTCAGCCTACCACCCTTCATCCTCCCACTAATGCAAAGTACTATCCTAGGGGACTCTCAAATCCTAAGCTAAGCACCCGATTTGCTCTCTACGCACTTGGCTGGTTGGAAACTAGGCCTAGGGTTTACAAATGGTGGAAGAGTCACCTAATGACCAGCCATTAGGTATTTATAGCCCCAGGACTAACTAACTCGTTTTACACTAAGGACCCCTATATTACAGAAACGCCCGTAGGGGCCAAACTGAAAAGACTCGACTTTCTCGGGGACGGAAGACCGCGATGGAGTCTTGATCTTCTTCGCTTGCAAGCTATCTCCCAGATGACGTCCACAAGGCCAATAGTCCAAATCCGCCGATCGACCCCCGGTTTTGAAGTCAAAAACCGGGAAACTTTAGGAATTCTCCACCTGGGCCAGATTTGGCCCATCTTCTCTATCTTGGCGAGTTGTGGCCCAACTCACCAAGGCTTGAGTAGCTTGGGTGGCAGTTTTGAGCCGAAGCAGCCAAAGCCTCGCTCGCACGCCTTCGCGCCACGCTCTCGGGTTGGAGCACCATGGTGGCACCCGACATCCCCTGTCCATCGGGGCCGCCTCACAGTCCTTCGGAGGACTTACTCCTGCCGTCGCCGTGCCGTTCCTCTGTTTACCGAACTCCCATGGCCGACAGACGCCGAGCATGAGTCCAGTCCTTCGGAGGACTTTCTTCTCCATCTACCTGCAGTCCATCGGAGGGCCTCCTGTCCATCGGAGGCCTTGTGCCCAAGTCCATCTGGGTCTTTGGCTTCTGTTGACAATCACTCATCACTCTAGAGGCAATGGAGCCGGTCCATTGGCTCTCAATCTCCCCCTTGATGAGTGCACTGTCAACACCTTCTACCTGTAACCTAAAATAGAACAAAGACAAGAAGAAAAGCATAAAACCGAAAAGAAAGAAGAAAAGAAGAAGTTGCTCAAGATGCCCAAAAGCCAAGTACAAGCAGAAAAGGGCAAATTGAGATGACAAAAACAAAGCCAAAGATTGACCCCCTAAGACAAGGGAAACCGCTCAACGTAGTCGATCAAACTAAAGCATGACCCCTTAAGAAAGAGGCAAACCGGCTCAACACAGTCATGCTTAGGCAAAGCATCGGTTCCTCCAGAAAGAGGCAAAAGGCTCAACGCACCGATGCAAGAGCATGCTAAAAGCTCAAACTCCCCGTCAACTAGATCTCTACAGAGTCCTCCCCATTGGTCCATGAAATCCCCCTGGGAACATCTCTCCCCCAAGGGTCAACATCTATTCTCTCCCCCTTGTTGACAATGGACACATCAAGGGTTCATAGAACTCAACTCCCCCTAAAATGGACAACTCTCCCTCAAAATGTGCCATGAAATGCAGAAAGTGTACCATGAAGGGCTCAGCAGGTATGAAAATCTAGTAAATACAAGTTCTAGCATATAAAGCAAGTGAGGGCAAGGAAGCATGCAAACAAGCTCAATTGAATCTATCTTATACAGATCAGGAGCATGTTTTTCAGGGTTGTTGAAAAGAAAGCATTACCAACATGAATAGCATCTAGCAAGATAGGCATGAACAGCAAGATGCTAGCAAAACATACAAGGTGTGCTATTCTCAACCAAAGCATATACAACAAGCCATAAGCAATTTAGAGACTTACAGATTTCAGATTTAGCAATTTTTAACTTCAAGCAAATCAGATCATGTGCTAAGAGAAGCTCACAAAAACTAATGCTAGACACCGTCCACTGAACAGATATGTGTCTAGCAGATGCAAGGTGCCATCCACTGAAAGGATACGCACCAGGCGCGAAAGAGCAAGCAACTCAACAATCACAAAGATCGCAAGTCACCCCTAGCACCGAAACTTGCAGATTCACCAATCGACACTGACCGCACCGAAATGCGACTTACTAGTACACAGCAAGCAAAGAGTATGGTCAAATAGTGGGAAAGGCAAATCTAATGCAAAAACATGGTGAAAGAACCAAATCTCAAAAACAAGGCAGCTTCCCTAGCTTCACCGGACTATCCGGTGCCAAGGGCCGGATTGTCCGGTGGCACCAAATAGTCCGGTGTATGCTGCCAGACTGTCCGGTGGGAAGCTCCAAGCAGACCTAGCATCGAACTGTCCATTAGGCTCTGCTGCACTGTCTGATGTGACTAGATAGTCCGGTGGCTCTATCGGATGTTCCGATGGAGTAGCAGAAAATGAGTTTTCGAACCCCAAAACTGACCAAATCTTGTCCAATCTTCATGAGATTTTGCACAGGCTATCTGGACCCTACTCCAAAGCTATTCCAAAGAGATGAACTCAAAATGACCAAGGGATTAGTGGGAATTTTACATCTCATGGGAAGGCAATCCTTGGGCAAGAGAGGGGAAAACTCAAGAAAAACTTGCTCGTGGTAATCCAGTCGGATTGAGATGAACTAAGTCATAATGTCCACGTCCTAGCAAGTCTGAAAGAGCCAAAAGAACAGGATTAACTCGGGGGCAAAGCAAATCACCAAAAACCTTTGAGTTTCATCCAAAAACCAAACTAGAGAAGGGGGAAGGAGATGGCTGCACACATGAACACAAATTGGGGATAGATTTCCTTGTATTAGAAGTGGAATTCAGTTCTTACAAGGTTCCTCGCAGCCTACCACCCTTCATCCTCCCACTAATGCAAAGTACTAGCTCTAGGGGACTCCAAATCCTAGATTAGCACCATTTTTCACACTAAGCACTTGGTTGGAAAGCGAAGCCTAGGGTTTCTAGAGGTAGAAGAGTCACCTAAATGACCAGCCACTTAGTTATATATAGCCTAGGCCTAACTGACTCATTTTACACTAGGACATCTATGTTACAGAAAAGCTCATAGGGGCTAAACTGGAAAAGACCCAACTTTCTTGGGGATGGATGACCGCGATGGAGTCTTGATCTTCTTCAGTTGCACGCAATCCTCCAGATGACGTCCACGTGGCCAGTAGTCCAAATCCACCAATCGACCCCCGGTTTTGAAGTCAGAAACCTAGAAACTTTAGGATTTCCTTCCTAGGCCTAGACCAGCCCACTCCATTCTATCTCAGAGAGAATTGAGCCCATTCACTGAGTCTTGGTAACTTGGTGGTTGGGTGGCGGATTTGAGCGAATCTGCCATCGACCTCGCATGTATTCACACCATGCACTCGGGTTGGAGCACCGTGGTGGCACCCAACATCCCTTGTCCATCAAGGTCACCTCGCAGTCCTTCGGATGTCTTACACTTGCCATCGCTGTGCCGCTTCTCCGTGTACCGAACTCCCATGGCTGACCGATGCCGAGCATGCCTCCTGTCCTTCGAAGGACTTTCATCTCCATCTACCTCCAGTCCATCGGAGGGCCTCCTGTCCATCGGAGGTCTTGTGCCTAAGTCCTTTTGGCCTTGGCTTCCGTTGACAATCACTCATCACTCCAGAGGCAATGGAGCCAGTCCATTGGCTCTCAATCTCTCCTTCATGAGTGCATTGTCAATACCTTCAACCTGTAATCCTGAAAAAGAACAAAGACAAGAAGAAAAGTGTAAAACTGGAAAGAAAGAAGAAAATAAGAAGTTGCTCAAGATGACCAAAAACCAAACACAAGCAAAGAAGGGCAAATTGAAGCAATAGAAACAAAACCAAAGATCGACCCCCTAAGACATAGGAAACTTCTCAACAGAGTCGATCAAACAAAAGTGTGAACCATCAAGAAAGAGGCAAACCAGCTTAACACAGTCATGCTTAGGCAAAGCATCGGCTCCTCTAGAAAGAGGCAAAAGGCTCAACGCATTGATGTAAGAGCATGCAAAGCTCAAACTCAACCTAAAATGCATCCTCACAAATGCAAATGCAAAGCTCCCCCACAACTAGTTCTCTCTAGAATTCTCCCCCTTGGTCGATGAACTCCCCCTAGGAGCAACAATCTCTCCCCCTTGTTGACAATAGACACATCAAGGGTTGATGGAATCCAACACTCCCTAAACTAGACAACTCCCCCTCAAAATATGCCATGAAATGCAGGAAGTGTACCATGAAGAGCTCAGCAGGGGTGAAAAACTATTAACTATGAGTTCTAGCATACAGAGCAAGTGAGGCCAAGGAAGCATGCAAACAAGCTCAATTGAATCTATCTTATATAGATCAGGAGCATGTTTTTCAGGGTTGTTGAAAAGAAAGCATCACCAACATGAATATCATCTAGCAAGGTAGGCATGAACAGCAAGATGCTCCCAAAACATACAAGGTCTGCTACTCTCAACCAAAGCATATACAACAGGCCATAAGCAATTTAGAGACTTGCAAATTTCAGATTTAGCAACATATAGCTTCATGCAAGTTAGATCATGTGCCAGGGGTTATTCACTTATCATAGCCACTTCTTACCAACTAATGCCAAGCCTAGGTTCAAAGAACCGTCAGAAGCTTAAGACAATGTTTTGGTCATACACATCCTAGTCTAAGTTCATGCCAAAGTGCAGAGGCAAGCTATCTCAAACTAGATCAATGTGACAAGCGAACCCACCTAGATCTTTTCAATTTAGCTCATAAGACACAACTTGTATACAGTTTCAGTTCAGATTTCAGGTTTAGGCAAGGTGTCATAAATGCTTAGGCATAAACTTAACAAAGGCATACGACTAGCATATTCAAACAGGAGAAAATAGCATGGCATTCAACATTCCTACACATGCTAGGTAGCCAAGTCAAGTGGTGACAATGTTTTTGATTTTCAAGAAATAAAAGTAACTTAGATCACAAATGATATTCGACAGATTCAAGGAGCGTAGCTAACCATGATCATGTAAGCAACTGTATAGTTGTTGACGATCGTAATCTGACGATATCAACTGTCAATTATCCACCAAATGAAGCGAAACATGTGAATTAATTGGACTAACCCTTGCTACTAATGAGTTCCACAAGATGTAAATGAATATTTGGTTGCAGATACAAAATTTCATGGAAAATGGATGAAACAAGGCCAAGAAGTGAAGATCGGCCGAAATGGGAAAATTACCATGGCCGCCCGAGCATGTTCCATGGTCGGCTGACCACCTGGCAGGTCACCTGACCACCTGGCTAGTCGCCCAACCATGTGGCATGGTCGGCCGACCACCCAACTAAGTCAGTTCACCTCCCCTTCACTCTTGCATGCAACGAAACACAAAGTAATTTTAATCCAACCATTGTACCAAGCATCCAAAGAATCCAAGGGCCGAAAGACCATCAAACCATGGATCGGTGATGTCACTAATCCAGGAGAAGAGCCATGCAGCAAATCAGAGTAGGACACGTGGTCGCCCGACCTCATGCATGGTTGGCCTACCATGCAAGGCTCTTATTTTACACGTGCACCAACCATCCCAACTACCAACCGACGTGGGGAATCAAGATCAAGCCATTAGATGGCTAAGTCGGTGGATCGGGTGGTCACCCGACCATGGGGCTAGGTCCGCCGACCCACTAGATGGTCGGCCGACCACCGCCTTACCACCTAAACCGACCTTAGCCACCTACAAATACCCCCCTTACTTGCTGGACTATAAATAGGCCCTGAGAGCTCATTTGTAAAAGTGTGGAGAAAGTAAGAGAGTCATATTCTACCTTAGAGAGTTTCATTTCCACATCTTAGTAGTTAGGATAGTCCTTGAGATAGAGTGAGTCGAGCTTTGCCTCAGAGTTCTCAGAGATCCCTTTGAGTCTGTGGTAAAGTTCTTGTATTTTTGTACTCGTTTTATCTCCAGTTTAATTTATTTACTTTACTTTAATTCTATCTCCTGCAAGTGTGGTGTACCTTTCTTTGGATACCTGCTAGGCTTAGACTGTGGTTACCTTAGTTATTCAAGTCTTGTTATTCTTGCTAGTGCTATAATCCAACCTGTACGCCAGGCTCTGGTTAGCTCCCACCCTCTAATTAAGGGCGAGCTTTATTGCTCAATCACTTTCATGTTGAAAGCGCTTAAGTACTAGCATAGCGTGCCATCCTCTCCACGCAGATTTACTTGGTAGCCCCACTCGATGACACCTTGTGGTGTGCCTGTGTAGTCTAGGCCCATTCGTTTGGCAGGCCCATAGGTGATAGCCGGGTTCTGTTTCGGTGGACAACAATCTACCCCCTGAACACTTGAGGGCATCGGAATTTCGCTCGACGCGAGACCCTGACTTGTTTACTTGAGTTCCTTAGTTACCCACAACATAGTCTTTGCAGCCGAATAGAATAGAGTTTGAGAACTTTATCTCACTCATTGTTCTCCCAGGCAACGGTAGCTTTCTATGTGTATCTTAGGTAGTTTATCTACTTCTTCACCATACACCTATCTTTTTTTGATTTACCCCTGCCTAGATACTAGTTGGTATATTTATTTAAGTTTACGGATCTTTCAGTTTGAGTTTATCCAATTATACTCTCTTGCTTGCCGCTTCCCTATGGAGAAATACAATACTCGGAATACTCTGCTGAAAGGCTACAGCGGTCTCCGTGCGCTTGCGGAGTAAAACCTATTAAGGCTAAGAGACACCAACAAGATTTTCTGGCACCGTTGCTGGGGAAGCAATAGGCAGAGAGATCATTGATATCTCATTTCAAACCCTGTACACTTTATAAATTTACCACTAGTTTTTAGCAGGCTTACTTTGCTCTGTTGTTTTTGTTGTGGATGCAACAGAGAGGTGTATGACCGGTTTCGACCTACCGTTAAACTTCCACAATAATCCAGAGTCTCTACTTAGGAGAGTCCATTCAAAGACTGTGCACGGGCAGATACCTATACCAATGGAACTTGAACCAACTGCTTCAACAAGTCACACTCTGTTCCCCAACGTCATGGCCGAGAGGACCATCCGTGAGTTCTCCATCCCATCTAGCAATAATGTCCCAACAGGACCTGAAGTGCAAGTAGGGGAGAACTTTGAACTCAAACCTGGAGTCATCCATATGGTTCAAGCTATCTCTTTCTGTGGACTAGCTATGGAGGATGCCAACAGTCATCTGCAGCAATTCCTAGAAATTTGCAGTACTTTTACCATGAAAGGTGCATCCCCTGATGCCGTCAAACTACGCCTCTTTCCATTTTCACTTGTCGGAAAGGCAAAGCAATGGTTCTACCTCAACCGTGCAACATTCACTACATGGGATGCGTGCTCTAATGCATTCCATGCCAAGTACTTCCCATTGGGAAAGACCAATGCATTGAGGAACAAGATCTCGAGCTTTCAACAGCGCATAGATGAAACAGTGGCGGAGGCCTAGGAAAGATTACAAGAGTATATCGCGGCCTGCCCCCACCATGGAATGGAACAATGGCTCATCATCCTGAACTTCTTTCATGGCTTAAGTCGTGCTGCAAAAGATCACTTGGATGCAGCCGTCGGAGGATCCTACTTATCCTCGAGTGTAAGAGTGGCCAAAGAACTCATTGAGAAGATGACCACCAATCAAGGATGGAAAGAAGAGAGGTCTGGCACCTGATCCCGTGGTGTCCATCACCTCGACAGCACTGACATGCTTGCCGCCAAGATGGACCTTATATTGAAAAAGTTAGGAGATACTCTAGAGACCGAACCGGTTCAGGCTCTCGACTCTCGTATGAATTGCACACTCTGTGGGAGCACTGGGCATTTGGGGAACAGCTGCTCTGAAACTCAACCAGAGGGCGCAAACTTCATCAGCAACAATCCTAACTTCAACAACGGGAATCGCCCTTAACCAGGCTAGAATTCAAGGCCACACATCCCTTATCCCAGACAAGGTAACTCTTCCAGTAGTTCACAGCAGTTTGATAAATATAATGAATTTGACCAAAGAGCTGTGAATTATAGCATTAGCAGAAAGCTCCATGCGAATGATAAGCTTTTTGAAACAATTTCTATTCAAATGGAAACTTTTAATAGTGCTATGAAAAACCAACTGAGTTTTAACAAAATGCTTGAAACTCAGATAGCTCAGTTGGCTGCTTCTTTATCTAATGCTAATGTGGGTAAGCTGCCGGGTCAACCTGAACCTCCTTCCAAGGAGCATATAAATGTAGTCAGCACTAGGGGTGGGAAGTCCACACAGGACCCCCCACATCCTAGTAGTACCTCTAACAATGCAGGAAAAGAGCAGAAGAAGAAGATTACCGAACCCGAAGAGAAGGATGACACTAAAAGTACACCTGGAGCAGAGGAGAAAACAACACCGAAGACGCTTCCGCATGAGTTCTATGACACTACGGTGCTGCCTTTTCCTCCGCGCGACAAGCAGGCTGCCGCTGATGAACAATATAGTAAGTTTGTTAAGGTTATAAAGAAATTATATGTCAACATACCGCTGCTAGATGCTATGCAAGTATCGACATATGCGAAATACATGAAGGATATCCTCAACAACAAGAAGCCATTACCATCAACGGAAATTGTGCACATGACACAAGAGTGTAGTGCAGCTATACTCAATCAACCCCAACAAAAGAGAAAGGACCCTAGAAGTCCTACCATTCCATGCTCAATTGGGAACCAAGTCTTCAATCAAGCCTTATGTGATCTCGGAGCAAGCGTCAGTGTTATGCCCAAAGTGGTCTTCGACAAACTCAATCACGCTGCACTTGTTCCCACCACCATGTGTCTGCCGCTCGTGGATCAATCCATATGACACCCCGCAGGGATCGCTGAGGATGTCCCGGTGAAAATCCGGAATTTCCTCATACCAGTGGACTTCGTGGTGTTGGATATGGAGATAGATGCAAAGACGCCGCTCATCCTTGGGCGGCCATTCCTGTGTACTGCAGACGAAAGTATTGATGTCGGGGCCGGAGAAGTCCACCTCAACATCAACGGCATGCGGGAGACATTCACCTTCAAGCCAAATGTGGAGATGTGCAACCAAGTGAAGACATTTCGATGCCAACCACAGAGATATATGCCTAAGACCTATACCCATGAAGACGTTTCCGAGCAAAAGATGGACAGTCTCATCACACATTTGAAATCAGACCAGGAGGCTACCATCCGGCAAAAAGAAGAATCTGAACGGCGAGAGGCGAAACTCAAAAAGGCTAGTTCCAAGGCCCAGGAAACAGGAGGCAAAGCTCCTAGAAAGATGGTCGACACTGGTATGAAAGTCCTGACAACAGAAGAACGGCGTGCAAAATACTACGAAAGAAATCCTGCCTACCTACACCCTCTTGATATCCCGAAAGGTAGGGTGTGGAAGACCCTTGCCAACAGGTAAATTAGTATTATCTTTCAACGGCATGTTTATTTTTTTGCTAATTTTAAATTTTGGTACTTCATTGCATGTTTAAATTGATACCCTACATAACTTTCTTTTTTTTTTTCATGCATCTAATTTCACCATTTTGAAAGTAAAAAAAAATGTGTGGCCAGCCGAGCACCATCATGGTCGACCGGTCATCAGGCTTGGCCGCCCGACCAAACCCCTTTTTTCCTCTCTCATTCTCAGCAAAACTGCCAAGTCTACAACTACCAAAGGTTTTATCCCGACTTAGCTTCATTGAAGCTTAAGGGAGGGGGGGAGAAACCGGACCAACAAAAAGGTACGTGCCTCATCACCCCACTAAGAGTTTGAGGAGTAGTAATTTTTTTAGTCACCTAGTTTAGTTTGATGACAAATAAAAAAATAAAAAAAATAAAGTCAACTCCCATGAATAAAGTTCACATGCTAGCTTCATTTTGGAAATGATGAATAGTTGCTCTATCAAGTTGATAGTTTAACTCTTGCATGTGACTTATGCTTAGCTTAGTTCCAAGTTTGTGAATAAAAGAAGCGCACCAAAGTTCTACCATGTGGTTGCCATTTGTGATAACAAGCCTAAGTTGTTGAGAGACATGATATAATTTAAAAGTGGGATGATTCTTTCATATTCATAGTAAGATGAATATCTCAGGTTTTTATTTTGAAAATAACAAAATATAGCTCCCCTTGGTTGAAAATTCCTACCAGAGCCAAAAATGCTTCGAATAGTTAAAACTGCTACAAAGAGCTACTTAGAGATGTTTTGAGCTTTGTCAAATTTTGAGTCTCATTGAGTAGAAATATCACCTTCTGTTGATAGCAGGAGTACAAAAGCACAAATGCAAGTGATCCATTTTGGACTTTGCATCCACCAAAAAGTCTCCAAATACTTCTCACAATCCCCTAGACTTCAAATCCAAAGGAGTAAGGGTATGGAGCTAAATAGAAAAGCATGCAAAAGCATGGCAAAAAGAAATAAAAGCTTCATATCCCCTCCAAATCCTTAAAAGGCTACAAGGGATGAAAATCAACAGAAGGAGGCACTACGTGCCACACTCATACTCCGGTGATCAAATAGAACAAGTGATAGAGTACACTCTTTGGTCCAATCTTTGGCTCAGCAAAATAAACATCCTAAGAGTGCCACATTCTCCCCACCTAAAGCTCCACAAAGGCCTTAGCGTCGGAAGTATTGCCAACTCATGGCCCTTGGTGAGGAAACACCTTCGAGCGACCGAGAATACCTAGGGGAAGCTTCTTTTGTTTTTGAAAATATTGAAAACACCTGAGAAGGAGATCCAAAGAAAAGAGAATGAGTTAAAGTTATTCCCATAATAAAGTCGTTCTATCTCTCAACCGCCCAAGGCAAGGTAAGCAAAAATGATGCACCACAGGTATTGCATGAGGTAAACTTCAATTATTTCACTACTTGGGGCAAAAGTCTGAGTGTTGAGTTGCATATAAGAATTTTCCTTCATCTTCGATATCGCAACAACTCTTGATCCACTTTCAGTCTTAGCTTTGCTCAACGACGAGCAAAAGTTTAAGCTTGGGGGGGGGTGTTGACGGTCGTAATCTCATGATATCAACCGTCAATTATCCACCAAATAAAGCGAAACATGTGAATTAATTGGACTAACCCTTGCTACTAATGAGTTCCACAAGATGTACATGAATATTTGGTTGCAGGTACAAAATTACATGGAAAATGGATGAAACAATGCCAAGAAGTGAAGATGGGCCGAAATAGGAAAATTGCCATGGCCGCCCGACTATGTCCCATGGTCAGCCGACCACCTGGCAGGTCGCCCGACCACCTGGCTATCTGCCCCGACCATGTGGCATGGTCGGCCGACCACCCAACTAAGTCGGTCCGCTTCCCCTTCACTCCTGCATGCAAAGAAACACAAAGTAATGTTAATCCAACCATTGTACCAAGCATCCAAAGAATCCAAGGGCCGAAAGACCATCAAACCATGGATCGGTGATGTCACTAATCTAGAAGAAGAGCCATGCAGCAAATCAGAGCATGACATGTGGTCACCCGACCTCATGCATGGTCGGCCTACCATGCAAGGCTCTCATTTTACACGTGCCCAACCGTCCCAACTACCAACCGACATAGGGAATCAAGATCAAGCCGTTTGATGGCTAAGTCGGTGGATCGAGTCGTCGCCCGACCATGGGGCTAGGTCAGCTGACCCCCTAGATGGTTAGCCGACCACTGCCTTACCCCCTAAACCAACCTTAGCCACCTACAAATACCCCGCTCACTTGCTGGACTATAAATAGGCCTCGAGAGCTCATTTGTAAAAGTGTGGAGAAAGTAAGAGTGTCACATTCTACCTTAGAGAGTTTCATTTCTGCACCTTAGAGGATAGTTCTAGGAGTTGGAGTGAGTCGAGATTTGCCTCGGAGTTCTCAGAGATCCCTTTGAGTCTATGGTAAAGTTCTTGTATCTTTGTACTCTTTTTATCTCCAGTATAATTTATTTACTTTACTTTATTTCTATCTCCTGCAAATGCGGTGTACCTTTCTTTGGATACTTGCTAGCCTTAGACTGTGGTTACCTTAGTTATTCAGGTCTTGTTATTCTTGCCGGTGCTATAATCCAACCTGTACGCCGGGCTCTGGTTAGCTCTCTCCCTCTAATTAAGAGCGAGCTTTAGTGCTCAATCACTTTCGTGGTGAAAGCGCTTGAGCACTAGTATAGCGTGCTATCCTTTCCACGCATATTTGCTTGGTAGCCCCACTCGGTGACAGTGTGGGTGTGCTTGTGTAGTCCAAGCCTGTTTGTTCGGGAGGCCCGTAGGTGATAGCCGGGTTCTCTTTCGGTGGTCAACTATCTACCCCCTGACCCCTCAAGGGCGCCGGAATTTTGCTCGATGCGAGACCCTGACTTATATACTTGAGTTCCTTAGTTAACCACGACATAGTCTTTGTAGCCGAATAGAATAGAGTTTGGGAACTTTATCTCACTCATTGTCCTCCCCGGCAACTATACCTTTCTACGTGTATCTTAGGTAGTTTATCTACTTCTTCACCATACACCTATCTTTATTTGATTTACCCCTGCCTAGATACTAGTGGTATATTTATTTAAGTTTACTTATCTTTCGGTTTGAGTTTATCCAATTATACTCTCTTGCCTGCCGCTTCCCTGTGGACAAATACGATACTCAGAATACTCTGGGTGAAAGGCTGCAGCGGTCTCCGTGTGCTTGCGGAGTAAAACCTATTAAGGCTAAGAGACGCCAACAATAGTCTAGCACAAGCAAGTACTAACTAGTCATTCCAGAGGAGCTCTAGTGCTAGTGAAGTGAAAATTCATATGATACAATGCAATGCATGATATAATACAAAATGCAAGGAAAACAAAGAAAGGCAAAGAAGATGCAAATCAAAAACCTACACTATAGCAAAGCTACCCAAAACTAAAAGGGGTAACTAACACCAAGCTCCCCACGCAAGCGAGCAAACACGCTAAGTTCTAAGGGCTTGGTGAAGATATTAGCCAACAGGTTCTCGATTTCCACGTGGATCAAGTCTATATCTCCCTTCTCATAGTGATCTCTCAGGAAGTGAAACCTCATGTCTATGTGTTTAGTTCTGGAGTGCAAGATGGGGTTCTTAGCTATAGAAATAGCAAAAATAAAGTCTACTAGGAGAGGGATCTACCTAAAACTCAGGCCAAAGTCACTCAATGTAGCTTTCATCCAAAGTAGCTAGGAGCAGCAACTAGCAGCAGCAACATATTCGGTTTCTGTAGTGGAAGTGGCTACGCAAGATTGCTTGCGTGAGGACCAAGAGACAAAAGAAGAACTAAGAAACTGGTAGGTGCCAGAAGTAGACTTGTGCTCCAACCGACAACTCGCAAAATCAGCATCCGAAGACCCCCTAAGAGAGAGTGACGAAGCTGAAGAGAACCAAAGACCAAGCTTAGGAGTGTATTTTAGGTACCTGAAGATGCGCTTCACCGCTTGACGGTGTGATGTCCTTGGTGAGGCCTTGAAATCACACACAAAGGCAAACCGCGAACTAAATGTCTGGCCTGGTCGCCGTTAGGTATAGAAGTGATCTGATCATCCCTCGGTACTCCCTTTGGTCCACCACGTCCTATTCTTAATCTGCATCAAGCGCCGTTTGTGTTGACATGGGAGTTGACATAAGCTTGGAGTCTCCCATATCAAACTTATTCAGAATGTCCTTCGTCTACTTGGCTTGATGCATGAAGGTTCCTTCACGTCCTTGCTTGATTTGCAGTTGAAGGAAAAATTGCAACTCTCCAATCATGCTCATTCCAAACTCCTTCGACATCTGTCTAGGACCTCAAGGTCCTCGCATGCAAATCACCAATGACCCCATATAGAGGGTGATCCCACTGGACCTACCAAGATGGAACAATCTCGGAGGTCACCTCCCCTGCATCCTCAGCGGGGCCAGCCTCTGCTCGAGCTTGCAGTCAGGGGAGTGAGGTGGAAGCCAAAGGCAAGGGTCCGCCTTCGTCTTCGGAGCTTGTAGCAGAGAGGACAGGAGCTGCAGCTGGTGCAGTGGCTCCTGCATCACCAACATCAACTTGACCTTCCTCATCTTCAAAGATGGGAGTTCCTTCTTCATCATCACCTGAAAGCTCAAATGCAGGGGTTGTGCAAAGCATAGATTCATTGAAGGAAACCTCGTAGGTCTCTACAACTTGTTTAGTATCAAGGATCCTGCACTCTATATTTTCTAGAGCTAGAGGCATACCCAAGGAAAATACCATCCAACCAGCTAGATTCAAATTTGTCCAAATGCCCCCCTTTTTGAGCACAAAGCATCTCCAGCCAAACGCACGTAGGTGTGTGACGCTAGGCTGCCTGCCTGCCAAACCGTAGCTCATATGAAGCCTTCCCTTAGAAAGCTCATAGAAAGATGTAGTTGGCAATGTAACAGGCCGTATTCATAGCCTCAGCCCAAAAGCATCATGGAGTCCTATGCTCATCGGGCATCATCCGTGACACCTCAACAAGTGTGCGGTTCTTTTGTTCCACGACACCGTTCTGTGGTAGGGTATAAGGAGATGAGAATTAGTGTTCGAGACCTAGGTCATGACAGAAGGTTTCGAATCGAGAGGTCCAAAATTCTCAGCCCTTGTTGCTGCGGATAGCCCTCATGGCCTTATGACTCTCATTTCCTAACCTCAAGACCAGGTCGTGAACAAAGCCGAAAGCCTCTTCTTTGAACTCCATGAAGAGCACCCATGAAAAGAGAGAAAAGTCATCTACAATGACAAGTATATACCACTTCCCACTGACTAACTGTACCTGAGTAGGACCAACCGTGTCCATATGCAACAACTCACTCGGGTAAGAGGTCATAACCTGATTAATAGGAGCATGAGAAGCAGCAACCATCTTGCCATGACGACAAGGGTGGCACACTAAGTCCTTCTCTGCTTTCAAATTGGGCAATCCTCAGATCAGACCCATCGAGCTCAACCTGGCTAGCTTATCAAAACTCAAATGGCCTAGCCTCCTATGCCACTTCCAGATATCAGCAGAAGGAACATCTACCCAACACCGAGGAGGGCGAAAAACAGATGCAAGGTCAACCTTAAAAGCCTGCCCATAGGGCAAAATCCAGCAAACAAGGTTTTCCTTAGCATCAAGCACACAGGAAGAACCCTCCTTAAAGCGAACCTCGAACCCTTCCTTGAGAAGTAGTGAGACAGAAACCAAATTGAACCCTAAACTCCTCACCAAAGCATCTTCTCTCAGGGAAAGCTTGGCAGAAAGCGAAACACCACCAACACCCAACACTTTACCTTCACCATTATCCTCGAATGTGATGTACTCCTTGGTGCTCACGGGGTTGAGGCTAGAGAACCATCTCCGGTGCCCTGTCATGTGCCTAGAGCAGCTAGAGTCTATGATCCATATGTCCTCCATGCCTTGATCCTGCAAAATCAAGGAAAATGAGTGTGAGCAAACGGTTCGGCACTAGGGTTAGTGAAAATCCTAAACCAGTGCCGAGCCATTTGCTCAAAGGTGGGGTAAGCACAGTCAAAGTAAGCATCACGACGATCTGGGTAAACATGACCTCCAAAGCATGAACTCACAAGCCCTCTACCAAAGCCTCGGTCACAAGGTCCATAGCCACGCTAAAAATGACTAGGAGCTCGGCCGGCAAAGCATCTCTCACTACCAGGAGCATGGGCTTGAAAGCCGCCTCCTCTCTCACCATGACCAAAACGGTCTCTCTTCTCACCACGTTAGGGAGGATCATTCCTACCACCTTGGTAGAACTGATCCTGGTCTGCTCAGGCTCTCTTTTGCCTCCCAACCCGCTTCCCCTTGAAGCAAAACTCCTCCAAGTGACCATTCCACTGGCAAAACCCAAAGTGGTAGACAGGTCTCTTGGGCATAGGCTGGGGCTAAACCTTAGGCTTCTGGTGTGGTGGTAGTCTAGTCTTGGGTTGTGTAGGCTGCGGGACTTACTTCATGCCTGAAGGCTTAAGCACTTCTTCAACAATCTTGTCTAGCTTGGCTTGCAGTGGCTTAGGTGTCTAGTATGACTTCCTTGGGCCAGCCTTGGAAGGCTAATGGTAAACCCCATCAACAGTAGAACCAAGCTAAGGAGAGGCAGTGTTAAGCTTGATTGGGGCATTCTTCATCTCACCTGAGGCACTACACTCTCCTAACCCAAGTCCACTAATGTCACCCTCACCATGCTTGCTTGCCTCTATGATCATCCTAAGGTGAGGTTCTCTGGCATACATCCAGCTCAGTACCTCTCTCAACCTATAGTTGTCCTTTTCAAGGATCAACTTCTCCTCTCTCAGATCCTCCAGTCTAGGCAGCGCAAGTGTCACAGTCTAGAGATAGAATCGGGGGGGGGGGCAGACTTCTCTAATTTCTTAATGGTGGCATCCTTCTCCACCAACAGCAACCTCAAAGTGAGACAGTTCTCACATGTGTCAGGAGGTGCTGAAAGCATCTCAAGGTCAGCTCTCACGTACTCAAGCTCACCCCTCAAAGAAGGACAGACCATGTACGCACCCAAAAGCGTGGGTCTAGCCCTAAGCTCTTCCAACTCCTTGAGCTGCCCCTCGCACTTCACCTTCATCTCAGCTATGTCAATAGCTTGGTGGGGGCAGCACTCACACTCAGGCCCCTCACTCAAAGTAGGCTCATCCAGTTTAGACTGGAGCTTGCCTATCTCAACCTTCCGCCTATCCATCTCCTCTACCTGATGAGCATACTTGCTCTTCTGCTCACAAAGGTAACTCATCAAGGACTCATAAGTAGGACATTCAAACTCACTAGGCTAGGCTTGCACACTCTTCTGCCACACAATCTCAGCCAAAGCATCAGCAAGCTTGGCTTTCTGCTTCTGCAGCTTCTTGGCTGCCTTCTCCAACATCTTATCCTAGGCTTTCAACTCACAACTATTCTTCTCCAACATCTCAAGAATCTCAGCTTGCTTGGGAGTTACCTCGTCATTGGCGGAGTCATTGTTGTTGCCCTTGTCGTCCTTGTCCTCAAGTGCCATGGAGCAGAAGGATCTTTGGTTCATCTTGTGCTTGCACTTGGACTTGGCGGAGACGAAGTAGAGGCTAGCTGCACTGCCTTGATCTCTCCTCTTATCCCACTTGGTGATGATCTCCTCATCACTTGATCTTGATGAGGATGAAGAGGAGGAGGACATTCCACAGCAAAGACCACCAAAGTCAGTGAAGAAGGCCTTGTCCTGCTTCTGGTTGTCCTTTTGGTAGCTTTTCAAAGCCTTCCTAAAGTTCTTGATCTTGCCAGAGCGATGCTTGGCGTGGTCGTGCATGCCATAGTCGTGCTTGCCAGAGTGGTACTTGTTGGAGTCACGGGAGTGGCTCTTGGCCTTCATGTAGTAATCGTTCTGCTCGTTCGGGCACATGGCAATGAAGTGGCTGACCTCTCCGCACTCGAAGCATTTGGGCATCTCACCACTCTTCTTGCTCATCTGGTTGTTATAGGCATGCTGAAAGCAACTAGACACCAGACACAACTCTTCATCCCCAAGTGATGCCAACTGCTCCTCTATCATAGACATCAAAGCAGAGAATGAAAAACCATGAAGTGGGGGGGGGGGTTAGTAGCAATTTCATTAGAGCTAGAAGCCAAGGCCAGGCTCTTGGAACCAGTACCATCGAGAATATCTGTCATCTGGTAATCTACCTCTGTGGCCTTGAGCTTGCTATAAACCTCCTCTACACCTAAGGTGTCATATCCTGCTGACTCAAGAATGAAGTTCTTCTTGATCTCCCACACTTTTCTGTCTAAGGAATACAGCCGCTTGACAGCCTGCTGATAGTCAGTGTATGGGAGAGCAGTGGGGCAGAGTTGACAAAGAGTTTGTTGATGATCGACTGAAAATGACCAAACAAGGCATCCACAGACTCACCCGGCTTCTAGGCGAAATTCTCATATTCGCACCGGTAAGTCTCCACAAGACGACCATTGACAGTTACCATCCCCTCATGGTGTGCGCTGAGCAAGGACCAGATCCCACGGGAGCTATCAAGGTCAGTTCACTCTCTCATAGTCCACCAGACCAAGTCTAGAGAAGAGAAACTTCACCACCTTGTAGATTCCCTCGTGCTGAGCAACGAGCGCCGGTGTGGTACGCTCGGCAACGGGGAGCACCGCAAAAGTCATACTTTGAGTAGCATTCCATATGTCCTCGCTCTTGCTAAGTAAGAACACTCTCATCCTACCCTTCTAGTAGGGATAGCCATACGAGCTGAGAACCGAAACCTTCCCTAAGTGCACCATAGTCGGTACTGGTTTCTCACCGGTAAAGGTATAAAGAAACCTAACTGGCTCTAATACCACTTGTAGAACCGAGACGTGCGACTAGAGGGGGGTGAATAGGAGCACTTAAGAACTAAAAATCACAACCTCCAAACTGGTGCTAAGAGAAGCTCATGAAAACTAACGCTAGACACCATCCACTGAATAGATATGTGTCTAGCAATGCAAGGTGCCGTCCATTGAAAGGATACGCACCACGTGCGAAAGAGCAAAGTCCAAAAGAGCCAAAAAAACAGGATTAACTCACAGGCAAAGCAAATCACCAAAAGCATTTGAGTTTCATCCAATAACCAAACTAGAGAAGGGGGAAAGAGATGGCTGCACACATGAACACGAATTGGGGATGAATCTTCCTTGTATTATAAGTGGAATTCAGTTCTTACAAGATTCTTCACAGCCTACCACCCTTCATCCTCCCACTAATGTAAAGTACGAGCTCTAGGGGACACCAAATCCTGGATTAGCACTCGGTTTTCACTCTAAGCACTTGGCTGGTTGGAAAGCTAAGCCTAGGGTTTCTAGAGGTGGAAGAGTCACCTAAATGACCAGCCACGTAGCTATATATAGCCTAGGCCTAACTGACTCAGCTTACACTGAGACCCCTATATTACAGAAATGCCCGTAGGGGCTAAACTGAAAAAGACCCAACTTTCTCAGGATGGACGCCCGCGATGGAGTCTTGATCTTCTTCGGTTGCACGCTATCCTTCGGATGACGTCCACGTGGTCAGTAGTCCAAATCCACCGATCGACCCCCGGTTTTGATGTCAGAAACCGGGAAACTTTAGGATTTCCTTCTTGGACCTAGAACAGCCCACTCCACTCAATCTCGGTGAGAATTGAGCCCATTCGCTGAGTCTTGGTAACTTGGTGGTAGGGTGGCAGATTTGAGTGAATCTGCCATCACCCTCGCACGTCTTCGCGCCATACACTCGGGTTGGAGCACCACGGTGTCGCCTGACTTCCCTTGTCCATCGGGGTCACCTCGCAGTCATTCGGAGGTCTTACACTTGCCGTCGCCGTGCTGCTTCTTTGTGTACTGAACTCCCATAGCCGACACGACACCGAGCATGCCTCCTGTCCTTCGGAGGACTGTCATCTCCATCTACCTCCCATCCATCGGAGGGCCTCCTATCCATTGGAGGTCTTGTGCCTAAGTCCTTCTGGGTCTTAGCTTCCGTTGACCATCACCCATCACTCCAGAGGCAATGGAGCCGGTCCATTGGCTCTTAGTGATTGCTAAGTGGCTTATTTTTTGTTGTTTTGGAGGTTATTTGCTTTGGTTGCTTTGCTTCGACCTTGTTTTGTTGTCAACCATTGCGTGCTCATACTCTTCATTTGCCGATCTTCAGTATGGCATGCTTCAGTGAGTTGAGTGGCTAGGTGGGCGACTTTTGCAAGGTCTTGTGCTTGACTTGGCTTGCAGTCATTTTGTGATCGTTGAGTTGAGTGCTTTCGTTCGCTTGGTGTGTATCCAGTTCAATGGGCGGAACTAAGTGCTTACTACACACGTATCTGGTCAGTGGATGGTGTCTAGTGACTTTCTTTGTATGCTTCCGCTCGGGGGATTTTGATTTTGAGTTTTTAAATACTCCTATTTACCTCCCTCTAGTCGCCGTCTCTGGTCCTAGAACTTGTTCTTCCTTGGGTTTGGTGGGTTTTACCTATTGTTTCCCTGCATTTATAGGATGTGGAGGGTCTTGCATAGACCTTCCACCCTAGTGGTTACATCATTTATGTGCTCCTTTGGGGGTGGCTCGGGATGACTCGGGAGCTTCCCTGAAGTAGGACTAGGTAGAGCGGCGGTAGGCTAAGCTATTTGAGTTTCTAATTTTTTATTAAAACTTAGCTGGTTCTTCATAGGACTATTCAAAATTTCCATTTGAAGGGATAAAGTTTCAATTACCCTATCATTCACAGCTTTTTGCTCAAAAGGATTTTTATTAAAGTGTTGTGAATAGCCAGAAGAGGTACCTTGCCCTGAGAAGAGTTGATATGGACATGATTTCCAACCTTGTTGAGGACGAGGCCTGTTGTTGAAGTTGTTGTTGATGATGAATTTAACGTCTGTTGACAGTCGTTATTTCATGATTTCAACGGTCAACTATCCTTGAAATGAAGCAAAGCATGTGACTTTATTGGACTAACCCTTGGCTACTGATAAGCTCCACGAGTTTTGTACAAATATTTGAGTGCAGGTATGAATTACACATGAAAACAAGGCAAATTGATGAGGAAATGAACTTTGGTTGCCAACGGACACCGGGCATGCCCGCCTGGCCATAGACATGGCTGGCTGGCCATGTTCATGGCCACTTAGCCATCCCTCAGTAGGCCTGGGCAAACCATCATTGTCGCCCGGCCACATGCATGGCCGCCCAGCCATCCGACCAAGCCCAAACGCCTTCACTCCGACCCTGTATACAAGAACAATGTGTCAAATTTACAAACTCAAGTGTGGGCCAACACGTTAAGCATCATAAGGCTGCCATGTCATTGATCCACTCCCATGGATTGATGAAATCAGCATTCCAAGTGACTTGCATCAAATGGCCAAGGAAGAAACACATTCTGAATCCAATGATCCACAGAGAAACACACCGTAATAACTGTGAACCGCCATCTGGAGGGCATGCAAGACGTTGGGCATAGCCGCCTGACCATCACTGAGCCCTGTTTTGCATGTGCATCTACAAATTCAATTGCCAACCGACATGGGAAGAAAATCTCAGCTGAAGGAATGCAAGGGTTGGTGGATCCTATGGCTGCCCGGCCATAGGGGTGGCCGCTCGTTGATGCTGATGGCCGCCCACCCATCCACGTGGCCACCCGACCACCGACTTACCCCCCTCACCGATCCTACATCACCTATAATTACCCCCCCTCATTCGTTTGGACTATAAATAGACCCCTGGAGCTCATTGCAAGGTGTGGAGAAGTTAAGAGAGCTACATTCTACCTTAGACTTTGTCATTTCCTTTCTTAGTAGTTAGGATAGCCCTGGGAGTTAGAGTGGGTCGAGATTTGCCTCGGAGTTCCCGGATATATCTTCGAGTTTGTGGTAAAGTCGATGATATCCTTGTACCTTTGCTATCTTCAGTATAATACATTTACTTTACTTTGTTTCTATCTCTTGCAAGTGCGGTGTACCTTTCTTTGCATACTTGTTTGGCTTAGGCTGTGGTTGCTTGGGATATTTAAGTCTTGTAATTCTTGCTGGTGCTATAATCTAACCTGTACACCAGGCTCTGGTTAGGTCCTCTCCTCTGATCAAGGATGATCGATTGTTACTCGAGCTTTGCATGAGTACATTTATAGCGTGCCATCCTCTCCACACAGCTTTGCCTGGTAGCCCCACTCAATGACAGCGTGTGGTGTGCCTATGTATCCTTGGCCCATCGTTCAAGAGGCCCATAGGTAGTTAGCTAGGTTCGCTTTTAGTGGCGAACTATCTACCCCCTGGCTCTTCGAGGGCACTAGAATTTCGCTCGACGCGAGACCCTGACTTGTTTACTTGAATTCCCTTAGTTAGTCACAATATAGTCTTTGCAGCCGAATAGAATAGAGTTTGGGAACTTTATCTCACTCGTTGTCCTCCCAGGCAACTATACCTTTCTACAGATATCTTTGGTAGTTTAGTTTACTTCCCACCATACACCAATCCTTTATTGGCTTACCCCTGTTTAACTACTAGTTGGTACATTTATGTAAGTTTACGGCTCATTCGACTTGAGTTTATCCAATTACACTCTCGCACCCGCTTCCCCATGGAAATTTATGATACCTTGGAATACTCCGGGTGAAAGGCTACAGCGGTCTCCATGCGCTTGCGGAGTAAAATCTATTTAAGCTAAGAAACGCCAACAAGCTTTTCTAGCGCCATTGCCGGGGAAGTAATAGGCAGAGAGATAATTGATATCTCATTTCAAACCCTACATACTTAATAAATTTACCGCTAGTTTTTAGGAGGCTGACTTTGCTCTGTTGTCTTGTTTTGGTTGCAACAAAGAGGTGTATGACCGGTTTTGACCTTCCAGAAAATTATCATAATAATCTAGAGTCACTGTTTAGGAGAGTCTGCCCAAAGACTATTCATGGATAGAGACCCATGCCAAGGGATCTTGAATCAACTGTATCAACAAGTTGTACTCCATTTATCACCGTCACGGCTAAAAAGCCATTCATTAGTTCTCTGTCCCGTCAAGCAACAACGTTCCTATAGGTCCTGAAGTTTAGATAGGGGAGAACTTTGAGCTCAAACCCGTAGTCATCCACATGGTTCAAGCTATCCCGTTTTAGTGGACTAGCAACGGAGTATGCCAACAGTCACCTACAACAATTCTTGGAAATCTGCAGTACCTTTACCATGAAAGGTGCATGCCCCGATACAATCAAACTGTGCCTCTTTCCATTTTCACTTGTTAGAAAGGCGAAGCAATGGTTCTACCTCAATCATGCCAGACTACTAACAAGGGACGCGTGTTCGAATGTGTTTCTTGCTAAGTACTTCCCTTTGGGAAAGACCAATACATTGAGGAACAAGATCTCAAGCTTTCAACAGCTTACTGATGAAACAGTGGCGGAGACCTGTGAGCGATTGCAGGAATATATCACGGCCTGCCCCCACTGTGGAATGAAACAATGGCTCATCATCCAAAACTTCTTTCATGGATTGAATCGCGCTGCACAAGAGCACTTGGATGCAGCCGCAGGAGGATCCTTCTTATCCTTAAGTGTGAGAGCCACCAAAGATCTCATTGTGAAGATGACCACCAATCAAGGATGGAAAGAAGAAGAAAGGTCCAGTACCCGATCCCCTGGGGTCCATCAAATCGACAGCACCGACATGCTCGCCGCCAAGATGGACCTGCTTTTAAAGAAGCTAGAAGACAATCCAGAGACCGCACCGGTCTAGGCCCTCGATGCTCGCATGACTAGTGAAGTCTGCGGTGGCACGGGGCACTCAGGGAACAGCTGCTCTAAGACTCGATCGGAAGACTCAAACTTCATCAGGAATTCAAGCAATTTCAACAACAGGAATGGTCCTCAGCCAGGATGGAATGCAAGGCCATATATTCCCTTCTCTGGACAAGGTAACTCCTCAGGTAATTCACAGCAGTTCAATAAACCCAGTTCTTTTGATCAAAAAGCAATGAATGATAGCATTAGCAAGAAATTTCATGCAAATGATAGTCTCTTTGAATCTATTTCTCTGCAAATGGAAACCCGTAATAGTGCTATGAAAAACCAGCTGAGCTTCAACAAAATGTTAGAAACCCAGATAGCTCAGTTAGCCGTTTCTATGCCTAACGCTAATCCGGGAAAGCTTCTGGGTCAACTGGAACCACCTCCCAAGGAGCATATAGCTGTTGTCACCACTAGGGGAAGTAAGTCCACACAGGACCCACCACATCCTAATAGTGTAGGTAAGGAGCAGGAGAAGACCACTCAAACTGAGTTGAAGGAAGACACTGAAACCAGACCTGGAACAGAGGAAAAGGCACCACTAAAGTCACTCCCCATGAGTTTTTTATGTGACAGTGTTGCCTTTTCCTCCATGCAACAAGAAGACAACCGCCGATGAACAATATAGTAAGTTTGCTGAGGTTATTTAGAAGTTATATGTCAGTATGCCCCTACTAGATGCCATGCAGGTATCGGCCTATGCAAAGTACTTAAAAGACATCCTCAACAATAAGAAACTTGTGCCATCAACGGAAGTGATGCCCTTGATGGAGAAGTGTAGCACAGTTATACTCAACAAACCTTCTCAGAAGAAAAAGGTCCCTAGATGTCGTACCATTCCATGCTCAATTGGGAACCAATTCTTCGATCAAGCCTTATGTGACCTTCGAGCCAGCGTTAGCATTATGCCTAAAGTAGTCTTTGACAAATTAAACCATGCTGCAATTGGCCCCACTGCCATGTGCCTGTAGCTCACAGACTAGTCCATTCGATACCCCGCTGGAATCGCTAAGGATGTTCTAGTGAGAATCAGGAACTTCCTTGTCTTGGACATGGAAATTGATGCCAAGACACAACTAATCCTTGGGCGACCATTCTTAAGCACTACATATGCAAGCATCGATGTTGGAGCTGGACAAGTCCACTTGAACATCAAAGGCGTAAGGAAGGCATTCGTCTTTAAACCAAAACTGGAGCAGTGCAATCAAGTGAATGTGTTTCGCTGCACAACACCAACATATGTGCCAAAGACTGTCCTCAACACAGATGATCCCAAGGCAAAAATGGATAGCCTCGTTGCATTTATGAAGCAAAAATTGGATCACAAAGCTACCATCCGACGAAGAGAAGAACAAGAGTAGAAAAAGGCAAATCTCAAAAGGTCTAGCCCCAAACCCTTGGAACCAGGAAGAAAAATTCCCTGTGACACCAGGAGGTAAAACTCCTGTGACACCAGGGGGTAAAACCCCCGTGACACTACGAGGCAAAGCTCCAGTGAGCAAGGTCAGCGCCTACAAGCCACCTATGACATCATCAGAAAGGCTCAACATGAATCAACATGCCCATGAGCCACCTACGACATCACAAAAAGGTGCGATACAGAAAAGCATGCCATCGAGCCACCTACAACATCATCTACATGGCACAAAAAAATACCAACCGCCACTGCAGTACATAAGCGTGCACAAAATCCCAGAAGACGGCAAATGGTTCATCCTCACCAAAAGGTAAATTTGGCATTATTATTCGTGGCATATTTATTTTCCGTCCAATTTAAATATTGCACTCCATTGCATATTTAAGCTTCCGTTTTGCATAAAGTTTATTTTCTACAGCTACTTTAGCATATACCTCACTTTTGCATTTAAAAAAAAGGGAAGATGGCTGGCCGGCTACCACCCAGGCCGGCCGACCGCTGGTCTGGCAGCCCGGCTCCTAGAGATGGCTGACCGGCCCTCTTTCTTCCTCCTTTCCTCTCTCCTCCCTTTCTTTTCCTTTCTCTTCATTCCTTCTTTTCCTTTTCTCTCTTTTATTTTGCCTTCTCCTTTTTCTTTCTTTTATTTACCTCCTCCCGATGCAAAGGGGCAAACACTTAAGGAAGCAAGCACAAGTGGCTGCTCGGACCCTTGCCAGGGCTAGCCGGCCAGGGTGTTGGCCGCCTGACCCCTTCTCGTGGCCGCCCAGCCATTCCCTCCACATTTTTCTTCTCTCCCCCTTGTTTTGCTTTTGTTGGTCACTGACGATGCAGCAGCAACTCCAATCACTGAAAGCAAGCGCTCATGGTCACTCGGCATGGGGCTATGGCCAGCCAACCCATCCCTCTCTTTTCTTTTCCTTGTGTTCTGCTTTTGCTAATCACCGACCAACATATCTCACAAAACAAAGTAGTGGGGGGCATGATCATGGCCGCCCGGCCTCCTGGCCTCTCCCTTTTGGCACACTCTAATCTCTACCACCTTCTTGCGACTGAACAAAGCCACCCAGCCCCTGTCCATGGCCGGCCGGCAAGCCATCATGGCCACCAGGCCTCCTCCCTGCTGCAAGCTTGCCCCCTCGCCTATAAATATGAGCCCTCTTCCTCCTTCTCACCTCACACCAACTAGCAATCCCTTTTTCATCTATAATTCTCATCCTTAGTAGTTAGTTAATCTCTTTTGGTTAGCTAAATATTATGTCCAAATAAAGCCTTGTTAGCCAAATAAAAATTAGCCACTAGCTTCAATCCCTCTCTTACCAAGGATGAAAATGGTTTGTGGAGGCATTTCGCCCAGCAAGAATGACTAACGCTCTAACGCTAATATTACCTTGTCATTTTTGTAGTTGTGTTTGTGTCGGTTTTGTAGGATGAAGTGTGCATTAAAAAGAGCTAGGATGGCCATCAGCAAGAGGATGCTCCAGCGTCAGACCACCAGATGAGGAGGCTACATCATCCACAAACCAGCCAATGTTGCTGCTTCGACTCCCACATCCAGACATTGCAACCAGATCGAGGCTGAGCTGCTGAGGCGTCTCCACACAAAGCCCTATAGCCTCACCAAGTGCTTCGACGAAACCCTCATGACAAGCACTAGGTATGATAGATGAATTTTATGAGGTCTTTAATGATGTGGGCTGGGATGTTTTTGCAGATATTTGTAAGGAAGGCATATTGCTCCTCACAAAGGAGTTTCTCATGACCCTCCAAGTCGTGACACTACCGTCAAGCATGACTGTTCACTTTAGACTTTTCAACACTGAGTACAAGATGACACTCCATCAATTTAGCGATGCTTTGGGGTTCTCACCACGCTACTCCATAGCAGCAGAACCCGCTGGCTTTAATTCCGCAGAGTTCTGGAAAGAACTAGCTGGGACGATGCCCCAGGGAAGAAAAGAATCACTAAGATCAAGCACCCTACCATGCGTTTTCTTGCTCGATGGATTAACATGATAGTCCTCCCCTGAGATCACAACCGTTGTGTGGCCGTGGAGGATTTAAAATTCCTCTATGCCTTGTGGCGTAGGCAGAAGTATGCACCTGTGATTAGCTTTCTGCAGCACTTGCTGAAACTAGCTCGTGGTGAGAACACCATCACGATCACGTCATTTGTGATGACGGATCGCATCCGAGTTAGGGGTAATAGCGAATGCTCAAGTGGCCTTCCTACCCCAAGACACACCGAACTTAGACACAGAGAGCCACTTCATCCAGGCGCATTTTTTGTGCAAGACTAGCACGGGGAACCTCGTCATGAGTACGAGCTGCCGCTTTCAGCTCCACAATTCAAGCTCTACTCTGTGAATAAACTATCAGTGCCACTCGAAGCACCAAGGCACTGTGTCGCTAGGGTCATGACGAGAGCATAGAGGCGAGCAGCCGAAGAATGCATGCACAAGGAACAAGAGGATGTAAAATCTATAGGGATGGGACCCACATGGTTCAACACCACAGCTGGACCATCCTAGCAAACTCAGGGTGGAGATCAATATTCGCACCACCAACACAAGTCCTAGGCACAGCTCATGGGAGCACAGCTCTACTGCTACATAGCCTCAGCAGCTGGAGGAGCATGGTGGAGGAGGAACTTTCTATGGCTACGGTGCAGGTACCTCTGCATCGGCATGCTTCATGAACGACCCACTGAGTTCCATCTTTGGGGCCCTACGAGAGCCAATGGACTGGGCTCCATTGCCTCTGGAGTGATGAGTGATTGTCAACAGAAGCCAAGACCCAGAAGGACTTAGGCACAAGACCTCCAATGGACAGGAAGCCCTCCGATGGGTGGGAGGTAGATGAAAGTCCTCCGAAGGACAGGAGGCATGCTTGGCATCGGTCGGCCATGGGAGTTTCTTACACGGAGGAGCAGCACTGGCGATGGCAAGTATAAGACCTCTAAAGGACTGCGATGCGACCTCGATGGACAAGGGATGCCGGGTGCCACCGCGGTGCTCCAACTTGAGTACATGGCGCGAAGACGGGCGAGGGCATTGGCAGATTCGCTCAAATCTACCACCTACCAAGACTCGGCGAATGGGCTTATTTGTCACCGAGATAGAGTAGAGTGGGCCATTCCAGGCCCAAGTGGAGACTTCCTAAAGTTTCCTAGTTTTTGACTTCAAAACTGGGGATAGATCGCAGATTGGACTACTAGCCACATGGAGAACATCCGAGGATTGCGTGGAACTTACGAAGATCAAAACTTCATCGTGGTCGTCAGTCCCCAAATATCTTGTACTCTTTCGTTTCAGCCCCTTAAGGCATTTCTTGTTGTAGGGACCCAAGTGCAAAACTGTATAAATAGCACTAGGGTATAAATAGGCTAAGGGCTAGGTCATTAGAACCTCTCTTGGCTGCTAGGGTTAGTCTTTGTCTTGTGATTTTCGTCCTCAAGCCTTGAGCTTCATTTCTAGAGAGGTTAGAGTATGATTTAGCTTCCAAATCTTGAGGGAAGGTGAGGGTGGTTGCTTGGGATGAAATACTTCATTGCAATATGATCTAAGACCTCTCTTGAGGCTTCTAATTGAAGTGATTTCGGCTGCAAGCTTGTGTGCCTTGTTCGTCCCCTTCTCCCTTTGGTTTTTGGCTCCAATCTTTGGTTTTGGTGTGCTTTAGTTTAACCAAGGTTGGAACCCTTCTTTTGCTGGTGTTTTGCCTTGCTAGGATGTGGAGAATCTCATTAGCCAAGTGCTAGAATCATTGAACCACGAGCAAGGGCTGTTCTTGATGAATTTCGGTTTTTTGGTTTCAATTCACCTTCCTCACGAGATCTCCGATTCTCATGCAATGCTTGATCTGTTGGAGTGCACCTTTTGGAGTATGCTTGGGAATGTCCTTAGGATTTTCCATGCAGATTTCGTGAAGTTTGGTTGAGATTTGAGCCGGTTTCGATCGATTTTCCGAGAGATCTCGGGCTATTTTCTGCATCCAGTTTCGGGCTAAAATGAGAAGAACTGACAGGACAATGTGTTTGTCCAGTCCATACACTTAGGACTGTCCAGTTTATAGACCTCGGACTATCCGGTCTGTAGTGTTTTTGGGCTGTTTCATCCCCTTCTTTGGGTTTGTCCGGTCAGTTGTTGTCCGGTCTTGTGTTTTTGGGGCTATTTTCTCGTGTTTTTTGCTCTGCCTCTTCCTTGGCTCTTTCCTCTTGGTTTCTTTGGTGTTTTGGTGTTGTGTTTTTTCATCCATCCCTGTGTATGAGTGTTTCTCACCTCTGGCCCATACCCATCGCTTGCTGTTCTTCAGTAAGACGCAATTAGGTGTGGAGTGGCTACGTGGGTTCCTCGTTGCAGGAGGCGTTGCTTGGTTTGTCTTGCATTCTCTTGCTCGGTGTGTCATGTGCTTCCGCTCACTTGGTGTGTACCCTTTCAATGGGCGACATCAAGTGCTTGCTAGATACATATCTGTTCAGTGGACGGTATCTAGCATTTCTCCTTGCCTCAAGTTTGGGGGTTGTGATTTTAAGTTTTTCAAGTGCTCTATTCACCCCCCCTCAAGTCTCACATCTTGGTCCTACAAGTGGTATCAGAGCCGGTTAGGTTTCTTCATACCTTTACCGGTGAGAAACCAGTAGCGACTATGCCGCGCTCAGGGAAGGTTCCAGTTCTCTACTCGAATGGCTATCCCTACTGGAAGGGTAGGATGAGAGAGTTCTTGCTTAGCTAGAGCGAGGACATATGGAATGCTACTTAGAGTATGACTTTCATGGTAATCTCCATTGCCGAGCGTACCACACTAGCGCTAGTTGCTCAGCACTAGGCAAACTACAAGGCGGTGAACTTTATCTTCTCTAGACTTGGTCCGGTGGACTATGAGAGAGTGAGCCACCTTGATACCTCTCATGAGATCTGGTCCTTGCTCAGAGCACACCATGAGGGGTGGTAACAGTCAAGGGTCGTCTTGTGGAGACTTACCGGCGTGAATATAAGAATTTCACCCAGAAGACGGGTGAGTCTGTGGATGCCTTGTTTGGTCGTTTTCAGTCGATCA
This sequence comes from Paspalum vaginatum, assembly GCA_030272315.1. Lineage (NCBI taxonomy): Eukaryota > Viridiplantae > Streptophyta > Magnoliopsida > Poales > Poaceae > Paspalum > Paspalum vaginatum. Next base: position 25,632,280 of record CM059015.1, on the reverse strand, counting down.
TCAACAAGCTCCGTGTCAACTTTGCCCCCGCTGCTCTCCCATACACTGACCATTAGTAGGCTGTCAAGTTGTTGTATTCCTTGGATAGGAAAGTGTGTGAAATCAAGAAGTACTCCATTCTTGAGTCAGTAGGGTATGACACCTTAGGAGTAGAGGAGCTTTATAGCAAGCTCAAGGCCACAGACGTTGATTACCAGCTGATAGATATTCTCAATGGTACTGGCTCCAAGAGCCTGGCCTTGGCTTCCTAGCTCCAAGGAAGTTGCTACTAACCCCCCACTTCATGGTTTTCCATTCTCTGCTTTGATGTCTATGATAGACGAGCAGTTGGTGTCACTTGGGGATGATGAGCTTTGTCTGGTATCTTGTCGCTTTCAGTGGGCCTATGACAACCGGATGAGCAAAACGAGGGGCGAGAGGCCCAAATGCTTCGAGTGTGGAGAGGTCAGCCACTTCATCGCCGAGTGCTCGAACAAGAAGGGTAAGAGCCACTCCCGCGACTCCAACAAGTATCGCTCTGGCAAGCATGACTTCGGCAAATGCAACAATGCCAAGCACCGCTCCAGCAAGATCAAGAACTATAAGAAGGCTTGCAAGAGCTACCAGAAGGACAACCAGAAGCAGGACAAGGCCTTCTTCACTGGGCTTGGTGGTTGTTGGGCCGATGGCCCCAGGCTCCATGCTTTGGATGGTTCATTTGTGTTAGTGAATCGCAGGGTACGAAGAAGAAGTCAAGGACTATTCCAAGGAAGGACTACAGGTTCAACACGAAGATTCCTGGAGCTGGCATGGGGCTTTGCTTCGAAGCTTAAAGGCGGCGTGTCTGAAGAAGATTTACTCCAAAGCTTGAAGGTAGACACCGTTCGAAGTAGCACGTTCTGGGAAGCTAAGCCGAAGCACAAAGGGTTGTGTATTCGCCTTGGCTTCGGATGTAAACTTACTAAATAAACAAGTGCTTTGTATAGGAAGGGAGAAGTGTGAAGGGTATGTCTGAGGGCAGCTTTGTAAAATAACTCTAAAGTAGACCATCGGTTGACCCCTATAAATACCGGGGAGACCAACCGACCAAGGGATAGGCTTTTAGCAGTGACACTTGTACGCCTCACATTGAACGTGACGTCAGCCCTAGTTTTTGGGTACGAAGGTATAACAAATGGCTTTTCTTATGTGTCCATACGCCCTTTCGTCCTTTTGTCTTCCATGCATTTTTCCTTAAGCATCTTTGAACTAGGGCAAAGAGTTCCCAATTCGGTCGTCATTTATGCTTTATTTGATTGCACATAAGGACTCCAAAGAGGGAGGTCCTTCGTATTTGATGTTGCCCTGTTGTCGTCATTTGATTTGAGAACAGACCCCCAACATTTGGCACCCACCCACGGTGAATCATCACCACCGAATGATGAAACATGCTCATCCGAAGCCAATGAGCATTCCCAAGGGGAGGAATTTTGGCATCAGATCACCCAAATGCTGCAGATCCACCCAGGAATGGCGAAGCACTTAAGGAAAGTGAAGCTGAAGTAGAAATGCAAGCAGATGGAGTGGTTTTGAAATAGCAGATTGTAGAGCAAACGGAAGGCAACCCAGGAGTTAGCGGCTTTGATAGATATTGATGAAGATGAGCTTGTAGAGCTCGAGCAAATCAATGAGGAATTGTAATTCAGGAAACAGAAGTTAGCAAGGCTGAAGCTATTTAAGTCTAAGATAGAAGAGGCTTCGGAATACATTCAGGACAATCAAAACAAAGATCAGCAGCAAGGTGGTCAGGCTAGGCAACATCTAAACCAAGAATCAGCAGCAAATTACATCTTCGACTGCCACATCACCTCTATCACAGGAATTGCAAGCCGCTCCTTGGCCAAATGGTTATAGACCAACTATTTTACCTAGTTATGATGGACAGTCAAGGCTGAAGCAGTTTTTGTTGACCTATGAGGCAACAGTGGCTTCCTTCAGGGGAAATACAGCTGTGCTAGCAAAGTCACTAGTGATGACACTTTAGGGGATTGCTCAGTTGTGGTATTCATCACTAAGGCCCGGATCAATCTACTCCTGGCAACAGTTGAAAGAGGCGTTACTCGCGAATTTCCAGGGTTTTCAGTCTCAGGCAGTCACATCTCAAACCCTATTCGCATGCAAGCAAGAACTAGGAGAAGCTTTGGAAAGCAATTTCCGAAGGTTCCTAAACATCAACGCTCAGGCACCAGGTATATCGGACGAAGTTGTCATCAATGCCGCCATCAATGGACTCAGAATAGGCTAATGTGCACAATACTTTGCAAGAAAGGCCCCGAAGACGGTAGCTGAGCTATATGAAAAAATGAATGAGTTTTGCAGGGTTGATAATGATCTTCGGCTTAGGCAACAAGAACAACAAAAGTCAAAAGAGACATGTTAGCAGCTCAAGAAACGCAATAGGACAAGCTTCAGAATGGATGAACAGTTTAGAGCTCAAAATGTGTTCAACATTGAAGAAGAAAAATCTGATCTCAAGCAAGAACCAAAGCCGTACAGAGGAGGTCATGGTTTCAGAGGTGGCCTGAGGAGGTCAAAGCTTCGGAGGGAAAACCAATTGGGGAAGATTTCAAAAGAAGCAGTTCTATGTATTTTCTAGAGAGGATAAGGGCCACACCACGAAGTACTGCGAGATCACTATTTAGAAGAAAAAGAGTTAAGTGAGTCTTCGTTGCAAACGACTCCGAATGAAGCCTGCCAGGTTCAGTAGTGTTGTCCGATCAACTATCCAATACCAAACATCCATGCTTTGACATACACTCAGAGGCAAGCTCTCCCGCCGCCACCTTCAAGCACGTCAACATCTTCGGCTTACAGCCATCAACAAGCTTTGCCATGACCGCCTTCGTGTCACTATCCCATGCTCACATATCCCCAGTAGAAAGCCCTACCTCCCCCACTGCCAGGCCCATCGCCTCAGCAGCAGTGGTCTTCTTTGAATCAGTATCAGTCACAAGCATCCCCACACAACTAATCAGTGATGCCTTTGGAGCAACAACCATTCCAAGGAAAGGGGAAAGATGAAGAAATAGCCGAAGTGCAAACAGTGAACACCATAGTGCCTACTTTGAAGCATATATTTCCCATAATGGGAGGTTCAAGCCTCGAACCACAGTCCAAAAAACAGAAGAGGGAGCATTAGAGAAGAGTTCATCATATTAGAGTTCAGGGTCCGCATATAAGAACGAAGTGGTCGCATATGCCAATCACATTTGATTAGAGCGATCATCGATTGAAGGATTATCCGCACAACTGATGCAATGGTGATAAATTGCAATATTGGGGGCTATGTCATACATGATGTCTTAGTAGACAACGGCAGTTCAGCTGACATTCTGATGGCAAAGGCATTCAGGCAGATGAACCTTGGTGATTTGGTTTTAGAGCCTACTACGAATCCATTGTGTGGCTTCGGAGGAAGAAAAGTCAAAGCTCTGGGTAAGATATCGTTGCAAGTATCCTTCGGAGAAATCAGCAATCCACGGACAGAATTCATCACTTTTGATGTTGTTGATGTCAACTATCCATATAATGCAATTTTGGTAGGGGAACACTCAATGCATTCGGAGCCGCTTTGTACTCAACATATCTGGCGATGAATGTACCCACTTACAGAAGGGTGATTACTATGCATGAAAACCAGGATGATGCTCGATGGGCCGAAGGGAACTGGTGCCGAGGCGACAAAAAAATTCCCAGCAAAGAAGAAGACAAAGCCGAAGCCCAGAAAGAGCTGATAATAAGGGAGAAAGCAGAGGCGGTAGAAGCAGCCAAAGCAAGTTGTCCCTTAGGAAAATAGGCCAGACCAAACAATGCAACTGGGCTCTCAGCTATCAGAAGCAGAAGATTCCGAATTGAAATCGTTCCTTGAATCTAACAAAGATTTGTTTGCTTGGTCAGTTAGAGATTTATGCGGCATAGATAGAAATATCATGGAGCACGCTTTGAATGTTGACCCGACAATAAAACCCAGAAAACAAAAATTGAGAAAAATGTCAGAAGATAGGGCCGAAGGTGCAAGGTCTGAAGTAAATAGGTTGCTTGAAGTTGGGGTTAATGTTGTCACAGTAAAAAAGCCAAGTGGAAAGTGGCGTATGTGCATCGATTTCACAGATCTCAACAAAGCATGCCCAAAGGATGAATTCCCTCTACCTCATATTGACAGCCTGGTTGATGCAGCTGTAAATTCTGAGATGATGAGTCTATTGGACGGGTACTCAGGTTATCATCAAATGTGGCTTAAGAAGGAAGATGAACCCAAAAAAAGCTTCATCACCCCGTCTGGAACATATTGCTTCGTTCGAATGCCTAAAGGTCTCAAGAATGCTAGGGGAAGTTTTAACAGAATGACTGCAAAGGTAGTTGGCGATCAACTGGGCAGAAACGTGCTGACATATGTTGACGATATCATCGTCCGAAGCGTCGAAAGGGAAGATCACATTGCCGATCTAAGGGAAACATTTGTTAACTTCAGAAAAGCAGGACTGAAGCTCAATCTCGAGAAGAGTATCTTTGGGATTTCCAAAGGAAAATTTTTGGGGTGTCTAGTATCATCAAAGGGCATCGAAGCAAACCCAACAAAAATTGAGGCCATACTTCAAATGGAAGTCCCAAAATCAAAGAAGTCCATCCAAAAGCTAACAGGGAGGCTGGCATCTCTCAATAGATTCATTTCTAGATCAGCAAAACAAAGCCTGCCATTCTTTGAAGTCTTGCACAGGAACCAATCCATTCACTTGGGGGGAGAAGCAACAAAAAGTGTTCGAAGAACTTAAAGAGTATCTAGTGCATCTGACAACATTGTCATCGCCCGAACAAGGGACTCCGTTGTTGTTGTATGTTGCTGCAGCCCCAGCAGTGGTTAGCGCTGCACTTGTACAGGAAAAAGAAGTCGACGGCCAGAAAAAGCAAAGGCCAATATATTATGTCTCTGAAACACTAACACAGACAAAGATGAATTATTCCAAAATTGAGAAAGTGATATATGCTGTTGTCATGGCTTCAAGGAAGCTTCAGCACTATTTCCAGGCGCGCAACATCATCGTTCCTTCATTTATACCCCTCAGGAATGTGCTCCGAAACAAGGAGGCCAGTGGGCGAGTTGGAAAATGGGCAACGGAGCTAAATGAGTATGTCATATATTTTGTGCATAGAACCACAATTCAATCGCAGGCGTTAGCTAATTTTGTAGCTGAGTGGACTCCAGCAAAGGAAAAGGTTGAACTCCCGTCCGAAGATGAGATCTGGTAGGTGTATTGTGATGGGTCATTTACAGTAATAGGGGCTGGAGCAGCAGCAGTATTACGTCACCTTCGGGGATAAAATCGTCGTTCGCAATATGGCTCAAATTTCCAAGCACAAACAATGTGGCAGAATACGATGCAGTAATGCTAGGGCTACGAAAGTTGAAATCACTAGAAGTAAGAAGGGTTGTTCTGATGTCAGATTCCTAGGTTATTTCGGAGCATTTTGAGAAAACATCAAAAGCTAAAGAAGAAAGGCTACAAAAGTATCTGTATACAATCAGGAGGATGGAGTCTTACTTTGAAGGCTTCACCGTAAAGAAAATATGCTGAAGTGAGAATGATGAGGCCGTTGCATTAGCTTGAGCAGCTTCTTAGGGAGCACCGTTACCGCCTGATGTATTCTTTGGAAAACTAAAAGCACCTTCAATCGAGCTGCAAGAGAGAGCGATCTTGACCATTTCACCAGTAGCAAGTGAAGATTGGAGATCAGAAGTTATATCTTACTTAATAATACCCATCAAAATGGCGACGAAGATTGGCTCACAAGGATGAGTCAGAGAGCAAGGTAGTACAAACTGGTTAACAGTGAATTATACAAAGAAGGAGTCTATGCACCATTGCTGAAATGCCTTGCAAGAGAAAAAGGTAAACAGATTATGAAAGAAATACATTCAGGAATGTGTGGTGCTCATATTGGCCCAAGGAAGTTGCTGGGAAAGGTCTATAGAATGGGTTTCTATTGGCCAAAAGGCTCCAGCTCATGCCAAAGAACTAGTCTGAACATATGACAATTGCCAGAGAATGTTGAAGCATCAGAATCAGCCTACTTCTACACTCAGCAGATTGAACCAACATGGCTTGTTGCAGAGATGGAGCATGGATCTAATTGGCCCAATGCCAAACGCACAAGGAAAATTAAAATACGTCATAGTAGCAGTAGAATATTTCACAAAATGGATTGAAGCAAAGGCTCTTACGACGATAACATCGGCAACAGTCTAGCGATATTTTCTAGCAAAACATAGTATGTCACTTCAGCGTGCCTAGAGCATTAACAGTTGATAACGGAACTCCATTCGATGTAGAGTCATTCAGAAAGTTCTGCCATCAGATCGACACTAGCCTCAACTTTGCTTCAGTTAGACATCCACAGTCGAATGGTGCCATCGAAAGAGCTAATGGGATGATACTCTCGGGCATGTGGAAGAAGCTAGTGGGGCTTCCGAAGGGCAAATGGGTTGATGAGTTAACAAATGTGGTCTGGAGCCACAACACTACAGTTTCGAGAGCCACAGGCTTTACGCCATTCAAATTATTGTATGGAGAAGAGGTGATGACGCCCGAAGAAATGAAGCAAAAGTCATTAAGAGCAACTAAACCCAAAGCTGAGCAAGAAGAACAGTTCGTTGGAAATGATTTAGTGGAATTAGTCAGACTGGAAGCAGTTGATAACATCCAAAGGTATCACGAAGAAACCAAAAAGTGGAAAGACAGGAAGGTAAAGCTCAAATCCATCGAGCCTGGCAACTTTGTCCTTCGAAGAATAGCCAACGCAGACATAGCAGGCAAGCTGCAAAGTAAATGGGATGGTCATTTCCTAGGTAAAAGAATTGAATAGGCCAGGTTCATATAGGCTCAAAGATATGTTTGGTAAGGATGTGCCAAGGTCATGGAATATAAATGATCTTCGGCGCTATTACCCATAGGAGTTGATTTCTATTTATTATTTTGTACAAAGTAGCAAAAAGGCGCTGCACCCTTTTTCCTTACAGGGGAAACCCCAGAATCAAGAAGGGGCATAAGGTTTTTTAACGGGGCAGTTGCATGTAACCAAGCTTTGAATCAATGAGAAGCAGATTTCCCCATGATGTGTTGTTCTGATATGGCGAAACCTCGTATTGAGCTTTCACCTCAATGACGAAGGATATCGCCGAAGCTACATGTGATGAAATAAGCAAATCATGTGCGCCAAAGAGAGCGTTGCATCTTCACAGGTGCGTGAAAAGGCACGCTCTGCTTAAAGTGACTTTTGTCATGCAAAAATGCAGCAGATCACATACCACAGAAGTCGACCAAGGTCACAGTAGGTAAAAAAGTATTATAAAAATAGCATCAGATTCCTTTGGCATTGGATTCCCAGCTTTTTGTTGCCAACGCTGCATCTTCGAATTTTTAATGTATATCTGTAAACTGTGAAGCATCGGATTCCTTAAGAGAACTGTGTATCAGTCAAAAGCAACAGTTGTAATCCTATTCATGCATGATTATATTGCATCGAATTCCCTTTATAGGCACCTAGCGTGTCACTCGCCAGTGGCTATAAATAGAATCCCGGTGCATTCTCAAGAATTAGCAACACAACTTCACATCCGCAAAACCCACAGAAGTGAGAAATGTCGTCTAATTGATAACCAGGGCCACTTGCATCGCAACATAGAAAGCTAGAATCCTCTGTAGCCTATGGAAGGAAACAGAGGATGATGAAGTCTTCTGTGGAGAAAGACTATCTTCGTATCGGCGTCGTTCCATGCCTATCACGAAGAATTTCTGACCGTGAGATTCTCCTAATATTTCCCTTACGTCAGGATAATCCTGTCAACGGATCAGGATGTGAGATGCTCCTAATGGAGTCACTCACGTACTAAAAACTTCGCATCGTCACCTCACCGAGTGGCCAGCCTCAGTCTGCTCCGAAGGTAGGTGGCAGAGGTTTTGGCGACGATGTTATCTAAGTGCGCTAGCAGTAACATGTCAGTGCGCGACCCTCTAGCTGCCGCACGTGAGGTTTTCAAACCAAGAGTGTGCACTAGGCGTTAGGGGTGTCGGTGTCACAAAGCTTGCTGCTCATCATGAGATGATGTCGATGACATCATAACAGGGTGGTGGCGAATTTAAGACTTACACAATTGTAGTGCTGTTATATTGCGAATGTAGCCGTTGTTTGTTCAATGTATCCAAAGCTTCCTTCAATCCATTGGCAAATTATGCATGTATGTTTTACTTTGTACTGTGTAAGACAATGTGTTGGAGTGATCCCATTTTTGTGAAGGTGTATTTTTGGTTCGAAACGATTGCGTAAAATGCATGAAATTTTAGCTTCGAAGATGAAAGAGATCGCAAAATCAAGAAATCAATCTCGCAAGTGCACATCACAGCAGTTATGCTTGCTAGAAACGATCATATAAAACTATTACAAGCACACAAAACACATTACAACCACTTTAGTCCTCCACCAACATTACATTCGTGGCAATCTTATCAATAATGTTGTCCACAAAGGAATCCAAAATACAGTCAGCATGAAAATGGCTAATTCAGTGCAAACTTAGAGGGGCTTTGGCACACACATTGTTCCACAAGAGCCATGACTAGAATCGACCAAAGACACCAGGTACCCAACAAAGAAAATAATAAGCGTACTTTGCAAACAGTGACATATAGCCAAGTTGGAAGGTTACACCTCCGAAGCATCACGCTGAGTCTTTGGGGGCTCGTTCTCCGGTGACTTCGGCTTTGGGGGCTCCTCTGCCGGAGACTTCGGTCTTGGGGTCTATTTTGGCTCAGCAGGTTGAGCTAGCTTTGAAGCATCAGTTCTTGGAATCATGTTGTGTGCTTCACTAGCGTCTGGAGTGCTGTCTCTAGGCCAAGTTCTGTGTTGAGACTCAGTGGTCGGGTGTTGTCTTTTGGCACATTTCAAGGCCGCATCCTCAGCCTAGAAGAAAGAATTATTATATATATAGTCTTAAGGTAAGATAAAAAACGAAGGTTCCAAGAGCAGTAAAAGAGAACAGTGCAGAAGCGCTAGGTAACAAGTTACCTCGCTCCAACATTTGTGAATCTGCTCCACAACCCTTGCTTCGAGGCCATGTTTCCATAACAGGCTCTAAACACGGTGCCCAATATTCTCACAAGATCGGGTGCAGTTGAATACTGCGTCTATATAGCACAGACAGAAACCCGGTGCCGAAGCTCTATCAATGTGAGAGCAACCTTGGGATTCAAGAGATGAGGAGATAGCCTTAGCACCAGCCCTAACGCAGTACCCCCCATATGAAGTCCTCAGTTTCGGTATTGCTGATACCTTCTTTTTGATCCATTTCAGAGCTTCTAGGGAGTTACCCTCTTCGTATCTTTGGGTCCGCGGGCGAGCTCTAGTGTTAGACACAACAGACTGAACAACAGAAGCGCAAGATGAAATCTTATTGAAAATAGTTTTATGTTCTTCTGTTTTCTTCAATTTGAGAGATTCAAGCTCAGCACGAAGATTAACAAGTTCTTTGTCTTTGGAAGAGATGCTAGCCTAAAGTTCCATCAGGTCTTGCGTTTGTAATTCGACACTTTTCTTCGAAACTTCAACCATATCCTCAGAAGTTTGTCGAGCCTTCTTTTCCTAATCCAGAAGATTGTTCGCCTTCAAAGCAGCAGCCAACTATTTCTCTAGTTCCGCTGCGAGCTCTGAATTTTTATCCTCAAGTTTTTTGGCATTGGTTCGCTGCAGAACCACTTCGTCAATTTGGCCTTGAATAATTCTTTCATGGGACTCCCGCTCTACCCAATGTTTTCTAATATTTGTCTCTTCAAAAGAGTTTTTGAAAGAAGTCCCTACAAATGTAGAAAAAATAAAAGAAAAAGAGAGTCACAACAAGTTCATCATCAAATAAAAAAAGAGGAATGTACTGTAAAAAGAGGCATGAAACGCACCTTTAAGCAAATATCGTTAAGTTGTCCGGCTAGTATTTCAGTGGGCAAAGAGATCAATTCTTTTTTAGCATCTAGAAAATAGAAAGATCGACCCAACCCATCTGCTACACTCATCTCGGCTTCGGACCCTAAGCACTGTAGAGACTTTGAGTGTTCCCCGCCAAAAATAGTGTTGTCTTTATCATAAGCAAGCTCTTTCGTCAGGCTGCGTAGCCTGTTGATCTCTTCAACATCAATGTTCTTAGGGCCATAAACCTGGATGAGGCCAACATCTGTTGCTTCGGAAGCATTTTCAAATTCGCGGTCTTCGGCCCTGTCAGAATTGTCAATGTGTGCAGAGATGGTGTGCAGGTCTGATAGCACCTTGGTGATCCCCTCAGAAGTAGACTCTTTTGAAATAGATGTTAGGTCATGAGACTTCTTTGGAACCTCTGTTTTAGGGTTCATCACATCAGTTGCCACCCCATGGTCAGGAGATGGAGGTTCAATGTCAACGGTTTCTTTGTTGTCATTGGCAGGTGCTTCATACTTGGCCGACGCACCTGTAGAATCCTCATCGACTATGATATCAAATGGGTCAGGGATTCATGGAATACCTTCAGATTCTAGGGCAGAGGCATCAGGGGATGAATCTTTATTGACAAACTTCATGACATGGGAGCCAAGCGGGCTCAAAGCATGAGAAGGGCCAAAGCTGCCAACCATCGAGGTAATAATTCTGTTCGCTTTAGACGTCAACCCTCGAGATGAAGGGCCAACCTCTGAAGCATTAGGATCTTGTTCCACTATCATCCCAACGCCTTCGGCACAAGCTACCTTGGGAGGGCTTGCATCAGGTTCAAACATCTCCGTTTTCTTAAAAGTCCGGCGAGCAGGTTTCCTTAGGCAAATCTTCACTCGCCTTATGGTAACCTTAGCATCAGCTCCAGGAACCTCTGCAGCATCTTTAGCCTTGCGCTTGAGGGTCTTAACCTTCGAAGCAAGGACTTCAACATTGAAATGTTCATAATTGGGATAAGTCACGCCGAAAGTGTCGAACACATGGTTCAGGCGAAGCTTGGGCCTATCGCCAAAGGCGTGATGCAGGCGCTTGTACTCTACAACAGTGTAGTTACCGAGCACAGCACATACAACTTTCTCAACACTAGCTCTCCAAGACTTATCTAGAGTCTTGTATTTGCCAAAAGGCTTGAATTTGTATGGTAGGCGGACAAGCTGAGTAGGGTCAATTCGACCTTCGGAAGTAAGCATAGAAAACTTGCTTTGAAGAGGAAGTACGCCGCTAGCTGCAAATTCCTGGGCTAGGCAGCACATATGAATCTGTGAACCGACAACCCTATAGGCGATGTTCACCGAGATAGTCTTATCAGATTGCGCACATAGAGGCCTCTTGATGCCAAACAAAACCTTCAAAGGGTCCATCAAGCATGGACCAAATTCAGGCTACTTTTCATCATTAACACTGTAGTAAAACCACTTCTGCGTCCAGCCACTAGACCATTTGCTTCGGTAGGCCAGTACATGCCTAGTGAGTATGTGCGGCTCTAAAAGTTATAGCATCTGAAGTTTGGATGAAGCCCAGTGGCCTTGTCCGCCTTAGTCTGATAATGCAGCTCATGTGAACGACAGAAGTGTTCAATATCTGGCTTTATGCCCTATCTAGCTAACATCCATATGTAAACACCCAATCGGACAAAGGCATTGGGGGTCAGTTGATGGAAGTATATTTCATAATGCTCAAGAACCTTCGGTACAAATGAGTTCATGGGCAGCCGAAGCCCAGCGTCAAAGAAGTTCTCAAACAAAACAATCTCGCCTGGCCTTAGAGTAGGAGTTTCTTCGTCTTTAGGGCTTCGGCAGCGACTGGGGTTCTTGACGAAACCCATATTCTGGTACAGTTTAAAGTCCTTATCTGTAATATTAGATGCCCCAAAGACTGTGTGACTTGGTTTTTGTGGATGAAGGGCTCGCTTGTCTTCGTCCTTTTCAATTTCATCAAGATCTTTTTCCTCTTCTTCTTCGTCATTGGAGAATTTGGTGATGTTTTCAAGTTCTTTCTCAGGGTGAGCTGGAGATAGGTGAATAGGAGTCTCCTCTCTAGTGGTGTTGTGGGTCTCCCTAGTAGACTCAACTTCAGAGTCAGTCCCCATACGGGCTGTAGTGCGGATACGCGCCATCGCAAACCTGAGATGCTCACGCCGAAATCAAAAATCATGTGCTAGCGCGCATCTAGTAGAGAAAGTAATGCAAAGACTTTCAAACGTATGAAATGATAGCGGCAGAAGACGAAGCAGATTTCAGGAGGCAGAGCTTCAGATAGCGGCAGAAGACGAAACAGCAAGTGCGGAACAACTTAAAGAGGCAGAGCTTCGGAGCAAAGATGGCAGGAGCAGTTATTACGCGTCGAATGAAATGAGGAGGGGGACCGAGGCTGGTACCCCATGGCTTATATATTGCCTCGGACATCAAAACCGAAGGGCTGGGCGATGAACGGTCGCAACACATCAGAAAGCCGATGCGTGTCTCCTACTTACCGGCGTCCTCTGCCTAACGGCACCGTTGTTTTTTCTTTTTCTTTTCCGCGTGTTTTCTATTTCTGATCTTTTTCCAAAATAATCTCAAATCGGGTGGAAGTGGCTCATACATCCGAAGCATGAAGCCAAACCTTTGGCATATTTACTCGGTCGCGGTTTGAGCTCATCTTCGAAAAATGAACTAACCCCGCTACTATTGGGCCGAAGGCCCCAGGCCCCATGCTTCAGATGGTTCATTTGTGTTGGTGAATCACAGGGTACGAAGAAGAAGTTCAGGACTATTCGAAGGAAGGGTTACAGGTTCAACCCAAAGATTCCTGGAGCTGGCATAGGGATTTGCTTCGAAGCTTAAAGGCAGCGTGTCCGAAGAAGATTTACTCCGAAGCCTGAAGGCAAACACCTTTCGAAGTGGCACGTTCTAGGAAGCTAAGCCAAAGCACAAAGTGTTGTGTATTCAACTTGGCTTTGGATGTAAAATTACTAAATAAACAAGTGCTTTTATAGGAAGGAAGAAGTGTGAAGGGTATGCCTGAGGGCAGCTATGTAAAATCACTGTAAATTAGACCATCGGTTGACCCCTATAAATACCGGGTAGACCAACCGACCAGGCGACAAGCTTTTGGCAGTAACACTTGTATGCCTCGCATTAAACGTGACATCAGCCTTAGTTTTTGGGTACGAAGGTATAACAAATGGCTTTTCATATGTGTCCATACGCCCTTTCGTCCTTTCATCTTCCATGCATTTTTCCTTAAGCATCTTTGAACTGGGCAAAGAGTTCCTATTTCGGTCGTCATTTATGCTTTTGATTGCACATAAGGACTCCAAAGAGGGAGGTCCTTCGTATTTGTTGCTGCCTTGTTGTCGTCATGTCATTTGATAACAGACCCCCAACAATGGTCTCTACAGCAGAACATCCTCTTCGTCTTCATCAAGATCAAGCGATGAGGAGATCATCATCAAGCGGGACAAGAGGAGAGATCAAGGCGGTCCATCTGGCCTCTGCTTTGTCTCCACCAAGTCCAAGTGTAAGCACAAGATGAATCGGAGATCCTTCTGCTCCATGGCACTTGAGGACAAGGACGACAAGGGCAACGACAATGACTCCTCCGATGAAGAGGTAACTCCTGAGCAAGCTGAGATTCTTGAGATGCTAGAGAAGAATAGTCATGAGTTGAAAGCCTAGGATAAGATGTTGGAGAAGGCAGCCAAGAAGCTGCTGGAGCAGAAAGCCAAGCTTGCTGATGCTTTGGTTGAGATTGAGAGGCTGAAGAGTGTGCAAGCCCAGCCTAGTGAGTTTAAGTGCCCTACCTGTGAGTCCCTCATGAGTGAACTTTGTGAGCGAAAGAGCAAGTATGCTCATCAGGTAGAGAAGATAGATAGGCTGAAGGTTGAAGTAGGCAAAGCTCCACTCTAAACTAAATGAGCGTACTTTGAGTGAGGTGCCTGAGTGTGAGTCTTGCCCCCACTTAGCTATTGACATAGCTGAACTAAAGGTGAAGTGCGAGGGGTAGCTCAAGGAGTTGGAGGAGCTTAGGGCTAGACCCATGCTTTTGGGTGCGTGCATGGTCTATCCTACCTTCAGGAGTGAGCTTGAGCAGGTGAGAGCTGACCTTGAGGTGCTTTCAGCACCTCCTGACATGTGTGAGAACTGTATTACTTTGAAATTGCTGTTGGTGGAGAAGGATGCCATCATTAAGAAGTTAGAGAAGTCTGCTCCCTCCATTCCCTCTCTAGACTATGACACTTGTCCTCCCCAGACTTTAGTTCTGGAAGAACTGAGAGAGGAGAAGTTGATCCTTGAAGAGGAAAATTGTAGGTTGAGAGAGGTGTTGAGCTGGATGTATGCTAGGGAACCTCAGCTTAGGATGATCATGGAGGCAAGCAAGTGTGGTGAGGGTGACACTAGTGGACTTGGTTTGGGCGAGAGTAGTTCGGGTGAGAAGAAGAATGCCCTAATCAAGCTTAACACTACCTCTCCCTATCCTTGTCCTACTATTGATGGCATTTACCATGAGCCTCCCAAGGCTGCCCTAAGAAAATCATACTGGACACCCAAGCCACCACAACCCAATCTAGACAAGATTGTAGAAGAAGTGCTTCGGCCTTCAAGCAAGAAGCAAGTATAGCAGCCAGCACCACCCAAGGCTTCACCACCACTTCAGAAGCCTAAGGTTCAGCCCTAGCCTATCGCCAAGAGACCTATATACCACTATGAGTTTTGCTAGTGGAATGGTCACTTGGAGGAGTTTTGCTTCAGAAGGAAGCGGGTTGAGAGGAAGGAGAGAGCCTGGGGGAAACAGGATCACTTCTACCAGGGTGGTAGGTAGGATCTTCTGCGTCGCGGTGAAATGAGAGACTGCTTTTCTCGTGGTGAGAGACGAGGCGGCTTTCAAGCTAGTGCTCCTAGTGGTGAGAGACGCGTTGCTGGCCGAGCTCCTAGTCATTTTCAGCGTGGCTATGGACCTTGTGACCGAGGCTTTGGTAGAGGTCTTATGAGCTCATGCTTCAGAGGTCGTGTGTACCTAGACCATCGTGATGATTACTTTGACTGTGTTTACCCCACCTTTGAGCAGATGGCTCAACACTAGTTCAGCAGTTTTACTAACCCAGTGCCAGACCATTTGCTCACTCTTGCTTTCCTTGATTTTGCAGGATCGAGGCCTAGAGGACATATGGATCATGGACTCTAGCTGCTGTAGGCATATGACAGGGCACAGCAGATGGTTCTCTAGCCTCAACCCTGTGAGCACCAAGGAGTACATCACATTCGGGGATAATGGTCAAGGTAAAGTGTTGGGTGCTAGTGGTGTTTCGCTTTTTGCCAAGATTTCCCTAAGAGAAGTTACTTTCGTGAGGAGTTTGGTGTTCAATTTGGTTTCTGTCTCGCAACTTCTCAAGGAAGGGTTTGAGGTTCACTTTAAGGAGGGTTCTTCTTGTGTGCTTGATGCTAAGGAAAACCTTGTTTGTCGGATTTTGCCCTATGGGCAGGTTTTTAATGTTGACCTTGCATATGTTTCTAGCCCTCCTCGGTGTTTGGTAGCTTGTCATTCTGCTGATATCTGGAAGTTGCATAGGAGGCTAGGCCATTTGAGTTTTGATCTGCTAGCCAGATTGAGCTCGATGGGTCTGATCTAAGGATTGCCCAATTTGAAAGTAGAAAAGGACTTAGTGTGCCAGCCTTGTCGTCATGGCAAGATGGTTGCTGCTTCTCATGCTCCTTTTAATCATGTTATGACCTCTTACCCGGGTGAGTTGTTGCATATGGACATGGTTGGGCCAGCTCGGCTACAGTCAGTTAGTGGGAAGTGGTATGTGCTTGTCGTTGTAGACGACTTTTCTTGCTTTTCATGGGTGTTCTTCATTGAGTTCAAAGATGAGGCTTTCGGTTTTGTTCATGATATGTTCTTGAGGTTAAGAAATGAGAGTCATAAGGCCATGAGGGCTATCCACTACGACAATGGCCGAGAATTTCATAACTCTCGTTTTGAAACCTTCTATAGTGACCTAGGTCATGAACACTGTGGGGGATAGATATCCCCTGGCTCCGCATGGTGTGGATCCAGGACATGGGCCAACAGTGGGCTTGAGTCGGACAAGCGGCTGATTTCATGGGCCGAACGCTTAATTCAGATCCAAATATGGTCGTAATGGCTTGGAGTTCAAGGCAGCAACGACGTGATCTGGAGAACTACCAAGGAAGCATATCTCGGATTCTGGTTCCGAGATTTGAGATTGACGAAGATATGATGGAAACTTAGATTATGTTTGATCTCATGTAATCTAAACTGACTAGGAGATATAGAAGGAACTCAATTTGTAACCCAAGATTCCGTCAGGCTATATAAGGCAGATGAGGGACCCCTACGCAGAACATCAACTCCCATCGCAATCTAGCCATAGCCTTCATTGTAACCCTGAGAACTCGATGCAATACAATCAGCCGCACACAGGACCTAGGGTTTTACGCATCTCGCAGCCCGAACCTGTCTCAATCCTCGTGTCCCTATCGCTTTTCCGGTGAACCAACGAGCTACGTCGATCCCGCCGGGCCACAAAAGCTCCACGTGACCCGTCCCGTGGTGCACTGCCTGGTACTAAACCTCGACAGTTGGCGTGCTAGGTAGGGGCCCGACGACATCGACATCGAGCTAGCTCCATGGCCAACCTCATCAACAACATCAGCAAGTTCGCTTCGGGCAAGATGATCTGCTTTTGATCCATCTCGTTCATCGCCGATCAATCCGGCGATGTACACTGTCTCATCGGTGCCACTGGGGGAGGCGCGTAGCTGCAAAGCACCATCGCCAACTCTGAAGCTTCCTCCAACCTCACCAGCACCTGGATCTGCTCAGTGGGCGGTAGGCCAGTGATCAGCCACCATCAGCATCGAGCTAGCTCATCCTCGAGCATCGACGCACCAGCCTACCAGGGCCACTCGACCTCGGTTCGTCCCACCTCGGTGCAAGGCGCCAAGCCACTTCCCGATCCAATCTGGGTCGGGACCTCGACAAGCGGTCGAGACATCAGTTCAGCGCAGATCTGCTCCCACTCCTCCACCCCAATTGACAGCCCCATCTTCGATGACCCGACGCACCGCGCTCTCCACTTCCCCAACTCAGATCTGGGCTCAGATCAGACTGGAGAAGAAACCTGCGGCGACCGGAGGCTCACCGCACGTCCTCGACTCCCACGCCGACAACCCCACCTCACCGGAAGACCTCGATTTTGCTCTTGACTGATGGACGAAGCAACAAAGCCACGGATCACGCGGAAGATCGAGCTCCCTCTAAGCTTCCCAGCGGCCTCCGTAACGCCGTGGTAACCCATCAATCGACTTCGTCACATCTACGGTTCGTTCCTCGTGCCACCGTTCTTCTCAAACACGATGAGGATGCGCGACGGGAGACCGCCAGCCCTCATCATCAACTGCGGCCTCAGCCACCTCTACTCAAGGAGGGGAGCAGGGATAAGCCGACAAGACCTTCCTCAGGGTCAACGTCCACGCCAGTCGTGGACGATGACATCTATCACACGGTTGAGGTACCGGTGACTGGATTACACTTGGGCCTCATCATTAACTCCACCTTGACCGGCAGGACCACCACGTGGCGGAGCGTGCGCACAGTGGCGAAGTCGGAGATTGTGCCTCCGAAGCCTCCACAACAGTTGACTCGGCCACCTCTCCCTCGAGAGGGTGGCGAGCCTTCATGCATCAAGATGGTCTGCAACCTGGAGTCCCCCCTTGAGCCCAGAAGCAGGCAACCTCCAACAACTATGGCATCAGGATCCACGCTTCCCTACTCTGGGCTTCACTCGGAGGGGTCGCTGACACTTCTCGACGATCGGGCGAGATCGGGGGCGCCAACGCACTTTTCAGAGGTACTCGTCATCATCGTACCGATGGAGGATGACCCTGTTTCTGGTGACGAGCCTTCCGTCAATGGAGAAACACCTCAACAGCATGAGCAGCGGTGGCATCATAACTAGCACCGCAACATCTGTTGCCACCACAAAGCGAGGAATCAAGACCCGACCCTACCCGTCTCGCAGGATGAGACGATCGACTTAGGTGAGATGCCTGAGCAAGCCGAGTTCCGCCGACAGAGAAATAGTCGGCGGCACGACCGTCGGCACATGCAGGCCTAGCAGTACCAGCGAGATCAAGGGAGAAGGGCGCGTGACGCAGAGAACTACGCTCAACCCCGATCGCCTCCACCACCAGGACGCAACTTGCTGCCCAACTTCGCTGTGGCCATGGGCACCCCGAGTCAAGCGGGTGGAGTCCTAGCGCAGCTAGGCGAACACTCTTCCTTAGACTCTAGAGGAGGAAGCGTACCGCCAGATCTTCGCTCAATCAGCTCATCACCTCCTTCTGGCCAACCCTCCAGCTGTCCTCGATGCCCGTCAGGCCATCAATGAGAGGCAGGACGCGCGCAACAACAACGAAAGATTGCTCGCAGAACGTCACGCAGAGGAGCTCCGATGTCGTAACGACTACGACTGTGATTTCGGGGCACCACACCAAGAAGATTGGGGCAGAGCTAACTCGGCTGGGGCATTCATCAATAGTCCGACGTTCAATCCACGACCGGTTAGTGGGGGGATCGCCCTCGGTCCCCTCAACGTCACGATGCAGCAGCTCAAGACTGGAGGTCGGTACGAACCAGCCCATCGTTGCATGGTCGGAATCCTGACTTTCACTACTCGGCTTCATGGAGTAGCATGGCCGCAGAACTTCAAGGTCTCCAATGTCGACAAGTATGAGACAAAGCTTGACCCCACCGGCTAGCTGGTTGTATATTCGATAGCAGCTAGCGTGGCCGGTGCAAGTGAATACGTGATGACCGCTTACGTCCCGATAGTCCTGGGACAGGATGCGCTACAGTGGCTGCGTCACTTCAGGCGCGACTGCATCGACAACTGGGATGATTTCTATCGGCGCATCATCGCCAACTTCCAGTTGCTGTCGAACAAGCCGGCATAGCCTTGGGACCTCAAATCTATCAAGCGCAAGGATGCGGAATCGAATTCCCAACATCGCTGATGCGGCAGTAATCGACGACTTCTTCTGAGGCTCTAGGGACGAAGCTTTCGTGAAGGCCCTCCTGCAAAAGTCTCCGGTCACATCCGAGCAGCTCTTCCGCGATGACAACCGATACATCACCGCGGATGAGTGAGCTCGGGACTTGGTCGACGCACAGCGAGAAGATCGAGGGAAGCATGAAGAGTCCTCACGGCAAGATCACCGTTGGGAGAAGAGACCTCTAGAGGAAGTCCAGACTGTGGGGCCATCGCCCACGCGCCCACGCAGTTTTGCCATGGCAAGGGGAGGGGCAAAGGTCACTTGACCAGCTCCTCGACACGCCATGTCCCTACCATAAGGAGATTCAGCACACCCTAGCGCGACTGCAGGGACTTCAAAGCTTCGATCGCTCACGTTAGGCCTTTCGTGGCTCTGCCTCCTCCACCGCCACTGCCGTGTGATTAGGGACCTCCGCCTCAGTAGAACAGGGGCAATGGTGCTAGCTTTCCCAATGTCAACCGGCACGTTAACGTCATCATCGAGGGGATGGCTCGCTGAAAAGCAAGCTGCAGCAGAAGCTGCTCGGACCACCAAGGAACCTTTAGAGCCATACAGCTGGTCGGACGTGACGATTTCCTTCAGTAGGGCAGACCAGTGGCTCAAATACGATCACCCAGGCAAGTACCCCCTGCTGGTAAGCCCATTGGTCCATGAGAGCCGACTCATGAGGAGCCTGATCGACGGCGGGCGGCGGGAGCAGCATAAATGTCATGTTCCCCAAGACCCTGCTGTCTCTCAGCCTTTCCATCGACAATCTGGAGGAGTCGAATAGTCTGTTCTTCAGAATCATGCCTGGCAAGGGGGAGTACCCACTGGGGCATATCAGCCTGCCCGTCACCCTCGGAACAGAGGAAAACTTCCGCACCGAGACACTGTGCTTTGAGGTGGCCACTTTTGACTCCGCCTACAATGCCATCATTGGGCAGCCCAAGTTAGCTAAGTTCATGGCTGTCCCCCACTACTCATACCTGGTCCTAAAGATGCCAGCCCCATGTGGAGTTTTCTCCATGCGGGCGAACTTCAAGTCCTCTCCTCTCTGCGCTCGGGAGGCCTTCTAGATGGCCTATGCCATGACCACTTCGGCGGCTCAGCGCTGACTCATTAATGACAGTGAACAAGCTCTCAAAGGAAGATCAGGTGATCCCGACTCATGAGCCGATTCCCACCACGGCGATCCAGGCGACTGTTGCGACCAAGGAAGTGAGCCTCGACCTCCCCGACGCCTCGAAGACGGTGACCATCAGCTCAATCCTACCTCCCAAATAGGAAAGTGTGCTCATCTGGTTCTTAAGGGACAACTGGGACATGTTCACCTAGAAGCCCGCTGATATGCCCGGAGTCCCGAGAGAACTGGCCGAGCACAAACTCAAGGTGTTCCCCAACACCAAGCTGATCAAGCAGAGGCTGCATCGCTTCACTCAGGACAAAAGGGAGGCGATCCGTGTGGAGTTAACCTGGCTCCAAGCTGCTGGGTTTGTTAGAGAAGTCATGCATCCTGAGTGGCTTGCAAACCCTATACTCGTTTTGAAAAAGAATGAAGTAGACTAGCAGATGTGTGTTGATTATACTTATCTCAACAAACATTGCCCGAAGGATCCCTTCGGACTGCCTAGGATACATAAAGTAGTCGACTCTATGGTCGGATGCCCTCTCCTGTGCTTCCTCGATTGCTACAAAGGCTATCATCAAATCAGCTTGGCCTTGGAGGATCAAGAGAAGACGGCCTTCATCACACCGTTCGGGGCATTCTGCTACACATCTATGCCTTTCGGGTTGAAGAACGCCTGGGGCCACGTACCAGCGCGTGATCCAAACATGCTTGGCTGAACACTAGGGCAAGAGTGTTGGAGCTTACATCGACGACGTGGTGATCAAGACTGAAGAAATCGGAAGATTTCATTGACGACATCCAGTAGGTCTTCAATAGCCTGAGAAGGTTCCGTTGGAAGCTTAACCCGACTAAGTGCGTATTCGGTGTTCCAGCTGGACAATTACTCAGTTTCGTCATCAGCAAAAGGGGGATCGAAGGCTAATCTGGAGAAGATCGATGTGATTCTTAGGATGTAGCCTCCCAAGTCACAGAAGAAGGTCCAGAAGCTCACTGGGTGCATGGCCGCGCTGAGCTGATTCATCTCGGAGCTGGGCGAGTGTGGCATGCCATTCTACAAGCTCCTAAAGAAGGTAGACAGGTTTCAGTGGACACCAGAAGCTCAGGAAGCACTTGAGGCCCTCAAGAAGTTCTTGACGAATCCTCCAGTATTGAAGTCACCAAACCGAGCCACGATGGACTCCCCTACCGAGGATCTGTTGTTGTACCTCTCTTACACGACTCATGTGGTCAGCTTTGCATTGGTGGTCGAAAGGGTGGAAGAAGGGCATGTTCGGCTGACTCAACACCAGGTCTTCTTCATCAGCAAGGTGCTTAGCCCATCCAAGATCAGGTATCCTCATGTTCAGAAGTAACTATATGCGGATCCTCATCACAACTTGCAAGCTCCGCCATTACTTCGAAGAGCACAAGGTGGTGGTGGTCACTTCGTTCCCCATTGGCGAGATCTTGTGAAACAGAGAGGCTACAGGAAGAATCACTAAGTGGGCATGCTAGTTGGGAGCACATGACATCGAGTTCTGCCCTTGAACTGCTATCAAGACCCAGCCTTTGGCTGACTTCATCGCCGAGTGGACAGAGAATCGGGTGCCTGATAACCCGGAGCCTCTAGAATTCAAGAAGATGTATTTTGATGGGTTGTTGAAGATAGATGGAGCCAGGGCAGGTGTCGTCTTAACTTCCCCGAAGGGCGAAAAACTCAAGTACGTGCTTCAGATTCTCTTCACAGTTTCAAACAATGCAGCAGAGTACGAAGCTATGCTACACGGCATGTGCATCGCGATTTCACTCGACATCAGGCGCCTCATGGTCTACGGGGTCTCTCTAGTGGCGATCAGTCAGGTTAACAAGGATTGGGACTGTACCATGGAAGTCATGGACAAATACTGTGCTAAAGTTTGGAAGCTGGAAGACAAGATCGACGGGCTAGAATCTTATCATGTGGATCACAACGGTAACACTGATGCCTACTTACTATCCAAGCTTGGTTCGTCCAGGGCCAAAATTCCCCAGGAGTGTTCGTCTAGGAGTTGTCTCATCCATCCATTGATCGCGACTTAGAACCCCCAGAGCAGCACGTTCTGAGCTTAGAGGATGCTCCGTCAGACTAGCGGGTCCCAATCATCAAGTACATCAAGGATGGTGACAAGCCTGACAACAAAACAGAAGCCGAGCAACTCATCCGGTGTGCGGCCAGCAATGCATTGATTGGCAACGATCTGTTTAAGCGTGGCGCAGCCAGAGCTCTGTTAAAATGAGTCGACGACTCTCAGGGCAGAAGTCTACTGATGGAGATCCATGCTGGGCAGTGCAGTAATCACGCTGCATCCAGGACGTTGGTCGGGAAGACATTCAGGGCCAGATTCTACTGGCCGATAGCTATGCAAGATGCTGCAGAGATTGTCAAGCGGTGCGAGGCATGCCAGTTCTTCGCAAATCAACATCATTTGTCGGCTCAACAGTTGCAGAACATTCCTGCCTCATGGCCCTTTGCATGATGGGGGCTCAACATGATCGGTCCGCTTAAGAGGGCTCAAGGTGGTTACACTCATGTCTTGGTGGCTATTGATAAGTTCACCAAGTGGATCGAGGTCAAGCCTATCGCGTCTCTGATTTCAGCAAAAGCAGTGGATTTCATTCAAGAGATTATATTCCGCTTTGGGATTCCGAACAGCATCATCACGGATTTGGCCTCCAACTTCACGGGCTCAGAATTCTTCAACTTTTGCAGCGAGAAGTATTTACTCATCAAGAATATCTCGGTGTCACACCCTCGTGCCAATGGCCAGGTTGAGTGAACTAACGGGATGATTTTGGACACCCTGAAGAAGAGAGTCTTCTATAAGGATGAAAGACTGGTAGGCAAGTAGATCAGAGAACTCCCACACATCGTCTGGAGCCTCAGAATGCAGCCGAGTAAAGCTCTCAATGGGAACACACCCTTCTTCATGGTGTATGGCTCGGAGGTGGTGTTACCTGCTGATTTGGCACACGGGGCACCGCGGTTAGCATTCAAGGATATCATAGAGGCAGAAAGCACGCGGCTTGAGGAGGTCAATCTGCTGGAAGAAGAGTGGCTTAACTCAATGATTCAGTCAGCACGATATCAGCAGACTCTACGCCATTATCATGAGCGTAACATGCATCCTCGTGCTTTTCTTGTCGGGCATCTGGTCCTCCGGAGGGACCTCAAGGGGGTCGGGTGCCACAAGCTTTCCCCCCTTGGGTGGGGCCTTACATCATCACTGAGTTCACTCGGCTAGGATCCTATCGCTTATCAGAGATGGATGGCACTCCGGTCGGGAATTCGTGGAACATCGAGCATCTGTGCAAGTTCTACCCTTAGGCATCTTGCGACCTCAGCAGTCATGTACTCTAATCTGTACTCGTGCTTAGTCCTAATTTCAAGTAGACTCGTCCTCAGTCATGTTCAGTCGGATGTACTCAGATAATAAATGAATGCATGATCTCTGTGCATATCCCTTCTTCTCGTAGCGTGAGTGCGTATGACTTCTGGTGACCGTGTCCTCATCCTTAGATAATCAGGCAATCAATCATGAGTCCTTACCTGACTCATGGCTGGTGTTACATGCCTACTCCTACTCAAGCTAGGGTGCAGTCCGACCCTAATCATGGGGCAATTAGCCTAGGTTGTACGACCGACAGCTGGTGTTACATGTCTACGCTTACTCAGAATAGGGTGCAATCTGACCCTCCTTACGGGGCAAGCAGCCTAAGTCATAAACCGATAGCTGGTGTTACATGCCTTAGTGCTTTCATGAAAAGGGTGTAATCTGACCCTCCTTACGGGGCAATCAGCCTAGGTCGTAGACCCATAGCTGGTGTTACATGCCTTTGCGTTCTCATGAAAAGGGCGCAATCCGACCCTTGCTACTAGGCCATTGGCTTAGGTTGTGGACCTACAGTCAGTGCTACATGCCCACAAGTACTCATAACATAAAGGCGCAGTCTGGCCTCGCGTCTTGCGTACTCGATAAGTTTTCAGTTCGAAAGTTTAAGTCTGGTACTTGTTTGCGCATTTTCGATTTCAAAAAAGTCTGCATCTAAAACTCCGTGTTAAGGCCGACTCAACG
Organism: Paspalum vaginatum; assembly: GCA_030272315.1. Lineage (NCBI taxonomy): Eukaryota > Viridiplantae > Streptophyta > Magnoliopsida > Poales > Poaceae > Paspalum > Paspalum vaginatum. Next base: position 25,607,996 of record CM059015.1, on the reverse strand, counting down.
GCCCATTTTCCTTTCACAAAATCATACATGAGGTTAAGCAGTCAGTAAAATTTCATATCATTTAAGAATTCTGATACCGTTTTCTTATAGACTAACATTTATAGCAGGTGCAATTAAGATACAAAGTCATGGCAAGCAAAGGGTTTAAATTTATAGTTTGAATCCTGAAATCAGTTTCTTTGCTATGGACTGAATCTCCGAGGTGTATTGGTCAATGGTGGCTTCACTCGGGTCAGCTCCAACTTTGGCTATTAGCTCGGCTAAGTATAGCTCTGACCGAGTTATCTTCATCATTAGCAGCATGTGTTGGAGAATTGATTTTAGTCATCCTCGGAGATGTTTCTTGGTATCTTCCACCAAGGTTGCCACCCGATCTGATATTGGTCTCAATGAGCCAACTTCTGGGGCACATATGTTCAGCATGGTGTTCAGTGCAGTTGTTGCAGACTTCATCAGCTCCTTGTTATTTTCATAAGCCGCCTTCAGTTTGTCGCAGTTCTTCTTGACAACTTCATAGTTTCGCACTGAAAATTCCAAGGCATGCTGTTGTCTCTCTAATAGCTGCCTGGATTCCTTGAGAGCTTGCCTCGATGATTTCAACACTTTGTCCAAGTCTCTGTTTTTGCGTTGAATTTCAACTCGGACCTTATCAGCTTCCATCAGCTCGATTGTCTTCTGTTCGAGCTCTGTTCGAGTTAGCTGGTGGCTTGTCTGAAGTACTGTCAAGGCACTGGACATGTTCTGGAATGACTTCTCAAATCCATATCATGATTCTCAAAGCTCCTGGACTTCTCTTTTGAGACGCAGTGCCTCATCCTGTGGATCGATTCAACTTATAGGCCTCTGTAAGTAAAGAATATGCTAACTGGGTTTCCTGATGAGTTACCTCATGGTGTTTTCGCTCAAGTTCAAGTTTGCGCTGCAGATTCTGAGCGTTGTCTCGAGCTTCGTCGTGCTCGAGGACAATGTTACGGTGTGCAGTATCGCGCTGAGCTAAGGCAGTTTCCAGATCAACAATCTTTTTAGCCGCAGCTGCATGTCAAGGCATGAGTATATTAGGATATGTCGGATGCTAGGTTATATGGGCAACCAAGAAAGTAGGCACTCACTAGCGCTCTCAGCAACACGGTTGGCTTCTGACTTGGTCAGTTGTTGGGGCAGCACGATTACATCGCTCCTAATCACTGGAGCAAGCTATTCAAGCCACTGTGTAACCTGATCAAGCCAGTTCTGCAGAAAGGAATTCAATTCATTAGTGATATTGATGCTGACTTAAAAAATCATTGCAATTAGAATAGCAACTTAACTCAAAAGCTGTAAGCGGCCTTGTTTCAGTCGGGCCTATGGCAAGTTGTAGATCTGGGGTCACCAAGTCGAGTGAAGTTGCTTCTTCAGTCATGACAGCGTCATCTGTCGACTTGGGACCTTCAACTTGGGGGCTTAACGCTGGCATAGAAATATCTGGAATATTTTCGGCATTGGTTGTCTGATTGCCAGTAGTTGCCTCGTTCTCAGGTTGAGGGTTAATCTCGTCCATGGCATGCTCTTGGTGGCCCGAAGTACCTTTTCCTTCAGGATTGCTGAGCGCGTCTTGCCAGTTGAAGAGGGGCCTCGCGCCAGTGTCATCATGATGGTCTTCTGCACTCTTCAGCTGTCCTTCAATCGGTCGCTCCGGGGCTTCAATTTTAGGTGCTTCAGTCATACACTCTAGAGCCTCAAGCTCGGGGGCTTTAGCTGCATCAGACCCAAGCTCGGGGGCTTCGGTTACTTCAGTCCCGAGCTCGGGGGCTCTGGCTTCATTCGACTCAAGCTCAGGGGCTTTCTCTGGGTCAACATCGCGCTCGGAAGGCACTGTGCTTTGTTCTGCAGAAGGTCTGCATAGCAATTTGAATTAATCAAGGTGTTGGAAAACATAAATAAAGGGACGATGGTTAAAGTATTCAGTCGTACCGTGGTGGCGTGAAGCTGCTGTCACTTGGAAGAGGGAATGACTTCATGAACTATGCTAACTTTGGGTCAATGTCTGATAAATCCAATTCCTCCTCTACTGGCATATCTAGGTGAGTCAGAGGGGAGGCTGTGACTTCAGGTTCTTGCGCTTGTTTGGACCTTCTCTCACGACGTTGCAATCGGATTTCTTCTTCTTCCTCCTCTTCGTCGACCAGAGAACTCCAGTCAATACCACCAAGAGATGAGCCTTTACTGTTGTCAGTCATCTCCTGCAATCTGGATTTCTTGCTCGGTCTCTTGGAAGGGGACATGAGATCAGGCTTGGCAGGAGAGGTCTTCTGGCTATTGATTTGTTCCCTGATGGTCCTCTTTCTCCGGGGAACATCGGTCTGTTCTGTCAATGTCTTGGGTCGGGTACGTCTTGACACCCTTAGGGCGGCATCGCCCTCCCTTGAGCCTATTGCATGCTCAGGGGCTAGTTCTTCTTGAGCCCCAGCATTGTCTTCGGCATCTGCGTCGTTAGCCGGATGGGGGATGATGATATAATGTTGCAGCTTCATTATTGTCTTTCCCTTGTGTCGTTGCAACTACAGCTTCCATCTCCTCAGTAGTTAACTGGGACCCCCGCTTCAACATCTTCTCTGCATTGTGCTAAGGAGGGTCGAATACGAACTTAGCAATATTGCTCTGCAAAGATAAAATCAACAAATCTGTTCAGTGGTGAATACATTATCAGGATACATCAGCGAGTCGGTCAGTGAGCTATAATACTTATAGTTGGCATAGGATGCCATACAGAGTAAGGCTGTGGTGATCCTTCATTGTGGACGTCACCTCTTAGCATCAGGCCAACTCGAGCCTTGATTTATTCTGCAGTAATGGGTTACCTAATCTCTCGAGTGGGATCGTTGGCTCCGACATACAGATAGGCTGGATACACTCGATCCTTTGTCGGTTGAATGTTTCGAAAGATAAAGTCTATAATTATGGCGTGAGCAGTTAAGCCATTGTCCTTCAAATCCAAGATGTCATTGAGCAGAATTTCCACCTCCGCCATTTCTTCTGTAGTTGGTGCCTCTTCCCAACTACCGAGCTTGGAGTTTGGTTGGCGTCCTGATCGAGCTGGTAGAGAGTTAGCATGGTTGGTCATGTAGAACCACTCAGAGGGCCATCCTCTGTTGCTGTCCTTGAGAGGGATGTCTAGGTACACTAATTTGCGTCCTCTACGTAGTTCTAGGCTAGCTCCTCCAACTACTTGCAGAATTTTGTCTCGGGTGCCGGGTTTGCAATGGTAAAGATATTTCCAAAGACCGAAATGGGGAGTAATCCCGAGGAAAGCCCCGCACAAGTGAATAAAGATTGAAATTTGGAGAATTGAGTTGGGATTCAGGTGAGATAGATCAATGCAATAGAAGTTCAGCAAGCCACGGGCAAAAGAACAGAGGGGTAATCCTAGGCAAAGACTAAGGACTAATGAGTGTCCTATGTGGGGACTTTTTCACCCTCACAATCTCTCCACCCACCCAACTCCTTGGGAGGAAGAACTCCCATTCTCACAAGATGATTTAGGTGAGATTCAGAGATACATGACATACGGAATGCCAGAAATGGCGATGGGATTGGCTGGTTTTCATCGTGTGGAAGCCCTTCGCTAGTGTTTCCACGCTCGCTAATCGTCTTCTTCTTCGGAGCCATGGGCGCGAACAATTCTGGCACTGTATTGGAAGTTTTGGGATAGGAATTTCGAATCTGGTAGCGCTGGTGGTAGAGTAAATGCAGTTGTTCAGAGTGAGGATTCGAGTGGAAGGAACCATTAGGGTATTGGTCTTCTTTAATACTCAACGGCGTTAAGTTCGGAGAGATCTGTTTTCTTTAAGGACACTTACGGCGTCAATGTCTTTTCCGTGAGTCTGACGGGATAGCGGATTTCTTAAGTGGTTCAGTCGGCATGACTTCAATCGGCATGGATTTTTCCTGGGTCACTTGGAATTCAGTCAAACATTGTTCAATCGGATAAGTTGAGTCCATTATTATCGATCTGTCAGTACTTGGTGGCAGTTATATTCTAGATGATTCATTTGGCTCAGGGGCTCATGGTTTTCATCTTATGATCCGGTTTTCATTGGTTAAACTATCTTTAATAAATCTGACAGAGGTTGGTGTGCACCTAGTCGGTGCAACCATTGGAGAGGTATGAAAGTTGATTCGGCAAGACATTTCACTCGGAGCTACAGTTGGTTGTGGGTGTCTCAAGTCAATTGATTTCTGAATTGACTCGAGCCTCGGGGGCTTGTGGGGGATAGATATCCACTGGCTCCTCATGGCGTGGATCTAGGACATGGGCCAACAATGGGCCTGAGTTGGGTGAGCAGCTGATTTCATGGGCCGAACGCTTAACTCAGACCCCAATATGGTCGTAACGGCTTGGAGTTCAAGGCAGCAACGATGAGATCTGGAGAACAACCAAGGAAGCTTAGCTCAGATTCTGGTTCCGAGATTTGAGGAGATTGACAAAGATATGATGGAAACTTAGATTCTGTTTGATCTCATGTAATCTAAACTGACTAGGAGATATAGAAGGAACTCAACTTGTAACCCAAGATTCCATCAGGCTATATAAGGCGGATGAGGGACCCCTACGTAGAACATCAATTCCCATCGCAATCTAGCCATAGCCTTCATTGTAACCCTGAGAACTCGACGCAATACAATCAGCCGTACACAGGATGTAGGGTTTTACGCATCTCGTGGCCCGAACCTGTCTAAATCCTCGTGTCCTTGTCGCTTTTCTGACGAACCATCGAGCTACGTCGATCCTGCTGGGCCACAAAAGCTCCACGTGACCCGTGCCGTGGTGCACTACCGGTACTGAACCCCGACAAACACCAATTCTCGTCTCCTTATACCCACCTCAGAACGGTGTCGTGGAACGAAAGAACCGCACACTTGTTGAGATGGCGCGGACGATCCTCGATGAGCATAGGACTCCACGACGCTTTTGGGCTGAGGCTATGAATATGGCCTATTACATTGCCAACCGCATCTTCCTTTGAGCTTTCTTAGAGAAGACTTCATACGAGTTATGGTTTGGTAGGCAGCCCAGCATCAAGCACCTGCGTGCATTTGGCTGCAGATGCTTTGTGCTAAAAAAGGGGGGGCATTTGGACAAATTCGAATCTCACTGCTTGGATGGTATTTTCCTTAGATTCGCCTCTAGCTCTCGAGCGTATGGAGTGTGGATCCTTGATACCAAACAAGTGGTAGAGACCTGTGAGGTTTCCTTCGATGAATCTATGCCTTGCACAACCCCTGCATTTGAGCTTTTAGGTGATGATGAAGAAGGAACTCCCATCTTTGAAGATGTGGAAGTTCAGGTAGATGTTGGTGATGCAGGAGCCACTGCACTGGCTGCACCTCCTGTCCCCTCTACTACGAGCTCTGAAGACGAAGGAGGACCCTTGACGATGGCTTCCTCCTCGCTCTCCTGACTGCAAGCTCGAGCAGAGGTAGGCCCCACTGAGGATGCAAGGGAGGTGACCTCTAAGATTGTTCCATCTCAGCCGGTCCAGTGGGACCACCCTCCACATGGGATCATTGGTGATTTGCATGCGAGGACCTTGAGGTCCCAGACAGGTTCTATCGCTTTCTTTACTCATGCTGCATTTGTTGCCTTCTTTGAGCCTAAGGATGTTGGACACGCTCTTTCTGACGGTAATTGGGTTAATGCCATGCATGAGGAGTTAGAAAACTTTGAGAGGAATGAAGTTTGGGTTTGGGTGGAGCAACCACCACAATGCAATCCTATTGGTACAAAATGGGTTTTCAAAAATAAGCAAGGGGAGGATGGCATTGTTGTGTGGAACAAGGCTAGAATTGTAGCTAAGGGTTTCTGTCAAAAAGAGGGGATAGACTATGAGGAAACATTTGCTCCAGTTGCACGCCTGGAAGCTATACGAATTCTCTTAGCCTTTGCAGCTTCCATGGGTTTCAAGCTTTTTCAAATGGATGTGAAGTCTGCTTTTCTAAATGAATTTATTCAAGAAGAAGTTTATGTCAAGCAACCCCCTGGATTTGAAAATATTAAACACCCTAACCATGTTTATAAATTGCAAAAAGCCTTGTATGGTTCGAAACAAGACCCTAGAGCCTGGTATGATAGATTCAAAACCTTGCCTCACTGAGGACATCACACCATCAAGCGGTGAAGCGCATCTTCAGGTATCTGAAATACACTCCTAAGCTTGGTCTTTGGTTCTCTTCAGCTTCGACGCTCTCTCTCATAGGGTATTCGGATGCTGACATTGCGGGTTAACGACTGGAGCACAAGTCTACTTCCGGCACCTGCCAGTTTCTCAGTTCTTCTCTTGTCTCTTGGTCCCCATGAAAGCAACCTAGCATAGCCACTTCCACCACAGAAGCCGAATACGTTGCTATTGCTAGTTGTTGCTCCTAGCTGCTTTGGATGAGAGCTACCTTGAGTGACTTTAGCCTAAGCTTTAGGAAGATCCCTCTGCTAGTAGACTTTACTTCTACTATATCTGTAGCTAAGAACCCTATCTTGCACTCCAAAACCAAACACATAGACGTGAGGTTTCACTTCCTGAGAGATCACTATGAGAAGGGAGATATAGACTTGATCCATGTGAAAACCGAGAACCAGTTGGCCGATATCTTCACCAAGCCCTTAGAGCTTAGCGTGTTTGCTCGCTTGTGTGGGAGCTTGGTGTTTGTTACCCCTTTTAGTCTGGGGTAACTTTGCTGTAGTGTAGGTTTTTTATTTGCCTTCTCTTTGTTTTCTTGGTTTTTCTTTGCATTTTGTATCATATCATGAATTGCATTGTATCATATGCATTTTCACTTTCACTAGAACTAGAGCTCTTCTGAAATGATTAGTTAGTACTTGCTTGTGCTAGATTGTATAGTTGCTTGCATGATCTTGGTTGGCTAAGCTCCTTGAATCTGTCTAATATCTTTGGTGAGCTAAGTCACTTTTATTTTTTGAAAATCAAAAACCATGATCACCACTTGACTTGCCTCCTAGCATGTGTAGGAATGTAGAATGCTCTGCTATCTTTTCATTCTTGGATATGCTAGTTGTAGGCCTTTGTTAAGTTTCTGCCTAAGCATTTATGACACCTTGCCTAAACCTGATATCTGAATTAAAACTATGTACATTGTGTGTCTTATGAGTTGAAATGACAAGATCTAGGTGGGTTTGCTTGTCACACTGTTCTTGTTTGAGATAGCTTGCCTTTGCACTTTAGCATAAACTTGGACTAGGCTGTGTATGACCAAAACCTTGTCTTAAGCTTCTGATGGTTCTCTGAACCTAGGCTTGGCATTGGTTGGTAAGAAGTGGCTAAGACAAATGAATAACCCCTGTTACATAATCTAACTTGCATGAAGCTACAAGTTGCTAAAATCTAAACTCTGCAAGTCTCTAAATTGCTTATGGTCTATTGTATATGCTTTGGTTGAGAGTAGCACACCTTGTATGTTTTGCTAGCATCTTGCTGTTCATGCCCATCTTGCTAGATTCTATTCATGTTGGTGATGCTTTGTTTTCAACAACCTTGAAAAACATGCTCCCGATCTGTTTAAGATAGAGTCAAATTAGCTTGTTTGCATGCTTATTTGCCCTCACTTGCTCTGTATGCTAGAACTAGTATTTACTAGTTTTTCATCCCTACTCAACTCTTCATGGTACACTTCCTACATCTCATGGCATATTTCGAGGGGGAGTTGTCTAGTTTAGGGGGATTCGGATTCTATGAACCCTTGATGTGGCCATTGTCAACAACGGGGAGAGATATTGACTTATGGGAGAGATTGTTGCTCCCAGGGGGAGCTCATGGACCAAGGGGGAGAATTTTGGAGAGATCTAGTTGAGGGGGAGCTATGCATTCATCGTGCATTTGTGAGGATGCATTTCAGGGGGAGCTTGAGCTTTGCATGCTCTTGCATCGGTGCATTGAGCCTTTTGCCTCTTTCTAGAGGAGCCGATGCTTTGCTTAAGCATGATTGTGTTGAGCCAGTTTGCCTCTTTCTTGAGGGGTCATGCTTTAGTTTGATCGACTACGTCGACGGCAAGTATAAGACCTCCGAAGGACTGCGAGGTGACCCCGATGGACAGGGGATGCCGGGTGCCACCGTGGTGCTCCAACCCGAGTACATGGTGCGAAGACGGGCGAGGGTGCTGGCAGATTCGCTCAAATCCACCACCCTACCACTAAGTTACCAAGACTCGGTGAACGGGCTCATTTCTCGCCGAGATAGAGTGGAGTGGGCCATTCTAGGCCCAGGTGGAGACTTTCAATAGTTTCCCGATTTCTGACTTCAAAACCGAATGCGGATCGCGGATTGGACAACTAGCCATGTGGAGAACATCCGAGGATTGCGTGGAACTTACAAAGATCAAGACTTCATCGTGGTCATCCATCCCAAAATATCTTATACTCTTTCGTTTCAGCCCGTCAGACCATTTCTCGTTATAGGGACCTAAGTGCAAAGTTGTCTAAATAGCACTAGGGTATAAATAGGCTAAGGGCTGGTCATTAGAACCTCTCTTGGCTGCTAGGGTTAGTGTTTGTCTTGTGATTTTCATCCTCAAGGCTTGAGCTTCATTTCTAGAGAGGTTAGAGTAGGATTTAGCCTCCAAATCCTGAGGCAAGGTGAGGGTGGTTGCTTGGGATGAAATCTTTCATTGTAATCTGATCTAAGACCTCTCTTGAGGCTTCTAATTGAAGTGACTTTGGCTGCAAGCTTGTGTGCCTTGTTCCTTTGGTTTTTGGCTCCAATCTTTGGTTTTGGTGTGTTTCGGTTTAACCAAGGTTGGAACCCTTCTTTTGCTAGTGTTTTTCCATGCTAGGATGTGGAGAATCTCATTTACCAAGTGCTAGAATCGTTGAACAACGAACAAGGGCTGTTCTTAACGAATTTCGGTTTTTCGGTTTCAACTCACCTTCCTCACGAGATCTGCGATTCCCGTGCACCCTTGATCTTTTGGAGTGGATCTTTTGGGGTATGCGTGGGAATGTCCTTAGGATTGTCCATGCAAATTTTTGTGAAGTTTGGTTAAGATTTGAGCCGGTTTCCATCGATTTTCAGAGTGGTCTCGGGCTGTTTTCTCCATCCAGTTTTGGGCTGAAATGAGAAGAACTGACAGGACAATGTATTTGTCCGGTCCATACACATAGGATTGCCCGGTCTATAGACCTCGGATTGTCCGGTCTGTAGTGTTTTTGGGCCATTTCATCCCCTTCTTTGGGATTGTCCAGTCAATTGATTTGGAGAGGGTTAGGATTGTCCGGTCTTGTGTTTTTGGGGCTGTTTTCTCGTGTTTTTGCCTCCGACCTCTTCCTTGGCTCTTCCCTCTTGGTTTCTTTGGTGATCCATCCCCGTGTATGATTATTTCTCACCTCTGGCCCATGCTCATCGCTTGCTATTCTTCAGTAAGACGCACTTACGTGTGGAGTGGCTATGTGGGCGTTGCGGGAGGCGTTGCTTGGTTTCTCTTGCATTCTCTTGCTCAGTGTGTCGTGTGCTTCCGCTCGTTTGGCGTGTACCCTTTCAGTGGGTGACATCAAGTGCTTGCTAGATACATATCTATTCAGCGGACAGTATCTAGCGTTTCTCCTTGCACCAAGTTTGGGGATTGTGATTTTGAGTTTTTCAAGTGCTCCTATTCACCCCCCCCTCTAGTCGCACATCTCGGTCCTAGAACATAAACATTCAAGACCAACACACAGGGGGGATGGTCTACCAACTCCACTAGATCAACCAGCGTCCTCAGCATATTGAGCAACTAGCAAGGAGGGCACTACAATCTCCTTCTTGAGATGAGGGCAATCATCGATTGCTCCTACGACTAGACCCAACAGTTCTACCAGTACCACGGGTATTACCCTAACTAGTTTCGTTGAAAGCTTGGGGGGAACACGACTGACACTTGGGTATGTACATCAGTCCCCCTATCATGTCATGTACCTTAGCTTCCTCATTTCAGTCCCATGAGTTTCATCACTACCGTCTTGCCAAATGATAGCTTACCTAGTAGTAGTTGTTTCCTTTTTTTAGTTTGAAAAAAACCCAAAAAAACTCGCATGAATAAAGTTTACATGCTAGCTTCTTTATGGAAATGATGAATAGTTGCTCTATCAAGTTGATTGTTTAATTCTTGCATGCAACTTATGCTTAGCCTAGTCCCATGATGATGTATAAAAGAAGTAAACCAATGTTTTACCATGTGGATGCCATTTGTGATAACAAGCCTAAGTTGTTGGGAGATAATGATATGACTTAGAAATGGGATGACTCTTTCTTGTTCTTAGTAAGATGGATATCTTAGGTTTTTACTTTGAAAATGAAAAAATAAAGATCCCCTTGGTCGAAATACCTACCAGAGCCAAAATAAGTTACAATGTTTAAACCTTTACAAAAGTGCTGCTTGGAATTGTTTTGAGCTTTGTCAAATTTTTAGTCTCATTAAGTAGAAATATCAGCTTCTATTGATAGTTGTAGAACATAAGAAATAAATACAACTAATCCATACTAGACTTTGCATCCCTTAGCCATGAAATCAAAAGGAGGAAAGGTATGGAGCTAAAAAAATATGCGTCTGTTGGCGGTTCTTAGCCTAATAGATTTTACTACGCAAGCTTACGGAGACCACTATAGCTTTCTCCTGAGAGTATTCCAAGGTATCGTATTTATCCATAGGGAAGCATTGAGATAGAGATATTAACTTATCAAACATCTTGTTATTTTACTCTTTCATTCTAAATGGTAAAAGAAAGGATAATGGCGCACTGACACACTCCACACTGGAAACATAGCTCAACGAGGAGCTAGGAGGATAGTTGAGATGGATCTGGTTCCTGATGAGATCTTTCTTTACTATGGTCAAGCCAAAAGACAAAGCTAGCTCCAAATATCACTCTACTAAGGTCATGACACGACTGAGGTTATGGCTTAGTCTAGACATATTTACTACATCGGACATCGTGGCTATAGAACCACTACTAGGCACCAGAGTGCTGATTACCCAGCCAAGAAAGGTGGGTTCTAGGAAGCCCGACTATGCATCTACATATACGTTGGATCGTAACGTGGCGCCAGCCCAGACGATGGGGGTGGCATACTGAGACGCCCTAATGCTGTCACCAAAAGGGGCTACATAAAGCCTATTCATGAAAAATGTATGGTACACATGAGGCATCCATAGCTGCATGGGGCTAGTTTTAAACCAAGGTGAACTTCTAGAGTAAACTCTAGTTGCTCACACATCCACTTGTTGCACAAGTGAAAGCATCACAACTGCTACGACTTAACTAACAACGTGAACAAGGAACCCGCAAGTAAAAGACTAGATTAACCATAACCTCATAGAGCAATGATAACTATAGTCTAATCACATCCTTACACTACGATCATTACCATGGGCAGGAATGTAAATGCTTGACAAAGTAAATGAATATATTAAATAAACTCAAAGTCTTACAGGAAAGGAAAGATACAAGGGACTCATACCGAACTCCTGAAGACAACTCTAGAATAGGCAGAGCCTAACTCTTACTCCTACTACACATTGAACTAAAAGGGGTAGCACCACCCGAAGGGGCACCTCCCCAAGTGAGAGAGTGAAGAGAGTGTACAAGTGCCAATGGCACCTAGAAGGTACAAGTTTGGAGTGGAGGAGTGACCCTCTATTTATAGGAGGTTGTAGGTCAGTGAAATGGCTAAGTCCATAGGCCAATCGACTAGGTGGCAGGCCGAGAGGCCAAGTAGGAGGCTGGGTGGCTAGGTCTTGTGGCCTTCTAGCCCTTCGATGCAATGACCTTGCTTTGCACGGCTAGATCTTCCATCTTTGAGGTGGTGGCGGTTGTTTCGGTTAAAGCACGTGCCGGAAGGCCTAAGTCAACGGCCGGGTGGCCAGGTTACCTGGCCAGGTGGCCAAGGACTTAGCCTCTGGCTGCCACTTGGATGTTCCTCATTGGTTAGAGAGTGTGTCTCGTGGATCCATCCATCATTCACACCTTTGGTTCTTTGATCGACGGTTGATTTGAGTTCAAGTTGTGCTTCTTTCCATGCATGTGTTGTAGGAAGGCCGAGTGAGTGAGAGGGAGGTCAGGCAACCTAAGTACTGGGCTGGGCGGCCAGCCTATCATGATTTAGTCATTTCTTGGTCCATATGGTGGCCTTCCAACCTTTGTCTTGATTTGGGCCTGATCCTGTACATGTATATGGGTCCTTGTTGAGTTACTTGGTTGATTCCAATGAGGATTGAGGCATTTGGAGGGGGTGCTCGGCCAGCCGGCCTCCCATTAGGACGCCCAGCCTAAGTGATGGCCGCTCGGCCACTGTCCTCGAACCCAGTCTCCAAATTGCACAGATCGTAAGTTTCACATCCGAGCTCCAAATTGAGTGAACCAAAACTCCATTTCGACTATTGTTGGCGATCGTTATAACCCATTTCGACCACCAACATTTCATGTTCCAAGGGTGACTTTATGCAAAGTTCATACATATTAACCGGTTCCACGAGTTGTGTACAAAAGCCTTGCAGGAACACATGTCACAGTGCAAAAACATACAAAACATGATGAAACATGGTGAACCAAGAAGGATGGCTGGACATGGGCTAAGGACCAAGGCCGCCCGGCCTATTGTCCAGGCCGCCCGGCCCATCTCCAGGCCGCCGGGCCTGCCTCTGGCTCCGAATGCCACCATTCTTCACAAGCATGAAAGAGACAACGAGTCAAACACAAATCCACTGTGGCAACCGAGAGAAGGACAAACACATCGAAAGGCCTCCACCTCACCAATCCAGCCCACGGATTGGTTAAGTCAGTGATCCAGGGGAGTTCCATCCAATGGCTAAGGAAGAAACACAAAGAGAATCCAATGGTTGAGGCAAAAACACACAAGGATAACTGCCAACTGACCTACGACTGCCTTATAGAGTTAATATCAACCGAAGGATGATGTAAGGCAGTGGATCCAAGGGCACCCTAGGCTGCCTGGCCTAGGGTGGGGCCGCTCGGCCTCCTACCAGGGCGCCTAGCCTGGCCCACGCCCTTGTAACCGCCATACCGACCCTACAAGTACCCTCTCACTCCCTTGGTACTATAAATACCCCTTGGTAGCTCATTTGTGAAGTCTGTGTAGATGTAGTGGCATAGTAGCACTTGGTGTGAAGTGTATAGTGTGGAGAAGTGAAGTTATTCCTTACCTTGTAGAGAGAGTACCTCTTGTATCAATGAGAGTAGTGAGGAGAAGAGTGCGGGAGCCGAATTTCTCTTTGCTCCCATACTTGTATTCTCAGCGGAAGGATATTCAATTCCAAGATAGAGTAAAGTTCCTTGACCCCTACCTTTGTTATTTCATACTTACTTTGCTTTCATACTTAGTCTTATACATGTCTATTTACGGGAACCTTGTGCATGCCTATACTGTTGGCTATATAGTAGTGCTTGCTTTTCTGGCTCATTACCAGTTAGTAGTAGACTCTCTGAGTGGCACAACGATGTTCATACTTAGAGTTTACCTTGGTTGGTCGGCTATCCCACGCAGCTCTGGTTGGTAGACACATTAGGTGACAGCTTTGGTGTTTTTAGTATTACAGTCCCGTACGTTAGGATAGACTCGCTGATGATATAGCCTTATCCTATAGTACCCACCTTTCTCGGTTGGGCAATTAGCACTCTGGTGCCTGGCAGTGGTTCTGTAGCTTTGGTGTCTATGTTTACATGACAAGTATATCTCTTTGCATGCTTAGTATAGTAAGGTGATCTAACATTTGTCGAGAACCTACTCCCCAATCTTTTATCCTCTACATTGCTAGCTTCACTAGTTCAGTTGGTTGTGTTACGTGTTATTATACTCCTCGTTCTTTGTGGATTTGATACCCTGGAATACTCTTGGGTGAAAGAGCTACAACGCGTTTACCGTGCGCTTGCGGAATTATATCTAAAGGCTAAGGAACGCCAACAAGCTTTTTCTGGCGCTGTTGCCAGGGAACGGTAACTATTTTAACACAAAACCAAGGCCTTTCTATCTCCCACTATACCACCACTATCACCTCCACACCACCATCATATCACCATTCCACCCAATGGATCACATGCCTATCTGCGAATTATCTGCTCCGAAGGTCAATTTTCTGGAGCCTCCACCATCATCCACCCCCATCATCACAGATGGCTATCAGCTACGTCCCGGCTTGATAGCCATGGTTTGAGATCAATGTTTCATGGGATTAGACTTAGAGAGCCCCTACACACACCTCCGAGAATTCGAACAACTATGCAGTTGCCTCGTAATTTTGGGAATGCCTGGAGAAACTCTTCAATGGCTGCTCTTTCCGTTCTCACTTATGGGAGTAGCAAAATCTTGGTATAACAGAGCAGTTGGTGCAGTAGAGGGGAGTTGGGAAAGACTTAAAGTCAAGTTCTATCTACACTTCTTCCCACAACATCGAGTCGTTGACCTCCGATGTGAAGTTCTCAACTTCCGACAAGGAAGTAATGAGGACTTGGCCGTAGCCTGGTCAAGTTTCACCAGTCTGGTCGCATCTGGCCCTGACTTGGTGATACAAGAATCCATGCTCATGCAGCACTTTCTCTGAGGCCTATCACCAGGTGCAGGACTATGTTTGGATTTAGCATTGGGAGGATCGTTCTCTCACTTAACTGCCCCAAAAGGATGGAAAGTCATTGATAAAATCCTCGAGAAATCCTCTGTTGGCAGTAAGATCGAGAAACCATGCTCATATCCACAAGATCCACCTGAGCCCAGTTGCCACAAAGAAAGTCAGAACACCCATCCACCAGCTCCACTATCCCGTCAAACCCTCTTGATAGAGGATGTCCCTAAACCAAGCACGTCACAGGACACTAAGAGGGTCAGTGAATCCATGACGAATCCTCCATTGGTTCCACTGTTCTCATTCGACGACGAACTATTCGCAAGCTTTGGCAATGTATCTCGGTTGCCTAAAGTGAGCCGACGCTTCAAAAGGACCTCTCAACCAGCATACCTCTTCACACATCAGATACATCAAATGAGAGAGGATCTAGTCTGGCTTACAGCTGTGATAAATCAGGAATGGCTAGAAGAGAGAAGACTTGATACAAAATTCATTAGGTTATACCCAGAACCAACTCTCATCCCTGGCCATGTATCCGACATGCTTCCACAAGATATTCTCTATGACCCATGAGTTGGGGTGAACATCATTCCCAAATATGTTGTAGACACTCATTTCCCTACTCAACTACGATCAAAATCTGACATTCGCTTGAAGTGGAATAAGAATGAATCATTGGAAAATCATGGAGTCATTCGGGTCATACCAGTAACCTTGCGGGACTAGTGGATATTCGTAGACTTCCATGTCTTCGACATACCTGAGGGGCCTATGCCATTCATATTGATTGGGCTCCCCATTGCTTCCCTGATTAACACGACAAATCTAGGACAATTATAGCTTCGGTTTGGTCAAGAGGTGCTCAAAATTGGCATGAGTCGAGCATTGAATACCAAAACAGAATCTAAGCCAGAAGTTGACCCCCTAGAAGAAGTGATGTGTATTTCACTTGAGGAAGAGGAGGATCAACACAGCCTAGAGGAAGAGGCTAGCGATTTCAGCATGGTAGAAGAGCCGCTTGAGTTCGAAGAACTAGGTGAATCTCTACGGCCTGACCCCCCAAAAATTGAGCTTAAACAGCTACCGCCTGGCCTGAAGTACGCCTTCCTCAACAAGAATCCGGACACACTGGTGATCATCAGCGACAAGCTGACCGAGAATGAAAACCGACGATTGCTCTCAGTCTTGGAAAAGTACAGATCAGTGTTTGGGTACTCACTACAAGATCTGAACGGAATCAGTCCTAACCTGTGCACACATTGCATCCCCATGGAGACCGAACATTGGCCTACAAGGGAACCACAACACAGACTCAATAATGCGATGAGAGAGGTAGTTAAGAAGGAGGTACTTAAAGTCCTACACATGGGTATTATCTACCCCTTACAAGATAGTGAATGGGTCAATCTAGTCCAAGTCATACCCAAGAAGGGAGGAATGACAGTTGTGAAGAACTAGAACAATGAGTTAATCCCTCAGCGCACTGTCACGGGATGGCGAATGTGCATCGACTATAGAAAACTTAGCTCAGCCACCCGGAAAGACCATTTCCCCCTTCCTCTCATTGATGAGATGCTTGAAAGGCTGGCCAATCACTCCTTCTTCTGCTATCTCGATGGCTACTCCGGTTATCACCAGATCCCAATTCACCCGGATGACCCGAGTAAGACCACCTTCACATGTCCTTACGACACGTTTGCATATCGACGGATGTCGTTCGGGCTGTGCAATGCTCCAGCATCGTTCCAGCGTTGCATGATGACCATATTCTCCGACCTGATAGAAAATATAATGGAAGTCTTCATTGATGACTTCTCAGTTTATGGCAAGACCTTTGATGGATGTCTAGAGAACTTGGATAAGGTTCTCCAGTGGTGCAAAGAAGTCGACCTTGTCCTAAACTGGGAAAAGTGTCACTTTAAGCTCAGAGAAGGGATTGTGCTAGGACACAGAGTCTCAGAGAGAGGCATAGAGGTGGACCGTGCAAAAATTCAAGTCATTGAGCAGCTTCCACCTCCAGCAAACATCAAGGCACTCCGAAGCTTTCGTGGACATGCTGGGTTCTACAGGAGATTCATCAAAAACTTTTCCTTTATTGCTCGGCCTCCGACTAGTCTCCTAACCAAGGACACACCCTTTGTGTTTGATGATGCCAGCCTTGAAGCATTCCAAACACTCAAGAAGGCTCTAGTCACAGCACCCATCATCCAACCACTAGACTGGAGTGCTCCTGTTGAAATCATGTGCGATGCCAGCGATTACGCTGTAGGAGCAGTCCTAGGCCAGAGCAAGGATAGAAAAGATCATGCCATATCCTATGCAAGAAAGATGCTCACTGGCCCGCAGCTAAATTACTCCATCACCGAAAAAGAGTTGTTAGCAGTCGTCTTTGCCATTGACAAGTTCAGATCATATTTGGTGGGAGCCAAAGTCATCATATATACAGATCATGCAGCTCTCAAATACCTCCTCACCAAGAGAGATGCAAAGCCACGACTGATATAGTGGATCCTACTACTCCAAGAATTTGACATAGAAATCAAAGATAAGAAGGGAGTTGAGAATTCAGTTGCCGATCATCTCTCACGAATGCAATTTGAAGAGACATCATCCTTGCCGATTAATGACTACATGAGAGATGACACCCTCCTAAAGGTCACCACATCCCAACCATGGTACGCAGATCTGGTCAATTACCTGGTCATGGGAAATTGATCCATGACAGCCGGTTCTATCTTTGGGATGACCCCTACCTATACAAACTCTGTGCAAACTGACTCTTACGTTGCTGCATTCCAGCTTGTGAAGTACCTCAAATCCTTGATAGATGTCACTCATCTTCCTATGGTGGTCACTATGGACCCTATCGGACTCATGCAAAGATTTGGCAAAGTGCATTCTACTGGCCAAATATGTACGATGATGCCAAAGAGTTCGTACGAAGGAGTTCACGGTGTCAGTGCCAAGGAAAAATGAACCCAAGGGATGCTATGCCACTCACAAGCAACCTTCAACTTGATATATTCATTGTGTGGGGCATAGACTTCATGGGGCCTTTCCGCAAGTGTGGAGACAAAGAATACATCCTAATCGCAGTGGACTATGTATCAAAATGGGTAGAGGCACTGCCGTGCTCCGCAGCAGATTCGAGGCATTCGATCAGAATGTTCTACGACACCATCTTTCCTCGATTTGGTACGCCAAGGGTCATCATCAGTGATGGAGGACCTCACTTCATAGATAAAAGATTCAAGAGGTGCCTTGCAGAACTCGGTGTGGATCACCGTGTCGCCACTCCTTATCACCCGCAGACAAGTGGCCAAGCTGAGACATCAAACAAGCAGATCAAGAACATCCTGTAGAAAACTGTCGAAGCTATGGGAAAAGATTGGGTATCCAAGCTACCCGACGCTCTATGGGCGTATCGTATAGAATATAAAACTCCCATTGGCATGACACCATACCAAATGGTGTATGGCAAGACTTGTCACCTACTAGTAGAACTTGAGTTCAAGTCTCTCTGGGCGATAAGGAAATGGAACATGGATCTCCAATCAGTTGGAGTTCGACTTCAGATTCCACTCGCTGAATTGGAGGAATGGAGGGAGAAGGCCTACCGCAGTGCTAATCTATACAAAGAGCGAACCGAAAGATGGCACGACAAGTGTATCAAGATCAAGACATTGAAACCAGGCGATAAGGTACTACATTTTAATTCTTGCATTCGTTTGTTTGGTCATGGTAAGCATAGAAGTAAGTGGGAAGGGCCACTTTTGGTCCTTGATGCCACCGATCACAGTGCCATCACCCTCTAGGACGATGACGGGAAAGTCTTTAAGGCGAACGGGCAACGCCTAAAAGTTTTCCTAGAGCCCGAAATGCCACAGCTCGAAGAAGTGGATGTCTACAAGGTGCAAGAAACAACAAGATCACACGGCCACGATCTAGCTCCGACGTTAAAAGAAGCCATGTACACTACCATGCTCCTGTCTTTTCTGTCTTATCTCACCTTTTGCTTCCACATCACCAAATCTCAACAAAGTGATGGTACAACACGATGAAATAGGGTTTCAAGCACCTAGAAGGGTAAAACCGACACCTGGTCTACCAAACCAGGGTCGGAGAGGCTGGCCGACCTCATCTCAGGCCACTCGGCCCCCTAGTGAAGCCGCCTGGCCTAAGGGCCAGGCCACCCAGCCTCCCCCTCAGGTCGCCCAGCCTCAGGGCAGGCCGCTCGGCCTGGAGAGAGGCCACCCAACCTCCCCTGCATGCTCACGCAGTGCGGGAAGGCCTGTACGTGCCCTATGTCCTGCACGAACCATTGCAAAGGAGGTGTTTCGGGCAGATTCGCCCTTGGCCTAAGGTTGGGGCGATCAGCCCCAAGGTGCCCATCTGGAAACTCTTCCCAGATGATTCTATGGAGGGCATAGGCAAGGAGGTGCCCGAGGGGCCACAATCACCAACCTACACCATTCGGGGTGGAGTTACTCCCTCTGGAAGGTGGGGGAAGGTGTTGGTCCCTAAGCACTTGGAGAATGTCCTTAGGGGGGATGCATCAATTGATGAGTCCATCGACTCCACTCCCCCTAGGTGAACCGTGAAGAGGATCTCCAAACCCCCTCCGATCCGGACTCCACCAGGCCAATTCAAAGATTCAGAGGAGGAGGAGAAGGAGAAACAGACCATTGAGTCTCTTAAGTTGGAGATCAAAGCGCTCAAGCACGCACTGCAAAGACTTGAGGAGCGCTGTGCGGAAGGCGAACTTTGGAAGTGGAAGATTAATGATAAGCTAGAAATCCTTAGGAAGGGCTTCTCTTCCCAATTCTGCCGCCTCGCGGAAGCCACAGGGCATCCTGATATCTATGATACAAAACCATAGATGCCCATGGCTTCACAATAAATTTTAGTATAGGCTCCCTTTTTGTTTTCTTAGTGCTTAGGTTTTGTTTCTTTTATTTCTTTCTTTGTATGGACAGCGCTGATGAGGACATCAACTACAACACAAGTACCTCTACACCAGCAGCACCTTTTCCAGCGCCACGAGATGCACCTCCTCCTCAGGCGCCACCTTCTTCCTCATCTGGGCCAATCACTCGGGCCCGTGCAAGAGATCTAAACTTCGTCATGCTACTAAAGAATGAAGGCCCAGAAGCATAGACGCTGGCCCAACTAAGGCCCTTGTGTGGTCGCCTAGGGCTGGCCGCCACTAGGGGCTGCGCCCCCTCCCTGGCCGCCCTTCCCTAGGGCTGCGCCCCCCTCTCTCCCTCTATTTAGATAGAGGCTTCATTTCTTTTCAGACTTGAGTTTTGTTTTACATCTAGCTTTAGATACCCAGAACACGCACAAATACGTGCTATCCTCTGTGATTCAGAACTCCACCTCGAGTGATATTAAGATTGCTCGCTTCATATTCTTGTTCGTTCTTCGATTGTGTACAGGAATTGATCTTCGTGATCAGGTTGATCTTGTGCCTGCAAGGTTGGTAACCATCGGAAGTTGGTTCAGCGATTGCATTGGTGCTTCGGGTTCGCTCGTCGTAGTCGGATCGTGAGGGTCTACTTCCACCAAGTCGAATTTATCTCCACTCACCGAAAGATCGGGCACTCCAGCTCTATCAAGTGGTATCAGGTTTCCAGGTTGATCGGTGAGTTTATCGAGTGTTTTGACATTCCTACAGTCCACAAAACCAAAACAAAATTTCTTTTCAGGTTAGATCTTGTCCTAGCAACCCTTTTAGCCTCGCACCTTCTTTCAATAGTTTGCGTTGTTGAATTTGTGTGCTTTACACTTCGATTGTTGCTGGTTACTTGTGTTTTGTTTTTTTTCCTCGCCTTTCTCCTCCACCTTGCCGCCGCCACATACCCCCCTGATCGCGTGCTGGGTTGTCGCTGCCGCCCCTGGGTTGCGCCGGTACCCTGATCGCCCCTGTATTGGAAAGTAAACAAAAAAAAAAGGAAAGACAGCAATCCCCCCCCCAAAAAAAGGGAAAGTTCAAAACAAAAAAAGGAAAGGCAACACCAAGCGCAGGAGGCCGCAGCGCCACACCGAGACCAGCTCGGGCACGTCGCTCTTTCCCTCTTGCCCCACACGCGATCGCCTTCCCCCCCTCCCTCCACGCACGCCGTCACCCCAGTTTTCTGCTCGCGTTTTTCCCCTCGCAGCGCCCTCTTTTTTTCTCTCTTCCTTGGTACCATTTTCTGAGGTTCGCCTTACTCTAGAGAGAGAGAGAGAGAGAGTATCTTTTTTTTACCGGAACACCCCTGTACTTTCGGAAAAAGTGTGTGTCGTAACTTGCTGTTTGAGATCCTCTGTATTCATATTATCAGTTTTGAGGACTCCTGAAAAAAAAAAGCAAAACAGCATTTTGTTGCGCCCTCTCCACCTTTGCCACCTTCTTTGCATCTGTCCTTTCGGTTTCACTTGTTGCCAGCAGCTTTTGTACGTGTGTTAGCACTATAATTCAACTTTGCATCTATTGTTTGATTGTGCTAATCCTTACTTTGAGTGCAGCCTACCCAGAACTCCACATATTTCTACGACGAGCAAATTTTGTTTCCCCAGGCAATCGCTCCTCCAATCTTTCGCGAGTTCCACCGGTTGGTTGCAGGTCACCCCTGTGTGCATGGTAAGAACGGATAAGAATTTGATAACAGCACTAGCGTGAGCGCCTTGTGAGACATACACCCCTGTTTTTGTCGTCGGTTTCTCTTTTTGTGTTTGCGCTAACCATGGCAGCCGACGACGACAAGAAGGATGACCAGCTGCAGGACTTACGGACACAAGTTGATGGACTGGCCATGGACATTCAAACGATGCATGAACGGCTTGATTCTACGATCACTTCATCGAACGCGCGGTTCGACCAGCTCGACCTCGCTCAGACGGCCACTAGGACCACGCTCGACGACATCGTGTCACGACTCGATACGTTGACCACGACGCTCACGGAGTTGCAGAAGGACTATGGCGGTGACACGGAGCAGGAAGATGGAGATCGCCGCGGGCGTGCCCGCCGTGTACGTCGACCTTCTCATGACTCCTTTGCTAAGATTAAATTTAAAATTCCATCTTTTAATGGCAAATATGATCCTGCTGCATATCTTGATTGGGAATTAGAGGTCGAACAGAAATTTTCATGCCATGATATCCCTGCTAATTCTCAAGTTAAAGCTGCTATTTGTGAATTTACTGATTTTGCTTTAGTTTGGTGGCGTGAATATACACAAAAACATCCTAATGCCACTCCCACCAATTGGACTCAATTAAAAGCTGCTATGCGACACAGATTTGTTCCTTCCTATTATGCACGAGATTTGCTTAATAAAATGCAGCGTTTTCAGCAAGGTCAACAATCTGTTGAGGAATATTACCAGGAACTACAAAAGGGTATGCTTCGTTGTGGTTTGGTTGAAAAGGATGACGCTGCTATGCCACGTTTTCGCGGTGGTTTAAACCGCGAAATTCAGGATATACTTGATTATAAGGACTATTTTGATATAACCACATTATTTGAATATGCTTGCAAAGCTGAACGTGAAGTGCAGGGGCGCCGATCCAAGACATATACTAACTCTTTTGCAGGAAGGAACCCGACACCCAGCTCAGCGCCTACTCGGCCTACACCATTTACGACCAGCACTACACCGCGCGAGAGGACAGCCAACCCTGCAGCACCCTCCTCCACAAGCGCTGTTCCTTCCACAGGACGTACATGGGATATTCAGTGCCATCGTTGCAAAGGATTTGGGCACATGATTCGGGACTGCCCAAACAAGCGTACCTTGCTCATACGTGACAATGGTGAGTACTCGTCCGCTAGTGATTCCGAGGAAACTCAACATGTTATGTTTGCCACTGACCATGCAGCTAATAAGGAGGTACATGTCGATCCCAGCGACGCCGATAGGTACGAGAGTCTTGTTGTGTAGCGTGTTCTTAGCACACAGGTTGCCCAGCCCGAGAACAACCAGCGGCACACGCTATTCCACACCAAAGGCGTTGTACAAGAACGGTCGATTCGCATCATCATCGACAGTGGTAGCTGCAACAATTTGGTGAGCACAGTTTTGGTCGAGAAGTTGTCGTTGCCCACTCGCAAGCACCCGAACCCGTATCACATTCAATGGCTTAATGATGGTGGGAAAATAAGAGTCACACGCTCGGTACGTGTTCCTTTTTCCTTGGGCTCTTATTCTGATTATGTGGATTGTGATGTTGTTCCTATGGAAGCATGCTCTTTGTTACTTGGTCGACCTTGGCAATATGATACTGATAGCTTGCATCATGGTCGTTCGAATCATTATTCTTTCATGTTTAAGGGTCAGCAAATAATTATACATCCAATGACACCTGAACAAATTGTTCAAGATGATCTCGCTCGAGCTGCTAAAACTGCTAAACAACTTGACCCATCGCCCTCTGTTAATTCTGAAATCAAGTTGAATGCTCCTGTTTTACTTGCTACACGTGCTGATTTTGCTGATCCCCGCGATGCTCATTTGCCCTGCTATGCACTAGTATGCTCTAGTGTACTCGTTTCACTTGATGATGCACCCTCTTTGGATATTCCCCCTGCGGTTGCTAACATTTTGCAGGCGTACGCTGATGTCTTTCCCAAAGACTTGCCCACGGGTCTCCCACCGCTTCAAGGCATTGAGCACCAGATCGACCTCATTCCAGGCGCCCAGCTTCCAAACCGCGCACCGTACCGCACCAATCCGGATGAGACGAAGGAGATTCAACGCCAGGTGCAGGAATTGCTTAATAAGGGTTACATTCGTGAGTCTCTTAGCCCTTGCTCAGTTCCTGTGTTACTTGTTCCAAAGAAAGATGGGTCATGGCGTATGTGTGTAGACTGTCGTGCTATTAATAACATCACCGTTCGTTATCGATATCCTATACCACACCTTGATGATATGCTAGATGAGCTTAGTGGTGCCAATTTTTTCACTAAGATTGATTTGCGTAGTGGCTACCATCAGATTCGAATGAAATTGGGTGATGAATGGAAAACGGCTTTTAAAACGAAATTTGGTTTATATGAATGGTTGGTTATGCCGTTTGGATTGACTGATGCTCCCACCACTTTTATGCGGTTGATGAATGAAGTTCTGCGGCCCTTCATAGGATTGTTTGTGGTTGTCTATTTTGATGATATCCTTATTTACAGCAAATCTATGGACGAGCATTTGGAACATTTGAGTGCTGTTTTTGACGCATTGCGTGCTGCCCACTTATTTGCTAACATGGAAAAATGCATCTTTTGCACACAACGTGTCTCGTTCCTTGGTTATGTTGTTACTCCACAGGGCATTGAGGTGGATAGCGGCAAGATTGCTGCCATTCAGGAG
Source organism: Paspalum vaginatum (assembly GCA_030272315.1). Lineage (NCBI taxonomy): Eukaryota > Viridiplantae > Streptophyta > Magnoliopsida > Poales > Poaceae > Paspalum > Paspalum vaginatum. The sequence goes on along the minus strand of CM059015.1, from coordinate 25,584,050 downwards.
TGGCCTACACCGACGACGGTCACACAACTTCGGAGCTTTCTTGGACTTGCCGGTTTCTACCACAGGTTTGTTCGTGATTTTAGCTCCATTGCAGCGCCTCTACATGAGCTTACAAAGAAAGATGTGCCGTTTGCTTGGAGTGATTCGCAGGAGGTAGCGTTTCGCACTTTGAAAGATAAGTTAACCCATGCTCCCCTCTTGCAATTGCCTGATTTTAATAAAGTGTTTGAGCTTGAATGCGATGCTAGCGGTATTGGGCTAGGTGCTGTCTTGTTACAAGAAGGCAAACCAGTTGCTTATTTTAGTGAAAAATTAAGCGGTGCTAGTCTGAAATATTCTACTTATGATAAGGAGCTTTAAGCTTTAGTGCGCACTTTGCATACATGGCAGCACTATCTTTGGCATCGTGAGTTCATAGTTCATTCTGATCATGAGGCTTTAAAACATATTCGTACCCAAACAAATCTGAACCGTCGTCATGCTAAATGGGTAGAATTCATTGAGTCCTTTCCATTACATTATTAAACACAAGAACGGGAAGGACAATATTATTGCTGATGCTTTGTCTCGTCGCTATACCATGCCGTCACAGTTAGATTTTAAAATCTTTGGCTTGCAAACTGTGAAGGATCAATATGTAGACGATGCTGATTTTAAAGATGTTTTCGCCCATTGTATTAATGGGAGACCATGGCGCACGTTTCACACACAAGATGGGTTCCTGTTTCGCGCTAACATGCTGTGTGTTCCAGCTGGCTCGGTTCGTCTTTTGTTGTTACAGGAAGCGCATGGAGGCGGTCTCATTGGGGCACTTCGGCGTCTCCAAGATGCATGCGGTGCTGGCGGCCCACTTCTTTTGGCCTCGGATGCGCGCTGATGTTTAGCGCCTTGTTGCACGCTGCACTAGTTGTCAGAAAGCTAAGTCACGATTGAACAACCATGGTTTGTATATGCCTTTACCTGTTCCTACTTTCCCTTGGCTGGATATTTCGATGGATTTTGTTTTGGGATTGCCTCGAACTACGAAGGGGAGGGATAGCATTTTTGTGGTTGTTGATAGATTCTCCAAAATGGCTCATTTTATACCTTGTCATAAAACTGATGATGCTAGCAGTGTTGCTGAATTGTTCTTTCGAGAGATTATTCGTTTGCATGGTATTCCGAATACAATAGTCTCTGATCGTGATGCTAAGTTTCTCAGTCATTTTTGGAGATCTCTTTGGAATAAATTGGGCACTAAATTGCTGTTTAGTACAACTTGTCACCCTCAAACTGATGGGCAAACTGAGGTGGTGAATAGAACTTTATCAACCATGCTTAGGGCTGTTTTAGACAAGAATTTGAGACGTTGGGAGGATTGCTTGCCTCATATTGAATTTGCTTATAATCGTGCAACACATTCTTCTACAAAGATGTGCCCTTTTCAGATTGTTTATGGTTACATTCCTCGGGCACCTATTGATTTGTTTTCGCTTGATGCTGAGGACGCCCCACATATCGATGCTGTTGCACATGTTGAACAAATGATTGACCTCCATGAACAAACACACCAAAACATTGCTGCTGCTAATGCTAAGTATCAGGTTGCTGCTAGTAAAGGAAGAAAACATGTTACTTTTGCCCCTGGTGATATGGTTTGGTTGCATTTGAGAAAGGATCGTTTTCCTACTTTGCGCCGTTCTAAATTGATGCCTCGTGCTGCTGGTCCTTTTAAGGTGCTAACCAAGATTAATGATAATGCTTACATCCTTGACCTACCTGCGGAGTTTGGTGTTTCCACTGGCTTTAATGTTGCAGATTTGAAACCATATGTGGGCGAGGATGAGGAGTTGCCGTCGAGGACGACTTCAGTTCTAGAAGGGGAGGATGATGAGGACATCAACTACAACACAAGTACCTCTTCCTCATCTGGGCCAATCACTCGGGCCCGTGCAAGAGATCTAAACTTCGTCATGCTACTGAAGAATGAAGGCCCAGAAGCATAGACGCTGGCCCAACTAAGGCCCTTGTGTGGTCGCCTAGGGCTAGCCGCCACTAGGGGCTGCGCCCCCTCCCTGGCCGCCCTTCCCTAGGGCTGCGCCCCCCTCTGTCCCTCTATTTAGATAGAGGCTTCATTTCTTTTCAGACTTGAGTTTTGTTTTACATCTAGCTTTAGATACCCAGAACACGCACAAATACGTGCTATCCTCTGTGATTCAGAACTCCACCTCGAGTGATATTAAGATTGCTTGCTTCATATTCTTGTTCGTTCTTCGATTGCGTACAGGAATTGATCTTCGTGATCAGGCTGATCTTGTGCCTGCAAGGTTGGTAACCATCGGAAGTTGGTTCAGCGATTGCATTGGCGCTTCGGGTTCGCTCGTCGTAGTCGGATCGTGAGGGTCTACTTCCACCAAGTCGAATTTATCTCCACTCACCGAAAGATCGGGCACTCCAGCTCTATCAAGCACCTGTCTCTATCTTTGTTTTAGTTTGTTTTAGTTTGATTAATGCTTAGTTCAATAAATATTTTGTCTATCCCTGCTTTGAGTTCAAGTGTGGGGGGAATGCACTTAGCCTCCCCCAAACTCTCGTCAGTAACCTTGCAGAAACGAATGAAGAATCACGATGTACAGGGTTGCACCTCATTGCACACAAAAACTTGGGATGAACCGAGCCAAAGGCTGGCCGCTCGGCCTAACCCCAGGCTGCTCGGCCTCCAACCCATGCCACCCGGCACCTACCTAGGCCACCCGGCCTATCAAGTTGATGAAAAACGTACCGAACGTAGAAAAGGACGTCCCAAAACACTTCTCCACGCAACACGATTATTGCAAAGGTCGGAAGACCCCATTGTCAGGCTACCCGGCTCCTGACCAGGCCGCCTAGCTTGGTCCTGTGTTGAGTCACCCCATCTCCACCTTGACCTTGCACATGGACCAGGTATTATCGCAAATTTTTCATATATGGTCCTTATATTCCATGCTGTACATGAAACTTGGATAAAATTTACTCTACATGATCATATTGACAACCTGTGTCTATGCTTGTACAAACTTTACTCCCTATGTTGAAGTAAAATTGCCCATGGATACTCTTGATTAGGGACCCACTTTGATTTAAGATGTTGATTCATGAGATATGAGTAACATGTATACACCCTAGTAATTTCCCGCTTGAGCAAAGAGTTTTTGTTTTGCTAAAATATCAAAATGTGTTCTTCTCCAATGTTCTCAAGACACATGTCCTACCAGTGCCACAAATGAAAATTCTTATGCATCAAAAAGGCTTCTCTGAATGTTTTGAACCTTGTTAATGTTGTGCCATCAAATGAGTTAGAATCATTCATAACTTTTGTCTATCACATGCACGTCCATATCACAAAGTTCCAGCAAGATGTTCTGTACAAACATTCCAATTGCCCCTCGTCAAACATGCAAAAAGAGAGGAAGAGAGGCATGGAATTGAATTGAAAAAAATGAGAAAGAGAAAAGAAAGAAAGAAAGAAAGAAAGAAAGAGGAAAAGAAAACTCCATGCCCTCTCTCGCATCAAAAAGGGGAATACCAAGGCACACTTACCAATAAACTTTCCGCCACACTTGCACATAGCCAAAGTTCTTGACTTGATTCATACTCTTTGCTTGACACATTGATTTGACTTGGTGATACAAAAATTATGAGATAGTCAGGTTACTTCTCAGCTCCACTCAAACTTAGAATAGGAGGAGAGGAAACACAAGGATTTTCATCCTTTGAGTGGTCGAGAGGTGATCTTGAGAACAAAGGAAGGAGCACTATACTTTTCGAAAAAGTGAGAAAAACGTCTGTTGCTCATAGTTGGGAGAAAACTGTTGTGGTACTTGTGGCTTGTTCTTAGTCTCAACATCTCAAAATCATAAGTGTAGCCTCCATTGAAATCGAGGGTAAGATGAAACAATTTGGGAGTATCTTTTGTGCTTGTTAAGACTACAGTTGTCATATGCTCTCTATGCTCTCTACACCATGCTTAACTCTCCTTTGCTTGAGGACGAGCAAAGATCTAAGTGTGGGGGGGGCTGTTGGCGGTCATTATAACCCATTTCGACTACCAACATTTCATGTTCCAAGGGTTATTTTATGCAAAGTTCATACATATTAATCGGTTCCACGAGTTGGGTACCAAAGTCTTGCAGGAACACATGTCATGGTGCAAAAACATACAAAACATGGTGAAACATAGTGAACCAAGAAGGAAGGCTAGATATGGACTAAGGACCTAGGCCACCCGGCCTGCCTCCGGCTCCGAATGCCACCGTTCTTCGCTTGCATGCAAGAGACAACGTGTCAAACACAAATCCACCATGGCAACCAAGAGAAGAAGCACAAACACATCAGAAGGCCTCCACCTCACCAATCCAGCCCATGGATTGGTTAAGTCAGTGATCCCGGGGAATCCCATCCAATGGTTAAGGAAGAAACACAAAGAGAATCCAATGGATGAGGCAAAAGCACACGAGGATAACCGCCAACTGAATTACAACTGCTTTGGAGAGTCAATATGAACCGAAGGATGAAGTAAGGCGGTGGATCCAAGGGCACCCTAGGCTGCCCAGCCTAGGGTAGGGCCGCCCGGCCTCCTACTAGGCCGCCGAGCTTGGCCCACGCCCTTGTAGCTCATTTGTGAAGTGTGTGTGTGTGTAGATGTAGTTGCATAGTAGCACTTGGTGTGAAGTGTATAGTGTGGAGAAGTGAAGTTATCCCTTAGCTTGTAGAGAGAGTACCTCTTGTATCAAGGAGAGTAGTGAGGAGAAGAGTGCAGGAGGTGGATTTCTCTTTGCTCCCATACTTGTATTCTCAGTAGGAGGATATTCAATTCTAGGATTGAGTAAAGTTTCTTGACCTCTACCTTTGTTATTTCATACTTACTTTGCTTTCATACTTAGTCTTATACCTGTCTATTTACGGGAACATTGTGCATGCTTATAGTGTTGGCTATATAGTAGTGCTTGCTTTTCTGGCTCATTACCAGTTAGTAGTAGACTCTCTGAGTCGCACGACGGTGTTCATACTTAGAGTTTACCTTGGTTGGTCGGCTATCCCACGCAGCTTTGGTTGGTAGACACATTAGGTGACAGCTTTTGTGTTCTTAGTATTCCAATCCCGTACGTTTGGATAGACTCGCTGACGATATAGCCTTATCCTATAGTTCCCGCCTTTCTCGGCTAGGTAATCAACACTCTGGTGCATGGCAGTGGTGCTATAGCTTTGGTGTCTATGTTTACATGAAAAGTATATCTCTTTGCATGCTTAGTATAGTAAGGTGATCTAACATTTGTCGAGAACCTACTCCCCTATCTTTTATCCTCTACATTGCAAGCTTCACTAGTTCGGTTGGTTGTGTTACGTGTTATTATACTCCTCGTTCTCTGTGGATTCGATACCCTAGAATACTCTTGCGTGAAAGAGCTACAACGCGTTTACCGTGCGCTTGCGGAATTATATCTGAATGCTAAGGAACGCCAACAACTATTTTGATGAGATCTTTGCAATGGTTTGTTTCTGGAGGGAATTTGAGATGCTTCATAATGATGTTATTTGTAATCCAATCTCAAGCCCTTTTGCGCCTCCTCTGTGCTTGCTCCAAATGATGTTCTTTTGCATGGAATTTGAGCATCTCCCTGTGATACATCGAAAACTACCAAAACTCGTGGAATTCGTTAGCTCAAGGTAAATAATGCATAGAACTTTATGTATACCCCCATTTATTCACTAAGGAATTAGCGGTCAAAATAGTGAAATAATGACCACCAACACGCCCCCAAGCTTGAACCTTTGCTCGTCCTTGAGCAAAGCTAAGACTTATGCTCAGCGGATCAGGAGTTGCATCAATGTCAATATCTTGCGGGTACTAAGTGCACAACCGAACACTCTACCATTCATGAATTGAACAAACTGGCACAAGTGTATCCTAACCTTTCTATCCATACCTGTTGGGCTTCTTGACTTCTTACCTTGTCATTGGTAGTTGAGAGATGGAATAACCATAGAGGAATCTTACCCAATGGAATCTCTTTTTAGGTTTCATACTTGGAGGTTTTGAAAATTTTGCAATTAAAGCAGCAAGTTCCTTAGATGGTACTCTCGAATCGCTTAAGTGGTGTTGAAATTCCACGCCAGGGCCTAAGGCCATTCTTTTTCCCTACATACTATAAGCTTATTTGGAGCTCAAGGTGGGGACAAAAGAAGGCTTACCTATGTTGTGTATGTTGTTGAGTCAAAAGCTGGTCCTAGCAATGTATGTGATACCTCTCATTCTGTTAAATGGAGAAATGGATGATGTTTAGGGTGGTGAAAAGATGAACACAGGTAAAAGAGTATATGGAAATGACTCCAACATACTCGACATTGTGGTTATTATGGAAATATGATCTTGGATAAGAACTCCTTACATGATGCATCCCCTTGTTTGAAACTTTGAAACCTTTGAGCACATGGAACTACCACCTCTTTTCTCTTCTTCTCTTTTTTTATATCTCCTTTTTTCTTTTTTTTTCATAGCTCCATGTCTCATTTTTCAAGGGAACGTGGGGATATTTGAGGAATATGTCTGGTGTATTTATTTGGAAGACCATATTTGTGGATGAGTATGTGGATGATGGATATGGTGGTTGTATGGTGGTGGAATATCTAGTGAGTGTGAATGCTTGAATTCATTGTGAACTTAAACAAAACAAGATTTAGGAAGGCTAGCAAATGAAAGTGGATATGAAGGGGAAATTGATCAGGATTTGAGGTGTCACTACTTCATAAGGACTCAAAGTTTGACAAAACTCAACACAACAATAAGTAGCATACGTAGAGGTTTGATCATGTAAGCATTTGGCTTTGGATAGTGTCAGGATTTTACACTAGCAGTGCACCACAGGATGTTCCACGAGATGCTTTTGGGGCTAGCGAAGTTGACGTAGCTCGATGGTTCGCTTGAGGGGCGACAGAACACGTGGATTTATATAGGTGCGGGCCGCAAGATGCGTAATACCCTACGTCCTGTGGTGGCGAGTTGTATTGATCTGTGATCGAGGTTACAATGAAAGCTAGGGCTCTGGCACGCGAGAGCGTGGTTCAACAGTTAGAGATGGGTTGAGATATGCTTTGTAGGGGTCCCTCACCCACCTTATATAGTCCGACAAGTTCTTGGGTTACAAATTAGGTTCCTTCTATATCTCCTAGTTGGTTTAGATTACAAGAGATCAACAGAATCTTCTCCTCTATCATTCATCCCTTAGATCTCGCGAATCTCGGACCTCCAGTCCGAGTCAAGCTTCTTCCACGCTGAGCTAGATCACAACGCCTTCTGTCCTGATCTCCAAGCTTGCTTGACCACCTTTGGGCCTGAGCTGGGCAGCAGACCAATGAAATCAGCTGTTTATCCTTCTCAAGCCCTCCAATGGCCTATGTCTTGAGTTCACGCCATGAGGAGCCAAGGGATATCTGTCCCCCACAAGCCCCCGAGGCTCGAGTCAATTCAGAAGACAATTAACTCGAGACTCCAAAACAATCCTCAACTCTGAATGTGAAATGCCATCGAGTAAATTAAATCACCCCTCAATGGTTGCACCGACTAGGTGCACCCATTTGGTGTAGCCCCCAAGCTTTGAGTTGAGTTGAGCAACAATCACTCAAAGGTCCATAAAGGTAATGATTTACCTAGCCATGCCTCTGAATCAATCGGCCCCAATTTTCATTGGTTGCACCTACTAGGTGCACCCAATGGGTATAGCCCCCGAGCTTCAAGCTGATTTGAGTAACAATCAACTTGTAGGTCCAAAACACTTGAAGGCTTTGGAATGCAAACTCCCCTGAGTTAATTAACATGACATTTTAATGGTTGCACTGACTAGGTGCACCCATTGGGTGTAGCCCCCGAGCTTCAAGTTGACTTAAGTAACAATCACCTTGAAGATCCATAGAATTCCCCCGACTCATTGTTGCCCGACTGAAATCTCCATGCTTTGTCTTGCTAGAATTTTATAAGAAAAATTTCCCCACCCATTGGGTGTAAATGGGAAACTACCCAGTATACGAAGCACCATCCCTTGCAGCACACGCACAGCCATGGAAACATAACCACAAATAGATTCAGCCTTCTTGAACCATTGCACATGTAGATCTCTGACACGTGCCCATCCAAAATACGAAACACCATCCTTGTGCGCATAGTTGCAGAAGTCGAAACGACGCTCTGCCCATTATATAACCAGGGCATGAGTTCCTCCTGCAATCAAGCCTCCATTGCCTTATGCAGACACCACAGTGCATTACCTAGCACCTTCCTTCTCTCCACAAAACACCCATGGCCGGCAACCGAGGCAAGAAGTGCCAAGCATTGTCAGACGAAGAGGATGAAATCTTCTCTGGTGGCTTCGGTGACAAGGACCCGCCTAGCGACGCTGACGCCAATGGCGACAGCTATGATGTGGGGAAGAAGAAAGATGAGTAAAAAAGAAAACCACTCCTTCTCCGACTCTGACTAGTACAACTGGAAGGAGAAGGCGATGCTCCGGGGCCTCCACCACCCCGGTCTTGGTGGCCTAGACGGCGATGGCAGTGGTGAGGAGGAGGAGGGACGATGATGATGACAACGACGATGAGGACGACAGCAGTAGTGACGACGACACCGACACCGCCCTACCCCCCAAGAAGTGCCACCTCATCACCAATTAGTTTAGTAGTAGTAATTAGGTCTCTGGTATCTCGTAGCTAAGTCCCATGTATCCATCACAATAATATGTAATGAACTTATCCTTTGATGACACCTTATCATCTTGTTTGCAATCCCCTATCGTGTGTATAAGATGATGACATTATTCTTATCCTTCGAACGACCCCTGTAGAGTTCTTCATATAATTGACGCCTACTTCACCACCAATAATAAATCATATCGAACGAAATAGCCATGATCCAAATGCATAGTAAGAATTTTTATCTTCAAGGCAAATAATTTTCTGAAGGAACAACTGCCACTAAACGCCCTTCAATCGAGTGGACAACATCCGACTTAACTCAACTGAGCAAACGACATCCGACTGAATTGCCACTTGAACTAACTTCCGGATAATCCTTATAACTGCCTTGCCAACTGAAGTCCTACCGACTTAACATTACAAGAACTGCTGACTTGCTAGATTCACGACAAATAGCACTAATGACGTCATCTTCCTTAGTGAAAATAGAACCTCCCTATTTAACGCCATTAGGTATTAAAGAGGACCAATACCCTAACGGTTCTTTCTACTCGAATCCTTATGCCCCAATTTTTCCAATTGCTCTGCCGCCAGCACCAACAAACTTGGAACCTTTGCCCAACATTCCCCAAAATCACACTAGAATCCTCCTCGACCATGGCCCCAAAAAAGAAGACAATCAGCGAGCGTAGGAACACCAGTGAGGGACCCCCGCATGACGAGAACCGGCCAATCCCTTCACCATTCCTTGCATTTTGTATGTCCTCAATCTCTTAATATAACTTAGTCCATCTCGTAGAAATGGGAGTTCTCCCCCCCAAGGAATTAGGCGGGTGGAGGAGTTGTGAAGGGGAAAAGGTCCCTACAGAAGATACTCATGAATCTCTGGTTTTTGCTCCATTCTTTGTGTGTGGGTTAGGATTGCCCCTTTGCTCATTCGTGCGAGGTCTGCTCAATTTCTATCTATCGACCTATCGCATCTGAACCCCAATTCCATTCTTCAAATCTCAATCTTTAGCCATCTAAGTGAAGCCTTCCTTGGAATTGTTCCACATTTCAGCTTGTGGAAACATCTATACCACTACAAACCCGGTACACGAGACTGGGTCTTGCAAGTAGTTGGTGGAGCTAGTTTAGAACTCTGTAGAGGGCGAAAATTAGTATACTTGGATATCTCACTCAAAGATAGCAACAAGGGGTGGCACTCTGAGTGGTTTTATATCAGCAATCATGGAAATTCCCTACCACCCCGATCAGGTCGACAGCCCAACACCAAACTGAATAGCTGGGAAGAGGCACCAACAGTAAAGGAAAGTGATGAGGTCAAAGTTCTGCTTAAGGACATTGCTATCCTAAAGGAGAATAGCTTAACCGCCCAATGCTGTTGTCACTGACTTCACGTTTCGAAGCATCCAACCCCTGAAGGATCAAGTTTACCCAGCATACCTATATGTTGGGGCGAGTGACCCTAGCCGGGAAACCAGTCGAGTCATTACTGAGCAGGAAATCAGAACCCACGTTGGATTGATGCTAAGGGTGATGTCTACAATGAAGGATCTCCACAACCATACTCTGCATGGCATCCAACTCTTTCTGTAAGTATTTTAGTTCATCCCACTGAATCAATTGTAAGATTTGATAATATAATCCCCGATAAGTATGCTTTCTGACTCAATCCTGTAGAGTAACATTGCCAAATTTCTGTCTGGCCCTTCTCACAAGGTGCAGACAAGGTGCTGAAACGTGGGTCTGAGTTGACTGCAGAAGAGATGGAAGCGGTTGTTGCCGCCACATAGGGTGAAGGCAACAATGAGGCCGCCACATACATAGTGATTGCCCATCTAGCTGAGGGATCTGAAGGCGGGGAAGATGCTAGAGCTCAAGAAGATCAAGGCCCCAAGCATGAGGACACTGAAGCTAGCGACCAAGCTTGTGAGCGTGCACCCATTGTAAAAGAAAGCGCACTCGCTCCAGAGATGTCCAAGCGTACACGAACCATGGTGTCTGCTATAAGAACTGACATCCCCCGAAAGAGGAGAACTAGCAGAGAACAGGTCACAGCTCAGAAGTCAACTGTAGTCATGCCTGACTTGCCATCACCATACAAGAGGCCGAGTAAGAAAGCCAAATCTGTAGGAGAGAACTGATGATAGTGAAAGGGCTTCCCCAAGCCATATTGACTGGAACATGTTGGCCAATGAAGAAGAAGAAGAGGAAGAAATTCCCCTCCATCATTGTGAGAGGAGGTCAAAGAAACTGTAGGATATTGAGACAGCATCCTCTGCCCCGACTCAGCAACTTATGACAATAGAAGAGGAACTGAACCTTTCTGATGTTGATCTTGAATTAAACAAATTTGTGAAGGCGGTCCCACATCTCATATTCAGCGGAGCAACTGAGGACAGACACACATCGTCACGGTATGTATGATTCCCTTTACTGTTGTTCCTTTATTCCACCTCTACCATCAGCCTCCTGACTGAATGAAAATCTATTCAGGCCATCTCCCACACCAATGCAACCAGTGAGTCCCATTAAGCTCACTAACTCGAGGAAAGCGGCTTAGGCCCCATCAAGATGCGACATTGCTACGAGCGAACGGCGGAAGGAGACTACACAAGAGCAAGACATAGTGCCCCCTGAACTTGGGGCTGACCCAACTGAAGTCCCCGAGCCTGAAGCTCCTAACCGCTCGATTGGAATCATGCCAAAGACTGCAGGGAGTAAACAATGCAACCGTGACACCAGGCCCCTGGTCAACTGGTGCGACGCACTTAGTAATCCAGGAGCACGAAATACCCTGGACAGCCGAGTGCACCCCTCAAGTGAACATGGACTAGCACACGAGGAAGGAACAACAACTGAAGGTGAACTAGCTGGTACCGAGACTGCGTTGGATACGTCCGCACTGGTTCCAAGCCCCCGCAACTCAGGCATGGTGCCGGCAAATGACATAGGCACCATCATCGACACTACTATGCTTGATATGGTTGACACGGATTTGCGAGTCACCACAATTCTTCCCGAGTCACGACCGTTCGCAGCCTTTGAGGTAAGACGTCGATCAACCATTACTATAATGAACTCTTTTGGCAGTACTCACATGCGGCGTAACTGTTTACAGGATTGGTTGAATCAAGCTTTGTTGTGGCATGAAAGGCTTGCTCCCATACTTGGGACCGATGCAACCAAGCTACGCCAGCAATTGGTCGACTCCGAGGCAGCTCGTGCTGCTGAAGCCGCTAGGTAAATGACTGTCCCCTGATCCTAATTCTCCACTCAACCCAACATCTCGTGTACTTATACTGTGCATGCACTGGTCTACAGTTGCTGCTAAAAAGACTATTGATTTGGAGAGTGCATTGGATCAGTGTGAAACCTCATATCGTAACACCATACTTGAGCGTGATGAAGCCCGAGACACCACTCTGAACTTGCAGCGAAAGCTTGAACTGGAGAGGAAAGAGCATGAGGTAACTCGCCAAGAAACCCAACTTGGATACTCTTTACTTATGGAAGCCTATAACCTGGATCGATCCGCAGGATGAGGTACTACAGCTAAGGAGAGAAATTCAAGAGCTCCGAGAATCATGGGACGGGTTTGAAAAATCATTCCAAAATACTTCCAGTGCCTTGACAGTGCTTGAGACAAGCCATAAATTGACCCGGGAGGATCTTGAGAGGAAGACTTCCGAGTTAATTTAGGCCGACAGAATTCGAGTCAAAATATAGAGCAAGAATATAGACTTGGAGAAGGTACTGAAGTCTACGAGGCAAGTGCTCAAGGAGTCACAGCAATTGGCAAAGAAGCACCACAAAGATCTAGACCTCACAACGCGGAATTACGAAGTCTCCAAGAAAAACTGTGAAAAGCTGAAAGCTGCTTATGATAAAACCAAGGAGCTAATGAAGTCTGCAACATCTGCCATGACAACCATGCATAATATATGCGCCCCAGAGGTTGGAACCCCACGACCAATATGAGACCGAGTATCAACTCTGGTTGAGGACATCAAGAATCACCCCCAGGGAAGGCTGAAATCAATCATGCAGCATGTTTTACTGATGCTCAAGATAACCAAGCAAGATCTGAACTTATCTGACATATCGGGGAGAGTTGCAGTTGATCCCAATGACTCGACAATGGATAAGTATGTTGCAGAGATCCAAGCTGTAGTCAAAAAACTCATAGCAGAATTTGAGCCACAAACTAATACACTTGCTGTTGTACTTCTGTAAATGACATCATATCCCTGTAAATGAATGAGATCTGCTACTAACTGATTGAACTGCAAGAAATGAGATTAGCATTCTAAGTTATTGTAAAATCAAATTAGCTGTTTTCACAGATATGATGATACGTGAAGTTTAGTCCTTGAGTCGGACCCACGACCCAATGTTTTCGCATGAAGTACAGAGTTCGCGCGTGTTGTCCTGAGATTGAAAATGTGTACGGATATCCGACTTGAACTTTTACGTTGGCTCGAGCCGATTACTTCTGACTGTGCGATGCATAGGGTTGGACTGCACCCTTTCGTGAGAGTAAGCGCAGGCATGTAATACCAGCTGTTGGTCTATGACCTAGGTTGATTGCCCCGTAATGAGGGTCGGATTGCACCCTATCATGAGTACGTAAAGGCATGTAACACCAGCTGTCGGTCTACGACCTATGCTGATTGCCCCATAAGGAGTGCCAGATTGCACCCTATTATGAGTACGCAAAGGCATATAACACCAGCTGTCGGCCTACGACCTAGGCTGATTGCCCCGTAATTAGGGTTGGACTGCACCCTATCTTGAGTAGGAGTAGGCATTTAACACTGGTCATGAGTCAAGCCAGGACCCATGACTGATTGCCTGGGTACGCAGAACGAGGACAAGATGCTATTGTGAGATGCATCATGTAGTCACACCGAAGAAAGAAGACATGTGCACAGAGGTCATCCATTATTCATTATCTAAGTACACCCAACTGAACATGAGCGAGGATGAGTCGCTTTGAGGTCATGACAACCGCAGTATTAATCATGAAAACAGCTGTGTATACAATGCTCTGAGGTCTGCAGTAGCTCTAGGCGTAGAACTTGTGAAGATGCTCGATATTGCAGGAGTTCCCGATCAGAGTGCCGTCTATTTCAAACAAGCGATAAGATCCTAGCCGAGTGACTTCTGTGATGATGTAGGGTCCCTCCCAAGGAGGGGATAGCTTGTGATGCCTAACCCCCTTGAGGACTCTACGGAGGACCAACTCTCCGACTGAAAAGGCATGAGGATGCATGTTGCGCTCATGATAACACCGCAACGTCTACTGATAGCGCAACTACTGAATCGTAGAATTGAGTCGTTCTTCCTCAAGCAGATCGACTTCTTCAAGCCGAGTGGTCTCTGCCTCGGCGATATATTTGAATGCGAGCCGCGGTGCCCCATGTGCTAAATCGGTGGGTAGCACCACTTCTAAGCCATACACCCTGAAGAAGGGTGTATTACCGTTGAGGGCCTTACTTGGATGTGTTCTAAGACTCCAGACTGTGTATGGGAGCTCCCTGATCCATTTACCCGCCAGCTTTTCGTCTTTGTCGAAGACCCTCTACTTTAAAGCATCAAGAATCATCCCGTTTGCATGCTCGACCTGGCCGTTGGCATGGGGATGTGCTACCGAGACATATTTGACAAGTATGGACTTTTTGCTACAGAAATCGAAGAATTCTGAGCCTGTGAAGTTGGAGCTCAGATTTGTGATAATGCTATTCGGGATCCCAAAGCGGAGTATAATCTCCTGGATGAATTTTGCCGCCTTTGCGGAAATAAGAGACGTGATCGGCTTGACCTCAATCCACTTGGAAAACTTGTCGATGGCCACCAAGACGTGAGTATATCCACCTTGAGCTCTCTTGAGTGGCCCAATCATGTCGAGCCCCCACCATGCAAAGGGCCATGAGATAGGAATGTTCTGCAGCTCCTGAGCTAGGAGGTGATGTTGATTTGCAAAGAACTGATAGGCTTCACAATGCTTGACCAATTCCGCTGTGTCTTGCTTTGTTGTTGGCCAGTAGAATCCGGCCCTAAATGCCTTCCCAACCAATGTCCTAGAGGCAGCGTGATTGCTGCACTGCCCAACGTGGATTTCCATGAGTAAACTCTTACCACGAGGTATGTCGATGCACTTCAAGAGAACTCCGGCCGTGCCACACTTAAATAGATCATCACAGAACTCTTGACATTCGATTTGATTTGACAATATAAACATGACGGGAAGCCTCATTCTCCCAACTACCTAAGCTCCAAAAAAATCCTTAGTAGCATAGGATATGAGGAAAAATAAGATTCTCGCAAGGACACTCCATCCTTTGAGTGACTGAGAGTTGTCTTGAGATCGAAAGAGATGGAATGCCCCTCTTTTTGAAAAAAAAATTGAAAACCTCTCTACTTATGCGATATGGGACCCTGAAGTGAACACTAGTATATTCTTGTTCCTTGTTTCAACACTCTAAAACCAAAGTGTAGACACCACTGGAATCCTAGGCAGGATGAAATAGTTGGGAATAATCATGTGCTTGTTATGGGGGATGTTGACGTTATGCCCTTACAACTTGTGCTTAGCTCTACTCTTTGTTGGCGGACGAGAAAAGGTTCAAGTGTGGGGGGTGTTGGTGGTGGATAAAACTAATTTCTACCATGAATATTTCATGTTTGAGAGCATGATTTATCAAGATTTCATATATCTCTAAGTGGTTCCATGATTTGTGCATGAAAGTTGTATGCAGGAGCTTGTCACGTCCAAAATAATGAACGAAATGAGCAAAACAAGGGCAAAGTGGCAAGGAGGAGGTAGCTGGACAATTGGGCATGGCCAGCTGGCCAACTTCCTCGGCCACCCGACCATCTTTAGTGATGTGTTGGCGCCCGCAACTCTCTACCCCACAAAGGGTGACCGGACAGCCATCACCTATGACTGCTTGGCCATACAACATGGCCGCCCTACCATCCACTTTAGCCGCCTGACCATGTCCAGGCACCAGGAGCCCCAAGCAGTTTATCAGCCCAACATTAATGGCCGCCTAGCCATGTTAGAGGACCGCTCGGCCATGCCACGGAGCCAAAATGACACGTCCTTCAAAGTGCATGCGCAGAAACACAAAATGAGACAAATCCAACCTTGCAACCAAGAATCCAATGAATCCATGCATCGGAAGTCCATCACACAAGTATTGCAGTCCAAGGAGATCAACATGCAACCAATCCATCAGGAACATGTGGCCGCCCAGCCATTACCTTGGCCTCATGGCCATGTGTTTTAACCGTTTTGCACATTCACCGACTTTGGCAACTGGTACAGACCTTTGGGAAGCATTTTCAGCTGGTAGATCAACAAAGGCGGTGGATTGAATGGCCGCCCGACCATCGACATAGCCGCCTAGCCATCCATGTGGCCGCCAGGCCACCAACTTACCTCAACTACCAACCTAGCTGCTCTATAAATGCCCCTCCTTTGATCTCTATCTATAAATACCCCCAGGAGGTCACTTGTATAGTGTGGGTGAATAGAATGGAAGTGTGGTTGTGTTGTTTGTATGGCAGTTCCACCTAAGTATCAAGAGAGAGTAGTGAGGTGTAGAGTGAAGGAATTGGAATTCTCTTTGGTATTCTATTCCCAAGATCTTAACCTCAGAGGAAAGGTTATTCTATTTCTAGGATTGAGTAAAGATCCTTGCTCCCTCCTTTATTTATTTCATACTTAAATAGTGATCCTACTATACTCTGTTATTTATCTGTGCAATTGTTGGTTTTACTGTTTTGTTCTATCTATTCTACAATGACTTACTTGTCGTTCCTCGTGGATTTTGATACCCTAGAATGTTCTTGGGTGAAAAGATACAATGTGTCTCTATGCACTTGCAAATTTATCTCAGAGGGCTAAGAAACGCCAACAAATAATTCTTTGGTCTATTTAATTTGGAATGTCATCATTTGCTAAACACCATCAAGCAAGAAGCGGCTGAGTTCTCATATAATAATTGGATACATCAATTGGATAGAGTCAACATCATCACCGAAAGTGGAACTCGGAGTCAATCACAGCAACCATCAGGATATACATACTTTTCGCATATCAATCAATCCCGAAACTAGATACACATGCTTTGAACATTTGTTTGGGGTGTATTACTTGGGAAAACTATGGATAATCTTAGAATACGTTAGAAGGGAGCGATGAATCGGTTTATTGAAGACGAGGCGATTAAGCTGATCTCAGAGCAAGGGCTAGAGCCCGATGCTACCAGCTTGGTAAACTCTGGGACAAGAGCTGATGTGTTGCCATCGTCTTTAGAATACTGAATACCACAATTTCATGACAAAGGACAGAGTACATGCCAATGCATTGGCATTACACTAGTATCCAAATGACTATAAAGGATTGAAATCGTTTGAATTGAATGAGCTTGCTGTTGTTGACACTTTTTCAAGCCAAACATTCAAAGAACCCTAGGGCTCGCACAACAGGGAACCAGGCACCTTGGGGTTGCCTTGACCACGTCGAATAGTCCAGTACACCTTGACCTAAACCTGCATGAATAGCCTAGCATGGTCCTAGAGAGTTGGGAGTAGCGAGAGGTAGAGAGGAGGGTTAAGTATCACAAGGCTACAAAGGTGGTCCCAGTCCTCTTGTGGTGTTGTTCAGGTGACGTTGTGTTGGGAAGGGTTGAGTTTGGAATTTAGGCACTCACTTCGGTGAACTGCCGTAGAGTTTGACTTGTGGGTGTTAGTACATCCTGTCGTTGTTTTGAGCCCACGACAAGTAAATTTGTGAACGGTACGGGGGATTTAGCGAGCTTCTGTCTCGATGGCCTAGCCTCGGTGGCTCAGAGATAAGCGAAAGAGATGGACGCAAGGATTTAGATTGGTTCAGGATGAAATCCCTATTGACAGTCAATATTGCACTATCTTCAACCGTCAACGATCCATGAACATGAAGGAAAATACATCAAAGTGTAGACTAACACTTGCTACTGACATATTTCCACATCTTGTGTTGAGATATTTGAATGCAGGTGACAAATGCACTTAAACATATCAAAATGGAGCCAAACCGGGGAGGAGGCTAGCCACCCAGCTAACCCCCCTAGACGGTCGGCCCCACCAAGGCTGCCCGGCCCCATATGTAGGCTGCCCAGCCCCATATGTAGGCTGCCCGGCCTATGAATGCCTCCAAATCGCACCACTTTCGACCTGCATGCACAACAATGCCATGTCAACACAATTTTGACGTGTATGCCACACAAGCCGCATGCAAACCACCGGAAGGACATGTCACTTCATCAATTCAACACTTGGATCAATGAAGTCAGTGATCCTAGGCACTTCAATCCTACGGCTAAGGGACAAACACATTGAAGATCCAATGATCCAAGGAAAAGCACAAAGATAACCAACTAAACTGCCATGCAACAGACTTGGAGAGGCAAAGTGGACCGTAGGATGGAGTATGGCGGTGGATCTAAGGGACCCCCTGGCCACCGAGCCTAGGGTGGGGTCACCTAGCCTACCACCTGTCCTTGTAACTGCCATACCGACCCTATATCCCCCACTCACTTGGTAGCTATAAATACCCCCTGTAGCTCATTTGTAAAGTGTGGAAGTTGAGTAGAACACACCATTGTCTTAGTCTTGTAGCAGTAGGTTAGTCTTGGTAGTTAGAGTCGAGTTTGAGCTTTTGCCTCAGGGATTTCAGAGTTAGCTTTGAGTCTTGGTAAAGCTCTTGTACCTTTCTATCTTTTGTACCCTTGATACTCCAATATAATACAAGTCATTGCTCCATCCTTCAGTTACACTTTACTTTATTTCATACACTTGCCTAGTGTGGTGTACCTTTTTGCATACTAGAACAAGGCTTAGGTTTGTGTTGTCCTTAAGTCACTTGAATCTTGCAAGACTTGCCGGTGCTATAAACTTGCCTTAGGCTCCAATCTAAGGTTAAGTTAGCTCTCACCCTCTGATCAAGGTAGAGCTTTAATGATCAAGTTCCCACTTGATCACTAGTTTAGCATGCCATCTGACTCACACAGATCTGGTTGGTAGCCCATATTGGTGACGGCATTAGGTAGCCTCTGTAATCTTACCATGTCGTTCGGTAAGCCCGTAGGTGTTAGCCAGTTGACATTCAATTGGCCAACTATCTACCCCCAAGCCTCCTCGGTGAAGTCTGGAATTTCGCTCAATGCAAGACCCTAGTTCGTGTTTGATTAACTTAATTCAACCGCCAATACTCCTATGCATTAGTTAAGGAATAGTGTTTGTATATCTTAATCTCGCTCATCGTCCTCCCAAGCTTTCCTATGTTTTTGCTGATAACTTTGGTCCCTGTTTACTCATCCACCATACACTATCTTGTTTACCTTACCCCCATCGTAAGAATAGCTGGTAGTTATTATTTTTACAACACCGTTTGAAGTTCGAACATATCATTCCACCTATTTGCCCTTGCTTCCCTGTGAATTTTTACGATACTCAGAATACTCTAGGTAAAAAAGCTACAACAAATCTACGTGCGCTTGCACAGTAACTCTGTTATGCTAAGAGACATCAACAATCTTTTTCTGGCGCCGTTGATGGGGAAGCAATTGGCAATAGAAGCTTGGAGTCCATTTGGTCAAGATTTGGCTTGGTTTTTGGTGGATTCGCGAGCTGATTTTGTCAGCTGGGAACCATCAGACCGTTTCGTGGACCATCGGACCATCCAATGATGTGACCATCGAATCGTCCTATGGTAGGACCATCGGACCAAATAGGTCACCATCAGACTGTTCTATGGTGTGACCATCGAATGGGATCCGTGCTCAGTAGTAGTATCGAGGCTCGGCCACCTTTGATATCTAACTCATCCTATGGTATGACCATCCGACCAAACAGGTGACCATTGGACCGTCCTATGGTGTGACTATCGGACCAGTTGAGAGACCATCAGACCGTCCTATGGTGTGACCATCAGACCGTCCTATGGTTGGCTGGTTTTAGTTTTTGGCTCATTTTACGTCATTTTCGATCAGCATTTGAGCGAGCGCTTTCGTGTGCTTCCGTGTAGATTTCCTCAATGTGTCCTAGGGTTGGTAGCATGTCTTTGCTACGCAACCTTGCACGTCCGAGAAGAGAGGATTTTGGGGTTGTAGATTTTTAGGTGTTGACATGTTCACCCCCCTCTAGGTCGCTCTTTCGGTCCTCAATTAGTATCAGAGCCAAGTTAGGGTCTTCTATATCTTAACTAATTCTAGATCCATAGAGAGGCGACCATGGAACAGTCCATTGGCAAGATTCTAGGGTTCGATGGTTCAGATTTCGCATATTGGATGCAGCGCATGTCTGCATTTCTCTAGAGCCAACATTTGTCCATCTGCGATATTTGTCAGAATGTTGGCTACCAAGTGGTAGAGAACTATGTTACCCAACAATAGCAATGGGAACACGAAGCAAACAATAAGGCATGGAACTTTCTACTTACCGCCTTGTGCCGCCTTAAGTTTGATAGGGTTATGCACTTGAAGACGGCACATGAGATCAGGACTACCGTCAGTAACTTCCATGAGGGGACTAGTCAGGTTAAGGCCAGGTTGTTTGAGGTGCACAAGAAAGAGCATTAGAACTTCTCCCAGCAACCTGGCGAGAGCATCGATGGAATGTTCAGTCGTTTTCAATCGATTGTGAACAAGATCCGTGTGAATGCAAGAAATGGGGTGTTGCCTTATGATGACCATGAGCAAGCTTGCAAGCTTCTCTATGCTTTGGATCACAGTATTTGGCAACTAAAGAAAAAATCCATAGTCGTGTCAACTGGCTATGAGACTCTTTCCACAAACGAGCTTTATAGCAACTTGAAGGCTTCGGAGGTTGACACTCAGGCGTATGCCAATATGAGTGGAACAACTCCAAAGAGCCTAGCTCTTATGTCTAGTCCAAACTGTGGTGGTGAAGCTAACTATTGACGTCTCTTAGCGTAACAGATTTTACTCCGTAAGCGCACGGAGATTTGTTGTAGCTTTTTCACTCAGAGTATTCCAAGTATCGTAAAAATCCACAAGGAAGCAAGGGCAAATAGGTGGAATGAAAAGTCAAACTTTCAACGGTATTGTATAACTTAGATAAATGCCAGCTATTCTTACACTGGGGGTAAGATAGACAAGATAGTGTGTGGTAAGAAGAGTAAATAGGGACCAAAGCAGTCAGCAACTAGGTATAGCTATATGGGAGGACAATGAGTGAGATTAAGATATCCAAACTCTATTTATTAACTACTGCACAGGAGTATTCGCGGCTGAACTAAGTTAACTGAACATGAACTAGGGTCTTGCGTCGAGCGAAATTCCAAACTACACCGAGGAGGCATGGGGGTCGATAGTTTTACAACCGAACGGCAACTGTAACGCCTACGGGCTTACCGAACGACAGGGATGGATTATAGAGGCTCCCTAATGTTGTCACCAATAGGGGCTACCAACCAGATCTGTGTGGGTAAGATGGCATGCTAAACTAGTGATCAAGTGAGAACTTGATCACTAAAGCTCATCCTTGATCACAGGGTGAGAGCTAACTAATCCTTAGATTAGAGCCTAAGGCAAGCTTATAGCACCGGCAAGTCTAGTAAAATTCAAAGCACTTAAAGAACAACACAAACCTAAGCCTTGGTCTAGTGTGCAAGATGGTACACCACACTAAGCAAGTTTAAGAAATAAAGTAAAATATAGCTGAAAGATAGATGAAGGAAGTATATTATATTGAAGTAGCAACAGTACAAAGATAGAAAGATACAAGAGCTTTACCAAGACTCGAAGCTAACTCCGGAATCCCTGAGACAAAGACTCAGACCCAACTCTAACTCCCAGGACTAACCTATTGCTACAAAACTATGACAATGGTGTCCTTTACTCAACTTCTACACTTCCCAAGTGAGCTACTGGGGGTATTTATAGTCACCAAGTGAGTGGTGGTACTTATAGGGTCGGTAAGGAGGTAGTGAGGGCAGGTGGTAGGCCGAGTGGCCTGGTAGGAGGTCGGGCAGCCTGACTAACCCTTGGATCCATCGCCTAACTTCATCTCACGGTCCATCCTGCCTCCCCAAGTCGGTTGCATGGCGGTTGACGGTTATAACTTGTGCTTTTCCCCGGATCATTGGATCTTCGATGTGTTTCTTCCATAGCCGCAGGATGGAAGTCCCTTGGATTGCTGACTTCTCCAATCCAAGTGTTGGATTGATGAGGTGGGAAGCCTTCTGGTGTTTCGCATGCGGCTTTCACAGTTTCCACCTTGGAATTGTGTTGACACGTCATTTATGTGCATGCAGGTCGAAGATGAGGTGTTTTGGCCACTGTTACTTGCTGGGCGGCCAAGGGGGAGTCCGGGCGGCCAGGTCTTGTTCTGACTTAGCCTAATTTTGCTTGCTTTTAGTTGTTCTTGCACCTGCACTCAAATATTCAACACAACTAGTGGAGATATGTCAGTAACAAGGGTTTGTCTACAGTTTGATGTATTTTCTTTCATATTCATTGATAGTTGATGGTCGAAAGTAGTGCAATAACGACCGTCAACACCCCCCAAGTTTAGACCTTTGCTCATCCTCGAGTAAAGCCAAGATGGGTTATGGATTAGGAGTTGCTACGATATCAGTGTTCAAGAATAGAGGCTATACATAACCGACACCCATGCTTTTGTTTCAACCCATAGTGTATATAGCAATCACCTTTTCTCATACCTGTGGTGCATCTTTTTCGACTTACCATGTCTTGGGTGGTTGAGAGGAAGAACGACTTCATTGTAGGCTCTAGCTCAAAATATTTCTTTTTGGATTCTGTCTCAGGTGTTTTGAAGATTTTCAAAATAAAAGCAAGTTTCCCTAGAGGTACTCTTGATCGCTCAACAGTGTATCCTCACAAAAAAGGGGTCAAGCGTAGGGGCAAGATTTTTCATACACTAAAGTTTTTTTGTAGAGCTCTGGGTGATGGAAGAACTTAGCTTGCTTAGGTTGTTTATTTTGCACAGCTAAAGATTGGTCCAAAAAAATGTACTACATCAACAAATAATGTTCATCATCGGAGCTTATTTGGTGGCTGGATGGGCGGATGTATCTCCATGTTTCTTTTCTTTCTCCTTCTTTTGTATGTTAGGTATGAATGTGGAGCTCTTTTTGTATTTTCTCTCTTTTTGCCATGCTTGACTAGCATGCTTTTCTTTTTCATACTTTTGCCATGCTTTGACTAGCATGCTTTTATTTTTCTTTTTGATGGCTCCACATTCTACCTCATTTTGATTTGGAAGGAGTAAGGTTGATGCATACCCGGGATAGGTAAATGCATAGGTAATGGGGGATTTTGCTTCAATGACTTACAGGATAGAGATGATTCCATTCAATTAGACTCAAAATTTGACAAAGCTCAAAACAACACTAAACAGCTCAAATAAGTGGCTTAGATATTTTCAGTGTATTTGGCTCTGGTTGGTATTTAAAACCAATGGGGGGGGGGGACTTTATTTTTCCTTTTGAAAAAGAATAGCCTGAGATGTTCACCCTACTAGGAAAATGTGAGAGCTGGCCTAGTACTTAGTCATATCATTTCTCACAACAACTTAGACAAGGTTTGTGCAAATGGCATCCACAAAGTAAAAGGTTAGGTTCTCATTTTATACACACAAGCTCGAAATTAAGCTAAGTATGGTCTTTGTAGAGACAACTAAACAAGAACATAATAGAGCAACTATTCATCATTTCCATAATGAATGTAATATACCAAAGGTGGGAGTTTGTTTTTATTGACTCTTTTCAAATATATGAATAACAAACGATAAATAACCAACAAAGACATTATTTAATATTACTTACTCTTCGTGTCGGTGGGATTGGTGTTGCTGTCGGGCTGCTGCTGCTAGGTAGGACGGGTACTGCTGGAACTACTGGTTGGACTGATACTGTTGTTGCTGCTGCATAGGGAAAAATATGGACGCGAAACGAGGGCCTTACTCTGAAACGAGGATGCGAGGAAGCATCCTCGTTCCATCCCCCCAAGCAGTAATGAAGCTAGGGGTTTTGGTAGTAGCAGTTGTTGTAATACTCCTGAGCATTGCTGAAGCCGGCTTGTAGTTGTTCATTTAGGTTCTGAATCAAGTTGGTGTTGTCCTGAATCCGTCGGTCCATTGTTGTAGTGCGTCGGGCGATGTCGTCCACCTCCTGGTACAGCCTCTAGTCGTACTGCATGTTCATCCCCTCCATTGCGGAGTTGACGCTGGCCATGTGTTGTCAGAGTAGAATCAGATTGATCCAGAGTAGCCTTGATCTCTACTTACCTCCTGCAACGCATTCGCACCTCCATAGTACTAAGTACCATGTGATGGCTGGTATGATCTTTGACCTCCACCACTGCTGCTATACCATGGCTCAGGCTGGCCGTATCGATGAAACCATGACTATTATGAGTCAACACTTCCAATCCGAGTGGCAGCGTGGGGTGCCCATGATGGACCTACTCTTGCTTCCTCTCGTGCCCCGCGTTGGCGTTCCTCTGCTTGTCATTGTTGGCCTCTAGTCATGACGCCTCCAATGCTCTAGCGTGGTGCTTCCATGTCGAGCTGCATGGTTATGCTCCTAACTTTGTACGAGTCCAACTATGGTGCTGGAAGCGGCAGCTTGAAATTATGCCCAAAGTAGGTCATAACTAGGTTCCCACTCCCATCCCTCTTCATGAAGTGTGCCTGAATAAAGTGCTGCTCCCCAATAATGTGTGACATGTCATCAGGAATGTAAGTAACATGGGCATTTTCTAGGACGCCCAGGTTGGATGCAATCCTGGTGACTAGTGATGTGATGTTTATGGGGGTGTTGGTTTTTGCCATTTCCATCCAGTGACAAACCATGTCAAGAACCGGGGTATAGCGTTTTTTCTTGCAAAAGGCATAAAGACATTTAAGATCTTTGTTTGGTGCACAACTGCACTTCACTACGTGGAAAAACCATGAGGGAGACCCAATGAGCAAGGAGTCTCAGAGCAGGGTTGTGAATTTTTGTCGTGATGCATTTTGCCCTCACATTCACCCCACAAATTTCCATCCAAAAGGTTTTCATGTTATACCCCGCAGGCTCCTCTGCTAAAGAGCAGTTTGCGTGGAAGCCTAGGAGGTTGCTAAGCCTCCTCGAGGTAATAGAAAATTCATTATTAAAAAGACGGAAATGGTAGTTGTATTTGAGGCGTGTCCTAGAGAGTTACCAGGAACTCCTTTGTGAGAAGGATGGACCCTTCCTCGGTGATGTTTGAAAATTCTAACCATCCCGCATAATCGAATGGTTGCGTAAATTGATCCAATATACCTATGGCGATAAGGAAGAAGGCGTCGAAGTATCTTGTCTGTCCAAATGATTTGGGGGCAAGACGCTCCAACGCCTGAGCTTCAGTGTCATTCTGTATGGTGATGTCATGGACCGTCAAAAGTTGGCGCTGCGGTGGAGGTTGTGATGATGTTCCCTCCTCTTGATCCTAGCTTCGGGCACCACTGATGGACATCTAGTCAGATGTAGCAGGTGTCCCCGAACTTCCACTATGGGAGTGGGAGCTTGACGAAGATGGGAAGCTGAGGTGGATACCGCTCCCTATGTTGCTGATGGCTCTCTTGGCTCTTTTGAAGAATGAAGACATCCTGCAAAATAGATACAGACAAGAGAATACCCGAAGGATGGAGCAGTTACAAAAATAACATTAGCGGGTTAGCAGTCCAGAAGTTAGGCATCCAGTAGTTAGTCATTCTTGTGGGGTAGAGCCTCCACAATCCATCCAACAAGCGAGAGTGTAGCACTAATTTTATTTGAGCAAAATTTTTCTAAGTGCTGCAATTAACTAAGTGCTTCACTAGCTAAGAGAGTGATTAGAGGGAGAGAGAGAGTGCTCGTGTTGTTGAGCGGTGCGAGGAGTAAGGGGCTGCATTCATGGGTATTTATAGGCGTGAGGAGCATGCAGGCAGGGGCAGCAGGGCACTGGGCGGCCTGCCCACTTGGCTGGGTGGCTTGAGCTAAAGGCCATGCAGCCTAGGAGGTAGGCTAGGCGTGTATGCGCGATGAGACGTGAACGGAGCAGAAGAGAGGGCCCGCAGCTTGGGCAAGTGGTAGGGTGGCCTCTAGTGCTTAGTGCATTTGGCACTTAGTGCTTAGGGAGCATGCATGAAGAGCAGGGAGGCCGGGCGGCCTTGGTCTCTAGTGTGCCCCTTGCACTTAGCGTGCAGGCAGGGAAGAGGGGACCTAGGTAGCTCTGCTGGGGCCTAGCGGCCACAAATATATATATTTGAAATATAAGAGGTGAAAATAAATAGCTCATGCATAATTTAAACCAATGCAAACTTGAATTTAAGCATGCAATGGGTTGCAATTTCAATGAAAAGCTTAGTGTGAGAAATAAATATGTCGTGAATGATACACCAGTTACCTCTTGGTAAGGGTAATTCGTACCTTAGAGTTTTCGTCAACGCGAGACGGAGAACTTGTGACTGTCTGTACTACAACTTTTGCTCGCCAAAATTTCTTGGTTGCCACAGCCTTCTGTTTCTGAGTTTTAGCTCCTCTCTGATCTTCTGGCTTGGCTTTTGGAATTTCTTCCTTCTTCTGCCATTCTTTAAGTGTGTGCTTTTTCTTGGTAGTGACTTTTGTGATAGGAGTCTTACCTCCTGTTTCCTTTGTCGGCGGCTTGGCCATCGAGGCACGTCTTAGTGACTCGGCTTTGCGATCGGCTTTGTGCTTGTGGGCTTCTCCATCTAGTAGAATTTTCTCCATTGCTAGGATGAATGATCCACTTTCGACTGACTTGGCGAGAGCTCAATCTTGGATCTCGGCATCTCCCTGGGTGCCTGACATTTGAATGTTTTCACTTGTCGGCATTGTTCGACCTTCGGCTTGAAGGCAAATGTTTCCCCTCTGCCATTGATGTTGAGGTAAACTTCTCCAGCTCCGACATCAATATTAGCCTCAGCGGTGCTTAAAAATGGTCGCCTGAGGATGAGCGGCATTTTACTGTCCATTTCCATATCTAGCACCACAAAGTCTACGGGGATGAGGAAGTTCCAGATTTTGACCGAAATATCCTCGGTGATCCCGATGGGGTAGCGAATCACCAACTCCAGGCACATGGCTGTAGGGGCAAGTGTGGCATTTGTTAGTTTATCAAAGACTACCTTTGGCATGACACTCACACTTGCTACTAGGTCACAGAGAGCTTGATCGAAGTGCTGTGTCCCGATTGAGCACGAGATGGTTGGGTTTCCTGGATCCTTTTTCTTTTGTGGTGGCTGGTTATGTATAGCAGCGCTACACTCTTCTGTGAGGTGCACAACTTCAGTGGATGGCAGCAGCTTTTTGTTGTTGAGGATGTCCTTCAGGTACTTAGCATACGTAGGTACCTACATTGCATCTAGAAGTGGGATGTTGACATACAATTTCTTAATTACCTTAACAAACTTGGTGAACTGGTCATCGACAGAGGACTTTTCTGCCTTTGAGGAAAAAGGAGCACGGTGGTGTCATAGAACTCATGTGGAGCTGACTTGGTTGCTTCCTTCACCGGTTGTGGCTCACTAGCCGCTTCTTCTTCCTTGGGTTCGTTGGGTTTTGCCTGCTCCTTCCCTGCATTTCTAGGATGTGGGGGGTCTTGTGTAGACCTTCAACCCCTAGTGGTTACAACATTGATATGTTCCTTTGGGGGTGCCTCAGGCTATCCCGGAAGCTTACCCAAAGTAGGACTATGTAGAACGGCACCAAGTGGTGCTATTTGTGTTTCTAGCATTTTATTAAAGCTCAGCTTGTCCTTCATGGCAGCTGTTAAGAGTTTCCATTTGCAAGGACAAAGATTCAATGACTCTATCGTTGGCATGGAATTTCTTGCATATACTATCATTCACAGTTTTTTGATCGAAAGGATTTTTATTGAACTGCTGAGAACTGCCAGAAGACGTATCTTGCCCGGAGAAAGGTAGATGTGGGCGTGAATTCCAACCTGGTTGAGGACGAGGCCCGTTGTTGAAGCTATTGTTGTTGATGAAGTTAACGTCCTCCGATCCATTTCTGGGGTAGCTGTTCCCCGTATGGCCGGTATTCCCACAGTGCTCGCAAGTCATGCGAGAATCCAGTGCCTAGACCAGCACAACTTCAGGACCGTCCTCTAGCATCTTTAGTAGGAGGTCCATCTTGGTAGCGAGCATGTCGGTGCCATCAATATGGTGGACTCCACGGGGCTTATTGTTCACCCTGTCCTATTTCCATCCTTGGTTGCATGCCATCTTCTAGATGAGAGTGGGGCAGCAGTGACACTCAAGGAAAGGAAGGATCCTCCAACGGCTGCATCGAGGTGTTCTTGCAAGGACTGGTGTAGTACGTGGAAGAAATTCTGGATGATTAGCCACTGTTCCACACCTTGGTGAGGTCAGGAGGGGATGTACTCCTTAAGTCTCTCCCATGCCTCCGCCACCGTCTCATCTGCGAGCTGTTGGAAGCTCAAGATTCAGTTCCTGAGTGAGATAGTCTTCCCCAGAGGGATGTACTTTGCAAGGAAGGCATTTAAGCATGCCTCCTAGGTTGCCAAGTTTGCACGGTTCAGGTAAAACCACTGTTTCGCCTTTCCCACTAGTGAAAATTTAAAGAGGCGGAGTCGAACAGCATCGGCGGTTGCACCCTTGATTGTGAAAGTGCTGCATATCTCCAGGAATTACTGGAGATGGCTGTTAGCATCCTCCGACACCAATCCACAAAATGGGCTAGCTTGGACCATATGGATGACACCTAGCTTACTTCGGGCCCAGTGGGGATGTTGTTGCTGGATGGGATGGAGAACTCACGATGGTCTTTTCAGCCAAAGTTGGTGTCGGTGGAGTTGTACTCGTGGATCCAAACTCCAATGCTAATGGCACAAGCCTCTTCCCGTGGATTGTCTTTTGATGGACCCTCCTTCTGAGCAGCGACTCCGGATTGGTGTGGAAATTTGCCAGTAGGTCGAAACCGATCATACACCTCTCTGTCACCGAATAATAAAGTAGACAGAGGCAAATGAGCCCGCTAAGAGATAGTGGTATGTTATCAAGTTATAAGTACCTAGGTTCGAAAAAAATCAAACTTCGATTGCCAATTGCTTCCTCAGGCAACGGCGCTAGAAAAAGCTTGTTGACGTCTCTTAGCATAACAAATTTTACTCCGCAAGCGCACGAAGAGTCGCTGTCGCTTTTTTACCCAGAGTATTCCGAGTATCATAAAAATCCATAGGGAAGCAATGCAAATAGGTGGAATGAAATGTCGAACTTTCAATGGTACTGTATAACTTAGATAAATACTAGCTATTCTTACACCAAGGGTAAGATAGACAAGATAGTTTGTGGTGGGAAGAGTAAAAAGGGACCAAAGCGGTCAACAACGAGCTATAGCTATCTGGGAGGACAACGAGTGAGATTAAGATATCCAATCTCTATTTCCTATTCGCGGTTGAACTAAGTTAACTGAACACAAACTTGGGTATTGCATCGAGCGAAATTCCAGACTACACCGAGGAGGCACGGGGATAGATAGGTGGCCAACTGAACAGTAACAGACTAACGCCTACGGGCTTACTGAACGACGGGGTCAGATTACAGAGGCTCCCTAAGGCTAGTCACCAATAGCGGCTACCAACCATATCTGTGTGGGTAAGATTGCATGCTAAACTAGTGATCAAGTGAGAACTTGATCACTAAAGCTTGTCCTTGATCAGAGGGTGAGAGCTAACTTAACCTTATATTAGAGCCTAAGGCAAGCTTATAGCACCGGCAAGTCTAGTAAGATTCAAAGAACTTAAAGAACAACACAAACCTAAGCCTTGGTCTAGTGTGCAAGAAGGTACACCACACTAGGCAAGTGTAAGAAATAAAGTAAAGTATAGCTGAAAGATAGATCAATGAAGTATATTATACTGAAGTAGCAAGAGTACAAAAGATACAAGAGCTTTACCAAGACTCGAAGATAACTCTGGAATCCCTGGGGCAAAGACTCAGACTAAACTCTAACTCCCATGACTAACCTATTGCAACAAAACTAAGACAATGGTGTTCTTTACTCAACTTCCACACTTCCCAAGTGAGCTAACTGGGGGTTATTTATAGTCACCAAGTGAGTGGGGGTAGGAGGCCGGGCGGCCTGGCCAACCCTTGAATCCACTGCCTAACTTCATCTCACAGTCCATCTTGCCTCCCCAAGTCGATTGCAAGGTTGTTGATGGTTATAACTTGTGCTTTTCCCCGGATTGTTGGATCTTCTATGTGTTTCTTCCTTAGCCACAGGATGGAAGTCCCTCAGATTGCTAACTTCACCAATCCAAGTACTAGGATCGATGAGGTGGAAAGCCTTCCAGGGTTTTGCATGTGGCTTTCAAGGTTTCCACCTTGGAATTGTGTTGACATGTCGTTTATGTGCATGCAGGTCGAAGATGAGGTGTTTCGGCCACCTTAATTGGCCGGGCGGCCAAGGGGGAGGCCGGTTGGCCTGGCCCACTGGTCGGGCGGCTAGGTCCTGTTCTGAATTAGCCAAATTTTGCCTGTTTTCAGCTGTTCTTGCACCTGCACTCAAATATTGCACACAGCTCAGTGGTGATATGTTAGTAGCAAGGGTTTGTCTACACTTTCATGTATTTTCATTCATATTCACGGATAGTTGATGGTCGAAAGTAGTGCAATAACGACTGTCAACACTAACCCTAACACTTCTGTTAGTTATGCTTTGTCTCTGATTTCAGCTACAGAGGAGGAGCTTGCAGGACAAGATAATGAGAAGTTGTGCCTGCTGTCCAACAAGTTCCAATGCCTCTACTCCAATAGGATGAGCCACAGAAGAGGTGACATGCTCCAGTGTTACTGAGTGCGGGAAGATGGAACAATTCATCGTGGATTGCCCCTAGAGGAGAACTCAGGAGAATTACTCCGCCGGCAAGCACAAGGGCGAGTACCTCTCCGATAAGGAAGAGGGGCAAGAACAAGGGTGACAAGAAGCGACTGCTCTTCAACAGAGGAGTTTGTGAAGCAGTACTAGAAGCACACCCAGGAGCGCGATCGTGCTTTCCTCGCTAGCCTCAATGTTGGCGGTCGTTATAACCTATTTCGACCAATAACATTTCATGTTCCAAGGGTGATTTTTATGCAAAGTTCATACATATTAACTAGTCCCACGTGTTTTGTACAAAGATCTTGTAGGAACACGTGTAACGACGCAAATCCATGCAAAACATGGTGAAACAAGGTGCAACAATGGAAGGTTGGATGAGGGGTTCCAAACCCTGGCCGCCCTGCCAAGTCCCCAGGTGGCCCGGCCTCATCAGCCTCAGCACTAAGGACTGGCACCACAAGGACTAAGTCCTAGGCCGCCTGGCCCATCCCATTGGCCGCCCGGCCTATGATTATCTCCAAAAGCCACATCCTTCAACCTGCATGCACATAACAATGTGTCAAACACAACTCCACGATGGAAACCGAGGAAAGAAGAACATACACCTTGGAAGGCCTCCACCTCACCGATCCAGCAAATGGATTGGTTAAGTCAGCAATCTAGGAGAGTGTGATATAATGGTTAAGGAAGAAACACAAGACAAATCCAATGATACATGCAAAAGCACACGGTTTTAACTGTCGACAGCCTTACTCAAGTGACCAGAAGCATTGGATGGACAAGGTTGGTGGATCCAAGGGCCGCCCGGCCTTGGGCCAGGCCGGTCGGCCTACCACCTGTCCCTCAGCCACTAGCTTAGCATCCAAAACTGACCTTAGGACAGCTACAAATACCCCCTAGGTGTTCACTTGTAAGTATGGTGGTGTAGTGGTAGAGTAGCGCTTGAGAGTGAAGTGTGTAGTGTTGGAGAAGTGAAGT
Source organism: Paspalum vaginatum (assembly GCA_030272315.1). Taxonomy (NCBI): domain Eukaryota; kingdom Viridiplantae; phylum Streptophyta; class Magnoliopsida; order Poales; family Poaceae; genus Paspalum; species Paspalum vaginatum. Next base: position 25,552,459 of record CM059015.1, on the reverse strand, counting down.
TATCCCTTAGCTTGTAGCGAGAGTGCCTCTTCTATCAAGGTGAGTAGTGAGGTGAAGAGTAAGGGACTAGGAATTCTCTTTCCCTCCCAGACGTATATTCTCAGAGGAAGGATATTCGATTCCAGGATTGAGTAAAGTTCCTTGTCTTCTACCTATGTTATTTCATTCTTACTGTACTTTCACACTCAGTTTTATGCTTGTCTATCAACCTTGTGCATGCTTATAGTGTTGGCTATATAGTGTTGCTTGCTCTTCTGACTCATTACTAGTTTAGTAGTGGACTCATCAAGTAGACACGATGGTGTTATACTTAGAGTTTACCATGGTTGGTCAGCTATCACACGCAACTCTGGTTGGTAGACACACTAGGTGACAACTTTTGTGTTTTCAGTATTCCAATCCCATATGTTCGGATAGACTCACTGACGATATAGCTGAATCCTATAGTACCCGCCTTTCTTGGCTATGTAATTAGCACTCTAGTGCCTAGCAGTGGTGCTACAACATTAGTGTCTATGTTTACATGACAAGTATAGTACTTTGCATGCTTAGTATAGTGAGGTGATCTAACATCTGTTGAGAACCTACATCTCTGTCTTTTATCGTCTACATTGCTAGCTTCACTAGTTCGGTTAGTAGTGTTGTGTGTTATCATAACCCTCATTCCTCATGGATTTCGATACCCCAGAATACTCTTGGGTGAAAGGCTACAACGCGTTTTTCGTGTGCTTGCGGAGTTATAACTAATAGGCTAAGGAATGCCAACAAGCTTTTCTGGCACCGTTGCTAGGGAATGGTAGCTATTTTAACACAGAACCGAGGCCATCCTATCTGTCATTCTACCACCACCACCACCATCATCATTCTACCATACCACCCAATGGATCTTACGCCTATATGCGAGTTATCTGCTCCGAAGGGCGATTTTCTGGAGCCTCTACCACCATCCACACCCATCGCCACTAATGGCTATTAGCTACATCCTAGCTTGATAGCCATGGTTTGGAATCAATCCTTTGCTGGATTAGAATTAGAGAGTCCCTACACACACCTCCGGGAATTCGAGCAGCTATGCAGCTATATCGTGATCTCAGGCTTGCCTGGAGAAACTCTTCGATGGTTGCTCTTTCTGTTTTCACTTACAGGACCAGTAAAATCTTGGTACAACAAAGCAATTGGTGCAGTAGAAGGGAGTTGGTAAAGACTCAAAATCAAGTTCTATCTACACTTCTTCTCACAACATCAAGTCGTTGACCTCCGATGTGAAGTTCTCAACTTTTGACAAGGAGGTAACAAGGACTTGGCTGCAGCCTGGTCACGTTTCACCAGTCTGGTCGCATCCGGCCAAGACTTGGCGACACAAGACTCCATGCTCTTGCAGCATTTTGTTTGAGGCCTTTCACTAGGCGCAGGACTTTATCTGGATTTAGCTTTGGGAGGATCGTTCTCTCACTGAACCGCCTAGAAGGACGTAGAGTTCTTAACAAAATACTCAAAAAATCCTCTAACCACGTGCAGGACTTTATCTGGATTTAGATTCAGGAGGATTGTTCTCTCACTTAACCACCCCAGAAGGACAAAGAGTTCTTAACAAAATACTCAAAAAATCCTCTGATGGTAGTAAGATTGAGAAACCATGCTTACAACCACAAGATCCACCCAAGCCCAGTTGCTATGAACAAGGACCAGCACACCCAACCACCAGCTCCACTATCCCGTCAAACCCTCAGAATTGAGGGCATCCTTGAACCAAGCACGTTGTAAGACACTGAGAGGGTCAGTGCCTCTATGATGAATCCCTCGTTGGTTCCTCCATTCACATTTGAGGACAAGTTGTTCACATGCTTTGGGAATGTATAATAGCTACCCGAAGAGAACCGACGCTTCGAAAAGACCTCTCAACTAGCATATATCTTCCCACAATAGATACATCAGATGAGAGAGGACCTACTCTGGCTTACAACTGTGATAAATCAGGAATGGCTACAAGAGAGACGACTCGATACAAAATTTATTAGGTTCTACCCAGAACCAACTCTCGTCCATGGCCATGTTTCTGAAATGCTCCCACAAGACATTCTCTATGACCCTCGAGTCGGGGTGAACATCATTCCTAAATATGTTGTAGACACCTATTTCCCTAATCAACCATGATCAAAATCCGGCATTTGCTTCGGGTCATACCAGTTACCTTGTAGGACAAATAGATGTTCTTAGATTTCCACATCTTCGACATACCCGAGGGGCCCATGCCACTCATTTTGATCAGGCTCCCAATTGCTCCCCTCATCAACACGACCAATTTAGGGCAGCTACAGCTTCAGTTTGGTAAAGAGGTGCTCGAGGTTAGCTTGAGTCGAGCATTGAACACCAAAATAGAGTCTAATCCAGAGGTTGACTCTTAGAAGAAGTGATGGGTATTTCACTTGAGGAAAAGGAGGATCAACACAGCCTAGAGGAAGAGGCTAGCGACTTTAGTGTGGTAGAAGAGCCACTCGAGTTCGAAGTAACTAGGTAAATCTCTGTGGCCCGACCTACCAAAAATTGAGCTTAAACAGCTACCGCGTGGTTTGAAGTACGCCTTCCTCAATAGGAATCCAGACACACCGATGATCATCAGCAATAGGGTCAACGAGGATGAAAGCTGGCGATTGATCTCAGTCTTGGAGAAGTACAGATCAGTGCTTGGGTACTCACTTCAAGATCTGGAGGGAATTAGTCCAAACTTTGGCACTCATCGCATTCCCATGGAGACCGAACATCGGCCTACAAGGGAACCACAACGAAGACTCAACTATGCGATGAGAGAGGTAGTTAAGGAGGTACTCTATCTCCTACACGCAGGTATCATGTACCTCGTATAAGATAGTGAATGGGTCAGTCCAGTCCAAGTCGTACCCAAGAAGGGAGGAATGAAAGTCGTCAAGAAACAAAATAATGAGTTAATCCTGTAACGTATTGTCATCGGATGGCTAATGTGCATCGACTATAGAAAACTCAACTCTGCCACCCAAAAATATCACTTTCCTCTTCCCTTCATTGATGAAATGCTCGAAAGACTGGCTAACCACTCATTCTGCTATCTTCGATGGCTACTCCGGTTATCACCAAACCCCTATTCACCTGTATGACTAGAGCAAGACCATATTCACCTATCCATACGGCACTTTCACGTATCGGCGAATGTCATTTGGGCTATGCAATGCTCCAGCATTGTTCCAGCATTGTATGATGGCCATATTCTCTGACCTGATCGAGAACATAATGGAAGTCTTCATGGATGACTTCTCAGTCTATGCCAAGACCTTCGATGGATGTCTAGAAAACTTAGAAAAGGTTCTCCAGAGATGTAAAGAAGTTGACCTTGTCCTGAACTAGGAAAAATGTCACTTTATGGTCAGGGAAGGGATTGTGCTTGGACACAGAGTATCAAAGAGAGGCATAGAGGTGGACCGTGCAAAAATTAAAGTTATTGAGTAGCTACCGCCTCCATCAAACATCAAGGCACCCCGAAGCTTCCTTGGTCATGCAGGGTTCTATAGGAGATTCATTAAAAATTTCTCCTTTATAGCCCAGCCACTGACCAATCTGTTAGCCAAAGACACACCCTTTGTGTTCGATGATACATGCCTAGAAGCCTTTTGTGCACTCAAGAAGGCACTTGTCACAGCACCCATCATTCAACCCCGCAACTGGAATGCTCCATTTGAAATCATGTACGATGCCAGCGATTATGCTGTAGGAGCTGTCTTGAGCCAGAGCAAGGATAGAAAACATCATGCCACATCCTATGCAAGCAAGATGCTTACAGTCCCACAACTGAATTACTCCACCATCGAAAAAGAACTTTTGGCCGTCGTCTTTGCCATTGATAAATTCAGATCGTACTTGGTGGGAACCAAAGTCATCATATACATAGACCATGCAGCTCTAAAATATCTCCTCACCAAGAAAGATGCAAAGCCACGACTAATTTGGTGGGTCATGTTGCTCCAAGAATTCGATATAGAGATCAGGGACAAAAAGGGAGTTGCAAATTCAGTTGCAGATCATCTCTCACGGATGCAGTTTGAAGAAACGTCATCCTTGCCGATTGATGATTACATGAGAGATGACACCCTCCTAAAGGTTACAACATCCCAACCATGGTATGCCGATCTGGTCAATTACCTAGTCACATGATACGTACCCGAAGGAGTCGATAAGAGGAAACTGATCCATGACAGCTGATTCTATTCCTGGGACTGACACCTACTTATATAAACTCTGCGCAGATGGACTCATGCATCGCTGCATTCCTGCTTGCGAAGTACCCCTGATCCTTGATAGATGTCATTCATCTTCCTACAGGGGTCACTATGGAGCCTATCAAACTCATGCAAAGATTTGGCAAAGTGGATTCTACTGGCCAAACATGTACGATGATGCCAAGGAGTTCGTACGAAGGTGTCCAAGGTGCCAACACCAAGGAAACATTAATCCAAGGGATCCTATGCCACTCACCAGCGATCTTCAACTTGATGTATTTGATGTGTGGGGGATAGACTTCTTGAGGCCCTTTTGCAAGTGTGGAGACAATGAGTACATCCTGATCGCAGTAGACTATGTGTCTAAGTGGGTAGAGGTACCGCCGTGTTCCGTGGGATTCAAGACATTCGATCAGAATGTTCTATGATACCATCTTTTCTCGATTTGTTACGCCAAGGGTCATCATCAGCGATGGAGGACCACACTTCATGATTCGAGAGGTGCCTCGCAGAACTCGGTGTGGATCACCGTGTTGGCACTCCATATCACCCGCAGACAAGTAGCCAAGCTAAGACATCAAACAAGTAGATCAAGAACATCATGCAGAAACCTGTCGAAGCTATGGGAAAGATTGGGTATCCAAGCTACCCGACGCTCTTTGGGCATACTGCATAGCAGATAAAACTCCCATTGGCATGACACCGTATCAAATGGTGTATGGCAAAACTTGTCATCTACCAGTAGAGCTTGAGTTCAAGTCTCAATAGGCGATAAGGAAGTGGAATATGGATCTCCAAGCCTCTGGAGTTCGAAGACAAATTCAACTCGCTGAATTGGAGGAATGGAGGGTACAGTGCCAAGCTTTACAAGGAGTCATTTGTTTGGTCATGGTAAGCTTAAAAGTAAGTGGGAAGGACCCTTTGTTGTCCTTGATGCCACCGATCATAGTGCCATCACCCTCCAAGATGATGACGGGAAAATCATTAAGGCGAACGGGCAACGCCAAAAAGTTTTCCTCGAGCCTGAAATGCAACAGCTCGAAGAAGTGGACGTCTACGAGCTGGAAGAAGTGGCATGATCACACAGCCATGGTCTAGCTCTGACCTAAAATGAAGCCATGTACACTACCATGGTCCTCACTTTTTTGTCTTATCTTAGCTTTTGCTTCCATTTCACCAAAATCTCAACGGAAAGAATGAATCTACACGATGAAAAGGGTTTCAGTGCAACCAAAATGGCAAAACTGACCTCTGGTCTGCTAAATCGAGGTTGGCAAGGCTGGCTGCCTGGCCTTGGTGTGGCCACCCTGCCCAAGGGGTCGGCCGCCCGGACTAGGTGTGGCTGCCCGGCCCCCTCCCTTTGCCGCCCGGCCGTCTCACTTCAAATATCCAAACCCAAACTGATCCCTAAGCCCTCGGCACTTGTTGAGTAGATGAGATCGAGCTGTCATCAACTTAAGGATGAGAGTTCACCCCCCTTCCTACACTTTCACCATTCCCATCTCTTCTTCCTTGCAAAAAACTAAGTCATGGCCTCCAACAACACCCCATCCAAGAGCCTAGCCCTCACATCTGGCACCACAGCAACCTACTCACCGGCATCCAATGATGAGCCCATGCCAAGAGGAGTTATCACGATCAGTGATGACACGGTGGTGCTAGACATCACGCCGTAGGCCGCCCGGCCACCCCCACAGGCTGCCCGGCCAAGTGCAAGGCTGCCCGACGTCTCCCGTGTGCTCTCACAGTGCAGGAAGGCCTGCACGTGGTCTATCCCCTACACCAACCATAGCCAAGAAGGTGTTTTGGGTAGATTCTCCTCGGCCTAAGGTTGGGAAGATCAGCCCCAAGGTGCCGGTGTGGAAACACTCCTCGGATGATTCAATGAAGGGCAATGGAGCACCCAAGAGCCTAGGATCAACAACCTACACTGTCCAGGGTGGAGTTACTCCCTCTAGGAAGTGGGGGAAGGTGCTGGTCCCAAGGCACTTGGAGGACGTCATTCGAGGGGATGCATCTATTGATGAATCCATTAACTCCACTCCCCCTAGGGGGACCGTCCACCAGATTTTAAAACCCCCTCCGATCAGCATTCCACCTAGACACTTTGAAGAATTGAAGGAGGAGGAGGAGAAAGAGACCATTGAGTCTCTTAAGTTGGAGATAAAAGCATTGAAGCATGCGCTTCAGAGACTCGAAGAGTGCTGTGCGAAAGGCGATCTTTGGAGGTGGGAGATCAATGACAAATTAGAGACCCTTAGGAAGGGCTTCTTCTCCATGATCCACCACCTTGCCGAAGCCACGGCGCACCTAGAAGCCTATGATCTACCCATGCCATAGATGCCTCGAGCTTCATAATAATTTTAGTATAGGCGCCCCTTTTATTTCTTAGTGCTTAGTTATTTTGTTTCATTTATTTCTTTGTATGAACTGCGCCTATCTTTGTTTTAGTCATTTGCTTTCGTCATGAATGCTTAGATCAATGAAGTTTTGTTTACCTTTACTTTGAGTTCAAGTGTGGGGGGATGGAACTTAGCCACCCCAACTTTCTGTCACTAACCCTGCAGAAACGAATGAGAACACTAACGTACAAGGTTCCACCACGCTACTGGCAAAAACCTAGGACAATCTGAGCCAAAAGCGAGCCGCCCGGCCTCAAACCCTGGCCACACATCCTGGCAATCTGGCCATCCGGCCAGTCATGCTCGAGAAAAACATACCACACATGGAAACATATGTCCCAGAGCACTTCTCTAGATAAGTTGAATGACGCGAAGGTCAAAAAGCACACATGAGAGGCCGCCCAGCCCCTGACCTAGCCGCCCAGCTTGGCAGGTGGTGGCTGGCCCATCATCACTTTGCCTTACACCATGAACTAGGTATTATTTTCTATATTTCAAGTATGGTTCATTGCATTTCATTCCAGATATGAAACATGGATAAAAATCTGCACTACATGATCATATCTTCAACATGTGTCTATGCGTGTACAAACTTTACTCCCTATGTTGAATGTAAATATGCCCATGGATACCTTTTGATTAGGAACCCTGATGAGAACAAGTACAACATGCATATGATCAAGGCCCAAGAGATGATGGAGTTTGAAGCCCAATCCGAGTTGAGGTCTAATTTATTCGCGGGGCTGGTTCGGACTGCAGGAGTAGGCCTCAATAAAATGGATGCCCAAGCCACATACGGACTCCATGTCAGGTGTTCTACATATCGATGGAAAGCTAAGGACATAAGCTTTCCAACCCATTTGGTCTCAGGTCCAAATAATCTCGGAGTCAACAGAAACAACACGACGATCAGAATCTATCAAGGTGCTGCTGGACCGGTTTTTGGGCCCGCTGGCATTGTACGCCCTAGGGTAGCTCGGCCACCCCCTTGGCCACCCCCTATACCTCTCTCTTGTATATATTCTATAGTCATCATTAGATTGGAGGGGGTTTTGCTTAGATTATTCTGTCAGCAATAGTTTTGATGTCATTGGTTTGTGAAACCCAAACTTTGTGAGCACAAGTTAATTCTTGATTGCGTTCTTCCTCGTTCTTGCTTGTGTTCTCTCGGTTGCATTGCAAGAATGATAGCCTTCTTGGTGAGGTCGATTGCGCGCATCATGCGGTCGATAACCATTGAAGCAGTGGTGTGGTGATTGCAAGGATTCGAACCTTTGGCTCGGAGCCTTCATCATTAACGTCGAGTCTCCACCCGTAAACCGACGTACCTCACGGAAGGATCGGATCCCCTCTTCCCCATCTTTTGGTAATCAGAGCTTCAGGTTTCCCTTGAGGTATATTACCATGTGTCCCTTAGTTTGAGTGATTTATATTCCTAAAGTCCACAAAAAGCCATAAAAAAATTAGGGTCTGTAGTTCATCTTGTCCTATCACCACATTTAGCCTTTGCATAATTTGATTTCAGAGTTCAGGATCTTTGAGTTTGTGTCCTTGTGCATAATCTTGTTGCTGGTTTAGATTGCGTTCTTTGTTTAGTTTAAGTTTTGCATCTTGTCACCGTGTCTGTTTCCATCTCGTCATCACGTCTGGTTCGAAATCCTCTGTCTAGTTTGGTATTTCATGATATCTCCCTCATACGAACTTGGAATTTATAATTTTTCGAAAGGTTATGAAATTATCTACAACTTTGTCAATTGTGAGATTTGCAGAGAACATCGTTACGAGGGCGTAATATTTGTTGATATTAAATCTATTTGTGACCCAGAATTTTCTGAGCAATATTTATTTTAGGGTCAATATATTCATCATCCTTTATCCAAAAAGGTGCTCCATATACCGTAAAGAAAGAGAAAAAGGAGACCTACAACTTTGGTATTCAAAGTTTTTGCATTTGAGGCGGTTAAGATTGTCTATTCGGCTGTGCAATTCTGAGTAGAAAATCTGTCATAGAAAGATGAGAATGTTATCATTGCTTTGAGTTGTATCATGTTTTGCGGCACTTGTGAAAAAAGAAAAAATAAGAAAAAAAGCAAGTGCATAAAAAATAGCTGCACAAAAAAAAGAAATAAAAGAAAAGAAAAAATCAGAAGTGCTTGCATCCTTTGTGTCATTTGTGCTTTGGTATATCTTTTGCTAGCTTAAACTAGTTCTAGGACATGTTTAGGATAGCAAATTTGACAAGTGCTTTGGACATTCATTCAACTTTGCTATCTGATTTCAGGATTTTGCTATTCCTTGCTACATATTGTGCCTTCCTAAAGATCCACATATATACTCTAGGGCGACATAGGTCGGTCTTGCAATCACCCCACGCTCCATGTGTGTTATGGCCTTTGAGCCGCCGTCACTTCTTCTAGATCGCCATCGTCCTCTTGCTGTGTATAGTAAGAACATTTACAAGAGCTTGATAAATGCTTGGAGTATGAGAGACCCCACTTGCTCACTGTCATTAGATAGGTTTAACTTTTTTTGGGTGTGTTTTCTTGTTTTTCTGCTAACAATGACGGGTTGCACCGATGCACGTGAATATGAAAGGATCAAGAAAAGGGTTAAGAAGGCTTTTGAGAGCCAGACAACTTTGAAAACAACTCCATCAAAAAGTTCAGGTTGTCTCCTTCCAGATCTTCCTTCTAATAATGGTTTGGTTGATCATGCTTATATTGATTGGGAAATAGCTATGGATGAAATTTTTTCTCAGTGTCGTTTGAGTGATAGAAGAAATGTTAAGAATGCTGCTAGTACTTTTAAAAAATGTGCTTTACGTTGGTGGAAAGATCTTTGTGTTTATGATGAAGATCCACAAAATTGGAGAGATATGAAAAGACTTATGAGGAATGAATTTGTTTCAGATTCTCATTCTATAAAGCTAATTTGTGACCTACAATTTCTAAAACAACATGACAAAATTGTTGTAGAGTATTATAATGAGCTACATACTTTGTTGTTCCATTTTGGTTTACATGAATCGGAGAAAGAAATTACAATCAGATTTTAAAGGGTCTTCTCTCTATAAATTATATACACATGCTTGTAAGATTGAGAACAAAATTAGACATAAGAAACACCAATTTATTAAGATTGAATATGGTGCATACCTTGCTGAAATTAAACATCATGACACACAACCTATGAAGGTTCCCTTTGCTACTAACCATACACAAAATGTTGAGAACGAGGATGAAAAAGACAACATATCGGAGGCGAATGAGGATGATCTTGTTTCCATTCCATACTTTTCACAGTGCCCTGATTATGTAAACACAGGTAATGATACATGTTATATGATCTCTCAAGGTTAGGAAACTTCTGAGTTATCTTTATTACAAGCCGATTGTATTGCTGATTCGTGTGATCAAAAAGAGTTGTGTGATTTTACTTCTATTATTTCTATGCCACAATTTGTTGATAAGCTTGATGTTGATAATTCTGAGCCAATTATTTGTGCTGAAAATAGTCCTTTTCTCCCTATTGCGAGTGTGTATGATGACCTGAAGTTGATATCTTCTTTAAATACTTTGGGTTATATTGAATTTGATGTTCTATGTGATCTGAATATTTAGAGAAGAAACTTTCTTTTGTCGCTGATTTGACGTGGTTATCTAAGAATTCTTATCATGTTATTGGCAAGTATGATAGCTATGGAGCATATATGGTGCACCGTGTTTATATCTCATCAAATTTGAACTCTCTTCCTGTGGGTGAATGTGATCAGTTAGAGGGCTGCGCTAACGCTAATCATATCACATCAAGTTCCCCTTGTTCTTTGTTTGTTGTGTCACAACAGGTTAAATTTCAAAAAGGGGAACAAGCTTGGATGATGTCAAGCTTGGCAACTACTTCCCCAAGCACCAACGACTTTGAGTCAGGGATGACTCAAAACCAAGAAGAGGAGAATGATGAGAACAAGTACAACATGCATATGATCAAGGCCCAAGAGAAGATGGAGTTTGAAGCCCAATCCGAGTTGAGGTCTAATTTATTTGCGGGGCCAGTTCGGACTGCAGGAGTAGGCCTCAGTAAAACGAATACCTAGGCCACATACGGACTCCGTTTTTGGCATTCTACATATGGACGGAAAGCTAAGGTCATAAGATTTCCAACCCATCTGGTCTCAGGCCCAAGTAATCTTGGAGCCAACGGGAATCGTCGAAACAACACGACAATCATAATATGCCAGGGTGCCGCTGGACAGGTTTTTGGGCTCGCTGGCCTTGTACACCCCCCTAGTGTTGCTCGGCCACCCCCTATATCTCTCTTTTGTATATATTCTGTAGCCATCATTAGATTAGAGGGAGGTTTTGCTTAGATTATTCATTCGTGAACAGTTTCGCCATCATTGGTGTTGGCGGTCTATAAAACCCATTTCGATTTTCGACCACCAACATTTTAAGTTTGAGGGCATAATTTATCAAGCTTTCATGTATTACTAACTGGTTTCACGATTTGTGTACAAAATATGGATGCAGGAGCTTGTCACGTACAAAATATCAAAGAAATGACCAAAATAGAGACAAAGTGGCAAGGTAAAGGCAAAAGGCCAAAAGTGCATGGCCGGCCAGCCATCTCGCATGGCCGCCCGGCCATACACCATAGCCGCCCGGCCACCTACTATGGCCGCCCGGCCATCAGTAGGCTCAGGCAGCCTTTCAGCCCAAATGTAGTGGTTGCCTGGCCATTACACGTGGCCGCCCGGCTGTGGCGGAACCGCCGATTTAATCCGGGCTAAGCACACCTGCCACCTCTGGCTTGCAGTGCGATTAGACCGAACTAAACCCGGTCGTCCGTCGAGAGTCGTTCGACTCCCGATATTACCTTTTCCCAGAGGAACCGACATCATACACATCTGACTCACGATGGAGCCACAACAGATACATCATCACAGGCAGTTGAATAGCAGGAAATTAAGCTTTATTACAAACCAGCTTTTACATAAAATACTAGTCCAACTTAATATCATAAGGTAGCAAGTTTGAAAGTTTCTCGCAGCGGAAAATATAAGTTTAGATCACCATGTTATCACCAAAAGTTTTGCATTAGAGGTACAACATCGAGCCCACCGATGTTGCCCTCGTACCACTCAGACACCTCATCCTAAATGAGGGCATGCCCCGCCTCCAACACAGGTGCACACCATGAATTCCATACCTGCGCTCAAAATGTGGGGCAAACCCTGAGTACTAATTACTCAGTAGGTCTTAACGGAAATGGCTTACGGCTGACGCGAAGCGGCTTACTAGCAAGTGGATCCTTAGCTTTTAGTTTTTAACAGCAACTTAATTAACATAAACAACAAGTTTCATTGTCTGTATGATTGCCAACATAATAGTAAATTTCCGTAAGGTAACAACTCAGTTCAAACATGTAGTATTCCAAAAACCATGAGTATTAAAATACCGAGAGTTTAAGTAATTACTACGTTGCCCGACAGTGATATTGGCATTCCCACACCTGGTGGGCATCAGCGATTCGAATCGATTTTAATTCCCAGGAATAACTATCATGCCAGGGGTATATGCTTACTAGCCATCGCAGTTCCCACATATAGCCCCCATCTCCACCTGTCTTGTCCCAAGATTCAAAGCGCCCTCACCTAACCCCCGGGTTGTGCCCCCTTAGGAGCGATACCACGGCCGCACCGGGTCAGCCCTCCCTCGAGTACAAGCGCCCCCGGGCCCATCGGCCTCCAGCAAGTGGATGAGCGGAGCCTCGAAAACTTCGGACAAACCCAGATAAGACTTCACCGGTCCCATTTCCCGGTTAAGCACTCTAGCAATGTTATGCCGATCAGCAGACGAACAGCGGACGGGCCTTAAACGACTCGGGCGGAGTCCGGGTGCGACATCATGAAAAGTAAATACTGAAATAAAATCTCCGCCCGGTCTCCATTTACTTCATGAGCAACAAATATAAGTGATATAACTGTAAGCTTTTGTGATTTTGAAAACACCTACGTGACGAGTTCACGCACTCGTGTCTACTCGTACCTAGCAATTTCTAGGCATACTCGTCCTACGAACTCTATGTATAGGTGCTAGGGCCAGGGCGGCCAGGAAGTCTAATGCAACTGGTTCCAAGTAACTCCTAATGCATATGCGTAATCATCAAGTATAAATTATTTGCTGGGTAGAGTATGGTCCTGCCTACCTTCTTCACTAGGGTCAGTAGCTTCCTCCGGAGCGTAGTCGGGTTCCTGCTGCTGGCCCTCTGGTTCTTGGTGCAACTCCTCTTCTGGTTCCTCCGCGACGGGTTGGTTCGGCGGTGGTTCTTCGTTCGTGGACTCTATATGCATGACATGATGCAATTGGAGCATGTATTAGTGCAATGCTTGCTTTATGATGCGAGTGTAATGCAGTAAAACAGTGAACTTATGATTTATGACATAGAGTTATGCATATTGAGGCGAAAGTTGTTTCATACTAAGAAATCGTACAAGCCATCATCTACGATAGCTTAGCTTGTCACATAAAATAACGTGGGCTGTGCGTGGCGAGGTAGCATCGCTTCATGTGAAGCGACCGAAGCTTACATAAATATGCATTATTTCTACCAGTTTCCAATTAGAGTCAAAACCTTACATGCATCATCTCCAACTCTAGCAAGTTTCTCCATAACTATAGCTCATATCAAACTTAAAGTCATTTTGAAACACTATTCACCATATTAATCTTTTTTCTTAAGATTAATATGTGCTTAGTGAAAGACAAGGGCAAAATAGTAATTCAAAAGTAAGTGTTAGGGCCAACAAAATTTATACAGAACCTACACATGATAACAAGGTCCCTGCTCAAATTTGGCTATTTTTGGAGATCATTTAGTCCTTATTTCCTATTTATTAGGGTTTTACATGTTTGAATAAAAACAGGGGCAAAACTGTCCTTTCCTACTCAACCATCATACCCATCCTGTAGATCTATTTATTAGGAACCCAGTGCAACAAAGTTTGCTATTTTTGGATTTTTATCCACTTTACTATGATTTTTCAAAGTTTCAGCATTTTTAAAAGCATTTTAAAACGAAACTGAACAGATCCAGGACCTATATATAAATATCCATAGCTTCTGAGGGTCCCCGTGCAAGATTTACAAGACTCAGTACACAGTGCTCGGTATGGAAACATAAAACTGTTAAACTCTGAGGGCGATAGCGCAAAATGTTCATCTTCCTCCTCCCGTCGTCTTCCTCCTCGCGACGGGAGGGGAAGCTCCGGTGGCGCGCGGCCAATCCCGGCCCTGCGGGGCTCGGGAGCTCGCCGCGGAGTGCCGGGGAGAGAGAGAGGAGTATGGGGAGTCTTACCCCCTACTTCAATCGACGGGAGAGGGCGCGAGGAGGTGGGACGACGATGAGCAGAGGGCGACGAACTCCGGCGGCGCGGTGGGCGGCGTCGGGACGAAATCAGTGGCCTAGGCTAGTGCGGAAGGATGGAGTCGAGGGCGACGAAGCCCGGCGTGGTGACGGTTGAGCTCGGGAGTGGGCGGAAGGGGCTGGGGATGAGCTCGCGGTGCTCCGGCAATGGCGGACGCGTGAGAGTGAAAGGGGGAAAAAACAGAGAGCTTGAACGCGTGGAGGAGAGCTCGGGAAATAGGGTCGGCCTCGCCCTCGCCCCGGTGGCGCGCCGTGCGCGCTGTCCGCAGCGCGGCAGCGGCGCGTGGCCGCGGCGGCCGGGAAGGCCGGCGCGTGGCCACGGCTGCTCGGCGCGCAGCGCCGCGTGGGCGCGCGCGGGCGGGGAGAGAAGAGGGAGGTGCGCGGGTGAACCGGGTCTATGGACCACTGTGGCTGACAGGTGGGGTCAACCCCAGGAATAGAGAGTACGGTGTATGGACTCGGTGCATCGAGCAAGGGAGCGGGGAAAATCCGTCCGTGCGCTGGCGCGGGCGGCCTGACAGGTGGGTCCCGCTGGTCATAGAGACGAGAAATAAAAGAAAAACGAAAAAGATAAACCCCCTTTGACCAGCTGATCTGGTTTCTGAATTTCGCAAATTTGACCAATTTAGGAGCCGAATTTGAAAAAGACCCAATTGAGTGAAATGTTGTACTTTTTGAAATCTACAACTTTGTCAAAATGACCTATACCAGATTCCAAATATAAAATGTCTTAAATTTGAAATTAACTTGCTGACTCCTGTTTGACCATTTGAAACCCCCAACTTGGAAATTATAAAAGTCCATTTTAGGTACATTTTCATGAAAGGTGAAATATACCAAAGTTGCATAGAATCTCATGAACTACAACTTTGGTATTCATGACCTGGCAAGATTTTGAATTTTGTTTCACAAAACTTTGAATTTACCAAACAGGGCTGAATTTGGCAGAAGTCACATTTTCACATACAATGACCCAAAACTAGATTTCAACATTCATGCATGCCAAGACACAAAATACCAAAGTCATTCCTTATGGGATTGCCTACAAGTTTGGTATGTAAGGTTTTATAAAAATCACAATTGTATTTAAGTTATATCCGCAATACTAACACAGCTTTTCTGAAAACTAAGTTTAGTTGCTCAATTGACCTAATTTATGCATGCTCTCAAGATAAAATGTCTTTGAAAAGGTGTCATTATGCTAATGATTTTAGTGTAATGCACTTGAGATGCCTAGGCATCACACCGGCCATGTCACAAAACACAATCTTCGACCTACATGCAAGGAAACACAAAAGGAGACAAATCCAACAGTGCAACCAAGAATCCAATGAATCCAAGGGTCGGAAGGCCATCATACAATGGATTGATGACGTCAGCGATCCAGGGAGATGGCCGCCCGGCCATGCACTGACTCCAAATTGCATGTGCATCAACTACTTTAACCGCCAACCGACTCGGGGAGTGCATATCAACCATTGGATCAACAATGTCGGTTAATCGAATGGCCGCCCGACCACCGCCGTACCACACTACCGACCTTACACACCTACAAGTACCCTCCCCTCAGCCTCCAATGCTATTAATACCCCCCCGGGAGGTCATTTGCAAGGTGTGGTGGATCAAGAGAAGAATAGTGTGGTTGTGTAGTTGAGTGTAGAGTATAGTAGTGAGGCCACCCTTGGCATTGTAGAGAGAGCCAAGTGTATCAAGAGTGAATAGTGAGTTGTAGAGTGAAGGAGTTGGCACTCTCTTTGGTATTCTATTCCCGAGCTCTTATTCTCAGAGGAATTATTATTCTATTTCAAGGATACAGCAAAGTTCCTTGCCCCCTCCTTTATTTATTTCATACTTGCTTTATTTACATTCTCAGTTCTCTGCTTAATAGTTTACGGGTGCCAAGTGTGCTCTGTGTTGTTTAGCTATACAGTTGTGCTTGCTCTTTGGCTTCGAACTAGTGTAGTAGTAAACTCGGTTGTCTAGACTAGAGTTTGCTTTTGAAGGTATCTTGTTCCACACAGTTTTGGTTGGTAGTCCCACCTGGTGACAGCGGGTGTGTGTCCTGCGTAGTCCAACCCCATCGTTCGGATAAGTTGTCATCGACGCATAGCTGAGTCCTGTAGTGCCCACCTTTCGCATATGGGTTACCAGCACTCTGGTGTCCGGAAGTGGTTCTACAGCCTCAATGTCCAAGTAAATCAGCTTAGTAGAGTTCTGGTTTGTTTAGTAAAGTTAAGTTGTTTTATCTAAAGTAGTTATCCTGCTCTGCTCTGTTAATTATCTCTACAATTGCTGGTTTTACTGTTCGGTCCTATCCGTTTTACGTTGAGTTACTCCTCGTTCCTCGTGGATTTCGATACCCTGGAATACTCTTGGGCGAAAGGCTACAACATGTTTCCGTGCGCTTGCGGATTTATTTCAGTAGGCTAAGAAACGCCAACAAGCTTTTCTAGCACCGTTGCCGAGGAACGATAGCTAATTTGACTAGAACTCAAGATCGTCCATACTCACACCATGCACAACCACCACATATATCCCCACCAAATACCACATATTACCATACCATATGGATTCCACTCCTATGTATCAACTCGTCGCTCCAAAGGGCGATTACTTGGAGCCTCCACCATCATCCACTCCTATCACCACAGATGGCTATCAGCTACGTCCCGGCTTGATAGCCATGGTTCGGGATCAATCATTCGGAGGACTCAAATGTGAATGCCCCTACTCACACCTCTGGGAGTTTGAGCAGTTATGCAGCTGTTTGGTTATCTCAGGAATGTCTAGTGAAACACTACGATGGTTGGTTTTTCCGTTTTCACTAACGGGGGAGGCAAAAATCTGGTGCAATCAGACAATTGGTAAAGTAGGAGGGAGTTTGGAGGAGCTGAAATTAAGTTTTTGTCCGCGCTTCTTTGCGCCAAACAAGGTTGTCGATCTCCGTTGCGAAGTTATTTCGTTCCGACAAAGAGAGAGAGAGAATCTTTGGGGGCAGCTTGGGCGCGCTTCAACCGTCTAGTCTCCTCAGGACCAAACTTGGCTATTCCAGAGACAATGCTGATACAACACTTCATCCAAGGGTCTCTCACCTGGTGCTAATCTCTGCGTCGACTTAGCCTCGGGAGGATCGTTCTCGCACTTAAAGGCGTGCGAGGGTAGAAAAATTCTCGATAAAATTCTCGAGAAGGCTTCTGACCTCGGCACACTAGAGGAGCAACCTCCACAGAAGCCTCCTGGGCAAATTGATAAGGAAGAGTGACAAATCCAACAATATCCCTCTCCACCATCACCTCCCCGAATCGAGGAAATCCCAGAACCGTCAGTCACGGCAAACTGAGAGGGTCAGTTCAGCCTTGACGATTCCTCCGTCGGCACCTCCGTTCTCTTACGAGGGCGAAATCTTTATGGAGTTTGGCAATGCCTCTCGGTTGCCTAAACAAGAACAACGCTTCATCAGCACCTCCAAACTAGCATACACACCACCATACCACAAAGAATACATGAAGGAGGACCTTCTCTGGCTTTCCGCAACAATCAATAAGGAATGGCTAGAGGAAAGGCGTCTGGACACAAGAGCAATCAAATTCTACCCAGACACCAGCGTCATTCCTAGCCAAGTATCAAGGTTTTAACTACAAGATATCATATACGACCCAAGAATAGGAGTGAACATAATTCCCAAGTATATGATGGATAGACACTACCCCACACAGCCGCTGTCAGTATCAACCATACGCTTGCAATGGGCAGATGGCAGATATTTGAAGTGCGACGGTGTACTTCAGGTGATTCAAACAACCTTATAGGATACTCAGGTGTTCTTAGACTTCCACGTCTTTGACATCCCCGAGGGATCCACACCATAGATTGTGGTTGGGATCCCAATCGCCGCCCTCACCAACTCAGATATATATAGAGGGAGATTGCGGCTTTAGCTTGGCAATGAGCAAATTGATGTCAACATTAACAGGACACTTAACGCCAAGACAGAAGCAAAGCCAGAGATTGACCCTTTAGAAGAAGTGATGAGCCTTTCACTTGAGGAAATGGGTCAAGATATCATAGAGGAAGAGGCTTATAGCGACTTCAGTGCCGTAGAGGAGCCGCTTGAGTTTTAAGTACTTGGTGAATCATTGCGGCCCGAAGCTCCAAAAATAGAGCTGAAACAACTACCGTTTCGCCCGAAGTGCGCCTTCCTCCACGGGAAAGAGGACACACCGGTAATCATTAGCGACAAGCTGACAGAGAGTGAGAGCCGACGATTGATTTCAGTTTTGGAGAAGTATAGAACTGTGCTTGGATACTCGCTCCAAGACTTGAAAGGAATCAGTCCCAACCTGTGCGCCCATCGCATTCCTATGGAGGTTGACCACAAACCCATAAGGGAACCTCAAAGGTGACTCAATAATGTGATGAGGGAGGTAGTTAAAAAGGAAGTGTTCAAATTGCTACACGCGGGTATCATCTACCCCGTGCAAGATAGTGAATGGGTCAGCCCCGTACAAGTTGTACCTAAGAATGGAGGGATGACAGTTGTCAAGAATCAGAACAATGAATTAATCCCACAGAGAACTATCACCGGTTGGAGGATGTGCATTGATTATAGAAAACTTAACTCCGCCACCAGGAAGGATCATTTCCGCTTCCCTTCATTGACGAAATGCTAGAGAGGCTGGCAAATCACTCTTTTTTCTGCTACCTCAATGGCTACTCTGGCTACCACCAGATTCCGATTCACCCAAAGGACCAGAGTAAGACCACGTTCACATGCCCTTATAGAACTTTCGCATATCGGTGAATGTCGTTTGGGCTGTGCAATTCCCCTGCATCATTCCAGCGATGCATGATGGCAATCTTCTCTGATTTCATTGAAAACATCATGCAAGTCTTCATGGACGATTTCTCATTCTATGACAAGAGCTTTGATGAATGTCTAGATGTAACACCCTAAATTTCATTTTCAGAATGAAAAATAATTAAAATGTTTTTCTCAACTTATTAAGGATTTTCCTGTTTAGAATGAGCATCCAAATGGATTTATAAAACAAAGTTTAAAGCAAATAAAATGAATTTAGGCCAACATGTTGTTGCATTCATGCCGCTGCATTTATTTTATGCTGAGTGATTGCCTAAGGACTCAATAGAGTGTTTAATCCCTTTTTAAAAAAAAGGAGTTTGGAAAAGTTTTCAAAAGAAAAGGCCAAAAAAATCCTCCTCCTCTCTTCACGTCCGCTTTGGACCTAGCCCTCTTTCCCTCGTGGGCTCAGCCTACCGCCTTTTTCTCTCTCTTTCCCTCCTCTTCTTTGGCCCCACAGCCAACCGAAGTTGGAACCGGCCACCTGCTCCCGTCCTCCTCTTCTCACCTAGCCTGCTTTCCTCTGCTCCCACGTCCTTTCTCTTTTGTTAGTCAGTGGTGCAACTCCTTTCTTGCCACCTACAGGTGGAGCCGTCCTGTCGAGCTGTCTCCCTCCTTCTCTTTTTTTATCGTGCAGTCCCGCTTGTCAAGCTTCTCTTCCCCCTCACCATCAATCTTGCTGACCATCTCAACACTCCATGCTAGGACGGCATGTTTTTAGTGTGAAAACCCTCCCCAATATCTTTGTTCATCGTCAAGTTATTTCTGGGAATTTTTCAGGATTTATCTGTAAGCGTTTCCCTTTTTCCTAGAGCAAACTCCATTTATTGGAGACTCTTCTGAATGTTTACATGAGCTCTAAATATTTTATTTGAGTTCGTTGGGTGCCAAAACATGTCTAGGAATTTTCTTGGAATTTCTGGAGCCATCGGAGTATTTTTCACGACACGAATGGTAATTCTATAGTTTCTGGAATTATTTTATTCCCCGAAATTGAATATTCCAAAAGTAGTCCAAATCCAACCCAGCCCAAACACGTGCATATATATACTCATCTCAATTCTCTCATCGCCCTCTTTCCAGATCCGGTCTTCGTTTTCCAATCCCGAAGCCCTAACTCCGTAGATCGAGAAAAGAAGATAAAGGTTGTCCAACTCCGGCAAACAGCTCGGCGGAGGATTCCTCCATGCTCAGCCATCTCCGGTGAAATCCAAGGGCATCACCGTGTTCCTCTAGTCGAGATCTTTGTCGGTGTAATCTCTGTTTCGCAAGGGCATCATCGGTGTTTCGTAGATCTAAGTTTGTTCTTCAACTCCGGTGAGCGTTTATCGTCTCTGTTTCTTTTTCAACCTTCCCTCGTCTCACGTGTCCACGTATATTCCTGCCTGCTCTGGTCTCACGTCAGAGATGCACCCCGCCTCCGCCTAGGTCCCGCCGACCCCGCTCGCATACGGCACCCACCGTTTCCCGCTTGCACCGAAGCAGAGCCTGCGTGGCACGCCCCTAACCCGGCCCCGCCTAGGCCCCACAGCGCACCCCCAGGCACCACCGCTCCGCCGAGCCAGCCCTGCACCCCCGAGCCCCATGCCACAATTCCGCGCAGAGCGAACTGCCTCCGGCCTCCCTACTCGAGCGCAGAGCACTGCGGGCCACAAGCCCTTGCGGGCTCCACCTTCCGTTCCCATGCATGCACAGAGCGGAGCGAGCGAGCCGCCCACACCCCATTGCCTCCCTGGGTGACGTGTCAGTGTCCTATTGGCTCGAGCTGTCGTCCTGTATTGTGGCCGCCACACCGAATCACCCTGCCACCACACCAGATCCGTGTGATCTCCTGCAGCCGCACATCCGATCAGAAGGTGCGACGTAGCCTCTGTCAGCGTGTTTTTATAGAAACAGCCCTACATTCTTTGGGATTTAACCCGCCGTCCATCAAACAGCAGCAGGCCCCCATTTTTAACGTTTTAAACCCTAGATTTTCAATAGTATTTACAACCAAGCCCTTGCAACCTTTAAAAGGCTATATCTTCACCGTTTTAAATCCTTTTTCGACGATTCCTGCGCTCACGAGTTCGTAGCGACGTGTAGAATAGTTTTATAAATGTTTTATCTTCCATTTTGATGATATGGTGTACTGTTTCTTATAGTTTGTACTTGTTTACTTGCATTTGTGTACCTTGTACGCCTGTGTGGTGCTCCAATGAACGTGTAGATGTTGATCTTCCTCATGCGATCTCAAGTGCAACTCAAGATCAAGACCCCGAAGACTCTGAGCAGTGATTCTTTAAAGGAAGGCAAGTATTATATAAACAACACCCAATAACTCATTTTAATCTCTGCATGTGCATTTAATTATGGTTGCCTATAAGGATATTACCTTAGCTACATTTATCCTGATATTCACCTTTTGGGAATGTATATTGGTATGTTGTGCTAGGTACTGCGTGAATACATGCCCTTTTGCTAATTTTAATTTAGATTAATGATCCTATGCAATTAATTGTTGGGCTTGACCATTAAGCGGTTCAGGTCCATTTTAATAATTTGCTTTTTAGCAACATGGTTTAGGGAGCCTGAGCAATGTGCTTGTGTGCTTTTGCAGGTCTCTCTGTTAAGGACCGGTTCACAAAGCGACCACCTGGGACAACAGCGCTACCACAAGACTGGGATGGGGCGGTCTTAGCTGAGTAATTTGGTCATTTTGGTCGGGAGTAACTTACCTGCGGGGCATAAGGGGGGTGAGCTTCTAGTGGTCGCTGCACTGCTTTAGGTTGAGTGTGCTTTACGTGATGTATGTGCTTCTCCCTTTGTGAGGTTGCGAAACCTATCCCTAGCGGTTACTTCTTGCCAACGTGATCTTTGGAAAAGCTTCGTAGTGTGCTTGCTAGTCATCTCACCTAAGGTGTGTGATGAACCCCTAGCGTAGCTCACTGACTTGTGGGTAAAGATGTGCAACCTCTCGAGAGTGTAAAACTGACATATCCGCCGTGCTTACGGTTATGAGCGGCCCAGACCCTTCCCAGTGATTAGTGGTTTATCTTGGTTTTGGTAATGGTGATGGTTATATTTGTTTAAATGCTATTTAATTCTTTATGCAATATCTCTGGGATAATGGTTCCTTCAATCAACAATAGTAATCAAGCTTTAATAAAAGTGACCAATTAAAAGCTCATGCAGTCGTGTCAGCTAACCTTAGAGCCTCATAGTTTGTGTTATGCTTGTTGAGTACGAGTTGATGTACTCATGCTTGCTTCTTTATATTTATTCCTTGTTGGGGGAAAAATTCCAACCGCTGCTCAGAAAGATGAAGGTCTGAAGGAGTACCAATGAAGCTTCATGGAGTTCTAGGCAAGCGACCCCCAGTTGGTTTCCCTATGGATGGCTCGAAGATTTTGTTATGCTTCCGCTACTCTGTGTTAAAGACTTGATGTCTTAATGTATATGTTGTCTAACGGTACATAATAAACCATGTTCTGTGATATCACTGTTTATTATCTCTATATGTGTGAGATTAGATCCTGGCACACATATGGATTTACTCTGGTTTGTCTTTTAAAAACCAGGGTGTGACACTAGAGAACCTTGAAAATGTCCTCCAGAGATGCAAAGAAGTCAACCTTGTCCTAAACTGGGAGAAATGTCATTTCATGGACAGAGAAGGAATTCTACTAGGCCACAAAATTTCAGAAAGAGGCATAGACGTAGATCATGCAAAGGTTGAGGTGATTGAACAACTACCTGCGTATATAAACATTAAGGCCATCTGAAGCTTCTTAGGCCATGCCGGGTTCTACAGGAGATTTATCAAAAATTCCTCCCATATAGCCTGACCTCTGACCAACTTGCTAGCCAAGGATGCTCCCTTTGTGTTTGACGAGGATTGTCTTGAAGGTTTTCACAAACTCAAGAGAGCACTAGTCATAGCACCCATCATTCAACCACCCGATTGGAACAAACCATTAGAGATTATGTGTGATGCAAGCGACTTCACTGTTGGAGCGGTACTGGGCCAAACCATTGATAAGAAGCATCATGCCATATCTTACGCGAGCAAAACACTAAGTGGCCCACAACTGAACTACTCCACCACCGAGAAAGAACTACTAGCAGTGGTCTTTGCAATTGATTATTTCAGATCATACTTGGTAGGATCAAAAGTCATCATCTACACAGATCATGCAGCTCTCAAATACCTCCTTACCAAGAAAGATGCAAAGCCGCGCCTAATCTGGTGGGTACTCTTACTCCAAGAGTTTGACATAGAGATCAGAGATAAGGAGGGAGTAGAAAACTCAGTTGCAGATCACCTCTCACGAATGAAATTTGAGGAAACATCGCCATTGCCGATCGATGACTACATGAGAGATGATTAGCTTCTGAAGGTGACAACAGCCCAACCATGGTATGCAAATCTGGTGAATTACATAGTTGCTGGCTACGTCCCTGAAGGACCAGACAAGAGGAAATTGGCCCACGACAGCCGATTCTATCTCTGGGATGACCCCTACCTATACAAACTCTGCGCAGACGGACTCCTACGTCGCTGCATTCCAGCTTGTGAAGCACCGCAAGTCCTTGATAGATGTCATGCAACCTCTTATGGAGGTCACTATGGGGCTTATTAGACTCATGCAAAAATCTGGCAAAGTGGGTTTTACTGGTCCACTATGTATGAAGATGCAAAAGAGTTCGTGCGACGGTGTCCAAGGTGCCAGGGCTAAGGAAATATAAATCTAAGAGATGCTATGCCACTCACAAGCAATCTTCAGATCAACATATTCGATGTGTGGGGCATAGATTTCATGGGACCTTTTCCGAAGAATGGAGACAAGGAGTACATTCTCGTCAGCAGTAGATTATGTGTCAAAATGGGTAGAAGCAATACCATGTCCCGCAGCGGACTCAAGACACTCCATCAAGATGTTCTGGGAGACCATCTCTCCTCGCTTTGGAGTACCACGGGTCATTATCAGTGATGGAGGCGCACACTTCATTGACAAGCGCTTCAGGAAGTGTCTCGCTGACCTCGGTGTGGACCACCGTGTCGCCACCCCTTATCATCCGCAGACAAGTGGCCAAGCTGAGACTTTAAATAAACAGATCAAGAACATATTGCAAAAGACGGTCAAGGCTATAGGAAAAGAATGGGTATCCAAGCTACCCGATGCTCTCTGGGCATATCGCACATCATACAAGACTCCCATTGGCATGAAACCATACCAGATGGCATACGGCAAGACTTGTCATCTTCCAATGGAACTCGAATTCAAATCTCACTTGGCGGTGAAGAGGTGGAACATGGATCTCCAGTCAGTAGGCGTGAGACGACAGATACAACTGGTCGAATTGGAGGAATGGGGAGAGAAGGCATACCACAGTGCCAGGCTATACAAGGAGCGCACCAAAAGATGGCACGATAAGCGGATCAGGATCAAAACATTCAAACCGGGAGATAAGGTACTACACTTTCTTTCCCACATTCGTTTATTTGGTCATGGGAAGCTTAGAAGTAAGTGGGAAGGACCTTTTATGGTTCTTGATGCCACCAATCACGGCGCCGTCACCCTCCTAGGACGATGACAAAAGGGTTTTCAAGGCGAATGGGCAACGCCTTAAAATCTTTCTTGAGCCCGAAATGCCTACACTCGAAGAAGTGGACGTCTTCGAACTACACGAGGTAGTTTGATCACCCATCCATGGTCGAGCTCAGACCTTAAAAGAAGCCATGTACACTATTTCTCTTCTCCCTTAAAATTCTATATAATCTCACCTTTTGCTGAAAATCTCAACACAACCGCCGTTCTACACGAATATTTGGGTCCACAGCTCACCTATGAGAGTAACTCAGGTTGTGGCATGTCCAGCCTAAGCAAGCCATGGCCGCCCAGCCATGGTCTAGGCCGCTCGGCCATGGATTTGGCCGCTCAGCCATGGGTCTAGCTGCCCAGCCCTAGGTTATGGCCAGCCGGGCCACCCCTTGTGGTCGCCGGGCCACAAAAATTCAAAATTTGAGTTTAGGAGCATTGATCCAATAACTTCGGGACTGTTGAGTGGATGAGGGCGAGTTTCTCCGACATTTTAAGGAGGGGAAAGCTGTCTTATTCCCCATGTACACTCCACCTCTACCTCCACTCAGCCACGGCACCCCTTTCTCCTCAGAGCAAGGGCAAGGCCATCATCTCCATCTCATCCGACACCACCGCTGTTGGCGTTCCTTAGCCTTCAGATATAATTCCGCAAGGGCACAGTAAATGCGTTGTAGCTCTTTCACCCAAGAGTATTCCAGGGTATCGAATCCACAAAGAATGAGGAGTATAATAACACTTAACACAACCAACCGAACTAGTGAAGCTAGCAATGTAGAGGATAAAAGGAAGGGGAGCAGGTTCTTGACAAATGTTAGATCACCTTACTATACTAAGCATGCAAAGAGATATACTTGTCATGTAAACATAGACACCAAAGCTGTAGCACCACTACCAGGCACTAGAGTGCTGATTACCCAGCTGAGAAAGGTGGGTACTACAGGATAAGGCTATATCATAAGCGAATATATCCGAACGTACGGGATTGGAATACTGAGGACACAAAAGCTGTCACCTAATGTGTCTACCAACCAGAGCTGCATGGGATAGCCGACCAACCAAGGTAAACTCTAAGTATGAACACCGTCGTGCCACTCAGAGAGTCAGTACTAACTGGTAATGAGCCAGAAAAGAAAGCACTACTATATAGCCAACACTATAAGCATGCACAAGGTTCCCGTAAATAGACAAGTATAAGACTAAGTATGAAAGCAAAGTAAGTATGAGATAACAAAGGTAGAGGACAAGGAACTTTACTCAATCCTAGAATTGAATATCCTTCCACTGAGAATACAAGTATGGGAGCAAAGAGAAATCCGGCTCCCGCACTCTTCTCCTCACTACTCTCCTTGATACAAGAGGCACTCTCTCTACAAGCTAAGGGATAACTTCACTTCTCCACACTATAGACTTCACCAAGTGCTACTATGCCACTACATCTACACACACACACTTCACAAATGAGCTACCAGGGGGTATTTATAGTACCAATGGAGTGAGGGGGTACTTGTAGGGTCGGTATGGCGGTTACAA
This sequence comes from Paspalum vaginatum, assembly GCA_030272315.1. Taxonomy (NCBI): domain Eukaryota; kingdom Viridiplantae; phylum Streptophyta; class Magnoliopsida; order Poales; family Poaceae; genus Paspalum; species Paspalum vaginatum. The sequence goes on along the minus strand of CM059015.1, from coordinate 25,526,415 downwards.
GGGTTACAAGGGTACAATGTAGTACCAAATTGGTTCATCTTACCTTGGATTTCAGTTGTGGCTACACCTATGATTTTGAGATGTTGAGACTAAGAACGAGCGACAAGTACCACAACAGTTTTCCCCCAACTATGAGCAACAGAGGTTTTTCTCACTTTTTCAAAAAGTATAGTGCTCCTTCCTTTGTTCTCAAGATCACCTCTCGATCACTCAAAGGATTGAGAATCCTTGTGTTTCCTCTCCTCCTATTCTATGTTTGAGTGGAGCTGAGAAGTAACCTGACTATCTCATAATGTTTGTATCACCAAGTCAAATCAATGTGTCAAGCAAAGAGTATGAATCAACTCAAGAAGTTTGGCTATGTGCAAGTGTGGCGGAAAGTTTATTGGTAAGTGTGCCTCGGTATTCCCCTTTTTGATGCGAGAGAGGGCATGGAATTTTCTTTTCCTCTTTCTTTCTTTCTTTCTTTCTTTCTTTTCTCTTTCTCATTTTTTTCAATTCAATTCCATGCCTCTCTTCCTCTCTTTTTGCATGATTGATGAGGGGTAATTGGAATGTTTGTATAGCACATCTTGCTAGAACTTTGTGATATGGACGTGTACGTGATAGACAAAAGTTATGAATGATTCTAACTCATTTGATGGCACAACAATAACAAGGATCAAAACATTCAGAGAAGCCTTTTTGATGCATAAGAATTTTCATTTGTGGCACTGGTAGGACATGTGTCTTGAGAACATTGGAGAAGAACACATTTTGATATTTTAGCAAAACAAAAATCTTTGCTCAAGCGGGAGATTACTGGGTGTATACATGTTACTCATATCTCATGAATCAACATCTTAAATCAAAACAGGTCCCTAATCAAGAGTATCCATGGGCAATTTTACTTCAACATAGGGAGTAAAGTTTGTACAAGCATAGACACAGGTTGTCAATATGATCATGTAGAGTAAATTTTATCCAAGTTTCATGTATAGAATGGAATATAAGGACCATATATGAAAAATTTACGATAATACCTGGTCCATGTGCAAGGTCGAGGTGGAGATGGGCTGACTCAGCCCAGGACCAGGCTAGGCAGCCTGGTCAGGAGCCGGGCAGCTTGATAATGGGGTATTCCGACCTTTGCATTGATCGTGTTGCGTGGAGAAGTGTTTTGGGACGTCCTTTTCTACGTTTGGTACGTTTTTCATCAACTTGACAGGCCGAGCAGCCTAGGTAGGTGCTGGGCGGCCAGCCTTTGGTTCGGTTCGTCCCAAGTTTTTATGTGCAGTGAGGTGCAACCCTGTACATCATGATTCTTCGTTCGTTTCTGCAGGGTTAGTGATGATAGTTTGGGGAAGGCTAAGTGCATTCCCCCCACAATTGAACTCAAAGTAGGGATAGACAAAATATTTATTGAACTAAGCATTAATCAAACTAAAACAAACTAAAACAAAGATAGAGATAGGCGCTATCTATACAAAGAAAGAAATAAAAGAAACAAAACCTAAGCACTAAGAAAACAAAAAGGGCACCTATACTAAAACTTATTGTGAAGCCATGGGCATCTATGGTTTTGGATCATAGATATCAGGATGCCTGTGGCTTCCGCGTGGTGGCGGAACTTGGAAGAGAAGTCCTTCCTAAGAATTTCTAGCTTATCATTAATCTCCCACTTCCAAAGTTCTCCTTCCGCGCAGTGCTCCTCAAGTCTTTGCAGTGCGTGCTTGAGCGCTTTGATCTCCAACTTAAGAGACTCGATGGTCTCTTTCTCTTTCTCCTCCTCCACCTCTGAATCTTGAATTGGCAGGGTGGAGTCCGGATCGGAGGGGGTTTGGAGATCCTCTTCATAGTCCTCCTAGGGGGAGTGGAGTCGATGGACTCATCAATTGATGCGTCCCCCTAAGGACGTTCTCCAAGTGCTTAGGGACCAACACCTTCCCCCACCTTCTAGAGGGAGTAACTCCACCCCGAATGGTGTAGATTGGTGATTGTGGCCCCTCGGGCATCTCCTTGCCCATTCTCTCCGCAGAATCTTTCGGGAAGAGTTTTCGGATGGGCACCTTGGGGCTGATCGCCCAGACCGTAGGCCGAGGGGAATTTGCCCGAAACACCTTCTTTGCGATGGTTCATGTAGGAGATAGGGCCCATACAGGCCTTCCCACACTGTGTGAGTGCGCGGGGGAGGTCGAGCGGCCTCTCTCTAGGCTGGGTGACCTGCCCTGAGGCCGAGCGGCCTGAGGAGGTGGCCAGCCGGCCAGTGGTGTCAAATCTAGCAGCCCTCATGGTGCCGTTCCCCATTGGTACGTGGGTGAACTCATCATCGGAGGTCGGCGAATAGGTCGCCGTGGTGCCGGATGTTAGGGCAAGGCTCTTGGATGGAGTGTTGTTGGAGGCCATGACTTAGTTCTTTGAGTGGAGATGAGATGGGAATGAAGAGAGTGGCTGGAAGGGAAGAAACTCTCATGTTTAAGTCATGAAAGCTCGATCTCATCTACTCAACTGACGTTTGGCGGCTTAGGGATCAACTCAACTCAAAAAATTTCGAAAAATAGGCGGCCGGGCGGCAAGGTAGGAGGCCAGGGCGGCCAGTATGGGGCCGGGCGGCTTGGCCCTTGGTCCGAGTGGCTTTACTAGGGGGCCAGGTGGCCTGAACCTGAGGTCGGACAGCCTTGCCGACCCTGGTTTGGCAGGACCAGGTGTCGGTTTTATCCTTCTAGGTGCTTGAAACCCGATTTCATCGTGTTGTAGCGTCACTTTGTTGAGATTTGGTGATGTGGAAGCAAAAGGTGAGATAAGACAGAAAAGAAAGGAGCATGGTAGTGTACATGGATTCGTTTAATGTCAGAGCTAGACCTGTGACCGTGTGATCATGTCGTTTCTTGCAGCTCGTAGACGTCCACTTCTTCGAGCTGTGGCATTTCGGGCTCTAGGAAAACTTTTAGGTGTTGCCCGTTCGCCTTAAAGACTTTGCCGTCATCATCTTGGAGGGTGGTGGCACCGTGATCGGCGGCATCAAGGACCAAAAATGGCCCTTCCCACTTACTTCTAAGCTTACCATGACAAAACAAAGGAACGCAAGAATTAAAAATTAGTACCTTATCGCCTGGTTTGAATGTCTTGCTCTTGATAGGCTTGTCGTGCCATCTTTTGGTTCGCTCTTTGTATAGCTTAGCACTGTGGTAGGCCTTCTCCCTCCATTCCTCCAATTCAGCGAGTTGAATCTGACGTCGAACTCCCGCTGATTGGAGATCCATGTTCCATTTCCTTATCGCCCAGTGGGACTTGAACTCAAGTTCTACAGGCAGGTGACAAGTCTTGCCGTACACCATTTGGTATGGTGTCATGCCAATGGGAGTTTTATATGCTGTGCCGTACACCCATAGAGCGTTGGGTAGCTTGGATACCCAATCTTTTCCCATAGCTTCGACAGTTTTCTGTAGTATGTTCTTGATCTGCTTGTTCGATGTCTCAGCTTGGCCACTTGTCTGCGGGTGATAAGGAGTGGCGAACACGGTGATCCACACCGAGTTCTGCAAGTCACCTCTTGAATCTTTTATCTATGAAGTGAGGTCCTCCATTGCTAATGATGACCCTTGGCATACCAAATCAAAGAAAGATGGTGTCGTAGAACATTCTGATCGAATGCCTCGAATCTGCCGCGGAGCACAGTAGTGCCTCTACCCATTTTGATACATAGTCCACTGCGATAAGGATGTATTCTTTGTCTCCACACTTGTGGAAAGGCCCCATGAAGTCTATGCCCCGCACATCGAATATATCGAGTTGAAGGTTGCTTGTGAGTGGCATAGCATCCCTTGGGTTAATGTTTCCTTGTCGCTGACACCGTGAGCACCTTCGTACAAACTCTTTGGCATCATCGTACATATTTGGCTAGTAGAATCCACTTTGCCAAATCTTTGTATGAGTCCGATAGGCTCCACACTGACCACCATAGGAAGATGAGTGACATCTATCAAGGATTTGAGGTACTTCGCAAGCTGGAATGCAGCGATGTAAGAGTCCGTCTGCGCAGAGTTTGTATAGGTAGGGATCATCCCAAAGATAGAACCAGCTGTCATGGATCAATTTCCTCTTGTCAACTCCTTCAGGTATATATCCCGTGACTAGGTAATTGACCAGATCTGCGTACCATGGTTGGGATGTGGTTACCTTTAGGAGGGTGTCATCTCTCATGTGGTCATCAATCGGCAAGGATGATGTCTCTTCAAATTGCATTCGTGAGAGATGATCGGCAACTGAATTCTCAACTCCCTTCTTATCTCTGATTTCTATGTCAAATTCTTGGAGTGGTAGGATCCACCGTATCAGTCATGGCTTTGCATCTTTCTTGGTGAGGAGGTATTTGTGAGCTGCATGATCTATATATATGATGACTTTAGCTCCCACCAAATATGATCTGAACTTGTTAATGGCAAAGACGACTACTAACAACTCTTTTTCGGTGGTGGAGTAATTCAGCTGCGGGCCAGTGAGCGTCTTGCTTGCATAGGATATGGCATGATGTTTTCTATCCTTGCTCTGGCCTAGGACTGCTCCTACAGCATAATCGCTGGCATCGCATATGATTTCAAAAGGTGCAATCCTGTCTGGTGGTCGGATGATGGGTGCTGTGACTAGAGCCTTCTTGAGTGTATGGAATGCTTCAAGGCAGGCATCATCAAACACAAAGGGTGTGTCCTTGGCTAGGAGACTAGTCAGAGGCCGGGCAATAAAGGAGAAGTTTTTGATGAATCTCCTGTAGAACCCAGCATGGCCAAGAAAGCTTCGGAGTGCCTTGATGTTTGCTGGATGTGGAAGCTGCTTAATGACTTCAATTTTTGCATGGTCCACCTCTATGCCTCTCTCTGAGACTCTGTGTCCTAGCACAATCCCTTCCCTGACCATAAAGTGACACTTTTCCTAGTTAAGGACAAGGTTGACTTCTTTGCACTGCTGGAGAACCTTCTCCAAGTTCTCTAGACATCCATCAAAGGTCTTGCCATAAACTGAGAAGTCATCCATGAAGACTTCCATTATATTTTATATCAGGTCGGTGAATATGGCCATCATGCAACGCTGGAACGATGCTGGAGCATTGCACAGCCCAAACGACATCCGTCGATATGCAAACGTGCCGTAAGGACATGTGAAGGTAGTCTTACTCTGGTGATCCGGGTGAATTGGGATCTGGTGATAACCGGAGTAGCCATCGAGATAGTAGAAGAAGGAGTGATTGGCCAGCCTTTCGAGCATCTCATCAATGAAAGGAAGGGGGAAGTGGTCTTTTCGGGTGGCTGAGTTGAGTTTTCTATAGTCCATGCACATTCGCCATCCCGTGATAGTGCGCTGAGGGATTAACTCATTGTTCTGGTTCTTCACAACTATCATTCCTCCCTTCTTGGGTACGACTTGGACTGGACTAACCCATTCACTATCTTGTATGGGGTAGATAATACCCGCGTGTAGGAGTTTAAGTACCTCCTTCTTAACTACCTCTCTCATCGCATTATTGAGTCTGCGTTGTGGTTCCCTTGTAGGCTGATGTTCGGTCTCCATGGGGATGCGATGTGTGCATAGGTTAGGACTGATTCCCTTTAGATCTTGCAGTGAGTACCCAAGCACTGATATGTACTTTTCCAAGACTGAGAGTAATCGTCGGCTTCCATTCTTGGTCAGCTTGTCGCTTATGATCACCGGTGTGTCTGGATTCCTGTTGAGGAAGGCGTACTTTAGGGCAAGCCGTAGCTGTTTAAGCTTAATTTTTGGGGGGTCAGGCCGCAGAGATTCACCCAGTTCTTCGAACTCAAGCGCCTCTTCTACCACACTGAAGTCGCTAGCCTCTTCCTCTAGGATGTGTTGATCCTCCTCTTCCTCAAGTGAAATACCCATCACTTCTTCTAGGGGGTCAACTTCTGGCTTAGCTTCTGTTTTGGTATTCAGTACTCGACTCATGCCAATTTTGAGCACCTCTTGACCAAACTAAAGCTGTAACTGTCTTGGATTTGTCGTGTTAATCAGGGAAGCAATGGGGAGCCCAATCAATATGAATGGTATAGGCCCCTCGGGTATGTCGAAGACATGGAAGTCTACGAATATCCGCTTGTCCCTCAAGGTAACTGGTATGACCCGAATGACTCCATGATTTTGCAACGATTCATTCTTGTTCCACTTCATGGGAATGTCAGATTTTGATCATGGTTGAGTGGGGAAATGAGTGTCTACAACATATTTGGGAATGATGCTCACCCCAACTCATGAGTCATAGAGAATATCTTGTGGAAGCATGTTGGGTACATGGCTAGGGACGAGAGTTGGTTTTGGGTAGAACCTAACTGAATTTTGTATCAAGTCTTCTTTCTTCTAGCCATTTCCGATTTATCACAGCTGTAAGCCAGAGTAGGTCCTCTCTCATTTGATGTATCTGATGTGGGAAGAGGTATGCTGGTTGAGAGGTCCTTTCGAAGCGTCAGCTCACTTTAGGCAACTGAGATACATTGCCAAAGCTTGCGAATAGTTCGTCGTTGAATGAGAACGGCGGAACCGACGGAGGATTCGTCACGGATTCACTGACCCTCTCAGTGTCCTATGACGTGCTTGGTTCAGGGACATCCTCTATCATGAGGGTTTGATGGGATAGTGGAGCTGGTGGATGGGTGCTCTGACTTTCTTCATGGCAGTTGGGCTCAGGTGGATCTTGTGGATATGAGCGTGGTTTCTCGATCTTACTGCCATCAGAGGATTTCTTGAGGATTTTATCAAGGACTTTTCGTCCTTCTGGGGCAGTTAAGTGAGAGGATGATCCTCCCGATGCTAAATCCAAACATAGTCCTGCGCCTGCTGATAGGCCTCAGACAAAGTGCTGCATGAGCATGGATTCTTGTATCACCAAGTCAGGGCCAGATGCGACCAGACTAGTGAAACGTGACTAGGCTAGTGGCCAAGTCCTCGTTACTTCCTTGTTCGGAAGTTGAGAACTTCACATCAGAGGTCAAAGACTCGATGTCGTGGGAAGAAGTGTAGATAGAACTTGACTTCAAGTCTTTCCCAACTCCCCTCTACTGCACCAACTGCTCTATTATACCAAGATTTTACTGCTCCCAAAAGTGAGAATGGAAAGAGCAGCCATCGAAGAGTTTCTCCAGGCATTCCCGAAATTACGAGGCAACTGCATAGCTGCTCGAATTCTCGGAGGTGTGTGTAGGGGCTCTCTGAGTCTAATCCTGTGAAACATTGATCCCGAACCAGTGCTATCAAGCTGGGATGTAGCTGATAGCCATCTGTGATGATGGGGGCGGATGATGGTGGAGGCTCTAGAAAATCGCCCTTCGGAGCAGATAATTCGCTGATAGGCGTGTGATCCATTGGGTGGAATGGTGATATGATGGTGGTGTGGTGGTGATAGTGGTGGTATAGTGGGAGATAGGATGGCCTTGGTTCTTTGTTAAAATAGCTACCGTTCCCTAGCAACGGCGCCAGAAAAAGCTTGTTGGCGTTCCTTAGCCTTCAGATGTAATTCCACAAGCGCACGGTAAACGCGTTGTAGCTCTTTCACCCAAGAGTATTGCAGGGTATAGAATCCTCAGAGAACAAGGAGTATAGTAACACATAACACAACCAACCGAACTAGTGAAGCTAGCAATGTAGAGGATAAAAGATAGGGGAGCAGGTTCTCGACAAATGTTAGATCACCTTACTATACTAAGCATGAAAAGAGAAATACTTGTCATGTAAACATAGACACCAAAGCTGTAGCATCACTGCCAGGCACCAGAGTGTTGATTACCCAGCCGAGAAAGGCAGGTAGTACAGGATAAGGCTATATCGTTAGCGAGTCTTTCTGAACGTACGGGATTAGAATACTGAGAACACAAAAGCTATCACCTAATGTGTCTACCAACCAGAGTTGCGTAGGATAGCCGACCAACCAAGGTAATCTCTTAGTATGAACACCGTCGTGCCACTCAGAGAGTCTACTACTAACTGGTAATGAGCCAGAAAAGCAAGCACTACTATATAGCCAACACTATAAGCATGCACAAGGCTTCCCATAAACAGACAAGTATAAGACTAAGTACGAAAGCAAAGTAAGTACAAAATAACAAAGGTAGAGGACAAGGAACTTTACTCAATCCTGGAATTGAATATCCTTCCGTTGAGAATACAAGTATGGGAGCAAAGAGAAATCCGGCTCCCACACTCTTCTCCTCACTACTCTCCTTGGTACAAGAGGCACTCCCTCTACAACCTAAGAGATAACTTCACTTCTCCACACTATACACTTCACACCAAGTGCTACTATGCCACTACATCTACACACACACACACACACTTCACAAATGATCTACCAGGGGATATTTATAGTACCAAGGGAGTGAGGGGGTACTTGTAGGGTCGGTATGGCGGTTACAAGGGCGTGGGCCAGGCTGGGCGGCTTGGTAAGAGGCCGAGTGGCCCTACCCTAGGCCGGTTGGCCTGGGGTGCCCTTGGATCCACTGCCTTACTTCATCCTTCGGTTGATATTGACTCTTCAAGGTGGTTGTAGGTCAGTTGGTGGTTATCCTCGTGTGCTTTTGCCTCAACCATTGGATTCTCTTTGTGTTTCTTTCTTAGCCATTGGATGGGACTTCCCTAGATCGCTGACTTAACCAATCCATGGGCTGGATTGGTGAGGTGGAGGCCTTCCGATGTGTTTGATCTTCTTCTCTTGGTTGCCACAGTGGATTTGTGTTTGACACATTGTCTCTTGCATGCAGGTCAAGAATGGTGGCGTTCAGAGCCGGAGGCAAGCTAGGCGGCCTGGAGATGGGCCAGGCGGCCTGGACAATAGGCCGGGCGGCCTGGGTCCTTAGCCCATATCCAGCCTTCCTTCTTGGTTCACCATGTTTCACCATGTTTTGTATGTTTTTGCACCGTGACATGTGTTCCTGCAAGACTTTTGTACACAACTCGTGGAATCGGTTAATATGTATGAAATGTTGGTGGTCGAAATGGGTTATAACGACCGCCAACTAAACGCAACCTACACCCCCGCGTCCGAAGAGTCACCGTGACCCCTCCAGGCCATCTCCTTCGGGGAAAACCCTGAAAACCTTGCCCTGAGGTCGCCCTGGCCCATGGGGATTGGTCCCTATGGCCGCCTGGCCACACCTCATGGCCGCCCGGCCATGGAGGATGGCCGCTCGTCCATGGGTACCACCCCGCGTGGCCTGGTCGGCCACCCCCGAAGGCCATCCAGACTTCCCGCGTCGATCCCACAGTGTGGACAAGCCAGGGAAGGGCCCTGTCTCTAGTGAGAACCATCGCCAGGAAGGTGGCACGCCTGTCCCCTCAGTCCTACCATAGTGGCAATCGCACCGGTGAACTACGTCAAGAGCTTGTTCCAAGAGGAGGCCGTTGGACCATCCATGGAGCTGGCGTTCCTTAGTCCATCCACCCATACCCTCCGTGGGGTGAAAACACCCATGGGTGGGTATGCTAAGGTGTTCTTCCCTAGGGTGCCCGAAGCTAGATGCCTCCAACGATGAGTCCATCGACTCCACATTGCCGCGGAGGACGGTCAACAGGGTGGCCAAAACTCCCCCCATCAAAGGACCACCGGGGCAGTTTGAAGGCTCCTCATATGAGGAAGAGCAGGAGGATGAGGACACAGTAGCCTCTCTTAGGGAGGAGCTCACAACACTCCAGCCAAAATTTTAGAACCTAGAGGAGCGTTGTGCGGAGGGTGAACTTTGGCAGGATGGACGTCAAAGACAAGATCAACATCCTTAGCAAGGGGTTCTTCGCCAAAGTCTGCCATCTTGCGGATGCAACTGGGCACCCCGATCTTTATGGTCCTCCTGCACCATAGGCGCCCCGTGCATCTGGTTATCATAGGCACATTTATTTTGTTTTCCATTTAGTGCTTAGGTTTAGTTTTCATTGAACTTATCCATTCATGCAATAAGTGCCTTACATTTCTTTTATAAAGATAGGATAGTTTCCCTTTATTGAATAATGTGTTTGGGAAGAATGGGCAAATCCATTCGACCTTCTGTCACTAACCCTGCAGGAACCATGATCAAAACACGATGTATAGGATACAGACACGCTACTCAAAATGTTTCAGGGGAGTTGAGCAAAAACGAGTGGCCGCCCGACCATGCATAGTGGCCGCCCGGCCATCAATTTACACGAAAACACGTCGCACGGACCTGTCATGTCTCCCCAAAGCTCCCTCAACAAAACAAACTAGTGCACGGGTCGAACACACAAAAATGTATGGCAGCCCGGCCACCCCGTGTGGCCGCCCGGCCAACCCTCTGGCCGCCCGGCCATGCTGTTGGGCTGGAATTGGCGCATTTTCAGCTCGAACCCGTATGTGGAGGTTAGGTATACACATTTACATTCATGTACCTCCAGTTGTTTGCACTTCACACATGCACTTGATCAAATCATGCTCTACATGTTCATAGTGTCACATGTGACTTGTGCTTGCACCATTTTATTCCTTATGCTAGATTAATCTTGCCTTTGGATACTCTCATGATTAGGGAACCACTTATGTTTAATTTGTTGATCCATGTGAGATAAGATAATTAGAGAAAACTAAAGGAACCATCCCACATGAGTATGAGTTTTATTTCCAAAATAAAATAAGGACCCCATCTTGGATGATCTCAAGTACCTATCCTTTGTCCCACCAGTGCCACATGTGAAAAAGAAACTTGTACATTCGTGCTTCCTTGATTCGTTTTGAGCCTTATCAAGTCTTGTGCCACTAAAAGAGTTCATATCAATTGAGAATCTTGGCCTGCTCACGCACGTTCCATGAAATGAAGTTTCTCAAAAAGGTGTGCATGAAATATCAATGATCCCATTCAAGTCTTGTTTGAAAGAAAGAGAGGCATGAAGATTCGAAAAAAAGAAAAGAGAAAATATGAGAAAAGATGAAAAGAAAAAGAAAGAAGAACTCCAAGCCCTCTACTCAAACATGGGAATCAAGAAAAACACCTACAAGAGACGAATCCCTACACTACACTTGCACATGGCCAAATCTCATTTGATTATGAACTTCTTTCTTGACACTCGATTTCATTCGACGATACAAACATGACGGGAAAGCCTCATTCTGCAACTACCTCAGCTCCACAAAAGCCTTGGTAGCATAGGATGTGAGGAAAACAAGATTCTGAAAAGGACACCTTTCCTAGGAGTGGCCGAGAGCTGGTCTTGAGATCAAAAGAGTTGGCAAGCCTTGCTTTTGAAAATTCTGAAAACCTCTTTACTCAAGTGTGGGGGAACCTAAAGTTAACTCTGGTATATTCTTGTTCCATGTTTCAACATCTCAAAACTAAAGTGTACACACCACTAAAATCCTAGGCAGATGAAATAGTTGGGGATAATCTAGTGCTTGCTATGGTGAATGTTGATGCTATGCCCTATCCACTTATGCTTAACTCTATTCTTTGCTCGAGGACGAGCAAAGGTTTAGGTGTGGGGGGTGTTGGCGGTCAATAAAACGCATTTCGACCACCAACATTTCATGTTTGAGGGCATAATTTATCAAGCTTTCATGTATTACTAACTGATTCCACGAGTTGTGTACAAAATATGGATGTAGGAGCTTGTCACGTACAAAATATCGAAGAAATGACCAACATAGAGACAAAGTGGCAAGGTAAAGGCAAAAGGCCAAAAGTGCATGGCCGGCCGGCCATCTCCTAAGGCTGCCCGGCCATACACCATGGCCACCCAGCCACCTACTATGGCTGCCCGGCCATCAGCAGGCCCAAGCAGCCTTTCAGCCCAAGTGTAGTGGCCGCCCGGCCATGTCACAAACACAATCTTCGACCTGCATGCAAGGAAACACAAAAGGGAACAAATCCAACCGTGCAACCAAGAATCCAATGAATCCAAGGGTCGGAAGGCCATAATACAACGGATTGATGACGTCAGCGATACAGGGAGTGGCCGCCCGGCCATGCACCAACTCCAAATTGCACGAACATCAACTACTTTAACAGCCAGCCGACTTGGGGAGTGCATATCAACTAATGGATCAATAATGTCGGTTAATCGAATGGTGGCCCGACCACCCTACATGGCCGCCCGGCCATGCACTGTTGCTGCTCGCCCATGCACTATGGCTGCCCGACCACCGACCTACGTCACTACCGACCTTACACACCTACAAGTACCCCCCCTCAGCCTCCAATGCTATAAATACCCCCAAGGTGGTCATTTGCAAGGTGTGGTGGATCAAGAGAAGAATAGTGTGGTTGTGTAGTTGAGTGTAGAGTATAGTAGTGAGGCTACCCTTTGCATTGTAGAGAGAGCCAATTGTATCAAGAGTGAGTAGTGAGTTGTAGAGTGAAGGAGTCGGATTTCTCTTTTGTATTCTATTCCCGAGATCTTATTCTCAAAGGAAATATTACTCTATTTCCAGGATACAGTAAAGTTCCTTGCTCCTCTACTTTATTTATTTCATACTTACTCTACTTACATACTTAGTCCCTGCTTAGTAGTTTACGAGTGCCAAGTGTGCTCTGTGTAGTTTAGCTATACAGTTGTGCTTGCTCTCTGGCTTCAAACCAGTGTAGTAGTAAACTCGGTTGTGTAGACGTGTCTAGACTGGAGTTTGCCTTGGAAGGTGTCTCGTCCGACGTAGTTTTGGTTGGTAGTCCCACCTAGTGACAGCGGGTGTGTGTCCTGTGCAGTCCAACCCCATCGTTCAGACAAGTTGTCACCGACGCATAGCAGAGTCCTGTAGTGTCCGCCTTTCTTGTCTGGGTTATGAGCACTCTGGTGTCCAGAAGTGGTTCTACAGCCTTAGTGTCCAAGTAAATCAGCTGAGTAGAGTTCTGGTTTGTTTAGTATAGTTAAGTTGTTTTATCTAAAGTAGTGATCCTGCTCTGCTCTTTTAATTATTTCTACAATTGTTAGTTTTACTATTCGGTCCTATCCATTTTACGTTGAGTTACTCCTCATTCCTCGTGGATTTCGATACCCTGGAATACTCTTGGGTGAAAGGCTACAACATGTTTCTGTGTGCTTGTCGATTTATTTCAGTAGGCTAAGAAATGCCAACAATCGGTTTGTGAAACCCCAAATTTGTAAGCACAAGTTAATTGTTGATTGCATTCTTCTTCGTTCTTGCTGGTGTTCTCTCGGTTGCATTGCAGGAACGATAGCCTTCTTAGAGATGTCAATTGTGCACGTCACGCGGTCGATAACCATGGGAGCAATGGTGTAGTAATTGCAAGGATTCGAACCTTTGGCTCGAAGCCTTCATCATTAACGTCGAGTCTCCACCCCTAAACTGACGTACCTCACGGAAGATCGGGCCTAACCTACATGAAACCCACTTTGTGTTAAGATTTTGATTCATAAGAGATGAGTAACATGGATACATAGCAGTAATCTCCCGCTAAGGAAAAGAATTTTGTTTTGCTAAAATGATAAAAAACGTGCTCTACTTTAATGTTCTCAAGACACATGTCCTACCAGTGCCATAAATGAAAATTCTTGTGCATCAAAGACTTCATTGAATGTTTTGAACCTTGTCAAATTTTGTGCCATCAAATGAGTTAGAATCACTCAAGATTTTTGGCTATCATGTGCACATTCATACCACAAAGTTCCAGCAAGTTGTGCTATGCAAAATTCCAAATACCGCGCATCAATCATGCAAAAAGAGAGCAAAAGAGGCATGAAGTTGAAAAAAAAGTACACTATGCCCTCTCTAACATAAAAAAGGGAATACAAGAGCACACTCACCAATAACTTTCTGCCACACTTGCACATAGCCAAAATCTTTGAGTTGATTCATACTCTTTGCTTTGACACTTGATTTGACTTGGTGATACAAACATGATAAGATAGTCCCTCTTTCTAGCTCCACTAAATCCTAGATTAAGAGGAAAGGAAACACAAGGATTCTCATCCTCTGAGTGATTCAGAGGTGATCTTGAGAACAAAGGAGTGGAGCACCATACTTTTTGAAAACCAAAAACCTCTTTTGCTCATAGTTGGGGAGAAAACTACTGTGACACCTGGAACTTGTTCTTAGTCTCACCATCCCAAACTCTAGGGTAAGATGAACCAACTTGGGAGTAACCTTTGTGCTTGCTAAGACTATGGTTGTGGTATGCCCTCTACACCATGCTTAACTCTCGTTCGCTCGAGGACGACCAAAGATCTAAGTGTGTGGGAGGGGGGTGTTGGCGGTCGTTATAACCTATTTAGACCACCAACATTTCATGTCCCAAGGGTGGTTTTTATGCAAAGTTCATACATATGAACTAGTTCAACGAGTTGTGTACAAAGATCTTGTAGGAACATGTATAACGACGCAAATCTATGCAAAACATCGTGAAACAAGGTGCAACCATGGAAGGTTGGACGAAAGGTACCAAACCCTGGCCGCCCAGCCAAGTTCCCAGGCTGCCTAGCCTCCGCAGCCTCAGCACTAAGGACTAGCACCATAGGGACTAAGTCCTAGGCCGCCGGGTGCATCCCATTGCCCGCCTAGCCTTTGATTTCCAAATGCCACATCTTTCAACCTGCATGCACATAACAACGTGTCAAACACAACTCCATGACGGAAACCGAGGAAAGAAGCACATACACCCTGGAAGGCCTCCACCTCACCAATCGAGCCCACGGATTGGTTAAGTCAGCAATCTAGGTGAGTGTGCTCCAATGGCTGAGGAAACACAAGACAAATCCAACAATACATGCAAAAGCACATGGTTTTAACTGTCAACTGCCTTACTCAAGTGACCAGAAGCATTGGGTGGACAAGGTCGATGGATCCAAGGGCCTCCCGGCCTAGGCGCTAGGCTGCCCAGCCATGTGGAGGCTTGCCCGGCCTGCCACTTGTCCCTCAGCCGCTGACTTAACCTACAAAATCGACCTTAGGACAGCTATAAATACTCCCAAGGTGTTCACTTGTAAGTATGGTTGTGTAGTGGTAGAGTAGCACTTGAGAGTGTAAGTGAGTGTGGGAGAAGTGAAGTTATCCCTTAGCTTGTAGTAAGAGTGCCTCTTGTATCAAGGAGAGTAGTGACGTGAAGAGTGAGGGAGTGGGAATTCTCTTTCTCTCCCAGACTTGTATTCTTAGAGGAAGGATAATCGATTCTAGGATTGAGTAAAATTCCTTGTCCTCTACCTTTGTTATTTCATTCTTACTTTACTTTCACACTCAGTTTTATGCTTGTCTGTTTACGGTAACCATGTGCATGCTTATAGTGTTGGCTATATAGTGTTGCTTGCTCTTCTGGCTCATTACCAGTTTAGTAGTGAACTCATCAAGTAGACACGACGGTGTTATACTTAGAGCTTACCTTGGTTGGTCAGCTATCCCATGCAGCTCTGGTTGGTAGACACACTAGGTGACAGCTTTTGTTGTCTTGGTCTTCCAATCCTGTACGTTCTAATAGACTTGCTGACGATATAGCCGAATCCTATAGTACCTGCCTTTCTCGGCTGTGTAATTAGTGCTCTGGTGCCTAGCAGTGGTGCTACAGCTTTGGTGTCTATGTTTACATGACAAGTATAGTACTTTTCATGCTTAGTATAGTGAGGTGATCTAACATCTGTTGAGAACCTGCATCTCTGTCTTTTATCCTCTACATTGCTTCATTAGTTTCGGCGAGTAGTGTTGTGTATTATCACACTCCTCGTTGCATGTGGATTTTGATACCTCGGAATACTCTTGGGTGAAAGGCTACAATGCGTTTTCTGTGCGCTTGCGGAGTTATATCGAATAGGCTACAGAACGCCAACACTCAGCGACTGTGATGACTGCTCTAGCGACTTTGGCTCTAACAGTGATGATGACAATGAGAAGAAGATCGTTGGGCACGCTGGACATTGCTTCTTTCGGTGACAAGATCGACTACTGCACCACAGCACTTGCAGGAGATCAAGCCGACTCCACTGACTCAGATGTCTGCAACATTCCAACACCGAGCCTCAGGTGAGCGATGATGAGGATGATGCCATGTACACTGCTTTGAAGAACCAGGATCACTTGCTTAGAGTGGCTACTAAGGACCTTAGGCTTGCAAATGGTAAGGCTGCTACTTTAGAGGCTGAGCTTGAGACTGCCAAGTCTAAACTTGCATGTGCTTTGGATGATCTTAGTGTGGCTAGGCAAGCTTGTTCTGTAGCTGATGAGATAGAGTACACTGATTGTCATGTCCTAGCTAATGAATTGACTGAGTTATGCTCTAAGCATGCAAGTAATGCAGATTTGCTTTTCTCTACTACTGCAGTGTTAGAGCAGTTGAAGGCTAGGCCGACTTTGCTTGCTACTTGTGTTGTTTGCCCAACCCTTAGGAAGGAGTTGGAAGAGACTAGGGCTGCTTTGAGGAAGTCTGAAAAGATTGCTATCCTAGTAATGCTGATTGTCCCTAGTGTGAAGGCCTTAGAGGTTGGCTTGATGATTTGGCCATTGAGAAGGTCCAATTGGAAGATGAGAATACCTATCTTAGGACCATTCTCAGTTGGATTTCAGTTAAGGAGCCATAGCTAGGCATGATTGTTTCCTCTTTCAAGATGAGTGACAAGTTGGGGGTTGGCTACCAGTACACCCAGGCTGATTTTGATTAGTTATATGGGAAGATAGGTGACTTGAGTGGGATTCCCATTAGTGAGAAGTTCTCTGTTACCCACGACAAGCCCTACTTTGAGCACAGAAATCCTAAGGATGGTGTGTGGGTAGAGAAGCTAAGGGAGCCACCCAAGAAACAAGTGTGGACTCCCAAGCCAAACTTTGTTAAGAACCCACTTGACACTCTACCTGTGGGGAATTCAGTTGACTCACCTCCTGAGAGATCCTAGCAAGGGGCTAAGAGGAATGCTCCTCCTAAGCCTACTCCTTAGCTTAAGACCCAGAGCCAACTTAAGGGTGCTCCACCCAAGAGGTATGTGTGTGACTACTGCCATAGGGACGGTCACTTGGTGGAGTTTTGCTACTGCAGGATGAGTGCTAAGTAGAGAGGTTGAGATGAGGAATGAGGATAGGTACTACTAAGGTGGTGGGCTTGATGTAGCACCTCAACGTGGGGATAGGCGATTCCACTGGCCACATCATGTAGGTAGAGGTAGAGGAGACCGTTTTCCTCACGATGCTCTAGGTGGTGGACGCTTTGCTAGCAGGGCACCGGGTTGTGAGTAGTATGACTTTGGTCCTTGTCGCCGAGGCTTTGGGAGCTACGATAGCACGCTTTGCTAGATGTGGTGACCGGCAGTCTCAGTTTGCACGGGACAGGGTTTTGGGATGTTTGATTATGATTTTGCTAACCATTCTCTTGAGCAGATTGCTCGACACTGGTTTGCTTGTTTTCAGATGAACCCTAGTGTCGGACTATATGCTCACCCCATGAACTGCTATTGATGTAGGATGGAGGCTCGGAGAACATATGGCTCATGGATTCCAAATGTTCGCACCACATGACTGGCAATCACAGATGGTCCTCTAGTCTCACCCCAGTGAGCTCCAGCAAGCACATCATTTCTGGGGATAAAGGTATAGGTCAGGTGAAAGGTGTTGGCGCTATTCCTGTTTCTGATCAGTTTGTCCTGAGGGATGATGCTTTGGTTGCCAACCTTGGTTACAACCTTCTCTCTATTTTGCAACTTCTCGATGGGGGATATGAGGTGCATTTTAAAAAGGGTTGTTCTCAGGTTTTGGATGCTCAAGAAGATCTTGTTTGCCTTGTTTTGCCTTTTGGGAAGGTTTTTCATGTTGCTTTCTTGAGCTCTCCCAGTCTTTCTCGCTGTTTGGTGGCTAGTCCCTCCTCTAATTTGTGGAAGTGGCATAGGAGGCTAATATTTGAGCTTTGATTTGCTTGCAAAGTTTATCTCACTTGACCTAATCCGAGGATTGCCCAAGTTGAAGAGTGAGCATGACCTTGTGTGCCATCCTTATCGCCACGAAAAGATGGTTGCTACTTCCCACACACCTATGAATCAGGTGATGGCAGCTCACTCCGGAGAGCTTCTTCATATGGACACAGTTGGTCCTGTTCGGGTGAGGTCTGTTGGTGGGAAGTGGTACGTTCTTGTGACCGTGGATGACTTTTCTCTTTGGTCTTGGGTGCATTTAATGGAATCGAAGGATGAGGCTTTTGTGTTTGTTCATGACTTGGTTTTGAGGTTGAGAAACGAATCTAATCATGCCATAAGAGGTATACGTAGTGACAATGGCTCAAAATTCAAGAATGATCATTTCAAAGCCTTTTGCCATAGCCAAGGTCTTGAACACTAGTTTTCGTCCCCATATGTCCCCCAGCAGAATGGTGTGGTTGAGTGCAAGAATTGGACCCTTGTTGAGATGGCTAGGACGATGCTCGATGAGCCTAGGACTCCTAGGAAGTTCTGGGCCGAGGCAATTAACACAGCGTGCTATGTTTCCAACCGCATTTTTCTCTGAGCTCTCCTCCATAAGACCTTGTATGAGTTGCGATTTGGGCGATAGCCAAAAGTGAGCCACTTATGGGTGTTCCGCTGTAGGTCCTTTGTGCTCAAGCAGGGGAACTTGGACAAATTCAGACCTTGCAGTTCTGATGGAGTTTTTCTTGGCTATGCCACGCATTTGCGTGCAAACCATGTTTGGCTCTTGGACTCCAACAGGATTCTAGAGACTTGTGAAGTTATCTTTAATGAAACCATGCCTTGCACAACCGCTGGCTTTGGGCTTGCAGGTGATGCTGAGTTAGGTACTACCATCTTTGAGGAAGATGAGGAAGAAGATGGAGGTTTTCTGGTGATATTGTGCCCACTGCCACTCCGGAACTTGCTGCTTCACTTTCAGAGGATGAGAAGGGAGCTCCAGTACCTTCTCCTTCGACTACTTGGGAGCTACCTCCACAAGATCCACCAATATATGCAGTAGGGCCCGTTGAGGATGCAGGGGAGGTGACCTCCGAGCCACAGCCGTCTTGTATGGTCCAGCGGGATCACCTTCGACGAACATCATTGGTGGCCTGAATGAGTGAGTGACAAGATCTAGGCCCACTTCTCTTGTTGTGTTTGCACACTCTGCATTTGCTGCTTCTTTCGAGCCCCATGATGTTGGGCATGCTATGTTTGATCCGAATTGGGTCAATGCCATGCATGAGGAGCTAGAAAACTTTGAGAGAAACCAAGTTTGGGTTCTACTCAAGCCTCCACCACAATGCAATCCTATAGGTAGCAAGTGTGTGTTTAAGAACAAGTAGGGAGAGGATGGAGTTGTGGAGAGAAACAAGGTTATGCTAGTTGCTCAGGGTTTTTGCAGAAAGAGGGGATAGATTAGGAAGAGACCTTTGCCCCTGTAGCCAGATTAGAAGCCATTCGCATTCTCTTAGCTTTTGCAACTTCGAAAGGGTTCAAGCTATACCAAATGGTTGTGAAGAGTGCATTCCTAAATGGGTATATAATGGAAGAAGTCTATGTGAGGCAGCGCCCAGGCTTTGAGCAACCCAAGTTTCCTAACCGAGTGTTCAAGTTGCAGAAGGCTTTGTATGGCATGAAGCAAGCTCCCCGGGCTTGGTATGAGAGACTTAGGAAATTCCTAGTTGCCTAGGGTTTCAAAATGGGAGTGTGGAAAAGACTCTGTTTTTGCAAAAGCATGGCAATGACCTTTTGATTGTTCAGATATATGTGGATGATATCATCTTTGGTGGCTCTTCTCATGCACTTGTGAGCAAGTTTTCAGAGCAGATGAGGAAGGAGTTCGAGATGAGCATAATGGGGGAACTTTAGTTCTTCCTTGGGATCCAGATCAAGCAGACAACCCAAGGCACCTTCGTCCACCAAAGCAAGTACACGAGGGTCCTCCTTCAGAAGTTTGACATGGCGAATGCATCATCACCGATGACTCCAATGAGTACCTCTACCAAGATGGATAAGGACGAAGAAGGCAAGGAGGTTGATCAGAAGATGTACTGAGGGATGATCGGGTCCCTGATGTACCTAATGGCTATGAGGCCAGACATACAGTTTGTTATAGGTCTATGCGCTCATTTTCAGGCCTCTCTAAGGGCATCACACCTCACCGTTGTAAAGCAGATGCTAAGGTATGTAAAATTCACCTAGGAGTTTGGCTTCTGGTACTCTGCGGATTCCTCTCTTTCCCTCCTTGGCTTCACAGATTCTGACTTTGTTGGGTGCCGATTAGAATGTAAATCAACTTCAAGTATGTGTCAATTTCTAGGTATGTCTTTAGTCTCTTGGTCTTCTCGTAAGCAATCTAGTGTAGCTCTTTCCACATGTAAGGCAGAATACATTGCCGCTGCTAGCTGCTGCTGCTAGATTATTTGGATGCTTGCTACCCTTAAGGACTATGTCCTAACCTATGGGAGGATACCGATCTTGTGTGGCAGTTCTAGTGCTATTGGTGTTGCTAAGAACCTAGTGCTCCATTCTAGAACCAAACACATAGATGTGAGGTATCACTTTCTGAAAAATAGATATGAGAAAGGCCTCATTGATGTAGTGCATGTAGCGAGTGAGAACCAGGTGGCTGACATCCTAACTAAACACCTAGAACTATAAACTTTCAACCTGTTGAGGGGAGAGTTAGGAGTTTGCTTTCCCTTTTAGTTAGGAGAGCTTTGTTAGCTTTTAGGTTTTGTTTTGTTCTTGATTTGGCTTTCTTTTGCTTCTTTATGCATCTTTGTATCATGCTCATGCATTTGCATCTTGTACACTTGTAGTATACACTTGCACTTGAGCTCTTTTGGTATGATCTGCTAGTTTTTGCTCCTGCTATGATGTACAGTCGTATGCTTGATCATGGTTGGCTACAGCTCATTTGGATCTATTGTATACTATGAGAGAGCCTAGACATTTTTATTTTCCTAAAAATCATAAACTTGATCACCACTTGACTTGGCAACCTAGCATGTGTAGGAAGTTGAATGCTTGTGCTATCCTTCCATGCTTGGTTGTTCTAGTTGCTTACCTTTGTTAGTTGATGCCTAAGCATTCATGATACCTTGCCTAATCTGAAATCTGAACTAATTGCCTAAAATTGGTATCTGTTTGGGTTGAAATGAAAAGATCCAAGTGGATTTGCTTTGTCTCACTGACTTTGTTTGAGATTGCTCACTTTTGCACTTTGGTGAGAACTTGGACCTGGCTGTGAATGACTAAAACCTTGTCTTAAGCTTCTGATGGTCTTTCTAGGCCTAGGCTTAGCATTGGTTAGTAAGAAGTGGCATGACAAGCAAATAATTCCAAGCACATGTTTAGAACTTGCTTGAAATGAAAATGTTAAATCTGAATTTGCAAGTCTCTGATTTTCTTATGGCTTGTTAGATGTGCTCAAGTTAGAATTAGCACACCATGTATGCTCTGCAAGCATTTTGCTGTTCAAGCCTATCTTGCTCGATCCTATTCATGTTGGTGATGCTTTCTTTTGAACTAAACCTGAAAATCATGCTATGCTCTTGACCTAAGTAGATAGGTTCTTTTGGCTTTGCTTCTGCTCACTACTAGTGCTCTCATTTCTTTCTTTGGCTTTTGGGCACTTGAGTGGATTTTCTTTATTTTTATTTCTTCTATTGTTCCTTGTTACACTTTTCTTTCTTTGTCTATGATTTCAGGTGGTTGGTGAGGTTGGTGAGATTGAGGGACTCAAGTGTACCGAGTCTGGTCTTTCATCCTGGCTGTGATGAGCGCTTGTCAACGCTGAAGACTTGCTGAAGGATGAGCGAGCACCTCCTAAGCGTGACCTGGAGTCCACCTAAGCGGGACCTGTTGGCGGCGCCCAAGTGCTACCGTGGCATGACAAAATCCCTACCGAGCGGACTAGCAAGTGGCTTGGGTTGTGGCCCAAGTTAGGCTCAGCCCACAAGAGAGACCTTGGGTGCGAGACGGTGTTGTGACTTGTGAGCCGTAAAATCACTCAAGACTGGAGGCCTAACAAGGGTTTACCGATTCGAGCATCAAAACGGGCCCAACTATCGTTTCCTAGTTCGATCGTCAAAACCAAGGGCTTGGTTGCCAGTATCCCAAAACTAGATTTACCCAGGAGGGATGAGCTATTGGACACGTGGAGGACATCGGGACAAGGCAGAGAAACCAAAGTTGCAAGGACTCCATTGTGGCTCTTTATCCAAATATTGCGGTCTTTTCTAGCCTCTATAGGCATTTTAGTGTAACGAGTCTGTAATATAAGGTGTCAAGTGCAAAACTGCCTTCGTGCAATAGAGGTGTAGTATAAATAAGGACATGGCAGCCTCAAGCCATCTCTCTTGGTTGGTTAGACCTATTTAGATCTAGGGTTAGAGTCCTATTTTGGTCACCAAGCAAAGAGCAACAAGATTAGTGAGGTTTGAGAGATCTTGCCTCCACTTTTAGAGGGTAGGAAGTAGGTGGCTGCTTGGGTAATTGAATCCCCATCTTGTAATCTGAATTTGAGACCCCTTTGGGCCATTAATAGATGGAATTCGTGCAGCCTTTGCGTGTGCTTGTTCTTCCCCCTTCTTGATTGGCTTTTGATTCTTGATCTTTTGGTGTGTTTGGCTTTGGTCAAGTCCAAGATCTTTCTTTTGCCAGTGTTTTGGACTAAAAGGACGTGGTTGGATTGTAGTTTTCCTTGCCCAATCTTTAGATCCACTAGCAGCCCTAAGTTTTTCGTTCTTGGCTTGTGGACTTCACTTCAGGGAAGGAAAGATCTGTGGAGAAATCTTTGGATTTTGGCCTTGATCTGTTCAGAAGAGCTTCTCCATGGATTGATCTAGGTCCTTGCAAAGTTTGGTGAAGTTTAGAGTACATTTGGTCAAGATTTGCTTGGTTTTTGGTGGATTCGCGAGCTGATTTTGTCTGCTGGGAACCATCAGACTGTCCTATGGTATGACCATCGGACCAAATTGGTGACCATCGGACCGTCCTATTGTGTGACCATCGGACGAGATCCGTGCTCAGCAGTAGTATCGAGGCTCGACCACCTTTGCTGTCTAACTTGTCCTATGGTATGACCATCGGACCGTCCTATGGTGTGACCATTGGACCAGTTGAGAGAACATCAAACCGTCCTATGGTGTGACCATCGACCATCCTATGGTTGGCTGGTTTCATTTTTTGGCTCATTTTGCATCGTTTTCGATCGGCGTTTGAGTGCTTTCAGTATGCTTCCATGTAGCTTTCCTCGGTGTGTCCTAGGGTTGGTAGCTTGCCTTTGCTATGCAACCTTGCACGTTCGAGAAGAGAGGTTTTTGGGGTTGTAGGTTTTTAGGTGTCGGCCTATTCACCCCCATCTAGGTCGCTCTTTCGGTCTTCATACTCACTCATTCGTGAATGGCCACAAGGCTTCACTCATCACGGCTGATGTCTGTCTTCCAATCGCTTGATCATGCACTCGTTCGATGGTGCGCGGCCATGAGCTCATGCTTAGTACGAACATTGTTCATCACACATTTAATAGGACACGTGTATTTGTGCCCTGGCCTCGAGCTCTAGCTCGCCTCGGCTGTAGCTATCACTTCCAATTCTTCTCTAGCTTACACATCACAACATGACCCCAAGCGACCAATGATTTCCATGCATGGCTTCCTATCCAGTGGAGCTAACATGAGTGGTTTCGACTGCTAGTTCTTTGTTACTAATTGGGTTCATATACGGAACTCTATCTAGCCCAATTTGAGTAAATAAAGTAAGTTAACCCACTTATGCTTTAGTACTAATGAACGTTACTAGAAAAACCACACCTTGCGGTTCGCATACATCTCTCATTTAATCAATGGTTAATATCTTGTGATATCTCATGGAAGGGTGATGTGAGACTTCTCTCACATCACATGCGGCTAGTATACCATTCGACACAATCATCATATCATTTCACTCACATAGTTCTAGCTTAATCATTGACACCTCATAGCCTCCAAGGACTTGGCCTCTATCACTTTATCCTACTTGCAACACTTATCAACTAATCCTCTAAGCCCATTTCCACCAATTGACCATTATTCGATCCCTTCCTTTCATCGTCCTAATCTCTGTTTTGCTATGTGTTGTTTTCTTAGTTCTTATGTTGTGTTTCTTTCTTTTTTTTTGTTGATTGTGCCAAGTGGTGTGGATACCATTAGAGACCTATGACATGCACTGGAGGGTATGAGTTCAAGAAGACATGGGTGACTACGTTGGAGCTCGAGAGCGATCAGCTCTACTCTAGGTCAACATTCAGACACTCCTCCGCCTCTATACCTTTAGACATGCATAAATGCTTCTGCTACTTTCATATTTATGCTTGCCATGACAACCTAAAATAGGGAGCCTACTTCCATTTAGCTATATTACCTTGCTTGCTATACTACCTGTTGGCGCCGAGATCTAGCTGACCCAGGTTAATGGGCCTAAATCAGTTTGGGCTAGGTGTTGGGCTATCCAAGGGAGAGATAGCATGTATTTTTCCTTTTGGACTAAATGCCCGTGTATTTTAGGAAAGATATTTATTCGGTAGGGAGTCCGATCGAGACTCCAGTTTAGTTAAGATCAAGAGATAACTTAGGAAAGGGTGGACTTGCTATCCATGTCTGCGGACTATAAATATGTACTCGTACTTACGAAATAAACAGAGACTACTCACGTTCGTCAACAGCGGTTGTCTCCACCTTCTCTCGGCGCATCGCCACCCCTAAACAGTTAGGGTTTCAAGGTATATCACCATGCTGCTTTATTGACTTCTTTCATAGATGTTGGTAGGGCATTACGGCGTTCTGCCTATGGTAGATCTTGTACTAAGCGTTGTTATTGGCAAGATCTGCTAGTTATCACGTGCATTGACTCCATCTATTTATTTTCTATGCGTCATGAATTAGATCGGATCGTGCACATTTTATCATCATGCTATCCTTCAATGTTATCACATTTCGCAATATGTGCGGCATCAAGCCACCGCCATACGTTGTTAGATTTGCATGATGCAAGAAGCTTATTTAGGTTGATGCTGTTTCGTCTGCTTGAATCTCGTGCATTACCGCATCTCGATCGTTTTCTAGCTAGCTATAATACTTTGTTCGTTTATTACCCTAGTTTCTAGATCCGATCTGGGTAAGCAAATCACCTTATCTCCATATATCTTAATGCATCGCCTGAGCAACGTCGGATCGGCTCATGGAATACCAATGGAGGTTTGCCGATATCAAGACCCGACGCGGGAGAGCCGATCCGAGCGATCCAGCTAGTATTTAACGTTTACCTTGTTTTGTTTGTTTATGCAGAGAGGACAGGAGTCGTCCACTGTCACCACCACCCTCCTGGCTATAAGGTCAAGCCAGGTGGCACGCCTAACCACCACCGTGACCGGCAGTCAGCCAACCGTTTGGTCGACCGGGAGCTGCAGCAAAGGAGGAGCGACCCTTACATCCACATACACCTCTCGGCTCGTATTGTGTTGACCCGTTGGTGCACCGCCCACTGGTTTCCCATGGCAACACATTTTTGGCACGCCCGGTGGGACACGATCGTCATGGCTGGAAGCAAACGAGTCGAAAATGATGACGGAGTCACACCCTTCAAGAGGGTAGAAGACCTGCCCGAGAATCACTAGAAGCATTACGCCTCGATCATAGAGGATCTCAAGAAGAAGGTGCTCGCCATGTATGGGCGCACTCGTCACGACTCCATCAAGATCCAAGGGGTCCCCGAGTCACTCCTAGATAAGGTGGATCTCATGAGTCCATCACAACAGCGCACTGAATAACTCCACGAAGAGATTCAAAGGATCACGGCGCACACTCTCATACGGCAGTCGGAGGCGACCATAAACCGCATGGACAACATTGTGGTCAAGACTGTTAGAGCTGCCTTGGCCAGTGAACCACTTCACATCATCCGGCCCCGAGCTGAACGGCCACGTCGGAGAAGCCATGTTCTACTCCAGGCTGCTCACCCCCATCCATATCGAAGTTCAAGGGGACAACATCGCCGAATTCATCATGCACCCTCCACGCGACGGCATGCCCCTGGAGCCGTGTACCTACTTCACGAATTTAGAAACAGGTGCTACTCTCTCCACTTGTCAGAGAGATCCTTGGCGGAGCTAGCCTTCAAAGGGATGAACAAGGCTATCAAAGCGGTGTACGAGCCGACTGATTTCGAGTATGTCGGCCACTTGGTGTCAAGAGTCTCAGTTTATGAATGTAGTCATCCTGAGATTCTTCAAGAGAAGCACAAGAGGAACATCAGCTACATTCAAGACGATGATGAGGACACACTGGATGACGCAGATACATACCTCGTCCAATGGTTAAGGAAGAGCCAGCCACTGAAGTGTCAGTGGGTAAATCAGCCCGAACCCACACCTGGCTTCGACTTCGATGTGTCCAAGACTGAACAGATCTTCGACCTTCTGCTCAAAGAAAAGCATTTGGTACCGCTGGCCGGGCATCAAACCCCCTCGGCCGAAGAAGTGCGTGGCCGCAAGTACTGCAGGTGGCACAATAGGTTCGATGGGCATACCACCAATGACTGCCGAATTTTGAGGACCGAAATCCAGAGGGACATCGAGCAGGGAAGGCTGGTTTTTGCTCATCCTCCGATGAAGATCGACACCAAGCCTTTTTCAGTTAACTCAGTATATGCAGTCCTACCACCCTGGGGACGGGAGGGTTCGCCGATCGGCTCAACTGAATCAGCTTTCAGCACTCGAGTGCAAGAAGTAATCGCCGCTGGGAGAGTCCTTCACTGTACCTTGGGAAAGCATAGCCCTGGGCTGTCCGTTTCAATCAACATGGTCCGGTTTTCCGCGGAGTTAAAGGGTAAAGGACAAGACTGACCCGCGCGATGACCTGCCTCTTGAGTTTAGGGCTGAAGAGCATACTTTGGCCAGAACAATTGAGAGGAATCGTCGGTTCCGCCCGAACTCGGGGGCGCTGATGGGATTGTATTCGCGCCATAACTAGCGTAATGATGAACGCCATCGTGAGGAAGAACCATACTACCGTGAGCAGCACCGACGGCGTGAAGAGCATCGTCGGCAATATCCATGCTCACCCAGGCGTGACGCACGACGATTGGAGAGTCCGCGGGAACGCGAAGAGTGCTTCGACCTCGCCAACCACAGGGAACATTGGAGCTGCCCATACTTCTACTACTGCTGGAGCCAAGGCATGAGCAGGCTCCTGACCCCTGAAGAGTGACCCGAGTGTTCTACACACAAGACCCGGTACGGCAGGCCGTCGGTGTTTGAGCGCTTAGAGCGCGCGCCCTCCCCGCCACGCCGTCGCCTCCCTTCGCCATGATGTGGACGTGGCCCCTCTCCACCGCCACGATGGCCAGAGTACCCATCAAAGAGGTGGCAGGCACCCTCACCTCCGGGGTGGGCGTCATCTCCTTCGCAGCAGCACGATCTGCCGGTCCAAGAGGCTAATGATGGTCGATGTCATGAGGAGTGCCACCTGCCAAGGTGGTGTCCAGAGGGTTTGTCTAAGTCCCAAAAGCATAGAGTTCAACGCCTGCGTTATTTGGAACAAGCCGAAGAGGAGTACCTTCGGTAGCTGAAAAAAGTTGGGGGCATCTTTGACATTCCAAGCCTGCGTTCAGAGCATAAATTCGTATGGAAGCGCAAAGTGCAGTCTGAGGTGGCTGAAGCAGAAGCCAATCCAGCCGTGGCTGACTCATCGAAGATGAAGGAAAAAGATGAGACTTTGGATGTGGACAGCGATAGTCAATCAGGCCACCAGGACGACTTTGAGGAGGAAGTCAACGCAGTCCTCAAGAAGGCCGCGGCGGACATCAACATGGTCTTCTACTTGCCAGACGATTTTTGACCCCCCAGGGAGGAACAAATGGCCGAATCCATGGTGCAGCTCAGCCTCGGCCCCGCAGCTGCTATTTTTGAGAAGCCGATCGACAAAAAATATTGGCACCTTAAGCCGTTACACATAAAGGGGTTCGTCAATGGCAAGCCTGTCAGTAGAATGCTCGTCGATAAAGGTGTGACCGTTAACATTATGCCATATTCCTTGTGTCGCAAGCTTGGTAGGTCCACGGAGGATCTTGTTGATACCAACGTGACATTGAAGGTCAAAGGGGTCCTCAATGCCAAGTTGACAGTTGGTAGCCAGACCATGAACACTTCGTTTTTCGTCGTCGACGATCACTGCCCTTTTTCTGTCCTGCTTGGCCAGGATTGGATCCATGCCAACTGCTGTGTCCTGTCTTCCATCCATCAATGCCTGATTCAATGGAATGGCGACGAGATTGAAGTAGTCCCTGCTGACGAATCTTGTGACGTCGCTATGTCTGAAGCACAGTTTTGGATGGAAGGAACAGAGTGCCTCTCGGGACTGCAAGATTCGGACTGGAACTTTGTTGACCTAGCAAAAAATGGGATCATGCTGGTTCATGCAACCGGCAGCCGACATTAGATAATGAAATAGCTAGTGTATCCGCTGATCTCTCTGATCGGCTCACTAGTAGGTATATGCTATCTATAGGTTCATCACCTGTAGTGGCCGATTCGCGTGATCGGCCCCAAAAAATTTGTAATCATATTTTGTGTAAGGCTGAGTCATGTGGTCGGCCCCAACGCATTAATGTGATACATGTTTTTTCTGATAAGAATGTTCTCTCTTGTGGTAATCAATTAAGCCTTGATGGAGGAGAATCAGAAGTTGCATGCTCTCATCCCTCCCCAGCGTCCTCAGGTTCCACTCAGGAATTCGTGGAAGAGGGCAAGCTTGGTTTTGGCTTCATGCCATCCGATGAGCTTGAACAAGTTGACATTGGCTCAGGGGATCGACCAAGGCCGACGTGGATCAGTAAAAAGCTCGGCCCGGAGTTCAAGGCCAAGTTGATTGAGCTACACAGGGAGTTCCCAGATTGTTTCGCCTGGGAGTACCACGAGATGCTAGGTCTTGATCGATCTATTGCTGAACATCGGTTGCCAATCAAGCCCGATTTTCGGCCATTTGCTCAGCATCCTAGGAAAATCGACGCGAAAATCATTGATACAGTCAAAGAAGATATAGAGAAGATGATTCGCGTCAAATTTATCCGTCCTTGCTGATATGCTACATGGATATCGAGCATTGTTCCTGTTTGGAAGAAAAACGGAAAGCTCAGGATATGCATCGACTTCAGGGATCTAAACAGAGCTACCCCAAAGGATGAATACCCAATGCCCGTTGCAGAGTCGCTCATTGATGCCGCGGCTAGTCACAAGATGATGAGCTTTCTTGATGGCAATGTTGAGTATAATCAAATCTTTATGGCCGAAGAAGATGTTTATAAAACAGCTTTTCGGTGCCCACAAAGTTTGTTTGAGTTTGTGGTCATGACCTTCGGTCTACGTAACACGGGAGCAACATATCAACGGGCCATGAATTACATCTTCGATGATCTCATCGGCCGGCTCGTGGAAGTGTACATTGATGATGTGGAAGTCAAGTCAGTATTGCAGGAAGAAACACTTACCCGATCTGTGCCAAGTCCTCGAGCGTACTCAAAAACATGGCATGAGGATGAATCCCAACAAGTGCACATTTGGCAGTCACCGCCGGACAATTCCTTGGGTTCATGATCCATGAACGGGGTATAGAGATCGGCTCAAAGTGTAAAGATGCCATCAAGACGATGACACCACCAATGACCAAAAAGGAGCTTCAACGGCTGATCGGCAAAATCAACTACATCACGAGGTTCATCCCCAACCTTTCAGCAAAACTTGAGGCGTTCATGCCTTTGGTCAAGACACAGCAAAGCAGCGAGTTCGTGTGGGGCCCTGATCAGCAGCTGGCATTTGATAACCTGAAAAGATACCTGATGGCACCACCGATGATGGCCCCACCTCGACTCGACCTCCTATTCATTGTCTACCTTTCGGTCGATGAAGTTTCCATCGGCTCTGTGCTGATTCAAGAAGTAGAAGGCAAGGAATGCGTCGTCTACTATCTCAGCCGACGGTTACTCGACGCGGAGACCAGGTATTCGGAAACGGAACGCTTGTGTTATGTTTATATTTTACATGCACCAAACTGCGGCATTACCTGCTCAATGCCGAAGTGCTGGTCATCTGCAAAGCTGATGTCATCAAGCATATTGTATCAACCCCGATCTTCAAAGGGAGGCTCGGCAAATGGATGTTCGCTTTGTCAAAATTTGACGTCAAGTTCCGACCGGTGAAAGCTGCAAAGGGCCAGGCATTAGCCAATCTCATTACAGAGCGATCGGCTCCGCAATCCTGCTTCATCGGCATATCATCGTGGGCATCGTTCTTCGATGGATCTGCAGTGCGATGCTGGTTGCGGCATTGGGCTCTTCAGCATATCCCCTCGGGGGGCACAATATGAGTTTGCCTTTTGCCTCAGAGAGCGTCGTACTAACAACCAGATGGAGTATGAAGCTTTGTGCAAGGGTCTTGAACTATTGCCAGGACACAGGCGCCAAAGCAGTCAAAGTTTTCGGTGATTCAAAAGTCGCCATTAACCAGTCAACGGAGGACTTCAATTGTGCAAGTGATTTGGTGTACCCATACCTCCTCCGTTGTCAAGAGTTGATGGCAAATTTCCATTATGTCTAGCTTAAATGGATACCAAGGGACGACAACGCCGAGGCTAACAAACTCGCGCAAATAGCATCTGGCTATGCAGAACAAGTTGACGATGTCTGTATCGACACAATGCAACTCACACCAGCCGATTGGAGAGCCGATCTCCTCAATTATTTGAGGGATCCAGCTCGGGGGGCAGATAAGAAGATAAGACAGTGAGCTCTGAAGAACTTTATTTCAGAACCATTGAAGGCTTGTTGCTAAAATGTCTAGGCCCGACAGAAGCACTCGAAATCATGCACGACGTACATGAAGGGACTTGCGGTACTCATCAATCGGCTCACAAGATGAAGTGGTTGATCAGAAGGTCTGGCTATTATTGGCTGACTATGTTGGAGGATTGTTTCAAATATTATAAAGGCTACCAGGAGTGTTGGAAATTTGGAGCCGTACAGATAGCTCCGGCTGGACCATTAAATACTATTATCAAGCCATGGCTTTTCAGAGGCTGGGGCATGGACATGATTGGACAAATCAACCCTCCAACCAGCAAAGGCCACAAGTGGATTTTAGCCACGACCGATTACTTTACCAAGTGGGTGGAGGCTATACCAATGAAAAATGTCACGGCCAAGGATGTGATAAAATTTGTCAAAGAACACATCGTTCATCGGTTTGGGATACCGCAGACCATCACCATAGATCAGGGGTCCGTCTTTTTGGCAGAAGAGTTCAAAAAATTTGCCAAAGAAATGGGCATCACCTTGATACAATCTACACCATATTATGCTCAGGCTAATGGTCAAGCTGAGGCATCAAATAAAAGTCTCATCAAATTGATCATCAAAAAATTGAAGAATATCCCAAGCAGTGGCATGATCGGCTGGCCGAAGCATTATGGGCGTATCGGATGTCATGTCATGGGGCTACCAAATGTGCTCCCTATCAATTGGTCTACGGCCAGGAGGCCATTATGCCTTGGGAGAACAGCATCGGCTCATGACGGGTTCAGTTCCAAAATGTCCTAACAGCCGATGAATATTCAATGCTCATGAATATCAACACCGATGATCTGATAGAACTTCGGCTATAGGCTCTTGAAACAATTAGAGACAACAAGGCCAATGTAGCAAGAGCTCATAACAGAAAGGTGAAGCCGAAGAACTTTCAAGTTGGAGATCTCGTGTGGGAGCTGGTTTTGCCAGTTGGAACAAAGGACCCAACATATGGAAAATGGTCACCTAACTGGCACGGGCCGTATCGTATAGTAGAAACCGCTCCAAGAAACTCCTAGAGGATGGAAACACTGGAAGGAGTACGATTTAGCAGGAACATCAATGGCAAGTACTTAAAAAAGTACTATCCCAGCTTATGGATCGGGACATGACCTACTTCAGTATAAGGACCGATGTGAGATCATCTGGTCCTGACAAGAGCCGATGTGTAGACATCGCCTTGAGAAGAAAAATAATAGTAAAAAAAAGAGAGATTGCAAAACTATAGGCCAACGTATGGCATTGGCTTCAATTGGAGCCGATGCAAAGCATGCATCGCCTTCAGGATAAAAAAGAAAGGGCTAATAAAGATTTTTTCCATCGTCAAACATGCTCGGGGGGCATGCCAAACAAAGGCATGCCAAGTAAGACCAAGGTTCTAGTAATAAAATTCATACAGACGGTGGGACAGAAAGTTTGTGAATAAATTGGCGGACTGCAACAAGAGCCTTCAATCGAACCTCGTCGGCTGAGTTGATGATTTGACGATCTGGTTTGTCAGAGCCGACAACCAGGCTCTTCTTCAGTGAATGGATGCGCGACAGGTTTGTCTTGAGCGTTGTGGACAGTTGTTGCTTTTCGTTTGCGATCTTCTCCATGTCCGTAGTGTTGGCGATGATAGCTGCTTCGACCTCAGATAATTCTAGTTGGAGGCGCTTGATTTCTTCGTTAAGTTTGATCCTTTTCACTTTAAGCTTTTCCTTGGTTGACAGGAGCCATTCGCTGACACTCTGATCATCAAGAGCTTCCTTGAGCTGATTTACTGCTGCACATTCCCTGGCGATCTCTTCCTTCAAAGCGGGCTGTCTGGCGCGAGAAGCAATATTCGCGGAGGCCGCCAGAACGTCCTCATGGAGAAAAGCAAGATGAGCCATAGGCCGAAGCGCTCGTTTCAGGTCTGAAGGAAGAGCATCGGCGATGGATTCAAAGGCTGATTGGATCTCCTCACAGTCAACGACCAGCTGTTTGATTGGGACATCCAATCACTTCACGATGTCCTCAAGCTTGGCGACCAGGTGTGCAATAGATGACGGCGATGTAGGCGGGCTCTCAGTCATCAATGTCTCACCGAGAGTAGAAGGGTCAAAATTTAATAAATTGGCCACGTTGAAGGTCTAACAAGGGAGAAGCAGCAGGGTCAGGTAACCTTGAGGTGGGAACAGCATTATAAAAGTGTGTACTAGTCTTACCTCAGGCAATTCAGTTTCTATTTCGACCCCTGCATGGCCGGATGTGACGTCGGATGGAGCATCGCAACGTTCGAGCAAGGCTCCTCCCACATCGGCTTCGTGCTCCTCACTATGGGTATGATCATCCTACATTATATATGGAGTTCATTGAATTAATGCAGATGGCCACTAGAAAATACGGAAAGTAGGGGAAAGCTTACCGGTGAATCGAGAAGCAATGGAGCCGTGGGAGCGATTGGCTTCTTGGTGGATGCCTTTTTGAATATCGGCTGGCTGGGTCCTCTCCCTTCTCGCTACCGTTTCAAGCCAGGACCAGCAAAGATGGCCTTATCAAAAGAAGGCGTATTGGCTTGATACACCGGCACTAGAGCCATTTGTAGGTACCTAAATGGCTGACCGAACTCGGCAGTTGGATTAGGACCTTCCTGTAATTGAGCAGAGGAAGACTCGGTCAGATTCTAAAATAAAAAAGAGAGTGAAAGAATCAACGCCGAAATGGACATACCTCTTCCGGTGTGGCCTGATGCTCTAGGTCGATTGCCACGAGAGCCGATGTGACTGCATCCTGAAAAAGGTGGGATCTCCAGTACTCCAACCAAGAACTGAAGCCATCGGAGGTGTACACAAACTCCAGATTGCCGGGCACTGGTAGCTTTAAGTCAGACAAGATAGCGTAGGCTTTGGAAGCTACCAAAGAGTCGGTCAGTTCAGCTCGGCTCTAAATTTTGTCATGGTGATCAGACGGGGGGAAGTCTGATTCAAGCCGAACTGACGAGCGGCTAAAACAGGTTGGTATGATTCATACCCTAGCTTATTGATTCTATTGCTGGTGCTCATGCTGACTAGGAGGAGGCATAGAGTGACCATGGTGCTGAATATGGCCCGGGATTCTTCATCAGTCAAAAAACTATCTAGCCAGAAGAAGGATGGGTTCTCAAAGTGCTCTAATTCGGCATACGCATCATAGGAAGGTGTGGTCTGGGAGTTATAGAAACGTTTGTACCATTTGGCCATTTTTGCTGTAGTGGTGCTGGTTACAGGTAACTGATGTAGGGCATGGCCAAATGAAGTACAGCGAATGGACTTGCCAGAAGAATCTGGGAAGGATTGGGATTCCAATCGAGGGAAATCTGGAATTTCGGTGCAAAAATAGAGTTTGCACCAGAGCTAGATGAACCACCAGGGTCCTCCTATCTTTACATGCTGATTCGACAGGATGCGTTGGGTGTTCAGAGACAGGTGGCGATATAGGATTCCCAAGAAAAGTTTCCCTAGGGTGAGAGATTGGCCATTGGCCAGTGCATTGGCTAGATTCAGACAATTCTTTGTCGGAGCCAAAGAAGGACCATTGAAAAGGAAATAGTCGAGCCAAAGGTTCAAAAAGGCGATGTGCTCTTTCGCTGAAACAGGGCCGGTTTGTTTGTTGTGCTGGCTGATGTATTGGCTCCAGTTTCGGGTATTATTTTCTTATGAGGGCATTCGGTTAAGGAGAATGGAGAAGGGCAAGAAGAATGTACATCAAGGCCCAGAATCATGACGACATCCATCAGTGTTGGGGTCATAGGGCCGGAGCCTAACAAGAAATAGTTCAGGCTATCAGACCAGAAGTAGCCAATGGATCTAAGCAAGTTGTCATCTTTCTCCATGGGAGAAAGGGACAGAGTTAAGGCATCGGCTATGCGAGTGACTTGCCAGGTAGAACCATGCGCCCATTCGACACGTTTATACCAGTCTACCCAACCCTCCATTGGGAATGGCCAGGCTCGTAGTTGGTCTGACCACAGATCTAGGTCTGGGGTGGTATGAACAAACGGCAAGTGTTTGGTCTCAGTTCTAGTGAGTTCATACGAGGGCTCATAGGATTTGGGTCCAAGTCTAAAAGTTGTGGGATTGGCTGATGAGGAGAGTAAAATTTCATC
This sequence comes from Paspalum vaginatum, assembly GCA_030272315.1. NCBI lineage: Eukaryota > Viridiplantae > Streptophyta > Magnoliopsida > Poales > Poaceae > Paspalum > Paspalum vaginatum. The sequence goes on along the minus strand of CM059015.1, from coordinate 25,491,578 downwards.
GTCCTGATCATAAAAAGAGCTAAAAAGACTCAGAGGAAGAAAGATTGCTACGGAATTTGGTAAAGCAGTAATCCAAGGGGATAGAAATTCTTACCTTCAAGTCGAAAACCTACTCGCAGAGAGTCTTCTCCTCAACCGTGCTGCTAGATGTCGCCATTTCACCAGGATGAAGGTGGATTGTAGTGGCAAGGTGTTTTTTGCGTCGAGAGGTGGAAGGCAGTTTTGGGGATTAGTTCGCGCACCTCTTATAAGGAACTGTCCGTACCCAATGGGGTGGCGCGGGATTTTGGGAATTTGGCCAAAGGGTTCGTGCCTTTGGCTGGATGGTCGGGGTGTGGGTCCACGGCTGGCTGTTAGCCGATACAGGTTCAGAATACCACCAATCGGCTGAAGACAACTCTGTAGGGCGTGAACCCATGTGAAGATCGGCTCGGCTCATCACGCTGTTGCCAGGATCCGATTTCGAGCTTGAACTAGTGCGTTGCCACTAAGCTGATGTCACTGAGTCGATCTGATTGTGCCGATACTCGCAAGTGAGGCTTCAAGTCTAGCTCAGTGCGTTGCTGCTGAAGCCAATATTAAGAAGTTTCAGAGGGATTTTGGATGGAGAAATCAATAAAGGAAAATTCATATATTCTTACTAAGGAATATATACATCAATGAGAAAATATGAAAAGAGGAGGAAGAGTCCCCAAGAGCTGATTTTGTGACTATCGGCTTGGCCTAAATTCAGATCCTTCTTAAGAGCCGATGCAACGGCTAAGAAAATAAAAATTAACTGACTAAAACCAAAGGCGTGGCTCGTCGCCGGCGCTCTTGCCGTCTTCGTCGCCGGGGGACTCAAGGCCCGAAGGACCTTCACCTCCCCGGACAAAGAAGTCCTCATCTTCGTCCGGCTCCTCTGGTGCGGCGTCGCTTGCGCCTTCCTCCTCGAACACTTTCGGCCTCCTCCATCCCCGCCATCCCAGGAGAAGAGGTCGTTGTCGCTTGAAGAGAAGAGAGGGCCATGGATGAGGGCATCAAGGTCCTCGCTGCTCGTCATCTCTGAGTCGCTATACTCAGAGGACCTAGAGCTCCATGACCTTGCATCATGGTAGTATTCTGGGAGCTCGAGAGGGTTGATCGGCGGCGGCGGCTCCATCTGGTCGTCATGCATGTAGAGTGCCGGTGGAGGAGTGCTTGTCCCACTGTTGTGGTCGGCACCGGGGTTGGCGTCGGAGTCGTCGCTGGAGATGATGATGATCTCTGGCACAATAGGGACGGCGGCCAGTGGAGGCGGTGGTGCTAATGCCGGCGCGGCATAACCCAAGGGCACCGGTGGCATGTCCTCTAAGGGGGAGAGGACCCGCTTTGCCGAGGAAGGAGACCTCAAAGGGGAGAAAGGCTGATCTGGGGTGTTGCTGCCTGTGGAAGACATGGCGAAGATCAGGAGGTATCGACTTTCTTTGGCGCAAGGAAGAAGAAGGGGCGGTTGCCGATGTGAAGAAAACGGGGGACCCCTGTACTTGTTAAGTACTAGATCAGGGGAAGATGAAGAGGCGTGACACAGTTACCAAGACACCAAATGGCCATCATTACGGGGAGGACCGCGTGGCGTTCCAAGTCCGATGGGATAGGGTGGTCAGCGCCCGTTTCTCGATTGGTAACGTGGCATTTCAAGATCGATGTGATAGATCGGCAGGGGATCCGTCCTTATTTGGATTTGAAATAAAATCTTTATTTGCCAAAACCAGGGGGGCATGTGTAGGCGCCAAGATCTAGCCGACCCAGGTTAATGGGCCTAAATCGGTTCGGGCTAGGTGTTGGGCTATCCAAGGGAGAGATAGCATGTATTTTTCCTTTTGGGCTAAATGAACGTGTATTTTAGGAAAGATATTTATTCGATAGGGAGTCCGATCGGGACTCCAGTTTAGTTAAGATCAAGAGATAACTTAGGAAAGGGTGGACTTGCTATCCAAGTCTGTGGACTATAAATATGTACTCGTACTTACAAAATAAACCGAGACTACTCACGTTCGTCAACAGTAGTTGTCTCCACCTTCTCTCGGCGCATCGCCACCCCTAATCAGTTAGGTTTTCGAGGTATAACGCCATGCTGCTCTATTGACTTCTTTCATATATGTTGGCAAGGCATTACGATATTCTGCCTATGGTAGATCTTGTACTAAGCGTTGTTGTTGGCAAGATCTGCTAGTTATCACGTGCATCGACTCCATCTATTTATTTTCTATGCGTCATGAATTAGATCGGATCGTGCACATTTTATCATCATGCTATCATTCAATGTTATCGCGTTTCACAATATGTGCGGCATCAAGCCACCGCCATACGTTGTTATATTTGCATGATGCAAGGAGCTTACTTAGGTTAATGATGTTTCATCTGCTTGAATCCCGTGCATTACCATCTCGATCGTCTTCTAGCTAGCTATAATACTTTGTTCGTTTATTACGCTAGTTTCTAGATCCGATCTATGTAAGCAGATCACCTTATCTCCATATATCTTAATGCATCACCTGAGCAACGTCGGATCGGCTCATGGAATACCAATGGAGGTTTGCCGATGTCAAGACCCGACGCGGGAGAGCCGATCTAAGCGATCCGGCTAGTATTTAACGTTTACCCTGTTTTGTTTGTTTATGCAGAGAGGACAGGAGTCATCCACCATCACCACCACCTTCCTGGCTGTAAGGTCAAGCTACGTGGCACGCCTAACCACCACCGTGACTGGCAGTCGGCCAACCGTTTGGTCGACTAGGAGCCGCAGCAAGGAGGAGCGACCCTTACGTCCACATACACCTCCCGGCTCGCATTGTGTTGACCCGTTGGTGCACCGCACACCGGTTTCCCGTGGCAACACTACCACCACTTAATTACTACTACTATGTAAAATGAACATGATGTGAAATTGGGAGATGTGATTGTGGGATGCGATTACTCTTGGCATGTGTGAAGTGGGTTATGGGTGGTTTCAGAGCAAGATGGTGTGGTAAGATGGGATCGGCGAGAGTCGGCAACCAACTTGTATGGGAGAGAGTAGGAGAGAGGTATTTGGAGGTGCACGATGCACCGCTGAGGGTGGCAACCGACCCTTAGAAGGCTAGCTCTTGCCAATTAAGGAACGAGTAGGGTTGATAGCACCTTGGATATTTTACATGCATACCATACACCGTATGGGCTCTGGCCAGGACGTGATGTTCCTCGAAGGGCGCCAGGACTATAGGTATAATGTGATAGTGTTAAGGGGCAATGATAGTTATGTTGTAATCTCTCATCCCTGATAGAATCGACCTGTGGGCCCCGGACAATCGAGTTCACAGTTTCGTGAGTGCGGTGGTTCTATGTTAGCACAGTTTTCTAGCTCGGAAAAGCAGGATGGTGCCCTAGAAGGGGGGATTCACTCATAGGTGTTGTGGGCCAGGGGCAGCGGATGCACTGCCCATGATCCACTTCATATGGGTTCAGATGTACAAACCTCTACAGAGCGTAATTCTATACGTATAGCCAGCGTCCACGGTCAAAGATGGACTAAGGGTGAAAACTCATCTCATCTAGCATGGGAATTCTTCTCTTCTCCCTCGAGTGATGGAATCTAGCTGCGGCCGTTGAGGCTTGGACAGGTGGGAGCTGTCCTTGCTGCAGATATAGTATAATGAGTGGATGTTATGGAAAGGTGTTTGGTGGTGAGGTGTGAATGTGTTGGTATGAGTGATGAGCAGGGGAATCGGTTGCGTGACTGAATTCCCGAATGGAACAATGATATAATAAAATGATCCTTTCTATGCACTACATTCTATATTCGCTCGCATAGGAAACCAAGAGCCTTCCATTTGAGCTAGCTCTTTACTTTATATGCTGCTACTTAGGGAGTGTCTCAGGGTGGAGTGGATTCAGAAAGAGCTAATTTCCCTTCCTACTGAATTGCTAGCTGGGCAACTTAATGCCCTTTGCCTGAAGGTACACACTGTGTTGCTTATTTGACGACATCTCCTCTTTGACCACCTACTCTTAGGCTAATGCCCCCCCTTTTTTGACACGAACTTCTTCTTTCCAAAACTTTGTCGAAGAGGCCACTCTTGGAGAGCACGACAAAAACTGCCCAAATTGACGATCTTCGAACTCGCATCGACGAGATTGCGGCCACACATGAAGCAAATGAGAAGGCAGAAAAGGAGTCCCATACCAAGATTGTTCAGGGGCTCACCGACGAAGTTGTTTTTTAGTGGACAAATGCTAAGAATCTTAAGGAGAAGAACTTAGAATTAACAGTAGAGCTAGAGAGTCGGCTTTCGGACCTTTCGAAAGTTAATAACCTTTTAGAGCAGGAGAAAACAGCTCGGCAGACCTCTGAAGGCATGGTTGAGGTTTTAAGGAAAAGTGCTGAATTACATGCACAAGAGCTGGTAGAGCTTTGGAATAACCTTTTCCAAGGACGATGAACTTGCACGACTTCGTGCCGAGCTTAGAGATCTCAATGAGGAAAACGGAGCAAGAAAGGGCTATGTTTGACAACATTTCGTCCCATGCCGCCTCTGTTAAGTCAGTTGTTTCCCATACTGGTGCTCACCCACGAACACAAAGGTACAAAGAGGGCGACTCTCTCGGGGCTTTGAGATGGATTGAGAATGAAGTATCCGTGATACTAGAGTTAATAACCTCGTATGGGGGATATTGCGTTATGGCTGGTGCTAAAGCCATTTCATCGTCTCTTGAATCAAAAGGCTGCACCCACGTCGAGAGAGCCGCCGCACCGAGCTTCGGCCTTTGCTCTATGGACGACGTTTTCAAATGCACCCAAGCATGTGAGAACACTGGACGTCGAGTATATAGCCTATTGTGGAAGCACGGTCTTGAGGCCAAGGTCCTAGAATAGATCTGCAAGCGCCGAAGAGAGGTTTACACTTCGTTACGCTTAATTTTGTTCTTCTATGAGTTTACATTGCCTACAGATTTTTTGATTTCCTTTTTTAGGCCGAAGAAGCAGCTGCCAAACGCGCTGAGAAGCGGCGTCCCACTCCAATGCTGCAGCCCGATGCCGAAATTAAAGCTGTCCCTGATGCTTTGGGGCATCCGAAGTCTACCCATACGGAGCATCCCCCTGCAGCAGGGCCTTCCACGGACGATCCTCCTATGACTCCGCCCAACACTTTGGAGGTCCAACCTTCGAACTAGCTTCGTAGGCATACCTCACAAAGTGCGCTTATTTCTTTTGTTTTGTTGTACAACAGGTTGTAACCGCAGATTCTACTCTCGGCTACGATGGAACTCTCTCTATGTTTGTATGCCAGAGCCCTTCAAAATTTGCCCTGATCATTCTCAGCCGGTTTCACGCTGACTGTATTTTAGATGCTATTGCGGACAATATTTTTGACGAAATTGCAACTGATGTAATGATGTCGAATGACTAAAGAAACAATCTCTTTTCCCAGACGCCATTTTGTTTTTGTGTTTGTTTGCTCAAAATGTTTTTTGCGTGAAACTCGTCATTCGGACGTAGTGATTTTGTCATATCATTTACATAACACACCGAAGACATGCGTCACAAATTTATTTATGGATTGAAGGAAGCTTTGAACATATTGGCTTAGACAAGCCATATGGATCATTACAACAATAACATGACCTTATATTCTAGCCCCACCGCTAGCTTTGTGACACCGAAATGTTATCCACCTGGCGCGCATTCACGGCTTGCAAACTCCACGTGCAGCGGCTAGGGTGTCACGCACTGACACGTCACTGCCAGTACATCTAGATGGGGTCGCCGCCAAAACCTCTGCCACCGAGCTTCAGAACAAACCGACATCGATCGCTCAAAGGAGTGGCGAAGCGACCTACTCAGGACACGAAGCGCCCCATTAGGCGTCTCACACCCTGATCCCATGCCAGGAATATCCTGATGAAGATGGAAACTTAAGAGAATCTCACGACCTGAGCTTCTTCGAGTTGAATCCCAAAAACAGCGATGCGTAAAAATGCTTTGGCTTTGGAGCGCTTCATCTTCTATCTCTCTAACTACTGGCCGGCCCTAAGTGCAGTGCCTGTGTTTTGTCTATTTGGTGTTCAACTTATGCTGCTAGTTTCACAGGGCATGTCCGGCCTGCTATTTATAGCCTCTACGCTGAGAGAGAACCATGAGAATCCAAAGCATGTGAACAGTACCATCGCTGTTGCTTCTGACCCATACATAGTTCCTTCAGGGTATCCGATGGTTCATAGTTGTTGGCTATATATTAAGCAATTCGACGCTTTTACTTGTGACAAAATTCTGAAAAAGCCCCCTTTGGCCCAGGGAATCCGATGCTCATCATTATATATATATATATATATATATATATATATATATTGGGACCACTTCTGTGGTTCGAAGTTTTTACTCAGTCAATTAAAGTCTGAAACAACCCGCTGCATGTTCAGGGAATCCAATGCATATTTTTATATTAATTCTTTCAAATCCACTGGAACCTTGGTCGACTTCTGTGGTATGTGCTCCGCTACTTTTTTGCAAGACTGGAGTCACTTTAATCAGAGCGCGCCTTTTTGCACGACTTCAAATATACCTGCACTCTCTTTGGCGCGCGTGATTTACATTCTTTGTCAACCACAGTTTCGGCGATATCGTTCGTGGTTAGCTAAAGGCTTAGCATGAAGTTTCGCCTTGGTAACACATCGTATTATGGGGAAATTCACTTCTTATTGATTCGAAGCTCGGTTACATGCTACTGCCCCGTTAAAAAACCTTACACCCCATATCGTTTGTGGGATTTCCCCTGTAAGGAAAAAGGATGCAGTGCTTTTTGTTGTTTTAGATACAAGAAGGTAAACAGAAAAAAGAAACTATTTCTACACGTAATAGCGCCGAAGGTCATTTATATTCCATGACCTTGGAACTTCGTTGCCAATCATATCTTGGAGCCTGAAAGAGCCTGGCCTATTGGACTTTTTCACTAGAAAAGGGCCGTCCCACTTGCTGTGCAGTTTTCTTGTTGAATCAGCATTGGTGACTCTTTGAAGCACGAAGTTGCCTGGCACAATACTCTTAAGCTTGACCTTCCTGTCTCTCCACTTTTTGGTTTCTTCTTGATATCTTCGAATATTATCGACTGATTGCAACCTGATTGACTCCAAAGAGTCATTTGTAACAAGCTGTTCTTTTTGGTCAGTCTTCGGCTTTTGCCACCCTTAAGGACTTGTGCTTGATTTCTTTAGGGCAACATTGCTTCTTCCCCATATAATAGCTTGAAAGGAGTGAATCCTGTTGCTCTGGAGACCGTTGCGTTGTGGCTCCAAACTACACTTATCAACTCTTCAATCAATTTTCCCTTCGGGGGTCCCACTAGCTTCTTCGCTATACCAGATAATATAATGCCGTTTGCTCTTTCAACACCACTGTTGGACTAGGGATGCCTAACCGAAGCAAAATTGAGGCCGGTACCGACCTGATAACAAAACTTTCTGAAAGATTCTGCCTCGAACTGTGTTCCATTGTCTACTGTTAGTACCCTTGGTACTTCGAAGCGAGAAACTATATTTTGCCAAAAGAATCTTTGGACCGTTGCCGAAGTTGTGAGAGCCTTTGCTTCGATCCACTTGGTGAAATATTCCACAGCCACAACAACATACTTTAAATTTCCTTGCACAACTGGCATCGGGCTGACTAAATCCATGCCCCATCTTTGTAGGGGCCATGTTGGCTCAATCAACTGTGTGTACGACGCAGGTTGATTCTGATGCGTCGACATTTTCTGGCAGTTGTCACATGTCCGAACTAAATCTTCGGCATCGGCTGGTGCCTTTGGCCAGTAAAATCCCATCCTGTACACCTCTCCTAAGAGCTTTCTTGATCCGACATGAGATCCACATATTCCAGAATGTATTTCCCTCATGAGTTCCTCGCCTTCTTCCTTTGCAACACACCTAAGAAGTGGCGCACATACTCCCTCTTTGTATAGCTCACCGTTTATTAACCTGTACAGCTCTCTGACTCATTCTAGCGAGCCAAGCTTCGTCACCATTCTGGTTTGTATTATTCAAATAAGAAATGATTTCTGATCTCCTAGTCTTCACTTGCTACCGGCGATATGCACAATACTGCTCTCTCTTGCAATTCAACTGACGGTGCCTTAAGAACTTCAAAGAACACATCAGGTGGCAGTGGGGTCCCTTGCGAAGCTGCTCTGGCCAATGCATTGGCTTCATCATTTTCTCTTCTGCTTATCTCTTTTACTGTGAACCCTTCAAAATAAATTTCCATTCTTTTGATCGCCTGTAAATATTTTTGTAGCCTTTCCTCTTTTGCCTTTGAAGCCTTTACTATGTGCTCCGAGATGACTTGAGAGTCTGACATCAAGACAACCCTTTGTACACCTATGGATTTTAGCTTCCTTAACCCTAGCATCACTACTTCATACTCTGCCACATTGTTTGTGCTTGAGAACTCAAGTCGCACAGCAAACGAGGACTTTATTCCCGAAGGCGAGCACAATATGGCAGCTGCACCAGCCCCTGTCACCATGTACGATCCATCACAATACACCCTCCAAATTTCCTCTTCTGATGGAAGGTCGATCTCTTTGTCCATCGGAGTCCATTCAGCCACAAAGTCAGCCAACGCTTGGGACTGAATTGTACTTCTATGCACGAAATCAATAACATACTCGTTCAATTCTGCTGCCCACTTCCCAACTCTGCCACTGGCTTCCCTATTTCAGAGCACATCTTTGAGGGGCATGGACGAAGGCACGACGATGTTGTGTGCTTGGAAGTAGTGCCGAAGCTTTCTTGATGCCATGAAGACAGCATATATCACCTTCTCAATCTCAGAGTAATTCATCTTTGTTGGAGTTAAAGCTTTGGAGACATAGTACACCGGCCCCTGCCTTTTCTGTCCATTGACCTCTGTCTCCTATACCAGCGTAGCACTCACTACCCCCAGGGCTGCCGCAACATACAACAGTAATGAGACACCTTGTTCAGGTGAAGATAGAGTGGTAAGGTGTACCAAGTACTGCTTAAGCTCTTTGAACGCCTTCTGTTGCTTCTCCCCCCAAGTGAACGGATTGGTTCCCAGCAACACCTCGAAGAACGGGAGGCTCTGTTCTGCCGATCTCGAGATGAACCTATTTAGAGAAGCCAATCCGCCTGTCAATTTTTGGACCGACTTTCTAGACTTCAGAGGCTCCATCCGAAGTATAGCTTCAATTTTTGTTGGGTTTGCCTCAATGCCTTTTGCTGATACCAGACAGCCAAGAAATTTTCCCTTGGATATACCAAAGATACTTTTCTCCTGGGTTCAACTTCAACCCTGCTTTTCTGAAATTGACAAATGTCTCCTTCAAATCAGCAATGTGCTCATCTCTTTTGACACTTCGGACAATGATGTCATCAACATACGTTAGCACATTCCTTCCCAACTGATCCCCAATAACTTTTGCAGTCATTCTGCTGAAGCTCCCTCCAGCGTTCTTGAGACCTTCGGGCATCCTCACAAAGCAATATGTTCCAGACGGTGTCACAAAGCTTGTTTTGGGCTCATCTTCTTTTCTGAGCCAAATCTAATGGTAGCCCGAATATCCATCTAGAAGGCTCATCATTTCAGAATTTGCCGCTGCATCAACCAGGCTATCAATGCGAGGCAATGGGAATTCATCCTTCTGGCATGCCTTGTTGAGATCTGTGAAGTCAATGCACATTCGCCACTTGCCACTTGGCTTCTTCACCATGACTACATTCGCTAACCATTCTGGGTACTCGATTGTTCTCATGACACCGGCCTCAAGCAATCTATTTACTTCGGAATTTGGTCCTTCGGCCTTGTCTTCTGACATTTTCCTTAGCTTTTGCTTTCTAGGCTTTACCGAGGGGTCAACATTCAAAGAATGCTCGATGATGCTATGATCAATACCACATAAATCCCTGGCTGACCAAGTAAACACGTCCTTGTTGGACCCGAGAAATGACTTCAATTCTGCTTCTTCTTCTTCTGTTAGCTGAGAGCCCACTTGGACCATCTGATCCGGCCTGTGATTATCAAGGGCAATCTGCTTCAGCTGCTCCGCAGCCCCTGCCTTCTCTTTTACCACCACTTTTTCCTGAACTTCGATCCTATCTTCATCTATGTTGTGAACCTTTCTATCACCTGGACACCAATTTCCTTTTGCCCTTCGGGGGTCTTCCTGACTACCATACACGGTTATTACCCCTTTGTAGGCTGGTATCTTCATTGCCTAAATATGCTGAATGTACAACAGCTTCGAATGCGTTGAGTGTTCCTCTGCCCAATATTGCATTATATGGATAATTCACATCAACAACATCGAAGGTGATGAACTATGTTCTCGGGTTGCTGATTTCTCCGAACGACACTTGCAAGGATATTTTTCCCAGTGCCTCAACCTTTCTCTCTCTGAAGCCACACAATGGGTTTGTTGCAGGCTCTAGCACCAAGCCACCCAAACTCATCTATCTAAATGCTCTTGCCATCAGAATATCCACTGAGCTGCCATTATCCACCAGAACATCATGTATAACATAGCCCCCAATGTTATAGTTTATGACCATTGCATCATTATGTGGGTAATCCCTGAGCCGAAGGTCGCTTTGATCAAAGGTGATTGGCACATGTCACCACTTCGTCCTTATGTGTGGACCTTGGACCCCAATGTGATGGACCCTTCTCTGATACTCCCTTCTCTGTTTTTTGGTTTGAGGTTCACAACTTGAACCTCCCATTATGGGGAATATGTGCTTCGAAGCAGCACTATTGTGTTCACTATTTGGACTTCGGAAGTGTCATCCTCCTTTCCTCTTTCTCAAAATGTCTGCTGTTGCACGGGCATGACTGAGTAGCCCTGCGGAGAAGCTTGTGACTAATACTGGCCCCCCGATGACCATTGCTGTTACGGTGGCGGGCCTAGCGGTGGAGGCAAGGCTTGCTGCTGGGGGTATGTTAGTGTAGGAAAATGACTCGGTGGTGGCGCCGGCATGGCCGGTGGATGATTGTATGACGAAGTGGCAGACGAGCCCAAAGGCGGTGCAGGGCGGGCTTGCCTCTGAGTATAAGCTAATGCATTGATATTTGGTATTGCATTGTTGACGGGGCGGTGCTGCTGGGACTGACACGTTTCTTTTGAGGTAGACTACGATGAAGCCTCACTCAGCTCTTTCTTCTTTTGGATTGTGATCTCACGATACTTCGTGGTACGACCTTTGTCCCCCCCCCCCAGCAAAACACACAGAATAGCTTTTTCTGCAACTTTCCGCCACTGCTCCTTCCTCCAAAGTTACGGCCGCCTCAGCCTCCCCTATAGACATGACCTCCTCTGAAAGGCTTCGGCTCTTGCCTGGGGTTGGAGTTCTCCTCTTCGATGCTGAACATGTTTTGAGTTCTGGCCTGATCGTCATTGTTGAGGCTTGCTCGAGTTTTCTTGCCAAATTGCTGATTCATCTCTTTGGACCTTTGCTGCTCTTGCTGCCTGAGCCAAAGATCGTTGTCTGCTCTGCAAAACTCGTTCATCTTCTTGTGAAGCTCAGCGACAGTCTTCGGAGGCTTCCTTGCGAAATACTGTGCACATTGGCCAATTCGGAGTCCGTTTATTGCAGCGTCGATCACAACTTCTTATGATATTCCTGGTGACTGAGCCCAGATGTTTAGGAACCTACGGAAATAGCTCTGCAGAGCTTCTCCTGGTTCTTGCTTGCAAGTAAAGAGAGTGTGGGAAGTAATAGCTTGGGACTGAAACCGTGGAAATTTGCCAACAAAGCTTCTTTCAGCTACTGCCATGAGTATATGGAGCCAGGCCTAAGCGAAGTATACCAAAGCTGAGCAATCCCCTGGAGCGCCATTACTAGCAATTTTTCTAGTACAGCGGTGTTTCCTCTGAAGGAGGCCACAGTTGCTTCATAGCTTAACAAGAACTGCTTCGAGCTTGACTGTCCGTCATATGAGGGCAACATGGTGGGCTATACCCATTTGGCCAAGGGACTGCCTGCAATTCCTGCGAGAGTGGTGACATAGCATCTAAGATATAACTTGCTTCTCGACCCTGACTGATGCGCTGCTTTTCCTGGCCAGTCTGGCACTAACCCTTGCTTTGGTTTCCCTGAACAGAAGCCGAAGCTTCCTCTATCTAAGACTTCAGGAAGTTCAGCCTTGCTATTTTCTGCTTTCTAAACTGCAGTTCTTCATTGATTTGCTCAAGCTCTGCCAATTCATCTTCATCAATGCCAAGCAAAGTTGCTAGCTCTTGGACTACTTTCCTCTTCTGTTCTGCCAACTGATGCTTCAATGTCACTCCCTCTGTTTGTACTTCTACACCAATTTTGTTATCCTTAGACGTGGCCCCATCCCCAGGGAGGTCTTCGGCATTTGAGAGCTCTACAGCCAGAGTTTCCCCTCTAGGAACTCTCATGGGCTTTGGGTGATGTTGCTTAGCCATTCTATGGTGAGGGTCCACCGCGGGTGGGCGCCAAATGTTGGGGGTCTGCTCTAGTTCTTTGGATTCACGAGCATATATTATGTTTTTTTCTCCTGCGTACAAGTGTCAGGACCAAAAAGCCTATGTCTCTGTCGGTTGGACTTCCCGGTATTTATAGGGGTCAACCGACAGCCTGCCCTATCATGATTTTACATGTTTGGCCTTACACATTCCCACTATACCTCTTTCTTTACATGCTACAGGTACAACCGTTTGGTACTTTTACATTTGAAGCCAATTGAAACACGCAACCCCACTGGGCTTCGGCCTGGCGCCCGAAACCCTTGAGGTTCGGTTTGCCGCTCCACCTCTAGTACTTTGAACTGTATCTTGGCTCGCAGCCCTTGGACCATATGCTTTCGGATCCACTGTAGGACGAGCCTCCTAGACTCTGAAGTTGCACTCGCAGACAACCCTTTTAAAAACACCAAGTAATTTTTATTCGAAGCGTGAGGCCCCCGGGCCTTCGGCCCAACACTAATTTTTTTGTGCTTTTTTGGACTTTAGGAATACAAATCACTCAAACTAAGGGATACACGACAATATACCTCATGAGAAACCTGAAGCTCTGATAACCACTTGATAGGAATACGGGTCCCGATCTTCCGAGAGGTATGGATAAGTGGGTTTGGGGGTGGAGATCTCGACGTTGGTGAAGAAGGCTCCGAGCAATTGATCAAATCCTTGCAATCACTACACCACTACTTCGATGGTTATCGACCGCATGACGTGCGTAATTGACCTCGCCAAGAAGGCTATCGTTCCTGCAATGCAACCGAGAGAACACAAGCAAGAACAAGGAATAAACGCAATCAAGATTAATCTTGTGCACAAGTTAGGGGTTTCACAAACCGGTGACGGCGAAACTGTTCACAACAGAATAATCTAAGCAAAACCCATCTACTCTAATGATGGCTATAGAATATATACAAGAGAGAGGTCCAGGGGGCGGCAAAGGGGGTGGCCGAGCAACCCTAAGGCGTACAATGCCAATGGGCCCAAAAACCGGTCCAGCAGCACCCTAGCAGATTCTGTCTGTTATCTTTTTTTGTTGATTCCCATCGACTCCAAGCATATTTTGATATGGAATGGAACCACCTGGGTTGGAAAGCTTATGTCCTTAGCTTTCCGTCAATATGTAGAACGTCCAAAATGGAGCCCGTATGTGGCCTGGACGTCCGTTTTCATGAGGCTTGCTCCTGCAGCCCGAACCGGCCTCGCAAGTAAATTGGACCTCAACTCGGATTGGGCTTCAAACTCTATCTTCTCTTGGGCCTTATGCCTATGCATCGTTGACATGTTGACATCATGTAACTAGAAGGAGCTACATAAGAATTAAACCTTGGCCATCCTTTTCTTCAACCAACAAGCATGCTACATGACACAAGACAAGGAACTAACCTGAGTACAAGCCAAGGAAAAGCATTGCGAAAGCATTCGTTTAGATGCCCAAAAGGAACAGATGGGAAACACACATAACAAGGACTTCATGTGCTAATGAGTCAGCTCCAAGGCAAGAAAAATTGATTAGATAATCTCCAGCAATATGGGCAAAAGGCCAAGACCCAGCTTCAGTAAACTAGACAATCAAAGTCTGCCCCTCACCGAACAATCTAGTCTATTCAGAAATGAACTAAATAGGAGGTCAAGTGAATGAGGGCAAGCGTTAAAGTCTACAATTGATTGGATTACCACTACTATAGGATGACATACAATCATGATACACATCAGACAATCACAACCCTAACACTCAACCAATACAAGTATACCGGTCAGACCACTCAAAGTGGCACTAATCGGACCGAGCGGTTTGCACTAAGGATGCTAGGCAAAGAAGAAATAGCCACATGCAAAAGATCTTACAAGAACCAAGTTAAAACTAGTCCAAATTCTATGGAATACGATAGGACCTGCGAGCCAAATCACATGATCGATCAGCTACAATCAGAGCTACCTAGCGATATGCTCATCTAGATAAAGCTACAATGCTTTGGATCATCAAGAAGAGTCAAATGAAAAGACTTGCTATGGGCAAAAGAAGAGACCTAGCGAAGGCACTTGATCTTACAGATGTATCGACATGTTCTTACCCTATGAACCAAGCAATGTGCATGCATTAGTTGAAGGAGATCACCGATAAAGATTCGTTGTTCAGAGAGCAATAACAACCCTTTACACTGCAAAATTAAGAATCGAGGCTGGCAACCAACCCGTGGAAGGCTAGCTCCTACCAATCGAGTATGGGTGATATCATACACCATATGGGCTCTAGCCTAGGATGTGATTTTCCCCAAAAGGCACCAAGACTGCAGGCGTAAGGCAATATTGTTAGCGGGCGATGACAGTTGTGTTGTAATCTCTTGTCCCCGATAAACTGGACCCGTGCGCCCCCGGACAATCGAGTTCACAGTTTCATGGTGCTCAGAAGGGGGTATTCACTGATAGGTGTTGTGGGCCAGGGGCAGCAGACACACTACCCTCAATCCACTTCGTATGGGTCCAGATGTACAAGCCTTTGCAAAGTGTAAATCTATACGTATAACTAGCATCCACGGTCAAGGACAGACCAAGGGCAAAAACTCACCTCATCTAGCATGGGATTTCTTCTCTTCTCCCTAGAGTGTTGGAATCTAGTTGTGGCCGTTGAAGCTTGGACGGGTGGGACTTGTCCTTGCTGTAGATATAGTATAATGAGTGGATGTTATGGAAAAAGTGTTTGGTGGTGAGGTGTGTGTGTTGGTATGAGTGATGAGTAGGGGAACCGGTCGCATGACCGAATTCTCGAGTGGAACAATGATATAATAAATTGATGCTTTCTTTATACTACATTGTATATTCAGTCGCATAGGAAGCCTAGACCCTTCCATTTGAGCTATCCCTTTACTTTATATATTGCCACTTAGGGGAGTGTCTCAAGGTGGCCTGCATTCCAGCTATGTAGGTTACGGAGTTATGTTGGATGACGATCATACCAACGACGGACGATACGACTGAGGCTGTTGTGCTACGCTCAATGATGCCTATGGAGATGGACTCAAAGACCTAATTTCCACTAGTAGATACAATTTGATGGGGACCAAGGGGTTCTTGATCTTCCATCAGGTGGATGTTACGTCGATTGGGCGGCATGAGACAGTCACGATCCGGCTACTTGAACGGGACAACCAAGACCCCTGCAATCGCAGCACCATGCGTCCTCTGGTTATCAACCGTTCGCTGCCTAGTTGACCTCTCCGCGAAGGCTAATCCCTGCCAGTGAATCGAGAACACGAGCAAGAACAAGAAATAATGCAACCTTAATTTGCAAATGAATGATTAATCTTGAAAGTGGGGTCTCACAAACTGGAGTATTCACCACGGTGAAACTGTTTGATGATAGAATGATCTATGCAAAACACAAAAACCTAAATTGGGCAACAACTAAGGTTTTATAGAATTTACGGTCGACCAAGGACTCATGGACTCGAACCAAATGGACTATCACATCATACATGGACCCAATGGCTTGATTTCATGGTGCAGCACCCTGAACAGATTCTATCCATCGATTTGCAACATGATTTCCTGTCGACTCCGATCTCCAAAAGGCCTAAAACTGGTGGCATTGGAAAGCTTATGTTTTATCTTTTCAGGCATATGTGGACCACCAAAAATGGAGCCTGTTTGTGGCTTAGGCGATGATTTTGGTGCAGACTATTCCTAGATGCCGAGATGGTCGACTCTGAGATGAATTGGGTCTCCAACTTCGCTTGGACACCCTCCTAGCATCCCTCCTCGCCCTTGCTGGTTCCCAAAGCCTTCATGATCCACTACAAAGTTCCTATGTACAACATAATCACTAATACCATTAGATAGCATACCATGCTCACAAATATATGAACTAGAACTTAGGACCATGCATCACAATAGGAGGAGTCTCGGTCATATGCATAGGAGAGATGTCCTCATAATGATTTCTACTTGATTCCATTGTTGGACTTGTACCAGCCTAGGACAATATTACAATAATGTAATAATATTGGAAGCTATGGATGTTATACCTATTAAAACATATGAATTGCGATAGCTTATGTGTATCCTGGGACAATAGCAATGAGTAAACGCTTGGATTTCAGCATCATGGAATACGGGTCATTTCAATCCACCTCTTCACTGCCAGTGAGATTTGAATTCGAGTTCTACTAGAAGATGACATGTCTTGCCATACACCATCTAGTATGGTGTTATGCTGATGGGAATCTTATACCCTATGCGGTATGCCCAAAGAGCATCGGGTAGGTTGGATACCCATTTTTCCCATAGTCTTGACAGCCTTTTGCGATATGTTTTTGATATTTTATTGGATGTATCAGCTTGACCACTTGTCAGCGGATGGTAAAGGCTAGCGACATAGTGGTCCAACCGAGTTCAACAAGACACTTCCGGAAGCGCCTATCAATGAAGTGTGCACCTCCATCACTGATAATGACCTCCATCAATGGAGTGTTTCGACTCCACTGCTAGACAAGGTAATGCTTCTACCCATTTTGACACATAATCCACTGTGACCAAAATGTACTCCTTGTCTCCATTCTTGGGAAAAGGTCCCATGAAATCTACGCCCCACATTGAATGTGTCGAGTTGAAGGTTACTTGTGAGTGGCATAGCATCTCTTGGATTTATGTTCCCTTAGCTTCTTTTAATCTTGTCCATGAATCAGGTTGTAAGCGAGCCTTCACAAGTTCATTCCACTAGATTATAGCTAAATCTTTAAATTCACTAATGGCTTGTCTAACCCTATGAATCTCAGGAACGAGATAGGAATTAAATTTTTGCTCAACTATCATTTCCCAATCCAAATAAGCATCAGCATCGTAAGCTCCAGAAAAGAGGAGGGATGTTGAATTTTACCTTAGCGAAGGGATCATCATTGTTGCTATGTTTACCTCCCTTCTTACCTCCCATACCGATTCTGCTGCGACGAAGACGGTGATGTAGTCGTTGTTGCAGCTCAGTTTCGTCTTCCACGTCTTCTTCCTCAAAACTCCTCTTTTTCATCATCTCCGTCATTGGTCTCATTGTGCTTGATGTTGTTGGTAGATGCGTCTCCCTCAACAAGCTGGGGGCAGTGTTTCTCAATGGTATCCATCCCCTCGATAAGGGTGGACAAGCTTCGAGTCACGATGTCGAGGGTCTTGTTAGTCGCCTTTGCACCCTCTACAATCGATGTCTTTATCTCATCTAGCATCACCTTCAATTCTGAATGAAGGACACAGTCTTCAATGGTTACTTCATCCTCGTCCTTATCTTCGTTGTTGACCTCCTTTTTCGGGGCCATGGCTAGCACAGAAAACAGAAAAATAAATACCCAGCACAAATGTTATGAGCTTATGAACTACTAGGTGGGATCTCATGCTCTCAAGAAAACTTACCAAGTTCTTACCCGGTTCTAACCAACAAAGCGAAGGATGGTGCAGCCGGTGGCTGGTTCATGACACTGTGAGGGTGTGATGAAATGATTGCAAGGGCCAAAACATTTGCTGATCAAGAGATAGAATATGTGGAGCTATAGGAAGGCTATATATATGTATCAATGGCACACAATTTAGTAACAGATAGTAATGCTGAATAAATGTTCAAACACCTTGCCCTAGTTACTGGTCTAAATGTGACCATGTCCAAGCTGCGGTAGCAAGAAATGGCAACAATATGGAGACAATGTTTTCACTTTTTCACCTCTTTTTTTAACTCAAACACACACAGAGAACTTCCACAAACAATTTCAGACCAAGGGGAAACACGATGTGGCCTGTGGAGCAAAAACTGTGAAAGCGAGCACGTCAAACATAGGAGCGCCAAAAACTTCGGGGGCCGAAAACTCTATCTTCTTGGATGATTTTTGCAACTATAAATTTGCTAAACCTAGCAAAGTAGGGAACAACTAGATGCAAAATTTTCTGCAGATTTCTGAAATGTACTTATTTGCCCTATTTTGAGTCCGTATGAGAAAATTGTTGGTGCTTTACTGCAGGACCAGGAGCAATGACTTCATCCACTATTATCTGCGCAATGTATCGGGCGTTTGAAAATTAGCACAAGGAACAAGGTTTAGGAAAAACAAACCAAGGCCCGTTAGAGCCTGGACGATTATCCCTACCCTCAGTAGCTTACGAGTTTACTGGCAGGTGAGCTAAAAGGCAACACCTGTGTCAGTCAGTCTTCCACTTAGCTTCAGTGAGAGCAAAGCCCAAAATGGCATAACCAAATGAAACTCGGGAACATGAAGTTGAAATCACTAGTAATCGCGGATCAACAGGGACAGAAGCTAGCACCGTAGTCTATAGAAGGTGAGATCCTCTATGAGTTATTAAGCACCCAAACCATCACTAGCTGGCCCGTCCTTGCTAGGCCATTTAAAAGTTCCTAGGGAGGAATGGTGAACTTAAAGTATACTATTCTAATAGACATTGTATCATTTTCAGAGATTCATTAGGCCTTTGTCTCTGTGTTTTCACGTCGAGAATTCTTTGCGGCGGGCGCCCATGCCTACTCAGGGAGCTACTTCTACCACGGCTACCTCTTAGAGTTTCTATTGCTATCCAATATGTTTGAGCATTTGGATTCCTGGAGTTACTGTGTCATTTCTGACTACATCAAAGGCTCGTTTCACTCGAATTTTTGTGGCTAGGTGGTCCAGAAAAGACAGCATACCAATCAGTTAATAAGAAATCAAAAGTATTTTGTGGGTCAGGCGACACCTAGATTTGTACTACACTTTGAACTAACCTAGAGGTCGTGCTTAGGAAAAAATCGATATCAGTGAAGTAATCCAGGAACTCTAGAAACCGTGAAGAATTTCTTCCATTTTGTTCAATATCGCGGGCCGGCCATTAAAGAAATGAGTATATAGGACACCGGTGGGTGATCCTTTTGTCAATGGATGCTCCTACTACACTCGTAGACTCTGGATTAGGGTTTACTTGCGGTACCTCTTTAGAAACAAGGATGTCTATGGAGACGATATGGATGGCAACATCGATGGTGGGTGTGTGTATGATAAGGGGTGGCAGTATGGATGGTGAGGTATAGCGGATCAGCATTTGATGAGGGAAACCCTAATACAACAGAGACAACGTTGAACCCTAACTCGACTAGGACTCAGACGATGATCTAGATTGGTGTACGATATGAGATGCATTAGAGATGGAACACAACTAAAACAGAAACACAATCTAAACCAGCAACAAGACTCGACTATAGACATAAACTTAGTACTACAGACTCCAAAACATAAATTGTAAAGGGATAAAGTCGTGGTTGTAGGTATTTTTTAACTTTTTTTGGACAATGCGATGAAATAAAACTAATCTACTACGATAAAGGTAGGCAAACCTGACAGTAAACCTTGCTCTGAATACCACTTAATGGGGACCAAGGGGTTCCTGATCTTCCCTCAGGTGGAGGATATGTCGATTCAGCGGCACGAGACACTCACGATCCGGCTCCTTGATCAGCATGACCAAGACCCCTGCAATCGCAGCACCATGCATCCGAGTGCTGCCAGGTTAACCTCGCTATGAAGACTAATCCCAGCCAGTCAATCGAGAACACGAGCAAGAACAAGAAAGAATGCAACTCTAATTTGCAGATCAATGATTAATCTCGAAAGTCGGGTTTCACAAACTGGAGTATTCTTCACAGCAAAACTGTTCGAGGACAGAATGATCTAAGAAAAACACAAAACCCTTAACTTGGGTGATGGCTAAGGTTTTATAGACCTTAGGGTCAACCAATGACTCCTGGACTCGAACCTAATGGACTCTCACACGATACATGAACCCAATGGCCTGATTTGATGGCGCAGCACCCTAGACAGATTCTGTCTGTCGACTTGCAACATGATTTCTCATCGACTCCGATCTCCAAAAGGCCTAAAACTGGTGGCATTGGAAAGTTATGTTGCTAGATTTCTAGGCATGTGTTGATCACCGAGAACAGAGCCCATTTGTCGCTTGGGCGACCATTTTGGTGCAGACTATTCCTGGAGGCCAAGGTGCCAGACTCAGAGATGAATTGGGCCTCCAAGTTAGATTGGACGCCCTCCTAGCTTCCCTCCTTGCCCTTGTTGGTTCCCAAAGCCTTCATGATCCTTTCCAAAGTTCCTAAGCATAACATAAGCAACAGTACCATTCGGTAGTATACCATCCTCACAAATATATGAACTAGAACTTTGGAACGAGCTCACCTGTTGATTTAATTGCCTTGTTCACACTCTTGTGAGAGGACCTTGCATCAGAATAGGAGGAGTCTTGGTCATATGCATGGGAAAGATGTCCTCATCATGATTTCTGCTTGATTCTGTCCTGTTGGACTTGTACCAGTTTACGCCAATATTGTAATAATGTAATAATGTTGGAAGCTATGGATGTGGTACCTATTGGAACATATGAACTGCGATAGCTTATGTGTATCCTAGGACTATTGCAATGAGTAAAGGCTTGGATTTCGGCATCGCGGAATCTGGATCGTTTCATTCCACCTCTTCACCGCCCAATGAGATTTGAATTTGAGTTCCACTAGAAGATGACATGTCTTACCATACACCATCTGGTATGGTGTCATGCCGATGGGAGTCTTATACCCTGTGCGGTATGCCCAAAAAGCATCAGGTAGCTTGATACCTATTTTTTCCCATAGCCTTGACAGTCTTTTGCAATATGTTTTTGATTTGTTTATTGGATGTATCGGCTTGGCCACTTGTCTATGGATGGTAAGGGTTGGCGACACGGTGGTCCACACCGAGTTCAATGAGACACTTCCTGAAGCACTTGTCAATGAAGTGTGCACCTCCATCACTGATAATGACTTTTGGTACTCCAAAACGAGAAAAGATAGTCTCATAAAACATCTCAATGGAGTGTTTCGAGTCCAGTGCTAGACAAAGTAATGCTTCTACCCATTTTGACACGTAATCCACTGCGACCAAAATGTACTCCTTGTCTCAATTCTTGGGAAAAGGTCCCATGAAATCTATGCCCACACATCGAATATGTCGAGTTGAATGTTACTTGGGAGTGGCATATCATCTCTTGGATTTATGTTCCCTTAACGCAGGCACCTTTGACACCATCGCACGAACTCTTTTGCATCTTCATACATAGTAGGCTAGTAAAACCAACTCTGCTAGATTTTCGCATGAGTCTAAGACCCATAGTAACCTTTTTAAGAGGATGCATGCCATGTATCAAGGAATTGAGGTGTTTCACAAGCTAAAATGCAACGATGTAGGAGTCTGTCTGCATAGAGTTTGTATAAGTAGGGGTCATCCCAGGAGATAGAATCGGCTATCATGGGCCAATTTCTTCTTGTCTCCTCCTTCAAGGACGTAGTCAGCAACTATGTAATTCACCATATTAGCATACCATGGTTAGGCTATCGTCGCTTTCAATACCTGATTGCCTCTCATGTAATTATCGATTGGCAAGGGCAATGTTTCCTCAAATTGCATCAGTGAGAGATGATCTACAACTGAATTCTCTACTCCCTTTTTATATCTTATTTCAATGTCAAATTCTTGGAGTAGTAGCATCCGCTAGATCAATCATGGTTTTGCATCATTCTTGGTGAGGGGATATTTGAGAGCTGCATGATCTGTGTAGATTATGCCCTTTGATCCTAACTAGTGTGATCTGAACTTATCAAATGCAAGCATCAATGAGCATTTTGCTTGCATACACCAATAGTCCTTTCTTAGTGGTTGAGTAATTCACTTATGTAGCTGTGCGCCAGTGAGCATTTTGCTTGCATATGATATGGCATGATGCTTCTTGTCTTTGCTCTAACCCAGTACTGCTCCAACTGCTAGCATCACACATGATTTCAAATGGTAAGTTCCAATCGGGCGGTTGAATGATTGGGACTGTGACCAATGCTTTCTTGAGCTTGCGAAAAGCTTTGAGACACTCCTCATGAAACACACAATGGTACATCCTAAGCTAGCAGGTTGGTCAGAGGCTGAGCTATCTGGGAGAAACTTTTAATAAATCTCATGAAGAACCCTACATGGTCTAAGAAGCTTCGGATGGCCTTGATGTTGGTGGGTGGAGGTAGTTGTTCAATGACCTCAATATTTTCACAATCTACCTCTATGCCTCTTTCTGAGATTTTGTGTCCTAGCATGATTCTTTCTCTAACCATGAAATGACACTTTCCAAGTTTAGGACTAGATCAACTTCTTTGCACCTCTGGAGAACTTTTTCAAGGTTATCTAAGCATCCATCAAAGCTCTTGTTATAAACTGAGAAATCATCCATAAACACTTCCATGATGTTCTCAATGAATTCAGAGAAAATTGCCATCATTGTGGTGGAACAACCAATTTAATCCGAGCTAAGCACACCTGCCACCACATGGCCCGCAATGCACTTAGACCGAACTAAATCCGTTCATCCATCGAGCTACCCAGAAGGGCACTTGATGTAACCATCTCCGAAGGATGCCAACATCACACAAGTTAAGCCCTCGAAAGAGCCACAACAATTACAATAACCCATCATTTCATACAAACATAGCTTGATTTATTACAAAACCTTTGCTCAAAACAGTGTACATACATATTGAAATGGAGCTTCAAAATAACTCGCAGCAGAAGACATATCACTATATAGATACAAAAGTGTAGCGGAAATAAAACACCTAGGCATGAAAATATCAACAACAAAGGATGAGTACGTGGGGTACTCGTAGGACTTACCTAGGGCGGAACCACCAATTTAATCCGAGCTAAGCACACTTGCCACCACATGGCTCGCAGTGCGCTTCGGCTGAACTAAATCCGATCGTCCGTCGAGAGTCATTCGAGACTCTTGATATTACCCTATCCCAGAGGAACCGACATCATACACATCCAGCCCTCGATGGAGCCACAACAGTTACATCATCACAGACAGTTGAATATAGCATAAGTAGATTTAGTTTACAAGCCAGTTTGAAATAAAATACAAGTTCCAACATAGAACCATCGCAAGGCAAGTTCAGAAGTATTTCGCAGTGGAAATCAAAGTTCAAAGTTCATGACAACATTCAAAAGACTTGCATTAAATGAAACAACATCGAGCCCATCGATGTTGCTCCCGTGCCACACGTGAAGACTTTCAACCCTAATGGAGGCATGCACCACCACCAACACAGGTGCACACTCGGAACTCCATACCTGCGCTCAAAATATGGGGGCAAGCCCTGAGTACTAATTAATCAGTATGACTTAAGGGATTGACTTACGGCAATGCAAAGCTTGCTTACTATCAAGTGGATCCTTAGCCATTGATTTTAAGCAGTGGTATAACAACATAAAGTAACAAGTTTTTAGCATTTTCATGTTACATCAACATAATAATAGATTGCAAGAAATGCAAGCAGTACAATACAAGGATGTGACATTAGAAATCATGAGTAACAGATATAGCATATTCAAGTAGTTACTACGATGAACGTCAAAGGCATTGGCATTCCCACACCTGGTGAGCATCAGCGATTCGAATCGACTTTAATTCTAGGGAATAACTATCATGCCAGGGGTATCTGCTTACTAACCTTAGCATTTCCACATATATCCCCCATCTCATCCTGTCTCATCCCAAGATTCAAAGCACCCCCACCTAATCCCCGGGTTGTGCCCTCCTTAGGAGCGATACCACGGCGTACCAAGGTCAGCCCTCCCTTGAGTACAAGTGCCACCAGGCCCATCGGCCTCCTGCAAGTGGATGGGTGGCACCTCAAAAACTTTGGACAAGCCCAGGAAAGACTTTCACTGGTCCTATGACCTAGGATAAGCACTTTAGCAATGTTATGCCGACCAATAGGCAAACAATCAACGGACCTTAAATGACTCAGGCGAAGTCCATAGTACGACATCATGAAAAGTAAATACTGAAATAAAATCTCCGTCCGGTCTCCATTTATTCATGAGCATAAGTATAATTGCCACAATAGTAATATCTTTGTGATTTTGAAATCACCTACGCGACGAGTGACTCCACTCACCCATGTCTACGCGTACCTATAAAATTCTAGGCATACTCTGTCCTATTGACTCTAAATATAGGTGCTAGGGCCAAGGCGGCCGGGAATTCTAATGCAAAGGGTTTCAATCAACTCCTAATCCGAATGCATAAACATCAAGCAATTTAAGTAAACCGAGAAGCATGTTCCTACCTACCTTCCTCACTCGTGTCAGTAGCTGCCTTCGGAACGAAGTCGGGGATGGACTGCTAATCCCCCTACTGTTTGTCCACTAGGCTCCCGGGGTAGGAGCTCAGTCTTTAGGCTCCTCAAACATCGGCTGCTCCTGCGTGGGTCCTTCGTTCGCGGGGTCTATATGCATGACATGATTTGCGAATGAGTCTAAAAGAATACATAACCTATACATTTTCTTGGTCAGTCCTGACCATTACTAGGAAATCGTACAAACCATCACCTTGTCTAGGTCAGTCCATCACATATGTCAACATAAAGTAACTTACGGCATGCGAACAAGTTTAAATATTCCAAATTATTTGTTCGTAGGATAGAACCCTAATCATACTATGCATTTTGGTTATTTATTGAATTAAAGTGGTCATGTTGAGTTCAGGTTGTTAGACAGTACTAAATGAGCCAAGATAATAATGTCATGTAGATGAATATAATATAGTACCAATGGAAAAATTCCAACCCTAAAGGAGTTATAATTTAATTACTGAAATTCTGGCAATTTACCTAGCATTTATGTTCTCAGATTTATTATAAATCATAGGAAATGTTTCTAGCCCTCAAATTTCATCAGGGGGGCAAAATAGAGCAAAAGCATCAAGTACAAAAATAAGCAAGCATGATAATCAAGGTTTGATAGGACATCTATTTTCCATATATTTATTTTAGCTTATTTTGCATGCAGCTCAAATCAGTAGCAATAAAATTCACAAAAATGCTTCTGGAACCTAAACTTAACTATAAAGCTCCATGATTTTTCACATAATTTGTTTTATAGTGTAAGGTCACTTTTTCCTAGTATTTACTTTAACAAGCATTATTTGTTATTTTCAAATCACCATTCAAACTTGACATAGCATAGTCCCATACTTTATCAGTGGGATATACATGTAGCAAGGAATGACAAAAATTCAATGAGATTATTTTTGAGCAATTTTTGTGTAGGAGACATTTTCAAGTTCATAAAGCACACATAATACATGTATTGGGGCAAAACAGTAATAGAACAGTAAGTACTAGGGCTATCTAAAATCACACAGAGCTTAAATATCATGGTAAAGCTACTGTCCAAGTTTCAAGATTTCTAGAGGTCATTTAACCCACACGTGCTTATTTAACCCTTTAAGAATGCCCGCACAAAAGTAAGGGCAAAATGGAACTTTCACATATTCACATCATATCCATCTTGTAGATCGACTAAAGTGGAGTCCAAAGAAACTGAGTTTACAATTTTATGATTTTTATTAGATTTATTATCATTTTCCAAAGTTCCAGCTTAAAATAAAGAAACAAAAATGAAAATCTATAGATCCAGGACTTAGACATGATTATCCTATCTTCCAGGGGCTAGCATACAAGATATTTAAGACTCATTGAACAGTGCATGAACTCAAAACGCAAAACTTATATCTGCAGGGGCTAGATCTCAAAAATCCAGCCCTCGTCTTCAACCTCTCACCGGGGGATGGACCCGGTGGAGGCGCGCGTGCGCCGGCGGCCTCCGGCCCACCGCTGCTACGACACTGCTCAGGGAAGGTGTTCCAAGGGTCGCGCTAGTACCTGGGCTAGGTGTAGTTGACAGAGACGGCGCGAAGAGGCAGAACAGCGATGGTGACCTCGGCATGGAAGTGGGCAACGCGGGGAGCTTGGCGCGGCTCGATCTACCCGACAGGGAAGGTAATGGTGGCGCCGCCGGGTGCTACAGAAGCCCAAGTGCGAGGCGGAGCCGGTGGTGGTGGTGTGGTGCGGGGAGCGATAGAAACAGCGGGGCGAGCTTAAGCTCTAAGCTCGGCTCGTCAATGGCTACCGTAGACAGAGGGCGTGAGGGAGGGGCGCTTGGTGGTGGAGCAAGCGAGTGGGCGAAAGGGAGTCAGAGAGGGGCTTGTCCGCTTCATAACGCCGCCCCCGGGAGGTCGATCTGCGGCGGGAGGGCACTAGCCATATGCAACTGGCGGCGTGGCAAGCGCCGGCTCGGCATGGCGAGCGCGGCCGGATTGCCGGTGCCACCTATCAGTGAGCCGAGGAAGGGAAAAATAGAAGAAATGGAAAAACACACTTTGAGTGCTTTCCTACCCCTCTGAAATTCACATTTTTAACCAATTTAGAAGCCGAATTTGGAGAGACTCAAATTATATAAATTATTGTACTCTTTGTGGTCTACTAATTTGTCAAAAGCCTTGATACCAAATTCTATTCACAAATTGGAATTTTAAACAAAACAAACTTGTCATGCAAGTTTGACCAACTAACCTTTAGGGTTTAGAAACTCCATTTAGCCCAGCTATGGACATTTTCATGTAAAGTGAAATATGCCAATATTGTTTAGAATTTCATGACCTATAACCTTGTTATATAAAGTTTGCATGATCATGTCTTTCGCTTGCTTCAAAATTTGAATTTTCTATTCAGTCCTAATTTGGCAGATTTCACTAGTTGTCATAAAATGACCCCAAAACCCTAAGCAGACCTTTATGCATGTCAAGACAAACCATACCAAATTGTTCAACATGAAATTGTCTACAAGTTTGGTATAAAAAGTTTCATCCAATTCACTGTAGTACTAAAGTGATAGTAGCAAATTCAGATGCAGTTTCAGTAAAACCTAGTTTAAGTGCTTCAAATGACCAAATCTATACATGCATTGAATATAAAATGTTCATGAAATGATGTAATTAGCTTAATGATGCTCATGTAATGGACTCGAGATGCCATGGGCATCATAACCCACCCCCTTAAATAAATCTCATCCTGAGCTTTTGATGTGATGTGGGTGGTTAAGTTAAATGAGGGAGTGTGGGTGCATTGTGTATGAATTCAAGTTTAAATTTGGGAATTTAAAACTACTATGACATAACCATTTGAAGTGGATGGAAGAAAGTAAGGATATTTATCCTGCAAGTATTCTTCTTGCTCCCAAGTTGCCTCCTCTTTGGAGTGATTACTCCATTGTATTTTGTAAAAGTTGATTGTTCTTCGACGTATTGATCTTTGCTTTTGGTCAAGGATTTTTATGGGGTGTTCTTCATATGTGAGATCTGGTTCAATCTGAATTTGGGATATGTTTATCACTTTCTCCAGTACTCTTATGCACTTCTTAAGTTGCAAGACATGAAACAGTCATGAACCGCAGCTAGGTGTGGTGGCAACTCCAACCGATATGCAACCGGCCCACATTGCTCGGTGATCTTGAACGGACCGATGTACCTTGGTGCTAACTTCCCCTTCACTCCAAACCTACGAACACCTTTCATTGGTCA
This sequence comes from Paspalum vaginatum, assembly GCA_030272315.1. NCBI lineage: Eukaryota > Viridiplantae > Streptophyta > Magnoliopsida > Poales > Poaceae > Paspalum > Paspalum vaginatum. Next base: position 25,463,616 of record CM059015.1, on the reverse strand, counting down.
GACCTGAAGGTACACATGATCGCCCTTCTGGAACACCAATGGCCTTCTCCACATATCTGAGTAACTTTTCTGTCTACATTGTGCCATTTTTAGATTGTTGTGTATGAATTTTACTTGCTCTTCAGCTTGTGTTACCAAGTTGGGACCAAATATGACACGTTCCCCTGGTTCACACCAGTTGAGTGGTGTTCTGCATCTCCTACCATATAAAGCTTTGAAAGGAGCCATTTCTAAGCTTTTCTAGTAGCTGTGGTTGTAGGCAAACTCCGCCAAGTTAGGCATTCGTCCCACTTGGTGGAGTAGCTTAGTGCGCAACCTCTCAACATATCCTCTGAAATTTGATTTACCCTCTCTACTTGGCCACTTGTTTGAGGATGGTATGCTAAACTGTGGATTAAAGTGGTGCCCAGTATAGTATGTAATTGTTCCCAGAAACGGGAGACAAACTGTGGCCCTCGATCAGAGGTGATGGTCTTTGGAACACCATGCAAAGAGACAATCCGAGCTAGATAGATCTCAGCACAGGTCTTTGCATGATATATTGTTTTCATTGGAAGGAAGTGAGCTGACTTTGTGATTCGATCTATTATCACCATATTGAATCATACCCTTTTTGAGTTTGAGGCAATCCCACAATGAAATCCAAGTGTACATCCACCCATTTCCTAGGCTGGAACTTCAAGTGGCTGAAGCATACCAGCAGGCTTTAGGTGATCAGCTTTCACTCTCTGACACACGTCGCACTCAGACACATACTTGGTGATCTCTCGTTTCATATGAGTCCACCAAAACTTCTGTTTCTGGTCCTGGTACATTTTGTTACTTCCCGGGTGCATAGTGAATATAGAAGTGTGTGCCTCATCAAGTATTTTTCTTTCTCAACTCTAGGTCTTTAGGTACCACTAGACGATTCTTGAACAACAAGACATCTTGGTCATCAAGTGTGAAACATGCTTTCTTATCCTCATCTATGCCCTCGCGGATATGTGACATGCCCTTATCTTGCTTTTGTGCTGCAATGATTTGTGCTTTGATTGTAGTTCAATAATGAGGTTATAAAGTTTAGCCTACCGCCCTGTAGGCATTTCGATTTCATTCATCTCACAACAGATCACCCTTGCTGTAGGTCAGGCTTCAATCACATTGCAATGAGCCTTACGGCTTAATGCATCAGCTACCACATTTGCTTTGCCAGGGTGGTAGTGAATCTCTAAATCATAATCCTTTATCAATTCTAACTATCGTCTCTGTCTCATGTTAATTTCAGGCTGCGTGAAAATGTATTTGGACTCTTGTGGTCTGTGTAGATGTGATGAGTATTGCCTAGAAGATAGTGTCTCCATATCTTTAGTGCGTATACAACTGCTGCTAGCTCAAGATCATGTGTTGGATAGTTTGCTTCATGCTTTCTCAGTGGGTGGGAGGCGTAAGCGATTACTCTCCCTTCTTGCATTAAGACACAGCCAAGCCCATTGCCTGAGGCATCACAGAACACATCAAAAGGCGTGATGTCTAGTTGTGCTAACACTGGTGCAGAGGTTAACAATTTCTTAAGTGTTTGAAAAGCTTCCTCACATTTCGGACTCCAAGCAAATTTTGCATTTTTCTTAGTTAACGATGTGATTAGCTTTGCAATCTTGGAGAAATCCTTGGTGAAGCGGCGATAGTAACCTGCTAAACCAAGAAAACTCCGGATCTCAGTAACTATTTTGGGTTGCTTCGAATTCAGAACATCTTCTACTTTGCTAGGGTCAACTGCTACTCCCTTTTTAGACAGAATGTGGCCTAAGAAACCCACTTCTTTCAGCCAGAATGCGCACTTGCTGAACTTGGCATAGAGTTTGTGTTCTCTAAGCCGGGTGAGTACAATCCTTAAGTGCTCTTTGTGTTCCTCTTCATTTTTGGAGTAGACTATTATGTCATCAATGAACACCACTACAAACTTGTCAAGTTCATTCATGAACACCGAATTCATCATATACATGAAGAAAGCAGGTGCATTAGTTAATCCAAAAGACATGACCAAATACTCATATAAGCCGTATCTGGTAGAGAATGCTGTCTTTGGTATATCCTCTTCTCTGAGTTTTATTTGGTAGTAGCCAAACCTTAGGTCAATCTTGGAGAAGACCTTAGCTCTAGCTAGTTAATCAAACAGAATGTCAATGTGTGGCAATGGGAATTTGTTTTTGACGGTCACAGCATTCAATGGCCGATAATCGACACATAGCCTTTTACCACCATGGTCCTTCTTCTCAACAAAAAGGGCTCGACAACCCCATGGTGATGAGCTAGGCCGAATGAATCCTTTGTCTAAATGTTCTTGCAGTTGTAGTTTTAGCTCTTTCAGGTCATCAGGCAGCATTCTATACGGCCTCTTGGATACAGGTGATGTGCCTGGAACGAGCTCAATGGCAAACTCCACGTCTCTGTTTGGTGGAAGCCCAGGGAGCTCCTCAGGAAATACATCTGGGAATTCACACACTACAAGTATCTTTTTAATTTCTTACAATTCAGTTGCATTTACTGTAGGTGACATGTGCTTCTAATTCCGCATGTGTATTCTCATAACTTTGTTACTGACACTAGACCTGAACTGCACTGTCCTGTGCCAATGTCTAGGACTGCATTGTTTTCTGTCATCCAGTTCATTCCTAAGATGATATCAATCCCCTGGTGTGGCACCACCACTGGATTGATAGTAAAATCTTCCTCCCCTATGATCAATCTCAGCATCTTCACTATCAAATTTGTATTAATCGGATTCCTGGGTGCAGTGATTTGATATTTCTCTTTTATGCAGTAAGTTTTTATCCCATATTTAGATGTATATGACTGACTAATAAATGTATGAGTGACCCCTGAATCAAATAACACGACGGTCGGTTGACCGTTGACCATGAACGTACCGGCAAGTATAGGCTCTCCAGCGGGGATCTGCTCCATGTGAACATAGTGCACCCGACCGGCCTTGGGCGCATGCCCTCTCTATCTGCCCTGCTGATTCCCACCTACAGGGGTAGCACCTTGGATCCTACGAGGTGCCCTGCAGTCCTTGCTGAAGTGACCAATCTTGCCGCAGTTATAGCAAGGAGCGCTAGGCCCTGGGATAGTGGGAACATGAGGAGCCAACAGCTATGCTAGTGCTTGGTAGGCGAGGTACTGCTGCTGTTGTAGTGCCCTGTGGATCCATCCCGGCTGATTGGGTTGGACCACAAAGCAGGGATGCTGGTAGTACAGTTGCGGTGGCTTGTAGGTGGTCTTCTGCTTCTAAGAAAAGCCAGAAGCTGCTGTGTTGGTCAATCTCTTGCACTTTTGATCCTCATTGGCGGCACAGATACGATTCTCCATGTTAGGTGCCGGTGTCCACCAACTCGGTAATGCTCTGGTAGCGTCGCCCCAAATGTGTTTGGAGAGTGGGATCAAAGCCATCCAAGAGCCTCTCTACTCGCTCAGGATTGGTAGCAACATCCCCAGGAGCGTACTGGGACAAGTGGATGAAGGCCTGCATGTACAGCATCACAGTCTTGTTGCCTTGCTTGAGGTCCCTAAACTCATGCCGCTTCTGCTCCATCAAACTCGTCGAGATATAGTGGGCCTGAAAAGCCTAACGGAACGCCTCCCAAGTGGGCTCATGGCCCTCTTGCTGCATGGCAAGGAAAGTGGCATGCCATGCCCCCGCAGGTCCCTGGAGAAGCTGAGCTGCAAACCGAGCCTTCTCTTTCTCGGTAATCCTTGGAAAGAGGGTGAACTTGGATTCGATGGTACGAAGCCAGTCATCAGCACCCAGTGGCTCAGGACAGTTGGTGAAGATGGGAGGTCGCAACCCCTCGAAGTCCTGATAGGTGATGCCACAAGGCCGATGCTCCCGTGGTTGCTGCTGCCCACGGGCCTGGCGTTCTTCTGCCAGCACGCGGATTAGCTCAGCTTGTTGTAGGACCAGGGTGGCTAACTCCAGTGGGAGCGGAGCGCCTTGCGGTTGCTGCCCTGACGGCTGACCATTGTGAGTGTTCACCATCTGCGAGAATGAGGCCAGTCGGGCTTAGTCCAACAACTTTATGCAATTAGACGCAAATGTTAATATGATCATAGCATCATAGACAATGTCATGAATACATGAAAGCATGTAAAAAGGAATCACATCATTGCATATAAAGTGTTAGCTCTCATCTCAAAATCTTTGACAGTCACGTGACATGACTATATAGCAAACGTCTCGTTGCGATGTGCAGGACAGAGGTTCTGAACTCTGACAATTTGAGTGTCAAAATGATCGATCTATGTGAAAGTCAACATTCGAAGGTTGCTTGAAATTTAGTTGCCTTCAACTTTCGTATATAGCGCTTTTGCCAACCGGATTGGTATAACAGGGAAAACCTGATTTACTAGCTGCGCCGAGAATTTCCAGCCAATTCTGAGACAGCCACAGTTTGAATTGAGAACTGTTCGTAATCTGTACATTTTCATGCGATGATACCCTTAGAAGAGTTGTTCCTTGTATTGTGCCTTGTAACTTTCTTATATAAAGTTTTGTTCAATTCCTTTTGCAACTTGGTCGGATTCCTCTGTTTATCGGATTGTGTCATTCCTGTCCAGATTCTGAACTTAAATGTTTTCGACTATATCCCATCAACTAAACTCTTTTGGAAGAAACTTCATATAACAAAGTTGTTCTAGAGTTCATATTCTACAAGTTTGGTATATAAATTCCAACTCGAATCCTTCAATATCTGGTTGGAACATGTACTCCTTCCACAAATGCTGTTTCAGTTCGGAATTCAGATTCAAAGTAATCTGACCATAATTTAGAAACAAAGCACATTCTGAAGAAGCTCCAATTGACAAAGTTGCGCAACCAGAAGTTTTCAACAAAGTTGGTATACAAAATTCGACTCAGATCCTTCCAGATTTTATGCTAAGCTCACTTTAAACTGCTGCAGTCCAGAATTTCAGACTGCAACCGAAACAAAGGTCGTGGTGAAATTTTCAAACTCAGGGCGCACTACATCATTTCAGATCATATATGAACATCTAACAGACACTAAGTACATATTAGAATATCTTAACAAGGCTGAAGGTCTTCCATTATCATATGCACACGCCTATGCAACGCGTGTAGCAAGTTGTGTCGCCCGATCTTCTTGTAGGATCCAGCGAACTTGATAACTTGTCACTGCGTGACCTGGTGAAGAGGCAGTGCACCGCAAGGCTGTCCATGCGACGAACTACCGAGACAATCACCCTTCCACGTACAGACGAACAGCCCACGCAATCACGCCGTATAGACGTGAAGGCACAAACTGGTGAACCGCAGTTCGGCGTTCTACAACTCCTTCAGGAATCGAAAGAACAAGTTTGCAAGCCTCTCAAGACTCACGCAGGAATAAGAATTCCAAGAGTTAGAATTTCTGAAAATTACAATCACGAGTTACTGTTCACGTCCTCCATTACAGGGATTTCTACAACTCCTGATTTATTTGCTTGCACTTCAGCGGCTGATATTTATGGTAGCTGAATGGCCTTTCCTCTCTCATGCACGTCCAGGTTCCTTGCATATATTTGGCAGGCAGAATTCATCATCATCCCATGCTTGTTCGTGCACTCCATCATTCCTAAGAACATTGAAACAAGCACTCAAAAGCATAGGTTCATTCAATGTAATCTGATTATTAAACATAAGGTTAGCGTTCACCTGAGAATGAATTTCCTTCTCCAATTGTTTAGCTCTACTCCTTGTAATTGGACCAGCTATATCAAGTGTAATTTCATTTGGAGATGAGTGAATGCTAGGAATGTCCTCATTAGTCTCCCCCTCTTGAGAAGGAGTCGTCCTCGACTCAAGCTTTCCAGCAAATGGAAGCAAGTCTTTGACATTGAATGTGGTACTCACATTGGAATATTCAGGTGGCAGTTCAAGTTTGTAAGCATTATCATTTATCTGTTGGAGAACCTTGAACGGACCATCACCCCGAGGAGATAACTTACTCTTACGCTGTTGGGGAAAACGATCCTTGCGTAGATGCAACCATACAAGATCTCCTGGCTAAAATGTAACCTTCTTCTTACCTTTGTTTGCTTGCTTTGCATATCCTGCTGATTTCTTCTCAATATTCTTTCTTGTCTCCGCATGTGACCGCTTGATAAAATCCAATCTTTTCGTGGCATCCAAGTTAACTTGTTCCTGTAATGGTAAAGGCAAAAGATCCATGGGAGTATGCGGTTTAAACCCATAAACAATTTCAAATGGACAAGAGTTGGTTGTAGAATGGACTGCCCTGTTATAAGCAAATTCAACATGTGGAAGGCAGTCTTCCCAGAGCTTCAAATTCTTTTTCAACACAGCACGCAACATGGTTGACAAGGTACTGGTTAACAACTTCAGTTTGCCCATCCGTTTGTGGATGACAAGTGGTTGAAAATAACAACTTTGTGCCAAGCTTAGCCCACAATGTCTTCCAAAAGTAGCTGAGAAATTTCGTATCCCGGTCTGAAACAATAGTCTTTGGAACTCCATGTAAACGAATGATCTCCCTGAAAAACAAATCAGCAACGTGTGAAGCATCATCGCTCTTATGACATGGGATAAAATGTGCCATTTTAGAAAAGCGATCTACAACAACAAAAATAGAATCCCTCCCCCTCTGAGACCGAGGTAACCCCAGAACAAAGTCCATAGATATATCTTCCCAAGGTACATGTGGAATAGTTAATGGAGTATATAAACCATGGGGATTGAGGCGGGACTTAGCTTTCAAGCAAACGATGCAGCACCCAACGTGCCGCTGGACATCACATCGCATATGTGGCCAAAAGAAATGATCAGAGAGCATGTCCAATGTCTTTTCGACACCAAAATGACAAGCAAGTCCACCTGCATGTGCTTCCTGCAAAAGAACATGACGAATTGAACAAGCTAGAATGCATATTTTGTTAGTCCGAAACAAGAAGCCATCATGCACATAATATTTATCCCAACCTTTGCCATCAATGCAACGAGAGAAAGGTTCTTTAAAATCAGCATCAACAGCATAAAGGGTTTTAATGGACTCCAAACCAAGTACTTTTGTATCTAGTTGTGTAATCAACGCACATCTTCTAGACAAGGCATCGGCAACAATGTTATCTTTACCACACTTATGTTTGACAACATAGGGAAATGTTTCAATGAACTCAATCCATTTAGCATGTCGACGGTTCAGCTTGCCTTGGCTTTTAAGATATTTCAAAGCTTCATGATCAGAATGGATTACAAATTCTTTAGGTAACAAGTAATGTTGCCAAACTTCCAAAACGCGAACTAAGGCATAAAGCTCTTTGTCATAAACTGAGTAATTCAGATGTGGACCATTTAGCTTTTAAGAAAAATAGGCAACAGGTTTACCTTCTTGCAGCAGTACACCTCCTATGCCAATACCACTTGCATCACATTCGATCCCAAATGTCTTACCAAAATCAGGAAGTTGTAGCAGCGGTGCTTCACAAAGCTTTGTTTTCAGCGTATGAAATGCTTGATCTTCGTCATGTCCCCACTTGAATGAAACATCCTTCTTTGTGAGATTGTTAAGGGGTGCAGCGAGAGTACTGAAATCTTTAACAAAACGCCTATAGAAACTTGCAAGACCATGAAAGCTTCAAACTTGGCTCACATTTGCCGGTGTAAGCCAATCCTTTATTGCTTTAACCTTCTCTTCATCAACCTGAATACCATCTGCGGAAACAACAAAGCCAAGGAAAACAACACGGTCTGTGCAAAAGGTGCACTTAGCAATATTGCCATACAATTTCTCTTCCCTCAAAACTGCAAGTACTTGACGGATATGATCAAGATGTTCATCAAATGATTTGCTATAGATCAGAATATCATCAAAATAAACAACTACAAACTTGCCAATGAAAGCTCGTAAAACATGATTCATTAAGCGCATAAAAGTTGAAGGAGCATTTGTCAAGCCAAATGGCATCACAAGCCATTCATAGAGACCAATTTTAGTTTTAAACGCTGTTTTCCATTCATCACCAAGTTTCATGCGGATTTGATGATAGCCACTACGCAAATCAATCTTGGTGAAAATGATGGAACCACTCAATTCATCTAACATGTCATCAAGTCATGGAATGGGATGGCGATATCGAATAGTTATAGCATTGATAGCACGACAATCAACACACATGCGCCAAGAGCCATCTTTCTTTGGAACTAAAAGAATGGGAACAACACATGGTGATAGGGATTCACGAACATACCCTTTGTCCAAAAGCTCTTTTACCTGTCGCTGAATTTCCTTGGTCTCTTCGGGATTGGTGCAGTAGGCTGGACGATTTGGAAGAGAAGCACCTGGTACCAAATCAATTCGATGCTCAATTCCACGGAGTGGAGGAAGTCCAGCTGGTATCTCATCGGGAAAAACATCTTTGAAATCCTGTAAGAGATCAAGAACAACACTAGGCAGTGATGAAGGTAAATCGTTAGTTGAAAGTAGGACCTCCTTGTGCAAGAGCACAAAGAATGGAGCTGTAGTGTTTCTCACTTCTCTCAAATCACTCTTGCTCACAAAGAGACACTTAGTGTGGCGTGGCTGTTTAGGGGTAGGGGTGGTATGAGGCTTTATGTGGCTGGATGGGTTAGAACTCTCTTCCTTACTAGGGTTGGGGATCTCACTCAATTTTCTTTTGTCAGATTCCTCTCTTTTCTTGCGAGCCATATCTGAAGTATGTATCTCCTCTGGAGATAATGGAACAAGAACCACCTTCTTGGCATTGTGAATGAAAGTGTATTTGTTAGACCGTCCAAAATGCACCGAGTCCACATCAAATTGCCACGGCCAGCCCAGCAGCAAATGGCATGCTTGCATGGGGACAATATCACAATCAACCTCTGCATGATAATCACCAATGGAAAATGACAAACGAATCATGGCTGAAACCTTAACTGTCCCAGAATTATTTAACCATTGCATATGGTATGGATGTGGATGGCGACGTGGCTGCAAACCAAGCTTCTCAACAAGCAAAGCACTAACAATATTATTGCAGCTCGCACCATCTATGATGAAACGGCACACTTGTCCTTTCACTTTGCATCGGGATTGAAACAAATTATGGCGTTGTCCTTGTTCAGCAACAACAAATTGAGTGGAAAGAACTCGCCTAACCACCAAAGAAGGAGATGGTGTGTTCATTATAGAAGGCTTCAAATCAGGAAAATCAGCAAGCAACTTATCAAAATCAGCACTAGTAATCTCGTCGAAAGATGGAGAAACTACATCATGTAATATGTCATTGTGAGCAAAAGTTGGAATAAGTTGAATGGCTAAACAATTCAGACCTAGCTCAAATGTACCATCCTCTGCTGAACACTCACAAGTCTCAAGATTAAGATCTGCAAATTCATTGATAAACTCGTCCTCCGCTTCACTTTGTGAGTCATAAGAACCATCAGCAAGTGCAATAATAGTACGACGATTGGGACATTTAGCTTGCTTATGCCCATGACCACCACACTTAAAACACTCAATCTTGCTTGTCTTACGTTGGGTGGCTGCAGTAGAAGAAGTGGGCTGATTTGAACTCACAGCTTTACCTTTCGCATCCAATTGTTTGGAAGAAGTTGGAATAGATCTATTTGCTCCACGAGATGAGGAGTTGGGCATTGCAGCTCCTTGCTGTTGGAATTGAGGCGTGACATCCCCTTGCTGTTGGGAATGACGCCAAGAAGCATTGTATTTGTAAGACGTAGCAATGTGCCTTTCAGCCCGCTGTGCAAAATGAACTAACTCAGTGAGACAGGTGTAATTTGTCATATCCACTTTATCAGCAATGGGTTTATTGAGGCCCACCAGAAACCGAGCCATTGTTGATTCCTCATCCTCAGTTACCCCTGTACGAAGTAAGCACATTTCCAATTCTTGAAAATATTCATCAACACTGCGAGTACCTTGCACAAGACGTTTCAGCTTCAAATGTAGATCACGAGAATAATATGCAGGAACAAAACGACGTCTCATTTCCCTCTTCATGTCTTCCCAAGTTATACGGTCATGCCCAACTCTATGATATTCAGTACGGATCTGATTCCACCAAGTTATGGCATAGCCTTTGAACTCAATGGCTGCAAGCTTTGCCTTCTTTTCAGCAGGGTATTCATACAAATCAAATATTTGCTCCACTTTGGTTTCCCATTCAAAATAATCATCACCATTCTCCTTGCCGCTGAATGGAGGAATGGAAACTTTAACCTTGTTCAAACCATCATCATTGTGACGTCGTTCAGGATGACGCCGACAGTGATTACCTCCATGTTCAGCACTATAATTTGAAAACATTTCAGCATCAAAATCAGTAGGATCACCAACAGGAACACGTCGTGCACGACCAAAACCAGCAGCAAATCCTCGGCCACGGCCACCTGCAAAGTTATCAAAACCAGCAGCAAATCCTCGGCCACGGCCACCACCATGGTGATCATCATCCTCATTATCATGAGGTGGAGGTTCCCCACGCTGTTGCTGAAAGGCTTGCTGAAGTTGTTGCATTCCTTGTATCAGTTGACGCATTTGTTCACGCACCTCCTGAATCTCTTGTGCAGAAACAGTATGGGAAGAAGAGTCTTCAGCACCAGCCATGTTAGTAATAAGGAGACAAAAATAATAGGACAATGAATATGTGGAATCACTCCCTCACCACTTACAAAATAAGTTCTTTCTCTCCCTGAAAAGAGGAAGAACCGTGGCTGCAATCTGTAGTGGAAGAGTGATTATAACAGCGACGACAGTGCAACAACTCACGGTGCTTGTAAGTGGAGCTTGGTGGGATAATATGTAAGTGGAATGCGCTGAAATGTAGTGATGCAAAACCGAATAATAATCCAAGAACACAAGTCTAAGTTGCTGAATATAAAGGAAAAGATGCACAAAGATGTAGAAACAAGATGTAGGAAGTGGAGAGATGAACACCAACTGTACCAACCGAAACTTGTTGCTGCCCAAACCCCTTTGGGTGTGCTGAACACAAATCTCTCTTTTTTTTTGTTTTTTTTTTGAGCAAGAACTCGTGGTTTTCAGTCTTTCTTTTGACCCATATACATCTTTTCTTTTAACCTTTGTGACAAACACAGCACATCTTTCAACTAAAGGGGCGCATAAGGATCAACCAAGATGGAAACTCGGGTGGGGAATTTGTGGCGGGTAAAAAACAAGGGTGGGATGGGTGGGTACTTGTAGCAAGCGATTTGATGATTAGAACAAAGATAACAACTAGAACGATGTGGAAAAGAAAGAGAAAAAGAAAAAAAATCAGCAACTAGACAAATCTTAAAGGATTAAAACTCGATAAAGCAAACTACAAAATCAGTAGCACGTATGAATTTGGGCTGTAGGTTTTTTTTTGGCTATTAGTGGACAGTAGGTATATAAACTCTATCCTACCAAAAACAAGAACAATCCTACTGAGGAAATGGAGGCTTTGATACCAGACGATATGCACACGCCTATGCAACGCGTGTAGCAAGTTGTGTGGCCCGATCTTCTTGTAGGATCCGCGAACTTGATAACTTGTCGCTGCGTGACCTGGTGAAGAAGCAGTGCACCGCGAGGCTGTCCACGCGACGAACTACCGAGACAATCACCCTTCCACGTACAGACGAACAGCCCACGCAATCACGCCGTATAGACGTGAAGGCACAAACTGGGTGAACCGCAGTTCGGCGTTCTACAACTCCCTCAGGAATCGAAAGAACAAGTTTGAAAGCCTCTCAAGACTCACACAGGAATAAGAATTCCAAGAGTTCGAATTTCTGAAAATTACAATCACGAGTTACTGTTCACGTCCTCCATTACAGGGATATATAGCACTAGTGGAGTTTCAGTTTGGTGAAAAATAATTGAGAACATGTAGTGGGAAGTTGCAGCACTACTTCTATTAATAACCAAGCCTAGTGGGACACTGGGCTAGTGGGACACTGGGCTGGTTGGTATTCTCTGCATGCATGCTGGAGCGTGTGTGGACAGCAACCCAGTTGCTGGTTGCATGCATTCCTAACTCCCGATTTATTTGCTTGCACTTCAGCGGCAGATATTCATGGTAGCTGAATGGCCTTTCCTCTCTCATGCACGTCCAGGTTCCTTGCATATATTTGGCGGGCAGAATTCATCATCATCCCATGCTTGTTCGTGCACTCCATCATTCCTAAGAACATTGAAACAAGCACTCAAAAGCATAGGTTCATTCAATGTAATCTGATTATTAAACATAAGGTTAGCGTTCACCTGAGAATGAATTTCCTTCTCCAATTGTTTAGCTCTACTCCTTGTAATTGGACCAGCTATATCAAGTGTAATTTCATTTGGAGATGAGTGAATGCAAGGAATGTCCTCATTACATTACATAAGTGGGGTTGTCACACCAACCATTAAATGATGCATCATCCTAGTGTTCAAGCATCTACTAGAATGGTGTACATAAATGAGCTGTCTCGACCTCACCAATGTTTAGTACAGCCATCAATAAAGGCACAGAGCGGCACATTACAAAACATCGCTCTCAAACGTGCAACATGTACAAAAGCTTCACCATCATCTTCCTTCGTAAGGCTCAACCCACGCTAAGCCGCAGAGTGGGCGTCGGGCACTGGAGCATCCCCCACCTCTTCAGCGGGGAGCATGACCGGAGGGTCCTGTCCAAGGGAAGGGTGCTGCTACTCATACTCCACGATACGCTGCTGTAGGTAGCCCATGAACTGAGCCGAAGCCCCCAACAAGCCTTGAAGCTCGTGAAGGTGAGCGTGGTGCGCCTGCGCCTGTAAGTCTTGTTATAGCTCTCCTACCCGCTGCTGCGTTTGAGCAAGAGCAAGCTGACGCTGCTCGTACTGAGCCGCACGGGCAGCAAGCTGTGCCTCCAGCTTCGCCATGCGGGCCTGCGACTCTAGGTGCAGGTCAAGGTAGTGCTTGGCACGGTCCTCAGAGCGGATGTACATCCCGTGCACACTGCGGGAGAACTCCATGGTCGTTGCGACGCTGCGTGCGGCCTGGTGTCGATCCGCTCCTGCACCAAGTTGTGACGACGGACCTACTCGTCATCGTAGTCGTTGGTGGGGAGGTAGCGCAGCACAGAGGTAGATGCCATGCCATACCTGAGCCACTCAGCTCAGTGATAGCCGCCAAGGGTACCTTCTAAACGCCTCCTCCTCGTTGGCCCCATAGACGGAGAGCCTCTGCTCCCTTGAAAAAGGACCCGTGGGAAGGATAACGCGGGCAAGGCAACTCCCCTTGTCGTGCTTTGTCTGCACGGAGTAGAAGCGATAGGGGCGACGCCTCATCTCCCTCATGGCCTTGCATAGGATCTGAGAGAGGCCGCACTCATCGCGGCAGCAAGTGTGAAGTCTCCCACCATCAACGTAAGGGAGAGTGTGGGTCACGGGTGGAAGAGGAACAACCTTTTGCCCGGCCCTGCACGGCCCCTCCTGCTCACGGCCTTACGAGCGGTCTGCTTGGTCTTAGCCATTTGTTTTAAATAAGAAAGACTTTTAATCAGTTAATTGCATTAGTTTGATATAATTAAATGAATTAAATTAAAGGAACGTGCAGAAGGTATATTCTTAGCTCACGATTTATTTTATTTGACTTTTAACCATAATCCCAGAATGAATAGAACAATAGTATGATGCATGATTCATCCTATTCGGTCTCAAATTACACATCCTATATATATATATATTATATACAACTATTGATATTTCGGTGAGACATACGCACGGCACTCCCTGATGCAACTAGTCGATCCTCTTGTCGTTCTTAATTTTCGCACATGGTTAGTGTACCTGCAGAAAAATGCATGCTCACATTATTACCACTCTTAACCTAGAAGTGGCATGCACGCTATTTCCGCCGCGTGGACAACGCATCTGTAGGGTCCTCTACTAGACTGGGCTGGTACCCACGCAAGCAAATTGAATCTTGCCGTGTTAAAATAGAAGAATGGTCACAAACACCGAAATGTTGACCACCCCCCTTAAATTTCTATCCTATGAGCATGAATGCCGGGTTCACAACAATCCGCAAATCCCAATAGCGTTCCACCAGTACTAGGGATAGCTATGGCCGAAATGTCATTTTCCAAAGCGCCGAATATGCATATGAGTTCTATCTAGATCAGAACGTTAGCGATGTCACCTGGTACACACTAACATCCTTAATATAGGCACATGGTATACTCTTATTTTTCAATTACTTGAAAAGGGTTTTCGAAAATAGGTTTGTAAACCAAAACTAGATGATATGACTGTTGTCTGTGTATGATCGGATCTGATACCAGCTGTGGCGGAACTGCCATATTATTCCGAGCTAAGCACACCTGCTACCACATGGCTCGCAGTGCACTTAGACTGATCTAAATCTGGTTGTTCGTCGAGAGTCATTCGACTCTCGATATTACCCTATACTAGAGGAACCGACATCATACACATCGAGCCCTCGATGGTGCTATTAGAGTTACATCATCACAGGTAGTTGAATATAGCATAAGTAGATTTAGTTTACAAACCAGTTTGAAATAAAATACAAGTTCCAAAGTTCCAACATACAGCCAATGCAAGGCAAGTTCAAAAGTATCTCGCTGCGGAAATTAAAGTTCGAAGTTCGTGACAACATTCAAAAGACTTGCATTAACTGAAACAACATCAAGCCCGCCGATGTTGCTCCCATGCCACACATGAAGACTTTCACCCCTAATGGAGGCATGCACTACCACTAACACAGGTGCACACTAGGAACTCCAACCCTGAGTACTAATTACTCAGTAGGACTTAATGGATTCGCTTACAACTGACGCAAAGCTTGCTTACTATTAAGTGGATCCTTAGCCATTGATTTAAGCAGTGGTATAACAACATAAAGTAACAAGTTTTCATAATTTTCATGTAACATCAACACAATAATAGATTGCAAAAAATGTAAGCAGTACAATACAAGCATATGATATTAGAAATCATGAGTAATAGATATAGCACATTCAAGTAGTTACTACGATGAACATCAAAGGCATTGGCATTCCCACACTTGGTGAGCATCAGCGATTCGAATCGATTTTAGTTCCCGGTAATAACAATCGTCCCAGGGGTATATGCTTACTGACTGTAGCATTCCCACATATATCCCCCATCTCATCCTGTCTCGTCCCAAGATTCAAAATGCCCCCACCTAACCCCTAGATTGTGCCTCCACAAGAGCGATACCAAGGCATACCGGGTCAGCCCTCCCTCGAGTACAAGTGCCCCCAGGTCATCGGCCTCCTGCAAGTGGATGGGCGGCACCTCAAAAATTCAGACGAGCCCAGGAAAGACTTTCATCAGTTCCATGACCCAGATAAGCACTTGAGCAATGTTATGCCAACCAATAGGCGAACAACGAACGGACCTTAAATGACTCAGGCGGAGTCCATAGTACGACATCATGAAAAGTAAATACTGAAATAAAATCTCCATCCGGTCTCCATTTAATCATGGGCATAAGTATAATTGCCACAATAGTAATATCTTTGTGATTTTGAAATCACCTACGCGACGAGTGACTCCATTCACCCGTTTCTACACGTACTTAGCAAATTCTAGGCATACTCGTCTAATAGACTCTAAATATAGGTGCTAGGGCCATGGCGGCTGGGAATTCTAATGCAGAGGGTTTCAATCAATTCCTAATGCGGATGCGTAAACATCAAGCAATATAAGTAAGATGGGAAGCATGTTCCTGCCTACGTTCCTCACTCGGGTCAGTAGCCGCCTCTGGACAAAGTCAGGGATGGACTGATAATCCCCCTGTTGCTAGTTCACTGTCTCCTAGGGCAAGGGCTCGTCGTCTGGCTCCTCGATCACCGGCTGCTCCTGCGTGGGTCCTTCATTCGTGGGGTCTATATGCATGACATGATTTAGGAATGAGTCGAAAAGAAAGCATAACCTATACATTTTCTTGGTCAGTCCTGACCATTACTAAGAAATCATACAAACCATCACCTTGTCTAGGTTAGTCCATCACATATGTCAAGAAAAAGTAACTTGCAGCAATTGAACAAGTTTAAATATTCCAAATTATTTGTTCATAGGAAAGAACCCTAATCATACTATGCATTTTGAGTATTTATTGAATTAAAGTGGTCATGTTGAGTTTAGGTTGTTAGACAGTACTAAATATGCCAAGATAATTATGTCATATAGATGAATATGGTATAATACTACTAGCAAAATTCCAACCCTAAAGGAGTTATAATTTAATTACTAAAATTCTGGTAATCTTCCCACATTTATTTTCTCAGATTTATTATAAATCACAAGAAATGTTTTTGGTCCTAAAATTTCATTAGGAGGCATAATAGAGCATAAGCATCAAGTACGAAAATCAGCAAGCAAGATAATCAAGGTTTGGTAGGAGATCTATTTTCCATATATTTATTTTAGCTTATTTTGCATGCAACTCTAATCAATAGTAACAAAATTCAAAAAAATGCTTCTTGGAACCTAAAATTAACAATAAGTGCCATGATTTTTCTCAGAATTTATTTTACAATATAATGTCACTTTTTCCTATTATTTACATTAATAAGCATTACTTTGTCATTTTCAAATCACTGCCAAACTTGACGTGCACAGTCCCATACTTTATCAGTGAGATATACATGTTGCAAGGAATGCATACAAATTCCATGAGACTGTTTTTGAGCACTTTTTGTGTAGGAAACATTTTCATGTTCATAAAGCACACATAATACATTTATAGGGGCAAAACAGTAATAGAACAGTAAGTGCTAGGGCTAGCAAAAATCACACAGAGCTTAAATATCATGGTACAGCTACTATCCAAGTTTAAGATTTTTAGAGCTCATTTAACCCACATTTGCTTATTTAACCCTTTAAGCATGCATGCATAAAACTAATGGCAAAGTGGTACTTTCACAAATTCACATCATACCCATCATGTCGATCTACTAAATAGGAGTCCAAAGAAACTGAGTTTGCAATTTTATGATTTTTATTTGATTTATTATGGTTTTCTAAAGTTTCAGCTTAAAATAAAGAATCAAAAACGAAAATCTATAGACCAAGACTTAGACATTTTAATCCTATCTTCTAGGGGCTAGCATGCAATATATTTAAGACTCATTCAGCAGTGCATGAACACAAAACGCAAAAACCTATATCTGCAGGGGCTAGATCTCAAAAATCCAGCCCCCATCTTCAACCTCTAGCCTATGGTTGGACCCGGCGAAGGCGCGCATGCGCCGGCGGCCTCCGGCCGGCCGCGGCTGCGACACCGCTCGGGGAAGGTGTTCTCGGGGTCGCACTACTTACTAGGCTACGTGTAGTCGATGGAGACGGCGTGAAGAGGTGGAACGAAGGTGGTGAACTCGACATGGACGCAGTCAACGCGAGGAGCTTAGCGCGGCTCGATCCACCCGACAGGGAGGGTAATGGCGAGGCGGAGGCAGTGGTGGCTGTGTGGAGGCGCGGGGAGTGACCGCAATGATGGCATGAGCTCAATCTCTAAGCTCAGCCCGTCAATGGTGGCCGCGGACAGAGGGCGTGAGGGAGGGGCGCTCGTGGGTGAAGGAAGCGAGTGGGGTGAGAGGAGCTCGTCCTCTTCATAAGGCCGCCGCAGGGAGGTTGATCCGTGGTGGGACGGCACTGGCCGTACAACACCGTCCGCGGGACGAGCGCCGGCTCGGCATGGTGGGCACGACCGGATCGCCGGCCCCACCTATCAGTCAGCCAAGAGAGGGAAAAACACACTTTGACTTGTTTTTTACCCCTCAGAAATTCATGCTTTTAACCAATTTAGAAGATAAATTTGGAGAGACTCAAATTATATGAATTGTTTTACTCTATGTGGTCTACAAATTTGTCAAAGGCTTGATACCAAATTCTATTCACAAATTGAAATTTTAAACGAAACAAATTTGTGGTGCAAGTTTGACCAACGAAGCCTTAGGGTTTAGAAATTCCATTTAGCCCAGCTATGGCCATTTTCATGTAAAGTGAAATATACCAATATTGTTTAGAGTTTCATGACCTACAACTTTGTTATATAAAGTTTTGCATGATCATGTCTTTTGGTTGTTCAAAATTTAAATTTTCTATTCAGTCCTAATTTGGCAGATTTCACTAGTTGTCAGAAAATGACCCCAAAACCCTAAGCAGACCATTATGCATGTCAATATAAACATACCAAAGTTGTTCAACATGAAATTGTCTAAATGTTTGGTATAAAAAGTTTCATCCATTTCACCAGAGTACTAAAGTTATAGTAGCAAATTCAGAGGCAGTTTCAGTAAAACCTAGTTTAAGTGCTTCAAATGACCAAATCTATACATGCATTGAATATAAAATGTTCAAGAAATGATGTAATTAACTTAATGATTCTCATGTAGTGGACTTGAGATGCCCCGGGCATCACCTTACCCGTGGGCCATATCAGCCCGACACATTTGAGAATATGCAAGGCTTTTTTGGACTTGACTTCTAACCCGCATAAACTTACTAAGAGTGAGTCCTTACTTTCAAGTTTCCTTTATTTTTAAAGCATAAGCCTCATTGATTCAACATAGTTATCATCATGATTCATAATTCATATATCTCATCATTTCAACACATCTACCAACATAAAGTAACTTGCATAAATGTAACCATACAACTTACAAGTACAAGCATGTAATATTGAAAAGCATAATTAAATAAATAACATATTTAAGTTATTACTACGTTGCCCATGTGCGATACTGGCATTCTCACACCTGGTGAGCATCAGCGACTAAAATTGATTTTTAATTCCAATGAATAACTATCATGACAGGGGTATATGCTTACTAGACATCGCGTTCCCACATATACTCCCCATCTCAACTTGTCCCATCCCAAGTTTGATTCCAACCTGCCATGTCCCAGGTTGTGCCCCCTCAGGAGCGATACCACGGCGTACTGGGTCAGCCCTCCCTCGAGTACAACCTCCCCTGGGCCTAACTCCCTCCAGCAACATGGTAGGAACAAGTTTTTGTTCTTCAGATGGCACAAGTAAGACTTTCACCGGTCCCATAACCCGGATAAGCACTTTAGCAATGTTATGTCGATCAGCAGGCGAATAGCGGATGGGCCTTAAACGACTCATGCGGAGTCCATCAACACATTATTTTAATTCTCATTATAACAAACCCATATCTCCGCCTGGTCTAATCTTTCCATCACATCATATTGCTTTCAAATTTTAAATTTTTGTAAACCATTTTTGAGTCCTATCATCTCGCGAGTGAATATCTTCACTCGACTTCTACCATCTAATCATGGCTAGGCATAGACTTCGACTTATTCATACTACTTAGGATATCAAGGATTTATGCATGTGGGGTTTCAAACAACTCCTAAACGTAATGCACAAACAAATATAGGATGGTGGGACTCTGTAAATAGGTGTAGATGCCTAAGGATCCTACCTTTGTTGTTGAGTAACTTGAACAAACTAATCTAAAGTTAGTTTGCCAGGTTGTGAGGCTATGCCTCAGGCAACCCCTTGATCACTTGGACAACTCCTCCTTTCAAATACCACTTCAGGGGCCTCTAGGCGGTATTTGGGTCTTAGTTGGTCTTTTGGACACCATTGCTTGAAGTAGCTCCACGCACTTGCTCCTTGATCATGTATCTACAATAAGCATCACTATATGAATGGTATGCATGATCTAGGGAATGAGGTGCATGAATAACAAGCACACATATGAACAAGCATTTCATAGACAAACAAAAAGGTGATTGATAAACTACTTAGATAGGGAGTACTCTTATGGACGCTGAGCAACTATACAATCATACAGGCACACATGTACAACTTTAAAGTTACTGATCGTATTAGCAACATGTTAATTATGTGACCCGATAGAAACAAGCCATGTCTATTTCTATTACTAAGACACATGCATGAAGTGTGGTAGTGTTTATTTTTCCTCAATAAGTCAAACATATCATGCAGTGTACATGAGAGGAGCACATGATCGATTGCTAATTCCAAATCATCTTTATAATACCCAAGATAACAAAGCATATAAGTAAACTAGCTATACATAATTTGGCTTATTTTGAGTTATCGTTATGTAGCTACATTCAAACCATATTATACTTTCATGGCTGAGGATTTGTAACCTAGGCATATGAGAATGGAATATGCATGTGGAGTATATAGAGTTATCCATCTTCCTTGTTTCACTTTGATACTGCAATATTAAATATACTAAGTGCAGTTCACAAGAGCAATCACGAGTTCATATGAGTACATTAACATCCCCTTTTTATCCCCTTTACTTTTAAACTTACTAAAGTAACTATTAGTGGACCCCTCAAGTAAAGACACCCAGAAATGCATCAAAACTCACATAATCATACTTGTATAGTAACATGGCTACATGAACTTTGGTGGGATTTTTAGAGCATATTAAATAGCACTTCTATTTTATTATTTAAATGACCATAGCATCTGTCATTTTCAAAACACATAGCAAACAGCAAGCAAAACATGGAACTTTATTTCGAGACTTTACTAGACCAAATGAGTACAATATAATTTCCATGGATTTTTCTGGACATGTTTTATGTAGCATGCATTTCCATATACATAAAATATACTAACCAATAGAACTAGGGGTAGATCTATAATTAATAGTGAGTTCTGGGGTTAACAAAAAATACATGTGAACCCATATGGTACAAAACAACATCTAGTCCAAGTTTCATAATTTTTGGAGTTCATTTGACGCTATTGCTAATTAATTACCAAAACAATACGTGCATGGAAACAAGGGCAAAACAGTCATTTCATTGATCAAGACCTAGCCCATTGTATAGATCTACTCATAAGCAATCCAACAAAACAAGTTTCACATATATTTCTCCGTCAATGGACCTCTAGGTAATTAAATGTACCCTACAGGGATCACAAAAATACAAGGGAGTATATACACTACAACATAGCCACCGACCAAGTTTCATGAATCTACGGGGCATTTAAGTCTACTTTTATCAATTAACCCGTAATCACATGCATGTAAAGTATCAAGGGCAAACCGGCCATTTTATGCATCCACAACATACCCCTCATGTGGATCTACTCATAATCAGTACAACAAAACAACTTTCATAATTTATGGATTTACCTGTGATTTAATATTGATTTCGAAAGAAAATAACGGCTTAAAGCTAAAACACCTATTGTCTAGGGGCCATTTCATAATTAAATCTATCTCCTAGGGAGCTGCATACAAGACTCATGTGACTCAATAAACAGTGCCTTGGATTTAGAGAAAACAAAGGGGCTAAATCAAAAATACCCATAGACTTCTTCCTCCTCCCGACTGCGCGCGCAAGGGAGGGTACGGTGGCTCGGGCCGGCGGCAAGAGGATGGTAGAGCTGCTGGGGAAGCTCCGGGAAGGAATTCCCGTCTTAGGGCTTTGTGTTCCCCAAGATCTCGATGCGCGAGAAGGCTAGAAATCGATGGGGATCGCAGAGTGAACTGGCGTGACGACAAGGGGAGGTGGTGTCCGGCACGGCCATGGTGGGCGGTGCATGTCGGCACACACGGAACTGGGTCGAGGAGACAATGGAGGAGGACGCGACCATGGGAAAAATGAAGAGGGCGGTGGGGCGGAGCCAGTTCGCTCATCGAACGGGCACAAGAGGGTCGGAGGTGACGAGCAGACAGAGCTCGCCACAACAGCATTCATGGCGGACGTCCCTAGAGAAGCGGGGCACAGCACGGCGCCGAACCAGGTAGGGGCTGAGGGCAAAGGAGTAAGGAGAGCGAGCGTAGGAGAGTGAGGGCGAGTGGGGGAGGGAACGCGGCTTGCTTCCCATTGAAGGGAAGGGCGCGGCCTCGGCCAGCCATGGCTTGGCGCGGGCAGGCGGTTCACACCGCGTGTACGCGAGGGATAGGGGAAGAGGGGCGGTGGTGGGGCCCACGCGGAATAAAACAAATGCGAAAATGGAAAAATAGCTTGACTGCTCTAACACTCATTTTAATTCTGTATTTTTCGACTATCTAGAGACCGAATCCAAAGAAACACAATATATGAGAACTATTCCACATCTTGTGCTCTACAACTTTGTTATAAACTTGAATACCATGTTGCACGTCAAATTTTGGTTTAAATTTGAATTGAATTATCTGACCCCGGTTTGACCAAGGTTTACTCTAAGCTTGAAAATTCAAGAAGTACATTTTATGGTCATTTTCACATAAAGTGTGTTATAAAAATGTTGTTTAGTTTTACCTTATCTACACGTTTCATATATAAAGCTTTACATGATAAAGAATTTTGTTTCATAGAAATTTGAATTTCCTATGCAGGTCAAGTTTGGACAGATTTCATAGTTTCACGGAAGTTGACCCGAAACCCTATCCAAACCATAATGCATGTTACAAGTATATATAACAAAGTTTTTCATTGTTAAGTCCTCTACAAGTTTGTTATATAAAGTTTTGTGCAGATCAGAATGGAATTTGAAATACAAGCACAAACATGTTTAAAGGTTCGATCAAACAGCAGTTTCAATTTATGTAGAGTCCTTGTTTCAAACTTTTGAGTGATGAAATGAGGTCCAATCACTTCAAGGTTAGGTGCATTGAAAAGGTGATAAGTTTAATTTCATTTCATAGTCAGATATATTTTTGAGTTGTATAGAAAAATTAAAAGTAATTTCAGAATCAAATTTGGGGAGAAGCTGAAAATCCAGACTTGGAATTGTTCTGGGTATAGACTGTCTTTGGCCGATTTCAAGAGACATATGGGTGCAATTTGAAATAACTAAATGTCAGTTTTGGAAACATCTTTAGTGTAATAAAAACGTGGTTCATGGTATGTACAATAACATTTGAATCTTCAATCAATTTATTTTGAGATGGTCACGATAGCAACGTAGAAGATTATTTCCTGAGTTGAACTTTTGTATTTGGTGTCTTGCACAAAAACTTGTGGGTGTTGATTGACTTACTCAACCAAATAATATGTGTTTTTGTATTTTGAATAGAAAAGTTTTGACTTACTGATTTCTCCACATAATTCTCATTCCTCTCTATGCATGATTAACTCCTAGTTCATCATTAGCTTGTGTCTAACTATGTGTTAGCGCCTTTGAGATGCTGGGGGCATCACAATCATGCACCGTTGGAATGATACTTGAGCATTGCATAGCTCAAACGACATTCGCCTGTATGTGAAAGTTCCGTAGGGGCATGTGAAAGTGGTCTTACTCTAGTCCTCTAGGTGATTCGGAATCTGATGTAGCTAGAGTAGCCATCGACATAGCAGAAAAAGAAATATTTGGCTAGTCTCTCTAGCATTTCATCAATGAAAGAAGAGGAAAGTGATCCTTCCTAGTGGCGGTGTTGAGTTTTCTATAATCAATGCACATGCTCCAACCGGTTACAGTTTTCTGTGGAATTAGCTCATTGTTTTGATTTTTGACAACTGTCATCCCTCCCTTCTTACTGGTACTACTTGAACTGTACTGACCCATTCGTTGTCACTCATGGAGTAGACGATACCTGTGTGTAGTAGTTTTAGTACCTCCTTCTTAACAACCTCTCTCATCGTATTTTAAGTTTAAGTTGAGGTTCCCTTCACTTGCTCTCACTCTTAGTTAGCTTGTCACTAATGATTACCTGTGTGTCCTCGTTCCCATGAAGGAAGGTGTACTTCAAGCCAGGCGGTAGTTGCTTTAGTTCTATCTTTAGAGCTTCGGGCCGTAGTTGTAGGACCGAGACGTACGACTAGAGGGGGGGTGAATGGAGCACTTTAAAACTCAAAATCACAACTCCCCTAAACTGGTGCTAAAGAGAAGAACTAGACACCGTCCACTGAATATATACGTGTCTAGCAGCGCAAGGGTGCTGTCCACTGAGAGGATACGCACCAATGCGAGAAAAACCGAGATCCGACTCAAAGAGAGCACCGAGGCAACAAACTTTGTAAAATCCGCCACACGACACTCACCGCACCAAAGTGTGTCTCACTAACTCACAGCAAGCAAAGAGAATAGTCTGGAAGTGGGGAATACAAAAGTGCGAAGCAAAAACATAGCGGAAGAAGCAATCAGCGAAAACACAGCAGCTTCCCTGCCTGGACCGGACTGTCCGGTAGCAGGGGCAGACTGTCCGGTGGCACCAGATAGTCCGGTCTCCTCTGCCGGACAATTCGGTGGGAGGTCTCGAAGAGACCCCAGCACCAGACTGTCTTGTGGGCGCTGTCCGGACTGTCCAGTGGGACCGGAATGTCCGGCGGCCTCTGCCGGACTGTACGGTAGAGTCGCAGACAAGGGGTTTTCGAACCCAAACTTGACCAAATCTTGTCCAAACTTCATGAGATTTTGCACAGGCTATTTGGACCCTATTCCAAAGATTTTCCCAAAAGGTCAACGCAAAATGACCAAGGGATCAGCGGGAATTTCAGATCTCATGAGATGGCAATATTTGGGCAAGAAGGGGGAAAACTCAAAAGAAACTTGCTTGTGGCAATCCAGCAGGATTGGGATGAACTATGTCATAATCCCCATGTCCAAGGAAGTCCAAAAGGGCCAATAGAAAAGGATTAACTCGTGGGCAACACAAATCACCAAAAGCCCTTGAGTTCCATCCAAAAACCAACTAGAAAGGGGGAGAAAGATGGCTGCACACATAAGCACGAATTTGGGATGAAACTTGCCTTGATTAGATGAGGAAATCAGTTCCTACAAGGCTCAACTCAGCCTACCACCCTTCATCCTCCCACTAATGCAAAGTACTAGCCTAGGGGACTCTCAAATCCTAAGATAAGCACCCGATTTGCTCTCTAAGCACTTGGCTGGTTGGAAACTAAACCTAGGGTTTCTTGAGGTGGAAGAGTCATCTAAATGACCAGCAACTTAGGTATTTATAGCCTTGGCCTAATCGACACATTTTACACTAAGACCCCTATATTACAGAAATGCCCGTAGGTGACAAAACTGAAAAGACTCGACTTTCTCAGGGACGGATGGCCACGATGGACTCTTGATCTTCTTCGCCTGCAAGCTAACTCCTGGATGACGTCCACGTGGCCAGTAGTCCAAATCCGCCGATCGACCCCCGGTTTTGAAGTCAGAAACCAGGAAACTTTAGGGTTTCCTTCTTGGGCCTGGAACGGCCCACTCCACTCTATCTCAGCGAGAACGAGCCCATTCGCTGAGTCTGGTAACTTCATGATACCCTTGCCCGTCTTCACGCCATGTACTCAGGTTGGAGCACCGCGGTGGCACCCGGCATCCCCTGTCCATCGGGGCCGCCTCGCAGTACTTCAGAGGTCTCAATCATGCCGTCGCCATGCTGCTCCTCTGTGTACCGAACTCCCATGGCCTACCGACATCGAGCATGCCTCTAGTCCTTCAAAGGGCTTCCTTCTACCTCCTATCTTTCGGAGGTCTTGTGCCTAAGTCCTTCTGGGTCTTTGGCTTCTGTTGACAATCACTCATCACTCCAGGGGCAATGGAGCCGATCCATTGGCTCTCAATCTCCCCCTTGATGAGTGCATTGCCAACACCTTCTATCTGTAACCTGAAATAGAATGAAGACAAGAAAAACAAGCATAAAACTGAAAAGAAAGAAGAAAAGAAGAAAGTTGCTCAAAATGCCCAAAAGCCAAACACAAGCAAAGAAGGGCAAAATGAGGCAACAAAGAGAAAGACCAAAGATCGACCCTCTAAGACAAGGGAAACGGCTCAACGCAGTCAATCAAACTAAAGCATGACCCCTCAAGAAAGACGCAAACTGGCTCAACACAGCCATGCTTAGGCAAAGCATCGGCTCCTCCAGAAAGAGGCAAAAGGCTCAACGCACCGATGCAACACCATGCTAAAAGCTCAAACTCCCTGAATGCATAGCTCCCCCTCAACTAGTTCTCCCCCTTGGTCGAAGAACTCTACTATAGGTCAACATCTCTCCCCGTTGTTGACAATGGACACACCAAGGGTTCATAGAACCTGACTCCCCCTGAACTAGACAACTCCCCCTCAAAATATTCCATGAAATGCAAAAAGTGTACAATTAAGAGCTCAGCAGGGATGAAAAGCTAGTAAATACCAGTTCTAGCATACACAGCAAGTGAGGGCAAGGAAGCATGCAACAAGCTCAATTGAATCTATGTTATATAGATCAGGAGCATGTTTTTCAGCGTTTTGGAAAAGAAAGCATCACCAATATGAATAGCATCTAGCAAGATAGGCATGAACAGCAAGATGCTAGCAAAACATATAAGGTGTGCTACTCTCAACCAAAGCATATACAACAGGCCATAAGCAATTAAGAGACTTGCAGATTTTAGATTTAGCAATTTTGAACTTCATGCAAATCAGATCATGTGCCATGGGTTATTCACTTGTCTTTGCCAATTCTTACCAACCAATGCCAAGCCTAGGTTCAGAAAACCATCACAAGCTTAAGACAAGGTTTTGGTCATACACAACTTAGTCCAAGTTCATGCCAAAGTGAAATGGCAAGCTATCTCAAACTAGAATAGTGTGACAAGTGAACCCACCTGGATCTTTTCATTTTAGCTCATAAGACACACATGTACCCAGTTTTAATTTAGATTTCAGGTTTAAGCAAGGTGCCATAAATGCTTAGGCATAAACTCAACAAAGGCATACAACTAGCATATCCAAGAATGAGAAGATAGCATAGCATTGAACATTCCTAAACATGCTAGGTAGCCAAGTCAAGTGATGATCATGGTTTGTGATTTTCAAGAAATAAAAGTAACTTAGCTCACAAATGATAGTAGACAGACTCAAGGAGCTTAGCCAACCATGATCAAGCAAGCAACTGTACAATCTAGCACAAGCAAGTACTAACTAGTCATTCTAGAAGAGCTCTAGTGCTAGTGAAGTGAAAATGCATATGATACAATGCAATGCATGATATGATACAAAATGCAAAGAAATGCAAAGAAAAGCAAAGAAAAAGCAAAACAAAACCTAAACTACAACAAAGTTACCCAAACCTAAAAGGGGTAACAAACACCAAGCTCCCCACGCAAGCAAGCAACCGCGCTAAGCTCTAAGGGTTTGGTGAAGATATCTGCCAACTGGTTTTCAGTCTCCACATGGATCAAGTCTATGTCTCCCTTCTCATAGTGATCTCTCAGAAAGTGAAACCTCACGTCTATGTGTTTGGCTCTAGAGTGCAAGACGGGGTTCATAGCTACAGAAATAGCAGAAGTGGAGTCTACTAGGAGAAGGATCTTCCTAAAACTGAGACCAAAGTCACTCAACGTGGACTTCATCCAAAGCAGCTGGGAGCAGCAAGTAGTAGAAGCAATGTATTCGGCTTCTGTTGTGGAAGTGGCTACGCTAGATTGCTTGCGTGAGGACCAAGAGACAAGAGAAAAACTAAGAAACTGGCAGGTGCCAGAAGTAGACTTGCGCTCCAGCCGACAACCCGCAAAGTCAACATTCGAATACCCTCTGAGAGAGAGCATAGAAGCTGAAGAGAACCAAAGACCTAGCTCAGGAGTGTATTTTAGGTACCTGAAGATGCGCTTCACCGCCTGACGGTGTGATGTCCTCAGTGAGGCCTGAAAATGTGCACAAAGACAAACCGTGAACTGCATGTCCGGCCTAGTAGCCGTCAGGTACAAAAGTGAGCCGATCATCCCTTGGTACTCTCTCTAGTCCACAACCTCCCCTTCTTCATCTACATCAAGCATTGTTTGTGTTGACATGGGAGTAGCCATAGGCTTTAGGTCTCTCTTTTCAAACTTCTTTAGAATGTCCTTCGCGTACTTGGCTTGACGGATGAAGGTTCCTTCATGCCCTTGCTTGATTTGCAGTCCAAGGAAAAACTACAACTCTCCCATCATGATTATCTCAAACTCCTTCGACATCTGCTCAGAAAACATGGTAACAAGAGAGTGAGATGAGCCACCAAAGATGATATCATCCACGTAAATCTAAACAATAAGGAGATCACTACCATGCTTGAGGAGAAACAAGGTTTTATCAACACTCCCCATTTTGAAACCCTGGTTTAGCAAAAAGGTTTTCAATCTCTCATACCAGGCTCTAGAGGCTTGTTTCAAACCATACAAGACTTTTTGCAATTTGTAAACATGGTTAGAGTATTTAGCATTTTCAAATCCAGGGGCTTGTTTGACATAAACTTCTTCTTGAATGAAACCATTTAGAAAAGCAGACTTCACATCCATTTGAAAAAGCTTGAAACCCATGGAAGCTACAAAAGCTAAGAGAATACGTATAGCTTCCAGGCGTGCAACTGGAGCAAACGTTTCCTCACAGTCTATCCCCTCTTCTTGACAAAAACCCTTTGCCACAAGTCTAGCCTTGTTCCACACAACAATGCCATCCTCTCCTTGCTTATTTTTGAAAACCCATTTTGTACCAATAGGATTGCAATGTGGCGGTGACTCTACCAAAACCCAAACTCTAAATTTCATTTTTGGTATTTAAAATAATTAAAATATTTTTCTCAATTTATTAAGGACTTCTCTTGTTTAGAATGAGCATTTAAATTATTTTATAAAATAAAGTTTAAAGAAACTAAAATGAATATAGTTCAACATGTTGTTGCATTCATGCCATTGCATTGGTTTTATGTTGAGTGGTTGCCTAAGGATTCAAATTCAAATTTTATTTGAAATTATAGCATGTTTAAACTTTACAAATAAAAGAGTTTTGAAAAGTTTTCAAAAGAAGGGCCGGAAAGCCACTTCTATCTTCACCTGCGCTTTTGGCCAAACTCTTTTGCCCCTCTCCTGGCCTACAACCACCTCCTCTCTCTCTCCTTCCTCTCATTCGGAACCGAAGTTGGAATCGACCCACCTTTCCTCGTTCTCCTCTACCTTTTCCCTGTATTTTTTTATCGTGTGGTCCATCCCTACTCTTTTCTTTGTCCTACAGGTCTTGCTCATCATGCTTCTCCTCTCCCACTCATCACGTTTCTCCTTTCCCCGCCATTGATCCTAACAACCATCTCATCACACCGTGCCAAGTGGCATGTTGTGAGTGCGAAAATCCTTCTAAATGTCTTTGTTCATCATAAAGTTGTATCTGGAAATTTTCTAGATTTATCTGGAAGCTTTTCCCTTTTTTCTAGAGAAAATTCCATTTATTAGAGGCTCTTATGGATCTTCTCATGAGCTTCAAATAATTTATTTGAGTTCATTGGGTGCCAAAACATTTCTAGGAATTTTTCTAGAATTTTCAGAGCCATCGAAGTATTTTTTTGGGACACGAATGGTAATTCTATAGTTTCTAGAATTATTTTATTCCCCAAAATCGAATACTCCGAAAATAAGTCCAATATAACCGGTCCAAACCCGTGCATATATATATTCATCAGAATCCTCTCATCACCCTCTTTTCAGATTTGGTCTCCGTTTTTAAATCCCGAAACCCTAACTCCATAGATCGAGAAAAGAAGTTCAAAAGGTGCTCCAACTCCGGCGAACTTTGCGGTGAGAAATTCCTCCATGCATGATCATCTCTGACAAAAACCGAGGGCATCATCGCGTTCCCCTCGTCGAGCTCTTTGTCGGGGTAGGTCTCCGTTTCGCGAGGACATCAACGGCGTTTCGTAGATCTGAGTTTTCTTTTAGGTGAGTTCTCTGTTATTCTCCGGCACCGACCGCCCCTACGTCAATCCGCGTGCCCCGCTCCCCTCCGCCGTGGACCCAAATTGATCTGTGCCCAGCTGCAAGACGGTGCGGTACCTCAGCCTGATCCCACGCCTGGCCCCCCAGTCCTCGCTCTCGTACGGCGCCGCCAGCCTAGGCCCCCCTGACCCGAATCCTTCTGCACGTCCCGCACAGAGCCAAAGCGAGTGCCCAGCTCCCCTGCTCCTTCCCAGGACACGTGTCGCAATAGATCCTGCTGATTCTCTGTGACCGTATCCCTGCAGCCCTCCATGTGCCACCTGAACGAACCAATCAGAAGGAGCCACGTCACCTCTGCCGCTGCCTTTTGCATGAAGATCCCTATTGTTTCAAAAAATCAACCCACAGTTTGATCCTTTAGCAGCAGGCCTCTGTTTTGGCATTTTAAACCGTGGTTTTCAACCAAGCCATTGCAACCTTTAAAAGGCTATATCTTTATCGTTTTAAATCCGTTTTCGACGATTCTTGCGCTCACGAGTTCGTAGCGACATGTAGAATAGTGTTATAAATGTTTTATCTTCTGTTTTGATGATATGGTGTACTGTTTTTTATAGTTTGTTCTTGTTTGCTTGCTTGTGTAAACCTATATGCTTGTGTGTGCTCCGATGAACGTATAGATGCGGGTCTCTTTGTGCAATCTCAAGTGCAACTCAAGATCAAGATCCAGAAGACTCTGAGCAGTGATTTTTATAAGGAAAGGCAAGTATAATATAAACAACACCCAATAACTTTTATAATCATTGCAAGTGCATTTCATTTTGTGTACCTATAAGGATTGACCTAGCTACATTTATCCTTATATATCATGTGGCGGAACCGCCTATTTAATCTAGGCTAAGCACACCTGCCACCTCTGGCTCGCAGTGCACTTAGACCAAACTAAACCCGTCGTCCGTCGAGAGTCATTCGACCCCCGATGATACCATTTCCCAGAAGAACCGACATCATACACATCCGACCCACAATGGAGCCACAGTAGAATACATTATCACAAGCGGTTCAAATAGAGTAATATTAGAATTAGTTACAAACCGGTTTCAAATAAAGTACAGATCCGACATAGAGTTATATAAAATAGCAAGTTCAGAAGTATCTCGCAGCGGAATGTTAAAGTTTAGAGGTCATCATAACATCACAAAAGACTTGCATTAAAAGAAACAACATCGAGCCCACCGATGTTGCTCTTGTGCCACTCATGCAGGATTATCCTAGATGGGGGCATGCGCCGCCTCCAACACAGGTGCAAACCATGAACTCCATACTTGCGCTCAAAATGTGGGGGCAAACCCTGAGTACTAATTACTTAGTAGGACTTAATGGATTTGGCTTACGGCTGATGCGAAGCTCCTTACTAGCAAGTGGATCCTTAGCCATTAATTTTAAACAGTGTCATGATAAACATAAGTACCAAGTTTTCATCATTTGTATAACCATCAACATAATAGTAAATTGCAGTAAGGTAAACAACTCAATTCAATCATGTGACATTCAAAATCATGAGTATTAAATACAAAGTGTTTAAGTAGTTACTACGTTGCCCAACAGTGATATTAGCATTCCCACACCTGGTAGGCATCAGCGATTCGAATCGATTTTTAATTCCGATAAATAACTATCATGCCAGGGGTATATGCTTACTAGCTATCACGTTTCCACATATAGTCCCAATCTTAACCTATCTCGTCACAAGTTCGATTCACTCCCACCTAGCCCCCGGGTTGTGCCCCCATAGCGAGCCTGCCGACATCTCGGTCTCCTTGCAATGAGTACAAAGCTCCCTCGGGCCACCTTCCTCTCAACCAGTGGGTAGGAACGTGTCTCTGTGCTTTGGATGAGCCTAGGAAAGACTTCACCTGTCCCATATCCCGGTTAAGCACTCTAGCAATGTTATGCCGATTAGCAGATGAACAGCGGACAGGCCTTACATGACTCGAGCAGAGTCCAAGGTGCGACATCATGAAAAGTAAATACTGAAATAAAACCTCCGCCCAGTCTCCATTTAAGTCATGAGCATAGCACTAATTGACATAATAGCAAAATCTTGTAGCTTTGAAAACACCTACACGATGAGTGAACACACTCATGTCTACTGATACCAAGCAACATCTAGGAACACTCGTCCTGTGGAGTCTAAGTATAGGTGCTAGGGCCATGGCGGCCAAGGAGTCTAATGAATTCGGTTTCAAGCAACTCCTAATGCATATGCATAATCATCATATATATCATTGTTTGCTAGGATAAGCATGGTCCTGCCTACCTTCTTCGCTAGGGTTAGTAGCTTCTTCCGAAACGTAGTCGGGCCCCTGTTGCTGGTCTTCCGGCTCTTGGTGCAGCTCCTCCTCGAGCTCCTCTACGATCGGCTGGTCCGGCGGATGTCCTTCGCTCGCGGGATCTATATGCATACCATAGTGCGATTTGAGCATGTATAAGTGCATTGCTTGCTTATGATGAATCGTGATTTATGGAATAGAGTTATGCATTTTTGTGATGAAACTTGTTTTGTACTAAGAAATTGTACAAACCATCACCGAAAGTTAACTTAGCATATCACATATATCAACATGGGGGTGTGTAGTGATTTAGCATCCATTCATGTAAAGTGACTGAAGCTTACTTAGACATCTATTTTCCATATAGCCAATTCAATATATTTATCATGCAATTTAGGATAGTAGCAATGACCCAAGCATGCCTATGATTCAACTTGATTTTTTTCCTAGCACTTACTATACATGCTAGTTCCATTTTTCCTATTACTCATGTAATTATGCATTACTTTTGCCATTTTCAAATCAGTGACAAAATCCTATAAGCACAGCCTCAAGGCTCAGCAGTGAGCTACTTACATAAGCTAGAATCCATATAAATACCACGAAGTCATCTAGAGCTCATTTTCATATAGTAATCATTTCTTTTGTTAATTATATGCTTAAGTACTAGGAAAGGGTAAAACAGTAATTAAACAGTAAGTATTAGGGCTACCAAAATTTATACAGTGCCTAGATATGCTAACAATGCTTCTGTCCAAATTTCATAATTTTTGAAGCTCATTTAACCCTCATTTCCAATTTATTAGGGTTTTACATGCATGCACAAAAATCAGGGGCAAAAATGTCTTTTCCTACTCAACCATCATACCCAACAGTTAGATCTATTAACAAGGATTAGAATGCAACTTAGTTTGCTATTTTTAGATTTTTTTTGTGATTTTTGGTGATTTTCCGAAGTTTCTGCCGAATTAAAAATCCATTTAAAGAAAAAGCCGTCGATCCGTCGCCTAGACACGATTAACCGTAGACTCTAGGGTCTAGCATGTAAGTTTCTCAAGGCACATTCAACAGTAACAAGGACTGAAACAAAAATCGAAGAAGTGTAAGGGCTAGATCTAAAATGCGGCCGGTCATCTTCAACCTTCGGTCGCCGTCGGCCGCGCGGGGAGGCGTTCTCACGCCGGAGATGTGGGACCCTCAGAGGCCGCGACGAGGGTCTGCGAAGGTGTTCCCGGACCCGGCGCACCAGCTGGGGGTGGTGGCGACACAGGTGGTGGAGCGGACAAGCATGAGATGGGCGGTGAACCAGCGGTGAGCTCAGGAGCGTGGTCGGCGGGCAGAGGCTTCGATCTGCACGACGGCGAGGGGAAAGGCGACACTGCCTTGTGCACCAGACGCGCGAGGTCGCGGGGTAGGCAGCGGTGGGGTGTGGAGGCGTGGGGAGCGGCGGAGAGGAGGGCGTGAGCTCGAGCTCGCCCCGTCAATGGCGACGACGGACTGGGAGGCCAGGGAGAGCGAGGGAGAGGGCTCGGCAGCGTGTGTGGGCGAAGGGAACGGATAGAGGTGCTCGTCCTCTGCTTAATGGCTGGTCAGGGGAGGTCGATCCATGGGCGCACGGAGCCACCCATACACCAGCGTCCACGCGCGGGCGCCGGCTCGGCACCGGCCGCGCCCCTGGACTCGCGGGCCCGCTGTCAGTGAGAGGAGATTCCGAAAATGGAAAATCCAATTTTTCTGTTTTTGTTTAGCCTCTGTAAAACACTGTTTTGACCTACTTCCAAGCCGAATTTGAAGGGGACCTAATTGGATGAAATGTTGGTATCTTTGTTTTGTACAAGTTTGTCAAAAGTCTTAAGTTCAAATTTTGAGTCTAAATATGATTTAAAGTCGAATTTTCCTCAGGTTTTTAGATTTGCCCTACCGAGCCATTTGAAAGAGAATTTTAAAAAATCCTATTTGTGGCCAATATCACCTGAAATTCCTTTTACCAACTTTGTTCAAAATTTCAAGATCTACAACTTATTCAATTGGAGCTTTGCATGAAAATTATTGTAAATCATGGGAAAAGTGGGATCTCTGAAAAATTCAGATTTTGACTGTGTTTGTATGCTGGCAGTAAAAGCCCCAAATCCCCTAGCAAACCTTTGTGCATGTCAAAACTCTAATTACCAAAGTTGTTCCTCATAAGATCGTCTACAAGTTTGGTTTAAAAAGTTCCACCTAAAACTCAATAGGATTAAAGTTATCCTCACATTCATAGTGTCATTCATGCAAAAACTGAGTGCATCACTTAGCTATTTCTACCATGCTTGTTCATGTGAGTCAAATGCACATTATCATGTGGTGAAATGATGCTTATGAGATGTGATTAAGCAAATGATGCACATGATATGCTTTGGAGATGCCTAGGGCATCACATATCACCTGTTGGGTTGCATATGGTTAAGTTGAGCTAGGTGCAGCTTGAACTCATGTCCTTATGTTAATTAATTTTGATTAATGATCTTATGCAATTAATTGTTGGGCTTGACCATGAAGCGGTTCATGTCCATTTCAAAACCTTGCTTTTTAGCAACTTGGTTTAGGGATGCCTGAGCAATGTGCTCATGTGCTTTTGCAGCTTCTCTCCTTAAGGACCGGTTCACAAAGCGACCACCTGGGACAACAGTGCTACCATGAGGCTGGAATGGGACAGACTTAGATGATTAATTAGGTTGTTTTAGTTTGCTATAACTTACCTGTGGGGCAAGAGGGGAGGTTAGCTTCTGTGGTCCTCACGCTACTTGGGTCAAGTGTGCTTTATGTGATGTATGTGCTTCTCCCCTTGAGGCTTGCTCCACCGTTGCGACCCTAAATCCTTAGCGGTTACATCTTACTAAAGTGACCTTTGTAAAGGCTTCGTAGTGTGCTTGCTAGTCATCTCAGCTAAGGTGTGTGATGAACCCCTAGCGTAGCCCATGACTTGTGGGTAAAGATGTGCAACCTCTCGAGAGTGTAAAACTGACATGTTAGCCGTGCTCACGGTTATGAGCGGCCCAGACCCTTCCCAGTGATTAGTGGGTTACCTTGGTTTTGGTTATGGTGATGGCTATATCAATTAAATGTTATTTAATTCTTTGTGCAATATCTTTGGGGTTAAAGGTTCTTAAACCAATGATAGTAATCAGGCTTTAATAAAGTTGTTCAATTTAAAAGCTCATGCAGTCTAGCAGCTAACCTTAGAGCCTCATAGTCTGTGTTATACTTGTTGAGTATGAGTTGCTGTACTCACGTTTGTTACTTTATATTTATTCCTTGTTGGGGAGAGGGGGAATTCCAACCGCTGCTCAGAAAGATGATGGACTGAAGGAGTACAAATGAAGATTTATGGAGTTCTAGGCGAGCGACCCCCAGTTGGTTTCCCTGAGGATGGCTCAAAGATTGAGTTACACTTCTGCTACTCTGTGTTAAAGACTTGATGTCTTAATGTATATATTGTTTAACGGTACGTAATAAAGCACGTTTTGTGATATCACTGTTTATTGTCTCTATATGTGTGAGATAAGATCCTGGCACACATATGGATTTGCTCTGGTTTGTCTTTTAAAAACCAAGGTGTGACAAAGTGGTATCAGAGCCGTGCTGACTGTAGGACGCAAGCTGTGGCGGAACCGCCGATTTAATCCGGGCTAAGCACACCTGCCACCTCTGGCTTGCAGTGCGATTAGACCGAACTAAATCCGGTCGTCCGTCGAGAGTCATTCGACTCCCGATATTACCTTTTCCCAGAGGAACCGACATCATACACATCTGACTCACGATGGAGCCACAACAGAAACATCATCACAGGCAGTTAAATAGCATAAAAGTAGATTTATTTACAAACCAGTTTTTACATAAAATACCAGTCCAACATAATATTATATGGTAGTAAGTTTGAAAGTTTCTCGCAGCGGAAAATATAAGTTTAGGTCACCATGTTATCACCAAAAGTTTTGCATTGGAGGCACAACATCGAGCCCACCGATGTTGTCCTCGTGCCACTTAGTCACTTCATCCTACATGAGGGCATGCTCCGCCCCCGACACAGGTGCACACCATGAATTCCATACCTGCGCTCAAAAGGTGGGGGCAAACCCTGAGTACTAATTACTCAGTAGGTCTTAATGGACTTGGCTTACGGCTGACGCGAAGCAGCTTACTAGCAAGTGGATCCTTAGCTTTTAATTTTTACAGCAACTTTATTAACATAACATCAAGTTTCGTTGTCTGTACGATTGTCAACATAACAGTAATTTCCGTAATGTAACATCTCAGATCAAACATGTAGTATTCCAAAATCATGAGCATTAAGCATCTGATAGTTTAAGTAATTACTACGTTGAACGTCAAAGGTATTGGCATTCCCACACCTGGTGGGCATCAGCGATTCGAATCGATTTTTAATTCCCGGGAATAACTATCATGCCAGGGGTATATGCTTACTAGCCATCGCGTTCCCACATATAGCCCCAATCTTAACCTGCCTCGTCCCAAGTTCGATTCACTCCCGCCTAGCCCCCGGGTTGTGCCCCCATGACGAGCCTGCCGACATCTCGGTCTCCCTGTCATGAGTACCAAGCTCCCCCGGGCCACCTTCCTCTCAACCAGCGGGTAGGAACGTGTCTCTGTGCTTCGGACGAGCCCAGGAAAGACTTTTCCGGTCCCATTCCCCGGATAAGCACTTTAGCAATGTTATGCCGACCAATAGGCGAACAGCGAACGGCCTTATATGACTCGGGCGGAGTCCGGGTGCGACATCATGAATAGTAAATACTGAAAAAAAAAAATCTCCGCCCGGTCTCCATTTGCTTCATGAGCTACAATTACCAGTGATATAACTGTAAGCTTTTGATTTTGAAAACACCTACGTGACGAGTACACACACTCGTGTCTACTCGTACCTAGCAATTTCTAGGCATACTCGTCCTACGAACTCTATGAATAGGTGCTAAGGCCAGGGCGGCCAGGAAGTCTAATGCAATTGGTTACAAGCAACTCCTAATGCATATGCCTAATCATCAAGTATAATTTATTTGCTGGGTAGAGTATGGTCCTGCCTACCTTCTTCACTAGGGTCAGTAGATTCCTCCGGAGCGTAGTCTGGTTCCTGCTGCTGGCCCTCTGGTTCCTGGTGCAACTCCTCTTCGGGTTCCTCCGCGACGGTTTGGTTCGGCGGTGGTTCTTCGTTCGCGGACTCTATATGCATGACATGATGCGAGTAGAACATATATTAGTGCAATGCTTGCTTTATGATGTGAGCGTAATGCAGTAAATCAGTGAATTTATGATTCATGGTATAGGGTTATGCATATTGAGGCGAAAATTGTTTCGTACTAAGAAATCGTACAAGCCATCATCTACGACAGCTTAGCTTGTCACATAAAATAACGTGGTGTGTGACTGAGTTGCATCGATTTATGCGAAAAGATCGATGTCTACTACCATCTAGAACTCTTTTATGCTATAAGGAGCACAATAAACTAGGTATAACCATTTAGAACCTAATTTTTATATAAACAACATTTCTTCATTTATTTCCATGCTAAAAACACATGTAGGGGCAAAATGGTAATTAGCAGTGGACATTTGAGCTACCAAAATTTTCATAGAGCCTACACAGAATAAAAAGGTCTCTGCCCAAATTTCACAATTTTTGGAGTTCACTTTAGCCATATTTTCTATTTATCGAGGTTTTTCATGCTTGCACAAAAACAGGGGCAAAACTGTCTTTTCCTACTCAACCATCATACCCATTCTGTAGATCTATTTATTAGGAACACAATGCAACAAAGTTTGCTATTTTTGGATTTTTATACACTTTATTATGATTTTTCAAAGTTTCAGCCTTTTTAAAAGCATTTTAATCGAAAAAATACACAGACTCTGGACCTATTTATAAATATCCATAGTTTCTGAGGGTTCCTGTGCAAGATTTACAAGACTCAGTGTACAGTGCTCGGTATGGAAACGTAAAACTGATAAACCCGGAGGGCGATAGCGCAAAATGTGCGTCTTCCTCCTCCCGTCGTCTTCTTCCTCGCGACGGGAGGGGGAACTCCGGCGACGCGCGGCCAATCTCGGCCCTGCGGGGCTCGGGAGCTCGCCGCGGAGTGCCGGGGAGAGAGAGAGGAGTACGGGGAACCTTATCCACTACCTCAGACGGCGGGGAAGACCGCGGGGAGGGACGGCGACGAGCGCCCCTGGCCGGCGAGGTCCGGCGGTGCAATACGCCGGGGTGGAAGGGTCTCGGGCGATGCGGTCTGGGCGGGAAGGTAGAGTCGAGGGCGGCGAAGGTCGGCGCGGTGACGGTTGAGCTCGGGAGCGGGGGAAAAACCGTCGGTGCGCTGGCGTGGCGGCCTGACAGGTGGGTCCCCCCTGTCATAGAGACTAGAAAATAAAAGAAAAACGAAAAAGGTAAATCCCCTTTGACCAGCTGAACAGGTTTCTGAATTTCGAAAATTTGACCAATTTAGGAGCCGAATTTGAAAAAAACCCAATTGAATGAAATGTTGTACATTTTGAAATCTACAACTTTGTCAAAAGGACCTATACCAGATTCCAAATATAAAATGATTTAAATTTGAAAATAACTTGCTGACTCCTGTTTGACCAATTAAAACCCCAACTTGAAAATTATAAAAGTCCATTTTAGGTGCATTTTCATGAAAGGTGAACTATACCAAAGTTGCATAGAATCTCATGATCTACAACTTTGGTATTCATGACATGGCAAGATTTTGAATTTTGTTTCACAAAATTTTGAATTTACCAAACAGGGCTGAATTTGGCAAAAGTCACATTTTCACATAAAATGACCCAAAACTAGATTTCAACATTCATGCATGCCAAAGCACAAAATACCAAAGTCATTCCTTATGGGATTACCTACAAGTTTGGTATGTAAGGTTTTATGAAAAACACAATGGCCTTAAAGTTATATCCGCAATACAAACTCAGTTTTTCTGAAAACTAGGTTTAGTTGCTCAATTGGCCTAGTTTATGCATGCTTTTCAAGATAAAAGGCCTCTGAAAAGATATCATTATGCTAATGTTTTTAGTGCAAAGCATTTGAGATGCCTAGGGCATCACACAAGCCTAGTTAGAATTGTTCGTTTTAAGGTCAAAATTCCTATATATGATCCTTGATCTTTCTATCCTTTCTATACTCCTTATCTTTTGCTTGCTTATCTCCTCTTTGACTCATACATTTCACTCCTTTCTTGTCCTATATCTTGTTCCACTTTTCTTTTAGAACAATCTCTACTTTTATTATGCTCGATCGGTAGTTAGATTTTGCTAGTTGGTAGCTTTTAGGAGATGCAACCTTATAGTTGTTAGATCAACTAGATACGAGATGATGTGGTGTGCCTGTGATGTTTGTCATTATGATTATGATTATGATTATGATTGGTTTGGATCTTTGTTTTGTGTGAGTTTGAGTTGTGGAGTAAAGCCCATGACTTAAGCGTGTTTTAAAAAAAACTATGCTTTAATAAACATAGATCGTTGGGGTAAACCAAACACTCTCTTTTGCTCTCTTCTACTCAATCAATGCCACCTACCCGATTAGAAGTCAATCATAGAAGTAACCTCATATGTCGTGTTGGAGGATCAGATGGAGGGCCATGGACGCGCAAGCAATACCAATGTCGGCTATCAGCAAGACAACAATTCCAAATCCCCACCCATGGCAATGATCAAGAGCAATGACAGTCCCACTCAATTCTCACACCGCATTCCTACCAAGGTCGACACGAAGGAAAACATCTTAGAACAGGATGCAAGAAATAGGAATTTCAATCACCACAATTTGGCTGTAGAAACCATCCTTGTTTCCCAACACAGATAATGTCAACAGCTCATCCCATTGAATGGCTTGGTAGTACTACGCAGTGGACGAACCAACACTCCAACACCAAGTGCAAAGCTCTAGATATCAGGCACTGTGCCCACCCATCAATGTTCTAATAGGAGATGCGTTTGAATCAGTTCAAAAGAGTACAACTGTTGCACCCCTGGTCAGCTGGGACACCACTCCAACAATGGTCTCCAGAAGAAGGTTTCCCTTGTTCAACCCAAGAGAAAGCCAACAAGGGAAAGCCAAGTTCTATCTATAACAATGTCACCACTAAGGACGCTCAGAGTTCCCATAATGTGGTGCTAGGTACGTACAAAGTTAATTCATCATGTGCCACAGTTTTGTTGGATCCCAATGCCTCACATTCATTCATCACCGCACGGTATGTGAGTGAACACGACTTACTTATACAACTGATGAAGAAGCCCATCATGTTAGTACCCCAAGAGGAGAAGTTAAGGCAAATCATATTAATCCAAGGGTTAGTCTTGTTAAGGGGGGTAAACTTACCTCCGAATTTGAGAGTTTTAGAGTCAAGAGGAGTGGATGTTATCCTTGGGATAAACTGGATAGTAGCAAGAAAGGCAGACGTCTATGATGTGGAGAGATCTGTGTCCGTGACAACAAATCAGGACAAAGAATTGAGTATTTTGCATCATCCCCCTTAGTTGAAGAATGCATGGTCAACCAAATGGAGGGAACCTCTACAAAGAATATCGAAGTTATGTGTGAATTTTTTGTTGCCGTTTCTAGTAAGTCGCTAGTCTACTCCAAGAATGAAGGACACAAGAATGTCTGATAC
Organism: Paspalum vaginatum; assembly: GCA_030272315.1. NCBI lineage: Eukaryota > Viridiplantae > Streptophyta > Magnoliopsida > Poales > Poaceae > Paspalum > Paspalum vaginatum. The sequence continues at coordinate 25,422,970 of CM059015.1, read as the reverse complement.
CACTGTTGCAGAAGTTAAGTGATAATCAGTTGTACGCTGAGCTAGGCATGTGCATGTTTTGGATTACTGAAGTTCTTTTCTTGGCATATCTTCTCAAACGGATGAGTCACAGTGGACCTAGAGAAGGTGCAAGTAGTATCAGATTGGTAACCACCACAGGATGTGAAGGATGTCAGAAGCCTCCTTAGTATGGTAGTGTATCATCAGAGGTTCACTGAGGGAACCAGAAGAGAAGGTTGACTACAGCGCCAGTGTTAACTATTGCAGATAACCAACGAAGCCTTGTAGTGTATGGTGATGCATCACGATAAAGACGAAGATGTGTTTTGACACCAGTCATAGCTCATGCGTTTCAAGAAACACGAAGAGAACTACCCAACTCACGATGTGAAGTAGCAGTTATTGTCCACGCCCTAGAGATTTGTAAAGTTATAGCAATGCAGCTTTGAGTTTCTAGATGCTTTCGGAGTTACGTGTAGACTTTTAATGATTTCCGTTTTGGATTCTTGAATCAAACCAACGGAGTTACCAAGTAAGTAGCACCTACCTTGGAGCAAGAAGTCAGAAAAGGTTAGTTAGAAGATAAAACAATCGATGGAATAAACAACTTGAAGAAGGCAAAGCATCTTTCGAGGCAATATATCGTTAAGAGTGCAGAACACTGTTACATTGAAGAATCCGCCTAGAGAAAAACAGTTGTTTGGAATCAGAATTATAAAAGATTCAAAACATTGAGTGCCAGCCATCCAGGAAAATCCAAGGGTAGCTTAGTCGAGGCAGAAATTTTGAAGGCCAACTTTGTCTATTTGAAGGTGTCACTAATTCTTTCGCCGATTCAAGGTCATGTGAAAGTTATTGTTCAGATACGTTGGGCCTTCAAAAAAATCTTGAGAGAAGATGTAAAGTTGCTTATCGGCTTAAGTCACCATCTAGATTGTCCAGTGTGCATAATATGCCTCAAGTCTCTCAGCTATAGAAGTGCCTTAAATAACTACAAGAACAGTGATTGCTTGACGAGCTTAATGTGCAAGAAGACCCTACCCATACAGAGACTTGAAGCTGCATAAAGAGTACTAGAAATAAAGTGATCAAAATATGAGGATTAAATGGAACCACCGTGCAGAGGATAAAGTCATCAAGAAGCAAACACAAGAGTTGAGGCACCTTACCCTATCCTCTTTGCTAGCCAACCTGAATCTTGGGACGAGATTCCTATTAAGGGGGGGTAGAATTGTAACACCGTAAATTTCATTTTTGGTATTTAAAATAATTAAAATCTTATTCTCAATTTATTAAGGACATCTCTTGTTTAGAATGAGCATTTGAATTATTTTATAAAATAATGTTTAAAGAAACTAAAATGAATATAGTTCAACATGTTGTGGCATTCGTGCCGTTGCATTGGTTTTATGTTGAGTGGTTGCGTAAGGATTCAAATTCAAATTTTATTTGAATTTATAGCATGTTTAAACTTTACAAATAAAAGAGTTTTGAAAAGTTTTCAAAAGAAGGGCCAGAAAGACCCTCCTATCTTCACTTGTGCTTTTGGCAAAGCTCTTTTATCCCCTCTCCTGGCCTGCAACCACCTCCTCTCTCTCTCCTTCCTCTCGTTCGGAACCGAAGTTGGAATCGACCCACCTTTCCTCGTTCTCCTCTGCCTTTTCCCTGTATTTTTTTTATCGTGTGGTCCATCCCTACTCTTTTCTTTGTCCTGCAGGTCTCGCTCATCATGCTTCTCCTCTCCCACTCATCATGTTTCTCCTTTCCCTCGCCGTCGATCCTAACGACCATCTCATCACACCGTGGCATGTGGCATGTTGTGAGTGTGAAAATCCTTCTAAATGTCTTTGTTCATCATAAAGTTGTCTCTGGAAATTTTCTAGATTTATCTGGAAGCTTTTCCCTTTTTCCTAGAGCAAATTCCATTTATTGGAGGCTCTTATGGATCTTCTCATGAGCTCCAAATAATTTATTTGAGTTCATTGGGTGCGAAAACATTTCTAGGAATTTTTCTAGAATTTTCGGAGCCATCCAAGTATTTTTCGGGACATGAATGGTAATTCTATAGTTTCTAGAATTATTTTATTCCCCGAAATTGAATATTCCGAAAATAAGTCCAAATGTAACCGGTCCAAACCCGTGCATATATGTATTCATCAAAATCCTCTCGTCACTCTCTTTTCAGATTCGGTCTCCATTTTTTAATCCCATAACCCTAACACCATAGATCGAGAAAAGAAGTTCAAAAGGTGCTCCAACTCCGGCGAACTCTGTGGAGAGAAATTCCTCCACTTATGGTCATCTCCGATGAAAACCGAGGGCATCACCGCGTTTCCCTCGTCGAGCTCTTCGTCGCGGTGGTCTCCGTTTCGCGAGGACATCAACGGTGTTTGTAGATCTGAGTTTTCTTTTCGGTGAGTTCTCTGTTCTTCTCCGGCGCCGACCGCCCCTACCTCAATCCGTGTGCCCCGCTCCCCTACGCCGTGGACCCACATTGATCTGCGCCCGGCTGTAAGACAGAGCGATGCCTCAGCCTGGCCCTGCGCCTGGCCCCCCTGTCCTCGCTCCCGTATGGCGCTGCCAGCCTGGGCCCCCCTGACCCGAAGCCTTGTGTGCGACCCGCACAGAGCCACAGCGAGCACCCAGCTCCCTAGATCCTTCCTAGGGCATGTGTCACCTCCAGGTTCGATACCTCCGCCGTCCCGTGTTCTATCCACACATCGGATCTAGATCTGGCCGCAATAGATCCTGCTGATTCTTTGCGACCGTATCCCTGTAGCCCTCCATGTGCCACCCGAACGAACCAATCAGAAGGAGCCACGTCATCTCTGCCACTACCTTTTGCATGAAGAACCCTGCCGTTTCCAAAAATCAACCCGCAGTCTGATCCTGTAGCAGCAGGCTTCTGTTTTGGCGTTTTAAACCCTGGTTTTCAAAAATAATTTACAACCAAGCCATTGCAACCTTTAAAAGGCTATACCTTCACCGTTTTAAATCCGTTTTCGACGATTCTTACGCTGACGAGTTCATAATGACATGTAGAATAGTGTTATAAATGTTTTATCTTCTGTTTTGATGATATGGTGTACTGTTTTTTATAGTTTGTACATGTTTGCTTGCAAGTGTAAACCTATATGCTTGTGTGGTGCTCCGATGAATGTATAGATGCAGGTCTCTTCGTGTAATCCCAAGTGCAACTAAATATCAAGATCCAAAAGACTTTGAGCAGTGATTTTTATAAAGGAAGGCAAGTATAACATAAACAACACCCAATAATTTTTATAATCATTGCATGTGCATTTAATTTTGTGTACGTGTAAGGATTGACCTAGCTACATTTATCCTTATATATCACCTGTTGGGTTGCATATGGTTAAGTTGTGCTAGGTGCAGCTTGAACTCATGTCCTTATGTTAATTAATTTTGATTAATGATCTTATGCAATTAATTGTTGGGCTTGACCATTAAGCGGTTCATGTCCATTTTAAAAGCTTGCTTTTTAGCAACTTGGTTTAGGGATGCCTGAGCAATGTGCTCATGTGCTTTTGCGGCTTCTCTCCTTAAGGATCGGTTCACAAAGCGACCACCTGGGACAACAGTGCTATCACGAGACTGGAATGGGACAGACTTAGCTGATTAATTAGGTTGTTTTAGTTTGCTGTAACCCTGCGGGGCAAGAGGGGAGGTTAGCTTCTATGGCCCTCGCGCTACTTGGGTCGAGTTTGCTTTATGTGATGTATGTGCTTCTCCCCTTGAGGCTTGCTCCACCGTTGTGACCCTGAATCCTTAGTGGTTACATCTTACTAAAGTGACCTTGGTAAAGGCTTCGTAGTGTGCTTGCTAGTCATCTCACCTAAGGTGTGTGATGAACCCCTAGCGTAGCCCATGACTTGTTATTTAATTCTTTATGCAATATCTTTGGGGTTAAAGGTTCTTAAACCAATGATTGTAATCAGTCTTTAATAAAGTTGTTCAATTTAATAGCTCATGCAGTCTGGTAGGTAACCTTAGATCCTCATAGTTTGTGTTATACTTGTTGAGTAAGAGTTGCTGTACTCACGTTTGTTCCTTTATATTTATTCCTTGTTGGGGGGAAAATTCCAACCACTGCTTAGAAAGATGATGGCCTGAAGGAGTACAAATGAAGATTTATGGAGTTCTAGGCGAGCGACCCCCAGTTGGTATCTGTTGGGCCGAAGGCCCGTAGCCTCACGCTTCAGATGTAATTACTTGGTGTTGAGGAGCTGCATCGCGAAGGATGGGATTGAGGATTCTGATGCCAAGGCCGAAGATGGGAAGGGCTAACTGAGGGTGTAGCTTCGAAGTCCTGGAGTCTCGGACTGCAGTGGATTCGAAGATGTATAGTTCGAAGGTGGCAAGCCCAGATGCAGTTCGAAGTACAAAAGGCAGAGCGACGAGCCGACGTTTAGGGACTTCGTACGGCAAGCCGAAGCTCAAAGGAGTTGCATGTTTCAATTGACTTTGGGTGTAAAAGTACCAAACGGTTATGCCTGCTATATGTAAAGGTAGAAGTATAGTGGGAATGTGTAAAGGCAAGCATGTAAAATCACAATAGGGCAGGTTGTCGGTTGACCCCTATAAATACCGGGAATCCAACTGATAGGGAGGACAGGCTTTTTGGGCCCTGACACTTGTACGCAGGAGAAAAAACGTAATACGTGCTCGTGAACTCGAATAACCAAAGGTATATTACATTATCTGTCCCCTTGCGTTCCATTATCTAATAACTGAAAATGATGTTCAGGTTTAAGATTCTGAGTTCGTCCATTGCATGTTTATGATCCTTCGGCTTGGGCAAAGAGTTCCCCGGGCCGATCTAGTTTCTCTTATTCCCGTGTTAAAGTTATAGCGGTTCCCTGTGAGGGAGTCCTTTCGCATTTGATGTTGGCCTGTTGTCTTCGTGTAGCTTGATAGCAGCCCCCCAACATATATCGCCCACCTGCGGTGGACCCTCACTGTAGAATGACTAAGCAACATCACTCGAAGCCCATGAGAGTTCCTAGAGGGGAGGCTTCGGCTGCAGAGCTTTCAAACACCGAAGACCTCCCTGGGGACGGGGCTACATCTAAGGATAACAAAGCTGGTGTAGAAGTACAAACAGAGGGAGCGGCATTGAAGTAGCAGTTGGCAGAGCAGAAGAGGAAAGTAGTTCAAGAGCTGGCAACTTTGCCTGACATTGATGAAGATGAGTTGGCAGAGCTTGAGCAAATCAATGAAGAGTTGCAGTTTAGAAAGCAGAAAATAGCAAGACTGAACTTGCTGAAGTCTTAGATAGAGGAAGCTTCAGCTTTCGTTCAGGGAAACCAAAACAAGGATCAGCGCCAAACCGGCCAGGAAAACCAGCATATCAGCCAGGGACCAGAGGCAAGTTATATCTTCGATGCTACATCACCACTCTCGCAGGAGTTGTAGGTAGTCCCTTGGCCAAATGTGTATAGGCCCACCATGTTGCCCACATATGACGGTCAGTCAAGCCCGAAGCAGTTCTTATTAAGCTACGAAGCAACTGTGGCCTCCTTCAGAGGAAACACCGCTGTACTAGCAAAATCACTAGTAATGGCGCTTCAGGGGATGGCTTAGCTATGGTATTATTCGCTTAGGCCTGGCTCCATATACTCATGGCAGCAGCTGAAAGAAGCATTGTTGGCAAATTTCCAGGGTTTCCAGTCCCAAGCTGTTACCTCCCAGACTCTTTTTGCGTGCAAGCAAGAACTAGGAAAAGCTCTACAGAGCTATTTCCGAAGGTTCCTAAACATCCATGCTCAGGCACCAGGGATATCAGATGAAGTTGTGATTGATGCCGCAATAAACAGGCTCATAATTGGCCAGTGTGCACAATATTTCACAAGGAAGCCTCCGAAGACTATTGCCGAACTTCATGAGAAGATGAACGAGTTTTGCAGAGCAGATAATGACCTTCGGCTCAGGCAGCAAGAGCAGCAAAGGTCCAAAGAGATGAATCAGCAGTTTTGCAAAAGAAATCAAGCAAACCACAATAGTGACGATCAGGCCAGAACTCAAAATGTGTTCAGCATCGAAGAAGAGAAGTCTGAGCTCAAGGAAGAGCCAAAATCTTTCAGAGGAGGTCATGCCTATAGGGGAGGCCGAGGCGGCCGTAACTTTGGAGGAAGGAGTAATGGTGGAAGGTTCCAAAAGAAGCTGTTCTGTGTGTTTTGCGAGGAGGACAAGGGCCATACCACAAAGTATTGTGAGATCACAACCCAAAAGAAAAAAGAGCTGAGTGAGTCTTCGTCGCAATCTACCTCAAAAGAAACATATCAGTCCCAGCAATACTGCCCCGTCAACTATTCAATACCAAATATCAATGCATTAACTTACACTCAGAGGCAAGCTCTCCTAACACTGCCCTTGGGCTCGTCAGCAACTTCGGCATACAATCATCCGCAGGCCTTGCCGGCGCCACCGCTGAGTCATTTTCCTGCACTGACATATCCCCAATAGCAAGCTTTGCCTCCTCCACCACCAGGCCCGCCACCACAACAGTAATGGTCTTCGGGGAGTCACTATCAGTCGCAAGCTTCGCCACAGAGCTACTCAGTCATGCCCATGCAGCAACATGCATTTCAGAAAGGGGAAAAGAGGATGACACATCCGAAGTACAAACAGTGAACACAATAGTGCCTGCTTCGAAGCATATATTCCCCATAATGGGAGGTTCAAGTTGTGAACCTCAAACAAAAAAATAGAGAAGGGTCCATCACATTGGAGTCCAGGGTCCACACATAAGGACGAAGTGGTCGCATATGCCAATAACCTTTGATCAAAGTGACCTTCGGCTCAGGGATTACCCACATAATGATGCAATGGTCATAAATTGTAACATCGGGGGCTATGTTATACATGATGTTCTGGTGGACAATGGCAGCTCAGCAGATATTCTGATGGCAAAAGCATTTAGACAGATGAGTTTAGGTGGCTTGACATTAGAGCCTACAACAAACCGATTATGTGGCTTCGGGGGAAGAAAAGTTGATGCATTGGGAAAAATATCCTTGCTAGTATCCTTCGTAGAAATTAGCAACCTGAGAACAGAGTTCATCACCTTCGATGTTGTTGATGTGAACTATCCATATAATGCAATCTTGGGAAGAGGGATACTTAACGCGTTCGAAGCTGCCGTGCACTCAGCATACTTAGCAATGAAGATACCGGCTTACAAAGGGGTAATTACTGTATATGGTAGTCAAGAAGAAGCCCGAAGGGCAGAAGGAAATTGGTGTCCTAGCGACAGAAAGGTTCACAATATAGAAGAAGATAGGGCTAAAGTTCAGGAACAAGTGGGGATAAAAGAGAAGGCAGGGGCTGTGGAGCAGCCAAAGCAGATTGTACTTGACAACCACAGGCCGGATCAGACGGTCCAAGTGGCTTCTCAGCTGACAGAAGGAGAAGAGGCCGAATTAAAGTTGTTTCTTGGATCAAACAAAGATGTGTTTGCTTGGTCAGCCAGGGATTTATGTGGCATCGACTGAAATATCATCGAGCATGCCCTGAATGTTGATCCCTCTGTAAAGCCTAGAAAGCAAAAGCTAAGGAAAATATCAGAAGACAGGGCCGAAGGCCCAAAGTAGGAAGTAAATAGACTGCTTGAAGCTGGCGTTATTAGAACCATCGATTACCCAGAATGGTTGGCGAATGTAGTCATGGTGAAGAAGCCAAGTGGAAAGTGGCGCATGTGCATTGACTTCAAAGATCTCAATAAGGCATGTCCGAAGGATGAGTTCCCATTGCCTCACGTTGATAGCTTGGTTGATGCGGCGGCGAATTCACAAATGATGAGCCTTCTAGATGGGTCTTCTGTCTACCATCAGATTTGGCTCAAAAAGGAAGATGAGCCCAAAACAACCTTCGTGACACCTTTCGAAACGTATTGATTCGTACGAATGCCCGAAGGTCTCAAGAACACTGGAGGGAGCTTTAGCAGAATGACTGCAAAAGTTGTTGGGGTTCAGTTAGGCAGGAATGTGTTAACATATGTTGACGACATCATTGTCCGAACCATTAGAAGAGATGAGCACATCGCTGATCTAAAGGAAACATTTGTCAATATCAAAAAAGCGGGGTTGAAGTTGAACCGAGAGAAAAGTATTTTTGCTATCTCCAAGGGAAAGTTTCTGGGTTGTCTGGTGTCAGCAAAAGGCATCGAAGCAAACCCAACAAAAATTGAAGCTATACTTCGGATGGAGCCTCCGAAGTCAAGAAAATTGGTTCAAAAGTTGGCAGGCAGATTGGCATCTCTAAATAGGTTCATCTTGAGATCGGCAGAATGAAGCTTGCCGTTCTTCAAGGTTTTGAGGGGAACCAACCTGTTCATGTGGGGAGAAAAGCAACAGAAAGTGTTCGAAGAGCTTAAGCAGTATCTGGTACATCTTACCACTCTATCTTCGCCCGAGCAAGGAGCCCCATTGTTGTTGTATGTTGCTGTAGGCCCAGGGGTGGTGAGTGTTGCGTTGGTATAGGAGAGAGAGGTCGATGGGCAAAAAAGGCAAAGGCCGGTGTACTATGTCTCCGAAGCTTTAACTCCGACAAAGATGAATTATTCTGAGATTGAGAAGGGAGGCCAGCGGAAAAATTGGAAAGTGGGCAGTGGAGTTGAATGAGTATGTTATAGATTTTGTGCACAGAAATACAATCTAGTCCCAAGCATTGGCTGATTTTTTGGCTGAATGGACTCCGAAAAACAAAGAGATTGAGCTTCCACCTGAAGAGGAGATTTGGCGAGTGTATTGTGATGGATCATACACAGCGACGGGGGCTGGTGCAGCAGCCATATTGTGTTCGCCTTCGGGAATAAAGTCATCGTTTGCGGTATGACTTGAATTCCCAAGCACGAACAATGTGGCGGAGTACAAGGCAGTAATGCTGGGGTTAAGGAAGCTAAAATCCTTAGGAGTACGAAGGGCTCTCTTGATGTCAAACTCACAAGTCATCTCGGAACATATAGAAAAGGCTTTGAGGGCAAAAGAAGAAAGGTTACAAAGGTATTTGCAAGCAATCAGAAGAATGGAATCCTACTTCGAAGGGTTCACAGTAAAAAACATAAGCAGAAAAGAAAATGATGAGGCTGACGCATTGGCCAGAGCAGCAAGCTTCGCAAGGGACACCCCTACCACCTGATGTGTTCTTCGAAATCCTCAAGGCACCGTCAGTCGAATTGCTAGAGAGAGCAGTATTATCCATATCCTCGATAGCAAGCGAGGACTAGAGATCAGAAATCTTGTCATACTTAAACAATACAAATCAGAATAGTGATGAAGCATGGCTCACTAGAATGAGTCAGAGAGCACGACAGTACAAATTGATAAATGGTGAACTATACAAAGAGGGAGTATGTGCACCACTTCTGAGATGTGTCGCAAGGGAAGAAGGCAAGGAACTCATGAGGGAAATACATAGTGGAATGTGTGGAGCACATGTCAGCCCAAGAAAGCTTTTGGGAGAGGTTTACAGGATGGGATTTTTCTGGCTGAAGGCGCCAGCCGATGCCGAAGACTTGGTTCGAAGGTGCGACAGCTGCCAAAAAATGTCAATGCATCAGAATCAACATGCATCATACACTCAGTTGATTGAACCAACATGGCCATTGCAGAGATGGGGCATGGATTTAGTTGGCCCGATGCCAAATGCGCAAGGAAGCTTAAAGTATGTTATAGTGGCCGTGGAGTATTTCACCAAGTGGATCGAAGCAAAGGCTCTCACAACCATAACTTCGGCAATGGTCCAAAGATTCTTCTGGCAGAATATAGTCTATCGCTTCGGAGTACCAAGGGCAATAACAGTAGACAACGGAACACAGTTCGATGCAGAATCTTTCAGAAATTTTTGTTATCAGATTGGAACCGGCCTCAACTTTGCTTCGGTCAGGCACCCGCAGTCCAACGGCGTCGCTGAAAGAGCAAATGGCATCATATTGTCTGGCATAGCAAAAAAGCTAGTGGGACTACCGAAGGAAAAAAGGGTTGAAGAGCTGACAAGTGTAGTTTGGAGCCATAACACCATGGTCTCCAGAGCGACAGGATTCACTCCATTCAAGCTATTGTACGGAGAAGAGGCAATGCTACCTGAAGAAATCAAGCACAAGTCCTTCGGAGTGACAAAAGACAAAGATGAGCAAGAAGAACACCTTGTTACTAATGACTCATTGGAATCAGTCAGGTTGGAAGCAGTCGATAACATCTGAAGGTACCAAGAGGAAACAAGAAAGTGGAGGGATAGGAAGGTTACTTAAGTCCATCGAAACAAGAAAGTGGAGGGATAGAAAGCTCGGCTCTTTTAGGCTCCAAGATATCCATGGCAACGAAATTCCAAAGTCATGGAATATAAATGACCTTCGGCGCTATTACTTGTAGAAGTAGATTTTCTTTTTTACCATTTTGTACCCGAAACAGCAAAAAGCACTGCACCCTTTTTCCTTACAGGGGAAACCCCACAAGCAAAATGGGGAGTAAGGTTTTTTAACGGGGCAGTCGCATGTAACCAAGTTTTGAATCAATGAGAAGCAAATTTGCCCATGATACGATGTGCTACCAAGGCGAAACTTCGTCCTGAGCTTTCAGCTCAGCACGAAGGATATCGCCGAAGCTGTATTTGACAAAGAAGGTAAATCACGCGTGCCAAAGATAGCGCATGTATATTCGAAGTCATGCAAAAAGGCGCGCTCTAATTAAAGTGACTCCAGTCATGCAAAAATGCAACAGAGCACACACCACAGAAGTCGACCAAGGTCGCAGTGGTTTTGAAAAAATTAATATAAAAATATGCAATGGATTCCCTGAGCATGGGGGGCTTTTCAGACTTTAATTGATTGAGAAAAGCTTCGAACCACAAAAGTCGACTAGGTCACAGTGGTCCTAGAAAAAATATATATATAAATGAACATTGGATTCCCTGAGCATGAGGGGGCTTTTCTCGAATTTTGTCGTGAGTAAAAAGCTTCGAATTGTTTAATATATAGTTGACAACTATGAAGCATCGGATACCCTAGAGGAACTGTGTATCGGTCAGAAGCAACAGCGATAATACTGTTCATGTGCTTTGGATTCTCATGGTTCTCTCTCCGGGCCAAGGCTATAAATAGCAGGCCGGGCATGCCCCCGTGAAACTCGCAGCATAAGTTCAATACCAAATAGAGAAAGCACAGGTCGTAGCACTTAGGACCGGCCAGTAGATCGAGAGATAGAAGATGAAGCGCTCTGAAGCCAAAGCGTTTCTATGCATCGCTATTTCTGGGTTTCAATTTGAAGAAGCTCAAGCCGTGAGATTCTCCTAAGTTCCCCTCTTCGTCAAGATATTCCTTGCATTGGATCAGGGTGTGAGACACTCCTAACGGGATGCTTCACGTTCTGAGAAGGTCGCTTTGTCACCCCTCCGAGTGACCGACTTTGGTTTGTTCCGATGCTCGGTGGCAGAGGTTTTGGCGACGACCTCGTCTAGTCGCACTGGCAGTAACGTGTCAGTGTGTGACCCTCTAGCTGCTGCACGTGGGGTTTGCAAGCCGTGAACGCACGCCAGGTGGGTAGCGTTTCGGTGTCACAAAGCTGGCGGTGGGGCTAGAGTATAAAGTCATATTATTGTTGTATGGGGCATATGACTACTCGAAGCTCCCTTCGATCTATTAATAAACTTGTTGTGTATGTCTTCGCTGTGTTATGTAAGATCGTGTGGAAAAAGCACTTCGTTTGAACTAAGGTATTCGTGAAATAGTACTCATCTAAATAATAATTTAATCCCGAAGCTGAGGATCTTGCAATAAGACAGAAATCAAATATACTTCGTACAAACACACAATAAAAAGGTAGCACTTGAGAAAAGATTGTTCCTCTAGTCATCCGACATTATTACATCAGTTGCAATCTCCAACAGCATCTAAAATACAATCGGCATGAAACCGACTGACAACATACAGAGCAAATCTAGAGGGGCTCTGGCATACGCAAACAGAAAGGGTTCCGTGGGAGCCGAAGGTAGAGTCTGCGATTAATACCTGATATGCATCAAAACAAAAACAGTAAGTGTAATTCGTGAAGCAAGCCTGCGAAGCTAGTCTAAAGGTTAAACCTCTGAAGTGTCGGGCTGAGCCCTAGGAGGGTCGTCTGATGAAGGCCTCGGTGCAGGGGGCTGCTCCATGTTGGAAGACTCTGAAAGCCTCAAAGCATCGGAGATGGCTGCAGCTGCGGCATTACTTGGAGCGCCACCAATGGGCCTGGATATGGGCTGAAGCATCAGAGTGGGGCGTTGCTTCTCGGCATGCCTAGCAGCCGCTTCTTCAGCCTAAAGAGGGTAATCGTCAAATCTCTAGAATAATGAAAACTCAAGCACGAATAAAATGGAGGACGATCAAGTGTGTACCTCTCTTCGGCATTCTCGGATCTGTTCTAAGACCCTGGCCTCAAGTCCATGCTTCCACAATAAGCTGTATACTCGGCGGCCGGTGTTTTTGCACGCTTGAGTGCATTTGAAAACATCGTCCACAGAGCAAAGGCCGAAGCTTGGTGTGGCGGCTCTTTCGATGTGGGTGCAGCCTTTTGATTCAAGAGATGATGAAACGGCTTTAGCACCAGCCATAACGCAATATCCTCCGTATGAGGTGGTCAGTTCTGGTATTGTGGAAACCTCTTTCTCAATCCATCTCAAAGCTCCAAGGGAGTCGCCTTCTTCGTATATTTGTACATGTGGACGGGCGCCAGTATGGGAAACAACAGACTTAACAGCGGCGGCGCAGGATGAAATCTTGTCAAAGATAACTTTGACTTCCTCTGTTTTCCTCAAGTTAAGAGCACTAAGCTCGGCACGAAGTTGGGCAATTTCTATGTCTTTGGTAGAAAGGTTGTTCCAAAGCTCTGTCAGCTCTTGTGCATGTAATTCAGCACTTTTCCTCAAAACCCCTACCATGTCTTCGGAGGCTTGCCGAGCTCTTCGTTCTTACACTAGAAGTTTGTCGACTTTTGAAAGATCTGAAAGTCATTTCTCTAGTTCAGCCGTTAACTCTGAGTTCATTTCCTCGAGATTCTTGGCGTTGGTTCGTTGAAGGATGGCTTTGTTGGTGAGGCCTTGAATAATCCTCGTATGGGACTCCTTCTCTGCCTTCTCGTTTGCTTCATGCTCAGCGGCAATCTCATTCATACGAGTTCGAAGGTCGTCAATCTGGGCAATCTTCGTCGTAGTCTCCAAGAGTTGCCTCTTCAACAAAGGGTGTTAATGTGGCGGAACCGCCGATTTAATCTAGGCTAAGCACACCTACCACCTCTGGCTCGCAGTGCACTTAGGCCAAACTAAACCCGGTCATCCGTCGAGAGTCATTCGACCCCCGATAATACCGTTTCCCAGAAGAACCGACATCATACACATCAGACCGACGATGGAGCCACAACAGATACATCATCACAGGTAGTTGAAATAGCATAATGATAGACTTAGTTACAAACCGGATTCAAATATAGTACAAATCCAACATAGAGTTATAAAATAGCAAGTTCAAAAGTTTCTCGCAGCGGAATGATAAAATTCAAAGGTCACCATAACATCACAAGAGATTTGCATTAGAAGTAACAACATCGAGCCCACCAATATTGCCCTTGTGCCACTCATGCAGGATCATCCTAGATGGGGGCATGCACCGCCTCCGACACAGGTGCAAACCATGAACTCCATACCTGCGCTCAAAATATGGGGGCAAACCCTGTGTACTATTTACTCAGTAGGACTTAATGGATTTGGCTTACGGCTGACGCGAAGCTGCTTACTAACAAGTGGATCCTTAGCCATTGATTTTAAGTAATATCATGATCATCATAAAGTAATAAGTCTTCATCATTTGCATATACATCAACATAATAGTAAATTTCAGTAAAGTAAGCAGTTCAATTCAAACATGTGATATTCAAAATCATGAGTATTAAATACAGAGTGTTTAAGTAGTTACTACGTTGCCCGTGTGCGTTATCAGCATTCACACACCTAGGTAGGCATCAGCGATTCGAATCGATTTTAATTCCCGGGAATAACTATCATGCCAGGGGTATATGCTTACTAGCCATCGCGTTCCCACATATAGTCCCCATCTTCACCTGTCTTGTCCCAAGATTCAAAGCGCCCCCACCTAACCCCCGGGTTGTGCCCTCTCAGGAGCATTACCACAGCGCACTGGGTCAGCCCTCCCTCGAGTACAAGCGCCCCCAGGCCCATCGGCCTCTAGCAAGTGGATGGGCGGCACCTCGAAAACTCCGGACAAACCCAAGTAAGACCTCACCGGTCCCATACCCCAGTTAAGCACTCTAGCAATGTTATGCCGAACAGGAGGCGAACAGCGAACGGGCCTTATATGACTCGGGCGGAGTCCAAAGTGCGACATCATGAAAAGTAAATTTTGAAATAAAATCTCTGCCCGGTCTCCATTTAAATCATGAGCATAAATACTATTTGATATAATAGTGAGATCTTTGTAACTTTGAAAGTACCTACGCGACGAGTCCACACACTCATGTCTACTCATACCTAGCACTTCTAGGCATTCTCATCCTGCGAACACTAATTATAGGTGCTAGGGCCAGGGCGGCCAAGGAGTCTAATGCAATAGGTTTCAAACAACTCCTAATGCATATGCCTAAATCATCAAATATAACTTATTTGCTGGGTTAAGCATGGTCCTACCTACCTTCCTCGCTAGGGTCAGTAGCTTCTCCCGGAGCGTAGTCGGGCCCTTGCTGCTGGTCTTCCGGCTACTGGTGCAGCTCCTCCTCGGGCTCCTCTACGATCGGCTGGTCCGGCGGGTGTCCTTCGCTCGCAGGATCTATATGCATGACATAGTGCAAATTTGAGCATGTAATAGTGCAATGCTTGCTCATGATGCAGATGCGATGCGACGAATCATGATTTATGGAATAGAGTTATGCATTTTTGTGATGAAACTTGTTTAGTACTAAGAAATCATACAAACCATCACCTAAGGTTAACTTAGCTTATCACAAATAACAATGTGGTGTGTGGTGAGGTAGCATCCACTCATGTAAAGCGACTGAAGCTTACTTAGACATCTATTTTCCATATAGCCAACTTAGCTTGTCCTAACATGCATTCCAAAATAGTAGCTAAGACCTACATTGCATTCCAAATCAGTGGCTAAGACTTACATACACCTATGTTTCAAATATGATCTATTGGGTCATTTATTAAATATACTAGTCTCACATTTTCCATTATTTACTTAAATATGCATTATTTCTACCATTTTCAAATCAGGGCCAAAACCTTACATGCAAAGCCTGAAGTTTCAGCAGTGAGCTACTTACATCAGCTAGAACCCATATAAATACCATGAAGTCAACTATAGCTCATTTTCATATAGAAATCATTTCTTTTGTTAATTATGTGCTTAATCACTAGGCAAGGGTAAAATAGTAATTAAAAAGTAAGTATTTGGGCAATCACAATTTATACAGAGCCTACACATGATAACAAGGCCTCTGCCCAGATTTCATAATTTTTGAAGCTCATTTAACCCACATTTCCTATTTATTAAGGTTTTTCAAGCATGCACAATATCAGGGGCAAAAAGGTCTTTTCCTGCTCAACCATCATACTCAGCAGATAGATCTACTAACAAGGGTTACAATGCAACTTAGTTTGCTATTTTTGGACTTTTCCTTGATTTACTACGATTTTCTAAAGTTTACTACCGATTTTTAAAAGAATAAATAGAAAATCCACAGATCTGGGGACCTAAACATAATTAACCGTAGATTCCAGGGACTTGAACACTAGATCTATGAGACTCAATACACAATGCGGTGGATCGATTCACAAAAATGGAAAACCAGGGTCTAGATCGCGAAAAAGCCGTCTTCCTCCTCCCTGCTTCGTCTACCTCGCGCATGGGGAGGGGGACGCGGCAGCGCACGTGACCGGCCGGCCCTACGGGGCACGGCGGCCCACCGCGAGGGGTCCAGGGGGAAGAGGAGGTGGCGGGGATTCTTAATCCCAACTTGAATCGAAGAATGCGATCGCGTGGAGGTCGGAATCAGGCCAGCGACGAGGCTCGGGGCGCGGAGCTTCGGCGGTGAAATGCGGCGCGGGGGAAGGGCAATGTTCGCCGGAGTTCGAGGGGAACGGTGGAGGGAGGCATGGGGGAGGTCGGCGTTGAGACGGTTGGGTGCGGGAGCGAGCACAGTGGTGCCGGCACGAGATCCTTCGAGCTTCGGCAATGGCGGCCGGGCGGAAACGAGTAGAAAGGGCACGTGGGCGAGTTGAGCGTTCGGAGGGGAAAGAGCGAGAGGGAAGGGGCGTGGTGCGGCTTAAGGATGAGGCTGGTAGCTCAAACCGCGCCTGGGGCCATTTCGGCCATACGCCGGCGGCCACGCGGCAGCGGCCGGCTCGGCGGTTCGGCCCGGCCGGATGCACGGGCCCACCCGTCAGCGACTCCTGTGTCCGAAAATAGAAAATCCATCTTTTCTGTTTTTGTTTAGCCTCTGAATTTCACTGTTTTGACCTATTTCCAGTCCGATTTTGAAAGGAACCTAATTGGATGAAATGTTGTACTATTTTAACTCTACAAGTTTGTAAAAATGCCCAAATTCAAATTCTGAGCTTAAATATGATTTAAATTTGAAATTCCCTCCAGGTTTCAGGTTTTCCCTACCCAGCCATTTTAAAGAAAATTCTAAAAGTCCTATTTGTGTCCAAAACCACCTTAAAAATTTTTATACCATATTTGTTCAAAATTTCAAGATCTACAACTTTCTGAATTCGGACTTGTCATGAAAATTATTTTAGATCATAGAAAAAGTGGGGTTTCTGAAAAATTCAGATTTTGACTATGTTTGTATGCTGACAGTAAAAGCCCCAAATCCCCTAGCAAATATTTGTTCATGTCAAAACCCTAATTAGCAAAGTTGTTCATAATGAGATTAGCTACAAGTTTGGTATAAAAAGTTCCACCTAAAACTCAATAGGATTAAAACTATGCTCATATTCATATTGTCATTCATGCAAAAACTGAGTGCATCGCTTAGCCATTTCTACCATGCTTGTTCATGTGAGTCAAATGCACATTATCATGAGATGAGATGATGCTTATGAGAGGTGATTAAGAAAATGATGTACATAATATACACTGGAGATGCCCAGGGCATCACAGTTAAGTTGCCCAGCTAATATTTCAGTGGGCAGAGAAATTAACTCCTTCTCCACGTCCGGAAGACAGAAGGAACATCCCAGTCCATCTGCCACGATCATCTCGCCTTCGGAAGATAAGCACTGCATAGTCTTTGAATGGTCGCCGCCGAAGATCGTGCTATCTTTGTCATAGGAAAGTTCTTCGGCAACATTGTGAAGTCTAAGCACTTCTTCGCCGCTGACGTCTTCAGGGCTGTATACGTGGATGAAGCCAATATCCATCGCCTCCGAAGCAATCCCGATCTTGGGACTTTTACCCCTGTCAGAATCGGCGCCATGAGCGGTCTGATGGTCCGATAGAGTTCGGGCAGTCTCTTCAAAAGTAGATGCCTTTGTATTGCGAGGCGGCGTGGGAGCCTTTGCTTCAGCCTCTAGCGCTTAGGCTGTCAATTAGGGCTCAGGAGGGGGTGCACCAGTGTCTCCAGGGTGATCCTTATCTTTTCTGGGTGCTTCGTACCTAGGCGACGCACCAGTAGAGTCCTCATCGGCCAGAGCATCAAACGGATTGGGTATCCTAGGAATACCTTTTGATTCGAGAGCAGAGGCTGCCGGGCATGAAGCCTTGCAGGCAACTCTCATGACTTATGAGCCAAGGGGGCTCAGGGCGCTACGAGGATGAAAACTTCCAATCATTGAAGATAACATCATGTTAGCCTCGGAAGTAATCCCTCGAGATGAAGGAGCGGCCTCTGAAGCATTTGGGTCCTAGTCTCCCATAGTCCCACCACCTTCGATGCAGGGTTCTTTCAGAGGACTAGCATCTGAATCAAACATAGGTGGCCTCCAGATGGCCCTGCGGTGTGGTTTCTTTACGACAATTTTTATTCATTTTCTGGCACTAGTATCTTCGGTGCCAGTTACCTCAGCGGTATTCTGGGCTTTTCACTTTTGGGCTGGGGGCTTCAGAGCAGAAACATCAACTTCAAAGTGCTCATAATCGGCGTAACTCACCCCAAAGGCATCGAACACCTGATTCATCCGAAGCTTGGGCCTGTCGCCGAATGCGCGATACAGGCGCTTGAATTCGGCAGTAGTGTAATTTCCAAGCATAGCACATACAGCCTTCTCAACTCCAGTCATCAATGATTCATCCGGGGACTTGTATCTTCTGAAGGGTTTGAACTTGTATGGAAGCCGGACAAGTTGAGTCAGATCAATTGGGCCGTCGGGGGCTGGCATAGAGAATTTGCTCCGAAGAGGGAGCACGCCGTTAGCCACAAACTCTTGAGCTAGGCATCGCATGTGAATATGCGAAGACATGACTCTGTAGGCGATGTTCGACGACATAGTCTTGTCGGATTGGGCGCATAATGGCCTTTTGAAGCCAAAAGAAGCTTTGAGAGGGGTCATCAAGCACGGGTTGAATTCAGGCTTCTTCTGGGTGTTAACACTGTTGTAAAACCACTTCTGAGTCCAGCCACTGGACCATTTGCTTCGGTAGGCCAATACGGGCCCTGGCGAGTCAGAACGACTTCAAAAGTTGTAACATCCGAAGTTTGGATGAAGGCCAGTTACCTTGTCAGCCTTCGTTTGATAGTGAAGTTCATTTGTACGGCAGAAATGGTCAACATCGGGCTCTAGACCTTGGCTGGCTAGCATCCATATGTAGACACCCAACCACACAAAGGCGTTAGGGGGTCAGCTGATGAAAATATATTTCATAGCGTTCAAGAACTTTGGGCACGAATGAGTTCATTGGCAACCGAAGACCAGCAATGAAAAAACTTTCAAATAGAACGATTTCGCCAGGCTCTGGAATAGGAGTCTCTTCGTTCCTTGGACTTCGGCAGCGACTGGGGTTTTGCACGAAGTCTAGTTTCTGAAATGTATGGAAGTCCTTGTCTGTAATGCAGGATTCCCCGAACACTACGTGGCTCGGTTTGTGGGGATGAAGTATCGATCTGTCAGCATCTTTCTCAGTACCTTCGAAATCCCTTTCTTCTTCTTTCTCAGCTTCTTCAAGATCCTTGCCTTAATCGTCTTCTTCGTCAGAAGCTCTAGCAATATCTCCGAGTTCCTTGTCGGTGTGAATAGGAGATAGGTTAACAGGCATCTCCTCTCCAGCAGCGCTGTGGATTTCCCTAGTGGATTCGGCTTCGGAATCTGTTCCCGCACAGGCGGTAGTGCGAATACGCGCCATCCAAAATCTAAGTAGAATATAATCAAAGTAGTGCGTTAATGTAGGCATATGTGAAAATGAAGTAATAATCCTAAAAGTGTCGCTACTTACAAAGGTGGGCAGGTGTTGGTCAGCAAACAAGAGCTTCGAGATGACGGCGATGGCAGGAGGAGCACAGCCAAGTGTAGTGATGGAGCTTCGGAGCAGGCGAAAAAATGACAGCAGAACCGCGTTGGCAAGTAAAAAAGGGGCACGGCTGGTCCCCATGTCTTATATAGTCCCCCGGGCGCGAGGATCGAAAAGGCTATAAACGAACAGTCACAAACCAACTTGTTGCTGACGTGTGTCCTTTATCGGGCGAGACTCGCCTTTAAATTTTGCGCGGGTTTTGCTTGCTTCGGATCCCTTTTTCCAAAATAATCGCAAATCGGGGGGGAGCAGCTCGGGCACCCAAAGCATGAGATCGTGCCCTCGGTGTGATCATTTGTTCACGGTTTGAGCTCATTCTGGAAAAATGAACTAACCCGCGAGGGGCTGCTGTTGGGCCGAAGGCCCGGGGGCCTCACGCTTCGAATAAAAATTACTTGGTGTTGACAAGCTGCAGGTCACGGAGGACAGGGTTGGGGATCCTGATGCCGAGGCCGAAGCTGAAAAGGGCTGTCTGCGAGTGCAACTTCAGAGTCTGGGAGGCTCGTCCTTCAGTGGATCCGAAGGCATATGGTTCAAGGGCTGTGAACCAGGATACAGTTTGAAGCACTTGAGGCGGAGCGGCGTACCGAAGGTCAAGGGTTTCGGGCGACAGGCTGAAGCTGAGTGGGGTTGCGTGTTTCAATTGGCTTCAAATGTAAAAGTACCAAACGGTTGTACCTATAGCATGAAAAGAAAGAGGTATAGTGGGAATGTGTAAGGACAAACATGTAAAATCACGATAGGGCAGGCTGTCGGTTGACCCCTATAAATACCGGGAAGTCCAACCGACAGGGGGACAAGCTTTTTGTCCTGACACTTGTACGATGGAGAAAAAGACATAATATATGCTCGCGAATCCGAAGAACTAGAGGTACATTACCACTCTTGTTATCTTGTGTTTCAACATCTAATTGTTAGTGATAATGTTTAAGCCTAAGTCTATGGAACTATTTGTTATATGTTCATTATCCTTCGGCCGGGAGCAAAGAGACTTCCAAGCTGATCTAACTTTCTGTATTCCTGTGTTGGAAATATCATGGTTCCCCTCGAGGGAGTCCTTTCGTATTTGATGTTAGCCTGTTGTCTTCATGTATTTTAATAGCAAGCCCCCAACAACACCTTACGATGAAATTGCGCGAAACCACCCAAGACATGAATTTTAGACGTAAAGTAGCGGATTGGGCATGTTCGTTGCGAAAAAAACAAGAAACGGTTATGCGCGGAACAAACTTGTGCATTAAATCTACCCTGATACCTATTTTCGCAATTGGTCACACGCTGTGACAAACTTGCATGAGACCACCCAAAACATGAGTTTTGGACCTAAAGTAGTAGATTGGGCATGTTCGTTGCAAAAAAACATAAAACGTTTTCGGCGTTACAGTCTCATGCATTCAATGCACCCTATACCCATTTTCGGAACTGGCCACGCCTTACGACGAAATTACGCAATTTTAGACCTAAAGTACTGGATTGGGCATGTTCGTTGAGAAAAAAACACGAAATGGTTATTTGTGGCACAAACTTGTGCATTAAATGTACCCCGATACCTATTTTCTCAATTGGTCACTCGCTGTGACAAAATTGCACGAGACCACCCATATTATGATTTGTTGACCTAAAGTAGTGGATGGGGGACATTCGTTGTGGAAAAACAAGAAACAGTTCCGGCATTACAGGCTCATCCATTCAATGGACTGAATGCACCATATACCCATTTTCGGAATTGGTGACACGCGACAATGAAATTGCGCGAAACCACCCAAAACAAGATTTTTTTACGTAAAGTTCTGAATTGAGCATGTTTGTTGCCAAAAAGCACGATACGGTTCTACTGGCACAAACTCATACATTAAATGTACCTAGATACCCATTGTCAGGCCCGGTTTTCAATGAACCAAAACCGTGCATACTATACATGCGCCAGGAACGAGTCTCACATGTATAGGACAAATTGTCATCACAGGACATGTCAATATAACGTTTAACGATTACATCATAAGTATGATTACCATAATAGACACTTGTCTTTAACATAGAGTACGTAAAAGCGGAAGCGTAAACGGAAAGCAACTAGAGCCGCCACAGGGACGTCCACTGGAAGAGCGAAGAGCCTAGACTTCTTGATAATCCTCCGTATCTCCATTGGCTGAGCAGCGGTTGGATTTGTCCCCCCAACAAGGAATAAACGGAAAAGAACAAGCGTGAGCACACAACTCGTACTCAACAAGTATAACAGAACCATGAGGCTCTAAGGTTAGCTGACTCCACTGCATTGCTTTTAATTGGTCAAATTTTATTGAAGCTATTTACTAAAGTGAGTAGAGAAACTTTCATCTCAAAGATATTGCATAGAAGAAATTAAACATCATGGTTAACCAGGATTTTACCAAAAACCATCCATAACCCAACTAATCACATAAAGGATCTGGGCCGCTCATAACCGTGAGCACGGCTGATGCATCAGTTTTACACTCTCGAGAGGTTGCACATCTTTACCCACAAGTCGTGAGCTACGCTAGTGGTTCATCACATACCTTAGATGAGATGACTAGCAAGCCACACT
Source organism: Paspalum vaginatum (assembly GCA_030272315.1). Taxonomy (NCBI): domain Eukaryota; kingdom Viridiplantae; phylum Streptophyta; class Magnoliopsida; order Poales; family Poaceae; genus Paspalum; species Paspalum vaginatum. The sequence continues at coordinate 25,400,888 of CM059015.1, read as the reverse complement.
ACGAAGCCTTTACAAAGATTATGTTAGTAAGGTGTAACCGCTAAGGTTTCAGGTTATGCAACGGTGGAGCAAGCCTCAAGGGGAGAAGAACACATCACACTCAACCCAAGCAGCGCGAGGGCCACAGAAGCACACCTCCCCTCTTGCCCCGCAGGTAAGTTACTCCCAAACTAAAACAATCTAATTAATCAGCTAAGACCGTCCCATACCAGTCTTATGGTAGTGCTGTTGTCCCAGGTTGTCGCTTTGCGAACCGGTCCTTATGGAAAGTGGCTATGAGCAAAACCACTAAGCACAATGCTCATGCCCCCTAAACCAAGTTGCTAAAAAAACAAATTTTAAATGAGACATGCACCACTCAAGCACACGGCACAGAGGGTCACGCTCAAACAATTAATTGCATAGATCCATTAATCAACATTAATTAAAAACATAGCATAGGTGTATGTTGGCGCAGCACCTAGCAAAAACTTAACCACATGCAACCCAAAAGGTTCACATTGAGATCAAAGTGGCTAATGTATCATCCTTATAGGCATACAAGATCGACACATGCATATGCAATGAATTAAAGGTGATAGGTGTTGCTCATGTTATACTTGCCTTCCTCAAGGTGCTCTTGCTGCTGCTCACAAATGTCAAAAGGTGGCTCCTCGTTCACCTCAGACAGATCAACGTCTACTTACGTCCAATCGTCACACAAGCATCCATATACGAGCATACATGCAAACAATGGACAAAAGATAAGAAACAGTACACCAATACATCCAAACAGAACACAACTGGTTTAGAATTGTTCTACATATTACCACGGTCACGTGAGCGAAAGAATCGCCCAAAACGGAGTTAAAACGGAAAAGTTATGGCCAAAACAAGGTTCTAGGGACCCCTTTATGAAGAAAACTCAAAATCTGTGCTGCTTTGGAAAAACCAGGGACCAATTCTGTAATTTCAGGAAAGATCTGAGGTCTAAAGCACAAAAACACAGCCTCTGGACTGCGGGTTCTATTTTTCAGTAGCGCAGGGGCTAAAGCATTAAAAACTGGGCCGATCTGTAATTATTTTTGAACTGGCGTGGACCGCGGGTTGATTTAGAAAAAACCGAGGGTCTCTTTAACAAAAAGGCGGCGACGACCGCGGTTGACCGGTCACCATCTGGTCCGGACGGTCGGATCTAGATCTAACGGCCGACGTGAGATCGGATCACGTTATAATCTCGTGCATCCGTTCTGGATCGGACGGCTGAGGTTGGAAGGCGAGGTTTCGCCGGCGGCGACCATCGGGGACGGCGGCGCATCGCCGGAGCTCGCGATGCCCGGTGTTCCGGGCCGCGATTCGGGACCGGACCTAGCTAGAAAGCAAGACGGGACCACAGCGAAGCTCACCGTGGGGTTGTCGACGACCGGGAGCTGCCGGAGGATGGTCGGCGACGAGCGGAGGCGGCGGAGCGGCTCGGGGCTTCGCGGAGAGCTCGGTCGGAGCGTCCACGGGCGTCGAGAGCTAGCGGAACAGGGTCGCGAGGCCCTGCAGAGCACGGCGGAGGGGTTAGGGCGGCGGGAGCGCGACCACAGAGGGCGAATTGCACCTCGCCGGCGTTACTCACCTCGGACGGTGGCGGCGGAATTGAGCGGCTCGTGACGGCTAGGGCTCGATTGCGGCTGCTGGCGAGGTTGAGGGGGAAAGAGCGAAGCCCGGCGTGCTATTTATAGGACCGGAGCGGCTCGGAAGGGGGCGGCGCAGTAAGGAAGGCGGCGGCCGGAGTTCCCTTCGGCGCGCACTCTCGGGAAGGAAGGGAATCCTTCGATTCCTTTGGGGACTCGGTGCGCAGGAGAGCGGGAAACACGGGAAAGGCGGCGGGGAAAGCTCTCCTCCTCGGAGTCGGCCGGCGTAGAGAAGGAAAGGCGGCGGCCGAAAAAGGAAAACGCCGTCGCCGAAAAAGGAAAGTCAGGAGGTTGGGGATGACAGGTGGGTCCCGCCTGTCAGCGGCTCGACGGGCGCGGGTCCGCCTGTCAGCGGCGCGAGGGAGAGAGGCGGCGCGCGCGGCTGGCCGGCTGGGCCGCCTCGCCTGGGCCGGCTCGGGTGAGGGCGCGGGGTGGGCCGGCTCGGCCGAGGTGGGCCGGCTCAGGGAGGTGGGCTGATTTCTCCTTTTCTTTTTCCTGCATTTTCCCTCTCTTTTCTATTTCTCTCTTTTCTTTTAAACTCAAAAGCAAACTATGAATTCAAATAAATTTGAATTCAAACCTTATGCCACTCATCAGATAAAAATATGCTCCAGCATGAATGCACAAACATGTTGACCTTAGGATATATTGCAATATTTAGTTCAAAAGATAATGAAAAAAAAATGCATACTAGGCACAATAAATCCTAGAAAATAAATAAAGCATATTGAATTTATTATAAACTGCTGGAATTTAAATTTAGGGTGTTACAGACCTACCCCCCTTGCAAGGAATCTCGCCCCGAGATTCACATAGGCTAGTTAGCAAAGAGATCAGGGTATGCTGCCCTCAACTCATCCTCCCTTTCCCAAGTAGCTTCCTCTTCTGTGTGGTATTTCCATTGCACTCGGCACATCTTGATCCTCTTATTCCGGGTCACCCTCTCAGATGTTTCCAGAATCTTTATAGGGTGCTCAGTGTAGGTCAAGTCCTCTTGCACTTCCAACCCTTCTAAAGGCGCCTGCTCCTCTGGTATTCTCAAGCACCTCTTCAGCTGCGAGACATGGAATACATCGTGCACACCTGAAAGACTAGAAGGTAACTCTAAGCGATAAGCCACTTCTCCTCTCTTTTCTAGTACCTTGAATGGTCCAACATATCTGGGTGCTAGTTTTCCCTTCATGTTGAATCTGCGTACCCCCCGCATAGGTGACACCTTCAGATACACAAAGTCATCTTCCTTGAACGTGAGATCTCTCCGTCTGACATCTGCGTAGCTTTTCTGCCTAGACTGAGCAATCCTCAAGTTCTCTCGAACTATCCGTACTTGTTCCTCCGCATCCTTGATAATGTCCGGTCCAAACACTTGCTTCTCTCCTTTCTGATCCCAGAGCAAAGGAGTCCTACACCTTCTACCATACAAAGCTTCAAATGGTGATTTCTTGATACTGACCTGATAGCTGTTGTTGTAGGAGAACTCGGCATAAGGTAAGCACTTGTCCCAACTTGTGCCATATTGGATGACACATGCTCGCAACATATCTTCCAGTATTTGATTGGTCCTTTCTGTCTGACCGTCTGTCTGCGGATGGTAAGCTGTGCTGAAACGAAGCTTGGTATCCAGTGAATCATGCAATTGCTCCCAAAAGCGAGAAGTGAACTGTGATCCCCTATCGGATATAATCCTCTTAGGAACCCCATGCAAACACACAATCCTAGAGATGTATAGTTCTGCCAACCTTGCCCCGGAATAGGTAGTATTCACAGGTATGAAGTGGGCGACCTTGGTCAGACGATCCACTACTACCCATATGGAGTTGTAGCCTTTCTGGGTGCGAGGTAACCCAACAATAAAGTCCATGCTGATTTCCTCCCACTTCCATTCTGGAATTTTCAACGGTTGCAATAGTCCTGCTGGCCTCTGATGTTCTGCCTTGACCCTCTGACAAGTGTCACAAATTGCCACATACTCTGCTATGGCACGTTTCATTCCATACCACCAGAATCTCTCCTTGAGGTCATAATACATCTTAGTACTCCCGGGATGGATAGAGTAAGCTGTATCATGGGCCTCTCTCAGGATCAACTTCTTGATTCTGTCCACATCTGGCACACAAATCCGGTTCTTGTACCATACTGTACCTTGCTCATCTTCCCTGAAGTTGGGCGCTTTGCCTATCTGAATCTGTTCGCGTATCTCCTGGATCTTCTCGTCCTGGGCTTGATGTCTTCGAATTTCTTGTTCCAGAGTTGGTTCGGCTTCAAAGGTAGCTGCAGTATGATGCACAAAACCCAAACTCAAACTTTCGAACTCCTCACACAACTCACGTGGCATCTGGAATGCTATGGCCATGTTGACGTAGCTTCTTCTGCTCAAAGCATCAGCCACCACGTTGGCTTTCCCTGGATGATAATGTATCTCCAAGTCGTAGTCCTTGATCAGTTCTAACCATCTGCGCTGCCTCATGTTCAGCTCATTCTGAGTGAAGATATACTTAAGACTCTTGTGATCCGTGTATATCTCACATCTTTGCCCAAAGAGATAGTGACGCCATATCTTAAGTGCATGGACAACTGCTGCTAACTCCAAGTCATGTGTAGGATAATTTACCTCATGCTTGCGTAGCTGTCGGGAGGCATAGGCAATCACCTTTCCTTCCTGCATCAGCACACAACCCAGACCGTCGCCTGAAGCATCACAATATACTGTGAACCTTTTCTGCAGATCTGGCAATGTCAGCACAGGTGCGGTGGTCAGCTTCTTCTTCAACTCTTCAAAAGCTGCTTGCCTCTCCTTGTTCCAGATGAACTCAGCATCCTTCTCAAGCAACGTGGTCATCGGCTTCGCAATCTTCGAGAAATTTTCTATGAATCTCCGGTAATATCCTGCTAAGCCCAAAAATCCACGTACTTCCTTGACAGTCCGTGGCACCTTCCAATCCAACACTGATATGACCTTGCCAGGGTCCACTGAGATCCCCCCCTTAGAGATGATATGACCAAGGAATGGTACCTCGTCAATCCAGAACTCACACTTGCTCAACTTTGCATATAGCTTGTGATCCCTCAATCTCTGCAGAACTAGCCTCAAGTGCTCCTCATGTTCCTCCTCGGTTTTGGAGTAGATCAGGATATCATCAATGAATACCACCACGAACTTGTCCAAATAATCCATGAACACCTTATTCATTAAACTCATGAAGAAAGCAGGGGCATTAGTCAGTCCAAAAGACACCACAGTATACTCATAGAGACCATACTTTGTGATGAAAGCAGTCTTAGGAATATCTGAGGGACGGATCTTCAACTGATGGTAGCCAGATCTCAGGTCTATTTTGGAGAATATACAGGCACCTTGCAACTGATCAAACAAATCATCAATGCGTGGCAGAGGATACTTGTTCTTAATAGTCACCTCGTTCAATGCACGATAATCCACACACATCCGTCGAGCAGGCCCTTCCTTCTTATCAACAAACAGAACAGGAAAAGCCCACGGAGAGGTACTATGGCGAATAAATCCCTTTGCTAGCAGCTCATCTATGTTTTGTTTAACTTCCTCATGTTCTGGGGGTGCCATTCTATATGGCCTTTTAGATATAGGAGCAGTACCAGGTAAAAGATCTATAGAAAACTCAATGTCTCGGTCAGGCGGCATACCTGGTAACTCTTCCGGAAAGACATCAGGATATTCACACACTACTCGAATGCCATCTGTAGGTTGGACCTCCATCCGATGCAGATAACCGGAGGGTTTGGATGCGCCGACTCTTACTTCCTGGCCATCTGGCGTTGTCATATGAACAGTCCTCTTGGCACAGTCAATTCTGACTCCCCATTTGGTCAATGTTTCCATTCCCAGGATGACGTCGATGCCCATCGGTTCTATGACTAACAGACTAGTATGAAACTCTAACCCCCTTATGTTAATCCTGACTCTGGTATAGATCACATTGGTTCTTATTTCCCCTCCAGGTGAAGTAATTATCATATCCTTTTTCAACATGCTAACGGGTATTTTATGTTGTTCAGCAAAGGATTTGGTAATAAAGGAGTGGGTGGCACCAGTATCAAATAGTACGGTAGCAGGATGAGAGTTGACCAAGAACGTACCGATCATGATGTTTGGGGCCTCAGCTGCAGTTTCTGCCGTCACATGGTTCACCTTTCCTTGCCACGGCGCCTTGGCGTTCCCATTGTTGCGCCCCTGAGCTTGCAGCTGCTGGACCGGTCCTGGTCTCTGTGGGTTGGGGGCTGTCTTCTGAGGGCAGACATTGGCATAGTGCCCCGGGTCACCGCACTTGTAGCAACTTCTGCCAATGACAGGAGCCTGAGCTGGTGCAGGGGGGTTAGGCTGCCCCTGACGCTGAGCTTGATATGTAGGGCGAGGAGGCTGATTCTGGTAGCGTTGCCCCTGGACCGTCTGCTGCCCCTGGTGGTTCTGCGGGTATCCTGGCCGCGGTGGCTGCTGCTGTTGTTGGTAGCGGGGGCGGGTGTTGCTCCCGGACGGTGCAGGTATGAGCTTCCTCTTCTTTTCCTCCATCTCCCGATGTTTGCGTTCTGTAAGGAGCGCACGATCTACCAGGTGATTGAAGCTGGGGAAGGTGAAGTTCATGAGGTGGAACTACAGGGTGTCATTGAGCCCTTCCATGAAGTGCTCCTGTTTATCGCCATCCTCAGCGACCTCTGCTGTGGCGTACCTTGCAAGCTACAGGAACTTGTCACGATACTCAGTGACGGACATGCTCCCTTGCTTGAGCGAGAGGAACTCCTTCTTCTTCATCTTCATGGTCCCAGCCGGTACGTGGTGACTCCTGAAGTTCTCTCTAAACTGAGCCCAGGTGAAGGCATCGCGATCCTGCTGGCGGTATGACTCCCACCAATCCAAAGCAGCACCACGAAGTTGTCCTGCAGCATACAGGACTCTCTCCCGGTCATCGCACTGGGCGATCTCCAGCTGTCTCTCCACAGCACGAAGCCAGTCATCAGCCTGTAGTGGATCTGCAGCGTGGGAGAAGGTTGGGGGATGCCCCTTCATGAAATCCCCACGCCTATCCCTAGGCGGAGGAGGTGGTGGTGGCGCCTGCACCTGAGCTTGTTGTAGGGCCAAGATGGCATTGTTCACTGTGGCCATCATCTGCGTTTGCATGGCAAAGAACTGCTTGGCCGTCAGTGGTGGTGGATTAGGCAACGGGTGGTCGGGATGGTCGTGGCCCTGGTTACTTCCTTGGGCGCCCCTAGCACCACGTCCTCTAGTTCGAACCATCTGTGGGCAACAAAAGAAAGTTCATAAGGATGTATATCCCTCTCACAAGGTGAAGTAGACTTTGAGGTTGCAGGTTGGTCATTAGTCCATGATGAACGAGCGTCAGCTAGATGAGGTAGAGAGGAGTAAAAGAGTAGTTGTTCATCCCGACTGACTATTTTTATTAAACTCAACTCAAACTGGTTTGACTATGGACAATCCCCATAGTTGGACATGATCAAGCAACCAAAATGCCAACTCAAACATAGTTCACAAGCACAACCAACCAAACACTGAACTAGACTCAAAGCGTTTATAGACCAACTCGACTCAAACGTACTAGCGATGTGAAGCAAAGATAAGGGTAATCCTAATCCTCATGGAAAAGAATCCTAGTGGCACCATTTAGTTCCCCCTTGCGGGTCCTCTTGCGGGATTTGCACTGGGACGGAGTCACGTCCGGCACTCGAGGCTTTGGTCCTTGGAGGCCGGCAAGTGTAGCTTCAAGTTCTGCCACCCTCTTGGTCTTGCGGTGAAGCTCGTCCAACGCAATGTCGTGGGCGGAGTTGAGGGCCGCGATGTACCGTGCCATCTTCCTTACCCTCTGGTCATCCTCCAACACCATCGAAGCGATCTCGTGCCCAGCTTGGCCTTCTATGCGGCGAGGGAAGTAGCGAAAACAGGTCTGGCTCAACGGGGTACGGTAGTTGTAGCAGATGGTTCCCAGAGCTTGGCGTGCAGCATCTTCAATGGCAGCTTCCATCATCTCATGGATCGTCACGCTGCAGTAATCACCCACAATGGTCTTCCCTCCGTGGATGAGGTTGTAGCGTTCGTTCAACGCATTGGCCACCCATCTGTCAGGTAGAATCGGGTGCGTACTCTGAGTGGCGAAGTAGGAGGTGGTGAAGTTGTCGAGGCCGATTTCCTGGAGGCACTCCCGAAGCAGTCCGGGAAAGTTGAGACCGTTGCCTGGGTGGGTATGGTCGATGTTGACCCAGGTGGCGATCACCCTCTCTCTTTTGACAGCAGGTCCTTGATTATCCTCTATCTGAACGGCAATGTGATGTGACCACTCAGGTGCTTCTACCTCTGGTTCAGGGGCTGGATTCTCCTCTGGATCCTCTTCTGTGTTCTCAGTGAAAGAGCTGGCTTCACTGGGGTCTTCAGAGTCATCTCCCACTATGATGGGTTCCTGCAGAGGCGGGGGTGGCACTAGATCTTCTGGTTCTGGGTTCCATGGTGCCAAGGGAACATGGTAGCCTTGCGGGGGTGCACCGGTTTGCTTGCGGGCGGTCAGTCTGGTACGGGCCATCTACAAGGAAAACGACCAAGATTGGGTTAAGATCGGTTCTAAAAAAAAAGGAGTTAAGAGAATTGAAAATAATGTAGGAACATAGGGTTGTAGTATAAACTTAAAGAAAAGAAAACTTTTAAAAATAGGAGGAAGAGAAGGAGGAAATCCTTAAATTTCGACCCGTACTAACTAGGCTTCCGTCCTACAGTCGACACGGCTCTGATACCAATCTGTCAGGCCCGGTTTTCAATGAACCAAAACCGTGCATACTATACATGCGCCAGGAACGAGTCTCACATGTATAGGACAAATTGTCATCACAGGACATGTCAATATAACGTTTAACGATTACATCATAAGTATGATTACCATAATAGACACTTGTCTTTAACATAGAGTACGTAAAAGCGGAAGCGTAAACGGAAAGCAACTAGAGCCGCCACAGGGACGTCCACTGGAAGAGCGAAGAGCCTAGACTTCTTGATAATCCTCCGTATCTCCATTGGCTGAGCAGCGGTTGGATTTGTCCCCCCAACAAGGAATAAACGGAAAAGAACAAGCGTGAGCACACAACTCGTACTCAACAAGTATAACAGAACCATGAGGCTCTAAGGTTAGCTGACTCCACTGCATTGCTTTTAATTGGTCAAATTTTATTGAAGCTATTTACTAAAGTGAGTAGAGAAACTTTCATCTCAAAGATATTGCATAGAAGAAATTAAACATCATGGTTAACCAGGATTTTACCAAAAACCATCCATAACCCAACTAATCACATAAAGGATCTGGGCCGCTCATAACCGTGAGCACGGCTGATGCATCAGTTTTACACTCTCGAGAGGTTGCACATCTTTACCCACAAGTCGTGAGCTACGCTAGTGGTTCATCACATACCTTAGATGAGATGACTAGCAAGCCACACTACGAAGCCTTTACAAAGATTATGTTAGTAAGGTGTAACCGCTAAGGTTTCAGGTTATGCAACGGTGGAGCAAGCCTCAAGGGGAGAAGAACACATCACACTCAACCCAAGCAGCGCGAGGGCCACAGAAGCACACCTCCCCTCTTGCCCCGCAGGTAAGTTACTCCCAAACTAAAACAATCTAATTAATCAGCTAAGACCGTCCCATACCAGTCTTATGGTAGTGCTGTTGTCCCAGGTTGTCGCTTTGCGAACCGGTCCTTATGGAAAGTGGCTATGAGCAAAACCACTAAGCACAATGCTCATGCCCCCTAAACCAAGTTGCTAAAAAAACAAATTTTAAATGAGACATGCACCACTCAAGCACACGGCACAGAGGGTCACGCTCAAACAATTAATTGCATAGATCCATTAATCAACATTAATTAAAAACATAGCATAGGTGTATGTTGGCGCAGCACCTAGCAAAAACTTAACCACATGCAACCCAAAAGGTTCACATTGAGATCAAAGTGGCTAATGTATCATCCTTATAGGCATACAAGATCGACACATGCATATGCAATGAATTAAAGGTGATAGGTGTTGCTCATGTTATACTTGCCTTCCTCAAGGTGCTCTTGCTGCTGCTCACAAATGTCAAAAGGTGGCTCCTCGTTCACCTCAGACAGATCAACGTCTACTTACGTCCAATCGTCACACAAGCATCCATATACGAGCATACATGCAAACAATGGACAAAAGATAAGAAACAGTACACCAATACATCCAAACAGAACACAACTGGTTTAGAATTGTTCTACATATTACCACGGTCACGTGAGCGAAAGAATCGCCCAAAACGGAGTTAAAACGGAAAAGTTATGGCCAAAACAAGGTTCTAGGGACCCCTTTATGAAGAAAACTCAAAATCTGTGCTGCTTTGGAAAAACCAGGGACCAATTCTGTAATTTCAGGAAAGATCCGAGGTCTAAAGCACAAAAACACAGCCTCTGGACTGCGGGTTCTATTTTTCAGTAGCGCAGGGGCTAAAGCATTAAAAACTGGGCCGATCTGTAATTATTTTTGAACTGGCGTGGACCGCGGGTTGATTTAGAAAAAACCGAGGGTCTCTTTAACAAAAAGGCGGCGACGACCGCGGTTGACCGGTCACCATCTGGTCCGGACGGTCGGATCTAGATCTAACGGCCGACGTGAGATCGGATCACGTTATAATCTCGTGCATCCGTTCTGGATCGGACGGCTGAGGTTGGAAGGCCAGGTTTCGCCGGCGGCGACCATCGGGGACGGCGGCGCATCGCCGGAGCTCGCGATGCCCGGTGTTCCGGGGCGCGATTCAGGACCGGACCTAGCTAGAAAGCAAGACGGGACCACAGCGAAGCTCACCGTGGGGTTGTCGACGACCGGGAGCTGCCGGAGGATGGTCGGCGACGAGCGGAGGCGGCGGAGCGGCTCGGGGCTTCGCGGAGAGCTCGGTCGGAGCGTCCACGGGCGTCGAGAGCTAGCGGAACAGGGTCGCGAGGCCCTGCAGAGCACGGCGGAGGGGTTAGGGCGGCGGGAGCGCGACCACAGAGGGCGAATTGCACCTCGCCGGCGTTACTCACCTCGGACGGTGGCGGCGGAATTGAGCGGCTCGTGACGGCTAGGGCTCGATTGCGGCTGCTGGCGAGGTTGAGGGGGAAAGGGCGAAGCCCGGTGTGCTATTTATAGGACCGGAGCGGCTCGGAAGGGGGCGGCGCAGTAAGGAAGGCGGCGGCCAGAGTTCCCTTCGGCACGCACTCTCGGGAAGGAAGGGAATCCTTCGATTCCTTTGGGGACTCGGTGCGCAGGAGAGCGGGAAACACGGGAAAGGCGGCGGGGAAAGCTCTCCTCCTCGGAGTCGGCCGGCGTAGAGAAGGAAAGGCGGCGGCCGAAAAAGGAAAACGCCGTCGCCGAAAAAGGAAAGTCAGGAGGTTGGGGATGACAGGTGGGTCCCGCCTGTCAGCGGCTCGACGGGCGCGGGTCCGCCTGTCAGCGGCGCGAGGGAGAGAGGCGGCGCGCGCGGCTGGCCGGCTGGGCCGCCTCGCCTGGGCCGGCTCGGGTGAGGGCGCGGGGTGGGCCGGCTCGGCCGAGGTGGGCCGGCTCAGGGAGGTGGGCTGATTTCTCCTTTTCTTTTTCCTGCATTTTCCCTCTCTTTTCTATTTCTCTCTTTTCTTTTAAACTCAAAAGCAAACTATGAATTCAAATAAATTTGAATTCAAACCTTATGCCACTCATCAGATAAAAATATGCTCCAGCATGAATGCACAAACATGTTGACCTTAGGATATATTGCAATATTTAGTTCAAAAGATAATGAAAAAAATGCATACTAGGCACAATAAATCCTAGAAAATAAATAAAGCATATTGAATTTATTATAAACTGCTGGAATTTAAATTTAGGGTGTTACACCCATTTTTGCAATTTGTCAAGTGCGGCGATGAAATTGTGCAAAACCACCCAAAACATGAGTTTTGGACCTAAAGCAATGGATTGGGCATGTTTTTTTTAGAAATACGAGAAACGGTTAAGGCGGCACAAAGTCTTGCATTTAATGCACATGTATATCCATTTTCGTAATTGGTCACGCGCTGTGACAAAATTGCACGAGACCACCCAAAACATGAATTTTGGACCTAAAGTAGTGGACTGGGTAAGTTCGTTGCGAAAAAACATGAAACGTTTTCGGCGTTACAATCTCATGCATTTAATGCACCCTATACCCATTTTCGGAATTGGCCATGCCTTATGACGAAATTGCGCAAAACCACCCAAGACATGAATTTTAGACCTAAAGTAGTGGATTGGGCATGTTCATTGCGAAAAAAGCAAAAAACGGTTATTCGCGGCACAAACTTGTGCATTAAATGTACCCCGATACCTATTTTCGCAATTGGTCATGGGCTGTGACAAAATTGCAGGAGACCACCCAAAAAATGATTCGTTGACCTAAAGTAGTGGACTGGGCACGTTCATTGTGGAAACACAAGAAACGGTTCTGGCGTTACAGGCTCATGCATTCAATGCACTGAATGCACCCTATACCCATTTTTGGAATTGGCCACGCGCGACCACGAAATTGCGCGAAACCCCCAAAATATAATTTTTTGACGTAAAGTTGTGAATTGAGCGTGTTTGTTGTGAAAAAGCATGATATGGTTCCAGTGGCACAAACTTGTGCATTAAATACACGCCGATACCCGTTTTCGCAACGGGTCCCGTGCGGCAACGAAATTGTGCTAATCTACTCAAAACATGAGTTTTGGACGTAATGTAGTAGATTGGGATGGTCGTTGCAAAAAAAACTAGGAACGGCTCAGGCGGCACAAACTCGTGCATTAAATGCACCAGATACCCATTTTTGCAATTTGTCACGTGCGGCGATCAAATTGTGCAAAACCACCCAAAACATGAGTTTTGGACCTAAAGTAGTGGATTTGGCATGTTTTTTTCGAGAAAATGAGAAACGGTTAAGGCGGCACAAAGTCTTGCATTCAATGCACATGTATACCCATTTTCGCAATTAGTCACACACGATGACAAAATGGCACGAGACCACCCGAAACATGAGTTTTGGACCTAAAGTAGTGGATTGGGCATGTTCGTTGCGGAAAAACAAGAAATGGTTCCGGCGTTACATGCTCATGCATTCAATGCACTGAATGCACCCCATATCCATTTTCGGAATTGGCCACGCGCAATGACGAAATTGCGCGAAACCACCCAAAACATGTTTTTTTTACGTAACGTTGTGAATTGAGCGTGATTGTTGCGAAAAATCATGATACGGTTCTAGTGGCACAAATCGTGCATTAAATGCACCCGGATACCCATTTTTGCAGTGTATCACGTGCTGCAATGAAATTGTTCAAAACCACCCAAAACATGAGTTTTGGACCTAAAGCAGTGGATTGCACATGTTTTTTTTGGGAAAACGAGAAACGGTTAAGGTGGCACAAAGTCTTGCATTTAATGCACATGTATACCCGTTTTCGTAATTGGTCATGCGCTGTGACAAAATTGCACGAGACCACCCAAAACATGAGTTTTGGACCTAAAGTAGTGGACTGGGCATGTTCGTGGTAGAAAAACAGGAAACATTCCCTGCGTTACAGTCTCATGCATTCAATGCACCCTAGACCCATTTTCAGAATTGGCCATGCCTTACGACGAAATTGTGCGAAACCACCCCAGACATGAATTTTAGACCTAAAGTAGTGCATTGGGCATGTTCATTGCGAAAACAAAACAAGAAACGGTTATTCGCGGCACAAACTTGTGCATTAAATGTACCCCGATACCTATTTTCGCAATTGGTCACGCACTGTGACAAAATTGCACGAGACCACCAAAAATATGATTTGTTGATCTAAAGTAGTGGACTAGGCACGTTCGTTGTGGAAACACAAAAAATGGTTCCGGCGTTACAGGTTCATGCATTCAATGCACTGAATGCACCCTATACCCATTTTTGGAATTGGCCACGTGCGACGACGAAATTGCGCGAAACCACCCAAAATATGATTTTTTTTTACGTAAAGTTGTGAATTGAGCGTGTTTGTTGCGAAAAAGCATGATACGGTTCCAGTGGCACAAACTCTTGCATTAAATACACGCCGATACCCTTGTCGCAACGGGTCTCGTGCGGTAACAAAATTGTGGGAATCTACTCGAAACATGAGTTTTGGACATAATGCAGTAGATTGGGCATGGTCATTGCGAAAAAACAAGAAACGGCTCAGGCGGCACAAACTCGTGCATTAAATGCACCGGATACCCATTGTTGGCGGTTCTTAGCCTAACACATTTTACTCTGCAAGCGTACGAGGACCGCTATAGCTTTGACCCGGGAGTATTCTAGGTATCATATTTATTTCCACAGGGAAGCATCGAGAAGAATACAAATTCATCTATCATCTAGCTACTATCAACTCACTCATTCCAAAGATAACAAGAAAAGGATAAAGACCAAACACCATGTGATACAAACCAATCACCGTTGGTGTGAACTCAAGTTTAAGCTAGGAGGACAATGAGTCGAGGGCTAAGGTTCGGTCTCCCAACACTACAAGCATACAAGAGCTATCCGTATTAAGGTGAAAAGGATCGAGTGGAGCAATGTTCTTGCGTCGAGCGAAATTCCAAACTACACCGAGGTGGCACGGGCGTAGATAGTTGGCCAACCGAAGGACAACTGGCTAATGCCTACGGGCTTACCGGACGACGGGATCGGAATACAGAGGCACCTTAACGCTGTCACTGATAAGGGCTACCGACCAGAGCTGCGTGGGTAAGATGGCATGCTATACTAGTGCTCAAGCAACGTGTTGCTGCTATCCCTGTAAAAGATCTTGAGCACTAAAACATGACCTCCACACTATAGGGTGAAAGCTAACCTGACTCCTAGATCTAAGTATAGGAGGGGCTTACAGCACCGGCAAGTAAAGCAAGGCTCAATCAATTCTGACTTACCACAACTCAGGCCTCGAACTTGGCATGCCCAAATGGAAAAGGTGCTAGCATATAAATGTAGCCGCAAACATACCAAATACAAGTAACTATCAGAGATGAAGATAAGTGCATAAGGTACGAAAATAAAGTACTCACACTTGTCATAAGTCGGAAAGTAATGGCTAAGATAAGAAAATAAAGTACATTACTGAAGGTTCTGACCGACTCCGAAACAGTAGAGCCTGCTCTAACACCTAGCTAAACAATGAATTCAGAGAGGAGGAACCACCCAAGGGGCGCCTCCTAGAGAGGGAGAGAGTGAATTACATGGTGAGGTGCAAGTGAGAGTGAGGGGGATGCCTCTCTATTTATAGGTGGAGGAGGTGGGAATATTCCTAGTGCCTACATGCAAGATTCCTCCTCCAACTGCTCTTTGGACGCCACTTGTCCCCCCAACCAACTTGGATAGGTCGGTAACAGTGTTCCGCATGTGCAGGCATCGAAAACACAGTGAGAATCGGATCCTAGGTGGGTGAACCAGGCATTGGAAGAGAGAACCAGTAGTTAACAGTTGAAAACTAGGTCAAACAGGCTCCAATGGCCAGCTGAACCGGCCGGCCTCCTTTCCCCGCCAGCCATGCGTCTGAGCATGGGGGTTGGACCATGCGCACGCTCTGTGGCACTACCGCGTGTCCGATTGGAGCCGCGCCTACCTGCTCCTGCGCGGGTGTGCGCCACTCGCCGCCTGCGCTCGCCACGCGGCGGCCTTTGGCTGGCTGAGCCGCCACCTGCCGAGCCCGCCTGCTAGGCTGTCTACAGCAAGGCCGATAGGGCACGCGTGCGTGCAGCGTTGCTGCGGCCGCTACTGCCACGTGTCGCTTCCGGGATGGTTCCCGCTCGTGCGCAGTACGGTGGGGGTGCTGACGTCAGCGATGACGTCAGCATCCCCTATATTTTTGTATTTTTTATATCTTTTCCACCGGAGCTCCGAATGAGGTAAATAATGTCCGTTGGAATCGTCTTGACGAGCTCTACGCAATGGTGTAATCCTTGAGGGCATTTGAGAAACTTTTTAGTGATAGAATTTGTGAATCTTGTCTCAAGCCCCTTTGTGTGCAAATCCTCTCTTGCTCCAGATGATCTTATTTTTCATGGAATTTGAGCATCTCTCTGTGAAACACTAAAAACCACCAAAACTCATGGAATTCATCAGTGTTAGGTAAATAATGCATAGAACTTTGTGTATACCCCATTTATTTACCGAGGTATTGGCGGTCGAAATAAGTAAATAACGACCGCCAACACGCCCCCAAGCTAGAACTTTTGCTCGATCCTCGAGCAAAGCTAAGACTTAGGCTCAGTGGATCAGGAGTTGCGTCAATGTCAATGTCCTGCAAGTATTAAGCGCACAACCCAACATTCTACCTTTATGATTGAACAAACAGGCATAAGTGTATCCCATCCTGTTCATCCATACCTGTGGGGCTTTTGTCTTTTCTCACCTTGTCTTTGGCGGTTGAGAGATGGAACAATCTTAGTAGAGTGTTACCGAACTCTATCTCTTTTCTGCTTTCATGCTCGGAGGGTTTTGAAAATTTTGAAGTCAAAGCACTAAGTTCCTCACCAGGCCACAAGCCAAACTTTTCCCTATCAACTAAAGGCTTATGTGGAGCTCAAGGTACGGATAAAGTTAGCTCACCTATGCCATGTACTTTGTCAAGTCAAAGATTGGTCCTAGTGAAGTTTGTGATACTTCTCAACCCGATCAAAGGAGAATGGTTTGGTTTTGTGGATGGAATGATGGTCTATGGGTGAAAACTCCTTATTTGATGAATCCCTTCTTGAAACTTTGAAGCATTTGAGTACATGCAGCTATCATTTTTCACCACTTTTTTCTCCTCTTTCGTGTTCTCTTCTTTTTTTTCTTTTTCTCTCTTTTTTTCGATAGCTCCATGTCTCCTTTTTGTAAGGGAACTTTGGGGATATTTTTTTGGAATATGGCTGGAGTATTTATTGGAAGACCAAATTTGTGGATGGGTATGTGGATGATGATATGGTGGAGAAATATCTGGTGTAGGTGGATGCTTGAATCCAGTGTAGATTTAAGCATGACCAGATATATAAAGGCTAGCAAATGATGGTCGATGTAAGGGATTTTGATCGGGACTTGAAGTGACACTCCTTTATAAGAACTCAAAATTTGACAAAACTCAACACAACAACATGTACCATTTGGCTCTGGATAGGTATTTCAAACCACTAAGGAACTTCTCATTTTAATTTTCAAAAAGAAAACTCCGAGAATTCACCTTACTAGGATCAAGATGGGTTAAACTCAAACTTTAATTATATCACATCTCACAACAACTTGGACTTGGTTTCAAAGCACTTGCTCCAACAAGGTTAAGATTAAAGATCGGATCACGACAAATGCCAAAAAGCTCAAATTTTTAGGAGAGTGTCAAGTTGTAAACGAAATACTTACAAGGAATTAACAGAGCAACTATTCATCATTTCCTTTAAGCAAGGGTATAAGCAAAATTCTAGCATTATAGCTAGGAGTGAGCTTATTCATGAGAAAAAAGAAAATCTTTTTGTTATTTTTGAATTATGCAAGTTTTTATAGTTTTTCTTTTATTTGGTGTAACAAGAAAGAGATATTTTTTTGGTGTCATGGCAATTTTTTTTAGGATTAAAGATATGGAAGTGAAATGCTGAGCATTCGGGGTGCTCACCTGGTGGTCTTCCCTCAAGCTTAGTTCTTGCAAGTGATTGCCAAGAAACTGAGCTTCAATATTACCTAGCATTGCCTTCCCCAAGCTTGCTTGCTCCCTGGGTGACGACGATGTTGCTTGACCTCTC
This sequence comes from Paspalum vaginatum, assembly GCA_030272315.1. NCBI lineage: Eukaryota > Viridiplantae > Streptophyta > Magnoliopsida > Poales > Poaceae > Paspalum > Paspalum vaginatum. Next base: position 25,383,429 of record CM059015.1, on the reverse strand, counting down.
TTTATACTCACCTATGTTAGGCAAATTTCCTTCTACTCTTGTTTTGCCTCCTTTAGCAATCTTGAAATGAGTGTTTTGAGGCTTTCCATCATATCTCCAATGCTGCTTTTCGGACCTTCTTCATAGTGTTGGGGGTAGACACATCAGATCTGACGATACTACTCCCCTCTGGTGAATGTCGCTCCTTGTATTTATGTTGGGTCTCCCACTCCAACTTTTCATTTCGCTTCAGTTGACATTCTTTTCCCAATGACACTAGTGGGTCTCCTTGCTCCATACTTGTCACATGAAATGGAGGATTGCGAAGGATCCTTTTCGAACCATCGGAAAGCAGGTGATGATTCTACTTTGGTGATGCCCCCTCAAGTAATCCATCATAAAATTGATCTCTTGTTTACCTTATGGACTCCTTTTCTTAGGTTTAGGCTAATCTTCCACTTGCTAACAGGATAAGTAGGGTACTTCTCGAGAGGTGCTCCTCTGCCTCTGCTACTGATAATCACAAGCTATTGAGGCTTGAGATCTGGTTTCATAGAGCTTTGGTCTTTTTGAGAACGTGTACTTGAGCAGACTTCCAAGTGATGACTATGGCTTCACATAGATCACTTGCTTTCATTCCCAAATGGATTGAGTGGGAAAGATGGAGACGGATGTTGTTGGAACTGAGTTCACTGTCATTTGTACTTGCCACAAATCTCTGGTTGATGGCCTTTCACATCCGATGGGTAGAGTAGATCATTCCTGACCTCTGGCAAATCTTGCACAACTGGCCAGGCAAAAGGAAATTAAGGAACGTTCTCTAGTCGCATTCCTCCATACTTGGGGTGATCTTTCTTCATATATCTCATGTTGTCCAAACTATGTGTTGCCTCCAGTGAAGCAGTGGACCGATGGTCTACTGGCTGCAACCTCATAGCTGACATTTGCTTCCCAAGTGATGCAGAGCATTGTTTAAGTCTTACAGTGATCAACCATTGCGGGTTGAACATCGAGGTCCTTCCTCTCAGGGGTTGGGTTAGAGAATGTGTGCCTATTGGGCATATCCTCCCCCAAGCTTGATTCTTGTGGTGTGATGAAACAAACCTTCTATGATTGGGAGCATATCTTCGTCTCTGTTGATGAAGTTTCCCTTTTGTTCCGCTTTGACTTTCATTTTGTTTCCAATGGAAGGTCTTGTCCTATCATGGTGTGAAGAGACACCCAGAATGTTGAGAGTGGATTTCTTCGTGCTAGCACTTTCGTTCTTCCTTCATGATCTCTAGAGAACCTCCTTCTACCTTTCCCTTCATCAATGCTGTTGAAGGAAGTATCGATGCTAAATGTCCATCTCAACTGACAATGTAACTGCTAAGAGGTTCATCGAGTTTTGGGCATTGCGGGGGATGTCATTGATCAAGGAAAATCTGCTTCTCCTCCTTCTCATTCCATGGCTGGTGAATGGAATGTTGCAGTAGCTGGACACTTTTGAGCCCTGCTTTGTTGACTCGATAGTGTAGGTTGTTTCTCATTGCCACAAATTGCTTGTCAAATGCTATACAATCTTCTCCCCCAAGCTTGGATTCTGGATTTTGCTTTGAATGTTGATTCCAAACTTGCTCCCTGTCATGCTCACTGCTCTTCTTCTTGGGCTTGATACTTGTCGAGCATGACATGTGCCACTAGTCAGCTGGCTGCCTATTTGCCACATAGTCCTCAACTACATGTCATTGACGTTCTCACCCTGCTTGTGGGCATTGTTTTGTTCGTGTTTGCCTTTGTGGTGCTTTAGACAGAGCTCTTCCACAATGATTGACATCTAAGCCTGTGCTTTTGGGCCATCACCACAACTCCATCGGGTACGCAGATCTCCCATGGGGTAGTAGACCAATGGTCCACTAACTGCAAATTTGAGCATAGGAGATAGCATAGTGTGATATGGAATTGCATGTCACCTTGGAATGATGCTAATTCTTGTGTGGTGCTGAAGATAGTCTTGTTTGTGTTGTCAATTTCCATATCGACCACCACAACCTCATCAGGCATGATGCTATCATTTTCCCAAGAAGAGCGGAATAGATCACAAGAGGTCTTGAGCATGAGAATGTCGAGAACAATGTCTCTCTTCTCATGTGGGGATGAATGCCTCCTACAACAGGTTAGTGTACAACATATACGAGGGTCCAATATATGTAGAGAGTATTAACACTGAGCCCATTGTACACAACGTGTTAGCAAAAAGTTTCTCATTAAAACATAGCATAAACCATGACTTCCATCTTCCAACCATCTACTCAAATCCATGGTCTTAAAAAAAACGGGTTTAATTTTTGAAACATAACTGGGATTTTTCGTCTCCATTGAACTTGAGAGATCTGAATAGTTTGAGAATTGTGGCTCATGAACTAGAAACGGAACATCAATGCCAAAGTCTACACATAGCTCATTTATCGTGCATGCCTTGCATTGTTCTAATAAAAAGAGGCTATTTCCAACCTAAGCACCATGCTTAATTTAGAATTTAGTCTCTGGATCTGTCGTTCACCGATTCTAATCCAAGCTATGCTTTCACGGTAAACTTTGTAGCATGAATAAGCATGATCAAGATTTACTCGACGGACAGAGCAAAAGATTCAAGGAGGATTTTTTTTCTATTTTTTTTATTTTTAAAGGAATGAAAAAGGTAATAATAACCATACGAAAGATAAGAGAGTATTCAAACTCACCGCTTCCCCGGCAACGACACTAGAAAGCTTGTTGGTGGTCCTTAGCCTAACAGATTTTACTCCGCAAGCGTACGGAGACCGCTGTAGCTTTCACCCGGGAGTATTCCTAGGTATCGTATTTATTTCCACAGGGAAGCATCGAGAAGAATACAAATTCATCGATCATCTAGCTACTATCAACTCACTCATTACAAAGATAACAAGAAAAGGATAAAGACCAAACACCATGTGATACAAACCAATCACCGTTGGCGTGAACTCAAGTTTAAGCTAGGAGGACAACGAGTCGAGGGCTAAGGTTCGGTCTCCCATCACTACAAGCATACAACAGCTATCCGTATTAAGGTGAAAAGGATCGAGCGGAGCAATGGTCTTGCATCGAGCAAAATTCCAAACTACACCGAGGTGGCACGGGCAGTAGATAGTTGGCCAACTGAAGGACAACTGGCTAACGCCTATGGGCTAACCGGATGACGGGATCGGAATACAGAGGCACCTTAACGCCTGTCACCGATAAGGGCTACCAACCAGAGCTGCGTGGGTAAGATGGCACGCTATACTAGTGCTCAAGCGACGTGTTGCTGCTGTCCCTGTAAAAGATCAAGACTTCATCATGGTCGTCCGTCCCGAAATATCCTGTAATCTTTCGATTGAGTCCTTAGGGTTTGTCTAGCTGTAGGGACCTAAGTGCAAAACTGTCTAAATAGCACTCGGGTATAAATAGGTCCAAGGCAGGTCATTAGAGGTCTCTTGGCCGCTAGGATTAGTCTTCACTTGGTGATTTTCGTCCTTAAGCTTTGAGCTCCATTGTTAGGAAGGTTAGAGTAGGATTTAGCCTCCTAATCTTGAGGGAAGGTGAGGGTGGTTGCTTGGGATGAATTTCTGCTTGTATGCTGAATCTTTAGACCCATATTGGCACTTAATCGAAGCAAATTCGTGCAGCAACCTTGTGTTCTTCTCCTTCACCTCTCTCTTTGGTTTTTGGGTTCAATCCTTGCTTTTTGGGTGTTTTTGTTGGGCAAGCTTGAATCCCTTTCCTTGCTGATGTTCTAGACTTGCTAGGACGTGGAGATCATGACATAGTTCATCTCAATCCTGCTGGATTGCCACGAGCAAGCCTCTTTTGTGTTTTCCCCTCTCTTGCCCAAGAATGTCTATTTCACAAGATCTGAAATTCCCGCTGATTCCGCGGTTACCTTGAGTTGATCTATTGGGAATAACTTTGAAATAGGGTCCCGATAACCTGTGCTAAATTTCGTGAAGTTTGGACAAGGTCTGATCAAGTTAGGATTTGAAATCATCTTTTTTGCGACCCTACTGGATCATCTGGCAGAGGCCACCGGACAGTCCGGTTCCACCGGATAGTCCGGCAGTGCCCACCGGACAGTCCGGTGAGAGGCAGTGTCCAGGCCGTGCCACCGGACAGTCCGGTGTCAGGCACCGGATAGTCCGGTCCCACCGGACAATCCGGTGTTGGCCACCGGACAGTCCGGTCCTGCCAGGGAGCTGCTGTGTTCTTCCCAGTTTGGTTTTTCCGCTGTGATTTTGCTACGGATTTTCGCATTCCTCCCTTAAGACCATTCTCTTTGCTTACTGTGAGTCAGTGAGACGCAACTCGGTGCGGTGAGTGTCTTGTGGCGGTTATTGCAAAATCCGTTGCTCCGCTGTCATTCTTGTTCGGATCTTGATCTTTCTTGCATTGGTGCGTATCCTCACAGTGGACAGCACCCTTGCGCTGCTAGGCACGTATCTGATCAGTGGATGGTGCTTAGTTTCGGTTTCCACTTGGGGGTTTGTGATTTCAAGTGCTCCTATTCAGCCCCCCCTCTAGTCGTACGTCTCGGTCCTACAATTGGTATCAGAGCCGGTTAGGTTTCTTCATACCTTTACCGGTGAGAAACCAGTAGCGACTATGACTCACTCTGGGAAGATTCCAGTCCTTGGTTCCGATGGCTACTCCTACTGGAAGGGTAGGATGAGAGCTTTCTTGGTTAGCCAGGGCCAGGATATATGGGATGCTACTCAGAGTGCGAACTTTGTGGTGCTTCGAGTTAGCCCAGCGCACCACCCCAGCGATTGTGGCTTAGCATGAGGCGAACGCCAAAGCTGTTAACTTTCTCTTCTTAGGACTTGGTCCAGTTGATTATGAGAAAGTGAGCCACCTTGAGACTGCCCGTTAGATCTGGTCCCTGCTGAGTGCACACCATGAGGGCACTGCTACCATCAAGGGGTGTCTCATTGAGACTTACAGGCGCGAGTATGAAAATTTCGTTCAGAAGCCAGGTGAGTCCATCGATGACTTGTTTGGTCATTTTCAATCGATCATCAACAAGTTGCGAGTTAACTCCAGCCCTAGGAGGATCCCATACACCGACCATCAGCAGGCTGTCAAGTTGCTGTATGCGTTGGACAGGAAGGTATGGGAGATCAAGGTTAACTCGATCATCGAGTCTGAGCCCTATGACACAATTGGAGTGTAGACTCTTTACAGCAAGCTCAAGGCCACAGAGGTGGATTACAAGTCGAGAGATTCTCTCGCTTGTACTGGCTCCAAGAGCCTGGCCTTGGCTTCTCCCTCCCGTGAGGCCGTTTCAAACCCCCAGCTTCACAACTTTTCGTTTTCTGCTCTTATGTCTGTTATAGAGGAGGAGTTGGCGTCACTTGGGGAAGATGAGCTTTGTCTGGTGTCTAGCCGCTTTCAGCGTGCCTATGACAACCTGGATGAGCAAGAAGAGGGGCGAGAGGCCCAAGTGCCTTGAGTGCAGAGAGGTCGGCCACTTCATTGCCGAATGCCCAAACAAGCAAAACGACTACTACAAGATGGGCAAGAACCACTCCCGCGACTCCAACAAGTACCACTCTGGCAAGCGTGACCACACCAAGCACCGCTCCGGCAAGATCAAGAACTTCCGGAAGGCTTTCAAGAGCTACCAGAAGGACAACCAGAAGCGGGACAAGGCCTTCTTCGCCGAGCTTGGTGGTCTGTGTGGCGGATCGTCTTCCTCCTCCTCGTCTTCGTTGAGCTCAAGCGATGAGGAGATTGTCACCAAGCGAGACAAGAGGAGGGACCAAGGCGGTCCAGCTAGGACTCTGCTTCGTCTCCACCCAGTCCAAGCGCAAGCACAAGATGCACTGGAGATCCTTTTGCTCCATGGCGCTTGAGGACAAGGACGACAAGGGCAACGGCAACGACTCCTCCGATGAAGAGGTAACTCCTAAGCAAGCTGAAATTATTGAGATGTTGGAGTCAAATAGTCATGACTTGAAAGCCCAGGATAGGTTGTTGGAGAAGGCAGCCAAGAAGCTGCAGAAGCAGAAAGCCAAGTTGGCTGAATGCTTTAGCTGAGATAGAGAGGCTGAAGAGTGTGTTAGCCCAGCTAGTGAGACTGAGTGTCCTACCTATGAGACCTTGATGAGAGATCTCTAGTGAGCAGAAGAGCAAGTATGCTCATCAGGTAGAGGAGATGGATAGGCTGAAGGTAGAGTTAGGCAAGCTCCAGTCTAAACTGGATGAACCTATTTTGAGTGATGTGACTAAGTGTGAGATGTGCCCCCACCTAGCTGTTGACATAGCTGAGCTGAAAGTGAGGTGTGAGGGACAACTCAAAGAGTTGGAAGACCTTAGGGCTAGACCCACGCTTTTGTGTGCGTGCATGGTCTGTCCTACTTTGGAGATTGAGCTTGTGCAGTTGAGAGCTGACCTTGAGATGCTTTTAGCATCCCCTGACACTTGTGAGAACTGTCTCACTCTAAGGTTGATGTTGGTGGATAGGGATGCCACCATTAAGAAGTTAGAGAAGTCTGCTTTCCCTATTCCCTCTCTAGACTGCCCTACTTGTGCTGACCAGACTTTAGTTCTGAAGGATCTGATAGAGGAGAAACAGACTTTGGTTGATGAGAACAACCGATTGAGAGAGGTGCTCAGTTGGATGTATGCTAGAGAGCCCCAACTTAGGATGATCTTGGAGAGCACCAAGAGAGCTGAGGGTGATATGAGTGGACTTGGGTTAGGAGAGAGCAGTACTTCGGGTGAGAAGAAGAGTTCCCTAATTAAGCTTAAGATTGCCTCTCCTCAGCCTAGCCCTACTGTTGATGGGGTTTACCATGAGTCTCTTAAGGTTACCCCAAAGAAGCAGTTCTGGACACCCAAGCCCACACAAGCTAAGCTAGACAGAGTAGTGACTGAGATTCTCAAGCCTCCAGTGAGCAAGGAGAGTGTCCAGCAGCCTGTTCCACCCAAGGCTACTCCACCTAAGCCCAAGGCTCAGCCTAAACCCACTCCCAAGAGGCTTGTCTACCACTGTGACTTTTGCCAGCGGAATGGCCACTTGGAGGAGTTTTGCTTCAGGAGGAAATGAGTTGAGAGGCAGGAGAGAGCCTGGGGGAACCAGGATCAGTTCTACCAGGGTGGTAAGCAAGATCCTCCCCATCGCGGAGAGATGAGAGACCACTTTGCAGGTGAGAGAGGAGGCGGCTTTCAGGCCCGTGTTCCTAGTGGAGAGAGGCGCCTTCCCGGTCGAGCTCCTAGTCGTTTTCAGCGTGGCCATGGATCTTCTGACCGAGGGTTTGGAGGTAGAGGGTTCGAGAACTCACGCTTTAGAGGTCGTGGGTACCCAGGTAGACGTGATGCTTACTTTACCTGTGTTTACCCCACTTTTGAGCAGATGGCTCGGCACTGGTTCAGCAGTTACACTAACCCCAGTGCTGGACCTGAGAGAAGTTGCTTTGGTGAGGAATTTGGGGTTCAATTTGCTTTCAGTCTCGCAACTTCTCAAGGAAGGGTTTGAGGTTCGTTTTAAGGAGGGTTCCTCTTGTGTGCTTGATGTTAAGGAAAACCTTGTTTGTCGGATTTTGCCCAATGGGCAGGTTTTTAAGGTTGACCTTGCATCTGTTTCTGGCCCTCCTCGGTGTTTGGTTGCTAGTCCTTCTGCTGATATTTGGAAGTGGCATAGGAGGCTTTGCCATTTGAGTTTTGATCTGCTAGTTAGGTTGAGCTCAATGGATCTGATCCGCGGATTGCCCAATTTGAAAGCAGAAAAGGACTTAGTATGCCACCCCTGTCATCATGGCAAGATGGTTGCTGCTTCTCATGCACCTGTTAATCAGGTGATGACCTCTTACTCGGGTGAACTGCTACATATGGACACGGTTGGTCCTGCTCGGGTATAGTCAGTCAGTGGGAAGTGGTATGTGCTTGTAGTTGTGGATGACTTTTCTCGCTATTCATGGGTGTTCTTCATGGAATTCAAAGATGAAGCTTTTGGTTTCGTTCGGGATCTGATCTTGAGGTTAAGGAATGAGAGTCATAAGGCCATAAGGGCCATCCGCAGCGACAATGGCGGAGAATTTCGTAACTCTTGTTTCGAAACCTTCTGTCGTGACCTTGGTCTTGATCACCAATTCTCATCTCCTTATACCCCACCACAAAACGGTGTTGTGGAATGAAAGAACCGCACACTTGTAGAGATGGCGCGGACGATGCTTGATGAGCATAGGACTCCGCGACACTTTTGGGCTGAGGCTATGAATACGGCCTGTTACATTGACAACCGTATTTTCCTACGGGCTTTCTTGGGAAGGACTTCGTATGAGGTACGGTTTGGTAGGCAGCCTAGCGTCAAGCACCTGCGTGCATTTGGCTGCAGATGCTTTGTGCTCAAAAAGGGGGGGCATTTGGACAAATTTGAATCTCGCTGCTTGGATGGTATTTTTCTTGGGTACGCATCTAGCTCTAGGGCATATAGAGTGTGGATCCTTGATACTAGACAAGTGGTTGAGACCTGTGAAGTTTCCTTTGATGAATCTATGCCTTGCACAACCCCTGCATTTGAGCTTTCAGGTGATGATGAAGAAGGCGCTCCCATCTTTGAAGATGAGGAAGGCGAAGCAGATGCTGGTGATGCAGGAGCCACTGCACCGCCTGTAGCTCCTGCCCCCTCTACTACGAGCTCTGAAGATGAAGGAGGACCCTTGCCTATGGCTTCCTCCTCACTCCTCCGACCGCAAGCTCGAGCAGAGGTTGGCCCCGCTGAGGACGCAGGGGAGGTGACCTCCGAGATTGTTCCATCTCGGCAGGTCCAGTGGGATCACCCTCCAGACAGGATGATTGGAGATCTATACCAGTGTGTCACACGCTCTTCGGTTAACTCTCTAGCCTTTTTCTATCACTCCGCATTTGTTGCTTCTTTCGAACCCCGGGATGTGTCACATGCATTATATGATCCTAGTTGGGTGAATGCCATGCATGAGGAGTTGGAGAACTTTGAGAGAAACCATGTCTGGGATTTAGTTGAACCTCCACCAAACTGCCACCCTTTAGGAACCAAGTGGGTTTTCAAGAACAAACAGGGTGAGGATGGGATGGTTGTGAGGAACAAAGCAAGATTGGTAGCCCAGGGTTTCTGTCAGAAGGAGGGGATAGATTATGAGGAAACCTTTGCTCCTGTAGCTCATTTAGAGGCTATTAGGATTTTGCTTGCCTTTGCTGCCTCTAAAGGCTTCAAATTGCAGCAGATGGATGTCAAGTCAGCCTTTCTAAATGATTACATAGAGGAGGAGGTTTATGTGAGACAACCTCCTGGCTTTGAGAGTGCCAAGTTTCCAGACCGGGTGTATAAGTTGAGAAAAGCCCTGTATGGTCTGAAGCAAGCTCCAAGAGCTTGGTATGCTAGGTTGAAAGCCTTTCTGCTCAAGTCTGGTTTTGTGATGGGTTCAGTAGACAAGACTTTGTTTCTGTTGAGTCGTGGCGGTGACACCCTTCTAGTTCAGATATATGTTGATGACATTATCTTTGGTGGTTCATCTCACGCTTTGGTGTCTAAGTTTGCTGAACAGATGAACAGTGAATTCCAGATGAGTCTCATGGGTGAGCTTCAGTTCTTTCTCGGGCTTCAGATTAAGCAAGGCCCAAAAGGAACCTTCGTCCATCAAGCCAAGTACACGAAGGACATTTTGAGGAAGTTTGACAAGGGAGATCTCAAGCACATGGCGACTCCCATGTCAACATAGACGGCTCTTGATGCGGATGAAGAAGGGGAGGTGGTGGACCAAAGAGAGTACCGAGGGATGATCTGCTCACTTCTGTACCTGACGGCGACCCGGCCGGACATTCAGTTCGCGGTTTGCCTTTGTACGCATTTTCAGGCCTCACCAAGGCTATCACATCGTCAAGCAGTGAAGCGCATCTTCAGGTACCTGAAATACACTCCTGAGCTTGGACTTTGGTTCTCTTCAGCTTCGTTGCTCTCTCTTAGAGGGTATTCGGATGCTGACTTTGCGGGTTGTCGGCTGGAGCACAAGTCTACTTCTGGCACCTGCCAGTTTCTCGGTTGCTCTCTTGTCTCTTGGTCCTCACACAAGCAATCTAGCGTAGCCACTTCCACCACAGAAGCTGAATACATTGCTGCTGCTAGTTGCTGCTCCCAGCTACTTTGGATGAAGTCCACCTTGAGCGACTTTGGTCTCAGTTTTAGGAAGATCCCTCTCCTAGTAGAGTCTACTTCTGCTATTTCTGTAGCTAAGAACCCCGTCTTGCACTCTAGAACCAAACACATAGACGTGAGGTTTCACTTCTTGAGAGATCACTATGAGAAGGGAGATATAGACTTGATCCATGTAGAGACTGAGAACCAGTTGGCCGATATCTTCACCAAGCCCTTAGACCTGAGCATTTTTGCTCACTTGCGTGGGGAACTTGGTGTTTGTTACCGCTTTTAGGTTGGGGTAACTTTGGTATAGTTTAGGTTTTGCTTTGTTTTTTCTTTCTTTTCTTTCTTTGTTTTTCTTGCTTTTTGTCTCATACCATGCATTGCATTGTAACATATGCATTTTCACTTTCACTAGCACTAGAGCTCTTCTGGTATGACAAGTTAGTACTTGCTTGTGCTAGATTGTACAGTTGCTTGCATGATCATGGTTGGCTAAGCTCCTTGAATCTGTCTAATATCTTTTGTGAGCTCAGTCACTTTTGTTTCTTCAAAATCATAAACCATGATCACCACTTGACTTGGCTACCTAGCATGTGTAGGAATGTTGAATGCTATGCTATCTTTTCATGCTTGGATATGCTAGTCGTATGCCTGTGTTACACTGATGCCTAAGCATTTATGGCACCTTGTTCTAATCTAAAATCTGAATGAATGTGGCTTACAAGTGGTGTCCTATGAGCTAAATTGAAAAGATCCAGGAGGGTTCACTTGTCACACTAATCTAGTTTGAGATAGCTTGCCTTTGCACTTTGGCTTGAACTTGGACTAGGCTGTGTATGACCAAAACCTTGTCTTAAGCTTCTGATGGTTTTCTGAACCTAGGCTTGGCATTGGTTGGTAAGAAGTGGCAACGACAAGTGAATAACCCCTGGCACATGATCTGATTTGCTTGAAGTTCAAAATTTGCTAAATCTAAAATCTGCAAGTCTCTAAACTGCTTATGGCCTATTCTAGATGCCTTGGTTGAGGGTAGCACACCCTGTATGTTTTGCTAGCATCTTGCTGTTCATGCCTATCTTGCTAGATGCTATTCATGTTGGTGATGCTTTCTTTTTAACAACCCTGGAAAACATGCTCCTGATTTGTATAAGATAGATTCAATTGAGCTTGTTTGCATGCTTCCTTGCCCTCACTTGCTTTGTATGCTAGAACTTGTATTTACTAGCTTTTCATCCTTGCTGAGCTCTTCATGGTACACCTCCTGCATTTCATGGCATATTTTGAGGGGGGGTTGTCCATTTCAGGGGGAGTTGAGTTCTATGAACCCTTGATGTGTCCATTGTCAACATGGGGGAGAGATGTTGACCCTTGAGGAGAGAGAGATATTGGACCAAGGGGGAGGACTCTGTAGAGATTTAGTTGAGGGGGAGTTTGAGCTTTTTTGCATGCTCTTGCATCGGTGCGTTGAGCCTTTTGACTGTGTTGAGCCAGTTTGCCTGTTTCTTGAGGGGTCATGCTTTAGTTTGATCGACTGCGTTGAGCGGTTTCCCTTGTCTTAGGGGGTCGATCTTTGACCTTGTTTTTGTTGTCTCAAATTGCCCTTTTTCTGCCAGTATTTGGTCTTTGGGCATCTTGAGCAACTTCTTCTTTTTCTTCTTTCTTTTCGGTTTTATGTTTTTTCTTTTGTCTTTGTTCTATTTCAGGTTACAGGTTGAAGGTGTTGACAATGCACTCATCAAGGGGGAGATGGAGAGCCAACGGACCGGCTCCATTGCCTCTGGAGTGATGAGTGATTGTCAACAGTAGCAAGACCCAGAAGGACTTGGGCACAAGACCTCCGATGGATAGGAGGCCCTCCGATGGACTGGAGGTAGAGGGAAGTCCTCCGAAGGACTGGAGGCACACTCGGCGTCTGTCGGACATGGGAGTTCGGTATACGGAGGAGCGGCACGGCGACAGCAGGAGTAAGTCCTCCGAAGGACTACGAGGCTGCCCCGATGGACAGGGGATGCCGGGCGCCACCGCGGTGCTCCAACCCGAATGCGTGGTGCGAAGGTGTGCGAGGGAGGCTTTGGCGGCTTCGGCTCAAAACCGCCACCCAAGCTACCCAAGCCTTGGTGAGTTGGGCCATGACTCGCCAAGATAGAGAAGATGGGCCAAATCCGGCCCTTGCAGAGTCTTCTAAAGTTTCCCGGTTTCTGACTTCAAAACCGGGGGCGGATCGTGGATTGGACTACTGGCCACGTGGAGAACATCCAAGGATTGCGTGGAACTTATGAAGATCAAGACTTCATCGTGGTCGTCCGTCCTGAAATATCCTGTAATCTTTCGTTTGAGTCCTTAGGGTTTGTCTAGTTCTAGGGACCTAAGTGCAAAACTGTCTAAACAACACTCGGGTATAGATAGGTCCAAGGTAGGTCATTAGAGGGCTCTTGGCCGCTAGGATTAGTCTTTACTTGGTAATTTTCGTCCTCAAGCTTTGAGCTCCATTGTTAGGGAGGTTAGAGAAGGATTTAGCCTCCTAATCATGAGGGAAGGTGAGGGTGGTTGCTTGGGACGAATTTTTGCTTGTATGCTGAATCTTTAGACCCATCTTGGGCACTTAATCGAATCAAATTCGTGCAGCAACCTTGTGTTCTTCTCCTCCCCCTCTCTCTTTGGTTTTTGGGTTCAATCCTTGGCTTTTGGGTGTTTGTGTTGGCCAAGCTTGAATCCCTGTCGTTGCTGATGTTTTGGACTTGCCAGGACGTGGAGATCATGACTAAGTTCATCTCAATCCTGCTGGATTGCCACGAGCAAGCCTCCTTTGTGTTTTCCACTTTCTTACCCAAAGAGTGCCATTTCACGAGATCTGAAATTCTCGCTGATTCCATGGTCACTTTGAGTTGATCTTTTGGGAAAAGCTTTGGAATAGGGTCCAGATAGCCTGTGCAAAATTTCGTGAAGTTTGAACAAGGTTTGGTCAGGTTTGGGTTTGAAAACGCCTTTTCTGCGACTCTACCGGACAATCCGGCAGAGGCCACCGCACAGTCCAGTTTCCACCGAATAGTCCGGCAGCGCCCACCGGATAGTCCAGCGTGAGGCGCTGTCCAGGTCGTGGCACCGGACAATCCAACAGCAGGCACCGGATAGTCCGGTCCCACCGGACAGTCCGGTGTTGGCCACCGTACAGTCCGGTCCTGCCAGGGAGCTGTTGTATTTTTCCCACTTTGGTTTTTCCGCTGTGTTTCTGCTTTGGATTTTTGCATTCCCCACTGTAAGACCATTCTCTTTGCTTACTGTGAGTCAGTGAGACGCACCTCGGTGTGGTGAGTTTCGTGTGGTGATTTTTGCATAGTTTTGTTGCCTCAGCGCCATTCTTTGTTAGATCTTGAGTTTTCCTGCATTGGTGCGTATCCTTTCAGTGGACGGCACCCTTACGCTGCTAGGCACGTATCTGTTTAGTGGACGGATCCTAGTTCTGTTTCTATTGGGCTTTGTAGAGCACTTTCTTGGGGGTTGTGATTTTCAGGTTTCAAGCGCTCCTATTCACCCTCCCCTCTAGTCGCACATCTCGGTCCTACACCGGCGTTATAGGCTGATGCATTCAATGAGCCCTATACTCATTTTCGGAATTGGCCATGCCTTATGACGAAATTGCACAAAACCACCCAAGACATGAATTTTAGACCTAAAGTAGTGGATTGGGCATGTTCGTTGTGAAAAAAACAAGAAACGGTTATTCGCGGCACAAACTTGTGCATTAAATGTACCCCGATATCTATTTTCGCAATTGGTCACACGTTGTGACAAAACTGCACGAGACCACCCAAAATATGATTTATTGACCTAAAGTACTGGACTGGGCATGTTCGTTGTAGAAAAACAAGAAACGGTTCTGGTGTTACAGGCTCATGTCGTGCATTTAATGCACATGTATAGTCATTTTCGCAATGGGTCACGCGCTCTTACAAAATTGCAGGAGACCAACCAAAACATGAGTTTTGGACCTAAAGTAGTGGACTGGGCATGTTCGTTGCGAAAAAACATGAAACGTTTTCGGCGTTACAGGCTCATGCATTCAATGCACCCTATACCCATTTTCGGAATTGGTCACGCCTTATGACGAAATTGCGCGAAACCACCCAAGACATGAATTTTAGATCTAAAGTAGTGGATTGGGCATGTTCGTTGTGAAAAAAACAAGAAACGGTTATGCACGGCACAAACTTGTGCATTAAATGTACCCCGATACCTATTTTCGCAATTGGTCACGCGCTGTGACAAAATTGCACGAGACCACCCAAAATAAGATTTGTTGACCTAAAGTAGTGGACTGGCACATTCGCTGTGGAAAAATAGGAAACAGTTCTGGTGTTACAGGCTCATGCATTCAATGCACTGAATGCACCCTATACCCATTTTCGGAATTGGCCACGTGCGACGACGAAATTGGACGGAACCACCCAAAACATGATTTTCTTATGTAAAGTTGTGAATTGAGCATGTTGCGAAAAAGCATGATACGGTTCCAGTGGGATGAACTCGTGGATTAAATACACGCCGATACCCGTTTTTGCAATAGGTTACGTGCGGCAACGAAATTGAACGAAACTGCTCGAAACATGAGTTTTGGACGTAAAGTAGTAGATTAGGCATGGTCATTGCGAAAAAACAGGAAACGGCACCGGCGGCACAAACCCATGAATTAAATGCACCCAGATACCTATTTTTGCTATTCGTCACGTGCGGCGATGAAATTGTGCAAAACCACCACAACACATGAGTTTTGGACCTAAAGTAGTGGATTGGGCGTGTTTTTTTCGCGAAAACGAGAAACGGTTATGGCGGCACAAAGTAATGCATTTAATGCACATGTATACCCATTTTCGCAATTAGTCACGCGCAGCGACAAAATTGCACAAGACCACCCAAAACATGAGTTTTGGAACTAAATTAGTGGACTGGGCATGTTCGTTGCGAAAAAACATGAAACGTTTCCGGCATTACAGGCTCATGCATTCATTGTACCCTATACCCATTTTCGGAATTGGCCACGCCTTACTACAAAATTGCGCGAAACTACCCAAGACATGAATTTTAGACCTAAAGTAGTGGATTGGGCATGTTCGTCGCGAAAAAAACAAGAAAACGGTTACGCGCGGCACAAACTTGTGCATTAAATGTACCCCGATACTTTTTTCGCAATTGGTCATGCGTTGTGACAAAATTACACGAGACCACTCAAAATATGATTTGTTGACCTAAAGTAGTGGACTGTGCACGTTCGTTGTGGAAAAACAAGTAACGGTTCCATCGTTACAGGTTCATGTATTTAATGCACAGAATGCACCATATACCCATTGTCGGAATTGGCCATGCGCGACGACGAAATTGCACCAATCCACCGAAAACATGATTTTTTTTACGTAAAGTTGTGAATTGAGCATTTTTGTAGCGAACGAGCATGATACGGTTCCAATGGCAGAAACTTGTGTATTAAATACACACTGATACCCATTATCGCAACGGGTCCCATGCGGCAACGAAATTGCGCGAAACTAATCGAAACATGAGTTTTGGACGTAAAGTAGTAGATTGGGCATGGCGATTGCAAAAAAATAGGAAACGGCTCCGGCGGCACAAACTCGTGCATTAAATGCACCTGGGTACCCATTTTTACAATTTGTCACATACAGCGATGAAATTGTGCAAAACCACTCAAACACTTGAGTTTTGGACCTAAAGTAGTAGACTGGGCATGTTCGTTGCGAAAAAGATGAAACATTTCCGGCGTTACAGCCTGATGCATTCAATGAACCCTATACCCATTTCGGAAATTGGTTACGCCTTACGACGAAATTGCGCTAAACCACCCAAGATATGAATTTTATACCTAAAGTAGATGATTGAGCATGTTCGTTTAAAAAAAACAAAAAACGGTTATTCGCGGCACAAACTTGTGCATTAAATATACCCCGATACCTATTTTCGCAATTTGTCCCGCGCTGTGACAAAATTGCACGAGATCACCCAAAATATGATTTGTTGACCTAAAGTAGTGGACTCGGCATGTTCATCGTAGAAAAATAAGAAACGGTTCCGGCGTTACAGGCTCATGTCGTGCAATTAATGCACATGTATACCCATTTTCGCAATTAGTCACGCGCTGTGAAAAAATAGCACGAGACCGCCCAAAATATGAGTTTTGAACCTAAAGTAGTGGACTAGGCAAGTTCGTTGCGAAAAAACATGAAACGTTTTCGGTGTTACAGGCTCACGCATTCAATGCAACCTATACCCATTTCCCTAATTGGTCACGCCTTACGATAAAATTGCGCGAAACCACCCAAGACCTTAATTTTATATTTTAAGTAGTGGATTGGGCATGTTCGTTGCGAAAAAAAACATGAAACGGTTATGCGAGCACAAACTTGTGCATTAAATGTACCCCGATACCTATTTTCGCAATTGGTCACGTGCTGTGACAAAATTGCACAAGACCACGCAAAATATGATTTGTTGAGCTAAAGTAGTTGACTGAGCACGTTTGTTGTGGAAAAACAAGAAACGGTACTGGCGTTACTGGCTCAGGTATACCCATTTTCGCAATTGGTCACGCGCTGTGACAAAATTGCACCAGACCACCCAAAATATGATTAGTTGACCTAAAGTAGTAGACTGGGCACGTTTGTTGTAGAAAAACAAGAAACGGTTCCGGCGTCACAGGCTCATGTCGTGCATTTAATGCACATGTATACCCATTTTCGCAATTAGTCACGCGCTGTGACAAAATTGCACAAGACCACCCAAAATAAGAGTTTTGGATATAAAGTAGTGTACTGGGCATGTTCGTTGCGAAAAAAGATGAAAAATTTCCGGCGTTTCAGACTCATTCATTCAATGCACCCTATACACATTTTCCTTATTGGTCACGCCTTATGACGAAATTGCTCGAAACCACCCAATACATGAATTTTAGAACTAAAGTAGTGGATTGGGCATTTTCGTTGCGAAAAAAAACAAGAAACGGTTATGCGCAGCACAAACTTGTGCATTAAATGCACCCAATACCTATTTTCGCAATTGGTCACGCGCTGTGAGAAAATTTCATAAGACCACGCAAAATATGATTTGTATAACTAAAGTAGTGGACTGAGCACGTTGGTTGTGTAAAAAAAATGAAGCGGTTCCGGCGTTACAGGCTCTTGTATACCCATTTTCGCAATTGGTCCCGCGCTGTGACAAAATTGCATGAAACCACCCGAAATATGATTTGTTCACCTAAAGTAGTGGACTGGGCACGTTCGTCGTAGAAAAACAAAAACGGTTCCAGCGTCACATGCTCATGTCGTGCATTTAATGCACATGTAACCCATTTTCGTAATTGGTCACGCGCCGTGACAAAATTGCACGAGACCACCGAAAACATGAGTTTTGAAACTAAATTAGTGGACTGGGCAAGTTCGTTGAGAAAAAACAGGAAACGTTTTTGGCGTGACAGGCTCATGCATTTAATGCACCCTATACCCATTTTCGGAATTGGCCACGCCTTACGACGAAATTGCGCGAAACCGGCCAAGACATTAATTTTAGACACAATGCAGTGGATTGAGAATGTTCGTTGCAAAAAAACAAAAAACAGTTATTCGCGGCACAAACTTGTGCATTAAATGTACCCCGATACCTATTTTCGCAATTGGTCACGCGCTGTGACAAAATTGCATGAAACCACCCGAAATATGATTTGTTGACCTAAAGCAGTGGGCTGAGCAGGTTCGTTGCGAAAAAACATGAAACGTTTCCGGCGTTACAGGCTCATGCATTCTATGCACCCTATACCCATTTTCGGAAATGGTCACGCCTTACGACGAAATTGCACGAAACCGCGCAAGACATGAATTTTATACCTAAAGTAGTGGATTGGGTATGTTTGTTGCGGAAAAACAAGAACCGGTTATGCGCGGCACGAACTTGTGCATTAAATGTATCCCGATACCTATTTTTGCAATTGGTCATGCACTGTGACAAAATTGCACGAGACCATCCAAAATATGATTTGTTGACTTAAAGTAGTGGACTGGGCACGTTCATTGTGGAAAAATAAGAAAAACAATTCTAGCGTTACAGGCTCATGCATTCAATGCACTGAATGCAGCCTATACCCATTTTCGGAATTGGCCACGTGCGACGACGAAATTGGACGAAACCACCCAAAACATGATTTTCTTTCGTAAAGTTGTGAATTGAGCACATTGGTTGCGAAAAGCATGATTCGGTTCCAGTGGAACAAACTCATGCATTAAATACACGCCGATACCCGTTTTCGCAACAGGTCCCGTGTGGCAACGAAATTGCGCGAAATTACTCGAAACATGAGTTTTGGACGTAATGTAGTAGATTGGGCATGGTCGTTGCGAAAAAATAGGAAACGGCTCTGGCGGCACAAACTCATGCATTAAATGCACCCGGATACCCAATTTTGCTATTTGTCACGTACGGCGATGAAATTGTGCAAAACCACCCAAACACATGAGTTTTGCACCTAAAGTAGTGGATTGGGCATGTTTTTTTCGCGAAATCGAGAAACGGTTAAGGCGGCACAAAGTAATGCATTTAATGCACATGTATACCCATTTTCGCAATTGGTCACGCACACAGACAAAATTGCACGAGACCACCCAAAACATGAGTTTTGGACCTAAATTAGTGGACCGGGCATGTTCGTAGCGAAAAAGCGTGAAACGTTTCCGGCTTTACTGGCTCATGCATTCATTGCACCCTATACCCATTTTCGGAATTGGCCACGCCTTATGACGAAATTGCGCGAAACCACACAAGACATGAATTTTAGACCTAAAGTAGTGGATTGGGCATGTTCGTTGCAAAAAAACAAGAAACAGTTATGCGCGGCACAAACTTGTGCATTAAATGTACCTCGATACTTATTTTCGCAACTGGTCACGCGCTGTGACAAAATTACACGAGACCATCCAAAATATGATTTGTTGTCCTAAAGTAGTGGACTGGGCACGTTCGTTGTGGGAAAACATGTAACGGTTCCGCCGTTACAGGCTCATGTATTCAATGCACAGAATGCACCCCATACCCATTGTCGGAATTGGCCATGCGCGACGACGAAATTGCACCAAACCACAAATAACATGATTTTTTTTATGTAAAGTTATGAATTGAGCATGTTTGTTGCGAACAAGCATCATACGGTTCCAGTGGCAGAAAGTTGTGTATTAAATACACACTAAGACCCGTTATCGCAACGGTTCCTGTGCGGGAACAAAATTTGTGTGAAACTAATCGAAACATGAGTTTTGGACGTAAAGTAGTAGATTGGGCATGGCCGTTGCGAAAAAACAAGAAACGGCTCCGGCGGCACAAACTCGTGCATTAAATGCACCCGGATACCCAATTTTGCAATATGTCACGTGCGGCGATGAAATTTTGCAAAACCACCAAAACACATGACTTTTGGACCTAAAGTAGTGGATTGGGCATGTTCGTTGCGAAAAAAACAAGAAACGGTTATGCGCGGCACAAACTTGTGCATTAAATGTATCCCGATACCTATTTTCGCAATTGGTCACGCGCTGTGACAAAATTGCACGAGACCACCCAAAATATGATTTGTTGACCTAAAGTAGTGGACTGGGCACATTCATTGTGGAAAAACAAAAAACGGTTCCGGCGTTATAGGCACTTGCATTCAATGCACAGAATAAACCCTATACCAATTTTTGGAATTGCCACGCGCGACCACGAAATTGCGCGAAACCACCCAAAACATGATTTTTTTTCCGTAAAGTTGTGAATTGAGCGTGTTTGTTGCGAAAAAGCATGATACGGTTCTAGTGGGACAAACTCGTGCATTAAGTACACGCTGATACCCGATTCGCAACGGGTCCCGTGCGGCAACGAAATTTCACGAAACTACTCGAAACTTGAGTTTTGGACGTAATGTAGTAGATTAGGCATGGTCGTTGCGAAAAAACAGAAAACGGATCCAGCGGCACAAACTCGTGCATTTAATGCACCCGGATACCCATTTTTTTAATTTGACACGTGCGGCGATAAAATTGTGGAAAAGCACCCAAACACATGAGTTTTGGACCGAAAGTAGTGGATTGGGCATGTTTTTTTGGGAAAATGTGAAACGGATAAGGCGGCACAAAGTCTTGCATTTAATGCACATGTATACCCATTTTTGTCATTGGTCACGTGCTGTGACAAAATTGCACGAGACGACCCAAAACATGTGTTTTGGACCTAAAGTAGTGGACTGGGCATGTTCGTTGCGAAAAAACATGAAACGTTTCCGGCGTTACAGGCTCATGCATTCAATGCACCCTATAGCCATTTTCGGAATTGGCCACGCGTTACGACGAAATTGCACGAAACCACCCAAGACATGAATTTTAGACCTAAAGTAGTGGATTGGGCATGTTCGTCGCGAAAAAAACAAGAAAACGTTTACGCGCGGCACAAACTTGTGCATTAAATGTACCTCGATACTTATTTTCGCAATTGGTCATGCGTTGTGACAAAATTTCACGAGACCACCCAAAATATGATTTGTTGACCTCAAGTAGTGGACTGTGCACGTTCATTGTGGAAAAACAAGTAACGGTTCCGCCGTTACAGGCTCATGTATTTAATGCACAGAATGCACCATATACCCATTGTCGGAATTGGCCACGCGCGACGACGAAATTGCACCAATCCACCGAAAACATGATTTTTTTTACTATAAAGTTGTGAATTGAGCATTTTTGTAGCGAACGAGCATGATACGGTTCCAATGGCAGAAACTTGTGTATTAAATACACACTGATACCCATTATCGCAACGGGTCCCGTGCGGCAACGAAATTGCGCGAAACTAATCGAAACATGAGTTTTGGACGTAAAGTAGTAGATTGGGCATGGCCGTTGTGAAAAAACAAGAAACAGCTCCGGCGGCACAAACTCGTGCATTAAATGCACCAAGATACCCAATTTTGCAATTTGTCATGTGCGGCGATGAAATTTTGCAAAACCACCAAAACACATGAGTTTTGGACCTAAAGTATTGGATTGGGCATGTTTTTTTGGGAAAATGAGAAACGGATAATGTGATGGAACCGCCGATTTAATCCGGGCTAAGCACACCTGCCACCTCTAGCTCACAGTGTGTTTAGACCAAACCAAACCCGGTCGTCCGTCGAGAGTCATTTGACCCTCGATATTACCATTAGCCAGAGGAACCGACGTCATACACATCTGACCCACGATGGAGCCACAACAGATACATTATCACAGGCAGTTGAATAACATAATATTAGACTTAGTTACAAACCGGTTTCAAATAAAGTACAAGTCCAACATAGGGTTTAAAGTAACAAGTTCAAAAGTTTCTCGCAGCGGAATGATAAGTTCAGAGGTCACCATGATATCACAAAAGATTTGCATTAGAAGTAACAACATCGAGCCCACCGATGTTGCCCTTATGTCACTCATGCCGATTCATCCTAAGTGGGGCATGCCCCACCTCCGACACAGGTGCAAACCATGAACTCCATACCTGCGCTCAAAATATGGACGCAAACCCTGAGTACTAATTACTCAGTGGGTCTTAATGGATCTGGCTTGCGGCTGACGTGAAGCTGCTTACTAGCAAGTGGATCCTTAGCCATTGATTTTAAACAGTGTCATGTATAACATAAGTAAACAAGTTTTCGTCATTTGTATAACCACCAACATAATAGTAAATTGCAGTAAGGTAAACAGTTCAATTCAAACATGTGATATTCAAAAATCATGAGTATTAAATGTAGAGTGTTTAAGTAGTTACTACGATGAACGTCAAAGGTATTGGCATTCCCACACCTGGTGGGCATCAGCGATTCGAATCGATTTTAATTCTCGGGAATAACTATCATGCCAGGGGTATATGCTTACTAGCCATCGCGTTCCCACATATAGTCCCGATCTTAACCTGCCTCGTCCCAAGTTCGATTCACTCCCGCCTAGCCCCCGGGTTCTGCCCCCATGATGAGCCTGTCGACATCTTGGTCTCCCCGCCATGAGTACCAAGCTCCCCCGGGCTAGTTTCCTCTCAGCCAGTGGGTAGGAACGTGTCTCTGTGCTTCGGAGGAGCCCAGGAAAGACTTTTCCAGTCCCATTCTCCGGATAAGCACTCTAGCAATGTTATGCCGACCAATAGGCGAACAACGGATGGCCTTACACGACTCGGGCGGAGTCCAAGGTATGATATTATGGAAAGTAAATACTGAAATAAAATCTCCGCCCGGTCTCCATTTAAATCATGAGCAGGAATACTATTTGTCATAAACGTAAGATCTTTGTAACTTTGAAAGTACCTACGTGACGAGTCCACACACTCGTGTCTACTCGCACCTAGCACTTCTAAGCATACTCGTCCTGCGAACTCTACTTATAGGTGCTAGGGCCAGGGCGGCCAAGGAGTCTAATGCAATGGGTTTCAAACAAAAACCCTAATGCATATGCCTAAATCATCAAACATAACTTATTTGCTGGGTTAAGTATGGTCCTGCCTACCTTCCTCACTAGGGTCAGTAGCTGCCTCCTGAGCGAAGTCGGGCCCCTGTTGCTGATCTTCCGGCTCTTAGTGCAGCTCCTCCTCGGGCTCCTCTACGATCGGTTGGTTCGGCGGGTGTCCTTCGCTCGCAGGATCTATATGCATGACATAGTGCAATCGGAGCATGTATTAGTGCAATGCTTGCTTCATGATGCGAGTGCGATGCAAGGAATCATGATTTATGGAATAAAGTTATGCATTTTTGTAATGAAACTTGTTTAGTACTATGAAATCGTACAAGCCATCACCTACGGTAACTTAGCTTATCACATATAACAACGTGGGGGTGTGTGACGAGGTAGCATGGATTCACGCGAAACGACCGAAGTTTACTTAAACACCTATTTTCCACCTAGCAAGCTTAGCATTCCTATCATGCATTTCTAAAATAGTAGTGAAGACCTATATTTCATTCCAAATCAGTGGCTAAGACTTACATACTCCTATGTTTCAAAATATGATCCACTGTGGCATTTATTAAATATACCAGTCTCATATTTCCTATTATTTACTTAAATAAGCATTATGTCTACCATTTTCAAAATAGGGTCAAACCTTAAATGCACAGTCTCAAGTTTTCAGCGGTGAGCTACTTACATCATCTAGAACCCAAATAAATACCACAAAGCCCCCTATAGCTTATTTTTATATAGAACCCTTTTCTTTTGCTAATTATATGCTTAATTACTAGGCAAGGGTAAAACAGTAAATAAACAGTAAGCATTTGGGCTATCAAATTTTATACCAAGCCTAGATTTGCTAGCAAAGCCTCTGCCCAAATTTCAGAATTTTTGACCCCCATTTAAACCACATTTCCTATTTATGAAGTTAAATATGCATGGACTTATTATTTTCAAAACACCAACTATACTTGACATGCACAGTACCCCATTTAAACAGTGAGCTATTTATACCACAAGGAACACAATTAAAATGTGTAAAACCATTTAGAGCATAATTTTTATATTGTTATCATTTCCACATTTATTTTTATGCTAAAATCACATGAAGGGGCAAAACAGTAATTAAAAAGTGAACACTTGAGCTACCAAAAATCACAATGAGCCTATATACCCTAAGAACACTGCTATCCTAGTTTCACAATTTTTGGAGACCATTTAGTCCACATTTCACATTTATATTGATTTATCAAGCATGCATAATATCAGGGGCAAAAAGGTCTTTTCCTGCTCAACCATCATACCCAACGGATAGATCTATTTACAAAGATTACAATGCAACTTAGTTTGCTATTTTTGGATTTTTCTCTGATTTACTACGATTTTCTAAAGTTTACTACTGATTTTTAAAGGAATAAAAGTAAAATCGTAGACCCAGGGACTTCTTCGTGATTAACCTTAGATCCGAGGGGCTAGAACGTGAGACTACAAGACTCAAACCGCAGTGCGGTGGATCGATTCACGAAAACTGAAAACACTAGGGGCTAGAACGCGAAACTCGCCGTCTCCTTCCTTCCTCTTCTTCTTCCTCGCGCCGGGAGGGGGAGGACCGGCGGCGCACAGCCGGAACGGCCGGGCAGAGCTCGGAGGCTCACCGCGGATGGTCAGGGAGAGAGAGGGGGATGTGAGGATGCTTACCCTCTACCTCAATCGATGGGGAAGACAGCGGGGAGGGCCACCGACGGAAGCTCTCGGTCGGCGGGGTTCGGTGGTGCAATACGCCGCGGTGGAGGGGTCTCGGGCGACGAGGTCTAGATGGGGCTGTGGAGTCGAGGGCGGCGGAGCTCGGCGTGGTGGTGGTTGGGCTCGGGAGAGAACGGAGGTGGCTGGGAGCGAGCTCGACCTAGCTCCGGCAATGGCGGGCGGGGGAAAAAAATGAAGAAGTGGGCGTGCGGCGAAAAGGAGGAAAGAGCGCGGAGAGGGAAGCGCTCTCCACTTAGAGCCACGCCTGGGGAGGGAGAGAGTGGCTCGATCCGTGGCCGTGGCGCGCCGGCCGTACGGCGGCGGCCACGCAGCGGCCAGAACCTGAGGGGAGCAGGGGATACCGACGGGTGGGTCCCATCAGTGACTCAGAGGAAGCACAATTAAGAGTGTGTTTTCTCACTCTCTGAAAAATGCATTTTTGGCCCATTTAGAAGCCGATTCTTGA
Organism: Paspalum vaginatum; assembly: GCA_030272315.1. Taxonomy (NCBI): domain Eukaryota; kingdom Viridiplantae; phylum Streptophyta; class Magnoliopsida; order Poales; family Poaceae; genus Paspalum; species Paspalum vaginatum. The sequence goes on along the minus strand of CM059015.1, from coordinate 25,358,600 downwards.
GATATGCCCATTGGCTGCAATGCTCAAGTCTTTGAGCTCTACAACTTTGTAAAAAGTACCAAGTTCAAATTCTGGGTCTAAATATGATTTAAATTCGAATTTATCTAGCAGCCCTAAGTTTGGACAGCGAACTGTTTTCCTTAGAAAATTCAAATGTCCTATTTCTAGCCATTTTCTCCCAAAAGACTTCTTGACAATGTTGTTCACAATTTCATGGCCTACAACTTTCTCAATTGTACCTTTGCATGAAAAGGACGGTAGGTTATAGAAAAATGAAGAATTCTAAACATTTCAGATTTGGATTGTGTTTGTTGGGTGACACCAAAGGACCCTTTACACTAAGTTAAGTCCATTTTCCATCCAAGCTCCAATTAACAAAGTTGTTCACCACATCATGACCTAAAGGTTTGGTATAAAAAGTTTCACCTAAAACTCAATAGGATTTAAGTTATGCTCACATTTATAGCGTCATTCATGCAAAAACTGAGTGCATCACTTACCTATTTCCATCATGCTTGTTCATATGAATCAAATGCAAACTAACATGAGATGAGATGATGCTTATGAGAGGTAATTAAATAAAGGATGCACATGATAATGCTCTGGAGATGCCCAGGGCATCACAGATAAGGCGGCACAAAGTCTTGCATTTAATGCACATGTATACCCATTTTCGTAATTCGTCACGCGCTGGGACAAAATTGCACGAGACCACCCAAAACATGAGTTTTGGAGCTAAAGTAGTGGACTGGGCATGTTCGTTGTGAAAAAACATGAAACGTTTCTGGCGTTACAGGCTCATGCATTGAATGCACCCTATACCCATTTTCGGAATTGGCCACGCCTTACGACGAAATTGCGCGAAACCACCCAAGACATGAATTTTAGACCTAAAGTAGGGGATTGGGCATGTTCGTTGCGAAAAAAACAAGAAACGGTTATGCGCGGCACAAACTTGTGCATTAAATGTATCCCGATACCAATTTTCGCAATTGGTCACCTGCTGTGACAAAATTGCACGAGACCACCCAAAATATGATTTGTTGACCTAAAGTAGTGGACTGGGCACATTCATTGTGGAAAAACAAAAAACGCTTCCGGCGTTACAGGCACATGCATTCAATGCATGGAATGCACCCTATACCAATTTTCAGAATTGGCCACGCGCGACCACGAAATTGCGCGAAACCACTCAAAACATGATTTTTTTCGTAAAGTTGTGAACTGAGCGTGTTTGTTGCGAAAAAGCATGATACGGTTCTAGTGGCACAAACTCGTGCATTAAATACACGACGACACCCGTTTCGCATCGGGTCCCGTGCGGCAACGAAATTTCACGAAACTAATCGAAACATGAGTTTTGGATGTAATGTAGTATATTGGGCATGGTCGTTGCGAAAAAACAGGAAACGGTTCCGGCGGCACAAACTCGTGCATTACATGCACCCAGATACCCAATTTTGCAATTTGTCACGTGCAGCGATGAAATTTTACAAAACCACCAAAACACATGAGTTTTGGACCTAAAGTAGTGGATTGGGCATGTTTTTTTGGGAAAATGAGAAACGGATAAGGCGGCACAAAGTCTTGCATTTAATGCACACGTATACCCATTTTCGTAATTCGTCACGCGCTGTGACAAAATTGCATGAGACCACTCAAACATGAGTTTTGGACCAAAAGTAGTGGACTGGGCATGTTCGTTGCGAAAAAACATGAAACGTTTCCGGTGTTACAGGCTCATGCATTCAATGCACCCTATACCCATTTTCGGAATTGGCCACGGCTGACGACGAAATTGCGCGAAACCACCCAAGACATGAATTTTAGACCTAAAGTAGTGGATTGGGCATGTTCATTGCGAAAAAAACAAGAAACGGTTATGCGCGGCACAAACTTGTGCATTAAATGTCTCCCGATACCTATTTTCGCAATTGGTCATGCGTTCTGACAAAATTGCACGAGACCACCCAAAATATGATTTGTTGACCTAAAGTATTGGACAGGGCACATTCATTGTGGAAAAACAAAAAACGGTTTCGGCGTTACAGGCACATGCATTCAATGCACGGAATGCACCCTATACCAATTTTTGGAATTGGCCACGCGCGATCACGAAATTGCGCGAAACCATCCAAAACTTGATCTTTTTCCGTAAAGTTGTGAATTGAGCGTGTTTGTTGCAAAAAGCTTGGTATCACGAAATTGCGCGAAACCATCCAAAACTTGATCTTTTTCCGTAAAGTTGTGAATTGAGCGTGTTTGTTGCAAAAAGCTTGGTACGGTTCTAGTGGCACAAACTCGTGCATTAAATATACGCCGATACCCGTTTTGCAACGGGTCCCGTGTAGCAACGAAATTTCACGAAACTAATCGAAACATGAGTTTTGGACGTAATGTAGTAGATTGAGCATGGTCGTTGCGAAAAAACGGGAAACAGCACCGGCGGCACAAACTCGTGCATTAAATGCACCTGGATACCCATTTTTTTAATTTGTCACGTGCGGCGATAAATTTGTGGAAAAGCACCCAAACACATGAGTTTTGGACCGAAAGTAGTGGATTGGGCATGTTTTTTTGGGAAAATGAGAAACGGAAAAGGGGGCACAAAGTCTTGCATTTAATGCACATCTATACCCATTTTCGTCATTGGTCACGCGCTGTGACAAAATTGCACGAGACGACCCAAAACATGAGTTTTGGACCTAAAGTAGTGGACTGGGTATGTTCGTTGCGAAAAAACATGAAACATTTCCGGCGTTACACGCTCTTGCATTCAATGCACCCTATACCCATTTTTGGAATTGGCCACGCTTTACGACGAAATTGCGTGAAACCACCCAAGACTTGAATTTTAGACCTAAAGTAGTGAATTGGGCATGTTCGTTGCGAAAAAACAAGAAACAGCTATGCGCGGCACAAACTTGTGCATTAAATGTACCCCGATACATATTTTCGCAACTGGTCACGCGCTGTGACAAAATTACACGAGACCATCCAAAATATGATTTGTTATCCTAAAGTAGTGGACTGGGCACGTTCGTTGCGGAAAAACATGTAACGGTTCCGCCGTTACAGGCTCATCTATTCAATGCACAGAATGCACCCTATACCCATTGTCGGAATTGGCCACGCGCAACGACGAAATTGCACCAAGCCACCCATACATGATTTTTTTATGTAAAGTTGTGAATTGAGCATGTTTGTTGCGAACAAGCATGATACGGTTCCAGTGGCAGAAACTTGTGCATTAAATACACACTAAGACCCGTTGTCCCGTGCGGGAACGAAATTGCGTGAAACTAATCGAAACATGAGTTTTGGACGTAAAGTAGTAGATTGAGCATGGCCGTTGCGAAAAAATAAGAAACGGCTGCGCCGGCACAAACTCGTGCATTAAATGCAGCCGGATACCCAATTTTGCAGTTTGTCACGTGCAGCAATGAAATTTTGCAAAACCACCAAAACACATGAGTTTTGGACCTAAAGTAGTGGATTGGGCATGTTTTTTTTGGGAAAATGAGAAACAGATAAGGCGGCACAAAGTCTTGCATTTAATGCACATGTATACCCATTTTCGTAATTCGTCACGCGCTGTGACAAAATTGCACGAGACCACCCAAAACATGAGTTTTGGACCAAAAGTAGTGGACTGGGCATGTTCGTTGCGAAAAAACATAAAACGTTTCCGGCGTTACAGGCTCACACATTCAATGCACCCTATACCCATTTTCGGAATTGGCCACGCCTGACGACGAAATTGCGCGAAACCACCCAAGGCATGAATTTTAGACCTAAAGTAGTGGATTGGGCATGTTCGTTGTGAAAAAAACAAGAAACGGTTATGCGCGGCACAAACTTGTGCATTAAATGTATCCCGATACCTATTTTCGCAATTGGTCACGCGCTGTGACAAAATTGCACGAAACCACCCAAAATATGATTTGTTGACCTAAAGTAGTGGACTGGGCACATTCATTGTGGAAAAAAAAACGGTTCCGGCGTTACAGGCACATGCATTCAATGCACGGAATGCACCCTATACCAATTTTTGGAATTGGCCAAGCGCGACCACGAAATTGCGCGAAACCACCCAAAACTTGATTTTTTTCCGTAAAGTTGTGAATTGAGCGTGTTTGTTGCGAAAAAGCATGGTACGGTTCTAGTGGCACAAACTCGTGCATTAAATACACGCCGATACCCGTTTTGCAACGGGTCCCGTGTGGGAACGAAATTTCACGAAACTAATCGAAACATGAGTTTTGGACGTAATGTAGTAGATTGGGCATGGTCGTTGCGAAAAAACAGGAAACAGCTCCGGCGGCACAAACTCGTGCATTAAATGCACCCGAATACCCATTTTTTTAATTTGTCACGTGCGGCGATAAAATTGTGCAAAACCACCCAAATACATGAGTTTTGAACCTAAAGTAGTGGATTGGGCTTTTTTTTGGAAAAAAGAGAAACGGTTAAGGCGGCACAAAGTCTTGCATTTAATGCACATGTATTCCCATTTTCGCAATTGGTCACGCGCTGTGATAAAATTGCACGTGGCCACCCAAAACATGAGTTTTGAACCTAAAATAGTGGACTGGGCATGTTTGTTGCGAAAAAACATGAAACGTTTCTGGCGTTACAGGCTCATGGATTTAATGCACCATATACCCATTTTCGGCATTGGCCACGCATTACGACGAAATTGCGCGAAACCACCCAAGACATGAATTTTAGACCTAAAGTTGTGTATTGGGCATATTCGTTGCGAAAAAAACAAGAAACGGTTATGCGCGGCACAAACTTGTGCATTAAATGTATCCAGATACCTATTTTCGCAAAAGGGCACGCGCTGTGAGAGAATTGCACGAGACCACCCAAAATATGATTTATTGACCTAAAGTAGTGAACTGGGCACGATCGTTGTGGAAAAACATGTAACGGTTCCGTCGTTACAGGCTCATGCATTCAATGCACCGAATGCACCCTATACCCATTTTCGGAATTTGCCACGCGCGACCACGAAATTGCGCGAAACCACCCAAAACATGATTTTTTTACGTAAAGTTGTGAAATGAGCGTGTTTGTTGCGAAAAAGCATATACGGTTCTAGTGGCACAAACTCGTGCACTAAATACACGACGATACCTGTTTTCGCAACGGGTCCCGTGCGGCAACAAAATTGCGCGAAACTAGTCGAAACATGAGTTTTGGACGTAATGCAGTAGATTGGGCATGGTCATTGCGAAAAAACAGGAAATGGCTCCGGCGGCACAAACTCGTGCATTAAATGCACCCGGATAACGATTTTTCCAATTTGTCACGTGCGGTGATTAAATTGTGCAAAAGCACCCAAACACAAGACTTTGGGACCTAAAGTAGTGGATTGGGCATGTTTTTGTTAAAAAACGAGAAATGGTTAAGGCAACACAAAGTCATGTATTTAATGCACATGTATACCCATTTTCGCAATTGGTCACGCGCTGTGACAAAATTGTACGAGACCACCCAAAATATGAGTTCTGAACCTAATGTAGTGGACTGGTCATGTTCGTTGCGGAAAAACATGAAACGTTTCCGGCGTTACAGGCTCATGCATTCAATGCACCCTATACCAATTTTCGGAATTGGCCACACCTTACGACGAAATTGTGCGAAACCACCCAAGACATGAATTTTAGACCTAAATTTGTGGATTGGGCATGTTCGTTGCGAAAAAACAAGAAACGGTTATGCACGGCACAAACTTGTGCATTGAATGTATCCCGATACCTATTTTCGCAATTGGTCACGCGCTGTGACAAAATTGCACGAGACCACCCAAAATATGATTTGTTGACCTAAAGTAGTGGACTGGGCATGTTCCTTGTGGAAAAACAAAAAATGGTTCCGGCGTTACACGCTCATGCATCGAATGCACCGAATGCACCCTATACCCTTTTTTGTAATTGGCCATGCGCGACGACGAAATTGCGCGAAACCACCCAAAATATGATTTTTTTTTACGTAAAGTTGTGAATTGAGCCTGTTTGTTGCGAAAAAGCATGATACGGGTCTAGTGGCACAAACTCATGCATTAAATACACACCGATACCCGTTTTCACAACGGGTCCCGTGCGGCAACGAAATTGGGCGAAACTACTCGAAACATGAGTTTTGGATGTAAAGTAGTAGATTGGGCATGGTCGTTGCGAAAAAATAGGAAACCGCTCCGGCGGCACAAACTCGTGCATTAAATGCACCCGGATACCCATTTTTGCAATTTCTCACGTGCGGCGATGAAATTGTGCAAAACCACCAAAACACAAGAGTTTTGGACCTAAAGTAGTGGATTGGGCATGTTTTTTTGGGAAATGAGAAACGGTTAAGGCGGCACAAAGTCTTGCATTTAATGCACATGTATACCCATTCTCGCAATTGGTCACGCGCTGTGACAGAATTGCACGAGGCCACCCAAAACATGAGTTTTGGACCTAAGGTAGTGGACTGGGCAAGTTCGTTGCGGAATATCATGGAACGTTTCAGGTGTTACGAGCTCATGCATTCCATGCACCCTATACCCAATTCCGGAATTGGCCACGGCTTACGACGAAATTTCGCGAAACCACTCAACACATGAATTTTAGACCAAAACTAGTGGATTGGACATGTTCGTTGCGAAGAAAACAAGAAACGGTTCCGGCGTTACAGGCTCATGCATTCAATGCACCGAATGCACCCTATACCCATTTTCGGAATTGGCCACGCGCGACCACGAATTTGCGCGAAACCACCCAAAACATGATTCTTTTACATAATGTTGTGAATTGAGCGTGTTTGTTGCGAAAAAGCATGATACGGGTCTAGTGCAACAAACTCGTGCATTAAATACACGTCGATACCCGTTTTCGCAACGGGTCCCGTGCCGCAACAAAATTGCGCGGAACTACACGAAACATGAGATGTGGACGTAAAGTAGTAAATTGGGCATGGTCGTTGCAAAAAAACAGGAAACGGCTCCCGCTGCACAAACTCGTGCATTAAATGCACCCGGATACCCATTTTTGCAATTTGTCACGTGCGGCGATGAAATTATGCAAAACCACCCAAACACATGAGTTTTGGACCTCAAGTAGTGGATTGGGCATGTTTTTTTTTGGGAAATGAGAAACGGTTAAGGTGGCACAAAGTCTTGCATTTAATGCACATGTATACCCATTTTCTCAATTGTTCACGCGCTGTGACAAAATTGCACGAGATCACCCAAAACATGAGTTTTCAACCTAAAATATTGGACTGGTCATGTTCGTTGCGGAATATCATGGAACGTTTCCTGCGTTACAAGCTCATGCATTCCATGCACCCTATACCCATTTTCGGAATTGGCCACACCTTACGACGAAATTGCGCGAAACCACCCAAGACATGAATTTTAGACCTAAATTTGTGGATTGGGCATGTTCGTTGCGAAAAAAACAAGAAACGGTTATGCGCGGCACAAACTTGTGCATTGAATGTATCCCGATACCTATTTTCGCAATTGGTCACGCGCTGTGACAAAATTGCACGAGACCACCCAAAATATGATTTGTTGACCTAAAGTAGTGGACTGGGCATGTTCCTTGTGGAAAAACAAAAAATGGTTCCGGCGTTACACGCTCATGCATTGAATGCACCGAATGCACCCTATACCCTTTTTTGTAATTGGCCATGCGCGACGACGAAATTGCGCGAAACCACCCAAAATATGATTTTTTTTTACGTAAAGTTGTGAATTGAGCCTGTTTGTTGCGAAAAAGCATGATACGGGTCTAGTGGCACAAACTCATGCATTAAATACACACCGATACCCATTTTCACAACGGGTCCCGTGCGGCAACGAAATTGGGCGAAACTACTCGAAACATGAGTTTTGGATGTAAAGTAGTAGATTGGGCATGGTCGTTGCGAAAAAATAGGAAACCGCTCCGGCGGCACAAACTCGTGCATTAAATGCACCCGGATACCCATTTTTGCAATTTCTCACGTGCGGCGATGAAATTGTGCAAAACCACCAAAACACAAGAGTTTTGGACCTAAAGTAGTGGATTGGGCATGTTTTTTTGGGAAATGAGAAACGGTTAAGGCGGCACAAAGTCTTGCATTTAATGCACATGTATACCCATTCTCGCAATTGGTCACGCGCTGTGACAGAATTGCACGAGGCCACCCAAAACATGAGTTTTGGACCTAAGGTAGTGGACTGGGCAAGTTCGTTGCGGAATATCATGGAACGTTTCAGGTGTTACGAGCTCATGCATTCCATGCACCCTATACCCAATTCCGGAATTGGCCACGGCTTACGACGAAATTTCGCGAAACCACTCAACACATGAATTTTAGACCAAAACTAGTGGATTGGACATGTTCGTTGCGAAGAAAACAAGAAACGGTTCCGGCGTTACAGGCTCATGCATTCAATGCACCGAATGCACCCTATACCCATTTTCGGAATTGGCCACGCGCGACCACGAATTTGCGCGAAACCACCCAAAACATGATTCTTTTACATAATGTTGTGAATTGAGCGTGTTTGTTGCGAAAAAGCATGATACGGGTCTAGTGCAACAAACTCGTGCATTAAATACACGTCGATACCCGTTTTCGCAACGGGTCCCGTGCCGCAACAAAATTGCGCGGAACTACACGAAACATGAGATGTGGACGTAAAGTAGTAAATTGGGCATGGTCGTTGCAAAAAAACAGGAAACGGCTCCCGCTGCACAAACTCGTGCATTAAATGCACCCGGATACCCATTTTTGCAATTTGTCACGTGCGGCGATGAAATTATGCAAAACCACCCAAACACATGAGTTTTGGACCTCAAGTAGTGGATTGGGCATGTTTTTTTTTGGGAAATGAGAAACGGTTAAGGTGGCACAAAGTCTTGCATTTAATGCACATGTATACCCATTTTCTCAATTGTTCACGCGCTGTGACAAAATTGCACGAGATCACCCAAAACATGAGTTTTCAACCTAAAATATTGGACTGGTCATGTTCGTTGCGGAATATCATGGAACGTTTCCTGCGTTACAAGCTCATGCATTCCATGCACCCTATACCCATTTTCGGAATTGGCCACACCATACGACGAAATTGCGCGAAACCACCCAAGACATGAATTTTAGACCTAAATTTGTGGATTGGGCATGTTCGTTGCGAAAAAAACAAGAAACGGTTATGCGCGGCACAAACTTGTGCATTGAATGTATCCCGATACCTATTTTCGCAATTGGTCACGCGCTGTGACAAAATTGCACAAGACCACCCAAAATATGATTTGTTGACCTAAAGTAGTGGACTGGGCACGTTCCTTGTGGAAAAACAAAAAATGGTTCCGGCGTTACATGCTCATGCATTGAATGCACCGAATATACCCTATACCCATTTTTGTAATTGGCCATGCGCGACGACGAAATTGCGCGAAACCACCCAAAATATGATTTTTTTTTTTTACGTAAAGTTGTGAATTGAGCGTGTTTGTTGCGAAAAAGCATGATACGGGTCTAGTGGCACAAACTCATGCATTAAATACACACCGATACCCGTTTTCACAACGGGTCCCGTGCGGCAACGAAATTGGGCGAAACTACTCGAAACATGAGTTTTGGATGTAAAGTAGTAGATTGGGCATGGTCGTTGCGAAAAAATAGGAAACGGCTCCGGTGGCACAAACTCGTGCATTAAATGCACCCGGATACCCATTTTTGCAATTTGTCACGTGCGGCGATGAAATTGTGCAAAACCACCAAAACACAAGAGTTTTGGACCTAAAGTAGTGGATTGGGTATGTTTTTTTGGGAAATGAGAAACGGTTAAGGCAGCACAAAGTCTTGCATTTAATGCACATGTATACCCATTCTCGCAATTGGTCACGCGCCGTGACAAAATTGCACGAGGCCACCCAAAACATGAGTTTTGGACCTAGGGTAGTGGACTGGGCAAGTTCGTTGCAGAATATCATGAAACGTTTCCGGTGTTATGAGCTCATGCATTCCATGCACCCTATACCCATTTCCGGAATTGGCCACGGCTTACGACGAAATTTCGCGAAACCACTCAACACATGAATTTTAGACCTAAACTAGTGGATTGGACATGTTCGTTGCGAAGAAAACAAGAAACGGTTCCGGCGTTACAGGCTCATGCATTCAATGCACCGAATGCACCCTATACCCATTTTCGGACGCGCGACGATGAATTTGCGCGAAACCACCCAAAACATGATTCTTTTACGCAAAGTTGTGAATTGAGCGTGTTTGTTGCGAAAAAGCATGATACGGGTCTAGTGGACCAAACTCGTGCATTAAATACACGCCGATACCCGTTTTCGCAACGGGTCCCGTGCCGCAACAAAATTGCGCGGAACTACACGAAACTTGAGATGTGGACGTAAAGTAGTAAATTGGGCATGGTCGTTGGAAAAAAACAGGAAACGGCTCCGGCTGCACAAACTCGTGCATTAAATGCACCCGGATACCCATTTTTGCAATTTGTCACGTGCGGCGATGAAATTATGTAAAACCACCCAAACACATGAGTTTTGGACCTCAAGTAGTGGATTAGGCATGTTTTTTTTGGGAAATGAGAAACGGTTAAGGCGGCACAAAGTCTTGCATTTAATGCACATGTATACCCATTTTCTCATTTGTTCACGCGCTGTGACAAAATTGCACGAGACCACCCAAAACATGAGTTTTCGACCTAAAGTATTGGACTGGGCATGTTCGTTGCGGAATATCATGGAACGTTTCCTGCGTTACAATCTCATCCATTCCATGCACCCTATACCCATTTTCGGAATTGGCCACACCTTACGATGAAATTGCGCGAAACCACCCAAGACATGAATTTTAGACCTAAAGTACTGGATTGGGCATGTTCGTTGCGAAAAAAAACAAGAAACGGTTATAAGCGGCACAAACTTGTGCATTGAATGTATCCCGATACCTATTTTCGCAATTGGTCACGCGCTGTGACAAAATTGCACGAGACCACCCAAAATATGATTTGTTGACCTAAAGTATTGGACTGGGCACGTTCGTTGTGGAAAAACAAAATTGGTTCCAGCGTTACACGCTCATGCATTGAATGCACCGAATGCACCCTATACCCATTTTTGTAATTGGCCATGCGCGACGATGAAATTGCGCGAAACCACCCAAAATATGATTTTTTTTTACGTAAAGTTGTGAATTGAGCGTGTTTGTTGCGAAAAAGCATGATACGGGTCTAGTGGCACAAACTCCTGCATTAAATACACACCGATGCCCGTTTTCACAACGGGTCCCGTGCGGTAACAAAATTGGGTGAAACTACTCGAAAGATGAGTTTTGGATGTAAAGTAGTAGATTGGGCATGGTCGTTGCGAAAAAATAGGAAACGGCTCCGGCGGCACAAACTCGTGCATTAAATGCACCCGGATACCCATTTTTGCAATTTGTCACGTGCGGCGATGAAATTGTGCAAAACCACCAAAACACAAGAGTTTTGGACCTAAAGTAGCGGATTGGGCATGTTTTTTTTGGGAAATGAGAAACGGTTAAGGCGGCACAAAGTCTTGCATTTAATGCACATGTATACCCATTCTCGCAATTGGTCACGCGCTGTGACAAAATTGCAGGAGACCACCCAAAACATGAGTTTTGGACCTAAAGTAGTGGACTGGGCAAGTTCATTGCAGAATATCATGAAACGTTTCCGGTGTTACGAGCTCATGCATTCCATGCACCCTATACCCATTTCCGGAATTGGCCACGGCTTCCGACAAAATTTCGCGAAACCACTCAACACATGAATTTTAGAACTAAACTAGTGGATTGGACATGTTCGTTGCGAAGAAAACAAGAAACGGTTCCGGCGTTACAGGCTCGTGCATTCATTGCACCGAATGCACCCTATTCCCATTTTCAGAATTGTCCACGCGCGACGACGAATTTGCGCGAAACCACCCAAAACATGATTCTTTTACGTAAAGTTGTGAATTGAGCGTGTTTGTTGCGAAAAAGCATGATACGGGTCTAGTGGAACAAACCCGTGCATTAAATACACGTCGATACCCGTTTTCGCAACGGGTCCCGTGCCGCAACAAAATTGCGCGGAACTACACGAAACATGAGTTGTGGATGTAAAGTAGTAAATTGGGCATGGTCGTTGCAAAAAAACAGGAAACGGCTCCGGCTGCACAAACTCGTGCATTAAATACACCCGGATACCCATTTTTGCAATTTGTCACGTGCGGCGATGAAATTATGCAAAACCACCCAAACACATGAGTTTTGGACCTCAAGTAGTGGATTGGGCATGTTTTTTTTGGGAAATGAGAAACGGTTAAGGTGGCACAAAGTCTTGCATTTAATGCACATGAATACCCATTTTCTCAATTGTTCACGCGCTGTGACAAAATGGCACGAGACCACCCAAAACATGAGTTTTCGACCTAAAGTATTGGACTAGGCATGTTCGTTGCGGAATATCATGGAACGTTTCCTGCGTTACAAGCTCATGCATTCCATGCACCCTATAGCCATTTTCGGAATTGGCCACACCTTACGACGAAATTGCGCGAAACCACCCAAGACATGAATTTTAGACCTAAAGTAGTGGATTGGGCATGTTCTGTGATGCCCTAGGCATCTCAAGTGCATTACACTAAAATCATTAGCATAATGACACCTTTTCAAAGACATTTTATCTTGAGAGCATGCATAAATTAGGTCAATTGAGCAACTAAACTTAGTTTTCAGAAAAGCTGTGTTTGTATTGAGGATATAACTTAAATACAATTGTGATTTTTATAAAACCTTACATACCAAACTTGTAGGCAATCCCATAAGGAATGACTTTGGTATTTTGTGTCTTGGCATGCATGAATGTTGAAATCTAGTTTTGGGTCATTGTATGTGAAAATGTGACTTCTGCCAAATTCAGCCCTGTTTGGTAAATTCAAAGTTTTGTGAAACAAAATTCAAAATCTTGCCATGTCATGAATACCAAAGTTGTAGTTCACGAGATTCTATGCAACTTTGGTATATTTCACCTTTCATGAAAATGTACCTAAAATGGACTTTTATAATTTCCAAGTTGGGGGTTTCAAATGGTCAAACAGGAGTCAGCAAGTTAATTTCAAATTTAAGACATTTTATATTTGGAATCTGGTATAGGTCATTTTGACAAAGTTGTAGATTTCAAAAAGCAAAACATTTCATTCAATTGGGTCTTTTTCAAATTCGGCTCCTAAATTGGTCAAATTTGCGAAATTCAGAAACCAGATCAGCTGGTCAAAGGGGGTTTATCTTTTTCGTTTTTCTTTTATTTCTCGTCTCTATGACCAGCGGGACCCACCTGTCAGGCCGCCCGCGCCAGCGCACGGACGGATTTTCCCCGCTCCCTCGCTTGATGCACCGAGTCCATACACCGTACTCTCTATTCCTGGGGTTGACCCCACCTGTCAGCCACAGTGGTCCATAGACCCGGTTCACCCGCGCACCTCCCTCTTCTCTCCCCGCCCGCGCGCGCCCACGCGGCGCTGCGCGCCGAGCAGCCGTGGCCACGCGCCGGCCTTCTCGGCCGCCGCGGCCACGCGCCGCTGCCGCGCGCGGACAGCGCGCACGGCGCGCCACCGGGGCGAGGGCGAGGCCGACCCTATTTCCCGAGCTCTCCTCCACGCGTTCAAGCTCTCTGTTTTTTCCCCCTTTCACTCTCGCGCGTCCGCCATTGCCGGAGCACCGCGAGCTCATCCCCAGCCCCTTCCGCCCACTCCCGAGCTCAACCGTCACCACGCCGGGCTTCGTCGCCCTCGACTCCATCCTTCCGCACTAGCCTAGGCCACTGATTTCATCCCGACGCCGCCCACCGCGCCGCCGGAGTTCGTCGCCCTCTGCACATCGTCGTCCCACCTCCTCGCGCCCTCTCCCGTCGATTGAAGTAGGGGGTAAGACTCCCCATACTCCTCTCTCTCTCTCCCCGGCACTCCACGGCGAGCTCCCGAGCCCCGCAGGGCCGGGATTGGCCGCGCGCCACCGGAGCTTCCCCTCCCGTCGCGAGGAGGAAGACGACGGGAGGAGGAAGATGAACATTTTGCGCTATCGCCCTCAGAGTTTAACAGTTTTATGTTTCCATACCGAGCACTGTGTACTGAGTCTTGTAAATCTTGCACGGGGACCCTCAGAAGCTATGGATATTTATATATAGGTCCTGGATCTGTTCAGTTTCGTTTTAAAATGCTTTTAAAAATGCTGAAACTTTGAAAAATCATAGTAAAGTGGATAAAAATCCAAAAATAGCAAACTTTGTTGCACTGGGTTCCTAATAAATAGATCTACAGGATGGGTATGATGGTTGAGTAGGAAAGGACAGTTTTGCCCCTGTTTTTATTCAAACATGTAAAACCCTAATAAGTAGGAAATAAGGACTAAATGATCTCCAAAAATAGCCAAATTTGAGCAGGGACCTTGTTATCATGTGTAGGTTCTGTATAAATTTTGTTGGCCCTAACACTTACTTTTGAATTACTATTTTGCCCTTGTCTTTCACTAAGCACATATTAATCTTAAGAAAAAAGATTAATATGGTGAATAGTGTTTCAAAATGACTTTAAGTTTGATATGAGCTATAGTTATGGAGAAACTTGCTAGAGTTGGAGATGATGCATGTAAGGTTTTGACTCTAATTGGAAACTGGTAGAAATAATGCATATTTATGTAAGCTTCGGTCGCTTCACATGAAGCGATGCTACCTCGCCACGCACACCCCACGTTATTTTATGTGACAAGCTAAGCTATCGTAGATGATGGCTTGTACGATTTCTTAGTATGAAACAACTTTCGCCTCAATATGCATAACTCTATGTCATAAATCATAAGTTCACTGTTTTACTGCATTACACTCGCGTCATAAAGCAAGCATTGCACTAATACATGCTCCAATTGCATCATGTCATGCATATAGAGTCCACGAACGAAGAACCACCGCCGAAACAAACCGTCGCGGAGGAACCAGAAGAGGAGTTGCACCAAGAACCAGAGGGCCAGCAGCAGGAACCCGACTACGCTCCGGAGGAAGCTACTGACCCTAGTGAAGAAGGTAGGCAGGACCATACTCTACCCAGTAAATAATTTATACTTGATGATTACGCATATGCATTAGGAGTTACTTGGAACCAGTTGCATTAGACTTCCTGGCCGCCCTGGCCCTAGCACCTATACATAGAGTTCGTAGGACGACTATGCCTAGAAATTGCTAGGTACGAGTAGACACGAGTGCGTGAACTCGTCACGTAGGTGTTTTCAAAATCACAAAAGCTTACAGTTATATCACTTATATTTGTTGCTCATGAAGTAAATGGAGACCGGGCGGAGATTTTATTTCAGTATTTACTTTTCATGATGTCGCACCCGGACTCCGCCCGAGTCGTTTAAGGCCCGTCCGCTGTTCGTCTGCTGATCGGCATAACATTGCTAGAGTGCTTAACCGGGAAATGGGACCGGTGAAGTCTTATCTGGGTTTGTCCGAAGTTTTCGAGGCTCCGCTCATCCACTTGCTGGAGGCCGATGGGCCCGGGGGCGCTTGTACTCGAGGGAGGGCTGACCCGGTGCGGCCGTGGTATCGCTCCTAAGGGGGCACAACCCGGGGGTTAGGTGAGGGCGCTTTGAATCTTGGGACAAGACAGGTGGAGATGGGGGCTATATGTGGGAACGCGATGGCTAGTAAGCATATACCCCTGGCATGATAGTTATTCCCGGGAATTAAAATCGATTCGAATCGCTGATGCCCACCAGGTGTGGGAATGCCAATATCACTGTCGGGCAACGTAGTAATTACTTAAACTCTCGATATTTTAATACTCATGGTTTTTGGAATACTACATGTTTGAACTGAGTTGTTACCTTACGGAAATTTACTATTATGTTGGCAATCATACAGACAATGAAACTTGTTGTTTATGTTAATTAAGTTGCTGTTCAAAACTAAAAGCTAAGGATCCACTTGCTAGTAAGCCGCTTCGCGTCAGCCGTAAGCCATTTCCGTTAAGACCTACTGAGTAATTAGTACTCAGGGTTTGCCCCACATTTTGAGCGCAGGTATGGAATTCATGGTGTGCACCTGTGTTGGAGGCGGGGCATGCCCTCATTTAGGATGAGGTGTCTGAGTGGTACGAGGGCAACATCGGTGGGCTCGATATTGTACCTCTAATGCAAAACTTTTGGTGATAACATGGTGATCTAAACTTATATTTTCCGCTGCGAGAAACTTTCAAACTTTCTACCTTATGATATTAAGTTGGACTAGTATTTTATGTAAAAGCTGGTTTGTAATAAAGCTTAATTTCCCGCTATTCAACTGCCTGTGATGATGTATCTGTTGTGGCTCCATCGTGAGTCAGATGTGTATGATGTCGGTTCCTCTGGGAAAAGGTAATATCGGGAGTCGAACGACTCTCGACGGACGACCGGGTTTAGTTCGGTCTAATCGCACTGCAAGCCAGAGGTGGCAGGTGTGCTTAGCCCGGATTAAATCGGCGGTTCCGCCACAGCTGGTATCAGAGCCGATCATACACAGACAACAGACATATCATCCAGTTTTGATTTGCAAACCTGTTTTCGAAAATCCTTTTTCGAAGTAATTGAAAAATGAGAGTATCGATATGCCCATATTAAGGATGTTAGTGAAATACCAGGTGACATCGCTAACATTCTGACTTAGATAGAACTCATATGCATATTCGGTGCTTTGGGAAGCAACATTTCGGCCATAGCCATCCCCAGTACTGGCGGAGCGCTATTGGGATTTGCGGACTGTTGCGAACCCTGCATTCATGCTGATAGGGCAGAACTCTTTAAGGGGGGTGGTCACGCCATTGGAGTGTTTCGTGACCACTTTTCCTTCAACCAAAATTATAGCTAGATCTTGTTGGCCACCGTTTCTCTCCCCAGCAATTCCCCAGTACTGGAGGAAGACTGGGTGTGTTGGGAGAAATGGCGCCACTACGTCGTCCACCAGACGTAGTTTAAAGAAATTCGTGGATACCACTTCTAGGGTTAGAGTGGTAATGATTGGTCATGGTAATGATGTGGGTATGAGCATGCATTTTTCTGCAGGTACACTAACCACGCGTGAAATTAAGAACGACTAGAGAACGACTAGTTGCATTAGAGAGTGCCGTGCATATATGTCACCGGATACTCGCTAGATATATAAATTATACATAAGGTGTGTGATGTGAGAACGAATAGGACGAGTCATGCATCATGTTTACTTTTACTTGTTCATACTTGGGGGATTATTGTTAAAAGTCAAATAAGTTGAATGAAAGATTCAAAGATGTTTTCTGCACTCATCACCCACTTAACCGTTGAAATTATATGCAACCTATGCCTATCACTGATTAAAATCTCTTATTTAAAAACAGATGGCCAGGACCAAGCAAACCGCTCGTAAGGCCACCAGTGCGAGGGGACTCCGCGTACAGGAGGGAAGGGCTGCTCCCCTTCCACCAGTGACCCACACCCCTCCTCAGCTTGAGAACGGGGTGGTCCACACCCGTTGCCGTGAGGAGAACGGCCTTGCACAGATTCTTTGTCGGGCTCTGCGAGAGATGAGGCGCAGACCGTGCCCCTTCTTCTCCGTGCAGACAGTGCACGCGGAGGGACACTGCATGGCCAGTGTTGTCCTTCCTTCGAGCCACACCGCGGTCCGGCAGACGATCACCGTCTACGGGGCCAATGAGGAGGACGCTTACGACAAGGTCACCTTAGCAGCCATCACCTCACTCAGCTCCTCGGGTGCAGCAGGGATGTCAGTGCTGCGCTACCTCCCCACCGACGGCTACGACGACGAGTGGCTCCGTCGTCACAACATGCTGGAGGAGCGGATTGACACCAGGCCCTATGCTGCGACCATGCAGTTTGCTCACAGCGTACACGGGATGTACCTTCGTGCCGAGGACCGTGTCTCCCACTACCGCGACCAGCACATGTATGCACAGGACCGTATTGAGGAGCTGGAGGCAGAGTTGGCCGAGGCACAGCAGCGCCTGGCACAGTACGAGCAGGACCCTTCAGTTGCCCCTGTGGTGGAGGATGAGGACAGCATGGTGTCTGACGCGCGTAACGGGCGTTAGAGAGTTTGATGATAGCACTGTGTGGTGAAGCTTTTTGTAAATGGTGCACGTTATGAGCGATGTTTTGTATTATACCGCTCCGTGCATTTTGCCATGACTGTACTAAACAGTGGTGAGGTCGAGAGAACTCACTTATGTACGTCATGTAACCCGATGTAGAACCTTAAGCTAGTGTTCCGATGTGATGGACGAGATGGCCCACGTGTGTACTAAGTAAACCCTTAGTTTATTAAGACACTATAAGTATGGTTGTAGTAATTGCTGAATGCGCATGAACAATGTGAAATGGTGCGATGCCTTTAAGCTTGGCCTTGCGAGATAGAGTCTAACTGTTTTATTATAAATTTACCTGTACTCACAAATTGTTTATAGCCCTATGATCTTTCTATCACCATGTCTTTGCGCAAGGGCTATTGGACTGAACCCGTATGACTCCATTTTGCAGATGGTGAACACTCGTACTGGTCAGTCATCGGGGCAGTCAGCGCAAGGCGCTCCACCCCCGCCGGAGTTGGCCACCTTGGTGGTCCAACAAGCTGAGTTGATCCGTTTACTAGCAGAAGACCGCTAGGCCCGTGGGCAACAACAGCCGCGGGAGTACCGGCCACGTGGCATTACCTACCAGGACTTCGAGGGGCTGCGACCCCCGGTTTTCACCAATTGCCCCGAGCCACTGGCGGCGGATGACTGGCTTCGTACCGTCCAGTCCAAGTTCACCCTTCTGCCAGGGATCAATGAGCAAGAGAAGGCTCGATTTGCTGCTCAGCTTCTTCATGGGCCTGCGGGAGCATGGTACGCCACTTTCCTCGCCATGCAGGAGGAGGGCCATGAGCCCACATGGGAGGAGTTCCGTCAGGCTTTCCGGGCCCACTACATCCTGGCAAGTTTGATGGAACAAAAGTGTCGCGAGTTCCGAGACCTCAGGCAGGGTAGCAGGACCGTCATGCAGTATGTGCAGACCTTTATCCACCTCTCTCAATATGCTCCGAGAGATGTTGCTACTGAGCCGGAGCGGACCGAGAGACTCCTAGAGGGCCTTGACCCTACCCTCCGGACTCACTTGGCACGGCGCTACCAGAGCTTCACTGAGCTGGTAGACACTGCTCTCGACATGGAGAATCGTTTACGTGCCGCTAACGAGGATTAGAAGCGCAAAAGGATAGCCAACACATCAGCGACGGGCCCTTCACAGAAGCAGAAGACCGCATACAAGCCTCAACAGCAAAATTATCAGTAGTCTCGCTATGTGGTCCGACCCAACCAACCAAGGTGGATCCATCGGGCGGCGCCGCAGCAACAGTACCCCATCTATCGAGCACCCACACAATTGCCAGCTCCCCGTGCTCCCATTGTTCCGGGACCGGGCGCTCCTTGTTACAACTGTGGCAAGATCGGCCATTTCAGCAAGGACTGCAGAGCGCCTCGCAGGATCCAAGGTCCTATTCCTGCGGGTGGAAACTATCAGAGCAAGCCGAAGGGATTCGTACCCAAGACAGGTCGAGTGCACTATGTGCACATGGAGCAGATCCCTGCAGGAGAGCCTGTTCTCGCCGGTACGTTCATGGTCAACGGTCAGCCGACCGTCGTGTTATTTGATTCAGGAGCTACTCATACTTTCATTAGTCAGTCATATACATCTAAGCGTGGGGTAAAGACTTCACGTATAAAAGAGAAATATCAAATTACAGCGCCGGGGAATCCGATAAATACAAATCTGATAGTGAAAGGGTTAAGGTTGAGTATAGGAGATGAAGATTTCACAATCAACCCTGTGGTGCTGCCACACCGGGGGATTGATATCATCTTAGGGATGAATTGGATGACAGAAAACAATGCGGTCCTGGATATTGGCAGCAGGACAGTGCAGTTAAGGTCTAGTGTCAGCGGCAAGATTCTACGAATACACATGCCAAACCAAAAACACATGACCCCCACAGTTAATGCAACTGAACTACAAGAGGTTAAAAAGATACCGGTAGTGTGTGAATTCCCGGACGTGTTTCCGGAAGAACTCCCTGGACTACCACCAAAACGGGATGTAGAGTTTGCCATTGAACTCGTTCCAGGCACGGCACCTGTGTCAAAAAGACCATACAGGATGCCACCTGATGATTTGAAGGAATTGAAAACACAGCTACAAGAACAATTAGACAAAGGGTTCATTAGGCCTAGTTCATCACCGTGGGGTTGTCCAGCTCTCTTTGTTGAGAAAAAGGATCATGGTGGGAAGAGGCTATGTGTTGACTATCGGCCACTGAATGCAGTGACCGTCAAAAACAAATACCCACTGCCACACATCGACATTCTATTTGATCAGTTAGCTGGGGCTAAGGTCTTTTCTAAAATTGACCTAAGGTCTGGCTATTATCAGATGAAGATTAGAGAAGAGGATATACCCAAGACAGCATTCTCTACCAGATACGGCTTGTATGAGTACTTGGTCATGTCATTTGGGCTAACCAACGCACCGGCTTTCTTCATGTATATGATGAACTCGGTGTTTATGAATGAACTCGATAAGTTCGTGGTGGTATTCATAGATGACATACTAATCTACTCCAAAAATGAGAAAGAACATGAAGAACATTTAAGAATCATGCTCACTCGGCTCAGAGAGCATAAGCTTTATGCCAAGTTTAGCAAGTGTGCATTCTGGCTGAAAGAAGTGAGTTTCTTGGGTCATGTGCTATCTGAAAAGGGAGTCGCAGTTGACCCTAACAAAGTAGAAGATGTGCTAAATTGGAAGCAACCAGAGACCGTGACTGAAATCCGGAGTTTTCTTGGTTTAGCGGGCTACTACCGCCGCTTTATCAAAGATTTCTCCAAAATTGCAAAACCCATGACCTCATTGACCAAGAAAAATGCCAAGTTCATTTGGAATCCGAGTTGTGAAGAAGCTTTCCAAACCTTGAAGAAATTGTTAACCTCAGCACCAGTGCTAGCTCAACCAGATATTACCAAGCCTTTTGAGGTGTACTGTGATGCCTCCGGTAATGGGCTTGGTTGTGTCTTGATGCAAGAAGGAAGAGTAATTGCTTATGCCTCCCGTCAATTGAGGAAACATGAAGCCAACTATCCAACACATGACCTTGAGTTAGCCGCAGTCGTTCATGCATTAAAGATATGGAGACACTATTTATTAGGCAACACGTGTCATATCTACACTGATCACAAGAGTCTCAAATATATTTTCACTCAACCTGAAATCAATATGAGACAGAGGCGGTGGTTAGAGTTGATAAAAGATTATGATCTGGAGATACACTACCACCCAGGCAAGGCTAATGTGGTAGCAGATGCACTAAGCCGAAAAGCCCATTGCAATGTGATAGAAATCCGACCTACAGCAAGAGTAATCTGCTGTGAGATGAGTGACATTGAAACACCTCCAGGACAGCATGCAGAACTCTATAATATCATTATTGAGCCCACAATCAAGGCACAAATCATAGAAGCTCAGAAGCAAGATAAGGGTATGGCATATATTCGCGAAGGTATTAGTGAAAAGAAGAAGGCGTGTTTCACACTTGATGACCAAGGCGTCCTGTGGTTCAATAATCGTCTAGTGGTGCCCAAGGACATGGAGTTGAGGAAGAGAATACTAGATGAAGCGCACACTTCAATACTCACGATACATCCCGGCAGCAATAAGATGTATCAAGACTTAAAACAGAAACTTTGGTGGACCCGCATGAAGCGGGAGATCGCCAGGTACGTATCTGAATGTGACGTGTGTAAGAAAGTAAAAGCTGATCACCTAAAGCTCGCCGGGATGCTTCAGCCGCTGGATGTTCCAGCATGGAAATGGGAGGATATACACATGGATTTTGTTGTGGGTTTGCCGCGTACCCAAAAGGGATATGATTCTATATGGGTGATTGTCGATCGGCTCACCAAGTCGGCACACTTCTTACCCGTCAAGACTCATTATACTGCCGCTACCTATGCAGAGCTATATATTGCACGGGTTATTTCCCTACATGGGGTGCCCAAGACCATCACTTCCGATCGAGGTTCGATATTTGTGTCCCGCTTTTGGGAACATTTGCAATCCGCTCTCGGAACCACTGTGATTCGAAGTTCAGCATATCACCCTCAAACTAGTGGTCAAGTAGAAAGAGTAAATCAAATCCTAGAAGACATGTTGAGGGCCTGTGCACTAACTTACTCCACCAAGTGGGATGAGTGTCTACCCTTGGCAGAGTTTGCTTATAACAATAGCTACCAAAAGAGCTTAGAAATGGCTCCTTTCGAGGCTCTTTATGGTAGGAGATGTAGAACACCGCTAAACTGGTCCGAACCAGGAGAGCGTGTTACCTTTGGCCCTGATTTAGTGGTAGAAGCCGAAGAACAAGTGAAACTCATACACCACCATCTCAAAAGAGCACAGTCCAGACAGAAAAGTTACTCGGATAAAAGGAGGAGGCCACTAGTCTTTGATGAGGGGGATCATGTGTATCTCAAAGTATCTCCGATGAAAGGGGTACAACGGTTTGGGGTGAAAGGAAAGTTAGCACCAAGGTACGTCGGTCCATTCAAGATCATTGAAAAGTGCGGAGCCGTCGCTTATCGGTTAGAACTACCACCACATCTGGCTGCAGTTCATGATGTGTTTCACGTCTCACAACTAAAGAAGTGCTTAAGAGTGCCGGAGAAAGTGGTAGATACCTCTCAAGTTCAGATTGAACCAGATCTCACATACGAAGAACATCCTATAAAAATCCTCGATCAAAAACAAAGATCAACCCGTCGGAAAACAATCAACTTTTACAAAGTTCAATGGAGTAATCACTCCGAAGAAGAAGCCACTTGGGAGCAAGAAGAATACCTACACACTAAGTATCCTGGTTTTCTACCATCCACTTTAAATCGGTATGTTACAACAGCTTAACTTCAGGATCTAAACTCAATACATGCATACACCATTGACTACAACCAACTTCACCACCCACGTCACATCAAAAATCTCGGGACGAGATTTCTTTAAGAGGGGTGGGTTGTGATGCCCTAGGCATCTCAAGTGCATTACACTAATATCATTAGCATAATGACACCTTTTCAAAGACATTTTATCTTGAGAGCATGCATAAATTAGGTCAATTGAGCAACTAAACTTAGTTTTCAGAAAAGCTGTGTTTGTATTGCGGATATAACTTAAATACAATTGTGATTTTTATAAAACCTTACATACCAAACTTGTAGGCAATCCCATAAGGAATGACTTTGGTATTTTGTGTCTTGGCATGCATGAATGTTGAAATCTAGTTTTGGGTCATTGTATGTGAAAATGTGACTTCTGCCAAATTCAGCCCTGTTTGGTAAATTCAAAGTTTTGTGAAACAAAATTCAAAATCTTGCCATGTCATGAATACCAAAGTTGTAGTTCATGAGATTCTATGCAACTTTGGTATATTTCACCTTTCATGAAAATGTACCTAAAATGGACTTTTATAATTTCCAAGTTGGGGGTTTCAAATGGTCAAACAGGAGTCAGCAAGTTAATTTCAAATTTAAGACATTTTATATTTGGAATCTGGTATAGGTCATTTTGACAAAGTTGTAGATTTCAAAAAGTACAACATTTCATTAAATTGGGTCTTTTTCAAATTCGGCTCCTAAATTGGTCAAATTTGCGAAATTCAGAAACCAGATCAGCTGGTCAAAGGGGGTTTATCTTTTTCGTTTTTCTTTTATTTCTCGTCTCTATGACCAGCGGGACCCACCTGTCAGGCCGCCCGCGCCAGCGCACGGACGGATTTTCCCCGCTCCCTCGCTCGATGCACCGAGTCCATACACCGTACTCTCTATTCCTGGGGTTGACCCCACCTGTCAGCCACAGTGGTCCATAGACCCGGTTCACCCGCGCACCTCCCTCTTCTCTCCCCGTCCGCGCGCGCCCACGCGGCGCTGTGCGCCGAGCAGCCGTGGCCACGCGCCGGCCTTCCCGGCCGCCGCGGCCACGCGCCACTGCCGCGCGCGGACAGCGCGCACGGCGCGCCACCGGGGCGAGGGCGAGGCCGACCCTATTTCCCGAGCTCTCCTCCACGCGTTCAAGCTCTCTGTTTTTTCCCCCTTTCACTCTCGCGCGTCTGCCATTGCCGGAGCACCGCGAGCTCGTCCCCAACCTCTTCCGCCCACTCCCGAGCTCAACCGTCACCACACCGGGCTTCGTCGCCCTCGACTCCATCCTTCCGCACTAGCCTAGGCCACTGATTTCGTCCCAACGCCGCCCACCGCGCCGCCGGAGTTCGTCGCCCTCTGCTCATCGTCGTCCCACCTCCTCGCGCCCTCTCCCGTCGATTGAAGTAGGGGGTAAGACTCCCCATACTCCTCTCTCTCTCCCCAGCACTCCGCGGCGAGCTCCCGAGCCCCGCAGGGCCGGGATTGGCCGCGCGCTACCGGAGCTTCCCCTCCCGTCGCGAGGAGGAAGACGACGGGAGGAGGAAGATGAACATTTTGCGCTATCGCCCTCAGAGTTTAACAGTTTTATGTTTCCATACCGAGCACTGTGTACTGAGTCTTGTAAATCTTGCACGGGGACCCTCAGAAGCTATGGATATTTATATATAGGTCCTGGATCTGTTCAGTTTCGTTTTAAAATGCTTTTAAAAATGCTGAAACTTTGAAAAATCATAGTAAAGTGGATAAAAATCCAAAAATAGCAAACTTTGTTGCACTGGGTTCCTAATAAATAGATCTACAGGATGGGTATGATGGTTGAGTAGGAAAGGACAGTTTTGCCCCTGTTTTTATTCAAACATGTAAAACCCTAATAAATAGGAAATAAGGACTAAATGATCTCCAAAAATAGCCAAATTTGAGCAGGGACCTTGTTATCATGTGTAGGTTCTGTATAAATTTTGTTGGCCCTAACACTTACTTTTGAATTACTATTTTGCCCTTGTCTTTCACTAAGCACATATTAATCTTAAGAAAAAAGATTAATATGGTGAATAGTGTTTCAAAATGACTTTAAGTTTGATATGAGCTATAGTTATGGAGAAACTTGCTAGAGTTGGAGATGATGCATGTAAGGTTTTGACTCTAATTGGAAACTGGTAGAAATAATGCATATTTATGTAAGCTTCGGTCGCTTCACATGAAGCGATGCTACCTCGCCACGCACACCCCACGTTATTTTATGTGACAAGCTAAGCTATCGTAGATGATGGCTTGTACGATTTCTTAGTATGAAACAACTTTCGCCTCAATATGCATAACTCTATGTCATAAATCATAAGTTCACTGTTTTACTGCATTACACTCGCATCATAAAGCAAGCATTGCACTAATACATGCTCCAATTGCATCATGTCATGCATATAGAGTCCACGAACGAAGAACCACCGCCGAAACAAACCGTCGCGGAGGAACCAGAAGAGGAGTTGCACCAAGAACCAGAGGGCCAGCAGCAGGAACCCGACTACGCTCCGGAGGAAGCTACTGACCCTAGTGAAGAAGGTAGGCAGGACCATACTCTACCCAGCAAATAATTTATACTTGATGATTACGCATATGCATTAGGAGTTACTTGGAACCAGTTGCATTAGACTTCCTGGCCGCCCTGGCCCTAGCACCTATACATAGAGTTCGTAGGACGAGTATGCCTAGAAATTGCTAGGTACGAGTAGACACGAGTGCGTGAACTCGTCACGTAGGTGTTTTCAAAATCACAAAAGCTTACAGTTATATCACTTATATTTGTTGCTCATGAAGTAAATGGAGACCGGGCGGAGATTTTATTTCAGTATTTACTTTTCATGATGTCGCACCCGGACTCCGCCCGAGTCGTTTAAGGCCCGTCCGCTGTTCGTCTGCTGATCGGCATAACATTGCTAGAGTGCTTAACCGGGAAATGGGACCGGTGAAGTCTTATCTGGGTTTGTCCGAAGTTTTCGAGGCTCCGCTCATCCACTTGCTGGAGGCCGATGGGCCCGGGGGCGCTTGTACTCGAGGGAGGGCTGACCCGGTGCGGCCGTGGTATCGCTCCTAAGGGGGCACAACCCGGGGGTTAGGTGAGGGCGCTTTGAATCTTGGGACAAGACAGGTGGAGATGGGGGCTATATGTGGGAACGCGATGGCTAGTAAGCATATACCCCTGGCATGATAGTTATTCCCGGGAATTAAAATCGATTCGAATCGCTGATGCCCACCAGGTGTGGGAATGCCAATATCACTGTCGGGCAACGTAGTAATTACTTAAACTCTCGATATTTTAATACTCATGGTTTTTGGAATACTACATGTTTGAACTGAGTTGTTACCTTACGGAAATTTACTATTATGTTGGCAATCATACAGACAATGAAACTTGTTGTTTATGTTAATTAAGTTGCTGTTAAAAACTAAAAGCTAAGGATCCACTTGCTAGTAAGCCGCTTCGCGTCAGCCGTAAGCCATTTCCGTTAAGACCTACTGAGTAATTAGTACTCAGGGTTTGCCCCACATTTTGAGCGCAGGTATGGAATTCATGGTGTGCACCTGTGTTGGAGGCGGGGCATGCCCTCATTTAGGATGAGGTGTCTGAGTGGTACGAGGGCAACATCGGTGGGCTCGATATTGTACCTCTAATGCAAAACTTTTGGTGATAACATGGTGATCTAAACTTATATTTTCCGCTGCGAGAAACTTTCAAACTTGCTACCTTATGATATTAAGTTGGACTAGTATTTTATGTAAAAGCTGGTTTGTAATAAAGCTTAATTTCCCGCTATTCAACTGCCTGTGATGATGTATCTGTTGTGGCTCCATCGTGAGTCAGATGTGTATGATGTCGGTTCCTCTGGGAAAAGGTAATATCGGGAGTCGAACGACTCTCGACGGACGACCGGGTTTAGTTCGGTCTAATCGCACTGCAAGCCAGAGGTGGCAGGTGTGCTTAGCCCGGATTAAATCGGCGGTTCCGCCACAGCTGGTATCAGAGCCGATCATACACAGACAACAGACATATCATCCAGTTTTGATTTGCAAACCTGTTTTCGAAAATCCTTTTTCGAAGTAATTGAAAAATGAGAGTATCGATATGCCCATATTAAGGATGTTAGTGAAATACCAGGTGACATCGCTAACATTCTGACTTAGATAGAACTCATATGCATATTCGGTGCTTTGGGAAGCAACATTTCGGCCATAGCCATCCCCAGTACTGGCGGAGCGCTATTGGGATTTGCGGACTGTTGCGAACCCTGCATTCATGCTGATAGGGCAGAACTCTTTAAGGGGGGTGGTCCCGTTTTCGCAATGGTCCCGTGCGGCAACGAAATTGGGCGAAACTACTCGAAACATGAGTTTTGTACGTAAGGTAGTAGATTGGGCATGGTCGTTGCGAAAAAACAGGAAACGGCTCCGGCGGCACAAACTCGTGCATTAAATGCACCCGGATACCCATTTTTGCAATTTCTCACGTGCGGCGATGAAATTGTGCAAAACCACCAAAACACAAGAGTTTTGGACCTAAAGTAGTGGATTGGGCATGTTTTTTTTGGGAAATGAGAAACGGTTAAGGCGGCACAAAGTCTTGCATTTAATGCACATGTATACCCATTCTCGCAATTGGTCACGCGCTGTGACAAAATTGCACGAGACCACCAAAAACATGAGTTTTGGACCTAAAGTAGTGGACTGGGCAAGTTCGTTGCGGAATATCATGAAACGTTTCCGGTGTTACGAGCTCATGCATTCCATTTCCGGAATTGGCCACGGCTTACGACGAAATTTCACGAAACCTCTCAACACATGAATTTTAGACCTAAACTAGTGGATTGGACATGTTCGTTGCGAAGAAAACAAGAAAATGGTTATGCACGGCACAAACTTGTGCATTAAATTTACCCCGATACCTATTTTCGCAATTGGTCACGGGCTGTGACAAAATTGGACGAGACCACCTAAAATATGATTTCTTGACTTAAAGTAGTAGACTGGGCACGTTCGTTGCGCAAAAACAAGAGACAGTTCCGGCGTTACAGACTCATGCATTCAATGCACTGAATGCACCCTATACCCATTTTCGGAATTGGCAACGCGCAATGACGACATTATGCGAAACCACCCAAAACATGATTTTTTACGTAAAGTCGTGAATTGAGCGTGTTTGTTGCGAAACAGCATGATACGGTTCCGGTGGAACAAACTCATGCATTAAATACACGCCGATCGATGTTTTCGCAACGGGTCCCGTGGGGCAACGAAATTGCGCGAAACTAGTAGAAACATGAGTTTTGGTAGTAGAGTAGTAGATTGGGCATAGTCATTGCGAAAAAATAGAAAACGGCTCCAGCGGCACAAACTCGTGCATTAAATGCACCCGGACACCCATTTTTGCAATTTGTCACGTGTGGCGAAGATATTGTGCAAAACCACCCAAAACATGATTTTTGGACCTAAAGTAGTGGATTGGGCATGTTTTTTTGGGAAAACGAGAAACAGTTAAGGCGGCACAATGTCTTGCATTTAATGCACATGTATACCCATTTTCGCAATTGGTCACGCCCTATGACGAAATTGCACGAGATCACCCAAAACATGAGTTTTGGACCTAAAGTAGGGGACTGGGCATGTTCATTGCGAAAAAACATGAAACGTTTACGGAGTTATAGGATAATGCATTCAATGCACCCTATACCCATTTTCGGAATTGGCCACGCCTTACGACGAAATTGCGCGAAACCACCCAAGATATAAATTTTACACCTAAAGTAGTGGATTGGGCATGTTCTTTGCGAAAAAAACAAGAAACGGTTATTTGTGGCACAAACTTGTGCGTTTAATGTACCCCGGTACCAATTTTCGCAATGGGTCATGTGTTGTGACAAAATTGCACGAGAGCACCAAAAATATGATTTGTTGACCTAAACTAGAGGACTGAGCACATTCGTTGTGGGAAAACAAGATATGGTTCAAGCGTTAAAGGATCATGCATTTCATGCACTGAATGCACCATATACCCATTTTTGAAAATTGGCCACGCGCCACAATGAAATTGCGCGAAACCACCCAAAACATGATTTTTTTACGTAAAGTTGTGAATTGAGCGTGTTTTTTGCGAAAAGTATGATACGGTTCCAGTGGCAAAACTCGCGCATTAAATACACGCCCATACCCGTTTCCACAACGGGTCCCGTGCGGCAACGAAATTGCGTGGAACTACTTCAAACATAAGTTTTGGACGTAAAGTAGCAGATTGGGCATGGTCGTATCAAAAAAACAGGAAACGGCTCCGGCGGCACAAACCCGTGCATTAAATGCACCCGGATACCCATTTTTGCAATTTGTCACGTTCGGCGATGAAATTTTGCAAAACCACCCAAAACATGAGTTTTGGACCTAAAGCAGTGGATTGGGCCTGTTTTTTCTGGGAAAATGAGAAACGGTTAAGGCGGCACAAAGTATTGAATTTAAGTCACATGTATACCCATTTTCGCAATTGATCACCCACTATGACAAAATTGCACCCTATACCCATATTCGGAATTGGCCACGCCTTACGACGAAATTGCGCGAAACCACCCAAGACATGAATTTTAGACCTAAAGTAGTGGATTGGCCAGTGGTCTTGCAAAAAAAAAAAAGAAATGGTTATGTTCCGCACAAACTTGTGCATTAAATGTACCCCGATACCTATTTTCGCAATTGGTCACGTGCTGTGACAAAATTGCAGGAGACCACCCAAAATATGATTTGTTCACCTAAAGTAGTGGACTGAGCACGTTCGTGGGGGATAACAAGAAACGGTTCCAGTGTTCCAGGCTCATGCATTCAACGCACTGAATGCACCCTATACCCATTTTCGGAATTGGCCACGCGCGACGATGAAATTGCGTGAAACCACCCAAAACATGATTTTTTATGTAAAGTTGTGAATTGACCGTGTTTGTTGCGAAAAAGCATGATATGGTTCTAGTGGCACAAACTCATGCATTAAATTCACGCCGATACCCATTTTCGCAACGGGTCCCGTGCGGCAACGAAATTGTGCGAAACTACTCGAAACATGAGTTTTGGACGTAAAGTAGTAGATTGGGCATGGTCGTCGCGAAAAAATAGGAAACGGCTCTAGCGGTAGAAACTCGTGCATTAAATGCACCTGAATTCCCATTTTTGCAATTTGTCACGTGCGGCGATGAAATTATGCAAAACCACCCAAACACATGAGTTTTGGACCTAAAGTATTGGATTGGGAATGTTCGTTATGAAAAAAACAAGAAACGGTTATGGGCGGCACAAAGTTGTGCATTAACTATACCCCGATACCTATTTTCGCAATTAGTCACGCACTAGTGACAAAATTGCACGAGATCACCCAAAACATGAGTTTTGGAACTAAAGTAGTGGAATGGGCATGTTCATTGCAAAAAAATATGAAACGCTTCCGGCGTTACAGACTTATGCATTCAATGCACCCTATACCCATTTTCGGAATTGGCCACGCCATACGACGAAATTGCGTGAAGCCACCCAAGACATAAATTTTAGACCTAAACTAGTGGATTGGGCACATTCTTGCAAAAAAAACAAAAAACGGATTCGCGTGGCACAAACTTGTGCATTAAATGTACCACGATACCTATTTTCGCAATTAGTCACGCGCTGTGGAAAAATTGCACGAGACCATCCAAAATATGGTTTGTTCACCTAAAGTAGTGGACTGGGCATGTTCGTTGTGGAAAAATAAGAAATGGTTCCGGCGTACAGGCTCATGCATTCAATGCACTTAATGCATCCTGTACCCATTTTCAGAATTGGCCATGACCACGAAATTGCACGAAACCACCCAAAACATGATTTTTGATGTAAATTTGTGAATTAAGCGTGTTTGTTGAGAAAATACATGATACGGTTCCAGTGGCACAAAGTCGTGCATTAAATACACGCCGATACCCGTTTTCGCAATGGGTCCCGTGCGGCAACGAAATTGCATGAAACTACTCGAAACATGAGTTTTGGACGTAAAGTAGTAGATTGGCCATGGTCGTTGCTGAAAAATAACAGGAAACAGCTCTAGCCGCACAAACTAGTTCATTAAATGCACCCGGATACCCATTTTTGCAATTTGTCACGTGCGGCGATGAAATTGTACAAAACCACCCAAAACATTTGTTTTGGACCTAAAGTTGTGAATTGGGCATTTTTTTTGGGAAAATGAGAAACGGTTAAGGCGGCACAAAGTTAGGCATTTAATGCACATGAATACCCATTTTCAAATTTGGCCGTGCCTTACGACGAAATTGTGTGAGAACCACCCAAGACATGAATTTTGGATCTAATGTATGAGAGCCAATGGACCGGCTCCATTGCCTCTAGAGTGATGAGTCATTGTCAACAGTAGCAAGACCCAGAAGGACTTGGGCACAAGACCTCCGATGGACAGGAGGCCCTCCGATGGACTGGAGGTAGAGGAAAGTCCTCTGAAGGACTGGAGGCATGCTCGGCATCTGTCGGCCATGGGAGTTCGGCACGGCGATGGCAGGAGTAAGTCCTCCGAAGGACTGTGAGGCTGCCCCAATGGACAGGGGATGCCGGGCGCCACCGTGGTGCTCCAACCCGATTGTGTGGCACGAAGGCGTGTGAGGGTGGCTTTGGCTCAAAACCGCCACCCACATTACCCAAGCCTTGGTGAGTTGGGCCACGACTCGCCAAGATAGAGAAGATGGGCCAAATCCGGCCCAGGCGGAGACTTCCTAAAGTTTCCCGGTTTCTGACTACAAAATTGGGGGCGGATCGCGGATTGGACTACTGGCCACGTGGAGAACATCCGAGGATTGCGTGGAACTTACGAAGATCAAAACTTCATCATGGTCGTCCGTCCCGAAATATCCTGTACTTTTCCATTTGAGTCCTTAGGGTTTGTCTAGCTGTAGGACCTAAGTGTAAAACTGTCTAAATAGCACTCGGGTATAAATAGGTCCAAGGCAGGTCATTAGAAGTGCTCTTGGCTGCTGATTAGTATTCACTTGGTGATTTTCGTCCTTAAGCCTTGAGCTACATTGTTACGGAGGTTAGAGTAGGATTTAGCCTCCTAATCTTGAGGGAAGGTGAGGGTGGTTGCTTGGGACGAATTTCTACTTGTATGCTGAATCTTTAGACCCTTCTTGGGCACTTAATCGAAGCAAATTCGTGCAGCAACGTTGTGTTCTTCTCCTCTCCCTCTCTCTTTGGTTTTTGGGTTCGATCCTTGGCTTTTTGGGTGTTTGCTTTGGCCAAGCTTGGATCCTTTCATGCGCTGATGTTTTGGACTTGCTAGGACGTGGAGATCATGACTTAGTTCATCTTAATCCTGCTGGATTGCCACGGGCAAGCCTCTTTTGTGTTTTTCCCTTTCTTGCCCGAAGATTGCCATTTCACGAGATCTGAAATTCTCGCTGATTCCATGGTCACTTTGTGTTGATCTTTTGGGAAAAGCTTTGGAATAGGGTCTAGATAGCTTGTGCAAAATTTTGTGAAGATTGGACAAGATTTGGTCTGGTTTGGGCTGGAAAACCCCCTGTCTGAGACTCTACCGGACAGTCCGGCAGAGGCCACCGGACAGTCCGGTGTGAGGCTCTACTCGGGCCGTGCCACCGGATAGTCCAGCAGTAGGCACCGAATAGTCTAGCCCCACCGGACAGTCCGGTGTTGGACATCAGACAGTCCGGTCCTGCCAGGAAGCTGCAGTGTTTTTCCCATTTTGGTTTTTCCACTGTGTTTTTGCTTTGGATTTTTGCATTCCCCCTTTAAGACTATTTTCTTTGCTTGCTATGAGTCAGTGAGACGCACCTCAGTGTGGTGAGTGTCTTGTGGCGGTTTTTGCAAAGTTCATTGCCCCGGTGTCATTATTGGTCGGATCTTGAGTTTTCTTGCATTGGTGCGTATCCTCACAGTGGACGGCACCCTTGCGCTGCTAGGCATGTATCTGTTCAGTGGACGGTGCCTAGTTTTGGTTTCTCTTGAGCTTTGCAGAGCATCCACTTGGGGGTTGTGTTTTTGAGTTTTCAAGTGCTCCTATTCACCCCCCCTCTAGTCACCTGTCTCGGTCCTACAATTTATATCAGAGCCGGTTAGGTTTCTTCATACTTTTACCGATGAGAAACCAGTAGCGACTATGACTCACTCCAGGAAGATTCCGGTCCTTGGTTCCGATGGCTACTCCTACTGGAAGGGTAGGATGAGAGCTTTCTTGCTTATCTAGGGCCAAGACATATGGGATGCTACTCAGCGTGCGTAACTTTGTGGTGCTTCCAGTTGCTCCGCGCACTACCCCAGCGGTTGTGGCTCAGCATGAGGCGAACGCCAAAGCTATTAACTTTCTATTCTCAGGACTTGGTCCAGTTGATTATGAGAAAGTGAGCCACCTTGAGACTGCCCGTCAGATCTGGTCCCTGCTGAGTGCACACCATGAGGGCACTGCTACGGTCAAGGTGCGTCTTGTTGAGACTTACAGGCGTGAATATGAAAATTTCATTCAGAAGCTTGGTGAGTCCATCGATGACTTGTTTGGTCATTTTCAATCGATCATCAACAAGTTGCGCGTTAACTCCAGCCCTGAGAGGATCCCATACACCGACCATCAGCAGGCTGTCAAGTTGCTGTATGCGTTGGACAGGAAGGTATGGGAGATCAAGGTTAACTCGATCATCGAGTCTGAGGCCTATGACACAATTGGAGTGTAGACTCTTTACAGCAAGCTCAAGGCCACAGAGGTGGATTACAAGTTGAGGGATTCTCTTGCTTGTACTGGCTCCAAGAGCCTGGCCTTGGCTTCTCCCTCCAGTGAGTTCATTCCTAACCCCCAGCTTCACAACTTTTTGTTCTCTGCTCTTATGTCTATTACAGAGGAGCAGTTGGCGTCACTTGGGGATGATGAGCTTTGCCTGGTGTCTAGCCGCTTTCAGCGCACCTATGACAATCGGATGAGCAAGAAGAGGGGTGAGAGGCCCAAGTGCTTCGAGTGCGGAGAGGTCGGCCACTTCATCGCTGAATGCCCAAACAAGCAGAACGACTACTACAAGAAGGGCAAGAGCCACTCCCGTGACTCCAACAAGTACCACTCCCGCAAGCACGACTACGGCAAGCGTGACCACACCAAGCATCACTTTGGCAAGATCAAGAACTTCCAGAAGGCTTTCAAGAGCTACTAGAAGGACAACCGGAAGCGTGAGAAGGCCTTCTTCGCCGAGCTTGGTGGTCTGTGCGGCAGATCGTCTTCCTCCTCCTCGTCTTCGTCAAGCTCAAGCGATGAGGAGATCGTCACCAAGCGGCACAAGAGGAGGGACCAAGGTGGTCCAGCTGGACTCTGCTTCATCTCTACCAAGTCCAAGCGCAAGCACAAGATGCACCGGAGATCCTTTTGCTCCATGGCGCTTGAGGACAAGGAACGACAAGGGCAACGACAATGACTCCTCCGATGAAGAGGTAACTCCTGAGCAAGTTGAAATTCTTGAGATGTTAGAGGCAAATAGTCGTGAGTTGAATGCCTAGGATAGGTTGTTGGAGAAGGCAGCCAAGAAGCTGCAGAAGCAGACAGCCAAGTTGACTGATGCTGTTAGCTGAGATAGAGAGGCTGAAGAGTATGCTAGCCCAGCCTAGTGAGCTTGAGTGCCCTACCAGTGAGACTTTGATGAGAGATCTCTGTGAGCAGAAGAGCAAGTATGCTTATCAGGTAGAGGAGATGGATAGGCTGAAGGTAGAGTTAGGCAAGCTCCAGTCTAAATTGGATGAGCCTATTTTGAGTGATGTGCCTGAGTGTGAGATGTGCCCCCACTTAGCTGTTGACATAGCTGAGCTGAAAGTGAGGTGTGAGGGACAGCTCAAGGAGTTGGAGGAGCATAGGGCTAGACCCACGCTTTTGGGTGCGTGCATGGTTTGTCCTACCTTGGAGAGTGAGCTTATGTAGTTGAGAGCTGACCTTGAGGTGCTTTCAGCACCCCCTAACACTTGTGAGAACTGTCTCACTCTGAGGTTGATGTTGGTGGATAGGGATGCCACCATTAAGAAGTTAGAGAAGTCTGCTTCCCCTATTCCCTCTCTAGATTGCCCCACTTGTGCTGCCCAGACTTTAGTTCTAGAGGATCTGAGAGAGGAGAAACAGACTTTGGTTGATCAGAACAACTGGTTGAGAGAGGTGCTTAGTTAGATGTATGCTAGAGAGCCCCAACTTAGGATGATCTTGGAGAGCACCAAGAGAGCTGAGGGTGACATGAGTGGACTTGGGTTAGGAGAGTGCAGTACTTTGGGTGAGAAGAAGAGTTCCCCAATTAAGCGTAAGACTGCCTCCCCTCAGCCTTGCCCAACTGTTGATGGGGTTTACCACGAGCCTCCCAAGGCTACCCCAAAGAAGCAGTTCTAGATGCCCAAGCCCTCATAGGCTAAGCTGGACAGAGTAGTGTCTAAGATTCTCAAGCCTCCAGTGAGCAAGGAGAGAGTCTAGCAGCCTGTTCCACTCAAGGCTACTCCACCTAAGCCCAAGGCTCAGCCTAACCTCACTCCCAAGAGGCCTGTCTACCACTGTGACTTTTGCCAGCGGAATGGCCACTTGGAGGAGTTTTGCTTCAGGACGAAGCGAGTTGAGAGGTAGGAGAGAGCCTAGGGGAACCAGTATCAGTTCTATCAGGGTGGTAGGTAGGATCCTCCCCGTCGTGGTGAGAAGAGAGATCGCTTTGCTGGTGACAGAGGAGGTGGCTTTCAGGCCCATGCTCCTAGTGGAGAGAGACGCTTTCCCTGGTCGAGCTCCTAGTCGTTTTCAGCGCGGCTATGGATCTTCTAACCGAGGCTTTGGAGGTAGAGGGCTTGAGAGCTCATGCTTTAGAGGTCGTGGGTACCCAGGTAGACGTGATGCTTACTTTGATTGTCCTTACCCGACTTTTGAGTAGATGCCTCGGCACTGGTTCAGCAGTTACACTAACCCCTAGTGCCGGACCGTTTGCTCACTCTCGCTTTCCTTGATTTTGCAGGATCGAGGCCTGGAGGACATATGCATCATGGACTCCGGCTGTCTAGGCACATGACAGGGCACCGCAGATGGTTCTCTAGCCTCAACCCCAGTGAGCACCATGGAGTACATCATATTTGGGGATAATGGTCAAGGTAAAGTGTTGGGTGTTGGTTCTGTTGTTCTTTCTGACAAGCTTCCCTGAGAGAAGTTGCTTTGGTGAGGAATTTGGGGTTAAATTTGGTTTCTGTTTCACAACTTCTCAAGGAAGGGTTTGAGGTTCATTTTAAGGAGGGTTCTTCTTGTGTGCTTGATGCTAAGGAAAACCTTGTTTGTCGGATTTTGCCCTATGGGCAGGTTTTTAAGGTTGACCTTGCATCTATTTCTGGCCCTCCTCTGTGTTTGGTTGCTAGTCCTTCTGCTGATATTTGGAAGTGGCATAGGAGGCTTGGCCATTTGAGTTTTGATCTGCTAGCCAGGTTGAGCTCGATGGGTCTGATCCGAGGATTGCCCAATTTGAAAGCAGAAAAGGACTTAGTATGCCACCCCTGTCGTCATGGCAAGATGGTTGCCGCTTCTCAATGCACCTATCAATCAGGTGATGACCTCTTACCCGGGTGAGCTGCTACATATGGACACGGTTGGTCCTGCTCGGGTATAGTCGGTCAGTGGGAAGTGGTATGTGCTTGTAGTTGTGGATGATTTTTCTCGCTATTCAAGGGGGTTCTTCATGGAATTCAAAGATGAAGCTTTTGGTTTTGTTCGGGATCTGATCTTAAGGTTAAGGAATGAGAGTCATAAAGCCATGAGGGCTATCCGCAGTGATAATGGCGGAGAATTTCGTAACTCTTGTTTTGAAACCTTTTGTCGTGACCTTGGTCTTGATCACCAATTCTCATCTCCTTATACCCCACCGCAGAACGGTGTTGTGGAATGAAAGAACCGCACACTTGTAGAGATGGCGCGGACGATGCTTGATGAGCATAGGACTCCGCGACGCTTTTGGACTGAGGCTATGAATACGGCCTGTTACATTGCCAACCGCATCTTCCTACGAGCTTTCTTAGGGAAGACTTCATACGAGCTATGGTTTGGTAGGCAGCCTAGCGTCATGCACCTACGTGCATATGGCTGCAGATGCTTTGTGCTAAAAAAGGGGTGCCATTTGGACAAATTTGAATCTCGCTACTTGGATGGTATTTTTCTTGGGTACGCCTCTAGCTCTAGGGCATATAGAGTGTGGATCCTTGACACTAGACAAGTGGTTGAGACCTGTGAAGTTTCCTTTGATGAATCTATGCCTTGCACAACCCCTGCATTTGAGCTTTCAAGTGATGATGAAGAAGGCGCTCCTATCTTTGAAGATGAGGAAGGCAAAGTAGATACTGGTGATGCAGGAGCCACTGCACCGGCTGCAGCTCCTGCCCCCTCTGCTACGAGCTCTGAAGATGGAGGACCCTTGCCTATGGCTTCCTCCTCACTCCCCCGACCGCAAGCTCGAGCAGAGGTTGGCCCCGCTGAGGACGTAGGGGAGGTGACCTCCGAGATTGTTCCATCTCGGCAGGTCCAGCGGGATCACCCTCCAGACAGGATGATTGGAGATCTACACCAGTGTGTCACACGCTCTTCGGTTAACTCTCTAGCCTTTTTTTGTCACTCCGCATTTGTTGCTTCTTTCGAACCCCGGGATGTGTCACATGCATTATCTGATCCTAGTTGGGTGAATGCCATGCATGAGGAGTTGGAGAACTTTGAGAGAAACCATGTCTGGGATTTAGTTGAACCTCCACCAAACTGCCACCCTATAGGAACCAAGTGGGTTTTCAAGAACAAACATGGTGAGGATGGGATGGTTGGGAGGAACAAAGCGAGATTGGTAGCCTAGGGTTTCTGTTAGAAGGAGGGGATAGATTATGATGAAACCTTTGCTCCTGTAGCTCGTTTAGAGGCTATTAGGATTCTGCTTGCCTTTGCTGCCTCTAAAGGCTTCAAATTGCAGCAGATGGATGTCAAGTCAGCCTTTCTAAACGGTTACATAGAGGAGGAGGTGTATGTGAGACAACCTCCTGGCTTTGAGAGTGCCAAGTTTCCAGACTGGGTGTATAAGTTGCTAAAAGCCATGCATGGTCTGAAGCAAGCTCCAAGAGCTTGGTATGCTAGGTTGAAAGCCTTTCTGCTCAAAGTCTGGTTTTGTGATGGGTTCAGTAGACAAGACCTTGTTTCTGGTGAGTCGTGGCAGTGACACCCTTCTAGTTCAGATATATGTTGATGACATTATCTTTGGTCGTTCATCTCATGCTTTGGTGTCAAAGTTTGCTGAACAGATGAGCAATGACTTCGAGATGAGTCTCATGGGTGAGCTTCAGTTCTTTCTCGGGCTTCAGATCAAGCAAGGCCCAGAAGGAACCTTCGTCCATCAAGCCAAGTACAGGAAGGACATTCTGAGAAAGTTTGACAAGGGAGATCTCAAGCCCATGGCGACTCCCATGTCAACACAGACGGCACTTGATGCTGATGAAGAAGGGGAGGTGATGGACCAAAGAGAGTACCGAGGGATGATCGGCTCACTTCTGTACCTGACAGCGACCAGGTCGGACATTCAGTTCGCAGTCTGCCTCTGTGCGCGTTTTCAGGCCTCACCAAGGCTATCACATCGTCAAGCAGTGAAGCGCCTCTTCAGGTACCTGAAATACACTCCTGAGCTTGGTCTTTGGTTCTCTTCAGCTTCGTTGCTCTCTCAGAGGGAATTCGGATGCTGACTTTGTGGGTTGTCGGCTGGAGCGCAAGTCTACTTCTGGCACCTGCAAGTCTACTTCTGTGGTTCTTCTCTTGTCTCTTGGTCCTCACGCAAGCAATCTAGCGTAGCCACTTCCACCACAGAAGCTGAATACATTGCTTCTGCTAGTTGCTGCTCCCAGCTGCTTTGGATGAAGTCCACCTTGAGCGACTTTGGTCTCAGTTTTAGGAAGATCCCTCTCCTAGTAGACTCTACTTCTGCTATTTCTGTAGCTAAGAACCCCGTCCTGCACTCCAGATCCAAACACATAGACGTGAGGTTTCACTTCTTGAGACATCACTATGAGAAGAGAGATATAGACTTGATCCATGTAGAGACTGAGAACCAGTTGGCCAATATCTTCACCAAGCCCTTAGACCTTAGCGTATTTGCTCACTTGCACGCGGAGCTTGGTGTTTGTTACCCCTTTTAGGTTGGGGTAACTTTGGTGTAGTTTAGGTTTTTGGTTTGCTTTTTCTTTGCTTTTCTTTGCTTTTTTTGCATTTTGTATCATACCATGCATTGCATTGTAACATATGCATTTTCACTTACACTAGCACTAGAGCTCTTCTGGTATGATGAGTTAGTACTTGCTTGTGCTAGATTGTACAGTTGCTTGCATGATCATGGTTGGCTAAGCTCTTTGAATCTGTCTAATATCATTTGTGAGCTAAGTCATTTTTGTTTCATGAAAATCAAAAACCATGATCACCACTTGACTTGGCTACCTAGCATGTGTAGGAATGTTGAATGCTATGCTATCTTTTCATGCTTGGATATGCTAGTCGTATGCCTTGTTACACTGATGCCTAAGCATTTATGGCACCTTGCCCAAATCTGAAATCTGAATGAATTTTGTTTACAAAATGGTGTCCTATGGGCTAAATTGAAAAGATCTAGGTGGGTTCACTTGTCACACTGATCTAGTTTGAGATAGCTTGCCTTTGTACCTTGGCATGAACTTGGACTAGGCTGTGTATGACCAAAACCTTGAATTAAGCTTCTGATGGTTTTCTGTACCTAGGCTTGGCATTGGTTGGTAAGAAGTGGCAAAAACAAGTGAATAACCCCTGGCATATGATCTGATTTGCTAGAAGTTAAAAATTGCTAAATCTGACATCTGCAAGTCTCTAAATTGCTTATGGCCTATTGCTCACCTTGTATGTTTTGATAGCATCTTGCTATTCATGCCTATCTTGCTAGATGCTTTTCATGTTGGTGATGCTTTCTTTTCAACAACTCTGAAAAACATGCTCTTAATCTGTATAAGATAGATTCAATTGAGCTTGTTTGCATGCTTCCTTGCCCTCACTTGCTCTGTATGCTAGAACTCGTATTTACTAGCTTTTCATCTCTGCTGAGCTCTTCATGGTACACTTCCTACATTTCATGGCAAGGTGAGTTGTCCATTTCAGGGGGAGTTGAGTTCTATGAACCCTTGATGTGTCCATTGTCAACAATAGGAAGAGAGATACCAAGATGTTGACCCTTTATGAGAGAGAGATGTTGGACCAAGGGGGAGGACTCTGTAGAGATCTAGTTGAGGGGGAGTTTGAGCTTTCCGCATGCTCTTGCATTGGTGCATTGAGCCTTTTGCCTCTTTCTGGAGGAGTTGATGCTTTGCATAAGTATGACTGTGTTGAGCCAGTTTGCCTCTTTCTTGAGGGGTCATGCTTTAGTTTGATCAACTACATTGAGCGGTTTCCCTTGTCTTAGGGGGTCGATCTTTGGCCTTATTTTTGTTGTCTCAATTTTCCCTTTTCTGCTTGTATTTGGTTTTTGGGCATCTTGAGCAACTTCTTCTTTTCCTTCTTTCTTTTCGGTTTTACACTTTTCTTTTTGTCTTTGTTGTATTTCAGGTTACAGGTTGAAGGTGTTGACAATGCACTCATCAAGGGGGAGATTGAGAGCCAATGGACCGGCTCCATTGCCTCTAGGAGGTGATGAGTGATTGCCCAGAAGGACTTGGGCACAAGACCTCCGATGGACAGGAGGCCCTCTGATGGACTGGAGGTAGAGGAAAGTCCTCCGAAGGACTGGAGGCATGCTCGGCGTCTGGCGGCCATGGGAGGTCGGTACACGGAGGAGCGGCACAGTGACGGCAGGAGTAAGTCCACCGAAGGACTGTGCGGCTGCCCCAATGGACAGGGGATGCCGGGCACCACCACGGTGCTCCAACCCGAATGCGTGGCGCAAAGGCGTGCGAGGGAGGCTTTGGCGGCTTCGGCTCAAAACCGCCACCCAAGCTACCCAAGCCTTGGTGAGTTGGGCCACGACTCGCCAAGATAGAGAAGATGGGCCAAATTCGGCCCAGGCGGAGACTTCCTAAAGTTTCCCAGTTTCTGACTACAAAATTGGGGGCGGATCGCAGATTGGACTACTGGCCACGTGGAGAACATCCGAGGATTGCGTGGAACTTACGAAGATCAAAACTTCATCGTGGTCGTCCGTCCCGAAATATCCTGTAATCTTTCAGTTTGAGTCCTTAGGGTTTGTCTAGCTATAGGGACCTAAGTGCAAAACTATCTAAATAGCACTCGGGTATAAATAGGTCCAAGGCAGGTCATTAGAAGTGCTCTTGGCTGCTAGGATTAGTCTTCACTTGGTGATTTTCGTCCTTAAGCCTTGAGCTCCATTGTTAGGGAGGTTAGAGTAGGATTTAAGCCTCCTAATCTTGAGGGAAGGTGAGGGTGGTTGCTTGGGACGAATTTCTGCTTGTATGCTGAATCTTTAGACCCTTCTTGGGCACTTAATCGAAGCAAATTCATGCAGCAACCTTGTGTTCTTCTCCTCCCCCTCTCTCTTTGGTTTTTGGGTTCAATCCTTGGCTTTTTGGGTGTTTGCTTTGGCCAAGCTTGGATCCTTTCATTCGCTGATGTTTTGGACTTGCTAGGACGTGGAGATCAAGACTTAGTTCATCTCAATCCTACTGGATTGCCACGTCTTTTGTGTTTTCCCCTTTCTTGCCCAAAGATTGCCATTTCATGAGATCTGAAATTCCCACTGATTCCATGGTCACTTTGTGTTGATCCTTTGGGAAAAGCTTTGCAATAGGGTCCAGATAGCCTGTGCAAAATTTCGTGAAGATTGGACAAGATTTGGTTTGGTTTGGGTTGGAAAAACCCTATTTGCGACTCTACCGGACTGTCCGGCAGAGGCCACCGGACAGTCCGGCGTGAGGCTCTGCCCGGGCCATGCCACCGGATTGTCCGGCAGCAGGCACCAGATAG
Source organism: Paspalum vaginatum (assembly GCA_030272315.1). Lineage (NCBI taxonomy): Eukaryota > Viridiplantae > Streptophyta > Magnoliopsida > Poales > Poaceae > Paspalum > Paspalum vaginatum. Next base: position 25,316,552 of record CM059015.1, on the reverse strand, counting down.
TCCGGTCCCACCGGATAGTCCGGTCCTGCCAGGAAGCTGCAGTGTTTTTCCCATTTTGGTTTTTCCGCTGTGTTTTTGCTACGGATTTTTGCATTCCCCCTTTAAGACTATTTTCTTTGCTTGCTGTGAGTCAATGAGACGCACCTCGGTGCGGTGAGTGTCTTGTGGCGGTTTTTGCAAAGTTCGTTGCCCCAGTGTCATTCTTGGTCGGATCTTGAGTTTTCTTGCATTGGTGCGTATCCTCACGGTGGACGGCACCCTTGCGCTGCTAGGCACGTATCTGTTCAGTGGACGATGCCTAGTTTCGGTTTCTCTTGAGCTTTGCAGAGCATCCACTTGGGGGTTGTGTTTTTGAGTTTTCAAGTTCTCCTATTCACCAACCCCCTCTAGTCGCACGTCTCAGTCCTACAATGTAGTTGATTGGGTATGTTCGTTGCAAAAAAAACATGAAACATTTCCGGCGTTACAGGCTTATGCATTAAATGCACCCTATACCCATTTTCGGAATTGGGCACGTCTTACGATGAAACCACCCAAGACATGAATTTTAGACCTAAGGTAGTGGATTGTCATGTTCATTGTGAAAAAAACAAGAAACGGTTATGCGCGGCACAAACTTGTGCATTAACTGCACCCCGATACCTATTTTCGCCATTAGTTACGCGCTGTGATAAACTTGCACGAGACCACCCAAAACATGAGTTTTGGACCTAAAGTAGTGGAATGGGCATGTTCGTTGCGAAAAAAACATGAAACGTTTCCGGCGTTACAGGCTCATGCATTCAATGCACTCTATACCCATTTTCGGAATTGGCCACGCCTTATGACAAAATTCCGCGAAACCACGCAAGACATAAATTTTACACCTAAAGTGGTGGATTGGGCACGTTCTTGAAAAAAAAACAAGAAACGGATATGCGCGGCACAAACTTGTACATCAAATGTACCCCGATACCTATTTTCACAATTAGTCACGCGCTGTGTCAAAATTGCACGAGACCACCCAAAATATGATTTGTTGACCTAAAGTTGTGGACTGGGCATGTTCGTTGTGGAAAATCAAGAAACGGTTCCGGCGTTATAGGATCATGCATTCAATACACTGAATGCATCCTGTACCCATTTTTGGAATTGGCCACGACCACGAAATTGCGCGAAACCACCCAAAACATGATTTTTTATGTAAATTTCTGAATTGAGCGTGTTTGTTGAGAAAATGCATGATACGGTTCCAGTGGCACAAACTCGTGCATTTAATACACGCCGATACCCGTTTTCGCAATGGGTCCCGTGCGGCAACGAAATTGCTCGAAAGTACTCGAAACATGAGTTTTGGACGTAAAGTAGTAGATTGGGCATGGTCGTTGCGAAAAAATAGGAAATGGCGCCGGCGGCACAAACTCGTGCATTAAATGCACCCGGATACCCATTTTTATAATTTATCACGTGCGGCGATGAAATTGCGCAAAAGCACCAAAACAAATGAGTTTTGGACCTAAAGTAGTGGATTGGGCATGTTTTTTTAGGAAAACGGGAAACGATTAAGGCGGCACAAAGTCTTGCATTTAATGCACAAGTATACCCATTTTTATAATTTATCACGTGCGGTGATGAAATTGTGCAAAACCACCCAAACAAATGAGTTTTGGACCTAAAGTAGTGGTTCGGCCATGGTTTTTTCTTGAAAAAGAGAAACGCTTATGGCAGCACGAAGTCATGCATTTAATACACATCTATACCCATTTTCGCAATTGGTCACGCGCTGTCACGAAATTACACGAGACCACCCAAAACATGAGTTTTGGACCTAAAGTAGTGCAGTGTGCATGTTCCTTACGAAAAAACATGAAACGTTTCCGGCGTTACAGGCTCAAGCATTCAATGCACCCTATACCCATTTTCGGAATTGACCACACCTTACGATGAAATTGCGCAAAACCACCCAAGACATGAATTTTAGAACTAAAGTAGTGGATTTGGTATGTTCGTTGCGAAAAAAACAAGAAATGGTTATGCGCGGCACAAACTTGTGTATTTAATGTACCCCGATACCTATTTTCGCAATTGATCACGCGCTGTGACAAAATTGCACGAGACCACCCAAAATATGATTTGTTGACCAAAGTAGTGGAATGGGCATGTTCGTTATGGAAAAATAAGAAACGGTTCCGACGTTACAGGCTCATGCATTCAATGCACGGAATGCACCCTATACCCATTTTTGGAATTGGCGACGCGCGAAGACGAAATTGTGCAAAACTACTCAAAATATGAGTTTTGCACATAAAGTAGTAGATTGGGCTTGGTCGTTACGAAAAAAATAGGACACGGCCCCTGCGGCATAAACTCGTGCATTAAATGCACGCGGATACCCATTTTTGCAATTTATCACGTGCGGCGACGAAGTTGTGCAAAACCACCCAAAACATGAGTTTTGAACCTAAAGTAATGGATTGGGCATGTTTTTTTGGGAAAACCAGAAACGGTTAAGGCTGCACAAAGTCTTGCATTTAATACACATGTATACCCATTTTCGCAATTGGTCACACGCTGTGACAAAATAGCACGAGACTACCCAAAATATGTTTTGTTGACCTAAAGTAGTGTACTGGGCATGTTCGTTATGGAAAAACAAGAAACGTTCGGGCGTTACAGGCTCATGCGTTCAATGCACCGAATGCACCCTATACCAATTTTCGGAATTGGCTATGCGCGACGACGAAATTGTGCGAAACCACCGAAAACATGATTTTTTAACGTAAAGTTGTGAAGTGAGCGTGTTTGTTGCGAAAAAGCATGATACGGTTCCAGTGGCACAAACTCGTGCATTAAATACACGCCGATACCCGTTTTCGCAACGGGTCCCGTGGGGCAACGAAACTCGTGCAAAACTACCCGAAACATGAGTTTTGGACGTAAAGTAGTAGATTGGTCATGGTCATTGTGAAAAAATAGGAAACGGCTCCGGCGGCACAAATTCATGCATTAAATGCACTCAGATACCAATTTTGCAATTTGTCACGTGCGGCGATGAAATTCTGCAAAACCACCGAAAACATGAATTTTGGACCTAAAGTAGTGAATTGGGCATGTTTTTTTTTGGGAAAACGAGAAACGGTTAAGGCGGCACCAAGTGTAGCAATTAATGCACATGTATACCCATTTTTGCAATTTGTCACGTGCGGCGATGAAATTGCGCAACACCACCCAAAACATGAGTTTTGGACCTAAAGTAGTGGATTGGGCATGTTTTTTTTGGGCAAAACGAGCAACGGTTAAGGTGGCACAAAGTCTTGCATTTAATTCACAAGTATACCCATTTTCACAATTGGTCACACGCTATGACAAAATTGCACGAGATCACCTAAAATACGTTTTGCCGACCTAAAGTATTGGACTGGGCATATTCGTTGTGGAAAAATAGGAAACGTTCCGGTGTTACAGGCTCATGCATTCAATGCACCGAATGCACCCTATACCCATTTTTGGAATTAGCTATGCGCGACGACGAAATTGTGCGAAACCACCGAAAACATGATTTTTTTTACGTAAAGTTGTGAAGTGATCGTATTTGTTGCGAAAAAGCATGATACAGTTCCAGTGGCACAAACTCATGCATTAAATACACGCCGATACCCATTTTCGCAATGGGTCAGGTGCGGCAACGAAATTGCGCAAATCTACTCAAAACATGAGTTTTGGACATAAAGTAGTAGATTGGGCATGGTCGTTGCGAAAAAACAGGAAACGGCTCCGGCGGCACAAACTCATGCATTAAATGCACCCGGATACCAGTTTTGCAATTTGTCACGTGCGGCATTGAAATTGTGCAAAACCATCGAAAACATGAGTTTTGGACCTAAAGTAGTGCATTAGGCACATTTTTTTGGGGAAAACGAGAAACGGTTAAGTGGCACCAAGTCTTGCAATTAATGCACATGTATACCCATTTTCGCAATTAATCACGCGCTGAGACAAAATTGCACGAGACCACCCAAAACAAGAGTTTTGGACCTAAAGAAGTGGACTAGGTATGTTCATTGTGAAAAAAACAAGAAACATTTCCGGCGTTACAGGCTCATGCATTCTACGCACCCTATACCCATTTTTAGAATTAGCCACGCCTTACGACGAAATTGCACGAAACCACCCACCCAAGACATGAATTTTGGCATTAAATGTACCCCGATACATATTTTCGCAAACTGAATGCACCCTATACCCATTTTCGGAATGGGCCATGCGCGATGACGAAATTGTGCGAAACCACCCAAATCATGATTTTTTTACGTAAAGTTGTGAATTGAGCGTGTTTGTTGCGAAAAAGCATGATACGGTTCCAGTAGCACAAACTCGTGCATTAAATACAGGCCGATACCCGTTTTCGCAACGGGTCCCGTGCGGCAACAAAATTGCGTGAAACTACTCGAAACATGAGTTTTGGACGTAAAGTAGTAGATTGGGCATGGTCGTTGCGAAAAAACAGGAAACGGTTGCGGCGGCACAAACTCGTGCATTAAATGGACCCGGATACCCATTTTTGCAATTTGTCACATGCGGCGATGAAATTGTGCAAAACCACCCAAAACATGAGTTTTGGACCTGAAGTAGTGGATTGGGCATGCTTTTTTCTGGAAAACGAGAAACGGTTAAGGCGGCACCAAGTCTTGCAATTAATGCACATGTATACCCATTTTCGCAATTGGTCACACGCTGTGACAAAATTGCACGAGACCACCCGAAATATGTTTTGTTGACCTAAAGTTGTGGACTGGGCATGTTCGTTGTCGAAAAACAGGAAACGTTCCGGCGTTACAAGCTCACGCATTCAATGCACCGAATGCACCCTATACCCATTTTTGTAATTGGCTATGCGCGACGATGACATTGTGCGAAACCACCCAAAACATGATTTTTTTACGTAAAGTTGTGAATTGAGCCTGTTTGTTGCGAAAAATCATGATACGGTTCCAGTGGCACAAACTCGTGCATTAAATACATGCCGATACCCGTTTTCGCAACGGGTCCCGTGCGGCAACGAAATTGCATGAAACTACTCGGAACATGAGTTTTGGACGTAAAGTAGTAGATTGGGCATGGTCGTTGCGAAAGAACAGAAAACGGCTCCGGCGGCACAAACTCATGAATTATATGCACCCGGATACCGATTTTTGCAATTTGTCCCGTGCGGCGATGAAATTGTGCAAAACTACCCAAAACATGAGTTTTGGACCTAAAGTAGTGGATTGGGCATGTTTTTTTCAGGAAAACGAGAAACGGTTATGGCGGCACCAAGTCTTGTAATTAATGCATATGTATACCCATTTTCGCAATTAGTCACGCGCTATGACAAAATTGCACGAGCCAACCCAAAACATTTATTTTGGACATGAAGTAGTGGACTGGGCATGTTCGTTGCGAAAAAACATGAAACGTTTCCGACATTACAGGCTCATGCATTCAATGCATCCTATACCCATTTTCGGAACTGGCCACGCCTTACGACGAAATTGTGCAAAACCAACCAAGGCATGAATTTTAGACCTGAAGTAGTGAATTGGGCATGTTCATTGCGAAAAAACAAGAAACGGTTATGCGCGACACAAACTTGTGCATTAAATGTACCCCGATACCTATTTTCGCAAACTGAATGCACCCTATACCCATTTTCGAAGTTGGCCATGCGCTACGACAAAATTGCGCAAAACCACCCAAAACGTGATTTTTTTACGTAAAGTTGTGAATTGAGCGTGTTTGTTGCGAAAAAACATGATACGGATCCAGTGGCACAAACTCGTGCATTAAATACACGCCGATACCTGTTTTCGCAACTAGTCTCGTGCGGCAATGAAATTGTGCGAAACTACTTGAAACATGAGTTTTGGACGTTAAGTAGTAGATCGGGCATGGTCGTTGCGAAAAAACAGAAAACGGCTCCGGCGGCACAAACTCGGGCATTAAATGCACCCGGATACCCATTTTTGCAATTTGTCTCGTGCGGTGAAGAAATTGTGCAAAACCACCCAAAACATGAGTTTTTGACCTAAAGTAGTGGATTGGGCATGTTTTTTTCAGGAAAACGAGACACGCTTAAGGCGGCACCAAGTCTTGCAATTAATGCACATTGTATACCCATTTTCGCAATTGGTCACACGCTGTGACAAAATTGCACGAGACCACCCAAAACATGAGTTTTGGACCTAAAGTAGTGGACTGGGAATATTCGTTGCGAAAAAAACATGAAATGTTTCCAACGTTACAAGCTCATGCATTCAATGCACCCTATACCCATTTTCGAAATTGGCCACGCCTTACGACGAAATTGCGCGAAACCACCCAAGGCATGAATTTTAGACCTAAAGTAGTGGATTGGGCATGTTCGTTGCGAAAAAAACAAGAAACGGTTGTGCGCGGCACAAACTTGTGCATTAAATGTACCCCGATACTATTTTCGCAATTGGTCACGGGCTGTGACAAAATTGCACGAGACCACCCAAAATATGATTTGTTGACCCAAAGTAGTGAACTGTGCATGTTCATTGTAGAAAAACAAGAAATGGTTCCGATGTTACACACTCATGCATTCAATGCATTGGCCACGCGCGACGACGAAATTGTGCGAAACCACAATCGGGGTTTAGTACCAGCAGTGCACCACGGGACGGGTCGCGTGGAGCTTTTGTGGCCGGGCGGGATCGACATAGCTCGATGGTTCGCAGGAAAAGCGATAGAGACACAGAGATTTAGACAGGTTTGGGCCGCGAGATGCGTAAAACACTATGTCCTGTGTGCGGCTGATTGTATTGCGTCGAGTTCTCAGGGTTACAATGAAGGCTATGGCTAGATTGTGATGGGAGTTGATGTTCTACATAGGGGTCCCTTATCCGCCTTATATAGCCTGGCAGAATCTTGGTTACAAGTTGAGTTCCTTCTATATCTCCTAGTTAGTTTAGATTACATGATATCAAACAGAATCTAAGTTTCCATCGTATCTTCATCAATCTTCTCAAATCTCGGAACCAGAATCTGAGCTAAGCTTCCTTGGTTGTTCTCCAGATCACGTCGTTACTGCCTTGAACTTCTAGCCATTACGACCATATTTGGGTCTGAGTTAAGCGTTCGGCCCATGAGATCAGCCGCTCGCCCGACTCAGGCCCACTATTGGCCCATGTCCTGGATCCACGCCATGAGGAGCCAGGGGATATCTATCGCCCACAATCCCCCGAGGCTCGAGTCAATTCAGAAGTCAATTGACTCGAGACTCCCACAACCAACTGTAGCTTCGATTGAAACGTCTTGCCGAATCAACTTTCATACCTCTCCAATGGTTGCACCGACTAGGTGCACCAATTGGGTGTAGCCCCCGAGCTTTAAGCTGACTTGAGCAATAATCAGCTTAAAGATCCAAAAAGAAACAACTGGCTTTGACAACTTCATCTCCAGATCATTTGTCTTCTCAAATCATTGGTTGCACTGACTAGGTGCACCAAATGGGTATAGCCCCCGAGCTTCAAGTTGACTTGAGTAACAATCAGCTTGAAGGTCCAAATAATCTGAAATTTTGAAAGTACACATTTCCTGCTAAGTCAATTACTCCATCGTTTCAATGGTTGCACCGACAAGGTGCACTCATTAGGTGTAGCCCCCAAGCTTCAAGTTGACTAGAGTAACAATCAGCTTGAAGGTCCAAAAGAGCTCTCCCGACTCATCACCACCCGACTGAAATCTTCAGGCCTTAGTGCCAATCAGAAAAACTTACAGAAAAAATTCCCCACCCATTAGGTGTAAACCAGGAAACTGTCGATAATATGAAGAGCCATTCCTTTCTTTGTCGCATATGCTTTACCTCGAAAACCCAACCGTTCATGGATCCAACTCTCTTGAACCGTCTTGCATATGGATCACCGACGTGTGTCCCTCTGAATACCAAACGCCATCATTATACGCGGACTTGCAGAAATCGAAGCGGCGCTTCGCCCGCTATATAACTGAAGCCAGAGTCCGTCCATCAATCACACTCCATTGCCTCACATACGCATAAGATTCCACTGCGCCAAACCCTTTTTCTTGAAAACACCATGGCCGGCCCTCGCAAGAACTGCACCAAGTTCTCTAACTCAGAGAATGAGATCTTCGCCGGCGGTTTCGGTGAAGAGGACCCTCCCAGTGACGCCGAGCCCTTCAATGACAGCGATGACGGCAGCGTCGTCAAGGGAAAGATGCCGCCGGAAGAAGCGAGCGAAGACTCTGACGCCGACTCTGACCAGTACAACTGGAAGGAGAAGGCAATGCTTTGGGGTCTCAACCACCTCGGCCTCGGCGGTCCTGACGACGAGGATGACGATGAGGGGGAAGAGGATGAAGACGTCGAAGGCGAAGACGACAACGACAATGATGTCGACGATGGCAGCAACAACGGTGACGACAGGCGACGACGGCGGCGATGGCAATGGTAGTAGCAGCGACGATGGTGCTGCTCTGCCCCCCAAGAAGCGCCGTCGTGTTGGCTATTAGATTAGGATTAGTCTAATTAGGAATTTAGTACCGTAGGAAGATCCCATGTATCCGTAGGTTTGTCTCTGTAATGAATCCTGTCTTTTTAATGAATGCCTTATCTTTCACTTGTTCATGAGTTCATTGTCATTTAATGATGTTCATCTCTTATATAACCAACCTCCGTCAGATTTATTAAAGATAGTTTAACCATAGAAAACCAGATCATAAGATGAAAACCATGAGCCTCTGAGCCAAACGAATCATCTGGAATATAACTGCCACCAAGTACTGATAGATCGATAATAACCGACTCAACTTATCTGACTGAACGATGTCCGACTGAATTCCAGGTGACCCAGGATAAATCCATGCTGACTAAAGTCATGGCAACTAAACCAATTAAGAAATCCGCTATCCCGTCAGACTCACGGAGAAGACGTTGACGCGGTAAGTGTCCTTAAAGAAAATAGATCTCCCCGAACTTAACGCTGTTGAGTATTAAAGAAGACCAATAACCTAACGGTTCCTTCCACTAGAATCCTCATTCTGAACAACTGCATTTACTCCGCTGCCAGCGCCACCAGATTCGAAGTTCCTGTCCCAAAACTTCCAATCTAGTGCCAAAATTCTTTGTGCCCATGGCTCCGAAGAAGAAGACGATCAGTGAGCATAGGGCTTCCACATGATGAAAACCGGCCAATCCCGTCACCATTTCTAGCATTCCGTATGTCATCTATCTCTGAATCTCACCTGGATCATCTTGTGAGAATGGGAGTTCTTCCTCCCAAGGAGTTCGGTGGGTGGAGAGATTGTGAGAGTGAAAAAGTCCCCACAGAGGATACCCACGAGTCCTTAGTCTTTGCCCCTTTCTTTGTCCGCGCCTTAGGATTACCCCTCTGCTCTTTTGCCCGCAGCTTACTGAACTTCTATTGCATTGATCTATCTCACCTGCATCCCAATTCGATTCTCCAAATTTCAATCTTTATTCACTTGTGTGAGGCTTTCCTCGGGATTGCTCCCCATTTCAGTCTTTGGAAATATCTTTACCATTGCAAACCCGGCACCCGAGACAAAGTTCTGCAAGTAGTTAGAGGCTAGCCTAGAACTGCGTAGAGGACGCAAATCAGTGTACCTAGACATCCCTCTCAAGGACAGCAACAGAGGATGGCACTTCGAGTGGTTCTACATGACCAACCATGCTAACTCTCTACCAGCCCGATCAGGACGCCAACTGAACTCCAAGCTCGGTAGTTGGGAAGAGGCACCAACTGCAGAAGAAATGGCGGAGGTGGAAATTCTGCTCAATGACATCTCAGATTTGAAGGACAATGTCTTAACTGCTCACGCCATAGTTATAGACTTTATCTTTTGAAGCATTCAATCGATGAAGGATCGAGTGTATCCAGCCTTATCTGTATGTCAAAGCCAACGATCCCACTTGAGAGATTAGCCAACCCATTACTGCAGAAGAAATCAAGGCCCGAGTTGGCCTAATGCTAAAAGGTGACATCCACAACGAAGGATCACCACATCCTTACTCTGCATGGCATCCTACGCCAACTGTAAGTATTACAGCTCACTGACCGACTCACTGATGTATCCTGATAATGTATTCACCACTGAATAGATTTGTTGGTTTTATCTTTGCAGAGATTGCTAAGTTCCTATCCGACCCTCCTCATCACAATGCAGACAAGATGTTGAAGCGGGAGTCCCAGTTAACTGCTGAGGAGATGGAAGCTGTAGTTGCAGCAACACAAGGGAAAGACAATAACGAAGCTGCAACATTTATCATCATCCCCCGTCTGGCTAACAACGTAGATGCCAAAGACGATGCCGGGGCGCAAGAAGAACAAGCCCCCGAGCATGCAATAGGCTCAAGGAAGGGCGATGCCGCCCCAAGGGTGCCAAGACGTACCCGAGCCAAGACGTCGACATAACAGACCGATGTTCCCTGGAGAAAGAGGACCATCAGGGAACAAATCAATAGCCAGAAGACCTCTCCTACCAAGCCTGATCTGATGTCCCCTTCCAAGAGACCTGAGCAAGAAATCCAAAGTGCAGCAGACAACTAACAACAGTAAAGGATCATCTCTTGGCGGTATTGACTGGAGTTCTCTGATTGACGAAGAGGAGGAAGAAGAAGAAATCCCATTGCAACATCGTGAGAGGAGGTCCAAACGAGCACAAGAACCTGAAGTCACAGCCTCCCCTCCGACTCACCTAGATATGCTAGTAGAGGAGGAATTGGATTTATCACACATTGACCCAGAGTTAGCACAGTTTGTGAAGTCATTCCCTCTCCCAAGTGACAGAAGCTTCACACCACCACGGTACGACTGAATACTTGAACCATCATCCCTTTATTTCTGTTTTCCAACACCTTGAATGATTCAAATTGCTACGCAGACCTTCTGCAGAACAAAGCACAGTGCCTTTCAAGCACGATGCTGACCCAAAGAAAGCCCCCGAGCTTGAGTCGAATGAAGCTAGAGCCCCTGAGCTCAGGACTGAAGTAACCGAAGCCCCGGAGCTTGGGTCTGATGCAGCTGAAGCCCCTGAGCTTGAGGCTCCAGAGTGCATGACTGAAGCACCTGAAATTGAAGCCCCGGAGCGACCGACTAAAGCGCAGCTGAAGGGTGCAGAAGACCATCAAGATGACACTAGCGTGAGGCCCCTCTTCAACTGGCAACACGCACTCAGCAATCCTGAAGGAAGAGGCACTTCGGGCTGCCAATAGCATGCCATGGACGAGATTAACCCTCAACCTGAGAACGAGGCAACTACCGGCAATGAGACAACCAATGCCGAAAATATTCCAGATATTTCTGTGCCAGCGTCAAGCCCCCGAGATGGAGGTCCCAAGTCAACAGATGACGCTGTCATGATTGAAGAAGCAACTTCACTCGACCTGGTGACCCCAGATCTATAACTTGCCGTAGGCCCGACTGAAACAAGGCCGTTTGCAGCTTTTGAGGTAAGTCGCTATTCTGATTGCAATGATTTTTGAAGTCAGCATCGATTATCACTAATGAATTGAATTCCTTTCTGCAGAACTGGCTTGATCAGGCTGCACGGTGGCGTGAACAGCTTGCTCCAGTGATTAGGAGCGTTCTAATCATGCTGCGCCAACAACTGGCCGAGTTAGAAGCCAGCCGTGCTGCTGAGAGCACTGGTGAGTGCCTGCTATCTTTGTTGCCCATATAATCTAGCATCCGACATATCCGGATATACTCATGCCTTGACATGCAGCTGCGGCTAAAAAGATTGCTGATCTGGAAACTGCCTTAGCTTAGTGCGATGCTGCATACCATAACATTGTCCTCGAGCGTAACGAAGCTCGAGACAACGCTCGGAATCTATAGCGCAAACTTGAACTAGAGCGCAAACAGCATGAGGTAACTCATCAGGAAACCCAGTTAGCATATTCTTTACTTACAGAGGCCTATAAGTTGAATCGATCCACAGGATGAGGCACTGCGGGTCAAAAGAGAAATGCAGGAGCTTCGAGAATCACAATATGGATTTGAGAAGTCATTCCAGAACATGTCCAGTGCCTTGACAGTACTTCAGACAAGCCACCAACTGACTTGGACAGAGCTCGAACGGAAGACAACTGAGCTGATGGAAGCTGATAAGGTCGAAGTTGAAATTCAAAGCAAAAACAGAGACTTGGACAAGATGCTGAAATCAACGACGCAAGCTCTCAAGGAATCCCAGCAGCTGTCAGAGAGACAATAGCATGACTTGGAACTTTTAGTGTGAAACTATGAAGTTGTCAAAAAGAACTACTGACAAATTGAAGGCGGCTTATGAAAAGAACAAGGAGCTGATGAAGTCCGCAACAACTGCACTGAACACCATGCTGAACATATGCGCCCCAGAAGTTGGCTCCTTGAGACCAATATCAGATCGGGTGGCAACCTTGGTTGAAGATACCAAGAAACATCTCCGAGGACGACTGAAATCAATTCTCCAACACGTGCTGCTAATGATAAAGATAACTCGGCCAGAGCTAGACTTAGCCGAGCTGATAGCCAAAGTTGGAGCTCACCCGAGTGATGCTACCATTGACCAATATGCCTCGGAGATTCAGTCCATAGCAGAGAAACTGATTTCTGAATTCGAACTATAAATTTAAACCCTTTGCTTGCCGTGACTTTGTATCTTAATTGTACCTGCTATAAATGTTAGTCTATAAGAAAACGGTATCAGAATTCTTAAATGATATGAAATCTTTACTGACTGCTTATCCTCATGTATGATTTTGTGAAAGGAAAACGGGCCCTTGAGTCGGCCTTAACACAGAGTTCTTAGATGCAGAATTTTTCGAAATTGAAAACGCGCAAATGAGTACCAGACTTAAACATTGGAACTAAAAACTTATCGAGCATGCAAGACGCAAGGCTAGATCGTGCCTATCTGTTACGAGTACTTGTGGGCATGTAACACTGACTGTAGGTCCACGACCTAAGCCAATTGCCTAGTAGCAAGGGTCGGATTGCACCCTTTTCATGAGAACACGAAGGCATGTAACACCAGCTGTCGGTCTATGACCTAGGCTGATTACCCCGTAAGGAGGGTCAGATTGCACCCTTTTTCATGAAAACGCGAAGGCATGTAACACCAGCTGTCGATCGTACGGCCTAGGCTGATTGCCCCGTGATTAGGGTCAGACTGCACCCTAGCTTGAGTAGGAGTAGGCATGTAACACCAGCCATGAGTCGAGTCAGGACTCATGACTGATTGCCTGATTATCTGAGGATGACGACACGACACCAAAAGTCATACGCACTCATGCTACGAGAAGAAGGGATATGCACAGAGATCATGCATTCCTTTGTTGTCTGAGTACATCCGACTGAACATGACTGAGGATGAGTCTACTTGAAATCAGGACTAAGCATGAGTATAGATTAGAGTACAAGACTGCCAATGTCGCATGATGCCTAAGGGTAGAACTTGCGCAGATGCTATATGTTCCACGAATTCCCGACCGGAGTGCCATCCATCTTAGCTAAGCGATAGGATCCTGGCCGAGTGACCTCTGTGACGATGTAAGGCCCCTCCCAAGGAGGGACAGCTTGGGGCACCGACCCCCTTCAGGACCCTCTAGAGGACCAAATCCTTGACGACAAAAGCATGAGGACGCATGTTACGCTCATGATAACGACGTAGAGTCTGCTAATATCGTGCCGACTGAATCACTGAGTTAAGCCGCTCTTCTTCCAGCAGATCGACCTCCTCAAGCCACGTGCTTTCTACCTTTGCAATATCCTTGAATGCCAACTGCGGTGCCCCGTGTGTCAAATCAGCAGGTTACACCGCCTCCGAGCCATACACCATGAAGAAGGGTGTGTTCCTGTTCAGAGCTTTACTCGACTGCGTTCTAAGGCTCCAGAAAATGTATGGGAGTTCTCTGATCCACTTGCCTGCCAGTCTTTCATCCTTATCGAAGACTCTCTTCTTCAGGGCGTCTAGAATCATCCCATTAGCTCGCTCAACCTGGCCGTTGGCACAAGGGTGCGACACCGAGACATACTTGATGAGTATAGACTTCTCACTACAAAGTCGAAGAATTCCGAGCCCGTGTAGTTGGAGCCCAAATCCATGATGATGCTGTTCGGAATCCCAAAGCGGAATATAATCTCTTGAATGAAATCCACTTCTTTTGCTCAAGTCAGAGATGCGATAGGCTTGACCTCGATCCACTTGGTGAACTTGTCAATAGCCACCAAGGCATGAGTGTAACCACCTTGATCCCTCTTAAGCAGACCGATCATGTCGAGCCCCCTGCATGCAAAGGGCCACGAGACAGGGATGTTCTGCAACTGTTGAGCCAGCAAATGATGTTGATTTGTGAAGAACTGGCATGCCTCACATCGCTTGACAATCTCTGCAGCATCTTGCTTAGCTGTCGGCTAGTAGAATCCGGCCCTAAATGCCTTCCCGACCAACGTCCTGGACGTAGCGTGTTAGGGTTTAGTACCGGCAGTGCACCACGGGATGGGTCACGTGGAGCTTTTGTGGCTTGGCAGGATCGACGTAGCTCGATGGTTTGCTGGAAAAGCGATGATGCGTAAAACCCTACGTCCTGTTTGTGATTGGTTGTATTGCTGCTAGTTCTCGAGGTTACAATGAGGGTTAGGGCTAGATTGTGATGGGAGTAACTATCCTCTGTAGGGGTCCCTCTTCTGCCTTATATAAGACGATGGAATCATCGGTTACAAGTCAATTTCCTTATATATCTCCAAATCGGTTTAGATTACATAAAATCAAATAGAATCTAAGTTTCCATCATATCTTCATTAATCTCCTCAAATCTCAGAACCAGAGTCCGAGCCAAACTTCCCTGTTTGTTCTCCAGCTTCCGCCATCGTTGCCTTGAACTCCAAGCCATTGCGACCACGATCGGGCCTGAGCCAGGCATTCGGCCCATGGAAACGGCCACTCGCTCGACTCAGGCCCACTGCTGGCCCATGTCCTGGATCCACCCCATGAGGAGCTAGGGGATATCTATCCCCCACAAGCCCCGAACGCTCAAGTCAATTGACTCGAGACTCCCACAACCAACTAGAGCTCCGAGTGAAGCGTCTCGCCGAGTCAACTTTCATATCTCTCCAATGGTTGCACCGATTAGGTGCACCCATTGGGTGTAGCCCCCGACCTTTAAGCTAACTTGAGCATCAATCAGCTTAAAGATCCAGAAAGAACCATCTGCCTTTAACACTCCATCTTCACATCATTTGCCTTCTCAAATCATTGGTTGCACCAACTAGGTGCACCTAATGGGTATAGCCCCCGAGCTTCATGTTGACTTGAGTAACAATCAGCTTGAAGGTCCAAGCAACCTGAAATCTTGAAAGTACACATTTCTTCCCGAATCAATCACTGTGTCGTTTCAATGGTTGCACCGACTAGGTGCACCCATTGGGTGTAGCCCACGAGCTTCAAGTTGACTTGAGTAACAATCAGCTTGAAGGTCCAAAGAGCTCTCCTGACTCAACACCGCCCGACTGAAGTCTTCAGGCCTTTGTCTCAATCAGAAAAAACTTATAGAAAAAATTCCCCACCCATTGGGTGTAAACTGGGAAACTGCCAGTAAAATGAAGAGCCATTCCTTTCTTTGCCGCATATGCTTTTCCCTCAGAAACTGAACCGTTCATGGATCCAACCCTCTTGATTTGTCTCGTCTATGGATCACCGACACGTGTCCATCTGAATACCAAACGCCATCATTATACGTGGACTTGAAGAAACCGAAGCGGCACCTCACCTGCTATATAACTGAAACCAGAACCCATCCATCAATCACACTTCCATTGCCTTACACACGCATAAGATTCCACTGCTCTAAACCCTTTTTCTCACAAACACCATGGCCGGCCCTCACAAGAACTGCCCTGAGTTCTCAGACTCGGAGGATGAAATCTTCACCGACGGTCTCGGCAAAGGAGACCCCCCTAGCGATGCCGAGCCATTCAGCGATAGCGACGATGTCAAAGGGAAGGCGCCGCCGGAGGGAGCAGATGAAGACTCCGACGCCGACTCCGACAAGTATAACTGGAAGGAGAAGACAATGCTCCGGGGCCTGAACCACCCCGGTCTCGGCGGTCCTGATGATGAGGACATCGACAAGGAGGAAGAAGATGACGACGACGATGATCGCAATGACGACGATGATGATGATGACGACAACGGCGACGACGGAGACGATGACGGCGACGGCGATGATGGCAGCAGCAGCGACAAGGATGCTGCTCTGCCCCCCAAGAAGCGCCGCCATGTCGGCTATTAGGCTAGGATTTTAGTCTAATTAGCAATGTAGTACCATAGGAGAATCTCATGTATCTGTAGGTCCATCTATGTAATTAATCTTGCCCCTTTTAATGAATGCTTTAAGTTTCAGTTTGCTCATGAATTTGGCCTTGCAAAATGAAATCCATCCCTTCTATAACAATCCCTGTCATACTGCTTAGAAACAGTTTACGCATTGAAATCCATACCATCGAATGAAAAACTGCGAGCCCCCGAGCCAAACGAATCATCTAGAATATAACTGCCACTAAGCATCGACAAAGCGCTAATAACCGAGTCAATTTATCTGACTG
The DNA here is from genome assembly GCA_030272315.1 of Paspalum vaginatum. Taxonomy (NCBI): domain Eukaryota; kingdom Viridiplantae; phylum Streptophyta; class Magnoliopsida; order Poales; family Poaceae; genus Paspalum; species Paspalum vaginatum. Next base: position 25,299,945 of record CM059015.1, on the reverse strand, counting down.
AATGACGTCCGACTGAATTCCATGTGGTCCAAGAAAAATCCACTCCGACTGAGTTCGCGGCCGACTAATAGGATGTTGACGCCGTGAACTTCCTTAGAGAAAACAAAACTCCTCAATTTAACGCTGTCGAGTATTAAAGAAGACCAATGCCCTAACGGTTCCTTCCACTCGAATCCTCATTCTCAGCAATTGCATTTACTCTGCCACCATCGTCACCAGATTCGAAATCCTTGTCCCAAAACTTCCAACCAAGCGCTAGAATCCTTCGTGCCCATGGCTCCGAAGAAGAAGACGATCAGCGAACATGGAAACACAAGTGAAGGCCTTCCACACAACGAAAACCGGCAAATCCCGTCGCCGTTTCTGGCATTCCGTATGTCATCCATTTCTGAATCTCACCTTAATCACAATGTAAGGATGGGAGTTCTTCCTCCCAAGGAGTTGGGTGGGTGGAGAGACTGCGAAAGTGAAAAAGGTCCCACAGAAGATACCCATGAGTCCTTAGTTTTTTCCCCTTTCTTTATCCGCGGCTTAGGATTGCCCCTCTATTCTTTTGCCCACGGTTTACTAAACTTCTATTGCACTGATCTATCTCACTTGAATCCCAATTCAATTCTTCAAATTTCAATCTTTATCCACTTGTGCGAAGCTTTCCTCGGGATTGCTCCCCATTTTGGTCTTTGGAAGTATCTATACCACTGCAAACCCAGCACCCGAGATGAAGTGCTGCAAGTAGTTGGAGGAGCTAGCCTAGAACTGCGTAGAGGACGCAAATCAATGTACATAGATATCCCTCTCAAGGACAGCAACAGAGGATGGCACTCCGAGTGGTTCTACATGACCAACCATGCTAACTCCCTGCTAGCCCGATCAGGACGTCCGCCGAACTCCAAGCTTAACAGTTGGGAAAAAGCACCAACCACAGAGGAAATGGCAGAGATAGAAATTCTGCTTAATGACATCTCAGATTTGAAAGATAGCGGTTTGACTGCTCATGCCATAGTTATAGACTTTATCTTCCGAAGCATTCAACCGATGAAGGATCGAGTGTATCTAGCCTATCTGTATGTTGGGGCCAGTGATCCCACTCAAGAGATCAGCCGACCCATATCTACAGAAGAAATCAAGGCCCGAGTTTGCCTGATGCTAAGAGGTGACGAGTACAACGAAGGGTTACCACAGCCTTATTCTGCATGGCATCCAACGCCCACTTTAAGTATGGTAGCTCACCGACCAATTCACTGGTGTGTTCTGATAATGTATTCAATACTGAATAGATTTATGACTTTATCTTTGCAGAGCAATATTACAAAGTTTCTGTCCGACCTTCCTCAACATAATGCAGACAAGATGTTGAAGTGGAAATCCCAGTTAACTGCTGAAGAGATGGAGGCCGTGGTTGCAGTGACACAAGGAAGAGATAATAATGAAGCTGCGACATTTATCATCATCCCACATCCTAACGATAATGCAGATACTGAAGAAGAAGATGCAGCCCAAGAAGAAAAAGCCCCCGAGCATGCAACATGCTCAAAGGAAGGTGATGTCGCCTCCACGGTGTCAAGGCGTACCCGAGCCAGGACGTCAACAGAACATTCCGATGTTCCCCGAAGAAAGAGAACCATCAGGGAACAAATCAACAACCAGAAGACTTCTCCTGCCAGGCCTGATCCAATGTCCCCATCCAAAAGACTGAGCAAGAAATTCAGAGCGCAGGAGATGACTGACCATAGAACGGGTTCATCCCTCAGCGGTATTGACTTGAGTTCTTTAATTGATGAGGAGGAGGAGGAGGAAGAAATCCCACTGCAGCGTCGTGAAAGGAGATCCAAACGAGCACAAGAAACTGAGGTCACAACCTCCCCTCCAACTTACCCAGATATGCCAGTAGAAGAGGAACTGGAATTATCAAACATTGACCCAGAATTAGCACAGTTCGTGAAGTCCTTCCCTCTCCCAAGTGACAGTATCTTCACGCCATCACGGTATGACTGAATATTTTGACCATTGTCTCTTCATATTTGTTTTGCAACATACTGATTGCATCAAACTGCTATGCAGACCTTCAGCAGAACAAAGTACAGTACCTCTTGGGTCCGATGCTGACCCAAAGAAAGCCCCCGAGCTTGAGACGAATGAAGCCAGAGCCCCCAAGCTCGGTACTGAAGTGACTAAAGCTCCCGAGATTGGGTCTAGTGCAACTGAATCCCCTAAGCTTGAGGTTTCAGAACATACGACTGAAGTGCCTGAGCGTGAGGCCCCGGAGTGTCCGACTGAAGGACAGCTGAAGAGTACGGAAGATCACCAAGATGATACTGGCATGGAACCCCTATTCAACTGGCACGACGCACTCAACAATCCTGAAGGAAGAAGTACTTCAAGGAGCCAAGAGCCTGCCATGGGTGAACAAGGCCCACACCATGAGAATGATGCAATTACTAGTGACGAGACAACCAACGCCAGAAATATTCCAGAAATCACTCTGCCAGCGCCAATCCCCCAAGATGAAGCTCCTAAGTCAGCAGATGACACTGTCATTATTGAGGAAGCCCCTTCACTCGAGCTGGTGACCCCAAATCTGCAACTTGCTGAAGGCCCATCTGAAACCAGACCATTCGCAGCTTTTGAGGTAACTTGCTATTCTGATTGCAATGATTTTTGAAGTCAATATTAATATCACTAATGTGCTGAATCTGTTACTGCAGGACTGGCTTGACCAAGTTGCACGATGGCGTGAATGGCTCGCTCCAGTGATTAGGGGCGATGTGATCACGCTACGCCAACAACTGGCCGAGTCAGAAGCCAACCGTGCTGCTGAAAGCACTGGTAAGTGCCTACTGTCTTGGTCGCCCACGTAACCTAGCATCCGACATATCCTGACGTACTCCTACCCTGACACGCAGCTGCGGCTAAGAGGATTGATAATCTAGAAAATGCCTTAGGCCAACACGATGTTTCATGTCGTAACGTTATGCTTGAGCATGACGAAGCTCGAGACAACGCTAGGAATCTGCAACGCAAACTTGAACTAGAGTGAAAGCAGCATGAGGTAACTCGTCAGGAAACCCAGTTAGCATATTCTTTACTTATGGCCTATAAATTGAATCGGTCCACAGGATGAGGCACTGTGGCTTAAAAGAGAGATCCAGGAGCTTCGAGAATCACGAGATGGATTTGAAAGGTCATTCTAGAACACATCTAGTGCTTTGACAGTACTTCAGACAAGCCGCCAGTTGACTCGGACAGAGCTTGAATAGAAGACAACCGAACTAATGGAAGCTGACAAGATCCGGGTCAAAATCCAAAGCAAAAACAGAGATCTGGATAAGGTGCTGAAATCAACGTGGCAGGCTCTCAAGAAATCCCAGCTTCTGTTGAAGAGACAACAGCATGACTTGGAGCTTTCTGTATGAAACTATGAAATCATCAAGAAGAACTGCGACAAACTGAAGGCAGTCTACGAAAAGAACAAGGAGCTGCTGAAATCTGCAACAACTGCGCTGAACACCATGCTGAACATATGCACCCTAGAGGTTGGCTCGTCAAGACCACTATCAAATCGGGTGGCAACCCTAGCTGATGATACCAAGAGACATCTTCGAGGTTGACTGAAATCAATCCTCCAACACGTGTTGTTGATGCTGAAGAGAACTCGGCCAGAGCTAAACTTAGCCGAGCTGATAGCGAAAGTTGGAGCTGATCCGAGTAATGCCACCATTGACCAATACGCCTCAGAGATTCAATCCATAGCGGAGAAACTGATCTTGGAATTCGAACTGTAAATTTGAACTCTTCCTTGCTAGGATTTAATTGTACTTGCCATGAGTGTTAGTCTATAGGACAACAATGTCAGAATTCTCAGATGACATGAAATCGTTAATGACTACTCGTCCTTATATACGATTCTGTGAAAGGAAAAATCGGGCCCTTGAATTAGCATTAGCATGCAAACTTGCTTCAAATCGAAAAACGCGCAAACGGGTACAGAATTTAATCAATCGATTTGAAAACTTATCGAAAAACGCAAAACACAACGCCAGATCGTGCTTATCTGTTACGAGTACTTGAGGGCATGTAGCACTGACTGTAGGTCCATGACCTAAGCCAATTGCCCAGTGGCTAGGGTCGGATTGCACCCTGTTTATGAAAACGCGAAGGCATGTAACACCAACTATTGGTCGTCAACCTAGGCTGATTTCCTCGTAAGGAGGGTCAGATTGCACCCTATTCTGAGTGAGCGTAGGCATGTAACACCAGCTGTCGGTCGTACAACCTAGCCTGATTGCCCCGTGATTAGGGTCGGACTGCACCCTAGCTTGAGTAGGAGTAGGCATGTAACACCAGCTATAAGTCGGGTCAGGACTCATGACCGATTGCCTGATTATCTGAGTATGAAGACACGATTCACCAGAGGTCATATGCAGAAACTACGCAAAGAGTTAAGGAAACTTTACAATGTTACAAAGAACTTCAGGACATTATCGCAATTCTTGGGTTGGATGTATTATCGAAGGAGGATCGTTTAACTGTAGCAAGAGCATGGAAAATCGAGCGGTTCTTATCACAACCGTTCTTTGTGGCAGAAGTTTTCATGTTATGAGGAGAAGAAATATGCACAGAGATCATGCATTCATTTATTATCTAAGTACATCCGACTGAACATGACTAAGGACGAGTCCACTTGAAATCAGGACTAAGCATGAGTACATACTAAAGTACATGACTTCCGAGGTCGCATGATGCCTAAGAGTGGAACTTGCGCAGATGCTTGATATTCCACAAATTCCCGACCTGGGGTGCCATCCATCTCAGATAAGCGATAGGATCCTAGCCGAGTGACTTCTGCAATGATGTAAGGCCCCTCCCAAGGGGGGGATAGCTTGTGGCGCCCGACCCCCTTGAGGACCCTCCGGAGGACCAGATCTCCCAAGAGAAAAGCTTGAGGACGCTTGTTATGCTCATGATAATGGCGTAGAGTCTGCTGATAGCGTGCCGACTGAATCATTGAGTTAAGCCGCTCTTCTTCCAGTAGATCGACCTCCTCAAGCCGCGTGCTTTCTGCTTCTGCGATATCTTTGAATGCCAACCGCGGTGCCCCGGGTGCTAGGTCAGCATGTAACACTGCCTCCGAGCCATATACCATGAAGAAGGGTGTGTTCCCGTTGAGGGCTTTACTTGGCTGCGTTCTGAGACTCCAGACAATGTATGGGAGTTCTCTGATCCACTTGCCTGCTAGTCTCTCATCCTTATCAAAGACTCTCTTCTTCAATGCGTCCAGAATCATCCCGTTAGCTCTCTCAACCTAGCCATTAGCATGAGGGTGTGACACCGAGATGTACTTGATGAGTATAGACTTTTCGCTGCAGAAGTCGAAGAATTCCGAGCCTGTGAAGTTGGAACCCAGATCTGTAATGATGCTGTTCGGAATTCCAAAGCGGAATATAATCTCTTGGATGAAGTCCACTGCTTTTGCTGAAGTCAAAGACGCGATAGGCTTGACCTCGATCCACTTGGTGAACTTGTCGATAGCTACCAAGACGTGGGTGTAACCACCTTGAGCCTTCTTGAGTGGGTCGATCATGTCGAGCCCCAAGCATGCAAAGGGCCCTGAGATAGGAATATTCTATAGTTGTTGAGCCGGCAGGTGATGTTGATTCACGAAGAACTGACATGCCTTGCACCATTTGACAATCTCTGCAGCGTCTTGCTTAGCTGTCAGCTAGTAAAACCTAGCCCTGAATGCCTTCCGGACCAATGTCTTGGACGCGGCGTGATTACTGCACTGCCCAGCATGGATCTCCATAAGTAGACTTCTGCCCCGAGACTTGTCGATGCACTTTAACAGAACTCCGGCTGCGTTGTGCTTAAACAAGTCATTGTTGATCAATGTGTAGCTGGCCACACGCCGAACAAGTCGCTCAGCTTCTGCTTTGTTGTCAGGCTCATCCCCATCCCTGATCTACCTGATGATTGGGACCCGCCAGTCAGCCAGAGCATCCTCTAGGCTCAAAACGTGCTGCTCTAGAGGTTCTAGGTCGTGATCAATGGACGGACGAGACAACTCCTTGACGAATACTCCTGGGGGAATTTTAGCCCGGGATGATCCGAGCTTGGACAGTAAGTCCGCGTCAGTGTTGCCGTTGCGCTCCACATGATGAAATTCAAGGCCATCGAATTTGTCTTCCAGTTTCCGAACTTCAGCGCAGTATTTGTCCATGACTTCCGTGGTGCAATCCCAGTCCTTGTTGACTTGACTGATCACCACTAGGGAATCCCCGTAGACCATGAGGCGCCTGATGCCGAGTGAAATCGCGATGCGCAGGCTGTGTAACATAGCTTCGTATTCTGCCACATTGTTGGAAACTGAGAAGAGAATCTGAAGTACATATTTAAGCTTCTCACCTTTTGGGGAGGTCAAGACAACGCCTGCCCCGGTGCCATCTATCTTCAGTGACCCATCAAAATACATCTTCCAAAATTCCAGAGGCTCTGGGTTATCAGGTACCTGATTCTCTGTCCACTCGGCGATGAAATCAGCCAGAGCTTGGGTCTTGATAGCGGTGCGTGGGCGGAATTCGATGTCATGTGCTCCTAGCTCACACGCCCACTTAGCAATTCTCCCCGTACCTTCTCTGTTCTACAGGATCTCGCTGATGGGAAACGAAGTGACCACCACCACCTTGTGCTCCTCGAAGTAATGACGGAGCTTTCGAGCTGTGATGAGGACCGCATACAGTAACTTCTGAACCTGAGGATACCTGATCTTGGATGGGCTGGGCACCTCACTGATGAAGTAGACCGGATGTTGAGTCGGCTGAATATGCCCTTCTTCCATCCTCTCGACCACCAGTGCTGAGCTGACCACATGAGTCGTACAAGAGAGATACAACAGGAGATCCTCGGCAGGGGAATCCAATGTGGTTCGGTTTGGTGACTACAACACTGGAGGATTCATCAAGAACCACTTGAGGTCCTCAAGCGCTTCCTGAGCTTCTGGCGTCCACTAAAACCTGTCCACCTTCTTCAGGAGCTTGTAGAAAGGCATGCCACGCTCACCCAGTCGTGAGATGAATCGGCTCAGCACAGCCATACACCGGTGAGCTTCTGCACCTTTTTCTGCGACTTGGAAGGCTGCATCCTGAGAATCACGTTGATCTTCTCGGGATTAGCCTCGATCCCCCGCTTGCTGATAACGAACCTTGAGTAACTGTCCAGCTGGAACCCTGAATACGCATTTAGTCGAGTTAAGCTTCCAGCGGAACTTTCTCAGGCTGTTGAAGACCTGCTGGATGTCATCGATGAAGTCTTCTGCATTCTTTATCTTGATCACTACGTCACCGATGTAGGCTTCGACGCGTTTGCACCAATGCTCAGCCAAGCATGTCTGGATTGTGCGCTGGTACGTGGCCCCGGCATTCTTCAACCCGAAAGGCATAGAAGTGTAGCAGAATGCCCGGAATGGTGTGATGTGTCTTCTCTTGATCCTTCAAAGTAGGCTGATCTGATGATAGCCCAAGTAGCAGTCGAGGAAGCACAGGAGAGAGCATCCAGCCATCGAGTCGACTACTTGATCTATCCTAGGTAGCTCGAAGGGATCCTTTAAGCAATGTTTGTTGAGATCAGTATAATCAACACACATCCGCCAGTCTACTTTATTCTTTTTCAAACCGAGTACAGGGTTTCTAAGAAACTCGGGCTGCATGACTTCTCTAATAAACCCAGCAGCTTGGAGCTGGGTTAACTCTACACGAATTTCCTCCCTCTTGTCCAGAGTAAAGCGACGCAGCCTGTGCTTGATCGGCTTGGCGTTGGGGAACACTTTGAGTCTGTGCTCGGCCAATTTTCTTGGGACTCGGGGCATATCAGCAGGCTTCCAAGCGAACATGTCCCAGTTGTTCCTCAAGAACCGGACGAGAGCGCTTTCCTATTTGGGAGATAGGATTGCACTGATGGTCCCTATCTTGGAGGCGTCGGGGAGGTCGAGGCTCACTTCCTTGGTTGCCACGGTCGCTTGGATCGCCGTGGTGGGGATCTGCTAATGAGTCGGGATCGCCTGGTTTTCCTTCGGGAGCTTGTTCGTGTCGTCGATGAGCCAGCGCTGAGCCGCCGCAGTGGTCATGGCGTAGGCCGTCTGGAAAGCCTCTCATGCGTAGAGAGCAGAGGCCTTGAAGTCTACCCGCACAGAGAGAACTCCACGTGGGGCTGGCATCTTCAGGACCACGTATGAGTAGTGGGGGATAGCCATGAACTTGGCTAACCCGGGCCGCCCAATGATGGCGTTATAGGCGGAATCAAAGGTAGCCACCTCGAAGCGCAAGGTCTCGGTGCGGAAGTTTTCCTCCGTTCCGAAGGTGACGGACAAACTGATGTGCCCTAGCGGGTACTCCCCCTCACCAGGCATGATTCTAAAGAACGGAATATCCGACTCCTCCAGATCGTCAATGGAGAGACCGATAGACAGCAAGGTCTTAGGGAACATGACATTGATGCTGCTGCTGCCGTCGATCAGGGTCCTCATGAGTCGGCTCTCGTGGACCACCGGGCTTACCAGCAAGGGGTATTTGCCTAGGTGATTGTACTTGAGCCACTGGTCAGCTCGATTGAAGGATATGGTCACGTTTGATCAGCTATATGGCTCCGGAGGTTCCTTGGTGGCCGCGGAAGAGCGGTGATGTTTGGGTCAGTGTCGCGGAAGAGCTGCTCGGATGTGACCAAGGACTTTTGCAGGAGGGCCTTCATGAAAGCCTCATCCCTGGAGCCTCGGAAGAAGTCATCGATTACTGCCGCATCAGCGATGTTGGGAATTCTGGTCCGCATCGACTGAAACCGGTTGAGGTACGATCGAAGACCTTTGCCATCCTTGCGCTTGATAGACTTGAGGTCCCAAGGCTGCTGGCTTGTCTGACAGCGACTAGAAATTGGCAATGAAGTTCCGACAGAAGTCGTCCCAGTTGTCAATGCAGTTGTGCATGAGGTGTTGTGACCACTGTAGCGCATCCTGTCCCAGGATGTTCGGGACGTAGGCCGTCATCACGTCTTCACTCGCGCCAACCGCGCTAGCTGCTGTCGAGTACACAGCCAGCCAGCCAGTGGGGTCGAGCTTTGCCTCGTACTTGTCGATGTTGGATACCTTGAAGTTCTGCGGCCACGCTACTCCACGGAGCCGAGTGGTGAAAGCTGGGATTCCAACCACACCATGATGGGCCGGTTTGTACCGACCTCTGTCTTGAGCTGCTGGATCACGGCGTTGAGGGGACCGGGGGCGATCCCCCCCTAACCGGTCGCGGACTGAACGCCGTGCCGTCGGGCTATTAACACATGCCCCGGCCGAGTTAGCTCTGCCCCGGTCTTCTTGGTGTGGCGCCCCGAAGTCACGGTCGTAGTTGTTACGACGTCGGAGCTCCTCTGCATGCCATTTTGTGCGCGATCTTTCAATATTGTGGCGCACGTCGTGCCTCTTGTTGATAGCTTGATGGGCGTCAGGGGCGGCTAGAGGAACAACCGTAAGGAGATGGTGAGCTGCCTGAGCGAAGATCCACCGATACGCTTCCCCCTCTGGAGTCTGAGGGAGTGTGTCTACTAGCCACGCTAGGACTCCTCCTACTTGACTCGGGGTGCCCATGGCCACGGCGAAGTCGGGCAGTAGGTTACGCCCTGCCGGTTGAGGTGGTCGGGGTTGAATGTGGTTTGTCCATGACTTCCGTGGTACAGTCCCAATCCTTGTTAACGTGACTAGTCACCACTATAGAGTCCCCCTAGACCATGAGGCACCAGATGCTGTGTGAAATCGTGATGCGCAGGCCATGTAACATAGCTTCGTACTTTGCCGCATTGTTGGCAATTGTGAAGAGAATCTGAAGCACGTACTTGAGTTTTTCGCCCTTTGGGGAGGTTAAGACGACACCTGCCCCGGCTCCATCTATCTTCAGTGACCCGTCGAAATACATCTTCCAGAATTCCAAAGGCTCTGGGTTATCAGGGCACCTGGTTCTCTGTCCACTTGGCGATGAAGTCAGCCAAAGCCTGGGTCTTGATAGCAGTTCGTGGGCGGAACTCGATGTCTTGTGCTCCCAGCTCGCATGCCCACTTAGCGATTCTTCCTGTAGCCTCTCTGTTTCATAGGATCTCGTCGGTGGGGAATGAAGTGACCACCACCACCACCTTGTGCTCTTCGAAGTAATGGCGGAGCTTGCGAGCTGTGATGAGGACCGCATATAGTAATTTCTGAACCTGAGGATACCTGATCTTGGATGGGCAGAGCACCTCGCTGATGAAGTAGACCGGGTGTTGAGTCAGCTGAACATGCCCTTCTTCCACCCTTTCTACCACCAATGTAGAGCTGACCACATGAGTCGTGCAAGAGAGGTACAACAGATCCTCGGCAGAGGAGTCCACTATGGCTCGGTTTGGCTACTTCAATACTGGAGGATTCGTCAAGAACTTCTTGAGGGCCTCAAGCACTTCCTGAGCTTCTGGTGTCCACTAAAACCTGTCCACCTTCTTCAGGAGCTTGTAGAATGGCATGCCACGCTCGCCCAGTCGCGAGATGAATCGGCTCAACGCGGCCATGCACCTAGTGAGCTTCTGGACCTTCTTCTGCTACTTGGGAGGCTGCATCCTGAGAATCGCATCGATCTTCTCTGGATTAGCCTTGATCCCCCTTTCGCTGATGATGAAACCTAGTAATTGTCTAGCTAGAACCCCGAATATGCACTTAGTCGGGTTAAGCTTCCAACGGAACCTTCTCAGGCTGTTGAAGACCTGCTGGATGTCGTCGATGAAATCTTCCGAGTTCTTCATCTTGATCACCACGTCGTTGATGTATGCTTCAACACGCTTGCACCAGTGTTCAGCCAAGCATGTCTGGATCCCGCGCTGGTATGTGGCCCCAGCGTTCTTCAACCTGAAAGGCATAGATGTGTAGCAGAATGCACCTAGCGGCGTGATGAAGGCCGTCTTCTCTTGATCCTCCAAGGCCAAGCTGATCTGATGATAGCCCGAGTAGCACTCGAGGAAGCACAGGAGAGAGCATCCGGCCGTAGAGTCGACTACTTGATCTATCCTAGTCTGTCTGAAGGGATCCTTCGGACAATGTTTGTTGAGATCAGTATAATCAACACACATCCGCTAGTCTACTTTATTCTTTTTCAAAACGAGTATAGGGTTTGCAAGCCACTCGGGCTGCATGAATTCTGATGAGGACATCAACTACGACACTAGTACATCTACACCAGCAGCAACTTCTCCAGCGCCACCTTATTCTGGGCCAATTACTCGGGCCCGTGCAAGAGAGTTGAACTTCGTTATGATGCTGAAGAATGAAGGCCCAGAAGACTGAAGGCTGGCCCAACAGAAGGCCTTTGTGTGTGGGCGCCTAGGGCTGGCCCAACATGGGGCGCCTAGGGCTGCGCCCCCACACCCTGGATGCCAGGGGCGGTGCCCCCTTTGCTGGCCGCGCCCCCTTTCCCTTTATTAGTCGAGTCCTGTTTCTTTTAGAACTTGAGTTTTGTTTTACATCTAGCTTTAGCTACATCAGAACACGCACAAATACGTGCTGTCCTCTGTAATTCAGAACTCCACCTTCGAGTGATTAATAGATTGCTCGCGTCTTGTTCTTGTTCGTTCTTCGATTGCGGACAGGAAACGATCTTCGTGATCAGGCTGATCTTGCATCAACAAGGTCGGTAACCACAGGGAGTTGGTTCAGCGATTGCATTGGCGCTTCGGGTTCGCTCGTCGTAGTCGGATCGTGAGGGTCTACTTCCACCGAATCGAAATTATCCCCACTCACCGAAAGATCGGGCACTCCGCCTCTATCAAGTGGTATCAGATTTCCAGGTTGATCGGTGAGTTTATCGAGTGTTTTTAATTTCCTACAGTCCACAAAACCACAACAAACATATATGTTCCTTGTCCCAGCAACCTTTTAGCCTTTGCACTTTCTTTCAATAATTTGCATTGTTGAATTTGTGTGCTTTTGCGTTCAATTGTTGCTGGTTACCTTGCTGCATATCGCCAGAAACCCTAGCGCGCGCCGCCGCCACAAACCCTAGCACGCGCCGCCGCCATAAACCCTAGCGCGTGCCGCCACCCCTCGCCAATCCACCACGCGTTCCTCATCGTTCCTGTTTTTTTACCCTTCCTGTCTTACCCCCATCGTTTTCGGGATCACCCTTCCTGTTTGCCCCTTTTGCCCCCCCCCCCCCCCCGTCGCCTTGTGTTTCACTGAAACGGGCATAACTTTTCGCTCGTTTATCGAAAAAATCCGAAAAAAATACGGTAGCTTGGTGACTCAAAACTAAGCATACCCAAACCTGCCTTCGGCCTGTTTGCGCCGTCCAAAATTGCCAAAAAAATTCGGGAAAATAAAGAAAAAAATTGATCAAGGGTTTTGCAGTTTTTGTCTTTTTTCTGTAGACCACATCTGACCTCTGTTCAAGGTGAAATTTTGTGTGGTTCTTCCTGGTGTGTCTCTGAGTTCGAAAAAAAATAAGTGACAAAAAAAAACAGAGTGCAAAAAAAAACAGAGACATTCAGGAAGCCATTCAATTGGTGTTTTTGATATACAGTGTGGTACCCTTGATCACCTTCCTCTTTGCCTTGATCCTTGTTCTTCTTTCTCACTTTTGTCGTCCATCTCCACCTCTTTCCATCCACTTTTGCACCTTGTTTCCAGCAGCTTTTGGTTACGTGTTTAGCACTATAATTCAACATTGCATTATTGTTTGATTGTGCTAACCATTGAATTGAGTGCAGCCTACCTAGAACTCCACATATTTTCTACGGCGAGCAGTTTTTGTTTCACCAGGCAATCGCTCTTCCAATCTTTCGCCGGTTCTACCTGTTGGTTGCAGCTCACCCCTGTGTGCTTGGTAAGAACGGATAAGGATTGGATAACAGCACTAGTGTGAGCGCCTTGTGAGCCATACATCCCTGTTTTTGTTGTCAGTTTTCTTTTTGCATTTGCACTAACTATGCCAGGAGACGACGACATAAAGGATGCAGAGCTGCGGGACATGCGGGCACAGGTTGATGGACTTGCAGCAGACATACAGACGATGCATGAACGGTTTGATTCGACAATCGCTGCATCCAACGAGCGATTCGACCAACTAGACCTCGCTCAGACGGCAACGACGACCACGCTCAAGGCCATCGTGACACGACTCGAGACGTTGACCGCGACGCTCACGGAGTTGCAGAACGACTACGGCGGTGACACGGAGCAGGAAGATGGAGATCGCCGCCCTCGTGCCCGCCGTGTACGTCGCCCTAATGACTCATTTGCTAAGATTAAATTTAAAATTCCATCTTTCAATGGCAAATATGATCCTGCTGCATATCTTGATTGGGAATTAGAGGTAGAACAGAAATTTTCATGCCATGATATTCCTGCTGCTTCTCAAGTTAAAGCTGCTATTTCTGAATTTACTGATTTTGCTTTAATTTGGTGGCGCGAATATAAACTAAAACCTGGCACTGTCACCCCCATCACTTGGGATCAATTAAAAGCTGCTATGCGACACAGATTTGTGCCTTCCTATTACGCACGAGATTTGCTTAATAAAATGCAGCGTTTTCAGCAAGGCCACCAATCGGTTGAGGAATATTACCAGGAGCTACAAAAGGGTATGCTTCGTTGTGATTTGAAGGAAAAGAATGAAGCTGCTATGGCTCGTTTTCGGGGTGGCTTGAACCCTGAAATTCAGAATATTCTTGACTATAAGGAATATTATGATATGACCACATTATTTGAATATGCTTGCAAAGCTGAACGTGAAGTGCAGGGACGCCGATCCAAGACATACACTAACTCTTTTGCAGGACGGAGCTCGACATCCAGCACACCTCCTACTCTTCCTGCTCCATCTACCACTAGCACTACACTGCGTGAGAGAACGTCCAAACCCGCCGTGCCGCCAGCCACAAGCGCTGCCCCCTCCACGGTACGTACACGGGATATTCAGTGCCATCGTTGCAAAGGATTCGGGCACGTGATTCGGGACTGCCCCAGCAAGCGCACCTTACTCATACGCGACAATGGTGAGTACTCTTCCGCTAGTGATTCTGAAGATACTCAACATGCTATGCTTGCCACTGACCATGCAGTTCATGAGGAGATTCATGTTGATCCGGGTGACGCCGATAGGTATGAAAGTCTTGTTGCGCAGCGTGTTCTTAGTGCACAGGTCGCCCCACCGGAGAAGAATCAGCGACACACTCTTTTCCACACCAAGGGCGTTGTACAGGAGCGGTCGATTCGCATCATCATCGACAGCGGCAGCTGCAACAACTTAGCGAGCACCATGCTGGTAGAGAAGCTTTCATTGCCCACTCGTAAGCATCCGAGTCCTTATCACATTCAGTGGCTTAATGATGGTGGCAAGATTAAAATAACACGGTCGGTGCGTGTCCCTTTTTCCATGGGTGCTTATTCTGATTTTGTCGATTGTGATGTTGTTCCCATGGAAGCATGTTCTTTGTTACTTGGTAGACCGTGGCAATATGATACTGATAGCTTGCATCATGGTCGTTCGAATCATTATTCTTTCATGTTTAAGGGTCAGAAAATAATTATACACCCCATGACACCCGAACAAATTGTTAAAGATGATCTTGCTCGAGCTGCTAGGCATGCTAAACAACTTGAACCATCGCCATTGCCCTCTACATCTGAAATCAAGTTGAATGCTCCTGTTTTACTTGCTACACGCGATGCTCCTTTGCCCTGCTATGCCCTTGTGTGCTCTGGTATGCTCGTTACACTTGATGATGCACCGTCTTTGGATATTCCCCCTGCGGTTGCTAACATTTTGCAGGAGTACGCTGATGTTTTCCCCAAAGACTTACCACCGGGTCTTCCACCACTACGTGGCATTGAGCATCAGATTGATCTCATTCCCGGCGCACAGCTTCCCAACCGCGCCCCATACCGTACAAATCCGGATGAGACAAAGGAGATCCAACGCCAGGTGCAGGCATTGCTTGACAAGGGGTACATTCGTGAGTCTCTTAGCCCTTGCTCAGTTCCGGTGTTACTTGTTCCAAAGAAGGATGGTTCATGGCGTATGTGTGTAGACTGTCGTGCTATTAATAATATCACCATTCGTTATCGCTATCCTATACCACGCCTTGATGATATGCTAGATGAGCTTAGTGGTGCCACTATTTTCACTAAGATAGATTTGCGTAGTGGCTACCACCAGATTAGAATGAAACTGGGTGACGAATGGAAAACGGCTTTTAAAACAAAATTTGGGTTATATGAATGGTTGGTTATGCCGTTTGGTTTGACTAATGCTCCCAGTACCTTTATGCGCTTAATGAATGAAGTTCTAAGGCCTTTCATAGGTTTGTTCGTTGTTGTCTATTTTGATGATATCTTGATTTACAGCAAGTCTATGCAAGCACATTTAGAACATTTGCGTGCTGTTTTTCATGCGTTGCGTGCTGCTCACTTGTTTGGTAACATAGAAAAATGCATCTTTTGCACGCAACGTGTCGCGTTTCTTGGCTATGTTGTTACTCCACAGGGCATTGAGGTGGACAGCAGCAAGATCGATGCCATTCGGGAATGGCCCACACCGACGACGGTCACACATATTCGGAGTTTTCTTGGACTTGCAGGCTTCTACCGCAGGTTCGTTCCTAATTTTAGCTCCATTGCAGCCCCTCTACATGAGCTTACAAAGAAAGGTGTGCCGTTTGAATGGAGCGCATCGCAGGAGGTTGCGTTCAACACTTTGAAAGATAAGTTAACAAATGCTCCCCTCTTGCAATTGCCTGATTTTACTAAAGTGTTTGAGCTTGAATGTGATGCTAGCGGTATTGGGCTAGGTGCTGTTTTGTTACAAGAGGGCAAGCCGGTTGCTTATTTTAGTGAGAAATTAAGCGGTGCTAGCATGAGATATTCTACTTATGATAAGGAGTTGTATGCTTTAGTTCGCACTTTGCAAACATGGCAGCATTATCTTTGGCATCGTGAGTTTATAATTCATTCTGATCATGAGGCTTTGAAACATATTCGTACCCAAACAAATCTGAACCGTCGTCATGCTAATTGGGTAGAATACATTGAGTCTTTTCCTTACATTATTAAACACAAAAATGGGAAGGACAATGTCATTGCTGATGCCTTGTCTCGTCGATATACCATGCTTTCACAGTTGGATTTTAAAATTTTTGGCTTACAAACTGTGAAGGATCAATATGTCAACGATGCTGATTTTCATGATGCTTTAACACATTGCATGCATGGTGCACCATGGGGCAAGTTCCACATGCAGGATGGATTCCTGTTTCGCGCTAACAAGCTGTGTATTCCAGCAAGCTCGGTTCGTCTATTGTTGTTACAGGAAGCGCATGGTGGAGGTCTCATGGGACATTTCGGCGTCTACAAAACGCACGAGGTGCTGGCTGCACACTTCTTTTGGCCTCGGATGCGCCGTGATGTCGAGCGCCTTGTTGCACGCTGCACTACTTGTCACAAAGCTAAGTCCCGTTTGAGCAGCCATGGTTTGTATATGCCTTTGCCTGTCCCTACTTCCCCTTGGCTTGATATCTCTATGGACTTTGTTTTGGGATTGCCTAGAACTAAGAAGGGGAGGGATAGCATTTTTGTGGTTGTTGATAGATTCTCCAAAATGGCTCATTTTATACCATGCCATAAGACTGATGATGCTAGCAGTGTTGCTGAATTGTTCTTTCGAGAGATTATTCGTTTGCATGGAGTTCCGAATACAATAGTCTCTGATCGTGATGCTAAGTTTCTCAGTCATTTTTGGAGATCACTTTGGAATAAATTAGGAACTAAATTGTTGTTTAGCACAACTTGTCACCCTCAAACTGATGGGCAAACTGAGGTGGTAAATAGAACTTTATCCACAATGCTTAGGGCTGTTTTAGATAAAAATTTGAGACGTTGGGAGGATTGCTTGCCTCATATTGAATTTGCTTATAATCGTGCAACACATTCTTCTACAAAGATGTGCCCTTTTCAGATTGTTTATGGTTACATTCCTCGGGCACCTATTGATTTGTTTTCGCTTGATGCTGCGGATGCTCCACATATAGATGCTGTTGCACATGTTGAACAAATGATTGACCTTCATGAACAAACACACCAAAACATTGCTGCTGCTAATGCTAAATATCAGGTTGCTGGTAGTAAAGGTAGAAAACATGTTACTTTTGAACCTGGTGATATGGTTTGGTTGCATTTGAGAAAGGATCGTTTTCCTACCTTGCGTCGTTCTAAATTGATGCCTCGTGCTGCTGGTCCTTTTAAGGTGCTAACCAAGATTAATGATAATGCTTATATCCTTAACCTGCCTGCGGAGTTTGGTGTTTCCACTAGTTTTAATGTTGCAGATTTGACACCATATGTGGGCGAGGACGAGGAGTTGCCGTCGAGGACGACTTCAGTTCTAGAAGGGGAGGATGATGAGGACATCAACTACGACACTAGTACATCTACACCAGCAGCAACTTCTCCAGCGCCACCTTATTCTGGGCCAATTACTCGGGCCCGTGCAAGAGAGTTGAACTTCGTTATGATGCTGAAGAATGAAGGCCCAGAAGACTGAAGGCTGGCCCAACAGAAGGCCTTTGTGTGTGGGCGCCTAGGGCTGGCCCAACATGGGGCGCCTAGGGCTGCGCCCCCACACCCTGGATGCCAGGGGCGGTGCCCCCTTTGCTGGCCGCGCCCCCTTTCCCTTTATTAGTCGAGTCCTGTTTCTTTTAGAACTTGAGTTTTGTTTTACATCTAGCTTTAGCTACATCAGAACACGCACAAATACGTGCTGTCCTCTGTAATTCAGAACTCCACCTTTGAGTGATTAATAGATTGCTCGCGTCTTGTTCTTGTTCGTTCTTCGATTGCGGACAGGAAACGATCTTCGTGATCAGGCTGATCTTGCATCAACAAGGTCGGTAACCACAGGGAGTTGGTTCAGCGATTGCATTGGCGCTTCGGGTTCGCTCGTCGTAGTCGGATCGTGAGGGTCTACTTCCACCGAATCGAAATTATCCCCACTCACCGAAAGATCGGGCACTCCGCCTCTATCAAATTCTCTAATAAACCCGGCAGCTTGGAGCTGGGTTAACTCTGCACGGATCGCCTCCCTTTTGTCCGGAGTGAAGCAACGCAGGCTCTGCTTTATCAGCTTGGCGTTGGAGAACACCTTGAGTTTGTGCTCGGCCAGTTCTCTTAGGACTCCAGGCATACCAGCGGGCTTCCAAGCGAACATGTCCCAGTTGTCCCTCAAGAACCGGACGAGCGCTCTTTCCTATTTAGGAGGTAGGATTGCGCTTATGGTCACCTTCTTCGAGGTGTCAGGGAGGTCGAGGCTCACTTGCTTGGTCGCCACGGTCGCCTGGATCGCCGTGGTGGGAATCGGCTCATGAGTCGGGATGACCTGATCTTCCTTCGAGAGCTTGTTTGCGTCGTCGATGAGTCGGCGCTGAGCCGCCGTAGTGGTTGTGGCATAGGCTGTCTAGAAGGCCTCCCGAGTGCAGAGAGGAGAGGCCTTGAGGTCCACCCGCACAGAGAGAACACCACGTGGGGCCGGCATCTTCAGGACCAGGTATGAGTAGTGGAGGACAGCCATGAACTTGGCTAACCCGGGCCGCCCAATGATGGCATTGTAGGCGGAGTAGAAAGTGGCCATCTCGAAGCACAAGGTCTCAGTGCGGAAGTTTTCCTCCGTTCCGTAGGTGACGGGCAAGCTGATATGCCCCAGAAGGTACTCCCCCTCGCCAGGCATGATTCCAAAGAATGGACTATCTGATTCCTCTAGATCGTCGATGGAAAGGCTGAGAGACAGCAGGGTCTTGGGGAACATGACGTTGATGCTGCTCCCGCCGTTGATCAAGGTCCTCATGAGTCAGCTCTCATGGACCACTGGGCTTACCAGCAGGGGGTACTTGCCTAGGTGATCGTACTTGAGCCACTGGTCCACCCGACTAAAGGAGATCATTACGTCCAACCAGCTGTATGGCTCCGGAGGTTCCTTGGTGGCCGCCAAGACTTGGCGGTCGTCGAGCTTCTGCTGCTGCTTGCTTTCCATGGAGCCATGCCCACCGATGATGACATTAACGTGCCGGTTGACATTGGGGAAGCTGGCACCGCTGCCCCTGTTCTGCTGAGGCAGAGGTCCCCTGATCATGCGGTAGTGGCGATTGAGGAGGCAGAGCCACGAAAGGCCTGCCATGAGCGACCGAAGCCTTGAAGTCCCTGCAGTCGCGCAGGGTGTGGTGCATCTCCTTGTGGTAGGGACACGGTGCATCGAGGAGCTAGTCGAGTGACCTCGGCCCCCCTTGCCACGGCGAAATGTGTGGGCGCGTGGACAACGGCCCCACAGTCTGGACTTCCTCCCGAGGTCTATTCTCCCAACGGCGATCTTGCTGCGAGGACTCTTCACGCTTCCCCCGATCTTCTCGCTGTGCGTCGACCAAGTCCTGAGCTCTCTCGTCCTCGGTGATGTATCAGTCGGTGTCATAGAAGAGCTGCTCGGACGTGACCGGAGACTTTTGCAGGAGGGCCTTCACGAAAGCTTCGTCCTAGGAGCCTCGGAAGAAGTCGTTGATTACTATCGCATCAGCGATGTTGGGAATTCGATTCTGCATCGACTGAAACCACTTGAGGTTAGAACGGAGACCCTCGCTATCTTTGCCCTTGATGGATTTGAGGTCCCAGGGTTGTGCCAGCTTATCTGACAAAGAATAGAAATTGGTGATGAAGCGCCGACAGAAATCATCCCAGTTATCGATGCAGTCGCGCCTGAGGTGGCACAACCACTGTAACGCATCCTATCCCAGGATGATCGGGATGTAGGCAATCATCACATCTTCACTGGCACCGGCCGTGCTAGCTGCTGTCGAATATACAGCCAGCCAGCTGGTGGGGTCGAGCTTCACCTCGTATTTGTCAACGTTGGAAACTTTGAAGTTCTGCAGCCATGCCACTCCACGGAGCCGAGTGGTGAAAGCCAGGACTCTGACCACGCCATGATGGGCTGGTTCGTACCGACCTCCATCTTGAGCTGCTGCGTTGCGGCGTTGAGGGGACCGAGGGCGATTCCCCCCAACCGGTCATGGACTAACTGTCAGGCCATTAGACTATTGACAGACGCCCCAGCCGAGTTAGCTCCGCCCCGATCTTCTTGGTGTGGCACCCCGAAATCACGGTCGTAGTCGTTACGACGTTGGAGCTCCTCTGCATGCCGTTCTGCGTTTGATCTTTCGATGTTGTTGTGCGTGTCCTGCTTCCCGTTGATGGCCTGACGGGCATCGGGGACTGCTGGAGGGTTGGCTGGAAGGAGGTGACGAGCTGCTTGAGCGAAGATCTAGCGGTATGCTTCCCCCTCCGAAGTCTGAGGAAGAGTGTCCGCCAACCGCGCCTGGACTGCCCCTGCTTGACTCGGGGTGGCCATGGCCACAGTGAAGTCGGGCAGCAAGTTGCGCCCTGGTGGTGGAGGCGGTCGGGGTTGAGCGTGGTTCTTTACATCGTGCGCCCTTCCCCCGTGATCTCGCTGGTATTGCTGGGCCTGCATGTGCTGATGGTCGTGCCGCCGACTATTTCTCTAACGGTGGAACTCAGCTTGCTCAGGCGTATCACCCTAGTCGGTTGTCTCATCTTGCGATACGGGTAGGGTCGAGTCTTGATTCCTCGCGTTGTGGTGGCGACGGATGTTGCGGCGCAAGTTGCGACACTGCCGCTGCTCACGCTGCTGAGGTGTTTCCCCATTGATGGAAGGCTCGTCACCAGAGACAAGGTCGCTCTCCATCGGTACGTTGATGACGAGTACCTCGGAGAAGTGCGTTGGTGCCCCCGAGCTCGCCCGTTCGTCGAGGTGCATCAGTGAACCCTCCGAGTGAAGCCCAGAGCCGAGAAGCATGGATCCCAATGCCGTAGTTGTTGGAGGTTGCCTGCTGCCGGGCTCTAGTGGAGACTCCAGGTTGCAGACCATCTCAATGCATGAAGGCTCGCCGCCCTCTCGAGGGAGAGGTGGCTGAGTCAACTGCTGTGGAGGCTTCGGAGGCGCAATCTCTGACTTTGCCACTATGTGTGCGCTGCGCCACGTGGTGGTCCTGCCGCTCGGGGTGGAGTTGATGACGAGGCCCAAGCGGAATCCAGTCACCAATTTCTCGACTGCGTGATAGATGTCATCGTCGACGAGTGGCATGGACGTTGACCATAAGGAAGGTCTTGCGGCTTATCCCCGTCCCCCTCCTTGAGTCGAGGTGGCTGAGGCTGCAGTTGACGACGAGGGCTGGCGGCCTCCCGTCGTGCATCCTCATCATGTTTGAGGAGAACCGTGGCGCGAGGAACGAACCATTGATGCGATGAAGTTGATTGACAGGTTACCGCGGCATTGTGGAGGCCGCAGGGAAGCTTGGTGGGAGCCTGATCTTACGCGTGATCTGTGGCTTTGCTGCTTCGTCCATCCGTCGGGAGCAAAATCGAGGTCTTTCGGCGAGGTGGGGTTGCCGGCGCGGGAGTCGAGGACGTGCGGCGCGCCTGCGAGTTGGGAAGGTGGAGAGCGCGGTGCGTCGAGTCGGCGAAGACGGGGTCGCTGATTGGGGTAGAGGAGTGGGAGCAGATCTGCGCCCGACTGACGCCTCGACCGCCTGTCAAGGTCCCGACCCAAATTGGACCGGGAAGTGGCTCGGCGCCTTGCACCGAGGTGGGATGAACCGAGGCCGAGTGGCCCTGGTAGGCTAGTGCGTCGATGCTCGAGGACGAGCTGGCTCGACACTCGTGGTGGCCGATCACTGGCCTGTCGCCCACTGAGCAGATCCAGGTGCTGGTGAGGTTGGAGGAAGCTTCGGAGTTGGCAACGGTGCTTTGCAGCTATGCGCCTCCCCCGTGGCATCGATGAGATGGTGCAGATCGCCGGATTGATCGGCGATGAACGAGATGGATCCGAAGCAGATCATCTCGCCCGGAGCGAACTTGCTGACATTGTTGATGAGGTTGGCCATGGAGCTAGCTCGATGTCGATGTCGCCGGGCCCCTACCTGGCACGCCAACTGTCGGGGTTTAGTACCAGCAGTGCACCACGGGATGGGTCGCGTGGAGCTTTTGTGGCTCGGCGGGATCAACGTAGCTCGATGGTTCGTGGGAAAAGCGATAGAGACACGGAGATTTAGACAGGTTCAGGCCGTGAGATGCATAAAACCCTACATCCTGTGTGTGGCTGATTGTATTGCGTCGAGTTCTCAGGGTTAAAATGAAGGCTATGGCTAGATTGTGATGGGAGTTGATGTTCTGCGTAGGGGTCCCTCATCCGCCTTATATAGCCCGACAGAATCTTAGGTTACAAGTTGAGTTCCTTCAATATCTCCTAGTCGGTTTAGATTACATAAGATCAAACAGAATCTAAGTTTCCATCATATCTTCATCAATCTTCTCAAATCTCGGAACCAGAATCCAAGCTAAGCTTCCTTGGTTGTTCTCCAGATCACAACATTACTGCCTTGAACTTCAAGCCATTACGACCATATTTGGGTCTGAATTAAGCATTCGGCCCATTAGATCAGCCGCTGGCCCCCTTGTCTTGGATCCACGCCATGAGGAGCCACGGGATATCTATCCCCCACAACCACCCAAAAGATGATTTTTTTATGTAAAGTTGTGAATTGAGCGTGTTTGTTGAAAAAAGAATGATACGGTTCCAGTGGGTTTTCGCAACGGGTCCCGTTCGACAACGAAATTGCGCGAAACTACTCAAAACGTGAGTTTTGGATGTAAAGTAGTAGATTGGGCATGGTCGTTGCGAAAAAACAGGAAATTGCTCCGGTGGCACAAACTCGTGCATTAAATGCACTTGGATACCCATTTTTGCAATTTGTCACGTGCGGCGATGAAATTGTGCAAAACCACCCAAAACATCAGCAGTGGATTGGGCATGTTTTTTTGGGAGAAACGAGAAACGGTTAAGGCGGCACAAAGTCTTGAATTGAATGCACATGTATACCCATTTTCGCAATTAGTCACGCGCTGTGACAAAATTGCACGAGACCACCCAAAACATAAGTTTTGGACCTAAAGTAGTGGACTAGGTATGTTCGTTACGAAAAAAATATGAAACGTTCTCGGCGTTATAGGCTCATGCATTCAATGTACCCAATACCCATTTTCGGAATTGGCCACGCCTTACGAAGAAATTGCGCAAAACCACCCAAGACATGAATTTTAGACCTAAACTAGTGGATTGGGCATCTTCGTTGTGAAAAAACAAGAAACGGATATGCGCGGCACAAACTGGTGCATTAAATGTACCCTGATACCTATTTTCGCAATTGGTCACGCGCTGTGACAAAATTGCACGAGACCACCCAAAATATGATTTGTTGACCTAAAGTAGTGGATTGGGCATGTTCGTTGTGGAAAAACAAGAAACGGTTCTAGCGTTACAGGCTCATGCATTCAATGCACTAAATGCACCCCATACCCATTTTCAGAATTGGCCACGTGCGACGACGAAGTTGTGAATTGAGCGTGTTTGTTGCAAATAAGCATAATACGGTTCCAGTGACACAAACTCGTGCATTAAATAGAGCTCGATACCCATTTTCGCAATAGGTCCGAGCGGCAACGAAATTGCGCGAAAGTACTCAAAACTTGAGTTTTGTACTTACAGTAGTAGATTGGGCATGGTCGTTGCAAAAAAATAGGAGACGGCTCGGGCGGCACAAACTCGTGCATTAAATGCACCCGGATACGCATTTTTGCAATTTGTCACGTGCGGCGATGAAATTGTGCAAAACCACCCAAAACATGAGTTTTGGACCTCAAGTAGTGGATTGGGCATGTTTTTTTGGGAAACGAGAAACGGTTAAGGCGCCACAAAGTCCTGCAATTAATGCACATGTATACCCATTTTCGCAATGGGTCACATGTTGTGACAAAATTGCACGAGACCACCCAAAACATGAGTTTTGGACCTAAAGTAGTGGACTGGGCATGTTCGTTGCGAAAAATCATGAAAAGTTTCCGCCGTTACTGGCTCATGCATTCAACGCACCCTATACCCATTTTTGAAATTGGCCACGCCTTACGACAAAATTGTGCGAAACCACCCAAGACAGGAATTTTACACATAAAGTAGTGGATTGGGCATGTTCATTGCGAAAAAAAACAAGAAACGATTATGCGTGGCACAAACTAGTGCATTAAATGTACCCCGATACATATTTTCGCAATTGGTCACGCGCTAGGACAAAATTGCACGAGACCACCCAAAATATGATTTGTTTACCAAAAGTAGTGGACTGGGCATGTTCATTGTGGAAAAACAAGAAATGGTTCCGGCATTACAGGCTCATGCATTCAATGCACTGAATGCACCCTATACCCATTTTCGGAATTGGCCATGCGCGAAGACGAAATTGCGCGAAACCACCTAAAACATGATTTTTTTACCTAAAGTTGTGAGTAGAGCGTGTTTGTTGCGAAAAAGCATGATACGGTTCCAGTGGCACAAACTTGAACATTAAATACACTCGGATACCCGTTTCCTCAACGGGTCCCGTGCGGTAACGAAATTGCGCGAAACTACTCAAAACATGAGTTTTGGACGTAAAGTAGTAGATTGTGCATGGTCGTTGCGAAAAAACATGAAACGGCTCCGGTGGCACAAACTAGTGCATTAAATGCACCCAGATACCCATTTTTGCAATTTGTCACGTGCGGCGATGAAATTGTGCAAAACCAACCAAAACATGAGTTTTGGACCTAAAGTAGTGGATTGGGTATGTTTTTTTTTGGGGAAAACGAGAAACGGTGAAGGCGGCACAAAGTCTTGCAATTAATGCACATGTATACCCATTTTCACAATTGGTCACGCGTTGTGACAAAATTGCACGAGACCACCCAAAACATGAGTTGGGGACCTAAAGTAGTGGACTGGGCATGTTCGTGGTGAAAAAACAGTAAAAGTTTCCGTCGTTACACGCTCATGCATTCAATGCACCATGTACCCATATTCGAAATTGGCCACGCCTTACGACAAAATTGCGTGAAACCACCCAAGACAGGAATTTTAGACATAAAGTAGTGGATTGGCCATGTTCATTGTGAAAAAAAAACAAGAAACGGTTATGCGTGGGACAAACTTGTTCATTAAATGTACCCCGATACATATTTTCGCAATTGGTCACGCGATGTGACAAAATTGCATGAGACCACCCAAAATATGATTTGTTGACCAAAAGTAGTGGACTAGGGATGTTCGCTGTGGAAAAACAAGAAACGCTTCTGGCATTACAAGCTCATGCATTCAATGCACCGAATGCACCCTATACCCATTTTCGGAATTGGCCGCGACCACGAAATTGCGCGAAACCACCTAAAACATGATTTTTTTACGTAAAGTTGTGAATTGAGCGTGTTTGTTGCGAAAAAGCATGATACGGTTCCAGTGGCACAGACTCATGCATTAAATACACTCGGATACCCGTTTTCGCAACGGGTCCCGTGCGGCAACAAAATTGCGCGAAACTACTCAAAACATGAGTTTTGGATGTAAAGTAGTAGATTGGGCATGGTCGTTGCGAAAAAACAGGAAACGGCTCTGGCGGTACAAACTCGTGCATTAAATGCACAAGGATACCCATTTTTGCAATTTGTCACGTGCGGCGATGAAATTGTGCAAAACCACCCAAAACTTAAGTTTTGGACCTAAGGTAGTGGGTTGGTCATGTTTTTTTCGGAAAAACGAGAAACGGTTAAGGCGGCACAAAGTCTTGAATTTAATGCACATGTATACCCATTTTCTCAATTGGTCACGCGCTGTGACAAAATTGCATGACACCGCCCAAAACATGAGTTTTGGACCTAAAGTAGTGGACTGGGTATGTTCGTTGCGAAAAAACATGAAACGTTTCCGGCGTTACCAGCTCATGCATTCAATGTACCCTATACCGATTTTCGGAATTGGCCACGCCTTACGAAGAAATTGCTCAAAACCACCAAAGACATGAATTTTAGACCTAAAGTAGTGGATTGGGCATCTTCGTCGAGAAAAAACAAGAAACGGTTATGCGCGGCACAAACTTGTGCATTAAATGTACCCCGATACCTATTTTCTCAATTGGTCACGCGCTGTGAGAAAATTGCACGTGACCACCCAAAATATGATTTGTTGACCTAAAGTAGTGGACTGGGCATGTTCGTTGTGGAAAAACAAGAAATGGATCCAGCGTTACAGGCTCATGCATTCGGTGCACTGAATGCACCCTATACCCATGTTCAGAATTGGCCACGCGCGACGATGAAATTGCACGAAACCACCGAAAACTTGATTTTTTTTACGTAAAGTAGTGAACTGAGCGTGTTTGTTGTGAAAAAGCATGATACGGTTGCAGTGGCACACCGATACCCATTTTCACAACGGGTCCCGTGCTGCAACGAAATTGCGCAAAACTACTCAAAACATGAGTTTTGGACGTAAAGTAGTAGATTGGGCATGGTCGTTGCGAAAAAACATGAAACGGCTCCGATGGCACAAACTCGTGCATTAAATGCACCCGGATACCCATTTTTGAAATTTGTCACGTGCAGCGATGAAATTATGCAAAACCACCCAAAACATGAGTTTCGGTCCTAATGTAGTAGATTGGGCATGTTTTTTTTCTGGAAAACGAGAAACGGTTAAGGCGGCACAAAGTCCTGCAATTAATGCACATGTATAAACATTTGCGCAATTGGTCACGCATTGTGACAAAGTTGCACGAGACCACACAAAACATGAGTTTTGGAGCTAAAGTAGTGGACTGGGCACGTTCGTTGCGAAAAAACTTGAAACGATTCCGCCATTACAGGCTCAAGCATTCAACGCACCCTATACCCATTTTCTAAATTGGCCATGCCTGGCGACGAAATTGCGCGAAATCACCCAAGACATGAATTTTAGACCTAAAGTAGTGGATTTGGCATGTTCGTTGCAGAAAAAAAAACAAACAACTGTTATGCGTGGCACAAACTTGTGCATTAAAGGTACCCCGATACCTATTTTCGCAATTGGTCACGCGATGTAATAAAATTGCACGAGACAACCCAAAATATGATTTGTTGACCTAAAGTGGTCGACTGGGCAAGTTCGTTGTGAAAAAACAAGAAGCGGATCCAGCGTTACAGGCTCAATCATTCAATGCACTGAATGCAACCTATACCGTCGTTTGGAATTGGCCACGCGCGACGACGAAATTGAGCGAAACCACCCAAAACATGATTTTTTTACGTAAAGTTGTGAATTGAGCTTGTTTGTTGCGAAAAAGCATGATACGGTTCCAGTGGCACAAACTCGTGCATTAAATACACCTAGATAAAAGTTTTCGCAACGGGTACCGTGCGGCAACGAAATTGCGCAAAACTACTCAGAACACGAGTTTTGGACATAAAGTAGTAGACTGGGAATAGTCGTTGCGAAAAAACAAGAAATGGCTCCGGCGGCACAAACTCGTGCATTAAATGCACCCGGATACCGATTTTCGCAAAATGTCACGTGGGGTGATGAAATTGTAAAAAAAAACCAAACCATGAGTTTTAAACCTAACGTAGTGGATTGGGCATGTTTTTTTTTTGGGATAACAAGATACGGTTAAGGCGGCACAAACTCTTGCATTTAATGCACATGTATAACCATTTTCGCAATTGGTCACGTGCTGTGATAAAATTGCAAGAGACCACCCAAAACATTGGTTTTGGACCTAAAGTAGTGGACTGGGTACGTTTGTTGCGAAAAAAATGAAACATTTCCGACGTTACAGGCTGATGGATTCAATGTACCGTATACCTATTTTCGGAATTAGCCACGCCTTACGACAAAATTCGGCCAAACCACCCAAGACAAGAATTTTAGACCAAAAGTAGTGGATTTGGCATGTTCTTGAAAAAAAAACAAGAAACGGTTATGCGCGGCACAAACTTGTGCATTAAAGGTTCCCCGATAACTATTTTCGCAATTGGTCACGTGCTGTGACAAAATTGCACGAGACCACCCAAAATATGATTTGTTGACCTAAAGTAGTGGACTGGGCATGTTCGTTGTGGAAAAACAAGAAACGGAGCAGGCATTACAGGCTCATGCATTCAATGCACTGAATGCACCCTATACCCATTTTCGGAATTGGCCACGCGTGACGACGAAATTCCAAGAAACCACCTCGAACTTGATTTTTTTTACGTAAAGTTGTGAATTGAGTGTGTTTGTTGCGAAAAAGAATGATACGGTTCCAGTGGCACACCGATACCCGTTTTCGCAATGGGTCCCGTGCGGCAACGAAATTGCGCAAAACTACACAAAACATGAGTTTTGTACATAAAGTAGTAGATTGGGCATGGTCGTTGCGAAAAAACAGGAAACGGCTCCGACGGCACAAACTCGTGCCTTAAATGCACCCGGATACCCATTTTTGAAATTTGTCACGTGTGGCGATGAAATTGTGCAAAACCACTCAAAACATGAGTTTCAGACCTAAAGTAGTAGATTGGGTATGTTTTTTTTTCTGGAAAAGGAGAAACGGTTAAGGCGGCACAAAGTCCTGCAATTAATACACATGTATACCCATTTGCGCAATTGGTCACACGTAGTGACAATATTGTATGAGACCACCCAAAACATGAGTTTTGGACCTAAAGTAGTGGACTGGGTATTTTCGTTGCGAAACAACTTGAAACATTTCCGCCGTTACTGGCTCATGCATTCAATGCATTCGAAATTGGCCACGCCTTACGATGAAATTACGCGAAACCACCGAAGACATGAATTTTAGACCTAAAGTATTGGATTGGGCATGTTCGTTGTGGAAAAAGAACAAAAAACGGTTATGCGCGGCACACACTTGTGCATTAATGGTACCCCGATAGCTATTTTCGCAATTGATGACGCGCTATGACAAAATTGCATGAGACCACCCAAAATATGATTTGTTGACCTAAAGTGGTGGACTAGGCAAGTTCGTTGTGGAAAAACAAGAAGCGATCAGGCATTACAGGCTCATGCATTCATTGCACTTAATGCACCCTATACCCATTTTCGGAATTGGCCACGCGCGACGACGAAATTGCGCGAAGCCACCCAAAACAGGATTTTTTACATAAAGTTGTGAATTGAGTGAGTTCGTTGCGAAAAAGCATTATACGGTTCCAGTGGCACAAACTCGTGCATTAAATACACCTAGATACCCGTTTTCGCAACGGGTCCCATGCGGCAACGAAATTGCGTGAAACTACACAAAACATGAGTTTTGGACGTAAAGTAGTAGATTGTGCATAGTCGTTGTGAATTAATAAGAAATGGCTCCGGCGGCACAAACTTGTGCATTAAATGCACTCGGATACCTAGTTTTGCGAAATGTCACGTGGGGTGATGAAATTGTGCAAAACCACCCAAAACATGAGTTTTGGACCTAAAGTATTGGATTGGGCATGTTTTTTTGGGAAAACAAGAAATGGTTTAGGCGGCACAAAGTCTTGCATTTAATGCACATGTATACCCATTTTCGCAATTGGTCACACGCTTTGACAAAATTGCACGAGACCACCCAAAACATGAGTTTTGGACCAAAAGTAGTGGATTGGGGATGGTTTTTTTGGGAAAATAAGAGACGGTTAAGGCGGCACAAAGTTTTACAATTGATGCACACGACACATTTTCGCAATTGGTCACACGTTGTCACAAAATTGCACGAGACCACCCAAAACATGAGTTTTAGAGCTAAACTAATGGACTGGGCATGTTCGTTGTGGAAAAAATTAAATGTTTTCGGCGTTACAGGCTCATGTATTCAGTGCACCCTATACCCATTTTCGAAATTGGCCACGCCTTACGACGAAATTGCGCGAAGCCACCCAAGACATGACTTTTAGACCTAAAGTATTGGATTGGGCATGTTCGTTGCGGAAAAAAAAACAAAAAACGGTTATGCACGGCACAAACTTGTGCATTAATGGTACCCCGATAGCTATTTTCGCAATTGATCACGCGCTGTGACAAAATTGCACGAGACCACCCAAAATATGATTTGTTGACCTAAAGTGGTGGACTGCGCAAGTTCGTTGTGGAAAAACAAGAAGCGATCTGGCGTTACAGGCTCATGTATTCAATGCACTTAATGCACCCTATACCCATTTTCGGAATTGGCCACGCGCGACGACGAAATTGCGCGAAACCCGCCAAAACATGATTTTTTTACGTAAAGTTGTGAATTGAGCGTGTTTGTTGCGAAAAAGCATGATACGGTTCTAGCGGGACAAACTCGTGCATTAAATACACCCAAATACCAGTTTTCGCAACGGTCCCGTGCGGCAACGAAATTGCGCAAAACTACTGAAAACATGAGTTTTGGACGTAAAGTAGTAGATTGGGTATAGTCGCTGCGAAAAAACAAGAAACGGCTCCAGCGGCATAAACTCGGGCACTAAATGCACCCGAATACCCATTTTTGCAAAATGTAACATGGGGTGATGAAATTGTACAAAACCACCCAAAACAACAGTTTTGAACCTAAAGCAGTGGATTGGGCATGTTTTTTTTGGGAAAACAAGAAACGGTTAAGGCAGCACAAACACTTACATTTAATGCACATGTATACCCATTTTCGCAATTGGTGACGCGCTGTGACAAAATTGCACGAGATCACCCAAAACAAGAGTTTTGGACCTAAAGTAGTGCACTCGGTATGTTCGTTGCGAAAAAATATGAAACGTTTCCGCCGTTACAGGCTCGTGCATTCAATGTACCCTATACCCATTTTCGGAATTAGCCACGCCTTACGACTAAATTGAGCCAAACCACCTAAGACATGAATTTTAGACCTAAAATTGTGGACTGGGCATGTTCTTGAAAAAAAACAAGAAAACGGTTATGCGCGGCACAAACTTGTGCTTTAAAGGTACCTAGATACCTATTTTCGCAATTGGTCACGCGCTGTGACAAAATTGCACGAGACCACCCAAAATATGATTTGTTGACCTAAAGTAGTGGACTGGGCACGTTCGTTGTGGAAAAACAAGAAACAGATCCGGCGTTACAGGCTCATCCATTTAATGCACTGAATGCACCCTGTACCTATTTTTGGAATTGGCCACGCGCGACGACGAAATTGCACGAAACCACCCAAAACTTGATTTTTTTACATAAAGTTGTGAGTTGCGCGTGTTTGTTGCGAAAAAGCATGATACGGTTCCAGTGGCACACCGATACCCGTTTTCGCAACGGGTCCCGTGCGGCAATGAAATTGTGCAAAACTACCCAAAACATGAGTTTTGGACGTAAAGTAGTAGATAGGGCATGGTCATTGCGAAAAAACATGAAACGGCTCCGACGGCACAAACTCGTGCATTAAATGCACCCGGATATCTATTTTTGAAATTTGTCACGTGCGGCAATGAAATTGTGCAAAACCACCCAAAACATGAGTTTCGGACCTAAAGTAGTAGATTGGGCATGTTTTTTTTCTAGGAAACAAGAAACGGTCAAGGCGGCACAAAATCCTGCAATTAATGCACATATATACCCATTTGCGCAATTGGTCACGCGTTGTGACAAAATTGCACGAGACCACCCAAAACATGAGTTTTGGAGCTAAAGAAGTGGACTGGGCATGTTCGTTCCGAGAAAAATGAAACGTTTCCGGCGTTACAGGCTCATGCATTCTATGCACCCCAAGACATGGATTTTAGACCTAAAGTAGTGGATTGGGCATGTTCGTTGCGAAAAAAAAACAAAAAACAAACTTGTGCATTAAAGGTAGCCCGATACCTATTTGCGCAATTGGTCACACGCTGTGACAAAATTGCACAAGACCACCGAAAATATGATTTGTTGACCTAAAGTGGTGGACTGGGCAAGTTCGTTGTGGAAAAACAACAAGCGGATCCGGCGTTACAGTCTCATGCATTCAATGCACTGAATGCACCCTATACCCATTTTCGGAATTGACCACGTGCGTCGACGAAATTTTGCGAAACCACCAAAAACATGATTTTTTACGTAAAGTTGTGAATTGACCATGTTTGTTGCGAAAAAGCATGATACGGTTCGAGTGGCACAAACTTGTGCATTAAATACACCGAGATAAAAGTTTTCGCAACGGGTCCCATGCGGCAACGAAATTGCGCAAAACTACTCAAAACATGAGTTGTAGACGTAAAGTAGTAGATTGGGCGTAGTCGTTGCAAAAAAACAAGAAACGGCTCCGGCAGCACAAACTCGTGCATTAAATGCACCCGGATACCCATTTTTGCAAAACATCGCATGGGTGATGAAATTGTAAAAAAACCCAAACATGAGTTTTAGACCTAAAGTAGTGGGTTGGGCATGTTTTTTTTGGGAAAACAAGAAACTTTTATGGCGGCACAAAGTCTTCATTTAATGCACATGTATACCCATTTTCGCAATTGGTCACGTGTTGTGATAAAATTGCACGAGACCACCCATAACATGAGTTTTGGACCTAAAGTAATGGGCCGGGTATGTTTGTTGCTAAAAAATATGAAACGTTTTCGGCGTTACACACTCATGCATTCAATGTACCCTATACCTATTTTCGGAATTGGCCACGCCTTACGACCTAAGTAGTGGATTGGCCATGTTCTTGAAAAAAACCAAGAAATGGTTATGCGCGGTACAAACTTGTGCATTAAATGTACCCCGATACCTATTTTCGCAATTGGTCACGCGCTGTGACAAAATTGCATGAGACCACCCAAAATATGATTTGTTGACCTAAAGTGCTGGACTAGGCAAGTTCGTTGTGGAAAAACAAGAAGCGGATCCGGCGTTATAGGCTCATGCATTAAATGCACTGAATGCACCTTATACCCATTTTCGGAATTGGCCACGCACGATGACGAAATTGCGCGAAACCACCCAAAACATGTTTTTTTACGTAAAGTTGTGAACTGAGCGTGTTTGTTGCGAAAAAGCATTATACGTTCCAGTGGCACAAACTCGTGCATTAAATAAACCGAGATACCTGTTTTCGCAACGGATCCCGTGCGGCAGTGAAATTGCGCGAAACTACTCTAAACATGAGTTTTGGACGTAAAGTAGTAGATTGTGCATAGTAGTTGCGAAAAAACACGAAATGGCTTCGGCGGCACAAACTTGTGCATTAAATGCACCCGAAAACCCATTTTTGCGAAATGTCACGTGGGGTGATGAAATTGTACAAAAAAACTTGTCCCAAAACATGAGTTTTGGACCTAAAGTTGTGGATTGGGCATGTTTTTTTTGGGAAAACAAGAAATGGTTAACGCGGCACAAAGTCTTGCATTTAATGCACATGTATACCCATTTTCGCAATTGATCATGCGCTGTGACAAAATTGAACAAGACCACTCAAAACATGAGTTTTGGACCAAAAGTAGTGGATTGTGCAAGGTTTTTTTGGGAAAATAAGAAACGGTTAAGGTGGCACAAAGTCTTGCAATTAATGCACACGACACATTTTCGCAATTGGTCACTTGTGGTGATAAAATTCCATGTGACCACCCAAAATATGAGTTTTGGAGCTAAAGCAGTGGACTGCTCATGTTTGTTGTGAAAAAAATGAAAAGTTTCCGGCGTTATAGGCTCAAGCATTCAACGCACCCTATATCCATTTTCGTAATTGGCCACGCCTTACGACGAAATTGTGCGAAAGCACCCAAGACATGAATTTTAGACCTAAAGTATTGGATTGGGCATTATCGTTGCGGAAAAAATAACAAAAAACGGTTATGCGCGGCACAAACTTGTGCATTAAAGGTACACCGATACCTATTTTCGCAATTGGTCACGCGCTGTGACAAAATTGCACGGGACCACCCAAAATATGATTTGTTGACCTAAAGTAGTGGACTGGGCATGTTCGTTGTGGAAAAACAAGAAACGGAGCAGGCATTACAGGCTCATGCATTCAATGCACTGAATGCACTCTATACCCATTTTCGGAATTGGCCACACGTGACGACGAAATTCCAAGAAACCACCTCGAACTTGATTTTTTTTTACGTAAAGTTGTGAATTGAGTGTGTTTGTTGCGAAAAAGAATGATACGGTTCTAGTGGCACACCGATACCCGTTTTCGCCATGGGTCTCGTGCGGCAATGAAATTGCGCAAAACTACACAAAACATGAGTTTTGTACATAAAGTAGTAGATTGGGCATGGTCGTTGCGAAAAAACAGGAAACGGCTCCGACGGCACAAACTCGTGCATTAAATGCACCCGGATACCCATTTTTGAAATTTGTCATGTGCCGCGATGAAATTGTGCAAAACCACCCAAACATGAGTTTCGGACCTAAAGTAGTAGATTGTGCATAGTCCTTGCGAAAAAACAAGAAGCGGCTCCGGCGGCACAAACTCGTGCATTAAATGCACCCGGATACCCAATTTTGCAATTTGTCACGTGCGGCGATGAAATTGTGCAAAACCACCCAAAACGAGAGTTTTGGACCTAAGTAGTGGATTGGGCATGTTTTTTTTCTAGAAAACGAGAAACGGTTAAGGTGGCACAAAGTCTTGCAATTAATGCGCACGTATACCCATTTTCGCAATTGGTCACGCGTTGTGACAAAATTGCACGAGACCAACCAAAACATGAGTTTTGGAGCTAAAGTAGTGGACTGGGCATGTCCCGTCTGGAAAAACAAGAAACGGTTCCTGCGTTACGGGCTCCTACATTCAATGCACTAAATACACCCAATACCCATTTTCGGAATTGGCCACGCGACGACGAAATTGTGCGAAACAACACAGAACATGATTTTTTTACGTAAAGTTGTGAATTGAGTGTGTTTGTTGCGAAAGGCATAATACGGTTCCAGTGGCACAAACTCGTGCATTACAAACACCCAGATACCCGGTTTCGCAATGGATCCCGTGTGACAACGAAATTGCGCGAAACTACTCTAAACATGAGTTTTGGATGTAAAGTTGTAGATTGGACATGGCCGTTGCGAAAAAGCAAGAAACGGCTCCGGCGGCACAGACTCATGCATTAAATCCACCCGGATACGCATTTTTGCAAATTGTCACATGGGGCGATAAAATTGTGGAAAACCACCCAAAACATGAGTTTTGGACCTAAAGTAGTGGATTGGTCATGTTTTTTTTAGGAAAATGAGAAACGGTTAAGGCGGCACAAAGTCTTGCTTTTAATGCACATGTATAACCATTTTCGCAATTGGTCACGCGCTGTGACAAATTTGCACGAGACCACCCAAAACATGAGTTTTGGACCAAAATTTGTGGAGCGGGTGTGTTTGTTGCGAAAAAACATGAAACGTTTCCGGCGTTACAGGCTCATGCATTCAATATACCCTATGAACATTTTCGGAATTGGCCACGCCTTACAACGAAATTGCGCGAAACCATCCAAGACAAGAATTTTAGACCTAAAGTAGTGGATTGGGCATGTGCGTTGCGGAAAAACAAGAAACGGTTATGCGCGGCACAAACTTGTGCATTAAATGTACCCCGATACCTATTTTCGCAATTGGTCACGCGTTGTAACAAAATTGCACGAGACCACCCAAAATATGATTTGTTGACCTAAAGTAGTGGAATGGGCATGTCCCTTCTGGAAAAACAAGAAACGGTTCCGGTGTTACAGGCTCCTGCATTCAATGCACTAAATACACCCAATACCCATTTTCGGAATTGGCCACGCGCGACGACGAAATTGTGCGAAACCGCACAGAACATGATTTTTTTACGTAAAGTTGTGAATTGAGCGTGTTTGTTGCGAAAAGGCATAATACGGTTCCAATGGCACAAACTCGTGCATTACAAACACCCCGATACCCAGTTTCGCAACGCATCCCGTGCGACAACGAAATTGCGCGAAACTACTCTAAACATGAGTTTTGGATGTAAAGTTGTAGATTGGGCATGGCCGTTGCGAAAAAGCAAGAAACGGCTCCGGCGGCACAAACACATGCATTAAATGCACCCAAATACGCATTTTTGCAAACTGGCACATGGGGCAATGAAATTGCGCAAAACCACCCAAAACATGAGTTTTGGACCAAAAGTACTGGATTGGGCATGTTTTTTTTGGGAAAATGAGAAACGGTTAAGGTGGCACAAAGTCTTGCTTTTAATGCACATGTATAACCATTTTCGCAATTGGTCACGCGCTGTGATAAAATTGCACGAGACCACCCAAAACATGAGTTTTGGACTAAAATTTGTGGAGTGGGTGTGTTTGTTGTGAAAAAACATGAAACGTTTCCGGCGTTACAGGCTCATGCATTCAATATACCCTATGAACATTGTCGGAATTGGCCACGCCTTACGACGTAATTGCGTGAAACCATCCAAGACAAGAATTTTAGACCTAAAGTCGTGGATTGGGCATGTGTGTTGCGGAAAAACAAGAAACGGTTATGCGCGGCACAAACTTGTGCATTAAATGTACCCCGATACCTATTTTCGCAAATGGTCACGCGTTGTGACAAAATTGCACGAGACCACCCAAAATATGATTTGTTGACCTAAAGTAGTGGACTGGGCATGTCCCTTCTGGAAAAACAAGAAACGGTTCCGGCGTTACAGGCTCCTGCATTCAATGCACTAAAAACATCCAATACCCATTTTCGGAATTGGCCACGCGCGACGACGAAATTATGCGAAACCACCCAGAACATGATTTTTTTCCGTAAAGTTGTGAATTGAGCGTGTTTGTTGCGAAAAAGCATAATACGGTTCTAGTGGCACAAACTCGTGCATTAAATACACCCCGATACCCGTTTTTCGCAACGGGACCCGTGCGACAACGAAATTGCGCGAAACTAGTCAAAAGATGAGTTTTGGATGTAAAGTTGTAGATTGGACATGGCCGTTGCGGAAAAGCAAGAAACGGCTCCGGCGGCACAAACTCCTGCATTAAATGCACCCGGATACGTTTTTTTGTAAATTGTCACATGGGGCGATGAAATTGTGCAAACCCTCCCAAAACATGAGTTTTGGACCTAAAGTAGTGGATTGGGCACGTTTTTTTCGAAAAACGAGAAACGGTTAAGGCGGCACAAAAGTCTTGATTTTAATGCACATGTATACCCATTTTCGCAATTGGTCACGCGCTGTGACAAAATTGCACGAGACCACCCAAAACATGAGTTTCAGACCAAAATTTGTGGACTGGGTGTGTTCGTTGCGAAAAAACATGACACGTTTTCGGCGTTACAGGCTCATGCATTCATTGTACCCTATGAACATTTCTGGAATTGACCACGCCTTACGACAAAATTGCGCGAAACCATCCAAGACAAGAATTTTGGACCTAAAGTAATGGATTGTGCAAGTTTGTTGCGGAAAAACAAGAAACGGTTATGCGCGGCACAAACTTGTGCATTAAATGTACCTCGATACCTATTTTCGCAATTGGTCACGCGTTGCGATAAAATTGCACGAGACCACCCAAAATATAATTTGTAGACCTAAAGTAGTGGACTCGGCATGTCCCTTCTGGAAAAACAAGAAACGATTCCAGCGTTACAGGCTCCTGCATTCAATGCGCTAAAGACACCCAACACCCAATTTCAGAATTGGCAACGTGCGACGACGAAATTGTTCGAAACCGCCCAGAACATGATTTTTTTACGTAAAGTAGTGAATTGAGCGTGTTTGTTGCGAAAAAGCATAATACGGTTCCAGTGGCACAAACTCGTGCGTTAAATACACCCCGATACCCGTTTTCGCAACGGGTCCCATGCGACAAAGAAATTGCGCGAAACTACTCAAAAGATGAGTTTTGGATGTAAAGTTGTAGATTGGGCATGGCCGTTGCGAAAAAGCAAGAAACGGCTCCGGTGGCAGAAACTCATGCGTTAAATACACCCGGATACGCTTTTTTGCAAATTGTCATGTGGGGCGATGAAATGGTGCAAGACCACCCAAAACATGAGTTTTGGACCTAAAAAGTGGATTGGGCATGTTTTTTTGGGAAAATGAGAAACGATTATGGCGGCACAAAGTCTTGCATTTAATGCTCAAATATACCCTTTTTCGCAATTTGTCACGCGTTGTGACAAAATTGCACGAGACCACCAAAAATATGAGTTTTGGACCTAAAGTTGAGGAGTGGGTATGTTTGTTGCGAAAAAACATGAAACGTTTCCGGCGTTACACGCTCATGCATTCAATATACCCTATGCCCATTGTCGGAATTGGCCACGCCTTATGACGAAATTGCGTGAAACTATCCAAAGCATGAATTTTAGACCTAAAGTAGTGGATTGTTCAAGTTCGTTGCGGAAAAAATAAGAAACGTTTATGCGCGACACAAACTTATGCATTAAATGTACCCCTATACCTATTTTCGCAATTGGTCACACGCTGTGACAAAATTGCATGAGACCACCAAAAATATGATTTGTTGACCTAAAGTAGTGGACTGGGCATTCAATGCACTAAATGCACCCAATACCCATTTTCGGAATTGGCCACGTGTGACGACGAAATTGCGCAAAACCACGCAAAACCTGATTTTTTTTATGTAAAGTTGTGAATTGACTGTGTTTGTTGCGAAAAAGCATAATACGGTTCCAGTGACACAAACTCGCGCATTAAATAAGCCCCGATACCCATTTTCGCAACGGGTCCCGTGTGCCAACGAAATTACGCGAAAATACTCAAAACTTGAGTTTTGGACGTAAAGTTGTAGATTGCGCATGGCCGTTGGGAAAAAACAAGAAACTGCTCCGGCGCACAAACTGATGCATTAAATGCACCCGGATACACATTTTTTTCAAATTGTCTCGTGGGGCGATGAAATTGAGCAAAACCACCCAAAACAAGAGTTTTCGACCGGAAGTAGTGTATTGGGCATGTTTTTTTTGGGAAAACGAGAACCGGTTAAGGCGGCACAAAGTCTAGCATTTAATACACAAGAATACCCATTTTCGCAATTGGTCACGCGTTGTGACAAAATTGCACGAGACCGCCCAAAATATGATTTGTTGACCTAAAGTAGTGGACTGGGCATGTTCACTGTGAAAAACAAGAAACGGTTCCGGCGTTATAGGCTCCTGCATTCAATGCACTAAATGCACACAATACCCATTTTTGAAATTGGCCACGTGCGACGACGAAATTACGCGAAACCACCAAAAACATGATTTTTTTTATGCATTTTTTGGAATTGAGCGTGTTTGTTGCAAAAAAGCATAATACGGTTCCAGTGGCACAAACTCGTGCATTAAATACACCCCGATACCCGTTTTCGCAACGGGTCCGGTGCGACAACGAAATTGCGCGAAACTACTCAAAACAAGAGTTTTGGATGTAAGGTTGTAGATTGGGCATGGCCGTTGTGAAAAAACAAGAAACGGCTCCAGTGGCACAAACTCATTCATTAAATGCACCCGGATACCCATTTTTCCATATTCTCACGTGGGGCGATGAAATTGCGCAAGACCACCCAAAACATGAGTTTTGTACCTAAAGTAGTGGATTGGGAATATTTTTTTGGGAAAACGAGATACGGTTAAGGCGGCACAAAGTCTTGCATTTAATGCACAAGTATACCCATTTTCGCAATTTGTCACGCGCTGTGACAAAATTGCACGAGACCACTCAAAACATGAGTTTTGGACCTAAAGCTGTGGAGTGGGTATGTTCGTTGTGAAAAAACATGAAACATTTCCGGCGTTACAGGCTCATGCATTCAATGTACCCTATGCCCATTTTCGGAATTGGCCACGTCTTACGACGAAATTGCGCGAAACTATCCAAGACATGAATTTTAGACCTAAAGTAGTGGATTGGTCATGTTCGTTGCGGAAATAACAAGAAACGTTTATGCGCGGCACAAACTTGTGCTTTAAATGTACCCCGATACCTATTTTCGCAATTGGTCACGCGCTGCGACAAAATTGCACGAGACTACCCAAAATATGATTTGTTGACCTAATGTAGTGGACTGGGCATGTTCCTTGTGGAAAAACAAGAAACGGTTCCGACATTACAGGCTCCTGCATCCAATGCACTAAATGCACCCAATACCATTTTTGGAATTGGCCACGTGCGATGACGAAATTGCGCGAAACCACCCAAAACATGATGTTTTTATGCATTGTTGTGAATTGAGCGTGTTTGTTGCGAAAAAGCATAATACGGTTCCAGTGGCACAAACTCGTGCATTAAATACACCACGATACCCGTTTTCGCAACAGGTCCCGTGCGACAACGAAATTGCGTGAAACTACTCAAAACAAGAGTTTTGGATGGAAAGTTGTAGATTGGGCATGGCCGTTGTGAAAAAACAAGAAACGGCTCCGGCGGCACAAACTCATTCATTAAATGCACCCGGATACGCATTTTTGCATATTGTCACGTGGGGCGATGAAATTGTGCAAGACCACCCAAAACATGAGTTTTGGACCTAAAGTAGTGGATTGGGCATGATTTTTTGGGAAAACAAGAAACAGTTAAGGCGGCACAAAGTCTTGCATTTAATGCACAAGTATACCTATTTTCGCAATTTGTCACGCGCTGTGACAAAAGTGCACCAGACCACCCAAAACATGAGTTTTGGACCTAAAGTTGTGGAGTGGGTATGTTCGTCGCGAAAAAACAAGAAACGTTTCCGGCGTTATAGGCTCAAGCATTCAATATACCCTATGCCCATTTTCGGAATTGGCCACGCCTTACGACGAAATTGCGTAAAACTATCCAAGACATGATTTTTAGACCTAAAGTAGTGGATTGGACATGTTCGTTGCGGAAAAAACAAGAAACGTTTATGCGCGGCACAAACTTGTGCTTTAAATGTACCCCGATACCAATTTTCGCAATTGGTCACGCGTCGTGACAAAATTGCATGAGACCACCCAAAATATGATTTGTTGACCTAATGTAGTTGACTGGGCATGTTCCTTGTAGAAAAACAAGAAACGGTTCCGGCGTTACAGGCTCCTGCATTCAATGCGCTAAATGCACCCAATACCCATTTTCGGAATTGGCCACGCGCGACGACGAAATTGCGTGAAACCACCCAAAACATGATTTTTTTTATGTAAAGTTGTGAGTTGACCGTGTTTGTTGCGAAAAAGCATAATACGGTTCCAGTGACACAAACTCACGCATTAAATACTTCCCGATACCAGTTTTCGCAACGGGTCCCATGTGCCAACGAAATTACCCGAAACTACTCAAAACATGAGTTTTGGACGTAAAGTTGTAGATTGGGCATGGCCGTTGTGAAAAAACAAGAAACGGATCTGGTGGCACAAATTGATGCAATAAATGCACGCGGATACACATTTTTTTCAAATTGTCTCGTGGGGTGATGAAATTAGCAAAACCACCCAAAACATGACTTTTCGACCTGAAGTAGTTGATTGGGCATGTTTTTTTCGGGAAAACGAGAAACGGTTAAGGCGGCACAAAGTCTTGCTTTTAATGCACATGCTTAACAATTTTCGCAATTGGTCACGCGCTGTGACAAAATTGCACGAGACCACCCAAAATATGATTTGTTGACCTAAAGTAGTGGAATGAGCATGTTCATTGTGAAAAACAAGAAACGGTTTCGGCGTTACAGGCTCCTGCCTTCAATGCACTAAATGCACCCAATACCCATTTTTGGATTTGGCCACGTGCGACGACGAAATTAAGCGAAACCACCCAAAACATGATTTTTTTATGTATTGTTGTGAATTGATCATGTTTGTTGCGAAAAAGCATCATATGGTTCCAGTGGCACAAACTCGTGCATTAAATACACCCCGATACCCATTTTCGCAACGGGTCCCGTGCGACAACGAAATTGCGCGAAACTACTCAAAACAAGAGTTTTGGATGTAAAGTTGTAGATCGGCCATGGCCGTTGCGAAAAAACAAGAAACGGCTCCGGCGGCACAAACTCATTCATTAAATGCGGCATTTTTGCATACTGTCACGTGGGACGATGAAATTGTGCAAGACCACCCAAAACATGAGTTTTGGACCTAAAGTAGTGGGTTGGGCATGTTTTTTTGGGGAAACGAGAAACGGTTAAGGCGCCACAAAGTCCTGCAATTAATGCACATGTATACCCATTTTCGCAATGGGTCACATGTTGTGACAAAATTGCACGAGACCACCCAAAACATTAGTTTTGGACCTAAAGTTGTGGAGTGGGCTTGTTCGTTGAAAAAAACATGAAACGTTTCCGACGTTACAGGCTCATGCATTCAATGTACCATATGCCCATTTTCGGAATTGGCCATGCCTTACAACGAAATTGCGCAAAAGTATCCAAGACATGAATTTTAGACCTAAAGTAGTGGATTGGGCAAGTTCATTGCGGAAAAAACAAGAAACATTTATGCGCGGCACAAACTTGTGCTTTAAATGTACCCCGATACCTATTTTTGCAATTGGTGACGCGTTGTGACAAAATTGCACGAGACCACCCAAAATATGATTTGTTGACCTAAAGTAGTGGACTGGGCATGTTCCTTGTGGAAAAACAAGAAACGGTTCCGGCGTTACAGGCTCCTGCATTCAATGCACTAAATGCACCCAATACCCATTTGCGGAATTGGCCACGCGAGACGATGAAATTGCGAGAAACCACCCAAAACATGATTTTTTTATGTAAAGTTGTGAGTTGACCGTGATTGTTGCGAAAAAGCATAATACGTTCCATTGACACAAACTTGCGCATTAAATACACACCGATACCCGTTCTCGCAACGGGTCCCGTGTGCCAACGAAATTACCCGAAACTACTCAAAACATGAGTTTTGGACGTAAAGTTGTAGATTGGGTATGGCCGTTGTGAAAAAACAAGAGACGGCTCCGGCGGCACAAATTGATGCATTAAATGCACCCGGATACACATTTTTTTCAAATTGTCTCGTGGGGCGATGAAATTAAGCAAAACCACCCAAAACATGACTTTTCGACCTGAAGTAGTGGATTGGGCATGTTTTTTTTTAGGAAAACGAGAAACGGTTAAGGCGGCACAAAGTCTAGCATTTAGTACACAAGAATACCCATTTTCGCAATTGGTCACGCGCTGTGACAAAATTGCACGAGACCACCCAAAATATGATTTGTTGACCAAAACTAGTGGACGAGGTATGTTCATTGTGAAAAACAAGAAACGGTTTCGGCGTTACCGGCTCCTGCATTCAATGCACTAAATGCACCCAATACCCATTTTTGGATTTGGCCACGTGCGATGACGAAATTGCGCGAAACCACCCAAAACATGATTTTTTATGTGTTGTTGTGAATTGATCGTGTTTGTTGCAAGAAAGCATAATACGGTTCCAGTGGCACAAACTCGTGCATTAAATACACCCTGATATCCATTTTTGCAACGGGTCCCGTGCGACAACGAAATTGCGCGAAACTACTCAAAACAAGAGTTTTGGAAGTAAAGTTGTAGATCGGGCATGGCCGTTGCGAAAAAACAAGAAACGGCTCCGACGGCACAAACTCATTCATTAAATGCACCCGGATACGCATTTTTGCATATTGTCACGTGGGACGATGAAATTGTGCAAGATCACCCAAAACATGAGTTTTGGGCCTAAAGTAGTGGATTGGGCATGTTTTTTTTGGGAAAACGAGAAACGGTTAAGGCGGCATGAAGTCTTGCATTTAATGCACAAGTATACCCATTATCGCAATTTGTCACGCGCTGTGACAAAATTGCACGAGACCACCCAAAACATGCGTTTTGTACCTAAAGCTGTGGAGTGGGTATCTTCGTTGCGAAAAAACATGAAACATTTCCGGCGTTACAGGCTCTTGCATTCAATGTACCCTATGCCCATTTTCGGAATTGGCCACGCCATATGACCAAATTGCGCAAATCCATCTAAGACATGAATTTTAGACCTGAAGTAGTGGATTGGGCATGTTCATTGCGGAAAAACAAGAAACGGTTATGCGCGGCAGAAACTTGTGCATTAAATGTACCCCGATACCTATTTTCGCAATTGGTCACGCGCTGTGACAGAATTGCGCGAGACCACCAAAAATATGATTTGTTGACCTAAAGTAGTAGACT
Organism: Paspalum vaginatum; assembly: GCA_030272315.1. Classification (NCBI taxonomy): domain Eukaryota; kingdom Viridiplantae; phylum Streptophyta; class Magnoliopsida; order Poales; family Poaceae; genus Paspalum; species Paspalum vaginatum. Next base: position 25,255,940 of record CM059015.1, on the reverse strand, counting down.
GGGCATGTTCATTGTGGAAAGACAAGAAACGGTTCCAGCCTTACAGGCTCCTGCATTCAATGCAATAAATGCACCCAATACCCATTTTCGGAATTGGCCACGCTCGACGACAAAATTGCCCGAAACCACCCAAAATATGATTTTTTTTCATGTATAGTTATGAGTTGAGCGTGTTTGTTGCGAAAAAGCATAATACGGTTCCAGTAGCACAAACTCGTGCATTAAATACACCCCGATACCCATTTTCGCAATAGGTCCCGTGCGACAACGAAATTGCGCGAAACTACTCAAAACATGAGTTTTGAACGTAAAGTTGTAGATTGGGCATGGCCGTTGCGAAAAAACATGAAACGGCTCCGGCGGCACGAACTCATGCAATAAATGTGCGCGGATACGCATTTTTGTAAATCGTGACGTAAGGCGATGAAATTGTGCAAAACCACCCAAAATATGAGTTTTGGACCTAAAGTAGTGGATTTGACAGGTTTTTTTGTCAAAATGAGAAACGGTTATGGCGGCACAAAGTCTTCCATTTAATGCACAAATTCGTGCATTAAATACACTCCGATACCCGTTTTCGCAACGGGTCCCGTGCGGTTACGAAATTGCGCGAAACTATTCCAAACATGAGTTTTGGACGTAATGTAGCATATTGGGCATGGTCGTTGCGAAAAAACAGGAAACGGCTCTGGCGGCACATACTCGTGCATGAAATGCGCCCAGATACCCATTTCTGCAATTTGTCACATGCGGCGATGAAATTATGCAAAACCACCCAAACCATGAGTTTTGGACCTAAAGTGGTGGATTGGGTATGTTATTTTCAGGAAAACGAGAAAGGGTTAAGGCGACACAAAGTCTTCCAATTAATGCAGATATACACCCATTTTCGCAAATGGTCAAGCGTTGTGACAAAATTGCACGAGACAACCGAAAACATGGGTTTTGGACCTAAACTAGTGTACTGGGCATGTTCGTTGTGAAAAAAATAAGAAACAGATCCGGAGTTACAGGCTCGTGCTTTCAATGCACTGAAAGCACCCAATACCCATTTTCGGAATTGGCCACACGCGACGATGAAATTGCGCGAAACCATCCAAAACAAGATTTTTTGGACGTAAAGTAGTATATTGGGCATGGTCGTTGCGAAAAAACAGAAAACGGCTCCGGCGGCACAAACTTGTGCATTAAACCCACGCAGACACCCATTTTTGGAATTTGTCACGTGGGGCGATGAAATTGTGCAAAACCACCCAAAACATGAGTTTTGAGCTAAAGTAGTGGATTGGGCATGTTTTTTAGGGAAAACGAGAAACGGTTAAGGCGGCACAAAGTCTTGCATTTAACGCACAAGTATACCCATTTTCGCAATTATTCACGCGCTTTGACAAAATTGCACGAGACCACCCAAAACATGAGTTTTGGACCTAAAGTAGTGGACTGGGTATGTTCGTTGCGAAAAAACATGGAACGTTTCTGGCGTTACAATCTCATGCATTCAGAGTACCCTATACCCATTGTCGGAATTGGCCACGCCTTACGAAAAAATTGCGAGAAACCACCCAAGACATGAAGATTAGACCTCAAGTAGTGGATTGGGCATGTTCGTTGCGAAAAAAAAACAAGAAACGGTTATGGGCGGCACAAACTTGTGCATTAAATGTACCCCGATACCAATTTTCACAATTGGTCACGCGCTGCGACAAAATTGCACGAGACAACCCAAAATATGATTTGTGGACCTAAAGTAGTGGACTGGGGTGGTACGTTGTGGAATAACAAGAAACAGATCTGGCATTATAGGCTCATGCATTCAATGCACAGAATGCACCCTATACCCATTTTCGGAATTGGCCACGAGCGACGACGAAATTGCGCGAAACCACCCAAAATATGATTTTTTTACGGAAAGTTGTGAATTGAGCGTATTTGTTGCGAAAAATCATGATACGGTTCCAGTGGCACAAACTCGTGCATTAAATACAGTCCGAAACCCGTTTTCGCAACGGGTCCCGTGTGATAACGAAATTGCGCGAAACTACTCCAAACATGAGTTTTGGACATAAAGAAATAGATTGGGCATGGTCGTTGCGAAAAAAAAATGGCTCCGGCGGCACAAACTAGTGCATTAAATGCACCGAGATACCCATTTTTGCAATTTGTCACGTGGGGCGATGAAAGTGTGCAAAACCACCCAAAACATGAGTTTTGTACCTAAAGTAGTTGATTGTGCATGTTTTTTTGGGAAAACAAGAAACGGTTAAGGCGGCACAAAGTCTTGCATTTAATGCACAAGTATACCCATTTTCGCAATTGGTCACGCGCTGTGACAAAGTTGCCCGAGACCACCCAAAATATAAGTTTTGGACCTAAACTACCACCTGGGTATATTCGTTGCGAAAAAACGTGAAGCGTTTTCGGCATTACAATCACATGCATTCAATGTACCCTAAAACCATTTTCGGAATTGGCCACGCCTTACAACAAAATTGCGCGAAACCACCCAACACATGAAGTTTAGAGCTAAAGTAGTGGATTGGGCATGTTCGTTGTGAAAAAAAACAAGAAATGGTTATGCGCGGCACAAACTTGTGTATTAAATGTACCCCGACACCTATTTTCGCAATTGGTCACGCGCTGTGACAAAATTGCACGAGACAACCCAAAATATGATTTGTTGACCTAAAGTACTGGACTGCGGATGTTCGTTGTGGAAAAACAAGAAACAGATCCGGCATTACAGGCTCATGCACTCAATGCCTAGAATGCACCCTATACCTATTTTCGGAATTTGCCACGCGCGACGACTAAATTTCGCGAAACCACCCAAAATATGATTTTTTACGGAAAGTTGTGAATTGAGCGTATTTGTGGCGAAAAATCATGATACAGTTGTAGTGGCACAAACTCGTGCATTAAATACACTCCGATACTCGTTTCCGCAATGCGTCCCGTGCAGCAACGAGATTGCGCGAAACTACTCCAAACATGAGTTTTGGACATAAAGTAGTAGATTGGGCATGTTCGTTGCGAAAAAATAGGAAACGCCTCAGGTGGCACAAACTCGTGCCTTAAATGCACCCAGATAACCATTTTTGCAATTTGTGAAGTGGGGCGATGAAATTGTGCAAAACCACCCAAAACATGAGTTTTGGACTAAGGTAGTGGATTAGGCATGTTTTTTGGGGAAAACGAGAGACGGTTAAGGCGGCACAAAGTCTTGCATTTAATGCACAAGTATACCCATTTTCGCAATTGGTCACGCGCTGTGACAAAATTGCACGAGACCACCCAAAACATGAGTTTTGCACCTAAAGTAGTGGACTGGGTATGTTCGTTATGAAAAAACGTGAAACGTTTCCGGCATTACAATCTCATGCAATCAATGTACCCTATACCCATTTTCGGAATTGGCCACGCCTTGCGACAAAATTGTGCGAAACAACCCAAGACATGAAGTTTAAACCTAAAGTAGTGGATTGGGCAAGTTCGTTGTGAAAAAAAACAAGAAACGGTTATGCGCGGCATAAACTTGTTTATTAAATATACCCCGATACCTTTTTTCTCAATTGGTCACGCGCTGTGACAGAATTGCACGAGACCACCCAAAATATGATTTGTTGACCTAAAGTAGTGGACTGCGGATGTTCGTTGTGGAAAAACAAGAAATAGATCCGGCATTACAGGCTCATGCACTCAATGCACAGAATGCACCCTATACCTATTTTCGGAATTGGTCACGCACGACGACGAGATTGCGCGAAACCACCGGAAATATGATTTTTTTACGGAAAGTTGTCAATTGAGCGTATTGATTGCGAAAAATCATGATGCGGTTCCAGTGGCACAAAGTCGTACATTAAATACACTTCGATACCCTTTTTCGCAATGAATCCTGTGCAGCAATGAGATTGCGCGAAACTACTCCAAACATGAGTTTTGGACGTAAAGTAGTAGATTGGGCATGGTCGTTGCGAAAAAATAGGAAACGGCTCCGGCAGCACAAACTCGTGCATTCAATGCACCTAGATAACCATTTTTACAATTTGTCACGTGGGGCGATGAAATTATGCAAAACCACCCAATACATGAGTTTTGGACCTAAAGTTGTGGATTGGGCATGTTTTTTTGGGAAAACAAGAAACAGTTAAGGCGGCACAAAGTCTTGCATTTAATGCACAAGTATACCTATTTTCGCAATTTGTCACGCGCTGTGACAAAAGTGCATGAGACCACCCAAAACATGAGTTTTGGACCTAAAGGTGTGGAGTGGGTATGTTCGTTGCGAAAAAACAAGAAACGTTTCCGGCGTTACAGGCTCAAGCATTCAATGCACCCTATACCCATTTTCGGAATTGGCCACGCCTTACGACAAAATTGCGCGAAACAACCCAAGACATGAAGTTTAGACCTCAAGTAGTGGATTGAGCATGCTCATTGAGAAAAAAAACAAACAACGGCTATGCGCGGCACAAACTTGTGCATTAATCGTACCCCGATACCTATTTTCGCAATTGGTCACGCGATGTGACAAAATTGCACGAGGCCTCCCAAAATATGATTTGTTGACCTAAAGTACTAGACTGCGGATGTTCGTTGTGGAAAAACAAGAAACAGATCCGGCATTACAGGCTCATGCATTCAAGGCACAGATTGCACCCTATACCCATTTTCGGAATTGGCCACGCGCGACGACGAAATTGCGCGAAACCACCCAAAACATGATTTTTTTTACAGAATGTTGTGAATTGAGCGTATTTATTGCGAAAAATCATGATACGGTTTCAGTGGCACAAACTCGTGCATTAAATACAGTCCGATAACCGTTTTCGCAATGGGTCCCGTCTGATAACGAAATTGCGCGAAACTACTCCAAACATGAGTTTTGGACATAAAGAAATAGCTTGGGCATGGTCGTTGCGAAAAAACAGGAAATGGATCCGGTGGCAGAAACTCGTGCATTAAATGCACCCAGATACTCATTTTTGCAATTTGTCTCGTGGGCGATGAAATTGTGGAAACCACCCAAAACATGAGTTTTTGAACCAAAAGTAGTGGATTGGGCATGTTTTTCTAGGAAAACGAGAAACGGTTAAGGCGGAACAAAGTCTTGCATTTAATGCACAAGTATACCCATTTTCGCAATTGGTCATGTGCTGTGACAAAATTGCACGAGACCACCCAAAACATGAGTTTTGGACCTAAAGTAGTGGACTGGGTATGTTCGTTGCGAAAAAACCTGAAACGTTTCCGGCGTTACAATCTCATGCATTCATTGTACCCTATACCCATTTTCGGAATCGGCCACGCCTTACGACAAAACTGCGCGAAACAACACAAGACATGAAGTTTAGACCTAAAGTAGCGGATTGGGCATGTTCGTTGTGAAAAAAAACAAGAAACGGTTATGCGCGGCACAAACTTGTGCATTAAATATACCCCGATACCTTTTTTCGCAATTGGTCACGTGCTGTGACAAAATTGCACGAGACCTCCCAAAACTTGAGTGTTGGACCTAAAGTAGTGGACGGGGTATGGTCGTTGCGAAAAAACATGAAACATTTCCGGTGTTACAATCTCATGCATTCAATGTACCCTATCCCATTTTCGGAATTGGCCACGCCTTATGACAAAATTGCGCGAAACCACCCAAGACATGAAGTTTAGACCTCAAGTAGAGGATTCAGCATGCTCGTTGAGAAAAAAAACAAACAACGGCTATGCGCGGCACAAACTTGTGCATTAATTGTACCCCGATACCTATTTTCGCAATTGGTCACGCGATGTGACAAAATTGCACGAGACCTCCCAAAATATGATTTGTTGACCTAAAGTACTACACTACGGATGTTCGTTGTGGAAAAACAAGAAACAGATCCGGCATTACAGGCTCATGCATTCAAGGCACAGATTGCAGCCAATACCCATTTTCGGAATTGGCCACGCGAGACGACGAAATTGCGCGAAACCACCCAAAATATGATTTTTTTTAACAGAAAGTTGTGAATTAAGCATATTTGTTGCGAAAAATCATGATACAGTTCCAGTGGCACAAACTCGTGCATTAAATACAGTCCGATACCCGTTTTCGCAACGGGTCCCGTGTGGTAACGAAATTGCGCGAAACTACTCCAAACATGAGTTTTGGACGTAAAGAAATAGATTGGGCATGGTCGTTGCGAAAAAACAGGAAATGGATCCGGTGGCACAAACTCGTGCATTAAATGCACCCAAATACTCATTTTTGCAATTTGTCTCGTGGGGCGATGAAATTGTGGAAACCACCCAAAACATGAGTTTTTGAACCTAAAGTAGTGGATTGGGCATGTTTTTTTTGGGAAAACGAGAAACGGTTAAGGCGGCACAAAGTCTTGCATTTAATGCACAAGTATACCAATTTTCGCAATTGGTCACGCGCTGTGACAAAATTGCACGAGACCACCCAAAACATGAGTTTTGGACCTAAACTAGTGGACTGGGTATGTTCGTTGCGAAAAAACGTGAAACGTTTCCGGCATTACAATCTCATGCATTCAATGTACCCTATACCCATTTTCGGAATTGGCCACGCCTTACGACAAAATTGCGCGAAACAACCCAAGACATGAAGTTTAGACCTAAAGTAGCGGATTGGGCATGTTCGTTGTGAAAAAAAACAAGAAACGGTTATGCGCGGCACAAACTTGTGCATTAAATATACCCCGATACCTTTTTTCGCAATTGGTCACGCGCTGTGACAAAATTGCACAAGGTCACCAAAAATATGATTTGTTGACCTAAAGTAGTGGACTGCGGATGTTCGTTGTGGAAAAACATGGAACAGATCCGGCATTACAGGCTCATGCATTCAATGCACAGAGTGCACCATATACCCATTTTCGGAATTGGCCACGCGCACGACGAAATTGCGCGAAACCACCCAAAATATGATTTTTGTACGGAAAGTTGTCAATTGAGCGTATTTGTTGCGAAAAATCATGATACGGTTCTAGTGGCACAAACTCGTGCATTAAATACAGTACGATACCCACTTTCGCAACGGGCCCCGTGTGGTAACAAAATTGCGTGAAACTACTCCAAGCATGAGTTTTGGACGTGAAGAAGTAGATTGGGCATGGTCATTGCGAAAAAACAGGAAATGGATCCGGTGGCACAAACTCGTGCATTAAATGCACCCAGATACCCATTTTTGCAATTTGTCTCGTGGGGCGATGAAATTGCGGAAACCACCCAAAACATGAGTTTTTGAACCTAAAGTAGTGGATTGGGCATGTTTTTTTAGGAAAACGAGAAACGGTTAAGGAGGCACAACGTCTTGCCTTTAATGCACATGTATACCCATTTTCGAAATTGGTCACGCGCTGTGACAAAATTGCACGAGACCACCCAAAATATGATTTGTTGACCTAAAGTAGTGGACTGCGGATGTTCGTTGTGGAAAAACAAGAAACAGATCTGGCATTACAGGCTCATGCATTCAATGCATAGAGTGCAGCATATACCCATTTTCGGAATTGGCCACGCGCACGACGAAATTGCGCGAAACCACCCAAAATATGATTTTTTTTACGGAAAGTTGTGAATTGAGGGTATTTGTTGCGAAAAATCATGATACGGTTCTAGTGGTGCAAACTCGTGCATTAAATACAGTTCGATACCCACTTTCGCAACGGGTCCCGCGTGGTAACAAAATTGCGCGAAACTACTCCAAACAAGAGTTTTGGACGTGAAGAAGTAGATTGGGCATGGTCATTGCGAAAAAACAGGAAATGGATCTAGTGGCACAAACTCGTGCATTAAATGCACCCAGATACCCATTTTTGCAATTTGTCTCGTGGGGCGATGAAATTGTGGAAACCACCCAAAACATGAGTTTTTGAACCTAAAGTAGTGGATTGGGCATGTTTTTTTGGGAAAACGAGAAACGGTTAAGGCGGCACAAAGTCTTGCATTTAATGCACTAAGTATACCCATTTTCGGAATTGGTCACACGCTGTGACAAAATTGCACGAGAACAACCAAAACATGAGTTTTGGACCTAAACTTGTGGACTGGGTAAGTTCGTTGCGAAAAAACGTGAAACGTTTCCGGCGTTACAATCTCATGCATTCAATGTACCCTATACCCATTTTCGGAATTGGCCACGCCTTACGACAAAATTGAGCGAAACAACCCAAGACATGAAGTTTAGACCTAAAGTAGGGGATTGGGCATGTTCGTTGTGAAAAAAAACAAGAAATGGTTATGCGCGGCACAAACTTGTGCATTAAATATACCCCGATACCTTTTTTCGCAATTGGTCACGCGCTGTGACAAAATTGCACGAGACCACCCAAAATATGATTTGTTGACCTAAAGTAGTGGACTGCGGATGTTCATTGTGGAAAAACAAGAAACAGATCCGGCATTACAGGCTCATGCATTCAATGCACAGAGTGCACCACATACCAATTTTCGGAATTGGCCATGCCTTATGACAAAATTGCGCGAAACCACCCAAGGCATGAAGTTTAGACCTGAAGTACTGGATTGGGCATGTTCGGTGCGAAAAAAAACAAGCAACGGTTATGCGCGGCACAAACTTGTGCATTAAATGTATCCTGATACCTATTTTCGCAATTGGTCACGCGCTGTGACAAAATAGCACGAGACAACCAAAAATATGATTTGTTGACCTAAAGTAGTGGACTGCGGATGTTCGTCATGGAAAAACAAAAAAGAGATCCGGCATTACAGGCTCATGCATTCAATGCACAGAATGCACCCTATACCCATTTTCGGAATTAGCCACGCGCGACGACGAAATTGGGCGAAACCACCCAAAATATGATTTTTTTACAAAAAGTTGTGAATTGAGCGTATTTGTTGCGAAAAATCATGATACGATTCCAGTTGCACAAACTCGTGCATTAAATACACTCCGATACCCGTTTTCGCAATGGGTCCCGTGCAGCAACAAAATTGCACGAAACTACTCCAAACATGAGTTTTGGACCTGAAGTAGTAGATTGGGAATGGTCGTTGCGAAAAAATAGGAAACGGCTCCGGCGGCACAAACTCGTGCATTAAATGCACCCAGATAACCATTTTTGTAATTTGTGAAGTGGGGCGATGAAATTGTGCAAAACCACCCAATACATGAGTTCTGGACCTATAGTAGTGGATTGGGCATGTTTTTTTTGGGAAAACGAGAGACGGTTAAGGTGGCACAAAGTCTTGCATTTAATGCACGAGTATACCCATTTTCGCAATTGGTCACGCGCTGTCACAAAATTGCACGAGACCACCCAAAACATGAGTTTTGGACCTAAAGTAGTGGACTGGGGATGTTCGTTGCGAAAAAATGTGAAATGTTTCCGGCGTTACAATCTCATGCATTCAATGTACCCTATACCCATTTTCGGAATTGGCCACGCCTTACGACAAAATTGCGCGAAACCACCCAAGACATGAAGTTTAGACCTGAAGTAGTGGATTGGGCATGTTCGTTGTGAAAAAAAAACAAGAAACGGTTATGCGCGGCACAAACTTGTGCATTAAATATACCCCGATACCTTTTTTTCCAATTGGTCACGCGCTGTGACAAAATTGCACGAGACCACCCAAAATATGATTTGTTGACCTAAAGTACTAGAGTGAGGATGTTCGTTGTGGAAAAACAAGAAACAGATTTGGCATTACAGGCTCATGCATTCAATGCACAGAGTGCACCCTATACCCATTTTCGGATTTGGCCACGCGCCCGACGAAATTGCGCGAAACCACCCAAAATATGATTTTTTACGGAAAGTTGTGAATTGAGCGTATTTGTTGCGAAAAATCATGATATGGTTCTAGTGGCACAAACTCGTGCATTAAATACAGTCCGATGCCCACTTTCGCAACGGGTCCCGTGTCGTAACGAAATTGCGTGAAACTACTCCAAACATGAGTTTTGGACGTGAAGAAGTAGATTGGGCATGGTCGTTGCGAAAAAACAAGAAATGGCTCCGGTGGCACAAACTCGTGCATTAAATGCACCCAGATACCGATTTTTGTAATTTGTCTCGTGGGGCGATGAAATTGTGGAAAACCACCCAAAATATGAGTTTTTGAACCTAAAGTAGTGGATTGGGCATGTTTTTTTGGGAAAACGAGAAACGGTTAAGGCGCCACAAAGTCTTGCATTTAATGCACAAGTATACCCATTTTCGCAATTGGTCACGCGCTGTGACAAAATAGCATGAGACGACCCAAAACATGAGTTTTGGACCTAAAGTAGTGGACTGGGTATGTTCGTTGCGAAAAAACGTGAAAAGTTTCCGGCGTTACAATCTCATGCATTCAATGTACCCTATACCCATTTTCGGAATTGGCCACGCCTTACGACAAAATTACGCGAAACAACCCAAGACATGAAGTTTAGACCTAAAGTAGTGGATTGGGCATGTTCGTTGTGAAAAAAAACAAGAAACGGTTATGCGCGGCACAAACTTGTGCATTAAATATACCCCGATACCTTTTTTCGCAATTGGTCACGCGCTGTGACAAAATTGCACAAGATCACCAAAAATATGATTTGTTGACCTAAAGTAGTGGACTGCAGATGTTCGTTGTGGAAAAACATGAAACAGATCCGGCGTTACAGGCTCATGCATTCAATGCACAGAGTGCACCGTATACCCATTTTCGGAATTGGCCACGCGCACGACGAAGTTGCGCGAAACCACCCAAAATATGATTTTTGTACGGAAAGTTGTCAATTGAGCGTATTTGTTGCGAAAAATCATGATACGGTTCTAGTGGCACAAACTCGTGCATTAAATACAGTACGATACCCACTTTCGCAACGGGCCCCGTGTGGTAACAAAATTGCGTGAAACTACTCCAAACATGAGTTTTGGACGTGAAGAAGTAGATTGGGCATGGTCATTGCGAAAAAACAGGAAATGGATCCGGTGGTACAAACTCGTGCATTAAATGCACCCAGATACCCATTTTTGCAATTTGTCTCGTGGGGCGATGAAATTGTGGAAACCACCCAAAACATGAGTTTTTGAACCTAAAGTTGTGGATTGGGCATGTTTTTTTAGGAAAACGAGAAACGGTTAAGGAGGCACAACGTCTTGCATTTAATGCACATGTATACCCATTTTCGAAATTGGTCACGCGCTGTGACAAAATTGCACGAGACCACCCAAAATATGATTTGTTGACCTAAAGTAGTGGACTGCGGATGTTCGTTGTGGAAAAACAAGAAACAGATCTGGCATTACAGGCTCATGCATTCAATGCATAGAGTGCACCATATACCCATTTTCGGAATTGGCCACGCGCACGACGAAATTGCGCGAAACCACCCAAAATATGATTTTTTACAGAAAGTTGTGAATTGAGCGTATTTGTTGCGAAAAATCATGATACGGTTCTAGTGGTGCGAACTGGTGCATTAAATATAGTCCGATACCCACTTTCGCAACGGGTCCCGCGTGGTAACAAAATTGCGCGAAACTACTCCTAACAAGAGTTTTGGACGTGAAGAAGTAGATTGGGCATGGTCATTGCGAAAAAACAGGAAATGGATCTGGTGGCACAAACTCGTGCATTAAACCCATTTTTGCAATTTGTCTCGTGGGGCGATGAAATTGTGGAAACCACCCAAAACATGAGTTTTTGAACCTAAAGTAGTGGATTGGGCATGTTTTTTTGGGAAAACGAGAAACGGTTAAGGCGGCACAAAGTCTTGCATTTAATGCACTAAGTATACCCATTTTCGGAATTGGTCACGCGCTGTGACAAAATTGCACGAGAACAACCAAAACATGAGTTTTGGACCTAAACTTGTGGACTGGGTAAGTTCGTTGCGAAAAAACGTGAAACATTTCCGGCGTTACAATCTCATGCATTCAATGTACCCTATACCCATTTTCGGAATTGGCCACGCCTTACGACAAAATTGAGCGAAACAACCCAAGACATGAAGTTTAGACCTAAAGTAGCGGATTGGGCATGTTCGTTGTGAAAAAAAACAAGAAACGGTTATGCGCGGCACAAACTTGTGCATTAAATATACCCCGATACCTTTTTTCGCAATTGGTCACGCGCTGTGACAAAATTGCACGAGACCACCCAAAATATGATTTGTTGACCTAAAGTAGTGGACTGCGGATGTTCGTTGTGGAAAAACAAGAAACAGATCCGGCATTACAGGCTCATGCATTCAATGCACAGAGTGCACCATATACCAATTTTTGGAATTGGCCATGCCTTATGTCAAAATTGCGCGAAACCACCCAAGGCATGAAGTTTAGACCTCAAGTAGTGGATCGGGCATGTTCGGTGCGAAAAAAAAACAAGCAACGGTTATGCGCGGCACAAACTTGTGCATTAAATGTATCCTGATACCTATTTTCGCAATTGGTCACGCGCTGTGACAAAATAGCACGAGACAACCAAAAATATGATTTGTTGACTTAAAGTAGTGGACTGCGGATGTTCGTCATGGAAAAACAAGAAAGAGATCCGGCATTACAGGCTCATGCATTCAATGCACAGAATGCACCCTATACCCATTTTCGGAATTAGCCACGCGCGACGACGAAATTGCGCGAAACCACCCAAAATATGATTTTTTTACAAAAAGTTGTGAATTGAGCGTATTTGTTGCGAAAAATCATGATACGATTCGAGTGGCACAAACTCGTGCATTAAATACACTCCGATACCCGTTTTCGTAATGGGTCCCGTGCGGCAACGAAATTGCGCGAAACTACTCCAAACATGAGTTTTGGACCTGAAGTAGTAGATTGGGAATGGTCGTTGCGAAAAAATAGGAAACGGCTCCGGCGGCACAAACTCGTGCATTAAATGCACCCAGATAACCATTTTTGTAATTTGTGAAGTGGGGCGATGAAGTTGTGCAAAACCACCCAATACATGAGTTTTGGACCTATAGTAGTCGATTGGGCATGTTTTTTTTGGGAAAACGAGAGACGGTTAAGGCGGCACAAAGTCTTGCATTTAATGCACGAGTATACCCATTTTCGCAATTGGTCACGCGCTGTGACAAAATTGCACGAGACCACCCAAAACATGAGTTTTGGACCTAAAGTAGTGGACTGGGGATGTTCGTTGCGAAAAAACGTGAAAAGTTTCCGGCGTTACAATCTCATGCATTCAATGTACCCTATACCCATTTTCGGAATTGGCCACGCCTTACGACAAAATTACGCGAAACAACCCAAGACATGAAGTTTAGACCTAAAGTAGTGGATTGGGCATGTTCGTTGTGAAAAAAAACAAGAAACGGTTATGCGCGGCACAAACTTGTGCATTAAATATACCCCGATACCTTTTTTCGCAATTGGTCACGCGCTGTGACAAAATTGCACGAGACCACCCAAAATATGATTTGTTGACCTAAAGTAGTGGACTGCGGATGTTCATTGTGGAAAAACAAGAAACAGATCCGGCATTACAGGCTCATGCATTCAATGCACAGAGTGCACCGTATACCCATTTTCGGAATTGGCCACGCCTTACGACAAAATTGCGCGAAACCACCCAAGACATGAAGTTTAGACCTGAAGTAGTGGATTGGCCATGTTCGTTGTGAAAAAAAAACAAGAAACGGTTATGCGCGGCACAAACTTGTGCATTAAATATACCCCGATACCTTTTTTTGCAATTGGTCACGCGCTGTGACAAAATTGCACGAGACCACCCAAAATATGATTTGTTGACCTAAAGTACTAGACTGTAGATGTTCGTTGTGGAAAAACAAGAAACAGATCCGGCATTACAGGCTCATGCATTCAATGCACAGAGTGCACCCTATACCCATTTTCGGATTTGGCCATGCGCCCGACGAAATTGCGCGAAACCACCCAAAATATGATTCTTTACGGAAAGTTGTGAATTGACCGTATTTGTTGCGAAAAATCATGATATGGTTCTAGTGGCACAAACTCGTGCATTAAATACAGTCCGATGGCCACTTTCGCAACGGGTCCCGTGTCGTAACAAAATTGCGCGAAACTACTCCAAACATGAGTTTTCGACGTGAATAAGTAGATTGGGCATGGTCGTTGCGAAAAAACAAGAAATGGCTCCGGTGGCACAAACTCGTGCATTAAATGCACCCAGATACCGATTTTTGTAATTTGTCTCGTGGGGCGATGAAATTGTGGAAAACCACCCAAAATATGAGTTTTTGAACCTAAAGTAGTGGATTGGGCATGTTTTTTTGGGAAAACGAGAAACGGTTAAGGCGGCACAAAATCTTGCATTTAATGCACAAGTATACCCATTTTCGCAATTGGTCACGTGCTGTGACAAAATAGCATGAGACGACCCAAAACATGAGTTTTGGACCTAAAGTAGTGGACTGGGTATGTTCGTTGCGAAAAAACGTGAAAAGTTTCCGGCGTTACAATCTCATGCATTCAATGTACCCTATACCCATTTTCGGAATTGGCCACGCCTTATGACAAAATTGCGCGAAACCACCCAAGACATGAAGTTTAGACCTCAAGTAGTGGATTTGGCAAGTTCGTTGAGAAAAAAAAAACAAAAAACTGTTATGTGCGGCACAAACTTGTGCATTAAATGTACCCCGATACCTATTTTCGCAATTGGTAACGCGCTGTGACAAAATATCATGAGACCTCCCAAAATATGATTTCTTGACCTAAAGTACTGGACTGCGGATGTTCGTTGTGAAAAAACAAGAAACAGATCCGGCATTACAGGCTCATGCATTCAATGCACAGAGTGCACCCTGTACCCATTTCCGAAATTGGCCACGCGCGACGACGAAATTGCGCGAAAGCACCCAAAATATAATTTTTTTTACGGAAAGTTGTGAATTGAGCGTATTTGTTGCGAAAAATCATGATACGGTTACAGTGGCACAAACTCGTGCATTAAATACACTCTGATACCCGATTTCGCAACGGGTCCCGTGCGGCAACGAAATTGCGCGAAACTACTCCAAACATGAGTTTTGGATTTAAGTAGTAGATTGGGAATGGTCGTTGCGAAAAAATAGGAAACGGCTCCGGCTGGCACAAACTCGTGCATTAAATGCACCCAGATAACCATTTTTGTAATTTGTCACGTGGGGCGATGAAATTGTGGAAAACCACCCAAAACATGAGTTTTGGACCTATAGTAGTGGATTGGGCATGTTTTTTTTGGGAAAACGAGAGACG
This sequence comes from Paspalum vaginatum, assembly GCA_030272315.1. Lineage (NCBI taxonomy): Eukaryota > Viridiplantae > Streptophyta > Magnoliopsida > Poales > Poaceae > Paspalum > Paspalum vaginatum. Next base: position 25,240,749 of record CM059015.1, on the reverse strand, counting down.
GTTAAGGCGGCACAAAGTCTTGCATTTAATGCATGAGTATACCCATTTTCGCAATTGGTCACGCGCTGTGACAAAATTGCACGAGACCACCAAAAACATGAGTTTTGGACCTAAAGTAGACGACTGGGTATGTTCGTTGCGAAAAAACGTGAAACGTTTCCGGCGTTACAATCTCATGCATTCTATGTACCCTATACCCATTTTCGGAATTGGCCACGCCTTACGAAAAAATTGCGCGAAACCGCCCAAGACATGAAGTTTGGACCAAAAGTTGTGGATTGGGCATGTTCATTGCGAAAGATACAAGAAACGGTTATGCGCGGCACAAACTTGTGCAATAAATGTACCCCGATACCTATTTTCGCAATTGGTCACGCGCTGTGACAAAATTGCTCGAGACCTCCCAAAATATGATTTGTTCACCTAAAGTAGTGGACTGGGGATGTTCGTTGTGGAAAAACAAGAAACACATCCGACATTACAGGCTCATGCATTCAATGCACATAATGCACCCTATACCCTTTTTCAGAATTGGCCACGCGCGATGACGAAATTGCGCGAAACCACCCAAAACATGAGTTTTAGACGTAAAGTAGTAGATTGGGCATGATCGCTGCGAAAAAACAGGAAACGGCTCTGGCAGCACAAACTCCTGCAATAAATGCACCCGGATACCCATTTTTACAATTTCTCACGTGCGGCGATGAAATTGTGCAAAACCACCCAAAACATGAGTTTTGGACCTAAAGTAGTGGATTGGGCATCTTTTTTTTCGGAAAAACGAGAAACGCCCAAGGCGACACAAATTCTTGCAATTATTGCACATGTACACCCATTTTCGCAATTGGGTACGCATTGTGACAAAATTGCACGAGACCACCCAAAACAAGCGTTTTGGACCTAAAGTAGTGGACTGGGCATGTTCATTGCTGAAAAAGCATGAAACATTTCCGGCATTACAGGCTCATGCATTCAATGCACCCTATACCCATTTTCGAAATTGGCCACGCCTTATGACGAAATTGCGCCCAACTACTCGAAACATGAGTTTTGGACGTAAAGTAGTAGATTGGGCGTGGTCGTTGCGAAAAAACAAGAAACGGCTCCGGCGGCACAAACTCGTGCATTAAATGCACCCGGATACCCATTTTTGTAATTTGTCACGTGCGGCGATGAAATTATGCAAAACCACCCAAAACATGAGTTTAGGACCTAAAGTAGTGGATTGGGCATGTGTTTTTTGGGAAAATGAGAAACGGTTAAGGCGACACAAAGTCTTGCAATTAATGCACATGTACACCCATTTTCGCAATTTGTCACGCGTTGTGACGAAATTGCAAGAGACCACCCAAAACATGTGTTTTGTACCGAAAGTAGTGGACTGGGCATGTTCGTTGCGAAAAAACGTGAAATGTTTCTGACGTTACTGGCTCATGCATTCAATGCACCCGATACCCATTTTCGAAATTGGCCACGCCTTATGACGAAATTGCGCCAAACCACGCAAGGCATGAATTTTAGACATAAAGTAGCGGATTGGGCATGTTCATTGTGAAACAAAACAAGAAACGGTTATGCACGGCACAAACTTGTGCACCAAATGTACCCCGATACATATTTTCTTAATTGGCCAAGCGTTGTGACAAAATTGCACTGAGCCCAACCAAAATATGATTTGTTGACCTAATGTAGTGGACTGGGAAAGTTCGTTGTGGAAAAACAAAAAGAGGATCCGGCGTTACGGGCTCATGCATTCAATGCACTGAATGCAGTCTATACCCATTTTCGGAATTGGCCATGCGCGACGATGAAATTCCACGAAACCACCCAAAACATGATTTTTTTAACGTAAAGTTGTGAATTGAGCGTGTTTGTTGCGAAAAAGCATAATATGGTTCAAGTGGCACAAACTCGTGCATTAAATACAGCGCGATACCCATTTTCACAACGGCTCCCGTGCGGCAACGAAATTGCGTGAAACTACTCAAAACATGAGGTTTGGACGTAAAGTAGTAGATAGGGCACTGGTCGTTGCAAAAAAACAGGAAATGGCTCCTGCAGCAACTCGTGCATTAAATGCTCCCGGACACCCATTTTTAGAATTTGTCACGTGGGGCGATGAAATTGTGCAAAACCACCCAAAACATGAGTTTTGGACCTAAAGTAGTGGATTGGGCATCTTTTTCTTTGGGAAAAATGAGAAGCGGCTAAGGCGACACAAAGTCTTGCAATTAATGCACCTGTACACCCATTTTCGCAATTGGTCACACGTTGTGACAAAATTGCACTGAGACCACCCAAAACATGTGTTTTGGACCTAAAGTAGTGGACTGGGGATGTTCGTTGCGAAAAAACATGAAACGTTTCCAGCGTTACAGGCTCATGCATTCAATGCACTCTATACCCATTTTCGAAATTGGCCACGCATTATGACGAAATTGCGCCAAACTACTCGAAACATGAGTTTTGGACATAAAGTAGTAGATTGGGCATGGTCGTTGCGAAAAAATAGGAAACGGCTCCGGCGGCACAAACTCGTGCATTAAACGCACCCGGATACCCATTTTTGCAATTTGTCACGTGCAGCGCTGTAATTGTGCAAAACCAAATAAAACATGAGTTTTGGACCTAAAGTAGTGGATTGGGCGTGTTTTATTCGGGAAAACGAGAAACGGTTAAGGCGGCACAAAGTCTTCCAATTAATGCACACGTATACCCAGTTTCGCAATTGATCACGTGTTGTGACAAAATTGCACGAGATCACCCAAAACATGAGTTTTGGACCTTAAGTAGTGGACTTGGCATGTTCGCTGCAAAAAAACAAGAAACGTTTCTGGCATTACAGGCTCTTTCATTCAGTGCACCCTATACCCATTTTCGCAATTGGCCACGCCTTACGACGAAATTGCGCGAAACCACCCAAGACATGAATTTTAGACCTAAAGTAGTGGATTGGCCATGTTCGTTGCGAAAAAAACAAGAAACGGTTATGCGCGGCACAAACTGGTGCAGTAAATGTACCCCAATACCTATTTTCGCAATTGGTCACGCGCTGTGAAAAAATTGCACGAGACCACCCAAAATTTGATTTGTTGACCTAAAGTAGTGGACTGGGCATGTTCGTTGTGGAAAAAAACAAGAAACGGTTCCGGCGCTGATGGCTCATGCATTCAATGCACTGGGTGCACCCTATACCCATATTCAGAATTGGCCACGCGCGACGTCGAAATTGGGCAAAACCACCCAAAACATGATTTTTTTATGTAAAGTTGTGAATTGAGCATGTTTGTTGCGAAAAAGCATGATACGGTTCCAGAGACACATACTCGTGCATTAAATACTACCCGATACCTTTTTTCGCAACGGTTCCCGTGAGGCAACCAAATTGCGCGAAACAGCTCAAAACATGAGTTTTGGACGTAAAGTAGTAGATTGGGCAAGGTCGTTGTGAAAAAACAAGAAACAGCTCCAGCGGAACAAACTCAGTGCATTCAATGCACCCGGATACCCTTTTTTGCCAATCGTCACGTGCGGCGATGAAATAGTGCAAAACCAACCAAAACATGAGTATTGGACTGAAAGTAGTGGATTGGGCATGTTTTTATCAGGAAAACTAGAAATGGTTAAGGCGGCACAAAGTCTTGCGTTTAATGCACATGTATACCCATTTTTGCAACTGGTGACGCGCTGTGACAAAATTGCACGAGACCACCCAAAACATGAGTTTTGGAGATAAAGTAGTTGACTGGGTATGTTCGTTGCGAAAAAACATGAAACGTTTCTAGCATTACCGGCTCATGCATTAAATGTACCCTATACCCATTTTCGGAATTCTCTACGCCTTACGATGAAATTGCTAGGAACAACCAAAGACATGAATTATAGACCTAAAGTAGTGGATTGCGCATGTTCCTTGCAAACAAACAAGAAACGGTTATGCACGGCACAAACTTGTGCATTAATGCACCCCGATACCTATTTTCGCAATCGGTCATGCGCTGTGACAAAATTGCACGAGCTCACCCAAAATATGATTTGTTGACCTAAAGTAGTGGACTGTGTAGGACCGAGACGTGCGACTAGAGGGGGGGTGAATAGGAGCACTTGAAATCACAAAATCAGAAACCCCCAAGAGGTAACCGAAACTAAGCACCGTCCACTGAACAGATACGTGCCTAGCAGCGCAAGGGTGCCGTCCACTGTGAGGCTACGCACCAATGCAAGAAAGCTCAAGATCCGAACAAGAATGATAGCGGAGCAATGAATTTTGCAATAACCGCCACAAGACACTCATCGCACCGAGGTGCGTCTCACTGAGTCACAGTAAGCAAAGAGAATGGTCTTAAAGGAGGAATGCAAAAATCCGAAACAAAATCACAGTGGAAAAACCAAACTGAGAAGAACACAACAGCTCTCTGGCAGGACCGGACTGTCCGGTGCGTGATGCCAGGACTGCCCGGTGGCACGGCCCAGATAGTGCAGTCACGCCGGACTGTTACGGTGGGCACTGCCGGACTATCCGGTGGAACTAGACTGTCCGGTGGCCTCTGCCGGATTGTCCGGTAGGGTCGTAGAAAAGACGTTTTCAAATCCAAACTTGATCCAACCTTGTCCAAACTTCATGAAATTTTGCACAGGTTATCTAGACCTTATTTCAAAGCTATTCCCAAAAGATCAACTCAAGGTAACCGTGGAATCAGCGGGAATTTCAGATCTTGTGAAATGGCCATCCTTGGGCAAGAAAGGGGAAAACATAAAAGAGGCTTGCTCGTGGCAATCCAGCAGGATTGAGATGAACTAAGTCATGATCTCCACGTCCTAGCATGTCCAGAACATCAGCAAGGAAAGGGATTCAAGCTTGGCCAACAAAAACACCCAAAAGCCAAGGATTGAACCCAAAAACCCAAGAGAGAGAGGGAGGAGAAGAACACAAGGTTGCTGCACGAATTTTCTTCGATTAAGTGCCCAAGATAGGTCTAAAGATTCAGCATACAAGCAGAAATTCGTCCCAAGCAACCACCCTCACCTTCCCTCAAGATTAGGAGACTAAATCATACTCTAACCTCCCTAACAATGGAGCTCAAAGCTTAAGGACGAAAATCACCAAGTGAAGACTAATCCTAGCAGCCAAGAGCCCCGTCTAAAGACCTGCCTTGGACCTATTTATACCCGAGTGCTATTTAGATAGTTTTGCACTTAGGTCCCTACAACTAGACAAACCCTAAGGACTCAAAAGAAAGATTATAGGATATTTCGGGATGGACGACCACGATGAAGTCTTGATCTTCGTAAGTTCCACGCAATCCTCGGATGCTCTCCACGTGGCCAGTAGTCCAATCCGCGATCCGCCCCCGGTTTTGAAGTCAGAAACCGGGAAACTTTTGGAAGTCTCCGCCTGGGCCGGATTTGGCCCATCTTCTCTATCTTGGCGAGTCGTGGCCCAACTCACCAAGGCTTGGGTAGCTTGGGTGACGGTTTTGAGCCGAAGCCGCCAAAGCCTCCCTCGCACGCCTTCGCACCACGCATTCTGGTTGGAGCACCGTGGTGGCGCCCGGCATCCCCTGTCCATCAGGGCAGCCTCGCAGTCCTTCGGAGGACTTACTCCTACCATCGCCGTGCCGCCCCTCCGTATATCGAACTCCCATGGCTGACAGACGCCGAGCGTGCCTCCTGTCCTTCGGAGGACTTTCCTCTACCTCCAGTCCATTGGAGGGCCTCCTGTCCATCAGAGGTCTTGTGCCCAAGTCCTTCTGGGTCTTGCTACTGTTGACAATCACTCATCACTCCAGAGGCAATGGAGCCGGTCCAATGGCTCTCAATATCCCCCTTGATGAGTACATTGTCAACACCTTCAACATGTAACCTGAAATAGAACAAAGACAAAAGGAAAAACGTAAAACCGAAAAGAAAGAAGAAAAAGAAGAAGTTGCTCAAGATGCCCAAAGACCAAATACTGGCAGAAAAGGGCAAATTGAGACAACAAAAAACAAAGTCAAAGATCGACCCCCTAAGACAAGGGAAACCGCTCAACGCAGTCGATCAAACTAAAGCATGACCCCTCAAGAAAGAGGCAAACTAGCTCAACACAGTCATGCTAAGGCAAAACATCGGCTCCTCTAGAAAGAGGCAAAGGCTCAACACACCGATGCAAGAGCATGCTAAGAACTCAAACTCCCCCTCAACTAGATCTCTACAGAGTCCTCCCCCTTTGTACAACATCTCTCCCCCTTGTTGAGAATGGACACAGCAAGGGTTCACAGAACTCAACTCCCCCTGATATGGATAACTCCCCCTCAAAACATGGCACGAAATGCATGAAGTGTACCATGAAGAGCTCAGCAGGGATGAAAAGCTAGTAAATACAAGTTCTAGCATACAGAGCAAGTGAGGGCAAGGAAGCATGCAAACAAGCTCAAATGAATCTATCTTATACAAAACAGGAGCACGTTTTACAGGGTTGTTGAAAAGAGAGTATCACCAACATGAATAGCATCTAGCAAGATAGGCATGAACAGCAAGATGCTAGCAAAACATACAAGGTGTGCTACTCTCAACCAAGGCATCTACAACAGGCCATAAGCAGTTTAGAGACTTGCAAATTTCAGATTTAGCAATTTTGAACTTCAAGCAAATCAAATCATGTGCCAGGGGTTATTCACTTGTCGTTGCCACTTCTTACCAACCAATGCCAAGCCTAGGTTCAGAAAACCATCAGAAGCTTAAGACAAGGTTTTGGTCATACACAGCCTAGTCCAAGTTCATGCCAAAGTGCAAAGGCAAGCTATCTCAAACTAGATCAGTGTGACAAGTGAACCCTCCTGGATCTTTTCAATTTAGCTCATAGGACACCACTTGTAAACCACATTCATTCAGATTTTAGATTTGAACAAGGTGCCATAAATGCTTAGGCATCAGTGTAACACAGGCATACGACTAGCATATCCAAGCATGAAAAGATAGCGTAGCATTCAACATTCCTACACATGCTAGGTAGCCAAGTCAAGTGGTGATCATGGTTTTTTATTTTGAAGAAACAAAAGTGACTGAGCTCACAAAAGATATTAGACAGATTCAAGGAGCTTAGCCAACCATGATCATGCAAGCAACTGTACAATCTAGCACAAGCAAGTACTAACTTGTCATACCAGAAGAGCTCTAGTGCTAGTGAAAGTGAAAATGCATATGTTACAATGCAATGCATGGTATGAGACAAAATGCAAGAAAAGCAAAGAGAAGCAAAGAAGGAAAAACAAAGCAAAACCTAAACTATACCAAAGTTACCCCAACCTAAAAGGGGTAACAAACACCAAGCTCCCCACACAAGTGAGCAAATATTCTCAGGTCTAAGGGCTTGGTGAAGATATCGGCCAACTGGTTCTCAGTCTCTACATGGATCAAGTCTATATCTCCCTTCTCATAGTGATCTCTCAAGAAGTGAAACCTCACGTCTATGTGTTTGGTTCTGGAGTGCAGGACGGGGTTCTTAGCTACAGAAAGAGTAGAAGTAGAGTCTACTAGGAGAGGGATCTTTCTAAAACTGAGACCAAAGTCGCTCAAGGTGGACTTCATCCAAAGCAGCTGGGAGCAGCAACTAGCAGAAGCAATGTATTCAGCTTCTGTGGTGGAAGTGGCTACGCTAGATTGCTTGCGTGAGGACCAAGAGACAAGAGAAGAACCGAGAAACTGGCAGGTGCCGGAAGTAGACTTACGCTCCAGCCGACAACCCGCAAAGTCAGCATTCGAATATCCTCTAAGAGAGAGCAACGAAGCTGAAGAGAACCAAAGTCCAATCTCAGGAGTGTATTTTAGGTACCTGAAGATGCGCTTCACCGCTTGACGATGTGATAGCCTTGGTGAGGCCTGAAAATGCGCACAGAGGCAGACCGCGAACTGAATGTCCGGCCTGGTCACCATCAGGTACAGAAGTGAGCCTATCATCCCTCAGTACTCTCTTTGGTCCACCACCTCCCCTGCTTCATCAGCATCAAGAGCCGTCTATGTTGACATGGGAGTCGCCATGGGCTTGAGATCTCCCTTGTCAAACTTCCTCAGAATGTCCTTCGTGTACTTGGCTTGATGGACAAAGGTTCCTTCTGGGCCTTGCTTGATCTGAAGCCTGAGAAAGAACTGAAGCTCACCCATGAGACTCATCTCGAATTCACTGCTCATCTGTTCAGCAAACTTAGACACCAAAGCGTGAGATGAACCACCAAAGATAATGTCATCAACATATATCTGAACTAGAAGGGTGTCACCGCCACCACTCAATAGAAACAAGGTCTTGTCTACTGAACCCATCACAAAACCAGACTTGAGCAAAAAGGCTTTCAACCTAGCATACCAAGCTCTTGGAGCTTGCTTCAGACCACTAGAGGGCTTTTCTCAACTTATACACCCGGTCTAGAAACATGGCACTCTCAAAACCAGGAGGTTGCTTCACATATACCTCCTCCTCTATGTAACCGTTTAGAAAAGCTGACTTGACATCCATCTGCTGCAATTTGAAGCCTTTAGAGGCAGCAAAGGCAAGCAAAATCCTAATAGCCTCTAAACGAGCTACAGGAGCAAAGGTTTCCTCATAATCTATCCCCTCCTTCTGACAGAAACCCTAGGCGACCAATCTCGCTTTGTTCCTCCCAACCATCCCATTCTCACCCTGTTTGTTCTTGAAAACCCACTTGGTTCCTATTGGGTGGCAGTTTGGTGGAGGTTCAACTAAATCCCAGACATGGTTTCTCTCAAAGTTCTCCAACTCCTCATGCATGGCGTTCACCCAACTAGGATCAGATAATGCATGTGACACATCCCGGGGTTCGAAAGAAGCAACAAATGTGGAGTGACAGAAAAAGGCTAGAGAGTTAACCAAAGAGCGTGTGACACGCTAGTGTAGATCTCCAATCATCCTGTCTGGAGGGTGATCCCGCTGGACCTGTCGAGATGGAACAATCTCAGAGGTCACCTCCCCTGCGTCCTCAGTAGGGCCAAACTCTGCTCGATCTTGTGGTCGGGGGAGTGAGGAGGAAGCCGTAGGCAAGGGTCCTCCTTCATCTTCAGAGCTCGTAGCATGAGGGGGCAGGAGCTGCAGCCGGTGCAGTGGCTCCTGCATCACCAGCATCTACTTCGCCTTCCTCATCTTCAAAGATGGGAGCGCCTTCTTCATCATCACCCGAAAGCTCAAATGCAGGGGTTGTGCAAGGCATAGATTCATCAAAGAAAACTTCATAGGTCTCAACCACTTGTTTAGTATCAAGGATCCACACTCTATATGCCCTAGAGCTAGAGGTGTACCCAAGGAAAATACCATCCAAGCAGCGAGATTCAAATTTGTCCAAATGCCCCCCTTTTTTTGAGCACAAAGCATCTGCAGCCAATTGCACGCAAGGTGCTTGACGCTAGGCTGCCTACCAAACCGTAGCTCGTACGAAGTCTTTCCCAAGAAAGCCTGTAGGAAAATGCAGGTTGGCGATGTAACAGGCCGTATTCATAGCCTCAGCCCAAAAGCGTCGCGGAGTCCTATGCTCATCAAGCATCGTCCGCGCCAACTCTACAAGTGTGCGGTTCTTTCGTTCCACAACACCATTCTGCGGTGGGGTATAAGGAGATGAGAATTGGTGATCAAGACCAAGGTCACGACAAAAGGTTTCGAAATGAGTGTTACGAAATTCTCCGCCATTGTCTCTGCGGATAGCCCTCGTGGCTTTATGACTCTCATTCCTTAACCTCAAGACCAGATCCTGAACAAAACCAAAAGCTTCATCTTTGAATTCCATGAAAAACACCCATGAATAGAGAGAAAAGTCATCCACAACTACAAGCACATACCACTTCCCACTGACCGACTGTACCCGAGCAGGACCAACCGTGTCCATATGTACCAGCTCACCCGAGTAAGAGGTCATCACCTGAATGACAGGTGCATGAGAAGCGGCAACCATCTTGCGATGACAATAGGGGTGGCATACTAAGTCCTTTTCTGCTTTCAAATTGTGCAATCCTCGGATCAGATCCATCGAGCTCAACCTGGCTAGCAGATCAAAACTCAAATGGCCAAGTCTCCTATGCCACTTCTAAATATCAGCAGAAGGACTAGCAACCAAGCACCGAGGAGGGCCAGAAACAGATGCAAGGTCAACCTTAAAAACCTGCCCATAGGGCAAAATCCGACAAACAAGGTTTTCCTTAGCATCAAGCACACAAGAAGAACCCTCCTTAAAACAAACCTCAAACCCTTCCTTGAGAAGTTGCGAGACAGAAACCAAATTGAACCCCAAATTTCTCACCAAAGCAACTTCTCTCAGGGAAAGCTTGCCAGAAAGAGCAACAGAACCAACACCCAACACTTTACCTTGACCATTATCCCCGAATGTGATGTACTCCTTGGTGCTCACGGGGTTGAGGCTGGAGAACCATCTGCGGTGCCCTATCATGAGCCTAGAGCAGCCAGAGTCCATGATCCATATGTCCTCCAGGCCTCGATCCTGCAAAATCAAGGAAAGCGAGAGTGAGCAAATGGTCCGGCACTGGGGTTAGTGTAACTGCTGAACCAGTGCCGAGCCATCTGCTCAAAAGTGGGGTAAACACATTCAAAGTAAGCATCACGTCTACCTGGGTACCCACGACCTCTAAAGCGTGAGCTCTCACACCCTCTACCTCCAAAGCCTCGGTCAGAAGATCCATGGCTGCGCTGAAAACAACTAGGAGCTCGACCGGGAAAGCGTCTCTCTCCACTAGGAACACGGGCCTGAAAGCCGCCTCCTCTCACACCAGCAAAGCGGTCTCTTATCTCACCGCGATGGGGAGGATCCTGCCTACCACCCTGGTAGAACTGATCCTGGTTCCCCAGGCTCTCTCCTGCCTCTCAACTCGCTTCCTCCTGAAGCAAAACTCCTCCAAGTGGTCATTCCTCTGGCAAAAGTCACAATGGTAGACAGGCCTCTTGGGAGTGGGTTTAGGCTGAGCCTTGGGCTTAGGTGGAGTAGCCTTGGGTGGAACAGGCTGCTGGACTCTCTCCTTGCTCACTGGAGGCTTGAGAATCTCAGTCACTACTCTGTCCAGCTTAGCCTGTGAGGGCTTGGGTGTCCAGAACTGCTTCTTCGGGGCAGCCTTAAGAGGCTCATGGTAAACCCCATCGACAGTAGGGCTAGGCTGAGGAGAGGCAGTCTTAAGCTTAATTGGGGAACTCTTCTTCTCACCTGAAGTACTGCACTCTCCTAACCCAAGTCCACTCATGTCACCCTCAGCTCTCTTGGTGCTCTCCAAGATCTTCCTAAGTTGGGGCTCTCTAGCATACATCCAACTGAGCACCTCTCTCAACCGGTTGTTCTCATCAACCAAAAGTCTGTTTCTCCTCTCTCAGATCCTTCAGAACTAAAGTCTGGTCAGCACAAGTAGGGCAGTCTAGAGAGGGAATAGGGAAAGCGGACTTCTCTAACTTCTTAATGGTGGCATCCCTATCCACCAACATCAACCTTAGAGTGAGACAGTTCTCACAGGTGTTAGGGGATGCTGAAAGCATCTCAAGGTCAGCTCTCAACTGCACAAGCTCACTCTCCATGGTAGGACAGACCATGCACGCACCCAAAGGCGTGGGTCTAGCCCTAAGGTCCTCCAACTCCTTGAGCTGTCCCTCACACCTCACTTTCAGCTCAGCTATGTCAACAGCTAGGTGGGGGCACATCTCACACTCAGGCACATCACTCAAAATAGGCTCATCCAGTTTAGACTGGAGCTTGCCTAACTCTACCTTCAGCCTATCCATCTTCTCTACCTGATGAGCATACTTGCTCTTCTTCTCACAGAGATCTCTCATCAAAGTCTCACAGGTAGGACACTCAGCCTCACTAGGCTGGGCTGACACACTCTTCAGCCTCTCTATCTCAGCTAAAGCATCAGCCAACTTGGCTTTCTGCTTCTGCAGCTTCTTGGCTGCCTTCTCCAACAACCTATCCTGTGCTTTCAACTCACAACTATTTGCCTCCAACATCTCAAGAATTTCAGCTTGTTCAGGAGTTACCTCTTCATCGGAGGAGTCGTTGTTGTTGCCCTTGTCATCCTTGTCCTCAAGCGCCATGGACCAAAAGGATCTCCGGTGCATCTTGTGCTTGCGCTTGGACTTGGTGGAGATGAAGCAGAGTCCAGCTGGACCGCCTTGGTCCCTCCTCTTGTCCCGCTTGGTGACGATCTCCTCATCGCTTGAGCTTGACAAAGACGAGGAGGAGGAAGATGATCCACCACACAGACCACCAAGCTCGGCGAAGAAGGCCTTGTCCCGCTTCCGATTGTCCTTCTGGTAGCTCTTGAAAGCCTTCTGAAAGTTCTTGACCTTGCCATATCGGTGCTTGGTGTGGTCACGCTTGCCGGAGTGGTACTTGTTGGAGTCGCGAGAGTGGCTCTTGCACATCTTGTAGTAGTCGTTCTCCTTGTTTGTGCATTCGGCAATGAAGTGGCTGACCTCTCCGCACTCAAAGCACTTGGGCCTCTCGCCCCTCTTCTTGCTCATCCGATTGTCATAGGCGCGCTGAAAGCGGCTAGACACCATGCAAAGCTCATCATCCCCAAGTGACGCCAACTGCTCCTCTGTAACAGACATAAGAGCAGAAAACGAAAAGTTGTGAAGCTGGGGGTTAGAAATGGCCTCACTGGAGGGAGAAGCCAAGGCCAGGCTCTTGGAGCCAGTACAAGCGAGAGAATCTCTCAACTTGTAATCCACCTCTGTGGCCTTGAGCTTGCTGTAAAGAGTCTCCACTCCAATTGTGTCATAGGCCTTAGACTCGATGATCGAGTTAACCTTGATCTCCCATACCTTCCTGTCCAATGCATACAGCAACTTGACAGCTTGCTGATGGTCGATGTATGGGATCCTCTCAGGGCTGGAGTTAACGCACAACTTGTTGATGATCGATTGAAAATGACCAAATAAGTCATCGTTGGACTCACCAGGCTTCTGAACGAAATTTTCATATTCGCGCCTGTAAGTCTCGACAAGACGCCCCTTGATAGTAGCAGTGCCCTCATGGTGTGCACTCAGCAGGGACCAAATCTGACGGGCAGTCTCAAGATGGCTCACTTTCTCATAATCAACTGGACCAAGTCCTGAGAAGAGAAAGTTAACAGCTTTGGCGTTCGCCTCATGCTGAGCCACAATCGCTGGGGTGGTGCGCTGGGCAACTGGAAGCACCACAAAGTTCGCACTCTGAGTAGCATCCCATATGTCCTGGCCCTGGCTAAGCAAAAAAGCTCTCATCCTACCCTTCCAGTAGGAGTAGCCATCGGAACCAAGGACCGGAATCTTCCCAGAGTGAGTCATAGTCGCTACTAGTTTCTCACCGATAAAGGTATGAAGAAACCTAACCGGCTCTGATACCAATTGTAGGACCGAGACGTGCGACTAGATGGGGGGGTGAATAGGAGCACTTGAAATCACAAACGCCCAAGTGGTAACCGAAACTAAGCACCGTCCACTGAACAGATACGTACCTAGCAGCGCAAGGGTGCCGTCCACTGTGAGGATACGCACCAACACAAGAATGCTCAAGATCCGAACAAGAATGACAGCGGAGCAACGAATTTTGCAATAACCGCCACAAGACACTCACCGCACCGAGGTGCGTCTCACTGACTCACAGTAAGCAAAGAGAATGGTCTTAAAGGAGGAATGCAAAAATCCGAAACAAAATCACAGCGGAAAAACCAAACTGAGAAGAACACAACACCTCTCTGGTAGGACCGGACTGTCCGGTGGTCAGCACCGGACTGTCCGGGGGGACCGGACTGTCTGGTACCTGATGCCGGACTGTCCGGTGGCACGGCCCGGACAGTGCCTCACGCGCGGACTGTCCGGTGGGCATTGCCGGACTCTCCGGTGGAACCGGACTGTCCGGTGGCCTCTGCCGGATTGTCCGGTAGGGTCGCAGAAAAGACGTTTTCAAATCCAAACTTGATCCAACCTTGTCCAAACTTCATGAAATTTTGCACAGGTTATTTGGACCCTATTTCAAAGCTATTCCCAAAAGATCAACTCAAGGTAACCGCAGAATCAGCGGGAATTTCAGATCTTGTGAAATGGCCATCCTTGGGCAAGAAAGGGGAAAACACAAAAGAGGCTTGCTCGTGGCAATCCAGCAGGATTGAGATGAACTAAGTCATGATCTCCACGTCCTAGAATGTCCAGAACATCAGCAAGGAAAGGGATTCAAGCTTGGCCAACAAAAACACCCAAAAGCCAAGGATTGAACCCAAAAACCAAAGAGAGAGAGAGGAAGGAGAAGAACACAAGGTTGCTGCACGAATTTTCTTAGATTAAGTGCCCAAGATAGGTCTAAAGATTCAGCATACAAGCAGAAATTCGTCCCAAGCAACCACCCTCACCTTCCATCAAGATTAGGAGACTAAATCCTACTCTAACCTCCCTAACAATGGAGCTCAAAGCTTAAGGACAAAAATCACCAAGTGAAGACTAATCCTAGCAGCCAAGAGCCCGTCTAAAGACCTGCCTTGGACCTATTTATACCCGAGTGCTATTTAGATAGTTTTGCACTTAGGTCCCTACAACTAGACAAACCCTAAGGACTCAAAAGAAAGATTATAGGATATTTCGGGATGGACGACCACGATGAAGTCTTGATCTTCGTAAGTTCCATGCAATCCTCGGATGCTCTCCACGTGGCCAGTAGTCCAATTCGCGATCCGCCCCCGGTTTTGAAGTCAGAAACCGGGAAACTTTATGAAGTCTCCGCCAGGAACGGATTTATGAAGCTTGGGTGAAGCTTGGGTGATCTTTTTACGTAAAGTGGTGAATTGAGCGTGTTTGTTGAGAAAAAGCATGATACGGTTCCAGAGACACAAACTCGTGCATTAAACACTACCCGATACCCGTCTTCGCAGCGGGTCCCCTGCGGCAACGAAATTGCACGAAGCTTCTAAAACATAAGTTTTGGACGTAAAGTAGTAGATTGGGCATGGTCGTTGCGAAAAAAACAAGAAACAGCTCCAGCGGCACAAACTCGTGCATTCAATGCTCCCGGATACCCATTTTTTCCAATCGTCACGTGCAGCGATGAAATTGTGCAAAACCCCCAAAACATGAGTATTGGACCGAAAGTAGTGGATTGGGCATGTTTTTATCATGAAAACGAGAAATGGTTAAGGCAGCAGAAAGTATTGCATCTAATGCAGATGTATACCCATTTTTGCAATTGGTCACGCGCTGTGACTAAATTACACGACACCACCGAAAACATGAGCTTTGGAGCTAAAGTAGTGGACTGGGTATGTTCGTTGTGAAAAAACATGAAACCTTTCTGGCATTACCAGCTCATGCATTCAATGTACCCTATACCCATTTTCAGAATTGGCCATGCCTTACGACGAAATTGCTAGAAACAACAAAAGACATGAATTATAGACCTAAAGAAGTGGATTGGGCATGTTCGTTGCGAAAAAAAACAAGAAATGTTTATGCGTGGCACAAACTTGTGCATTAAACGTACCCCGATATCTATTTTCACAATCGGTCACGCGCCGTGACAAAATTGCATGAGACCACCCAAAATATGAATTGGTGTCCTAAAGTAGTGGATTGGGCATGTTCGTTGTGGAAAAACAAGAAACGGTTCCGGCGTTACAGGCTCATGCATTTAATGCACTGAATGCACCCTATACCCATTTTCAGAATTGGCCACGCGCGACGACGAAACTGTGCGAAACCACCCGAAACATTATTTTTTTTACGTAAAGTTGTGAATCGAGCGTGCTTGTTGCGAAAAAGCATGATACGGTTCCAGTGGCACAAACTCATGCATTAAATACACCTATATACACGTTTTCGCAGTGGGTCCCTTGTGGCAACGAAATTGCGAGAAACTACTCAAAACATGAGTTTTGGACGTAAAGTAGTAGATTGGGCATGGTCGTTGCGAAAAAATAGTAAACGGCTCCAGCGGCACAAACTCGTACATTAAATGCACCCGGATACCCATTTTTGCAATTTGTCACGTGCGGCGATGAAATTGTGCAGAACCATCCAAAACATGAGTTTTGGACCTAAAGTAGTGGATTGGGCAAGTTTTTTTCGGGAAAACGAGAAACGTGTAAGGCGGCACAAAGTCTTCTAATTAATGCACATGTATACCTATTTTCGCAATTGGTCACGCGTTGTGACAAAATTGCATGAGACCACCCAAAACATGAGTTTTGGACCTAAAGTAGTGGACTTGGCATGTTCACTGCGAAAAAACATGAAACGTTTCTGGCATTATAGGCCCTTGCATTCAGTGCACCCTATACCCATTTTCGGAATTGGCCACGCCTTACGACGAAATTGCGCGAAACCACCCAAGACATGAATTTTAGGCCAAAAGTAGTGGATTCGGCATGTACGTTGCAAAAAAAACAAGAAACGGTTATGCGCGGCACAAACTTGTGCATTCAATGTACCCCGATACCTACTTTCGCAATCGGTCATGCACTGTGACAAAATTGCACGAGATCACGCAAAATATGATTTGTTGACCTAAAGTAGTGGACTAGGCATGTTCGTTGTGGAAAAATAAGAAACGGTTCCGGCGTCACTGGCTGATGCATTCAATGCACTGAATGCACCCTATACCCATTTTCGGAATTGGCCACGCGCGACGATGAAATTGCGCGAAGCCACCCAAAACATGATTTTTTTTATGTAACGTTGTGCATTGAGCATGTTTGTTGAGAAAAAGCATGATACGGTTCCAGTGGCACAAACTCGTGCATTAAATACTACCCGATACCCGTCTTTGCAACGGGTCCCGTGCAGCAACGAAATTGCACGAAGCAGCTAAAACATGCGTTTTGGACGTAAAGTAGTAGATTGGGCATGGTCGTTGTGAAAAAAACAAGAAACAGCTCCAGCGGCACAAACTCGTGCATTCAATGCACCCGGATACCCATTTTTGCCAATCGTCACTTGTGGCGATGAAATTGTGCAAAACCCCCAAAACATGAGTATTGGACCGAAAGTAGTGGAAAACGAGAAATGGTTAAGGCGGCACAAAGTCTTGCATTTAATGCACATGTATACCCATTTTTGCAATTGGTCACGCGCTGTGACAAAATTACACGAGACCACCTAAACACATGAGTTTTGGAGCTAAAGTAGTGCACTGGGTATGTTCGTTTCGAAAAAAAATGAAACGTTTCTGGCGTTACAGGCTCATACATTCAATGTACCCTATACCCATTTTCGGAAATGGCCACGCCTTACGACGAAATTGCTAGAAACCACCCTAGACATGAATTTTAGACCTAAAGTTGTGGATTGGGCATGTTCATTGCGAAAAAAAAGAAACAGTTATGCGCGGCACAAACTTGTGCATTAAATGTACCCCGATACCTATTTTCGCAATTGGTCACGCGCCGCGACAAAATTGCATAAGGCTGCTCGAAACATGAGTTTTGGACGTGAAGTACTAGATTGGGCATGGTCGTTGAGAGAAAACAAGAAACAGCTTCGGCGGCACAAACTCGTCCATTAAATGCACCCCGTAACCCATTTTTGCAATTTGTTAGGTGCGGCGATGAAATTGTGCAAAATCAACCAAAACATGAGTTTTGGACCTAAATTAGTGGATTGGGCATGTTTTTTGGGGAAAAACGAGAAACGGTTAAGGCGGCACAAAGTCTTGCATTTAATGCACATGTATAACCATTTTCGCATTTGGTCACTCGCTGTGACAAAATTGATCGAGACCACCCAAAACATGAGTTTTGCACCGATAGTAGAGGACTGGGTATGTTCGTTGCGAAAAAACATGAAACATTTCTGGCGTCACAGGCCGATGCATTCAATGTACCCTATACCCATTTTCGGAAGTGGCCACGCCTTACGACAAAATTGCGAGAAACCACCCAAGACATGAATTTTAGACCTAAAGTAGTGCATTGAGCATATTCATTGCGAAAAAAACAAGAAACGGTTATGCGCGGCACAAACTTGTGCATTAAATGTACCCCGATACCTATTTTCGCAATTGGTCACGCGCTGTGACAAAATTCAAGGAGAGCACCCAAAATATGGTTTGTTTACCAAAAGTCATGGGCTGAGCATGTTCGTTGTGGAAAAACAAGAAACGGTTCCGGCATTAGTGACTCATGCATTCAATGCACTGAATGCACCGTACACATATTTTCGGAATTGGCCACGCGCGACGACGAAATTGCGCGAAACTACCGAAAACATGATTTTTTTTAGGTAAAGTGGTGAATTGAGCGTGTTTGTTGCGAAAAAGCATGATACGGTTCCAGTGGCACAAACTCGTGCATTAAATACACCAAGATACCCGTTTTCGCAACGGGTCCCGTGTGGCAACGAAATTGCGCGAAACTACTCAAAACATGAGTTTTGTACGTAAAGTAGTAGAATGGGCATGGTCGTTGCGAAAAAATAGGGAACTGATTCGGCGGCACAAACTCGTGCATTAAATGCACGCGGATACCCATTTTTGCAATTTGTTACGTGCGGCGATGAAATGGTGCAAAACCATCCAAAACATTAGTTTCAGACCTAAAGTAGTAGATTGGGCATGTTTTTTTCTGGGAAACGAGCTACGGTTAAGGCGACACAAAGTATTGCAATTAATGCACATGTATACCCATTTTCGCAATTGGTCACGCGCTGTGACAAAAAATGCACGAGACCACCCAAAATATGATTTGTTGACCTAAAGTAGTGGACTGGGCATGTTCGTTGTGGAAAAACAAGAGACGGTTCTGGCGTTACTGGCTCATGCATTCAATGCACTGAATGCACCCTATACCCATTCTCGGAATTGGCCACGCGCGATGACGAAATTGCGCGAAACCACCCAAAACGTGATTTTTTTTTGCGTAAAGTTGTGAATTGAGCGTGTTTGTTGCGAAAAAGCATGATACGGTTCCAGTGACACAAACTTGTGCATTAAATACTACCCGATACCCGTCTTCGCAACGGGTCCCGTGTGGCAACGAAATCGCGCGAAACAGCTCATAACATGAGTTTTGGACGTAAAGTAGTAGATTGGGCATGGTCGTTGCGAAAAAACAAGAAACGGCTTCGACGACACAAACTCGTGCATTCAATGCACCCGCATACCCATTTTTGCAAATCGTCACGTGGGCCGATGAAATTGTCCAAATCCACCCAAAACATGAGTTTTGAATCTAATGTAGAGGATTGGGCATCTTTTTTTCGGGAAAATGAGAAACAGTTAAGGCGGCACAAAGTATTGCATTTAATGCACAAGTATACCCATTTTCGCAATTGGTCACGCGCTGTGACAAAATTGCACGAGACCTCCCAAAACATGAGTTTTGGACCTAAAGTAGTGGACTGGGTATGTTCGTTGAGAAAAAACTTGAAACGTTTCCGGTGTTACAGGCTCATGCATTCAATGTACCCTATACCCATTTTCGGAATTGGCCGCGCCTTACGACGAAATTGCGAGAAACCACCCAATATAGGAATTTTAGAATTAAAGTATTGGATTGGGCATATTCGTTGCGAAAAAAACAAGAAAGGGTTATGTGCGTCACAAACTTGCATTAAACGTACCCCGATACCTAATGTCGCAATTCGTCACGCGCTGTGACAAAATTGCACGAGAGCACCCAAAATATGATTTGTTTACCTAAAGTAATGGGCTGAGCATGTTCGTTGTGGAAAAACAAGATATCGTTCCGGCCTTACTGACTCATGCATTCAATGCACTGAATGCACCGTACACCTATTTTCGGAATTGGCCACGTGCGACAACGAAATTGCGCGAAACTAACAAAAACATGATTTTTTTTACGTAAAGTGGTAAATTGAGCATGTTTGTTGCGAAAAAGCATGAAACGGTTCCTGTGGCACAAACTCGTGCATTAAATACACCCAGATACCCGTTTTCGCAACGGGTCCCTTGTGGCAAAAAAATTACGCGAAACTACTCAAAACATGAGTTTTGGACGTAAAGTTGTAGATTGGGCAAGGTCGTTGCGAAAAAATAGGAAACTGATACGGCGGCACAAACTTGTGCATTAAATGCACCCGGATACCCATTTTTGCAATTTGTCACGTGCGGCGATGAAATTGTGCAAAACCTTCCAAAACATGTGTTTTGGACCTAAAGTAGGGGATTGGGCAAGTTTTTTCTGGGAAACGAGAAACGGTAACCGCGGCACAAAGTATTGCAATTAATGCACATGTATACTTATTTTCGCAATTGGTCAGGCGCTGTGACAAAATTGCACGAGACTACCCAAAATATGATTTGTTGACCTAAAGTAGTGGACTGGGCATGTTCGTTGTGGAAAAACAAGAAACGGTTCCGGCGTTACTCGCTCATGCATTCAATGCACTGAATGCACCTCATACCCATTTTCAGAATTGGCCTCGCACGACGACGAAATTGCGTGAAACCATCCAAAACGTGATTTTTTTACGTAAAGTTGTAAATTGAGCGTGTTTGTTGCGAAAAAGCATGACATGGTTCCAGTGACACAAACTCGTGCATTAAATAGTACCCGATACCCGTCTTCGCAACGGATCCCGTGTGGCAACGAAATTGCGCGATACTTTTCAAAGCATGAGCTTTAGACGTAAAGCAGTAGATTGGGCATGGTCGTTGCGAAAAAACAAGAAACGGCTGCGACGGCACAAACTCGTGCATTCAATGCACCCAGATACCCATTTTTGCAATTCGTCACGTGGGGCGATGAAATTGTGCAAATCCACCCAAAACATGAGTTTTGGATCTAAAGTCGTGGATTGGGCATGTTTTTTTCGGGAAAACGAGAAAGTTAAGGCGGCACAAAGTCTTCCATTTAATGCACAAGTATACCCATTTTCGCAATTGGTCACGCGCTGTGACAAAATTGCACGAGACCACCCAAAACATGAGTTTTGGACCTAAAGTATTGGACTGGGTATGTTCGTTACGAAAAAACTTGAAACGTTTCCGGTGTTACAGGCTCATGCATTCAATGTGCCCTATACCCATTTTCGGAATTGGCCACGCCTTACGACGAAATTGCGAGAAACTACCCAATACATGAATTTTATACTTAAAAGTAGTAGATTGGGTATATTCATTTCGAAAAAAACAAGAAACGGCAATGCGCGGCACAAACTTGTGCATTAAACGTACCCCGATACCTATTTTCGCAATTGGTCACGCACTGTGACAAAATTGCACGAGAGCACCCAAAATATGATTTGTTTACCTAAAGTAATGGGCTGAGCATGTTCGTTGTGGAAAAACAAGAAACCGTTCCGGCATTACTGACTCATGCATTCAATGCACTGAATGCACCGTACACCTAGTTTTGGAATTGGCGACGTGTGACGAGGAAATTGCGCGAAACTACCGAAAACATGATTTTTTTTACGTAAAGTGGTGAATTGAGCGTGTTTGTTGCGAAAAAGCATAATACGGTTCCTGTGGCACAAATTCGTGCATTAAGTACACCCAGATACCCGTTTTCGCAATGGGTCCCGTGTGGCAACGAAATTGGGCGAAACTACTCAAAACATGAGTTTTGGACGTAAAGTAGTAGATTGGGCATGGTCGTTGCGAAAAAATAGGAAACTGATCCGGCGGGACAAACTCGTGCATTAAGTGCACCCAGATACCCATTTTTGCAATTTGTCACGTGCGGCGATGAAATTGTGCAAAACCATCCAAAACATGAGTTTTTGACCTAAAGTAGTGGATTGGGCATGTTTTTTCTAGGAAACGAGAAACGGTAACCGCGGCACAAAGTATTGCAATTAATGCAAATGTATACCTATTTTCGCAATTGGTCAGGCGCTGTGACAAAATTGCACGAGACCACCCAAAATATGATCTGTGGACCTAAAGTAGTGGACTGGGCATGTTCGTTGTGGAAAAATAAGAAACGATTCTGGCGTTACTGGCTCATGCATTCAATGCACTGAATGCACCCTATACCCATTTTCGGAATTGGCCTCACGCGACGACGAAACTGCGCGAAACCACCGAAAACATGATTTTTTTACGTAAAGTGGCAAATGGAGCGTGTTTGTTGCGAAAAAGCATGATACGGTTCCAGTGGCACAAACTCGTGCATTAAATACACCTAGATACCCGTTTTCGCAACAGGTCCCGTGTGGCAACGAAATTGCGCGAAACTACTCAAAACATGAGTTTTGCACGTGAAGTAGTAGATTAGGCATGGTTGTTGCGAAAAAATAGGAAACTGATCCGGTGGGACAAACTCGTGCATTAAATGCAACCGCATACCCATTTTTTTAATTTGTCACGTGCGGCGATGAAATTGTGCTAAACCATCCAAAACATGAGTTTTGGACCTAAAGTATTGGACTGGGTATGTTCGTTACGAAAAAACTTGAAACGTTTCCGGTGTTACAGGCTCATGCATTCAATGTGCCCTATACCCATTTTCGGAATTGGCCACGCCTTACGACGAAATTGCGAGAAACTACCCAATACATGAATTTTATACTTAAAAGTAGTAGATTGGGTATATTCATTTCGAAAAAAACAAGAAACGGCAATGCGCGGCACAAACTTGTGCATTAAACGTACCCCGATACCTATTTTCGCAATTGGTCACGCACTGTGACAAAATTGCACGAGAGCACCCAAAATATGATTTGTTTACCTAAAGTAATGGGCTGAGCATGTTCGTTGTGGAAAAACAAGAAACCGTTCCGGCATTACTGACTCATGCATTCAATGCACTGAATGCACCGCACACCTAGTTTTGGAATTGGCGACGTGTGACGAGGAAATTGCGCGAAACTACCGAAAACATGATTTTTTTTACGTAAAGTGGTGAATTGAGCGTGTTTGTTGCGAAAAAGCATAATACGGTTCCTGTGGCACAAATTCGTGCATTAAGTACACCCAGATACCCGTTTTCGCAATGGGTCCCGTGTGGCAACGAAATTGGGCGAAACTACTCAAAACATGAGTTTTGGACGTAAAGTAGTAGATTGGGCATGGTCGTTGCGAAAAAATAGGAAACTGATCCGGCGGGACAAACTCGTGCATTAAGTGCACCCAGATACCCATTTTTGCAATTTGTCACGTGCGGCGATGAAATTGTGCAAAACCATCCAAAACATGAGTTTTTGACCTAAAGTAGTGGATTGGGCATGTTTTTTCTAGGAAACGAGAAACGGTAACCGCAGCACAAAGTATTGCAATTAATGCAAATGTATACCTATTTTCGCAATTGGTCAGGCGCTGTGACAAAATTGCACGAGACCACCCAAAATATGATCTGTGGACCTAAAGTAGTGGACTGGGCATGTTCGTTGTGGAAAAATAAGAAACGATTCTGGCGTTACTGGCTCATGCATTCAATGCACTGAATGCACCCTATACCCATTTTCGGAATTGGCCTCACGCGACGACGAAACTGCGCGAAACCACCGAAAACATGATTTTTTTACGTAAAGTGGCAAATGGAGCGTGTTTGTTGCGAAAAAGCATGATACGGTTCCAGTGGCACAAACTCGTGCATTAAATACACCTAGATACCCGTTTTCGCAACAGGTCCCGTGTGGCAACGAAATTGCGCGAAACTACTCAAAACATGAGTTTTGCACGTGAAGTAGTAGATTAGGCATGGTTGTTGCGAAAAAATAGGAAACTGATCCGGTGGGACAAACTCGTGCATTAAATGCAACCGCATACCCATTTTTTTAATTTGTCACGTGCGGCGATGAAATTGTGCTAAACCATCCAAAACATGAGTTTTGGACCAAAAGTAGTGGATTGGGCAAGTTTTTTTCTGGGAAACGAGAAACGGTTAAGGTGGCACAAAGTATTACAATTAATGCACATGTATACCCATTTTCGCAATTGGTCACGCGCTGTGACAAAATTGCACGAGACCACCCAAAATATGATTTGTTGACCTAAAGTAGTGGACTGGGCATGTTCGTTGTGGAAAAACAAGAAACGGTTCCGGCGTTACTGGTTCATACATTAAATGCACTGAATGCACCCTATACCCATTTTCGGAATTTGCCTCGCGCGACGACGAAATTGCGCGAAACCATCCAAAACGTGATTTTTTACGTAAAGTGGTGAATTGAGCGTTTTTGTTGCGAAAAAGCATGATACGGTTACAGTGGCACAAACTTGTGCATTAAATACACCAGATACCCGTTTTCGCAACGGGTCCCGTGTGGCAACGAAATTACGCGAAACTACTCAAAACATGAGTTTTGGACGTAAAGTAGTAGATTGGGCATGGTCGTTGCGAAAAAATAGGAAATTGATCTGGCGGCACAAACTCATGCATTAAATGCACCCGTATACCCATTTTTGCAATTTGTCACGTACGGCGATGAAACTGTGCTAAACCATCCAAAACATGAGTTTTGGACCTGAAGTAGTGGATTGGGCATGTTTTTTCAGGGAAAAGAGAAACGGTTAAGGCGGCACAAAGTATTGCTATTAATGCACATGTATACCCATATTCGCAATTGGTCACGCGCTGTGACAAAATTGCACGAGAGCACCCAAAATATGATTTGTTTACCTAAGGTAGTGCACTGAGCATGTTCGTTGTGGAAAAACAAGAAACGGTTCTGGCATTACTTACTCATGCATTCATTGCACTGAATGCACCCTACAGCTATTTTCAGAATTGGCCACCGGCGACGACGAAATTGCGCGAAACCATCGAAAACATGATTTTTTACATAAAGGGGTGAATTGAGCGTGTTTGTTGCGAAAAAGCATGATACGGTTCCAGTGGGACAAACTCATGCATTAAATACACCGAGATACCCGTTTTCGCAACGGGTCCCGTGTGACAACGAAATTGCGCGAAACTACTCAAAACATGAGTTTTGGACGTAAAGTAGTTGATTGGGCATCGTCGTTGCGAAAAAGCAGGAAACGACTCCGACGGCACAAACTCGTGCATTCATTGCTCCCGGATCCACATTTTTGCAAATCGTCACGTGCGGCGATGAAATTCTGCAAATCCACCCAAAACATGAGTTTTAGACCTAAAGTAGTGGATTGGGCATGTTTTTTCGGGAAAACGAGAAACAGTTAAGGCGGCACAAAGTCTTCCATTTAATGCACAAGTATACCCATTATCGCAACTGGTGACGCGCGGTGACAAAATTGCACGAGACCACCCAAAACATGAGTTTTGGACCTAAAGTAGTGCACTGGGTATGTTCGTTGCGAAAAAAATGAAACGTTTCCGGCGTTAGTGGCTCATGCATTCAATGTACCCTATACCCATTTTCGGAATTGGCCACGGCTTACGAAGAAATTGTGAGAAAACACCCAATACATGAATTTTAGACTTAAATTAGTGGACTGGGCATATTCATTGCGAAAAAAACAAGAAACGGTTATGCGCGGCACAAACTTGTGCATTAAATGTACCCCGATACCTATTTTCGCATTGGTCACGCACTGTGACAAAATTGCAAGAGAGCACCCAAAATATGATTTATTTACCTAAAGTTGTGGGCTGAGCATGTTCGTTGTGGGAAAATAAGAAACCGTTACGGCATTACTGACTCATGCATTCAATGCAATGAATGCACCCTACACCTATTTTCGGAATTGGCCATGCGCGACGACGAAATTGCGCGAAACCACCGAAAAAATGATTGTTTTACGTAAAGTGATGAATTGAGCGTGTTTGTTGCGAAAAAGCATGATACGGTTCCAGTGGCACAAACTCGTGCATCAAATACACCCAGATACCCGTTATCGCAACGGGTCCCGTGTGGCAACGAAATTACGAGAAACTACTCAAAACATGAGTTTTGGACGTAAAGTAGTAGATTGGGCATGGTCGTTGCGAAAAAATAAGAAACTGATCCGGCGGCACAAACTCATGCATTAAATGCACCCGGATACCCATTTTTGCAATTTATCACGTGCGGCGATGAAATTGTGCAAAACCATCCAAAACATGAGTTTTGGACCTAAAGTAGTGGATTGGGCATGTTTTTTTAGGGAAACGAGAAACGGTTAAGGCAGCACAAAGTATTGCTATTAATGCACATGTATACCCATTTTCGCAATTGGTCACGCTCTGTGACAAAATTGCACGAGAGCACCCAAAATATGATTTGTTCACCTAAGGTAGTGCACTGAGCATGTTCGTTGTGGAAAAACAAGAAACGGTTCTGGCATTACTTACTCATGCATTCAATGCACTGAATGCACCCTACACCTATTTTCAGATTTGGCCCCCGGCGACGACGAAATTGCGCGAAACCACCGAAAACATGATTTTTTTACATAAAGTGATGAATTGAGCGTGTTTGTTGCGAAAAAGCAAGATACGGTTCCAGTGGCACAAACTCGCGCATTAAATACACCGAGATACCCGTTTTCGCAACGGGTCCGATGTGGCAACGGAATTGCGCGAAACTACTCAAAACATGAGTTTTGGACGTAAAGTAGTAGATTGGGCATGTTTTTTTTCGAGAAAATGAGAAACTGTTAAGGCGGCACAAAGTCTTCCATTTAATGCACAAGTATACCCATGTTCGCAATTGGTGACGCGCTGTGACAAAATTGCACGAGGCCACCCAAAACATGAGTTTTTGACCTAAAGTAGTGGACTGGGTATGTTCGTTGTGAAAAAACATGAAACGTTTCCGGCGTTACAGGCTCATGCATTCAATGTACCCTATACCCATTTTCCGAATTAGGCACGCCTTACGATGAAATTGCGAGAAACCACCCAAGACATGAATTTTAGACCTAAAGTAGTGGATTGGGCATGTTTGTTGCGAAAAAAAGAAGAAACGGTAATGCGCGGCACAAACTTGTGCATAAAATGTACCCCGATACCCATTTTCTCAATTGGTCACGCTCTGTGATAGAATTGCATGTGAGCACTCAAAATATGATTTGTTTACCTAAAGTAGTGCACTGGGCTTGTTCTTTGTGGAAAAACAAGAAACGGTTCCGGCATTACTTACTCATGCATTCAATGCACTGAATGCACCCGACACCTATTTTCGGAATTGGCCACACGCGACGACGAAATTGCGTGAAACCACCGAAAACATGATTTTTTTTACGTAAAGTGGTGAATTGAGCGTGTTTGTTGCGAAAAAGCATGATACGGTTCCAGTGGCACAAACTCGTGCATTAAATACACCCAGATACCTATTTTCGCAACGGGTCCCGTGTGGCAACGAAATTGCGCGAAACTACTCAAAACATGAGTTTTGGACGTAACGCAGAAGATTGGGCATGGTCGTTGTGAAAAAATAGGAAATGGATCAGGCGGCGCAAAGTCGTGCATTAAATGCACCCAGATACCCATTTTTGCAATTTGTCACGTGCAGTGAACAAATTGTGCAAAACCATCCAAAACATGAGTTTTGGACCTAAAGTAGTGGATTGGGCATCTTTTTTCTGGAAAACGAGAAACGATTAAGGCGGCACAAAGTATTGCAATTATTGCACATGTATATTAATTTTCGGGAATTGGTCACGCACATGTATATGATTTGTTGACCTAAAGTAGTGGACTGGGCATGTTCGTTGTGGAAAAACAAGAAATGGTTCCGGCGTTACTGGCTCGTGCATTCAATGCACTGAATGCACCTTATACCCATTTTCGGAATTGGCGCGCGCGACATCGAAATTGCGCGAAACCACCCAAAACATTATTTTTTTTACGTAAAGTTGTGAATTGAGCGTGCTTGTTGCGCAAAAGCCGGATACGGTTGCAGTGACACAAACTCATGCATTAAATACTACCTGATAACCGTTTTCGCAACGGGTCCCGAGCGCCAACAAAATTTCGTGAAACTGCTCAAAACATGAGTTTTGGACGTAAAGTAGTAGGTTGGGCATGGTCGTTGCGAAAAAACAAGAAACGTCTCAGACGGCACAAACTCGTCCATTCAATGCACCCGGATACCCATTTTTGCAAATCGTCACGTGCGGCGATGAAATTTTGCAAATCCACCCAAAACATGAATTTTGGACCTAAAGTACTAGATTGGGCATGTTTTTTTCGGGAAAAGGAGAAACAGTTAAGGCGGCACAAAGTCTTCCATTTAATGCACAAGTATACCCATTTTCGCAATTGGTCACGTGCTGTGACAAAATTGCACGAGACCACCCAAAACATGAGTTTTGGACCTAAAGTAGTGGACTGGGTATGTTCGTTGCGAAAAAACTTGAAACGTTTTCGGCGTTACAGGCTCATGCATTCAATGTACCCTATACCCATTTTCGGAATTGGCCAGGCCTTACGACGAAATTGCGAGAAACCACCCAAGACATGAATTTTAGACTTAAAGTAGTGGAGTGGGCATGTTCGTTGCGAAAAAAACAAGAAACGGTTATGCGCGGCACAAACTTGCGCATTAAATGTACCCCGATACCTATTTTCGCAATTGGTCACGCGCTGTGACAAAATTGCACGAGAGCACCCAAAATATGATTTGTTTACCTAAAGTAGTGCACTGAGCAAGTTCTTTGTGGAAAAACAAGAAACAGTTCCGGCATTACTAGTTCATGTATTTAATGCACTGAATGCACCGTACACCTATTTTCGGAATTGGCCACGCGCGACGTCGAAATTGTACGAAACCACCGAAAACATGATTTTTTTACGTAAAGTGGTGAATCGAACGTGTTTGTTGCGAAAAAGCATGATATGGCTCCAGTTGCACAAACTCGTGCATTAAATACACCCAGAAACCCATTTTCCCAACGGGTCCTGTGTGGCAACGAAATTACGCGAAACTACTCAAAACATGAGTTTCGGACGTAAAGTAGTAGATTTGGCATGGTCGTTGCGAAAAAATAGGAAACGGATCCGGCGGCGCAAACTAGTGCATTAAATGCACCCGGATACCCCTTTTTGCAATTTGTCACGTGCGGCGATGAAATTGTGCAAAACCATCCAAAACATGAGTTTTGGACCTAAAGTAGTGGATTGGGCATGTTTTTTCTGGAAAACGAGAAACGGTTAAGGCGGCACAAAGTATTGCAATTAATGCACATGTATACCCATTTTCGGAATTGGTCATGCGCTGTGACAGAATTTCCCGAGACCACCGAAATTATGATTTGTTGACCTAAGTCGTGGACTGGGCATGTTCATTATGGAAAAACAAGAGACGGTTCCGGCGTTACTGGCTCATGCATTCAATGCACTGAATGCACCCTATACCCATTTTCGGAAATGGCGCGCGCGATGACGAAATTGCGCGAAACCACCGAAAACGTGATTTTTCTACGTAAAGTTGTGAATTGAGCGTGTTTGTTGCGAAAAAACATGACATGGTTGCAGTGACACAAACTCATGCATTAAATACTACCCGATAACTGTTTTCGCAACGGGTCCCGTGCGGCAACAAAATTTCGTGAAACTGCTCAAAACATGAGTTTTGGATGTAAAGTAGTAGATTGCGCATGGTCGTTGCGAAAAAACAAGAAACGTCTCCGACAGCACAAACTCGTGCATTCAATGCACCCGGATACCATTTTTGCAAAACGTCACGTGCGGCGATGAAATTGTGCAAATCCACCCAAAACATGAGTTTTGGACCTAAAGTACTAGATTAGGCATGTTTTTTTCTGGAAAAGGAGAAACAGTTAAGGCGGCACAAAGTCTTCCATTTAATGCACAAATATACCCATTTTCGCAATTGGTCACGTGCTGTGACAAAATTGCACGAGACCACCCAAAACATGAGTTTTGGACTAAAGTACTGGACTGGGTATGTTCGTTGCGAAAAAACTTCAAACGTTTCCGGCGTTGCAGGCTCATGCATTCAATGTACCCTATACCCATTTTCGGAATTGGCCAGGCCTTACGACGAAATTGAGAGAAACCACAAAAGACATGAATTTTAGACCGAAAGTAGTGGATTGGGCATGTTCGTTGCAAAAAAAACAAGAAACGGTTATGCGCGGCACAAACTTGTGCATTAAATGTACCCCGATATCTATTTTCGCAATTGGTCACGCGCTATGACAAAATTGCACGAGAGCACCCAAAACATGATTTGTTTACCTAAAGTAGTGCACTGAGCATGTTCTTTGTGGAAAAACATGAAACGGTTCCGGCATTACTGACTCATGCATCCAATGCACTTAATGCACCGTACACCTATTTTCAGAATTGGCCACACGCGACGATGAAATTGCGCGAAACCACCGAAAACATGATTTTTTTACGTAAAGTGGTGAATTGAGCGTGTTTGTTGCGAAAAATCATGATACGGTTCCTGAGGCACAAACTCGTGCATTAAATACACCCAGAAACCTGTTTTCCCAATGGGTCCTGTGTGGCAACGAAATTGCGCGAAACTACTCAAAACATGAATTTTAGACGTAAAGTAGTAGATTTGGCATGGTCTTTGCGAAAAAATAGGAAACCGATCCGACGGCGCAAACTCGTGCATTAAATGCACCCGGATACCCAATTTTGCAATTTGTCACGTGCGGCGATGAAATTGTGCAAAACCATCCAAAACATGAGTTTTGGACCTAAAGTAGTGGATTGGGCATGTTTTTTCTGGAAAACGAGAAATGGTTAAGGCGGCACAAAGTATTGCAATTAATGCACCTATATACCCATTTTCGCAATTGGTCACACGCTGTGACAGAATTGCACGAGACCACCCAAAATATGATTTGTTGACCTAAAGTAGTCTAGTGGGCATGTTCGTTGTGGTAAAACAAGAAACGGTTCCGGCGTTACTGGCTCATGCATTCAATGCACTGAATGCACCCTATACCCATTTTCGGAATTGGTGCGCGCGACGACGAGATTGTGCGAAACCACCCAAAACGTGATTTTTTTACGTAAAGTTGTGAATTGACCGTGTTTGTTGGGAAAAAGCATGATACGGTTCCAGTGACACAAACTCATGCATTAATACTACCCGATAGATGTTTTCGCAATGGGTTCCGTGCGGCAACAAAATTTCGCGAAACTGTTCAAAACATGAGTTTTGGACGTAATGTAGTAGATTGGGCATGGTCGTTGCGAAAAAACAAGAAACGTCTCCGACGGCACAAACTCGTGCATTCAATGCACCCGGACCCCCATTTTTGCAAATCGTCACGTGCGGCGATGAAATTGTGCAAATCCACCAAAAACATGAGTTTTGGATCTAAAGTACTGGATTGGGCATATTTTTTTTCGGAAAAATGAGAAACAGTTAAGGCGGCACAAGGTCTTTCGTTTAATGCACAAGTATACCGATTTTTGGAATTGGTCACGTCTTACGATGAAACTGCGAGAAACCACCCAAGACATGGATTTTAGACCCAATGTAGTAGATTGGGCATGTTCGTTGCGAAAAAAACAAGAAACGGTTATGCGCGGCACAAACTTGTGCATTAAATATACCCCGATATCTATTTTCACAATTGGTCACGCGGTGTGACAAAATTGCACGAGAGCCCCCAAAATATGATTTATTTACCTAAAGTAGTGCACTGAGCATGTTCTTTGTGGAAAAACAAGAAACGGTTCCGGCCTTACTGACTCATGCATCCAATGCACTGAATGCACCGTACACCTATTTTCGGAATTGACCACGCGCGACGACGAAATTGCGCGAAACCACCGAAAACATGATTTTTTTACGTAAAGTGGTGAATTGAGCGTGTTTGTTGCGAAAAAGCATGATACGGTTCCAGTCGCACAAACTCATGCATTAAATACACCCAGATACCCATTTTCCCAACGGGTTCTGTGTGGCAACGAAATTGCGCGAAACTACTCAAAACATGAGTTTTGGACGTAAAGTAGTAGATTGGGCATGGTCGTTGCAAAAAAATAGGAAACAGATCCGGCGGCACAAACTCGTGCATTAAATGCACCCGAGTACCCATTTTTGCAATTTGCCACGTGCGGCGATGAAATTGTGCAAAAACATCCAAAACATGAGTTTTGGACCTAAAGTAGTGGATTGGGCATGTTTTTTCTGGAAAACGAGAAACAGTTAAGGCCGCACAAAGTATTGCAATTAATGCACATGTATACCCATTTTCGCAATTGCTCACGCGCGGTGACGGAATTGCACGAGACCACCCAAAATATGATTTGTTGACCTAATGTAGTGCACTGGTCATGTTCGTTGTGGAAAAACTAGAAACGGTTCCGGCGTTTCTGGCT
The DNA here is from genome assembly GCA_030272315.1 of Paspalum vaginatum. NCBI lineage: Eukaryota > Viridiplantae > Streptophyta > Magnoliopsida > Poales > Poaceae > Paspalum > Paspalum vaginatum. The sequence goes on along the minus strand of CM059015.1, from coordinate 25,208,619 downwards.
CATGCATTCAATGCATTGAATGCACCCTATACCCATATTCGGAATTGGCGCGCGCGACGACGAAATTGCGCGAAACCACCCAAAACGTGATTTTTTTACGTAAAGTTGTGAATTCAGCGTGTTTGTTGCGAAAAAGCATGAGACGATCCAGTGACACAAACTCATGCATTAAATACTACCCCATAGCCGTTTTCGCAACGGGTCCTGTGAGGCAACAAAATTACGCGAAACTGCTCAAAACATGAGTTTTGGACGTAAAGTAGTAGATTGGGCATGGTCGTTGCAAAAAAACAAGAAATGTCTCCGACGGCACAAACTAGTGCATTCAATGCACCCGGATACCCATTTTTGCAAATCGTCACGCGCGGCGATGAAATTGTGCAAATCCACCCAAAACTTGAGTTTTGGACCTAAAGTACTGGATTGGGCATGTTTTTTTTCGGGAAAATGAGAAACAGCTAAGGCGGCACAAGGTCTTCCGTTTAATGCATGAGTATACCCAATTTCGCAATTGGTCACGCGGTGTGACAAAATTGCACGAGACCACCCAAAACATGAGTTTTGTACCTAAAGTAGTGGACTGGGTATGTTCGTTGCAAAAAGACTTGAAATGTTTCCGGCGTTACAGGCTCATGCATTCAACGTACCCTATACCCGTTTTCGGAATTGGCCACGCCTTACGACGAAATTGCGAGAAACCACCCAAGACATGAATTTTAGACCTAAAGTAGTGGATTGGGCATGTTCGTTGCGAAAAAAACAAGAAACGGTTATGCGCGGCACAAACTTGTGCATTAAATGTGCCCCAATATCTATTTTCGCAATTGGTCACGCACTGTGACAAAATTACACGAGAGCACCCAAAATATGATTTGTTTACCTAAAGTAGTGCGCTGAGCATGTTCTTTGTGGAAAAACAAGAAACGGTTCCGCCATTACTGACTCATGCATTCAATGCACTGAACACCGTACACCTATTTTAGGAATTGGCTACGCGCGACGACGAAATTGCGCGAGACAACCGAAAACATGATTTTTTTACGTAAAGTGGTGAATTGAGCGCGTGTTTGTTGCGAAAAAGCATGATACGGTTCCAGAGACACAAACTCATGCATTAAATACTACCCGATACCCGTTTTCGCAACGGGTCCCGTGCGGCAACAAAATTGCGCGAAACTGCTCAAAAAATGAGTTTTGGACGTAAAGTAGTAGATGGGGCATGGTCGTTGCGAAAAAACAAAAAACGTATCCGACGGCACAAACTCATGCATTCAATGCACCATGATACCCATTTTTGCAAATCGTCACGTGCGGCGACGAAATTGTGCAAATCCACCCAAGACTTGAGTTTTGGACATAAAATAGTGGGTTGGGCATGTTTTTTTCGCGAAAACGAGAAACACTTAAAGCGGCACAAAGTCTTCCATTTAATGCACAAGTATACCCATTTTCGCAATTGGTCACGCCCAGTGACAAAATTGCACGAGACCACCCAAAACATGAGTTTTGGACCTAAAGTATTGGACTGGGTATGTTCGTTGCGAAAAAACTTGAAACGTTTCCGGCGTTACAGGCTCATGCATTCAATGTACCCTATACCCATTTTCGGAATTGGCCACGCCTTACGACGAAATTATAAGAAACCACCAAAGACATGAATTTTAGACCTAAAGTAGTGGATTGGGCATGTTCGTTGCGAAAAAAACAATAAAACGGTTATGCGTGGCACAAACTTGTATATTAAATGTACCCCGATACCTATTTTCGCAATTGGTTACGCGCTATGACAAAATTGCACGAGAGCACCCAAAATATGATTTGTTTACCTAAAGTAGTGGACTTAGCATGTTCGTTGTGGAAAAACAAGAAACGGTTCCGGCATTACTGACTCATGCCTTCAATGCAGTGAATGCACCATACACCTTTTTTTAGGATTGGCCATGCGCGATGACGACATTGCGCGAAACCACCGTAAACATGATTTTTTTACGTAAAGTGGTGAATTGAGCGTGTTTGTTGCGAAAAAGCATGATACAGTTCCAGTGGCACAAACTCGTGCATTAAATACACCCAGATACCCGTTTTTGCAACGGGTCCCGTATGGCAACGAAATTGCGCGAAACTACTCAAAACATGAGATTTGGACGTAAAGTAGTAGATTGGGCATGGTCTTTGCGAAAAAATAGGAAACCGATCCGGCGGCACAAACTCGTGCATTAAATGCACCCGTATACCCATTTTTGCAATTTGTCACGTGCGGCGATGAAATTGTGCAAAACCATCCAAAACATGAGTTTCGGACCTAAAGTAGTGGATTGGGCATTTTTTTCTAGAAAACGAGAAACGGTTAAGGCGGCACAAAGTATTGCAATTAATGCACATGTATACCCATTTTCGCAATTGGTCACGCGCTGTGACGAAATTGCACGAGACCACCGAAAATATGATTTGTTGACCTAAAGTAGTGGACTGGGCAAGTTCGTTGTGGAAAAATAAGAAACGGTTCCAGCGTTACTGGATCCTGCATTCAATGCACTGAATGCGCCCTATACCCAGTTTCGGAATTGGCCGCGCGCGATGATGAAATTGCACGAAACCACCCAAAACGTGATTTTTTACGAAAAGTTGTGAATTGAGCGTGTTTGTTGCGAAAAAGCATGATACGGTTCCAGTGACACAAACTCGTGCATTAAATACTACTCGATACCCGTTTTCGCAGCGGGTCCCGTGCGGCAACGAAATTGCGCGAAACTGCTCAAAACATGAGTTTTCGATGTAAAGTAGTAGATTGGGCACGGTTGTTGCAAAAATCAAGAAACGACTCTGGCGGCACAAACTCGTGCATTCAATACATCCGGATACCCATTTTTGCAAATTGTCACGAGGGGCGATGAAATTGTGCAAATCCACCCAAAACATGAGTTTTGGACCTAAAGTAGTGGATTGGCCATGTTTTTTTTGGGAAAACGAGAAACTGTTAAGGCGGTACAAAGTTTTGCATTTATTGCACAATTATACCCATTTTCGCAATTAGTCACGTGCTGTCACAAAATTGCATGAGACCACCCAAAACATGAGTTTTTGACCTAAAGTAGTGGACTAGGTTTGTTCGTTGCGAAAAAACTTGACACATTTCTGGCGTTACAGGCTCATGCATTCAATGTACCCTATACCCATTTTCTGAATTGGCCACGCCTTACGACGAAATTGCAAGAAACCACCCAAGACATGAATTTTAGACCTAAAGTAGTGGATAGGGCATGTTTGTTGCGAAAAAACAAGAAACGGTTATGCGCGACACAAACTTGTGCAGTAAATGTACCCCGATACCTATTTTCGCAATTGGTCACGCGCTATGACAAAATTGCACGAGAGCACCCAAAATATGATTTGTTTACCTAAAGTAGTGGACTGAGCATGTTCGTTGTGGAAAAACAAGAAACGGTTCCGGCATTACTAACTCATGCATTCAATGCACTGAATGCACCCTACACCTATTTTCGGAATTGGCCACGCGCGACAACGAAATTGCGCGAAACCATCGATAACATGATCTTTTTACGTAAAGTGGTGAATTGAGCGTGTTTGTTGCGAAAAAGCATGATACGGTTCCAGTGGCAGAAAGTTGTGTATTAAATACACACTAAGACATGAGTTTGCGCGAAACTGCTCAAAACATGAGTTTTGGACGTAAAGTAGTAGATTGGTCATGGTCGTTGCGAAAAAATAGGAAACGGCTCTGGCGGCACAAACTCATGCATTAAATGGACCCGGATACCTATTTTTGCAAATTGTCACGTGGGGCGATGAAATTGTGCAAAACCAACCAAAACATGAGTTTTTGACCAAAAGTATTGCATTCAGTGCACCCTATAGCCATTTTCGGATTTAGCCATGCCTTACGACGAAATTGCGCGAAACCACCCAAAACAAGACTTTTAGACCTAAAGTAGTGGATTGGGCATGTTCGTTGTGAAAAAAAACAAGAAACGGTTATTCGCGGCACTAACGTGTGAATTAAATGTACCCTGATTCCTATTTTCGCAATTGGTAACACGATGTGACAAAATTGCTTGAGACCACCCAAAACATGAGTTTTGGACCTAAATTACTTGTCTGGGTATTGTCGGTGCAAAAAAATATGACACGTTTCCAGCGTTACAGGCTCTTGCATTGAATGCACCATATAACCATTTTAGGAATTGGCCACGCCTTACAACAAAATTGCGCGAAACCACCCAAGACATGAATTTTAGACCTAAAGTAGTGGATTGGGCATGTTCGTTGCGAAAAAAAAGAATCGGTTATGCGTGGCACAAACTTGTGCATTAAATGTATCCCTATACCAATTTTCGCATTTGGATACGTGCTGTGACGAAATTGCACGAGACCACCCAAAATATGATTTGTTGACCTAAAGTAGTGGACTGGGTATGTTCGTTGTGGAAAAATAAGAAACGGTTACGGCGTTACTGGCTCATGCATTCAATGCACTGAATGCGCCCTATACCCATTTTCGGAATTGGCCACGCGCGACGACAAAATTGTGCGAAACCACCAAAAACATGATTTTTTTTACGTAAAGTTGTGAATTGAGCGTGTTTGTAGCGAAAAAGCGTGATACAGTTCCAATGGCACAAACTTGTGCATTAAATACACCCAGATCTCCATTTTCCCAACGGGATCCATGTGGCAACGAAATTGCTCGAAACTACTCAGAACATGACTTTTGGACGTAAAGTAGTTGATTGGACATGTTCGTTGAGAAAAAAGAAGAAATGGTTCTGGTGGTACAAACACATTCCGTGTATCCTCCCCGATATCCGTTTTCGCAATAGGTCGCGTGAGGCAACGAAATGGAAAGAAACCACTCCAGATATGAGTTTTGGACAAAACGTAGTTGATTGCGCATGTTTGTTAAGAAAAAAGAAGAAATGGTTCCGGTAGCTCAACCTCATGCTTTGTATGCACCCCGATACCAGTTTTCGCAATGGGTCATGTGCGGCAACGAAATGGCGCAAAACCACCCGAAACAAGAGTTTTGGAGATAAAGTAGTGGATTGGGCATGCTCGTTGCCAAAAAAAAGATATGGTTCCGGTGGCACAAAGTCATGCTTTGTATGCACCCCCGATACCAATTTTCGCGATGGGCCATGTGCTGGAACGAAAGGGCGCGAAACCACATGAAACAAGAGTTTTGGACCTAAAGCAGTGGATTGGGCATGTTCGTTGCGAAAAAAGAAGAAATGGTTCTTGTTGCACAAACTCATGCCTTGTATCCACGCCGTGGCCCATTTTCGCAATGGGTCACGTGCGGGAATGAAATAGCGCGAAACCACCCAAAACATGAATTTTGGATCTAAAGTAGTGGATTGGACATGTTCGTTCCGAAAAAGAAGAAATGGTTCTGGTGGTACAAACTCATTCTTTATATCCTACCCGATATCCGTTTTCGCAATAGGTCGGGTGAGGCAACAAAATGGCGCGAAACCACTCCAAACATGTGTTTAGGACATAAAGTAGTGGATTGCGCATGTTCGTTGCGAAAAAAGGAAAAATGGTTCTAGTTGCACAAACTCATACCTTGTATGCACCCCGATACCCGTTTTCGCAACGGGTCACGTGCGGCAATGAAATAGCGTGAAACCACCCAAAACATGAGTTTTGGATCTAAAGTATTGGATTGGACATGTTCGTTGTGAAAAAAGAAGAAATGGTTCCGGTGGTACAAATACATTCTTTGTATCCTCCCTGATATCCGTTTTCGCAATAGGTAGGGTGAGGCAACGAAATGGCGCGAAACCACTCCAAGCATATGTTTAGGACATAAAGTAGTGGATTGCGCATGTTCGTTGCGAAAAAAAGGAAAAACGGTTCTAGTTGCACAAACTCATGCCTTGTATGCACCTCGATACCCGGTTTCGCAACAGGTCACGTGCGGCAATGAAATAGCGTGACACCACCCAAGACATGAGTTTTGGATCTAAAGTAGTGGATTGGACATGTTCGTTGCGAATGAAGAAGAAATGGTTCTGGTGGTACAAATACATTGTTTGTATCCTCCCTGATATCCGTTTTCGCAACGGTTCTGGCGTTACTGGCTCATGCATTCAATGCACTGACTGCACCCTATACCCATTTTAGGAATTGGCCACGCGCGACGACGAAATTGTGCGAAACCACCCAAAACATGATTTTTTTATACGTAAAGTTGTGAATTGAGCGTGTTTGTAGCGAAAAAGCGTGATACAGTTCCAATAGCACAAACTTGTGCATTAAATACACCCAGATATCCATTTTCCCAACGAGATCCAAGTGGCAACAAAATTGCACGCAACTACTCAGAACATGAGTTTTGGACATAAAGTAGTGGATTGGACATGTTCGTTGAGAAAAAAGAAGAAATGGTTCCGGTGGTACAAACACATTCCGTGTATCCTCCCTGATATCCGTTTTCGCAATAGGTCGCGTGAGGCAACGAAATGGCGCGAAACCACTCCAGATATGAGTTTTGGACAAAAAGTAGTTGATTGCGCATGTTTGTTAAGAAAAAAGAAGAAATGGTTCTTTTTGCACAAACACATGCCTTGTATCCACCCCGAGACCCGTTTTCGCAATGGGTCACGTGCGGCAATGAAATAGCGCGACACCACCCAAAACATGAGTTTTCGATCTAAAGTAGTGGATTGGACATGTTCTTGCGAAAAAAGAAGAAATGGTTCTGGTGGTACAAACACATTCTTTGTATCCTCCCCGATATCCGTTTTCGCAATAGGTCGGGTGAGGCAACAAAATGGCGCGCAACCACTCCAAATATGAGTTTTGGACATAAAGTAGTGGATTGCGCATGTTTGTTACGAAAAAAGAAGAAATGGTTCCGGTAGCTCAAACTCATGCTTTGAATGCACCCCGATACCCGTTTTCGTAATGGGTCATGTGCGGCAATGAAATGGCACAAAACCACCCGAAACAAGAGTTTTGGACCTAATAGAGTGGATTGGGCATGTTTGTTGCCAAAAAAGAAAAAATTGTTCCGGTGGCACAAAGTCATGCTTTGTATGCACCCCGATACCCGTTTTCGCAATGGGCCATTTGCTGGACCGAAAGGGCGTGAAACCACCCGAAAAAAGAGTTTCGGACCTAAAGTAGTGGATTGGGCATGTTCGTTGCGAAATAAGAAGAAAAGGTTCTTGTTGCACAAACTCATGCCTAGTATCAACCCCGAGTCCCGTTTTCGCAATGTGTCACGTGCGGCAGTGAAATAGAGCGAAACCACCCTAAACATGAGTTTTGGATCTAAAGTAGTGGATTGGACATGTTCATGTTCGTTGCGAAAAAAGAAGAAATGGCTCCGGTGGTACAAACTCATTCTTTGTATCCTCCCCGATATCCGTTTTCGCAATAGGTCGGGTGAGGCAACCAAATGGCGCGAAAGCACTCCAAACATGAGTTTTGGACATAAAATAGTGGATTGCGCATGTTGGTTGCGAAAAAAGGAAAAATGGTTCTAGTTGCACAAACGCATGCCTTGTATGACCCCCGATACCCGTTTTCGCAATGGGTCACGTGCGGCAACGAAATGGTGCAAAACTACCCCAAACAAGAGTTTTGGACCTAAGGAAGTGGATTTGGCATGTTTGTTACAAAAAAAAAGAAATAGTTCCGGTGGCACAAACTCATGCTTTGTATGCACCTAGATACCCGGTTTCGCAATGGGTCATCTGCTGCAACGAAATGGAGGAAAACCACCCGAAACATGAGTTTTGGACCTCAAGTAGTGGGTTGGGCATGTTCGTTGCGAAAAAAGATGAAGTTGTTCTTGTTGCACAAACTCATGCCTTGTATCCAACCTGATACCCGTTTTCGCAATGGGTCACCTGCGGCAATGAAATAGCGTGAAACCAACCAAAACATGAGTTTTGGATCTAAAGTAGTGGATTCAGCATGTTCGCTGCAAAAAAAGAAGAAATGGTTCCGGTCGTACAAACTCATTCTTTGTATCCTCCCCGATATCCGTTTTTGCAATAGGTCAGGTGAGGCAACGGAATGGTGCGAAACCACTCCAAATATGTGTTTTGGACATAAAGTAGGGATTGCACATGTTTGTTCCGAAAAAAGAAGAAATGGTTCCGGTAGCTCAAACTCATGCTTTGTATGCACCCTGATACCCGTGCAACAACGAAATTGCGCGAAACTGCTCAAAACATGAGTTTTGGACATAAAGTAGTAGATTGGGCATGGTCGTTGCAAAAAAATAGAAAATGGCTCCGGCGGCACAAACTCGTGCATTCAGTGCACCCTATAGCCATTTTCGGAATTGGCCACGCCTTACGACCAAATTGCGCGAAACCACCGAAGACATGAATTTTAGACCTGAAGTAGTGGATAGGGCTTGTTCGTTGCGAAAAAAACAAGAAACGGTTATGCGCGGCACAAACTTGTGCTTTAAATGTACCCCTATTCCTATTTTCGCAATTGGTCACGCGCTGTGACAAAATTGCATTAGACCACCCAAAACATGAGTTTTGGACCTAAAGTGCTGGACTGGGTATTGACGGTGCAAAAAAATTTGAAATGGTTCCGGCGTTACAGGCTCTTGCATTCAATGCACACAATAACCATTTTAGGAATTGGCCACGCCTTACAACAAAATTGCGTGAAACCACCCAAGACATGAATTTTAGACTTAAAGTAGTGGATTGCGCATGTTCGTTGCGAAAAAAACAACAAACGGTTATGCGTGGCACAAACTTGTGCATTAAATGTATCCCGATACCTATTTTCGCAATTGGTCTCGCGCTGTGACGAAATTGCACGAGACCACCCAAAATATGATTTGTTGACCTAAAGTTGTGGACTGGGTATGTTCGTTGTGGAAAAATAAGAAACGGTTCCGGCGTTACTGGCTCATGCATTCAATGCACTAAATGCACCCTATACCCATTCTTGAAATTGGCCGCGCGCGACGACAAAATTGTGCGAAACCACCCAAAACATGATTTTTTACGTAAAGTTGTGAATTAAGCGTGTTTGTAGCGAAAAAGCGTGATACGGTTCGAATGGCACAAACTTGTGCATTAAATAAACCCAGATATCCATTTTCCCAACAGGACCCATGTGGCAACGAAATTGCGCGAAACTACTCAAAACATGAGTTTTGGATGTAAAGTAGTAGATTGGGTATGGTCGTTGCGAAAAAATAGGAAACGGCTCCGGCGGCTCAAACTCGTGCATTAAATGCTCCCGGATACCCATTTTTGCAATTTGTCACGTGCAGCGCTGAAATTGTGCAGAACCAACCAAAACATGAGTTTTGGACCTAAACTAGTGCATTGGGCAAGTTTTTTGGGAAAACGAGAAACGGTTAACGCGGCACAAAGTTTGCAATTAATGCACATGTATACCCATTTTCGAAATTGGTCACGCGCTGTGACAAAATTGCACGAGACCACCCAAAACTTGAGTTTTGGACCAAAAGTAGTGGACTGGGCATGTTCGCTGTGAAAAAACATGAAACATTTTCGGCATTACAGTCTCATGCATTCAGTGCACCCTATACCCATTTTCGGAATTGGCCACGCCTTACATCAAAATTGCACGAAACCTCCCAAGACATGTATTTTAGACCTAAAGTAGTGGATTGAGCATGTTCATTGCGAAAAAAACAAGAAACGGTTATGCGCGGCACGAATTTGTGCATTAAATGTACCTCGATACCTATTTTCGCAATTGGTCACGCGCTATGACAAAATTGCACGGGAGCACCCAAAATATGATTTGTTGACCTAAAGTAGTGGACTGAGCATGTTCGTTGTGCAAAAACAAGAAACGGTTTCGGCGTTACTGGCTCATGTATTCAATGCACCGAATGCACCCTATACCCATTTTCGGAATTGGCCACACGCGACGACGAAATTACGCGAAACCACCCAACACATGATTTTTTTTACGTAAAGTTGTGAATTGAGCGTGTTTGTTGCGAAAATGCATGATACGGTTCTAGTGTCACAAACTCATGCATTAAATACCACCCGATACTGGTTTTCGCAAGGGTCCCGTGTGGCAAAGAAATTGCGCGAAACTGCTTAAAACATGAGTTTTGGACGTAAAGTAGTAGATTGGGCATGGTCGTTGCGAAAAAACAGGAAACGGCTCCGGCGGCACAAACTCGTGCATTCAGTGCACCCTATAGCCATTTTCCGAATTAGCCATGCGTTACGACGAAATTGGGCAAAACCACCCAAGACATGAATTTTAGACCTAAAGTAGTGGATTGGGCATATTCGTTGCGAAAAAACAAGAAACGGTTATTCGCGGGACTAACGTGTGAATTAAATGTATCCCGATTCCTATTTTCGCAATTGGTCACGCGCTGTGACAAAATTGCATGAGACCACCCAAAACATGAGTTTTGGACCTAAAGTACTGGACTGGGTATTGTCGGTGCAAAAAAATATGAAACGTTTCCGGAGTTACAGGCGCTTGCATTGAATGCACCCTATAACCATTTTAGGAATTAGCCACGCCTTACAACAAAATTGCGCGAAACCACCCAAGACATAAATTTTAGACCTAAAGAAGTGGATTGGGCATGTTCGTTGCGAAAAAAACAAGAAACGGTTATGCGCGGCACAAACTTGTGCAATAAATGAACCCCGAAACCTATTTTCGCAATTGGTCACGCGCTGTGACGAAATTGCACGAGACCACCCAAAATATGATTTGTTGACCTAAAATACTAGACTGGGTATGTTCGTTGTGAAAAAATAAGAAACGGTTCCGGCGTTAGTGGCTCATGCATTCAATGCAATGAATGCACCCTATACCCATTTTCGGAATTGGCCACGCGCGACAACAAAATTGTGTGAAACTACCCAAAACATGTTTTTTTACGTAAAGTTGTGAATTGAGCGTGTTTGTTGCGAAAAAACATAAGATGGTTGCAGTGGCACAAACTTATGCATTAAATACACCAAGATATCCGTTTTCCTAACGGGACCCGTGCGGCAACGAAATTGCGCGAAACTACTCAAAACATGAGTGTTGGACGTAAAGTAGTAGATTGGGCATGGTCGTTGCGAAAAAATAGGAAACGGCTCCGGCGGCACAAACTCGTGCATTAAATGCTCCCGGATACCCATTTTTGCAATTTGTCACGTGCGGCGATGAAATTGAGCAAAACCAACCAAAACTTGAGTTTTGGACCTAAAGTAGTGGATTGGGCATGTTTTTTTTCGGAAAAACGAGAAACGGTTAACGCGGCACAAACTTTAAAATTAATGCACGTGTATACCCATTTTCGCAATTGGTCACACGCTGTGACAAAATTGCAAGAGACCACCCAAAACATGAGTTTTGGACCTAAAGTAGTGGACTGGGCATGTTCGCTGCGACAAAACATGAAACGTTTTCGGCATTACAAGCTCTTGCATTCAGTTCACCCATTACCCATTTTCGGAATTGGCCACGCCTTACTACGAAATTGCGAGAACCACCCAAGACATGAATTTTAGACCTAAAGTAGTGGATTGGGCATGTTCGTTGCGAAAAAAACAAGAAACGGTTATGCGCAGCACATACTTGTGCTTTAAATGTAGCCCAATATCTATTTTCATAATTTGTCACGCGCTGTGACAAAATTTCTGGAGACCACCAAAATTATGATTTGTTGGCCTGAGTAGTGGAATGGACAGGTTCGTTGTGGAAAAACAAGAAACGGTTTCGGTGTTACAGGCTCATGCATTCAATGCACTGAATGCACCCTATACCCATCTTTAGAATTGGCCACGCGCGACGACGAAATTACGCGGAACCACCCAAAACATGATTTTTTTATGTAAAGTTGTGAATTGAGCGCGTTTGTTGTGAAAAAGCATGATACGGTTCCAGTGGCACAAACTCGTACATCAAATAACATCCGATACCCGTTTTCGCAATGGGTACCGTGCGGCAACGAAATTACGCGAAACTGCTCAAAACATGAGTTTTGGACGTAAAGTAGTAGATTGGGCATGGTCGTTGCAAAAAAACAGGAAATGGCTCCGGCGGCACAACCTCGTGCATTCAGTGCACCCTATAGCCATTTTTGGAATTGGCCACGCCTTAAGACCAAATTGCGTGAAACCACCCAAGACATGAAATTTAGACCTAATGTAGTGGATTGGGTTGTTCGTTGCGAAAAAGACAAGAAACGGTTATGCGCGGCACAAACTTGTGCTTTAAATGTACCCCGATACCTATTTTCGCAATTGGTCACGCGCTGTGACAAAATTGCACGAGACCACCCAAAATTTTATTTCTTGACCTAAAGTAGTGGACTGAGCATGTTCGTCGTGGAAAAACAAGAAACGGTTCCGGCGTTACTGGCTCATGCATTCTATGCACTGAATGCACCCTATACCCATTCTTGAAATTGGCCACACGCGACCACGAAATTGCGCGAAACAACCGAAAACATGATTTTTTACGTAAAGTTGTGAATTGAGCGTGTTTGTTGCGAAAAAGCATGATACGGTTCCAGTGACACAAACTCATGCATTAAATACTACCTGATACTCGTTTTTGTAAGGGTCCCGTGCGGCAATGAAATTGCGCGAAAGTGATTAAAACATGAGTTTTGAACGTAAAGTAGTAGATTGTGCATGGTGGTTGCAAAAAAACAGGAAACGGCTCCGGCGGCACAAACTCGTGCATTCAGTGCACCCTATAGCCATTTTCGGAATTAGCCATGCCTTACGACGAAATTGCGCGAAACCACCCAAGACATGAATTTTAGACCTAAAGTAGTGGATTGGACATGTTCGTTGCGAAAAAAACAAGAAACGGTTATTCGCGGCACTAACGTGTGAATTAAATGTACCCCGATTCCTATTTTCGCAATTGGTCACGCGATGTGACAAAATTTCATGAGACCACAAAAACATGAGTTTTGGACCTAAAGTACTGGACTAGGTATTGTCGGTGCAAAAAAATATGAAATGTTTCCGGCGTTACAGGCTCTTGCATTGAATGCACCCTATAACCATTTTAGGAATTGGCCACGCCTTACAACAAAATTGCGCGAAACCACCCAAGACATGAATTTTAGACCTAAAGTAGTGGATTGGGCATGTTCGTTGGGAAAGAAACAAGAAATAGTTATGCGTGGCACAAACTTGTGCATTAAATGTATCCCGATACCAATTTTCGCAATTGGTCACGCGCTGTGACGAAATTGCACGAAACCACCCAAAATATGATTTGTTGACATAAAGTAGTGGACTGGGTATGTTCGTTGTGGAAAAATAAGAAACGGTTCCGGTGTTACTGGCTCATGCATTCAATGCACTGAATGCACCCTATACCCATTTTCGGAATTGGCCACGCGCGACGACGAAATTGTGCGAAACCACACAAAACATGATTTTTTACGTAAAGTTGTGAATTAAGCGTGTTTGTAGCGAAAAAGCGTGATACGGTTCGAATGGCACAAACTTGTGCATTAAATAAACCCAGATATCCATTTTCCCAACGGGACCCATGTGGCAACGAAATTGCGCGAAACTACTCAAAACATGAGTTTTGGATGTAAAGTAGTAGATTGGGTATGGTCGTTGCGAAAAAATAGGAAACGGCTCCGGCGGCACAAACTCGTGCATTAAATGCTCCCGGATACCCATTTTTGCAATTTGTCACGTGCAGCGCTGAAATTGTGCAGAACCAACCAAAACATGAGTTTTGGACCTAAACTAGTGCATTGGGCAAGTTTTTTGGGAAAACGAGAAACGGTTAACGCGGCACAAAGTTTGCAATTAATGCACATGTATACCCATTTTCGAAATTGGTCACGCGCTGTGACAAAATTGCACGAGACCACCCAAAACTTGAGTTTTGGACCAAAAGTAGTGGACTGGGCATGTTCGCTGTGAAAAAACATGAAACATTTTCGGCATTACAGTCTCATGCATTCAGTGCACCCTATACCCATTTTCGGAATTGGCCACGCCTTACATCAAAATTGAACGAAACCTCCCAACACATGTATTTTAGACCTAAAGTAGTGGATTGAGCATGTTCATTGCGAATAAAACAAGAAACGGTTATGCGCGGCACGAATTTGTGCATTAAATGTACCTCGATACCTATTTTCGCAATTGGTCACGCGCTATGACAAAATTGCACGGGAGCACCCAAAATATGATTTGTTGATCTAAAGTAGTGGACTGAGCATGTTCGTTGTGCAAAAACAAGAAACGGTTTCGGCGTTACTGGCTCATGCATTCAATGCACCGAATGCACCCTATACCCATTTTCGGAATTGGCCACACGCGACGACGAAATTACGCGAAACCACCCAACACATGATTTTTTTTACGTAAAGTTGTGAATTGAGCGTGTTTGTTGCGAAAATGCATGATACGGTTCTAGTGTCACAAACTCATGCATTAAATACCACCCGATACTGGTTTTCGCAAGGGTCCCATGCGGCAAAGAAATTGCGCGAAACTGCTTAAAACATGAGTTTTGGACGTAAAGTAGTAGATTGGGCATGGTCGTTGCGAAAAAACAGGAAACGGCTCCGGCGGCACAAACTCGTGCATTCAGTGCACCCTATAGCCATTTTCCGAATTAGCCATGCGTTACGACGAAATTGGGCAAAACCACCCAAGACATGAATTTTAGACCTAAAGTAGTGGATTGGGCATATTCGTTGCGAAAAAAACAAGAAACGGTTATTCGCGGGACTAACGTGTGAATTAAATGTATCCCGATTCCTATTTTCGCAATTGGTCACGCGCTGTGACAAAATTGCATGAGACCACCCCAAACATGAGTTTTGGACCTAAATTACTGGACTGGGTATTGTCGGTGCAAAAAAATATGAAACGTTTCCGGCGTTACAGGCGCTTGCATTGAATGCACCCTATAACCATTTTAGGAATTAGCCACACGTTACAACAAAATTGCGCGAAACCACCCAAGACATAAATTTTAGACCTAAAGAAGTGAATTGGGCATGTTCGTTGCGAAAAAAACAAGAAACGGTTATGCACGGCACAAACTTGTGCAATAAATGAACCCCGAAACCTATTTTCGCAATTGGTCACGCGCTGTGACGAAATTGCACGAGACCACCCAAAATATGATTTGTTGACCTAAAATACTAGACTGGGTATGTTCGTTGTGAAAAAATAAGAAACGGTTCCGGCGTTAGTGGCTCATGCATTCAATGCAATGAATGCACCCTATACCCATTTTCGGAATTGGCCACGCGCGACAACAAAATTGTGTGAAACTACCCAAAACATGTTTTTTTTACGTAAAGTTGTGAATTGAGCATGTTTGTTGCGAAAAAACATAAGATGGTTGCAGTGGCACAAACTTATGCATTAAATACACCAAGATATCCGTTTTCCTAACGGGACCCGTGCGGCAACGAAATTGCGCGAAACTACTCAAAACATGAGTGTTGGACGTAAAGTAGTAGATTGGGCATGGTCGTTGCGAAAAAATAGGAAACGGCTCCGGCGGCACAAACTCATGCATTAAATGCTCCCGGATACCCATTTTTGCAATTTGTCACGTGCGGCAATGAAATTGAGCAAAACCAACCAAAACTTGAGTTTTGGACCTAAAGTAGTGGATTGGGCATGTTTTTTTTCGGAAAAACGAGAAACGGTTAACGCGGCACAAACTTTAAAATTAATGGACGTGTATACCCATTTTCGCAATTGGTCACACGCTGTGACAAAATTGCAAGAGACCACCCAAAACATGAGTTTTGGACCTAAAGTATTGGACTGGGCATGTTCGCTGCGACAAAACATGAAACGTTTTCGGCATTACAAGCTCTTGCATTCAGTTCACCCATTACCCATTTTCGGAATTGGCCACGCCTTACTACGAAATTGCGAGAACCACCCAAGACATGAATTTTAGACCTAAAGTAGTGGATTGGGCATGTTCGTTGCGAAAAAAACAAGAAACGGTTATGCGCAGCACATACTTGTGCTTTAAATGTAGCCCAATATCTATTTTCATAATTTGTCACGCGCTGTGACAAAATTGCTGGAGACCACCAAAATTATGATTTGTTGGCCTGAGTAGTGGAATGGACAGGTTCGTTGTGGAAAAACAAGAAACGGTTTCGGTGTTACAGGCTCATGCATTCAATGCACTGAATGCACCCTATACCCATTTTTAGAATTGGCCACGCGCGACGACGAAATTACGCGGAACCACCCAAAACATGATTTTTTTTTATGTAAAGTTGTGAATTGAGCGCGTTTGTTGTGAAAAAGCATGATACGGTTCCAGTGGCACAAACTCGTACATCAAATAACATCCGATACCCGTTTTCGCAATGGGTACCGTGCGGCAACGAAATTACGCGAAACTGCTCAAAACATGAGTTTTGGACGTAAAGTAGTAGATTGGGCATGGTCGTTGCAAAAAAACAGGAAATGGCTCCGGCGGCACAACCTCGTGCATTCAGTGCACCCTATAGCCATTTTTGGAATTGGCCACGCCTTAAGACCAAATTGCGTGAAACCACCCAAGACATGAAATTTAGACCTAATGTAGTGGATTGGGTTGTTCGTTGCGAAAAAGACAAGAAACGGTTATGCGCGGCACAAACTTGTGCTTTAAATGTACCCCGATACCTATTTTCGCAATTGGTCACGCGCTGTGACAAAATTGCACGAGACCACCCAAAATTTTATTTCTTGACCTAAAGTAGTGGACTGAGCATGTTCGTCGTGGAAAAACAAGAAACGGTTCCGGCGTTACTGGCTCATGCATTCTATGCACTGAATGCACCCTATACCCATTCTTGAAATTGGCCGCACGCGACCACGAAATTGCGCAAAACAACCGAAAACATGATTTTTTACGTAAAGTTGTGAATTGAGCGTGTTTGTTGCGAAAAAGCATGATACGGTTACAGTGACACAAACTCATGCATTAAATACTACCTGATACTCGTTTTTGTAAGGGTCCCGTGCGGCAATGAAATTGCGCGAAACTGATTAAAACATGAGTTTTGAACGTAAAGTAGTAGATTGTGCATGGTCGTTGCAAAAAAACAGGAAACGGCTCCGGCGGCACAAACTCGTGCATTCAGTGCACCCTATAGCCATTTTCGGAATTAGCCATGCCTTACGACGAAATTGCGCGAAACCACCCAAGACATGAATTTTAGACCTAAAGTAGTGGATTGGACATGTTCGTTGCGAAAAAAACAAGAAACGGTTATTCGCGGCACTAACGTGTGAATTAAATGTACCCCGATTCCTATTTTCGCAATTGGTCACGCGATGTGACAAAATTTCATGAGACCACAAAAACATGAGTTTTGGACCTAAAGTACTGGACTGGGTATTGTCGGTGCAAAAAAATATGAAACGTTTCCGGCGTTACAGGCTCTTGCATTGAATGCACCCTATAACCATTTTAGGAATTGGCCACGCCTTACAACAAAATTGCGCGAAACCACCCAAGACATAAATTTTAGACCTAAAGAAGTGGATTGGGCATGTTCGTTGCGAAAAAAACAAGAAATGGTTATGCGCGGCACAAACTTGTGCAATAAATGAACCCCGAAACCTATTTTCGCAATTGGTCACGCGCTGTGACGAAATTGCACGAGACCACCCAAAATATGATTTGTTGACCTAAAATACTAGACTGGGTATGTTCGTTGTGAAAAAATAAGAAACGGTTCCGGCGTTACTGGCTCATGCATTCAATGCAATGAATGCACCCTATACCCATTTTTGGAATTGGCCACGCGCGACAACGAAATTGTGTGAAACTACCCAAAACATGTTTTTTTTACGTAAAGTTGTGAATTGAGCGTGTTTGTTGCGAAAAAACATAAGATGGTTGCAGTGGCACAAACTTATGCATTAAATACACCAAGATATCCGTTTTCCTAACGGGACCCGTGCGGCAACGAAATTGCGCGAAACTACTCAAAACATGAGTGTTGGACGTAAAGTAGTAGATTGGGCATGGTCGTTGCGAAAAAATAGGAAACGGCTCCGGCGGCACAAACTCGTGCATTAAATGCTCCCGGATACCCATTTTTGCAATTTGTCATGTGCGGCGATGAAATTGTGCAAAACCAACCAAAACATGAGTTTTGGACCTAAAGTAGTGGATTGGTCATGTTCGTTGTGAAAAAAGAAGAAATGGTTCTTTTTGCACAAACACATGCCTTGTATCCACCCTGAGACCCGTTTTCGCAATGGGTCACGTGTGGCAATGAAATAGCGAGAAACCACCCAAAACATGAGTTTCGGATCTAAAGTAGTGGATTGGTTATGTTCGCTGTGACAAAACATGAAACGTTTTCGGCATTACAGGCTCTTGCATTCAGTGCACCCTATACCGATTTTCGGAATTGGCCACGCCTTACGACGAAATTGTGAGAAACCACCCAAGACAAGAAATTTAGACCTAAAGTGTTGGATTGGGCATGTTCGTTGCGAAAAAAACGAGAAACGGTTATGCGCAGCACATACTTGTGCATTAAATGTAGCCCGATATCTATTTTCGCAATTGGTCACGCGCTGTGACAAAATTGCTCGACACCACCCAAATTATGATTTGTTGACCTGAGTAGTGGAATGGACATGTTCGTTGTGAAGAAAACAAGAAACGGTTATTCGCGGCGCTAACGTGTGAATTAAATGTACCCCGATTCCGATTTTCGCAATTGGTCACGCGCTGTGACAAAATTGCATCAGACTACCCAAAACATGAGTTTTGGACCTAAAGTACTGGACTGGGTATTGTCGGTGCAAAAAAATATGAATCGTTTCCGGCGTTACAGGCGCTTGCATTGAATGCACCCTATAACCATTTTAGGAATTAGCCACACGTTACAACAAAATTGCGCGAAAACACCCAAGACATAAATTTTAGACCTAAAGAAGTGGATTGGGCATGTTCGTTGCGAAAAAAACAAGAAACGGTTATGCACGGCACAAACTTGTGCATTAAATGTACCCTGAAACCTATTTTCGCAATTGGTCACGCGCTGTGACGAAATTGCACGAGACCACCCAAAATATGATTTGTTGACCTAAAATAGTGGACTGGGTTTGTTTGTTGTGGAAAAATAAGAAACGGTTGCGGCGTTACTGGCTCATGCATTCAATGCATTGAATGCACCCTATACCCATTTTCGGAATTGGCCACGCGTGACAACGAAATTGTGTGAAACCACCCAAAACATGCTTTTTTTTACGTAAAGTTGTGAATTGAGCGTGTTTGTTGCGAAAAAACATAATACGGTTGCAGTGGCACAAACTTGTGCATTAAATACACCCAGATATCCGTTTTCCCAACGGGACCCGTGTGGCAACGAAATTGCGCGAAACTACTCAAAACATGAGTTTTGGACGTAAAGTAATAGATTGGGCATGGTCGTTGTGAAAAAATAGGAAACGGCTCCGGCGGCACAAACTCGTGCATTAAATGCTCCCGGATACCCATTTTTGCAATTTGTCACGTGCGGTGATGAAATTGTGCAAAACCAACCAAAACATGAGTTTTGGACCTAAAGTAGTGGATTGGGCATGTTTTTTTCGGAAAAACGAGAAACGATTAACGCGGCACAAACTTTGCAATTAAGGCACGTGTATACCAATTTTCGCAATTGGTCACACGCTGTGACAAAATTGCAAGAGACCACACAAAACTTGAGTTTAGGACCTAAAGTAGTGGACTGGGCATGTTCGCTGCGACAAAACATGAAACGTTTTCGGCATTACAGGCTCTTGCATTCAGTGCACCCTATACCCATTTTCGGAATTGGCCACGCCTTACGACGAAATTGCGCGAAACCACCCAAGACATGAATTTTAGACCTAAAGTGGTGGATTGAGCATGTTCGTTGCGAAACAAACAAGAAACGGCTATGCGCGGCACAAATTTGTGCATTAAATGTACCCCATACCTATTTTCGCAATTGTTCACGCGCTGTGACAAAATTGCACGAGCCGCCCAAAATATGATTTGTTGACTTAAGGTAGTGGACTAAGCATGTTTGCTGTTGAAAACAAGAAACGGTTCTGGCATTACAGGCTCATACATTCAATGCACCCTATACCCATTTTTGGAATTGGCCACGCGCAACGGCGATATTATGCGAAACCACCCAAAACATAATTTTTTTACGTAAATTTGTGAATTGAGCATGTCTGTTGAGAAAAAGCATTATACGGTTCCAGTGGCACAAACTCGTGCATTAAATACACGCCGATACCCATTTTCGCAATGGGTCCTGTGTGGCAACGAAATTGCGCGAAACTACTCAAAACATGAGTTTTGGACGTAAAGTAGTAGATTGGGCATGGTTGTTGCGAAAAAACAGGAAATGGCTCTTACAGCACAAACTCGTGCATTAAATGCACATGGATACCGAATTTCGCAGTTTGTCACGCGAGGCGATGAAATTGCACAAAAGCATCCAAAACATGAGTTTTGGACCTAAAGTTGTGAATTGGGCCTGTTTTTTTGGAAAAACGAGAAACGGTTAAGGTGGCACAAAGTCTTGCAATTAATGCACATATATTCCCATTTTCGTAATTGGTCACGCGCTGTGATAAAATTGCACAAGACCACCCAAAACAGGAGTTTTGGACGTAAACTTGTGGACTGGGCATGTTCGTTGCGAAAAAGCAAGAAACGATTCCGGCGTTACAGCCTCATGCACTCAATGCACCCTATACCCATTTTCAGAATTGGCCAAGCGTTACGACGAAATTGCGTGACACCACCCAAGACATGAATTTTAGACCTAAGTTGTGGATTGGGCATGTTCAACCACTCCAAATATGAGTTTTGGACATAAAGTAGTGGATTGCGCATGTTTGTTACGAAAAAAGAAGAAATGGTTCCGGTAGCTCAAACTCATGCTTTGTATGCACCCCGATACCTGTTTTCGCAATGGGTCATGTGCGGCAACAAAATTGCGCAAAACCATCCAAAACAAGAGTTTTGGACCAAAAGTAGTGGATTTGGCATGCTCGTTGCCAAAAAAGAAGATATGGTTCCGGTGGCACAAAGTCATGCTTTGTATGCACCCCCGATACCAATTTTCGCAATGGGTCATGTGCTGGAACGAAAGGGCGCGAAACCACACGAAACAAGAGTTTTGGACCTAAAGTAGCAGATTGGGCATGTTCGTTGCGAAAAAAGAAGAAATGGTTCTTGTTGCACAAACTCATGCCTTGTATCCACCCCGAGACCCATTTTCGGAATGGGTCACGTGCGCGAATGAAATAGCGCGAAACCACCAAAAACATGAATTTTGGATCTAAAGTAGTGGAATGGACATGTTCGTTGCGAAAAAAGAAGAAATCGTTCCGGTGGTACAAACTCATTCTTTGTATCCTACCCGATATCCGTTTTCGCAATAGGTCGGGTGAGGCAACGAAATGGAGCGAAACCACTCCAAACATGTGTTTTGGACATAAAGTAGTGGATTGCGCATGCTCATTGCAAAAAAAAAAGGAAAAATGGTTCTAGTTGCACAAACTCATGCCATGTATGCACCCCCGATACCCGTTTTCGCAATGAGTCACGTGTGGCAATGAAATAGCGTGAAACCACCCAAAACATGAGTTTTGGATCTAAAGTAGTGGATTGGACATGTTCGTTGCGAAAAAAGAAGAATTGGTTCCGGTTGTACAAATAAATTCTTTGTATCCTCCCCGCTATCCGTTTTCACAATAGGTCGGGTGAGGCAACGGAATGGCGCGAAACCACTCCAAATATGAGTTTTGGACATAAAGTAGTAGATTGCGCATCTTTGTTCCAAAAAAAGAAGAAATGGTTGCCGTAGCTCAAACTCATGCTTTGTATGCACCCCTATACCCGTTTTCGTAATGGGTCATGTGCGGCAACGAAATGGCGCAAAACCACCCAAAACAAGAGTGTTGGGCCTAATGTAGTGGATTGGGCATGTTCGTTGCCAAAAAAGAAAAAATGGTTCCAGTTGCACAAAGTCATGCTTTGTATGCACCCCGATACCCGTTTTCGCAGTGGGCCATGTGCTGGACCGAAAGGGCGCGAAACCACCCGAAAATAGAGTTTTGGACCTAAAGTAGTGGATTGGGCATGTTCGTTGGGAAAAAAGAAGAAATGGTTCTTGTTGCGCAAACTCATGCCTTGTATCCACCCCGAGACCGTTTTCGCAATGGGTCACGTGGGCAATGAAATAGCGCGAAACCACCCAAAACATGAGTTTTGGATCTAAACTAGTGGATTGGACATGTTCGTTGAGAAAAAAGAAAAAATGGTTCCGGTGGTACAAACACATTTCGTGTATACTCCCCGATATCCGTTTTCGCAATAGGTCGCGTGAGGCAACGAAATGGCGCGAAACCACTCCAGATATGAGTTTTGGACAAAAAGTAGTTGATTGCGCATGTTTGTTAAGAAAAAAAAAAGAAATGGTTCTGATAGCTCAAACTCATGCTTTCTATGCACCCCGATACCAGTTTTCGAAATGGGTCATGTGCGGCAACGAAATGGCGCAAAACCACCCAAAACAAGAGTTTTGGACCTAAAGTAGTGGATTGGGCATGCTCGTTGCCATAAAAGAAGAAATGGTTCCGGTGGCACAAAGTCATGCTTTGTATGCACCCCCGATACCGATTTTAGCAATGGGTCATGTGCTGGAAGGAAAGGGCGCGAAACCACACGAAACAAGAGTTTTAGACCTACAGTAGTGGATTGGGCTTGTTCGATGCGAAAAAACAAGAAATGGTTCTTGTTGCACACACTCATGCCTTGTATCCACCCCGAGACCCATTTTCGCAATGGGTCACGTGCGGGAATGAAATAGCGCGAAACCACCCAAAACATGAATTTTGGATCCAAAGTAGTGGATTGGACATGTTCGTTGCGAAAAAAGAAGAAATGGTTCCGGTGGTACAAACTCATTCTTTGTATCCTAACCGATATCCATTTTCGCAATAGGTCGGGTGAGGCAACGAAAGGCACGAAACCACTCCAAATATGAGGTTTGGACATAATGTAGTAGATTACGCATGTTTGTTCCGAAAAAAGAAGAAATGGCTCCCGTTGCTCAAACTCATGCTTTGTATGCACCCCGATACCCGTTTTCACAATGGGTCATTTGCGGCAACGAAATGGCGAAAAACCACCCGAAACATGAATTTTGGACCTAATGTGGTGGATTGGGCTTGTTCGTTGCCGAAAAAGAAAAAATGGTTCCGGTTGCACAAAGTCATGCTTTGTATGCACCCCGATACCCGTTTTCGCAATGGGCCATGTGCTGGACCGAAAGGGCGCGAAACCACCCGAAAATAGAGTTTCGGACCTAAAGTAGTGGATTGGGCATGTTCGTTGCGAAAAGAGAAGAAAAGGTTTTTGTTGCACAAACTCATGCCTTGTATCCACCCCGAGACCCGTTTTCGCAATGTGTCACGTGCGGCAGTGTAACCACCCAAAACATGAGTTTTGGATCAAAAGTTGTGGATCGGACATGTTTGTTGCGAAAAAAGAAGAAATGGTTCTGGTGGTACAAACTCATTCTTTGTATCCTCCCCGATATACGTTTTCACAATAGGTCGGGTGAGGCAACGAAATGGCGAAAAACCACTCCAAACAT
The DNA here is from genome assembly GCA_030272315.1 of Paspalum vaginatum. Lineage (NCBI taxonomy): Eukaryota > Viridiplantae > Streptophyta > Magnoliopsida > Poales > Poaceae > Paspalum > Paspalum vaginatum. Next base: position 25,184,990 of record CM059015.1, on the reverse strand, counting down.
GAGTTTTGGACATGAAGTAGTGGATTGCGCATGTTCGTTGCGAAAAAAGGAAAAATGGTTCTAGTTGCAAAGACGCATGCCTTGTATGCCCACCGATACCCGTTTTCGCAATGGGTCACGTGCGGCAACGAAATGGTGCAAAACCACCCCAAACATGAGTTTTGGACCTAAGGAAGTGGATTGGGCATGTTTGTTACAAAAAAAGAAGAAATGGTTCCCATGGCACAAACTAATGCTTTGTATGCACCCAGATACCCGGTTTCGCAATGGGACATGTGCGGCAACGAAATGGCGCAAAACCACCCGAAACAAGAGTTTAGGACCTAAAGTGGTGGATTGGGCACGTTCGTTGCGAAAAAAGAAGAAATGGTCCTAGTTGCACAAACTCATGCCTTGTATCCACCCCAAGACCCGTTTTAGCAATGGGTCACGTGCGGTAATAAAATAGCGCGAAACCACCGAAAAAATGAGATTTGGATCTAAAGTACTGGACTGGACATGTTCGTTGCGAAAAAAGAAAAAATGGTTTCGGTAGCTCTAACTCATGCTTTGTATGCACCCCGATACCCGTTTCGCAATGGGTCATGTGTGGCAAGGAAATGGCGTAAAACCATCCGAAACAAGAGTTTTGGACCTGAAGTAGTGGATTGGGCATGTTTGTAACAAAAAAAGAAGAAATGGTTCCGGTGGCACAAACTCATGGTTTGTATGCACCCAGATACACAGTTTCGCAATGGGACATGTGCGGCAATGAAATGGCGCAAAACCACCCGAAACAAGAGTTTTGGACCTAAAGTAGAGGATTGGGCATGTTCGCTGCGAAAAAAAAAATGGTTCTAGTTACACAAACTCATGCCTTGTATCCCCCCCGATACCTGTTTTCGCAATGGGTCACGTGCGGCAATGAAATGGCGCAAAACCACCCCAAACATGAGTTTTGGACCTAAAGTAGTAGATTGGGCATGTTCGTTGCGAAAAAAAGTTGAAATTGTTCTTGTTGCACAAACTCATGCCTTGTATCCAACCCGATACCCAGTTTTGCAATGGGTGACGTGCGGCAATGAAATAGCGTGAAACCACCCAAAACATGAGTTTTGGATCTAAAGTAGAGGATTGGACTTGTTCGTCGCGAAAAAAGAAGAAATGGTTCCGGTGGTACAAACTCATTCTTTTTATCCTCCCCGATATCCGTTTTCGCAATAGGTCGGGTGAGGCAACGAAATGAAGCGAAACCACTCCAAACATGAGTTTTGGACATAAAGCAGTGGATTGTGCATGTTCGTTGCGAAAAAATAATGGTTCTAGTTGCACAAACTCATGCCTTGTATGCACCCCAATACCCGTTTTCGCAATGGGTCACGTGCGGCAACGAAATGGTGCAAAACCCCCCAAACAAGAGTTTTGGACCTAAGGAAGTGGATTTGGCATATTTGTTACAAAAAAGAAGAAATGGTTCCGGTGGCACAAACTCATGCTTTGTATGCACCCAGATACCCGGTTTCGCAATGGGACATGTGCGACAACGAAATGGCGCAAAACCATCCGAAACAAGAGTTTTGGACCTAAAGTGGTGGATTGGGCACGTTCGTTGCGAAAAAAGAAGAAATGGTTCTAGTTGCACAAACTCATGCCTTGTATCCACCCCGAGACCCGTTATTGCAATGGGTCATGTGCGGCAATGAAATATCGCGAAACCACCGAAAAAATGAGATTTGGATCTAAAGTACTGGATTGGACATGTTCGTTGCGAAAAAGGGAAAATGGTTTCGGTAGCTCTAACTCATGCTTTGTATGCACCCCGATACCCGTTTTCACAATGGGTCATGTGTGGAAACGAAATGGCAGAAAACCACCCGAAACAAGAGTTTTGGACCTGAAGTAGTGCATTGGGCATGTTTGTTACAAAAAAAGAAGAAATGGTTCCGGTGGCACAAACTCATGCTTTGTATGCACCCAGATACACGGTTTCGCAATGGGACATGTGCGGCAACGAAATGGCGCAAAACCACCCCAAACAAGAGTTTTGGACCTAAAGTAGCGGATTGGGCATGTTCGTTGCGAAAAAAGATGAAATTGTTCTTGTTGCACAAACTCATGCCTTGTATCCAACCCGATACCCAGTTTCGCAATGGGTCACGTGCGGCAATGAAATAGCGCGAAACCACCCAAAACATGAGTTTTGGATCTAAAGCAGTGGATTGGACACGTTTTTTTTGAAAAATGAAGAAATGGTTTCGGTGGTACAATCTCATTCTTTGTATCCTCCCCGATATCCATTTTCGCAATAGGTCGGGTGAGGCAACAAAATTGCGCGAAACCACTCCAAACATGAGTTTTGGGCACAAAGTTGTGGATTGCGAATGTTCGTTGCGAAAAAAGGAGAAATGGTTCTAGTTGCACAAACTCATGCCTTGTATGCACCCCGATATCCGTTTTCGCAATGGGTCACGTGCGGCAACGAAATGGTGCAAAACCAACCGAAACAAGAGTTTTGGACCTAAGGAAGTGGATTGTGCATGTTTGTTATAAAAAAAGAAGAAATGGTTCCGGTGGCACAAACTCATGCTTTGTATGCTCCCAGATACCCATTTTCGCAATGGGACATGTGCGGCAACGAAATGGCGCAAAACCACCCGAAACAAGAGTTTTGGATCTAAAGTAGTGGATTGGGCATGTTCGTTGCGAAAACAGAAGAAATGGTTCTAGTTGCACAGACTCAAGCCTTGTATCCACCCCGAGACCCGTTTTTGCAATGGGTCACGTGCGGCAATGAAATAGCGCGAAACCACCCAAAAAATTTGTTTTGGATCTAAAGTAGTGGATTGGACATGTTCGTTGCGAAAAAAGAAAAATGGTTCCGGTAGCTCAAACTCATGCTTTTTATGCACCCCGATACCCGTTTTCGCAATGGGTCATGTGCGGCAACGAAATGGCGTAAAACCACCCGAAACAAGAGTTTTGGACCTGAAGGAGTGGATTGGGCATGTTTGTTACAAAAAAAGAAGAAATGGTTCCGGTGGCACAAACTCATGCTTTGTATGCACCCAGATACCCAGCTTCGCCATGAGACATGTGCGGCAATGAAATGGCGCAAAACCACCCGAAACAAGAGTTTTGGACCTAAAGTAGTGGATTGGGCATGTTCATTGCCAAAAAAGAAGAAATGGTTCTAGTTGCACAAACTCATGCCTTGTATCCAACCCGATACAAGGTTTCGCAATGGGACACGTGCGCCAATGAAATAGCGCGAAACCACCCAAAACATGAGTTTTAGATCTAAAGTAGTGGATTAGACATGTTCGTTGCGAAAAAAGAAGAAATGGTTCCGATGGTACATACTCATTCTTTGTATCCTCCCCGATATCCGTTTTCGCAATAGGCCGGGTGAGGCAACGAAATGGCGCGAAACCACTCCAAACAAGAGTTTTGGACATAAAGTAGTGGTTTGCGCATGTTCGTTGCGGAAAAAGGAAAAATGGTTCTAGTTGCACAAACTCATGCCTTGTATGCACCCCGATACCCGTTTTCGCAATGGGTCACGTGCGGCAACGAAATGGTGAAAAACCACCCCAAACAAGACTTTTGGACCTGAAGTAGTGGATTGGGCATGCTCGTTGCCAAAAAAGAAGAAATGGTTCCGGTGGCACAAAGTCATGCTTTGTATGCACCCCCGATACCGATTTTAGCAATGGGTCATGTGCTGGAAGGAAAGGGCGCGAAACCACACGAAACAAGAGTTTTAGACCTACAGTAGTGGATTGGGCTTGTTCGATGCGAAAAAACAAGAAATGGTTCTTGTTGCACACACTCATGCCTTGTATCCACCCCGAGACCCATTTTCGCAATGGGTCACGTGCGGGAATGAAATAGCGCGAAACCACCCAAAACATGAATTTTGGATCCAAAGTAGTGGATTGGACATGTTTGTTGCGAAAAAAGAAGAAATGGTTCCGGTGGTACAAACTCATTCTTTGTATCCTAACCGATATCCATTTTCGCAATAGGTCGGGTGAGGCAACGAAAGGCACGAAACCACTCCAAATATGAGGTTTGGACATAATGTAGTAGATTGCGCATGTTTGTTCCGAAAAAAGAAGAAATGGCTCCCGTTGCTCAAACTCATGCTTTGTATGCACCCCGATACCCGTTTTCACAATGGGTCATTTGCGGCAACGAAATGGCGAAAAACCACCCGAAACATGAATTTTGGACCTAATGTGGTGGATTGGGCTTGTTCGTTGCCGAAAAAGAAAAAATGGTTCCGGTTGCACAAAGTCATGCTTTGTATGCACCCCGATACCCGTTTTCGCAATGGGCCATGTGCTGGACCGAAAGGGCGCGAAACCACCCGAAAATAGAGTTTCGGACCTAAAGTAGTGGATTGGGCATGTTCGTTGCGAAAAGAGAAGAAAAGGTTTTTGTTGCACAAACTCATGCCTTGTATCCACCCCGAGACCCGTTTTCGCAATGTGTCACGTGCGGCAGTGTAACCACCCAAAACATGAGTTTTGGATCAAAAGTTGTGGATCGGACATGTTTGTTGCGAAAAAAGAAGAAATGGTTCTGGTGGTACAAACTCATTCTTTGTATCCTCCCCGATATTCGTTTTCACAATAGGTTGGGTGAGGCAACGAAATGGCGAAAAACCACTCCAAACATGAGTTTTGGACATGAAGTAGTGGATTGCGCATGTTCGTTGCGAAAAAAGGAAAAATGGTTCTAGTTGCAAAGACGCATGCCTTGTATGCCCACCGATACCCGTTTTCGCAATGGGTCACGTGCGGCAACGAAATGGTGCAAAACCACCCCAAACATGAGTTTTGGACCTAAGGAAGTGGATTGGGCATGTTTGTTACAAAAAAAGAAGAAATGGTTCCCATGGCACAAACTAATGCTTTGTATGCACCCAGATACCCGGTTTCGCAATGGGACATGTGCGGCAACGAAATGGCGCAAAACCACCCGAAACAAGAGTTTAGGACCTAAAGTGGTGGATTGGGCACGTTCGTTGCGAAAAAAGAAGAAATGGTCCTAGTTGCACAAACTCATGCCTTGTATCCACCCCAAGACCCGTTTTAGCAATGGGTCACGTGCGGTAATAAAATAGCGCGAAACCACCGAAAAAATGAGATTTGGATCTAAAGTACTGGACTGGACATGTTCGTTGCGAAAAAAGAAAAAATGGTTTCGGTAGCTCTAACTCATGCTTTGTATGCACCCCGATACCCGTTTCGCAATGGGTCATGTGTGGCAAGGAAATGGCGTAAAACCATCCGAAACAAGAGTTTTGGACCTGAAGTAGTGGATTGGGCATGTTTGTAACAAAAAAAGAAGAAATGGTTCCGGTGGCACAAACTCATGGTTTGTATGCACCCAGATACACAGTTTCGCAATGGGACATGTGCGGCAATGAAATGGCGCAAAACCACCCGAAACAAGAGTTTTGGACCTAAAGTAGAGGATTGGGCATGTTCGCTGCGAAAAAAAAAATGGTTCTAGTTACACAAACTCATGCCTTGTATCCCCCCCGATACCTGTTTTCGCAATGGGTCACGTGCGGCAATGAAATGGCGCAAAACCACCCCAAACATGAGTTTTGGACCTAAAGTAGTAGATTGGGCATGTTCGTTGCGAAAAAAAGTTGAAATTGTTCTTGTTGCACAAACTCATGCCTTGTATCCAACCCGATACCCAGTTTTGCAATGGGTGACGTGCGGCAATGAAATAGCGTGAAACCACCCAAAACATGAGTTTTGGATCTAAAGTAGAGGATTGGACTTGTTCGTCGCGAAAAAAGAAGAAATGGTTCCGGTGGTACAAACTCATTCTTTTTATCCTCCCCGATATCCGTTTTCGCAATAGGTCGGGTGAGGCAACGAAATGAAGCGAAACCACTCCAAACATGAGTTTTGGACATAAAGCAGTGGATTGTGCATGTTCGTTGCGAAAAAATAATGGTTCTAGTTGCACAAACTCATGCCTTGTATGCACCCCAATACCCGTTTTCGCAATGGGTCACGTGCGGCAACGAAATGGTGCAAAACCCCCCAAACAAGAGTTTTGGACCTAAGGAAGTGGATTTGGCATATTTGTTACAAAAAAGAAGAAATGGTTCCGGTGGCACAAACTCATGCTTTGTATGCACCCAGATACCCGGTTTCGCAATGGGACATGTGCGACAACGAAATGGCGCAAAACCATCCGAAACAAGAGTTTTGGACCTAAAGTGGTGGATTGGGCACGTTCGTTGCGAAAAAAGAAGAAATGGTTCTAGTTGCACAAACTCATGCCTTGTATCCACCCCGAGACCCGTTATTGCAATGGGTCATGTGCGGCAATGAAATATCGCGAAACCACCGAAAAAATGAGATTTGGATCTAAAGTACTGGATTGGACATGTTCGTTGCGAAAAAGGGAAAATGGTTTCGGTAGCTCTAACTCATGCTTTGTATGCACCCCGATACCCGTTTTCACAATGGGTCATGTGTGGAAACGAAATGGCAGAAAACCACCCGAAACAAGAGTTTTGGACCTGAAGTAGTGCATTGGGCATGTTTGTTACAAAAAAAGAAGAAATGGTTCCGGTGGCACAAACTCATGCTTTGTATGCACCCAGATACACGGTTTCGCAATGGGACATGTGCGGCAACGAAATGGCGCAAAACCACCCCAAACAAGAGTTTTGGACCTAAAGTAGCGGATTGGGCATGTTCGTTGCGAAAAAAGATGAAATTGTTCTTGTTGCACAAACTCATGCCTTGTATCCAACCCGATACCCAGTTTCGCAATGGGTCACGTGCGGCAATGAAATAGCGCGAAACCACCCAAAACATGAGTTTTGGATCTAAAGCAGTGGATTGGACACGTTTTTTTTGAAAAATGAAGAAATGGTTTCGGTGGTACAATCTCATTCTTTGTATCCTCCCCGATATCCATTTTCGCAATAGGTCGGGTGAGGTAACAAAATTGCGCGAAACCACTCCAAACATGAGTTTTGGGCACAAAGTTGTGGATTGCGAATGTTCGTTGCGAAAAAAGGAGAAATGGTTCTAGTTGCACAAACTCATGCCTTGTATGCACCCCGATATCCGTTTTCGCAATGGGTCACGTGCGGCAACGAAATGGTGCAAAACCAACCGAAACAAGAGTTTTGGACCTAAGGAAGTGGATTGTGCATGTTTGTTACAAAAAAAGAAGAAATGGTTCCGGTGGCACAAACTCATGCTTTGTATGCTCCCAGATACCCATTTTCGCAATGGGACATGTGCGGCAACGAAATGGCGCAAAACCACCCGAAACAAGAGTTTTGGATCTAAAGTAGTGGATTGGGCATGTTCGTTGCGAAAACAGAAGAAATGGTTCTAGTTGCACAGACTCAAGCCTTGTATCCACCCCGAGACCCGTTTTTGCAATGGGTCACGTGCGGCAATGAAATAGCGCGAAACCACCCAAAAAATTTGTTTTGGATCTAAAGTAGTGGATTGGACATGTTCGTTGCGAAAAAAGAAAAATGGTTCCGGTAGCTCAAACTCATGCTTTTTATGCACCCCGATACCCGTTTTCGCAATGGGTCATGTGCGGCAACGAAATGGCGTAAAACCACCCGAAACAAGAGTTTTGGACCTGAAGGAGTGGATTGGGCATGTTTGTTACAAAAAAAGAAGAAATGGTTCCGGTGGCACAAACTCATGCTTTGTATGCACCCAGATACCCAGCTTCGCCATGAGACATGTGCGGCAATGAAATGGCGCAAAACCACCCGAAACAAGAGTTTTGGACCTAAAGTAGTGGATTGGGCATGTTCATTGCCAAAAAAGAAGAAATGGTTCTAGTTGCACAAACTCATGCCTTGTATCCAACCCGATACAAGGTTTCGCAATGGGACACGTGCGCCAATGAAATAGCGCGAAACCACCCAAAACATGAGTTTTAGATCTAAAGTAGTGGATTAGACATGTTCGTTGCGAAAAAAGAAGAAATGGTTCCGATGGTACATACTCATTCTTTGTATCCTCCCCGATATCCGTTTTCGCAATAGGCCGGGTGAGGCAACGAAATGGCGCGAAACCACTCCAAACAAGAGTTTTGGACATAAAGTAGTGGTTTGCGCATGTTCGTTGCGGAAAAAGGAAAAATGGTTCTAGTTGCACAAACTCATGCCTTGTATGCACCCCGATACCCGTTTTCGCAATGGGTCACGTGCGGCAACGAAATGGTGAAAAACCACCCCAAACAAGACTTTTGGACCTGAAGTAGTGGATTGGGCATGTTTGTTACAAAAAAAGAAGAAATGGTTCCGGTGGCAGAAACTCATGCTTTGTATGCACCTAGATACCCGGTTTCGCAATTGGACATGTGCGGCAACGAAATGGCGCAAAACCACCCGAAACAAGAGTTTTGGATATAAAGTAGTGGATTGGGCATGTTCGTTGCGAAAAAAGAAGAAATTGTTCTAGTTGCACAAACTCATGCCTTGTATCCACCCCGAGACACGTTTTTGCAATGGGTCACGTGCGGGAATGAAATAGCGCGAAACCACCCAAAACATGAATTTTGGATCCAAAGTAGTGGATTGGACATGTTCGTTGCGAAAAAAGAAGAAATGGTTCCGGTGGTACAAACTCATTCTTTGTATCCTAACCGATATCCATTTTCGCAATAGGTCGGGTGAGGCAACGAAAGGCACGAAACCACTCCAAATATGAGGTTTGGACATAATGTAGTAGATTGCGCATGTTTGTTCCGAAAAAAGAAGAAATGGCTCCCGTTGCTCAAACTCATGCTTTGTATGCACCCCGATACCCGTTTTCACAATGGGTCATTTGCGGCAACGAAATGGCGAAAAACCACCCGAAACATGAATTTTGGACCTAATGTGGTGGATTGGGCTTGTTCGTTGCCGAAAAAGAAAAAATGGTTCCGGTTGCACAAAGTCATGCTTTGTATGCACCCCGATACCCGTTTTCGCAATGGGCCATGTGCTGGACCGAAAGGGCGCGAAACCACCCGAAAATAGAGTTTCGGACCTAAAGTAGTGGATTGGGCATGTTCGTTGCGAAAAGAGAAGAAAAGGTTTTTGTTGCACAAACTCATGCCTTGTATCCACCCCGAGACCCGTTTTCGCAATGTGTCACGTGCGGCAGTGTAACCACCCAAAACATGAGTTTTGGATCAAAAGTTGTGGATCGGACATGTTTGTTGCGAAAAAAGAAGAAATGGTTCTGGTGGTACAAACTCATTCTTTGTATCCTCCCCGATATACGTTTTCACAATAGGTCGGGTGAGGCAACGAAATGGCGAAAAACCACTCCAAACATGAGTTTTGGACATGAAGTAGTGGATTGCGCATGTTCGTTGCGAAAAAAGGAAAAATGGTTCTAGTTGCAAAGACGCATGCCTTGTATGCCCACCGATACCCGTTTTCGCAATGGGTCACGTGCGGCAACGAAATGGTGCAAAACCACCCCAAACATGAGTTTTGGACCTAAGGAAGTGGATTGGGCATGTTTGTTACAAAAAAAGAAGAAATGGTTCCCATGGCACAAACTAATGCTTTGTATGCACCCAGATACCCGGTTTCGCAATGGGACATGTGCGGCAACGAAATGGCGCAAAACCACCCGAAACAAGAGTTTTGGACCTAAAGTGGTGGATTGGGCACGTTCGTTGCGAAAAAAGAAGAAATGGTCCTAGTTGCACAAACTCATGCCTTGTATCCACCCAAAGACCCGTTTTAGCAATGGGTCACGTGCGGTAATAAAATAGCGCGAAACCACCGAAAAAATGAGATTTGGATCTAAAGTACTGGACTGGACATGTTCGTTGCGAAAAAAGAAAAAATGGTTTCGGTAGCTCTAACTCATGCTTTGTATGCACCCCGATACCCGTTTCGCAATGGGTCATGTGTGGCAAGGAAATGGCGTAAAACCATCCGAAACAAGAGTTTTGGACCTGAAGTAGTGGATTGGGCATGTTTGTAGCAAAAAAAGAAGAAATGGTTCCGGTGGCACAAACTCATGGTTTGTATGCACCCAGATACACAGTTTCGCAATGGGACATGTGCGGCAATGAAATGGCGCAAAACCACCCGAAACAAGAGTTTTGGACCTAAAGTAGAGGATTGGGCATGTTCGCTGCGAAAAAAAAATGGTTCTAGTTACACAAACTCATGCCTTGTATCCCCCCCGATACCTGTTTTCGCAATGGGTCACGTGCGGCAATGAAATGGCGCAAAACCACCCCAAACATGAGTTTTGGACCTAAAGTAGTAGATTGGGCATGTTCGTTGCGAAAAAAAGTTGAAATTGTTCTTGTTGCACAAACTCATGCCTTGTATCCAACCCGATACCCAGTTTTGCAATGGGTGACGTGCGGCAATGAAATAGCGTGAAACCACCCAAAACATGAGTTTTGGATCTAAAGTAGAGGATTGGACTTGTTCGTCGCGAAAAAAGAAGAAATGGTTCCGGTGGTACAAACTCATTCTTTTTATCCTCCCCGATATCCGTTTTCGCAATAGGTCGGGTGAGGCAACGAAATGAAGCGAAACCACTCCAAACATGAGTTTTGGACATAAAGCAGTGGATTGTGCATGTTCGTTGCGAAAAAATAATGGTTCTAGTTGCACAAACTCATGCCTTGTATGCACCCCAATACCCGTTTTCGCAATGGGTCACGTGCGGCAACGAAATGGTGCAAAACCCCCCAAACAAGAGTTTTGGACCTAAGGAAGTGGATTTGGCATATTTGTTACAAAAAAGAAGAAATGGTTCCGGTGGCACAAACTCATGCTTTGTATGCACCCAGATACCCGGTTTCGCAATGGGACATGTGCGACAACGAAATGGCGCAAAACCATCCGAAACAAGAGTTTTGGACCTAAAGTGGTGGATTGGGCACGTTCGTTGCGAAAAAAGAAGAAATGGTTCTAGTTGCACAAACTCATGCCTTGTATCCACCCCGAGACCCGTTATTGCAATGGGTCATGTGCGGCAATGAAATATCGCGAAACCACCGAAAAAATGAGATTTGGATCTAAAGTACTGGATTGGACATGTTCGTTGCGAAAAAGGGAAAATGGTTTCGGTAGCTCTAACTCATGCTTTGTATGCACCCCGATACCCGTTTTCACAATGGGTCATGTGTGGAAACGAAATGGCAGAAAACCACCCGAAACAAGAGTTTTGGACCTGAAGTAGTGCATTGGGCATGTTTGTTACAAAAAAAGAAGAAATGGTTCCGGTGGCACAAACTCATGCTTTGTATGCACCCAGATACACGGTTTCGCAATGGGACATGTGCGGCAACGAAATGGCGCAAAACCACCCCAAACAAGAGTTTTGGACCTAAAGTAGCGGATTGGGCATGTTCGTTGCGAAAAAAGATGAAATTGTTCTTGTTGCACAAACTCATGCCTTGTATCCAACCCGATACCCAGTTTCGCAATGGGTCACGTGCGGCAATGAAATAGCGCGAAACCACCCAAAACATGAGTTTTGGATCTAAAGCAGTGGATTGGACACGTTTTTTTTGAAAAATGAAGAAATGGTTTCGGTGGTACAATCTCATTCTTTGTATCCTCCCCGATATCCATTTTCGCAATAGGTCGGGTGAGGCAACAAAATTGCGCGAAACCACTCCAAACATGAGTTTTGGGCACAAAGTTGTGGATTGCGAATGTTCGTTGCGAAAAAAGGAGAAATGGTTCTAGTTGCACAAACTCATGCCTTGTATGCACCCCGATATCCGTTTTCGCAATGGGTCACGTGCGGCAACGAAATGGTGCAAAACCAACCGAAACAAGAGTTTTGGACCTAAGGAAGTGGATTGTGCATGTTTGTTACAAAAAAAGAAGAAATGGTTCCGGTGGCACAAACTCATGCTTTGTATGCTCCCAGATACCCATTTTCGCAATGGGACATGTGCGGCAACGAAATGGCGCAAAACCACCCGAAACAAGAGTTTTGGATCTAAAGTAGTGGATTGGGCATGTTCGTTGCGAAAACAGAAGAAATGGTTCTAGTTGCACAGACTCAAGCCTTGTATCCACCCCGAGACCCGTTTTTGCAATGGGTCACGTGCGGCAATGAAATAGCGCGAAACCACCCAAAAAATTTGTTTTGGATCTAAAGTAGTGGATTGGACATGTTCGTTGCGAAAAAAGAAAAATGGTTCCGGTAGCTCAAACTCATGCTTTTTATGCACCCCGATACCCGTTTTCGCAATGGGTCATGTGCGGCAACGAAATGGCGTAAAACCACCCGAAACAAGAGTTTTGGACCTGAAGGAGTGGATTGGGCATGTTTGTTACAAAAAAAGAAGAAATGGTTCCGGTGGCACAAACTCATGCTTTGTATGCACCCAGATACCCAGCTTCGCCATGAGACATGTGCGGCAATGAAATGGCGCAAAACCACCCGAAACAAGAGTTTTGGACCTAAAGTAGTGGATTGGGCATGTTCATTGCCAAAAAAGAAGAAATGGTTCTAGTTGCACAAACTCATGCCTTGTATCCAACCCGATACAAGGTTTCGCAATGGGACACGTGCGCCAATGAAATAGCGCGAAACCACCCAAAACATGAGTTTTAGATCTAAAGTAGTGGATTAGACATGTTCGTTGCGAAAAAAGAAGAAATGGTTCCGATGGTACATACTCATTCTTTGTATCCTCCCCGATATCCGTTTTCGCAATAGGCCGGGTGAGGCAACGAAATGGCGCGAAACCACTCCAAACAAGAGTTTTGGACATAAAGTAGTGGTTTGCGCATGTTCGTTGCGGAAAAAGGAAAAATGGTTCTAGTTGCACAAACTCATGCCTTGTATGCACCCCGATACCCGTTTTCGCAATGGGTCACGTGCGGCAACGAAATGGTGAAAAACCACCCCAAACAAGACTTTTGGACCTGAAGTAGTGGATTGGGCATGTTTGTTACAAAAAAAGAAGAAATGGTTCCGGTGGCAGAAACTCATGCTTTGTATGCACCTAGATACCCGGTTTCGCAATTGGACATGTGCGGCAACGAAATGGCGCAAAACCACCCGAAACAAGAGTTTTGGATATAAAGTAGTGGATTGGGCATGTTCGTTGCGAAAAAAGAAGAAATTGTTCTAGTTGCACAAACTCATGCCTTGTATCCACCCCGAGACACGTTTTTGCAATGGGTCACGTGCGGGAATGAAATAGCGCGAAACCACCCAAAACATGAATTTTGGATCCAAAGTAGTGGATTGGACATGTTCGTTGCGAAAAAAGAAGAAATGGTTCCGGTGGTACAAACTCATTCTTTGTATCCTAACCGATATCCATTTTCGCAATAGGTCGGGTGAGGCAACGAAAGGCACGAAACCACTCCAAATATGAGGTTTGGACATAATGTAGTAGATTGCGCATGTTTGTTCCGAAAAAAGAAGAAATGGCTCCCGTTGCTCAAACTCATGCTTTGTATGCACCCCGATACCCGTTTTCACAATGGGTCATTTGCGGCAACGAAATGGCGAAAAAACCACCCGAAACATGAATTTTGGACCTAATGTGGTGGATTGGGCTTGTTCGTTGCCGAAAAAGAAAAAATGGTTCCGGTTGCACAAAGTCATGCTTTGTATGCACCCCGATACCCGTTTTCGCAATGGGCCATGTGCTGGACCGAAAGGGCGCGAAACCACCCGAAAATAGAGTTTCGGACCTAAAGTAGTGGATTGGGCATGTTCGTTGCGAAAAGAGAAGAAAAGGTTTTTGTTGCACAAACTCATGCCTTGTATCCACCCCGAGACCCGTTTTCGCAATGTGTCACGTGCGGCAGTGTAACCACCCAAAACATGAGTTTTGGATCAAAAGTTGTGGATCGGACATGTTTGTTGCGAAAAAAGAAGAAATGGTTCTGGTGGTACAAACTCATTCTTTGTATCCTCCCCGATATACGTTTTCACAATAGGTCGGGTGAGGCAACGAAATGGCGAAAAACCACTCCAAACATGAGTTTTGGACATGAAGTAGTGGATTGCGCATGTTCGTTGCGAAAAAAGGAAAAATGGTTCTAGTTGCAAAGACGCATGCCTTGTATGCCCACCGATACCCGTTTTCGCAATGGGTCACGTGCGGCAACGAAATGGTGCAAAACCACCCCAAACATGAGTTTTGGACCTAAGGAAGTGGATTGGGCATGTTTGTTACAAAAAAAGAAGAAATGGTTCCCATGGCACAAACTAATGCTTTGTATGCACCCAGATACCCGGTTTCGCAATGGGACATGTGCGGCAACGAAATGGCGCAAAACCACCCGAAACAAGAGTTTTGGACCTAAAGTGGTGGATTGGGCACGTTCGTTGCGAAAAAAGAAGAAATGGTCCTAGTTGCACAAACTCATGCCTTGTATCCACCCAAAGACCCGTTTTAGCAATGGGTCACGTGCGGTAATAAAATAGCGCGAAACCACCGAAAAAATGAGATTTGGATCTAAAGTACTGGACTGGACATGTTCGTTGCGAAAAAAGAAAAAATGGTTTCGGTAGCTCTAACTCATGCTTTGTATGCACCCCGATACCCGTTTCGCAATGGGTCATGTGTGGCAAGGAAATGGCGTAAAACCATCCGAAACAAGAGTTTTGGACCTGAAGTAGTGGATTGGGCATGTTTGTAACAAAAAAAGAAGAAATGGTTCCGGTGGCACAAACTCATGGTTTGTATGCACCCAGATACACAGTTTCGCAATGGGACATGTGCGGCAATGAAATGGCGCAAAACCACCCGAAACAAGAGTTTTGGACCTAAAGTAGAGGATTGGGCATGTTCGCTGCGAAAAAAAAAATGGTTCTAGTTACACAAACTCATGCCTTGTATCCCCCCCGATACCTGTTTTCGCAATGGGTCACGTGCGGCAATGAAATGGCGCAAAACCACCCCAAACATGAGTTTTGGACCTAAAGTAGTAGATTGGGCATGTTCGTTGCGAAAAAAAGTTGAAATTGTTCTTGTTGCACAAACTCATGCCTTGTATCCAACCCGATACCCAGTTTTGCAATGGGTGACGTGCGGCAATGAAATAGCGTGAAACCACCCAAAACATGAGTTTTGGATCTAAAGTAGAGGATTGGACTTGTTCGTCGCGAAAAAAGAAGAAATGGTTCCGGTGGTACAAACTCATTCTTTTTATCCTCCCCGATATCCGTTTTCGCAATAGGTCGGGTGAGGCAACGAAATGAAGCGAAACCACTCCAAACATGAGTTTTGGACATAAAGCAGTGGATTGTGCATGTTCGTTGCGAAAAAATAATGGTTCTAGTTGCACAAACTCATGCCTTGTATGCACCCCAATACCCGTTTTCGCAATGGGTCACGTGCGGCAACGAAATGGTGCAAAACCCCCCAAACAAGAGTTTTGGACCTAAGGAAGTGGATTTGGCATATTTGTTACAAAAAAGAAGAAATGGTTCCGGTGGCACAAACTCATGCTTTGTATGCACCCAGATACCCGGTTTCGCAATGGGACATGTGCGACAACGAAATGGCGCAAAACCATCCGAAACAAGAGTTTTGGACCTAAAGTGGTGGATTGGGCACGTTCGTTGCGAAAAAAGAAGAAATGGTTCTAGTTGCACAAACTCATGCCTTGTATCCACCCCGAGACCCGTTATTGCAATGGGTCATGTGCGGCAATGAAATATCGCGAAACCACCGAAAAAATGAGATTTGGATCTAAAGTACTGGATTGGACATGTTCGTTGCGAAAAAGGGAAAATGGTTTCGGTAGCTCTAACTCATGCTTTGTATGCACCCCGATACCCGTTTTCACAATGGGTCATGTGTGGAAACGAAATGGCAGAAAACCACCCGAAACAAGAGTTTTGGACCTGAAGTAGTGCATTGGGCATGTTTGTTACAAAAAAAGAAGAAATGGTTCCGGTGGCACAAACTCATGCTTTGTATGCACCCAGATACACGGTTTCGCAATGGGACATGTGCGGCAACGAAATGGCGCAAAACCACCCCAAACAAGAGTTTTGGACCTAAAGTAGCGGATTGGGCATGTTCGTTGCGAAAAAAGATGAAATTGTTCTTGTTGCACAAACTCATGCCTTGTATCCAACCCGATACCCAGTTTCGCAATGGGTCACGTGCGGCAATGAAATAGCGCGAAACCACCCAAAACATGAGTTTTGGATCTAAAGCAGTGGATTGGACACGTTTTTTTTGAAAAATGAAGAAATGGTTTCGGTGGTACAATCTCATTCTTTGTATCCTCCCCGATATCCATTTTCGCAATAGGTCGGGTGAGGCAACAAAATTGCGCGAAACCACTCCAAACATGAGTTTTGGGCACAAAGTTGTGGATTGCGAATGTTCGTTGCGAAAAAAGGAGAAATGGTTCTAGTTGCACAAACTCATGCCTTGTATGCACCCCGATATCCGTTTTCGCAATGGGTCACGTGCGGCAACGAAATGGTGCAAAACCAACCGAAACAAGAGTTTTGGACCTAAGGAAGTGGATTGTGCATGTTTGTTACAAAAAAAGAAGAAATGGTTCCGGTGGCACAAACTCATGCTTTGTATGCTCCCAGATACCCATTTTCGCAATGGGACATGTGCGGCAACGAAATGGCGCAAAACCACCCGAAACAAGAGTTTTGGATCTAAAGTAGTGGATTGGGCATGTTCGTTGCGAAAACAGAAGAAATGGTTCTAGTTGCACAGACTCAAGCCTTGTATCCACCCAGAGACCCGTTTTTGCAATGGGTCACGTGCGGCAATGAAATAGCGCGAAACCACCCAAAAAATTTGTTTTGGATCTAAAGTAGTGGATTGGACATGTTCGTTGCGAAAAAAGAAAAATGGTTCCGGTAGCTCAAACTCATGCTTTTTATGCACCCCGATACCCGTTTTCGCAATGGGTCATGTGCGGCAACGAAATGGCGTAAAACCACCCGAAACAAGAGTTTTGGACCTGAAGGAGTGGATTGGGCATGTTTGTTACAAAAAAAGAAGAAATGGTTCCGGTGGCACAAACTCATGCTTTGTATGCACCCAGATACCCAGCTTCGCCATGAGACATGTGCGGCAATGAAATGGCGCAAAACCACCCGAAACAAGAGTTTTGGACCTAAAGTAGTGGATTGGGCATGTTCATTGCCAAAAAAGAAGAAATGGTTCTAGTTGCACAAACTCATGCCTTGTATCCAACCCGATACAAGGTTTCGCAATGGGACACGTGCGCCAATGAAATAGCGCGAAACCACCCAAAACATGAGTTTTAGATCTAAAGTAGTGGATTAGACATGTTCGTTGCGAAAAAAGAAGAAATGGTTCCGATGGTACATACTCATTCTTTGTATCCTCCCCGATATCCGTTTTCGCAATAGGCCGGGTGAGGCAACGAAATGGCGCGAAACCACTCCAAACAAGAGTTTTGGACATAAAGTAGTGGTTTGCGCATGTTCGTTGCGGAAAAAGGAAAAATGGTTCTAGTTGCACAAACTCATGCCTTGTATGCACCCCGATACCCGTTTTCGCAATGGGTCACGTGCGGCAACGAAATGGTGAAAAACCACCCCAAACAAGACTTTTGGACCTGAAGTAGTGGATTGGGCATGTTTGTTACAAAAAAAGAAGAAATGGTTCCGGTGGCAGAAACTCATGCTTTGTATGCACCTAGATACCCGGTTTCGCAATTGGACATGTGCGGCAACAAAATGGCGCAAAACCACCCGAAACAAGAGTTTTGGATATAAAGTAGTGGATTGGGCATGTTCGTTGCGAAAAAAGAAGAAATTGTTCTAGTTGCACAAACTCATGCCTTGTATCCACCCCGAGACACGTTTTTGCAATGGGTCACGTGCGGCAATGAAAAAGCGCGAAACCACCCAAAAAATTTGTTTTCTATCTAAAGTAGTGGATTGGACATGTTCGTTGCGAAAAAAGAAAAATGGTTCCGGTAGCTCAAACTCATGCTTTGTATGCACCCCGATACCCGTTTTCGCAATGGGTCATGTGCGGCAACGAAATGGCGTAAAACCACCCGAAACATGAGTTTACGACCTGAAGGAGTGGATTGGGCATATTTGTTACAAAAAAAAGAAGAAATGGTTCCGGTGGCACAAACTCATGCTTTGTATGCACCCGGATACCCGGTGTCACAATGGGACATGTGCGGCTACGAAATTGCGCAAAACCACCCAAAACAAGAGTTTTGGATCTAAAGTAGTGGATTGGGCATGTTCGTTGCGAAATAAGAAGAAATGGTTCTAGTTGCACAAACTCATGCCTTGTATCCACCCCGAGACACGTTTTTGCAATGGGTCACGTGCGGCAATGAAATAGCGCGAAACCACCCAAAAAATTTGTTTTCTATCTAAAGTAGTGGATTGGACATGTTCATTGCGAAAAAAGAAAAATGGTTCCGGTAGCTCAAACTCATGCTTTGTATGCGCCCCGATACCCGTTTTCGCAATGGGTCATGTGCGGCAACGAAATGGCGTAAAACCACCCGAAACATGAATTTAGGACCTGAAGGAGTGGATTGGGCATATTTGTTACAAAAAAAGAAGAAATGGTTCCGGTGGCACAAACTCATGCTTTGTATGCACCCAGATACCCGGTTTCACAATGGGACATGTGCGGCTACAAAATATGAGTTTGTGCAACTAGAACCATTTCTTCTTTTTTCGCAACGAACATGCCCAAAACTCTACTTTAGGTCCAAAAAAAGAAGAAATGGTTCCGGTGGCACAAACTCATGCTTTGTATGCCCCCGGATACCCGGTGTCACAATGGGACATGTGCGGCTACGAAATTGCGCAAAACCACCCAAAACAAGAGTTTTGGATCTAAAGTAGTGGATTGGGCATGTTCGTTGCGAAATAAGAAGAAATGGTACTAGTTGCACAAACTCATGCCTTGTATCCACCCCGAGACACGTTTTTGCAATTGGTCACGTGCGGCAATGAAATAGCGCGAAACCACCCAAAAAATTTGTTTTCTATCTAAAGTAGTGGATTGGACATGTTCGTTGCGAAAAAAGAAAAATGGTTCCGGTAGCTCAAACTCATGCTTTGTATGCACCCCGATACCCGTTTTCGCAATGGGTCATGTGCGGCAACGAAATGGCGTAAAACCACCCGAAACATGAGTTTAGGACCTGAAGGAGTGGATTGGGCATATTTGTTACAAAAAAAGAAGAAATGGTTCCGGTGGCACAAACTCATGCTTTCTATGCACCCCGACACCCGTTTTGGCAATGGGTCATGTGCGGCAATGAAAGGGAGCAAAACCACCCGAAACAAGAGTTTTGGATCTAAAGTAGTGGATTGGGCATGTTCGTTGCGAAAAAAGAAGAAATGGTTCTAGTTGCACAAACTCATGCCTTGTATCCACCCCGAGACACGTTTTTGCAATGGGTCACGTGCGGCAATGAAATAGCGCGAAACCACCCAAAAAATTTGTTTTGGATCTAAAGTAGTGGATTGGACATGTTCGTTGCGAAAAAAGAAAATTGGTTCCAGTAGCTCAAACTCATGGTTTGTATGCACCCTGATACACATTTTCGCAATGGGTCATGTGCGGCAACGAAATGGCGGAAAACCACCCGAAACAAGAGTTTTGGACCTGAAGGAGTGGATTGGGCATGTTTGTTACAAAAAAACAAGAAATGGTTCCGGTGGCACAAACTCATGCTTTGTATGCATCCCGATACCCGGTTTTGCCATGGGACATGTGCGGCAATGAAATGGCGCAAAACCACCCGAAACAAGAGTTTTGGACCTAAAGTAGTGGATTGGGCATGTTCGTTGCCAAAAAAGAAGAAATGGTTCTAGTTGCACAAACTCATGCCTTGTATCCAACCCGATACCCGTTTCAGCAATGGGACACGTGCGGCAATGAAATAGCGTGAAACCACCCAAAACTTGAGTTTTGGACCAAAAGTAGTGGATTGGGCATGTTCGTTGCGAAACAAGATGAAATTGTTCTTGTTGCACAAACTCATGCCTTGTATCCAACCCGATACCCGTTTTCACAATGGGTCACGTGCGGCAATGAAATAGCGTGAAACCACCCAAAACATGAGTTTTGGATCTAAAGTAGTGGATTGGACAAGTTCATTGCGAAAAAAGAAGAAATGGTTCCGGTGGTACAAACTCATTCTTTTTATCCTCCCCGATATACGTTTTCGCAATAGGTAGGGTGTGGCAATTAAATGGCGCGAAACCACTCCAAACATGAGTTTTGGACATAAAGTAGTGGATTGCGCATGATCGTTGCGAAAAAAGGAAAAATGGTTCTAGTTGCACAAACTCATGCCTTCTATGCACCCCGATACCCGTTTTCGCAATGGGTTACGTGCGGCAACGAAATGGTGCAAAACCACCCCAAACAAGAGTTTTGGACCTAAGGAAGTGGATTGCGCATGTGCGTTGCGAAAAAAGGAAAAATGGTTCTAGTTGCACCAACTCATGCCTGGTATGCATCCCGATACCCGTTTTCACAATGGGTCACGTGCGGCAACGAAATGGTGCAATACCACCCCAAACAACAATTTTGGAACTAAGGAAGTGGATTGGGCATGTTTGTAACAAAAAAAGAAGAAATGGTTCCGGTGGCACAAACTCATGCTTTGTATGCACCCCGATACCCGTTTTAGCAATGGGTCATGTGCGGCAACGAAATGGCCCAAAACCACTCGAAACACGAGTGTTGGCCCTAAAGTAGTGGATTGGGCATGTTCGTTGCAAAAAAAGAAGAAATGGTTCTAGTTGCAAAAACTCATGCCTTGTATCCACCCCAATACCTGTTTTCGCAATGGGTCGCGTGCGGCAACTAAATGGCGCCAAACCACCCAAAACATGAGTTTTGGACCTAAAGTAGTGGATTGGGCATATTCGTTGTGAAAAAAGATGAAATTGTTCTTGTTGCACAAACTCATGCCTTGTATCCAACCCGATACCCGTTTCCGCAATGGGTCACGTGCGGCAATGAAATACAGTGAAACCACCCAAAACCTGAGTTTTGGATCTAAAGTAGTGGATTGAGCATGGTCGTTACGAAAAAAGAAGAAATAGTTCTAGTTACACAAATTCATGCCCTGTATCCACCCCGATACCTGTTTTCGCAATGGGTCACGTGCGGCAACAAAAAGGCGTAAAAGCACCCCAAACATGAGTTTGGGACCTAAAGTAGTGGATTGGGCATGTTCGTTGCGAAAAAAGATAGAATTGTTCTTGTTGCACAAACTCATGCCTTGAATCCAACCCGATACCCGGTTTCGCAATGGGTCACGTGCGGCAATGAAATAGCGTGAAACCACCCAAAACATGAGTTTTGGATCTAAAGTTGTGGATTGGACATGTTCGTTCTGAAAAAAGAAGAAATGGTTCCGGTGGTACAAACACATTCTTTGTATCCTACCCGATATCTGTTTTCGCAATAGGTCAGGTGAGGCAACGAAACGTCGCGAAACAACTCCAAACATAAGTTTTCGACATAAAGTAGTGGGTTGCGAATGTTCGTTGCGAAAAAAGAAAAAATGGTTCTAGTTGCACAAACTCATGCCTTGTATGCACCCCAATACCCGTTTTCGCAATGGGTCACGTGCGGAAACGAAGTGGTGCAAAACCAGCCGCGATACCTGTTTTCGCAATGGGTCACGTGCGGAAACGAAATGGCAGAAAACCATCCGAAACAAGAGTTTTGGACCTAAAGTAGTGCATTGGGCATGTTCGTTGCCAAAAAAAGAAAAAATGGTTCTAGTTGCACAAACTCATGCCTTGTATCCACCGCGGTACGTGTTTTCGCAATGGGTCACGTGCGGCAACTAAATGGCGCAAAACCACCCAAAACATGAGTTTTGGACCTAAAGTAGTGGATTGGGCATGTTCGTTGCGAAAAAAGATGAAATTGTTCTTGTTGCACAAACTCATGCCTTGTATCTGTCCCGACACCCGTTTCTGCAATTGGTCACGTGCGGCAATGAAATAGCGTGAAACCACCCAAAACTTGAGTTTTGGACCTAAAGTAGTGGATTGGACATGTTCGTTGTGAAAATAGAATAAATAGTTCCGGTGGTACAAACTCATTCTTTGTATCCTCTCCGATATCCGTTTTCGCAATAGGTCGTGTGAGGCAACGAAATGGCGCGAAACCACTCCAAACATGAGTTTTGGACATAAAGTAGTGGATTGCGCATGTTCGTTGCGAAAAAAGGAAAAATGGTTCTAGTTGCACAAACTCATGCCTTCTATGCACCTCGATACCCGTTTTCGCAATGGGTCATGTGCGGCAACGAAATGGTGCAAAACCACCCCAAACAATAGTTTTGTACCTAAGGAAGTGGATTGGGCATGTTTGTTACAA
This sequence comes from Paspalum vaginatum, assembly GCA_030272315.1. Lineage (NCBI taxonomy): Eukaryota > Viridiplantae > Streptophyta > Magnoliopsida > Poales > Poaceae > Paspalum > Paspalum vaginatum. The sequence continues at coordinate 25,162,652 of CM059015.1, read as the reverse complement.
AAAAAGAAGAAATGGTTCCGGTGGCATGAACTCATCCTTTGTATGCACCCCGGTACCCGTTATCGCAATGGGTCACGTGTGGAAACGAAATGGTGCAACACCTCCCCAAACAAGAGTTTTGGACCTATGGAAGTGGATTGGGCATGTTTGTTACAAAAAAAGAAGAAATCGTTCCGGTGGCACAAACTCATGCTTTGTATGCACCCAGATACCTGTTTTCGCAATGGGTCACGTGCGGCAACAACATGGAGCAAAACCACCCCAAACATGAGTTTTTGACCTAAAGTAGTGGAATTGGCATGTTCTTTGCGAAAAAAGATGAAATTGTTCTTGTTGCACAAACTCATGCCTTGTATCCAACCCGATACCCAGTTTCGCAATGGGTCACGTGCGGCAATGAAATAGCGTGAAACCACCCAAAACATGAGTTTTCGATCTAAAGTTGTGGATTGGACATGTTCGTTGTGAAAAAAGAAGAAATGGTTCCGGTGGAACAAACTCATTCTTTTTATCCTCCCCGATATCCATTTTCGCAATAGGTCAGGTGAGGCAACGAAATGGCGCGAAACCACTCCAAACATGAGTTTTGGACATAAAGTAGTGGATTGGGCATGTTCGTTGTGAAAAAAGGAGAAATGGTTCTAGTTGCACTAACTCATGCCTTGTATGCATCCCGATACCCGTTTTCGCAATGGGTCACGTGCGGCAACGAAATGGTGCAAAACCACCCCAAACAATAGTTTTGGACCTAAGGAAGTGGATTGGGCATGTTTGTTAGAAAAGAAGGAGAAATGGTTCCGGTGGCACAAACTCATGCTTTGTATGCACCCCGATACCCGTTTTCGCAATGGGACATGTGCGGCAACGAAATGGAGCAAAACCATCCGAAACAAGAGTTTTGGACCTAAAGTAGTGGATTGGGCATGTTCATTGCCAAAAAACAAGAAATGGTTCCGGTGGCACAAACTCATGCTTTGTATGCTCCCCGATACCCATTTTAGCAATGGGTCATGTGCGGCAACGAAATGGCGCAAAACCACCCGAAACAAGAGTTTTGGACCTAAAGTAGTGGATTGGGCATGTTCGTTGCGAAAAAAGAAGAAATGGTTCTAGTTGCACAAACTCATGCCTTGTATCCACCCCGAGACCCGTTTTTGCAATGGGTCACATGCGGCAATGAAATAGCGCGAAACCACCCAAAACATGAGTTTTGGACCTAAAGTAGTGGATTGGTCATGTTCGTTGCGAAAAAAGAAGAAATGGTTCTGGTAGCTCAAACTCATGCCTTGTATCCACCCCGAGACCCGTTTTCGCAATGGGTCACGTGCATCAACGAAATGGCACAAAACCACACCAAACATGAGCTTTGGACCTAAAGTAGTGGATTGGGCATGTTCGTTGCGAAAAAAGATGAAATTGTTCTTGTTGCACAAACTCATGCCTTGTATCCAACCCGATACCCATTTTCGCAATGGGTCACGTGCGGCAATGAAATAGCGTGAAACCACTCAAAACAAGAGTTTTGGATCTAAAGTAGTGGATTGGACATGTTCGGTGCGAAAAAAGAAGAAATGGTTCTGGTGGTACAAACTCATTCTTTTTATCCTCCCCGATATCCGTTTTCGCAATAGGTCAGGTGAGGCAACAAAACGGCACGAAACCACTCCAAACGTGAGTTTTGCACATAATGTAATCGATTGCGCATGTTCGTTGCAAAAAAAGAAAAAATGGTTCTAGTTGCACAAACTCATGCCTTGTATGCACCCAGATACCCGTTTTCGCAATGGGTCACGTGCGGCAACGAAATGGTGCAAAACCACTCCAAACAATAGTTTTGGACCTAAGGAACTGGATTGGGCATGTTTGTTACAAAAAAAGAAGAAATGGTTCCGGTGGCACAAACTCATGCTTTGTATGCACCCCGGTGCCCGTTTTCGCAATGGGACATGTGCGGCAACGAAATGGAGCAAAACCACACGAAACAATAGCTTTGGACCTAAAGTAGTGGATTGGGCGTGTTCGTTGCCAAAAAAGAAGTAATGGTTCCGGTGGCACAACGTCATGCTTTGTATGCACCCCGATACACGTTTTCACAATGGGCCATGTGCTGGACCGAAAGGGCGCGAAAGCACCCGAAATAAGAGTTTTGGACTTAAAGTACTGTTTTGGGCATGTTCGTTGCGAAAAAAGAAGAAATGGTTCTTGTTGCACAAACTCATGCCTTATATCCACCCCGAGACCCGTTTTCGCAATAGGTCACGTGCGGCAATGAAATAGCGCGAAACCGCCCAAAACATAAGTTTTGGATCTAAACTAGTGGATTGGACATGTTCGTTGAGAAAACAGAAGAAATGGTTCTGGTGTTACAAACTCATTCTTTTTATCCTCCCCGATATCCGTTTTCACAGTAGGTCGGGTAAGGCAACCAAAGGGCCCGAAAGGACTCCAAACATGGGTTTTGGACATAAAGTACTGGATTGCACATGTTCGTTGCGAAAAAAAATGGTTCTAATTGCACAAACTCATGCGTTGTACGCACCGCGATACCCGTTTTCGCAATGGGTCACGTGCGGAAACGAAATGGTGCAAAACCACCCCAAACAAGAGTTTTGGACCTAAGGAAGTGGATTCGGCATGTTTATTACAAAAAAAGAAGAAATGGTTCCGGTGGCACAAACTCATGCTTTGTATGCACCCCGATACTAGTTTTCACAATGGGTCATGTGCGGCAACGAAATGCCACAAAACTACCCGAAACCACAGTTTTGGACCTAAAGTAGTGGATTGGGCATGTTCGTTACCAAAAAAGAAGAAATGGTTCTAGTTGCACAAACTCATGCCTTGTATCCACCCCGATACCTATTTTCGCAATGCGTCACATGCGGGAACTAAATGGTGCCAAACCACCCAAACACATGAGTTTTGGTCCGAAAGTAGTGGATTGGGCATGTTCGTTGGGAAAAAAGATGAAATTGTTCTTGTTGCACAAACGCATGCCTTGTATCCACCCCGAGACCCGTTTTCGCAATGGGTCACGTGCATCAACGAAATGGCACAAAACCACACCAAACATGAGCTTTGGACCTAAAGTAGTGGATTGGGCATGTTCGTTGCGAAAAAAGATGAAATTGTTCTTGTTGCACAAACTCATGCCTTGTATCCAACCCGATACCCATTTTCGCAATGGGTCACGTGCGGCAATGAAATAGCGTGAAACCACTCAAAACAAGAGTTTTGGATCTAAAGTAGTGGATTGGACAAGTTCGTTGCGAAAAAAGAAGAAATGGTTCCGGTGGTACAATCTCATTCTTTGTATCCTCCCCGATATCCGTTTTGGCAATAGGTCGGGTGAGGCAACGAAACGGCACGAAACCACTCCAAACATGAGTTTTGGACATAAACTAATCGATTGCGCATGTTCGTTGCGAACAAAGAAAAAATGGTTCTAATTGCACAAACTCATGCCATGTATGCACCCCAGATACCCGTTTTCGCAATGGGTCACGTGCGGCAACGAAATGGTGCAAAACCACTCCAAACAATAGTTTTGGACCTAAGGAAGTGGATTGGGCATGTTTGTTACAAAAAAAGAAGAAATGGTTCCGGTGGCACAAACTCATGCTTTGTATGCACTCAGATACCCGGTTTCGCAATGGGACATGTGCGGCAACGAAATTGCGCAAAACCACCCGAAACAAGAGTGTTGGACCCAAAGTAGTGGATTGGGCATGTTCGTTACCAAAAAAGAAGAAATGGTTCTAGTTGCACAAACTCAGGCCTTGTATCCACCCCGATACCCGTTTTTGCAATGGTTCACGTGCGGCAATGAAATAGCGCGAAACCACCCAAAACATGAGTTTTGGATCTAAAGTAGTGGATTGGACATGTTCGTTGCGAAAAAACAAAAATGGTTCCTGTAGCTCAAACTCATGCTTTGTATTTACCCCGATACCCTTTTATGCAATGGGTCATCTGCGGCAACGAAATGGTGTAAACCCACCCGAAACAAGAGTTTTTGACCTAAAGTAGTGCATTGGCCATGTTCGTTGTGAAAAAAGAAGAAATCGTTCTAGTTGCACAAACTCATTCCTTGTATCCACCCCGATACCTGTTTTCGCAATGGGTCACGTGCGGCAACGAAATAGCGCCAAACCACCCAAACACATGAGTTTTGGACCTAAAGTAGTGGATTGGGCATGTTCGTTGCGAAAAAAGAAGAATGGTTCCGGTGGTACAAACACATTCTTTGTATCCTCCCCGATATCCGTTTTCGCAATATGTAGGGTGAGGCAACGAAATGGCGCGAAACCACTCCAAACATGAGTTTTGGACATAAAGTAGTGGATTGCGCATGTTCATTGCAAAAAAAAAAGGAAAAATGGATCTAGTGGCACAAACTCATGCCTTGTATGCATCGCCATACCTGTTTTCGCAATGCGTAAGGTGCGGCAACGAAATGGTGCAAAACCACCCCCAAACAAGAGTTTTGGACCTAAGGAAGTGGATTGGGCATTTTGTTACCAAAAAAGAAGAAATGGTTCCGGTGGCACAAACTCATGCTTCGTATGCACCCAGATACCCGGTATCACAATGGGACATTTGCGGCAACGAAATGGCGCAAAACCACCCGAAACAAGGGTTTTGGACCTAGAGTAGTGGATTGGGCATTTTCGTTGCGAAAAAAGATGAAATGGTTCTAGTCACACAAACTCATGCCTTGTATCCACCCCGATACCTGTTTTCCCATTGGATCACGTGCGGCAACAAAATGGCGCAAAACACCCCAAACTTAAGTTTTGGACCTAAAGTAGTGGATTGGGCATGTTCGTTGTGAAAAAAGATGAAATTGTTCTTGTCGCACAAACTCATGCCTTGTATCCAACCCGATACCCATTTTCGCAATGGGTCACGTGCGGCAATGAAATAGCGTGAAACCACCCGAAACATGAGGTTTGGTTCTAAAGTATTGGATTGGACATGTTCATTGCGAAAAAAGAAGAAATGGGTCTGGTGGTACAAACTTATTCTTTTTATCCTCCCCAATATCCGTTTGCGCAATAGGTTGGGTGAGGCAAAGAAACGGCGCGAAACCACTCCAAAAATGAGTTTTGGACATAAAGTAGTGGATCGCGCATGTTTGTTGCGAAAAAAGGAGAAATGGTTCTAGTTGCACAAACTCATGCCATGTATGCACCCCCGATACCCGTTTTCGCAATGGGTCACGTGCGGCAACGAAATGGTGCAAAACCACTCCAAACAATAGTTTTGGACCTAAGGAAGTGGATTGGGCATGTTTGTTACAAAAAAAGAAGAAATGGTTCCGGTGGCACGAACTCATGCTTTGTATGCACTCAGATACCCGGTTTCGCAATGGGACATGTGCGGCAACGAAATTGCGCAAAACCACCCGAAAGAAGAGTTTTCGACCTAAAGTAGTGGATTGGGCATGTTCGTTGCGAAAAAAGAAGAAATGGTTCTAGTTGCACAAACTCATGCCTTGTATCCACCCGGATAACCGTTTTTGCAATGGGTCACGTGCGGCAATGAAATAGCGTGAAACCACCCAAAACATGAGTTTTGGATCTAAAGTAGTGGATTGGACATGTTCGTTGCGAAAAAAGAAAAATGGTTCCGGTAGCTCAAACTCATGCTTTGTATGCACCCCGATACCCGTTTACGCAATGGGTCATGTGCGGCAACGAAATGGCGTAAAACCATCCGAAACAAGAGTTTTAGACCTAAAGTATTGGATTGGCCACGTTCGTTGCGAAAAAAGACGAAATCATTCCGGTGGTACAAACTCATTCTTTGTATCCTCCCCGATATCCGTTTTCGCAATATGTAGGGTGAGGCAACGAAATGGCGTGAAACCACCCCAAACAAGAGTGTTGGACCTAAGGAAGTGGATTGGGCATGTTTGTTACAAAAAAAGAAGAAATGGTTCCGGTGGCACAAACTCATGCTTTATATGCACCCAGATAGCCGATTTCGCAACGGGACATGTGCGGCAACGAAATTGCGCAAAACCACCCAAACAAGAGTTTTGGACCTAAAGTAGTGGATTGGGCATGTTCGTTGCGAAAAAACAAGAAATGGTTCTAGTTGCACAAACTCATGCCTTGTATCCACCCGGATACCCATTTTTGCAATGGGTCACGTGCGGCAATGAAATAGCGTGAAACCACCCGAAACATGAGTTTTGGATCTAAAGTAGTGGATTGGACATGTTCGTTGCGAAAAAAGAAAAATGGTTCCGGTACCTCAAACTCATGTTTTGTATGCACCCCGATACCCGTTTACGCAATGGGCCATGTGCGGCAACAAAATGGCGTAAAACCACCTGAAACAAGATTTTGGACCTAAAGTAGTGGATTGGCCATGTTCGTTGCCAAAAAAGAAGAAATCATTCTAGTTGCACAAACTCATTCCTTGTATCCACCCCGATACCTGTTATCGCAATGGGTCACGTGCGGCAATGAAATGGCGCCAAACCACCCAAACACATGAGTTTTGGACTTAAAGTAGTAGATTGGGCATGTTCGTTGCGAAAAAAGATGAAATTGTTCTTGTTGCACAAACTCATGCCTTGTATCCAACCCGATACCCGTTTCCGCAATGGGTCACGTGCGGCAATCAAATAGCGTGAAACCACCCGAAACTTGAGTTTTGGATCTAAAGTAGTGGATTGGACATGTTCGTTGCGAAAAAAGAATAAATGGTTCCGGTGGTACAAACTCATTCTTTTTATCCTCCCTAATATCCGTTTTCGCAATAGGTCGGGTGAGGCAACGAAACGGCGCGAAACCACTCCAAACATGCGTTTTGGACATAAAGTAGCGGATTGCACCCAAACAATAGTTTTCGACCTACGGAAGTAGATTGGGCATGTTTGTTACAAAAAAAGTAGAAATTGTTCCGGTGGCACAAACTAATGCTTTGTATGCACTCAAATACCCGGTTTCGAAATGGGACATGTGCGGCAACGAAATTGCCCAAAACCACCCGAAACAAGAGTTTTGGACCTAAAGTAGTGGATTGGGCATGTTCATTGCGAAAAAAGAAGAAATGGTTCTAGTTGCACAAACTCATGCCTTGTATGCACCCCGAGACCCGTTTTTGCAATGGTCACGTGCGGCAATGAAATAGCGTGAAAGCACCCAAAACATGAGTTTTGGATCTAAAGTAGTGGATTGGACATGTTCGTTGCGAAAAAAGAAAAATGGTTCCGATAGCTCAAACTCATGCTTTGTTTGCACCCCGATACCCGTTTACGCAATGGGTCATGTGCGGCAACGAAATGGCGTAAAACCACCCGAAACAAGAGTTTTGGACCTAAAGTAGTGGATTGGCCATGTTCGTTGCGAAAAAAGCAGAAATCGTTCTAGTTGCACAAACTCATTCCTTGTGGACCCGGATACCTGTTTTCGCAATGGGTCACATGCGGCAACAAAATGGCTCAAAACCACCCCAAACATGAGTTTTGGACCTAACGTAGTGGATTGGGCATGTTCGTTGCGAAAAAAGATGAAATTGTTCTGGTGGCACAAACTCATGCCTTGTATCCAACCCGATACCCATTTTCGCAATGGGTCACGTGCGGCAATGAAATAGCGTGAAACCACCCAAAACTTGAGTTTTGGTTCTAAAGTAGAGGATTGGACATGTTCATTGCGAAAAAAGAAGAAATGGTTCCGTTGGTACAAACTTATTGTTTTTATCCTCCTCGATATCCGTTTTCGCAATACTTCGGGTGAGGCAACGAAACGGCGCGAAACCACTCCAAACATTAGTTTTGGACATAAAGTAGTGGATTGCGCATGTTCGTTGCGAAAAAAAAGGAGAAATGGTTCTTGTTGCACAAACTCATGCCTTGTATGCACCCCGATACCCGTTTTCGCAATGGGTCGCAATGGGTCATGTGCGGCAACGAAATGGCGTGAAACCACTCGAAACATGAGTTTTGGACGTAAAGTAGTGGATTGGACATGTTCGTTGCGAAAAAAGGACAAATGGTTCCGGTGGTACAAACTCATTCTTTGTATCCTCCTCGATATCCATTTTTGCAATAGGTCGGGTGAGGCAACGAAATGGCACGAGTTTTGGATATAAGGTAGTGGATGGCACAAGTTTATTACGAAAAAAGAAGAAATGGTTCCGATAGCTCAGACTCATGCTTTGTTTGCACCCTGATAGCCGTTTTCACAATGGGTCACGCTGGAACGAAAGTGCGGGAAACCACCCGAAACAAGAGTTTTGGACCTAAAGTTGTGGATTGGGCAAGTTCGTTGTGAAAAAAGAAGAATTGGTTCTTGTAGCACAAACTCATGACTTGTATCCACCCCGAGACCCGTTTTTCGCATTGGGTCATGTCCGACAACGAAATGGCGCAATACCACCCGAAACAAGAGTATTGGATCTAAAGTAGTGGTTACGCATGTTTCTTATGAAAAAACAAGAAATGGTTCTGGTAGCTCAAACTCAAGCTTTGTATGCACCCTGATACCGTTTTCGCAATGGGTCATGTGCGGCAACGAAATGGCGCAAAACCACCCAAAACAAGAGTTTTGGACCTAAAGTAGTGGATTGGGTATGTTCATTGCCAAAAAAATAAGAGATGGTTCCGGTGGCACAAAGTCATGCTTTGTATGCACCCCGATACCCGTTTTCGCAATGGGTCATGTGCTGGAACGTAAGTGCGAGAAACCACCCGAAACAAGAGTTTTGGACCATAAGTAGTGGATTGGGCATGTTCGTTGCGAAAAAAGATGAATTGGTTCTTGTTGCACAAACTCATGCCTTGTATCCACCTCGAGACCCGTTTTCGCAATGGGTCACGTGCGGCAATGAAATAGCGCGAAACCAGCCAAAACAAGAGTTTTGGATCTAATGTAGTGGATTGGACATGTTCGTTGCGAAAAAAATAAGAAATGGTTCCGGTGGTACAATGTCATTCTTTGTATCCTCCGCGATATCCGTTTCTGCAATAGGTCGGGTGAGGCAACGAAATGGTGCGAAACCACTCCAAACATGAGTTTTGGACCTAAAGTAGTGGAAGTGGATTGGGCATGTTTGTTACAACACAAGAAGAAATGGTTCCGGTGGTACAAAGTCATTCTTTGTATCCTCCCCGATATCCGTTTCCGCAATAGGTCCGGTGAGGCAACGAAATAGCGTGAAACCACTCCAAACATGAGGTTTGGACATAAAGTAGTGGATTGCGCATGTTCGTTGCGAAAAAACAAAAAATGGTTCTAGTTGCACAAACTCATGCCTTGTATGCACCCCGATACCCATTTTCGCAATGGATCATGTGCAGCAACGAAATCGTGCAAAACCACCCCAAACAACAGTTTTGGACCTAAGGAAGTGGATTGGTCATGTTTGTTATAAAAAAAAGAAGAAATGGTTCAGGTGGCACAAACTCATGCTTTGTATGCACCCCGATACCCGTTTTCGCAATGGGTCATGTGCGGCAACGAAATGGCGCAAAACCACACGAAACAAGAGTTTTGGAACTAAAGTAGTGGATTGGGCAACTTTGTTGCGAAAAAAGAAGAAATGGTTCTAGTTACACAAACTCATATCTTGTATCCACCCCAATACCTATTTTCGTAATGGGTCACGTGCGGCAACGACATGGCGCAAAACGACCCCAAACATGAATTTTGGACCTCAAGTAGTGGATTGGGCATCTTGGTTACGAAAAGAGAAGAAATGGTTCCGGTGGCACAAACTCATGCTTTCTATGCACCGTGATTACCGTTTTCGCAATGGGCCACGTGCGGAAACGAAATGGCAGAAAACCACCCGAAACAAAAGTTTTGCACCTAAAGTAGTGGATTGGCCATGTTCGTTGCGAAAAAAGAAGAAATGGTTCCGGTGGCAGTGGCACAAACTCGTGCTTTGTATGCACCCCGGTACCGGTTTTCGCAACGAAATGGCGCAAAACCACCCCAGACATGAGTTTTGGACATAAAGTAGTGGAAGTGGATTGGGCATGTTTGTTACAAAAGAAGAAGAAATGGTTCCGATAGCTCAAACTCATGCTTAGTGTGCACCCCGACACCCATTTTTGCAATGGGCCATGTGCGGAAACGAAATGGCAGAAAACCACCCGAAACAAAAGTTTTGCACCTAAAGAAGTGGATTGGGCAAGTTCGTTGCGAAAAAAGAAGAAATGGTTCCGGTGGCAGTGGCACAAAGTCGTGCTTTGTATGCACCCCGATACCGGTTTTCGCAACGAAATGGCACAAAACCACCCCAGACATGAGTTTTGGACCTAAAGTAGCGGAAGTGGATTGGGTATATTTGTTACAAAAAAAGAAGAAATGGTTCCGGTAGCTCAAACTCAAGCTTTGTGTGCACCCCGACAACCGTTTTCGCAATGGGTCATGTGCGGCAACGAAACGGCGCAATACCACCCGAAAGAAGAGTTTTGGACCTAAAGTAGTGGATTGCGCATGTTTGTTATGAAAAAAGAAGAAATGGTTCCAGTAGCTCAAACTCATGCTTTGTATGCACCCCGATACCAGTTTTCGCAATGGGTCATGTGCGGCAACGAAATGGCACAAAACCACCCAAAACAGGAGTTTTGGACCTAAAGTAGTGGATTGGGCATGTTCGTTGCCAAAAAAGAAGAAATGGTTCCGGTGGTACAAAGTCATTATTTGTATCCTCCCCGATATCCGTTTCCGCAATACGTCGGGTGAGGCAACGAAATGGCGCGAAACCACTCCAAACATGAGTTTTGGACATAAAGTAATGGATTGCGCATGTTCGTTGCGAAAAAGCAAAAAATGGTTCTATTTGGACAAACTCATGCCTTGTATGCACCCCGATACCCGTTTTCGCAATGGGTCATGTGCAGCAATGAAATCGTGCAAAACCACCCCAAACAAGAGTTCTGGACCTAAGGAAGTGGATTGGTCATGTTTGTTATAAAAAAAGAAGAAACGGTTCAGGTGGCACAAACTCATGCTTTGTATGCACCCCGATACCCGTTTTCGCAATGGGTCATGTGCGGCAACGAAATGGCGCAAGACCACACTAAACAAGAGTTTTGGACCTAAGGAAGTGGATTGGGCATGTTTGTTATAAAAAAAGAAGAAATAGTTCAGGTGGCACAAACTCATGCTTTGTGTGCACCCCGATTCCCGTTTTCGCAATGGGTCATGTGCAGCAACGAAATCGTGCAAAACCACCCCAAACCAGAGTTTTGGACCTAAGGAAGTGGATTGGGCATGTTTGTTATAAAAAAAGAAGAAATGGTTCAGTTGTCACAAACTCATGCTTTGTATGCACCCCGATACCCATTTTCGCAATGGGTCATGTGTGGCAACGAAATGGCTCAAAACCACACGAAACAAGAGTTTTGGAACTAAAGTAGTGGATTGGGCAAGTTTGTTGCGAAAAAAGAAGAAATGGTTCTAGTTACACAAACTCATATCTTGTATCCACCCCGATACCTATTTTCGTAATGGGTCACGTGCGGCAACGAAATGGCGTAAAACGACCCCAAACATGAATTTTGGACCTCAAGTAGTGGATTGGGCATCTTGGTTACGAAAAGAGAAGAAATGGTTCCGGTGGCACAAACTCATGCTTTCTATGCACCGTGATAACCGTTTTCGCAATGGGCCACGTGCGGAAATGAAATGGCGGAAAACCACCCGAAACAAAAGTTTTGCACCTAAAGTAGTGGATTGGGCATGTTCGTTGCGAAAAAAGAAGAAATGGTTCCGGTGGCAGTGGCACAAACTTGTGCTTTGTATGCACCCAGATACCGGTTTTCACAACGAAATGGCGCAAAACCACCCCAGACAAGAGTTTTGGACCTAAAGTAGTGGAAGTGGATTGGGCATGTTTGTTACAAAAAAAGGACAAATGGTTCCGGTAGCTCAAACTCATGTTTTGTGTGCACCCCGACACCCGTTTTCGCAATGGGTCATGTGCGGCAACGAAATGGCGCAATACCACCCGAAACAAAAGATTTGGACCTAAAGTACTGGATTGCGCATGTTTGTTTTGAAAAAAGAAGAAATGGTTCCAGTAGCTCAAACTCATGCTTTGTATGCACCCTGATACCCGTTTTCGCAATGGGTCATGGGCGGCAACGAAATGGCGCAAAACCACCCAAAACAAGAGTTTTGGACCTAAAGTAGTGGATTGGGCATGTTCATTGCGAAAAAAGAAAAATTGGTTCTTGGTGCACAAACTCATGCCTTGTATCCACCCCGAGACCCGTTTTCTCAATGGGTCACGTGCGGCAATGAAATAGCGCGAAACCACCCAAAACATGAGTTTTGGATCTAATGTAGTGGATTGGACATGTTCATTGTGAAAAAAGAAGAAATGGTTCCGGTGGTACAAAGTCATTATTTGTATCCTCCCCGATATCCGTTTCCGCAATTGGTCGGGTGAGGCAACGAAATGGCGCGAAACCACTCCAAACATGAGTTTTAGACATAAAGTAATGGATTGCGCATGTTCGTTGCGAAAAAACAAAAAATGGTTCTATTTGCACAAACTCATGCCTTGTATGCACCCCAATACCCGTTTTTGCAATGGGTCATGTGCAGCAACGAAATCGTGCAAAACCACCCCAAACAAGAGTTCTGGACCTAAGGAAGTGGATTGGTCACGTTTGTTATAAAAAAAGAAGAAATGGTTCTGGTGGCACAAACTCATGCTTTGTATGCTCCCCGATATCCGTTTTCGCAATGGATCATGTGAGGCAACGAACTGGCGCAAAACCACACGAAACATGAGTTTTGGACCTAAAGTAGTGGATTGGTCATGTTCATTGCGAAAGAAGAAGAAATGGTTCTAGTCGCACAAACTCATGCCTTGTATCCACCCCCATACCAGTTTTCGCAATGCGTCACATGCGGAAACGAAATGGCGTGAAACCACGCCAAACATGAGTTTTGGATCTAAAGTAGTGGATCGGAAATGTTCGTTGCGAAAAAAAGAAGAAATGGTTCCGATGGTACAAACTCATTCTTTGTATGCTACCCGATATCCATTTTCGCAATAGGTGGGGCGAGGCAACAAAATGGCGTGAAACCACTCCTAACATGAGTCTTGCACATAAAGTAGTGGATTGAGTATATTTGTTGCGAAAATAGAAGAAAGGGTTCTTGTTGCACAAACTCATGGCTTGTATCCACCCCGCTACCTGTTTTCGCAATGGGTCACGTGCGGCAACAAATTAGCGCGAAACCACCCAAAACATGAGTTTTGGATCTAAACTAGTGGATTGGACATGTTCGTTGCGAAAAAAAGAAGAAAGCGTTCCGGTGGTACAAACTCATTCTTTGTATGCTCCCCGATATCCATTTTCGCAATAGGTCGGGTGAGGCAACGAAATGGCGTGAAACCACTCCAAACAAGAGTCTTGGACATAAAGTAGTGGATTGCGCATGTTTGTAGCGAAAATATAAGAAATGGTTCTTGTTGCACAAACTCATGCCTTGTATCCACCTCGCTACCTGTTTTCGCAATGGGTCACGTGCGGCAACAAATTAGCGCGAAACCACCCAAAACATGAGTTTTGGATCTAAAGTAGTGGATTGGACATGTTTGTTGCGAAAAAAAGGAGAAAGGGTTCTGGTGGTACAAACTCATTCTTTGTATGCTCCGCGATATCTATTTTCGCAATAGGTCGGGTGTGGCAACGAAACGGCGTGAAACCACTCCAAACATGAGTCTTGGACATAAAGTAGTGGATTGCGCATGTTTATTGCGAAAAAAGAAGAAATGGTTCTAGTCGCTTAAACTCATGCCTTGTATCCACCCCGATACCAATTTTCTCAATGGGTCACGTGCGGCGACAAAATAGCGCGCAACCACCCAAAACATGAGTCTTGGACATAAAGTAGTGGATTGCGCTTGTTTGTTGCGAAAATTGAAGAAATGGTTCTTGTTGCACAAACTCATGCCTTGTATCCACCCCGATACCCGTTTTCGCAATGGGTAACGTGCGGCAACAAAATAGCGTGAAACCACCCCAAACATGAGTTTTGGATCTAAATAGTGCATTGGACAAGTTCTTTGTGAAAATAAAAGAAATGGTTCTGGTGGCACAAACTCATGCTTTGTATGCTCCCCGATATCCGTTTTCGCAATGGGTTATGTGAGGCAACGAAATGGCGTAAAACCACTCCAAACATGAGTTTTGGACATAAAGTAGTGAATTGGTCATGTTCATTGCGAAAATAGAAGAAATGGTTCTTGTCGCACAAACTCATGCCTTGTATCCACCCCGATACCAGTTTTCGCAATGCGTCACATGCGGGAACGCAATGGCGTGACACCACCCAAAACATGAGTTTTGGATCTAAAGTAGTGGATTGGACATGTTCGTTGCGAAAAAAAGAAGAAAGGGTTCCGGTGGTACAAACTCATTCTTTGTATGCTCCCCGATATCCATTTTTGCAATAGGTCGGGTGAGGCAACGAAATGGCGTGAAACCACTCCAAACATGAGTCTTGGACATAAAGTAGTGGATTGCGCATGTTTGTAGCGAAAATATAAGAAATGGTTCTTGTTGCACAAACTCATGCCTTGTATCCACCTCGCTACCCGTTTTCGCAATGGGTCACGTGCGGCAACAAATTAGCGCGAAACCACCCAAAACATGAGTTTTGGATCTAAACTAGTGGATTGGGCATGTTCGTTGCGAAAAAAGATGAAATTGTTCTTGTTGCACAAACTCATGCCTTGTATCTGTCCCGACACCCGTTTCTGCAATTGGTCACGTGCGGCAATGAAATAGCGTGAAACCACCCAAAACTTGAGTTTTGGACCTAAAGTAGTGGATTGGACATGTTCGTTGTGAAAATAGAATAAATAGTTCCGGTGGTACAAACTCATTCTTTGTATGCTCCCCGATATCCATTTTTGCAATAGGTCGGGTGAGGCAACGAAATGGCGTGAAACCACTCCAAACATGAGTCTTGGACATAAAGTAGTGGATTGCGCATGTTTGTTGCGAAAAAAAAAGAAATGGTTCTAGTCGCTTAAACTCATGCCTTGTATCCACCCCGATACCAGTTTTCGCAATGGGTCACATGCGGGAACGAAATGGTGTGAAACCACGCCAAACATGAGTTTTGGATCTAAAGTAGTGGATAGGACATGTTTGTTGTGAAAAAAGAAGAAATGGTTCCGGTGGCACAGACTCATGCTTTGAGTGCTCCCCGATATCCGTTTTCGCAATGGGTCAGGTGAGGCAACGAAATGGCGCAAAACAACTCCAAACATGAGTTTTGGATATAAAGTAGTGGATTGGGCATGTTCATTGCGAAAATAGAAGAAATGGTTCGTGTTGCACAAACTCATGCCTTGTATCCACCCCGATACCCGTTTTCGCAATGGGTCACGTGCGGCGACAAAATAGCGCGCACCACCCAAAACATGAGTTTTGTATCTAAAATAGTGGATTGGACATGTTCGTTGCGAAAAAAAGAAGAAATGGATCCGGTGGTACAAACTCATTCTTTGTATGCTACCCGATATCCATTTTCGCAATAGGTCGGGTGAGGCAACGAAATGGTGTGAAACCACTCCAAACACGAGTCTTGGAGATAAAGTAGTGAATTGGGCATGTTCATTGCGAAAATAGAAGAAATGGTTCTTGTCGCACAGACTCATGCCTTGTATCCTCCCCGAAACCAGTTTTCGCAATGGGTAACGTGCGGCAACAAAATAGCGCGAAACCACCCCAAACATGAGTTTTGGATCTAAATAGTGCATTGGACAAGTTCGTTGTGAAAATAAATGAAATGGTTCCGGTGGCATAAACTCATGCTTTGTATGCTTCCCGCTATCCGTTTTCGCAATGGGTTAGGTGAGGTAACGAAATGGCGTAAAACCACTCCAAACATGAGTTTTGGACATAAATTTGTGAATTGGTCATGTTCATTGCGAAAATAGAAGAAATGGTTCTTGTCGCACAAACTCATGCCTTGTATCCACCCCGATACCAGTTTTTGCAATGCATCACATGCGGGAACGAAATGGCATGACACCACCCAAAACATGAGTTTTGGATCTAAAGTAGTGGATTGGACATGTTCGTTGCGAAAAAAAGAAGAAAGGGTTCCGGTGGTACAAACTCATTCTTTGTATGCTCCCCGATATCCATTTTTGCAATAGGTCGGGTGAGGCAATGAAATGGCGTGAAACCACTCCAAACATGAGTCTTGGACATAAAGTAGTGGGTTGCGCATGTTTGTTGTGAAAAAAGAAGAAATGGTTCTAGTCGCTTAAACTCATGCCTTGTATCCACCCCGATACCAGTTTTCGCAATGCGTCACATGCGGGAACCAAATGGCGTGAAACCACGCCAAACATGAGTGCGATCTAAAGTAGTGGATTGGACAAGTTTGTTGTGAAAAAAGAAGAAATGGTTCCGGTGGGACAGACTGATGCTTTGTGTGCTCCCCGATATCCGTTTTTGCAATGGGTCAGGTGAGGCAACGAAATGGCGTGAAACCACTCCAAACATGAGTTTTAGACATAAAGTAATGGATTGCGCATGTTCGTTGCGAAAAAACAAAAAATGGTTCTATTTGCACAAACTCATGCCTTGTATGCACCCCGATACCCGTTTTTGCAATGGGTCATGTGCAGCAACGAAATCGTGCAAAACCACCCCAAACAAGAGTTCTGGACCTAAGGAAGTGGATTGGTCACGTTTGTTATAAAAAAAGAAGAAATGGTTCTGGTGGCACAAACTCATGCTTTGTATGCTCCCCGATATCCGTTTCCGCAATGGGTCATGTGAGGCAACGAACTGGCGCAAAACCACACGAAACATGAGTTTTGGACCTAAAGTAGTGGATTGGTCATGTTCATTGCGAAAGAAGAAGAAATGGTTCTAGTCGCACAAACTCATGCCTTGTATCCACCCCCATACCAGTTTTCGCAATGCGTCACATGCGGAAACGAAATGGCGTGAAACCACGCCAAACATGAGTTTTGGATCTAAAGTAGTGGATCGGAAATATTCGTTGCGAAAAAAAGAAGAAATGGTTCCGATGGTACAAACTCATTCTTTGTATGCTACCCGATATCCATTTTCGCAATAGGTGGGGCGAGGCAACAAAATGGCGTGAAACCACTCCTAACATGAGTCTTGCACATAAAGTAGTGGATTGAGTATATTTGTTGCGAAAATAGAAGAAAGGGTTCTTGTTGCACAAACTCATGGCTTGTATCCACCCCGCTACCTGTTTTCGCAATGGGTCACGTGCGGCAACAAATTAGCGCGAAACCACCCAAAACATGAGTTTTGGATCTAAACTAGTGGATTGGACATGTTCGTTGCGAAAAAAAGAAGAAAGCGTTCCGGTGGTACAAACTCATTCTTTGTATGCTCTCCGATATCCATTTTCGCAATAGGTCGGGTGAGGCAACGAAATGGCGTGAAACCACTCCAAACAAGAGTCTTGGACATAAAGTAGTGGATTGCGCATGTTTGTAGCGAAAATATAAGAAATGGTTCTTGTTGCACAAACTCATGCCTTGTATCCACCTCGCTACCCGTTTTCGCAATGGGTCACGTGCGGCAACAAATTAGCGCGAAACCACCCAAAACATGAGTTTTGGATCTAAAGTAGTGGATTGGACATGTTCGTTGCGAAAAAAAGGAGAAAGGGTTCTGGTGGTACAAACTCATTCTTTGTATGCTCCGCGATATCTATTTTCGCAATAGGTCGGGTGTGGCAACGAAACGGCGTGAAACCACTCCAAACATGAGTCTTGGACATAAAGTAGTGGATTGCGCATGTTTATTGCGAAAAAAGAAGAAATGGTTCTAGTCGCTTAAACTCATGCCTTGTATCCACCCCGATACCAATTTTCTCAATGGGTCACGTGCGGCGACAAAATAGCGCGCAACCACCCAAAAGATGAGTCTTGGACATAAAGTAGTGGATTGCGCTTGTTTGTTGCGAAAATTGAAGAAATGGTTCTTGTTGCACAAACTCATGCCTTGTATCCACCCCGATACCCGTTTTCGCAATGGGTAACGTGCGGCAACAAAATAGCGTGAAACCACCCCAAACATGAGTTTTGGATCTAAATAGTGCATTGGACAAGTTCTTTGTGAAAATAAAAGAAATGGTTCTGGTGGCATAAACTCATGCTTCGTATGCTCCCCGATATCCGTTTTCGCAATGGGTTATGTGAGGCAACGAAATGGCGTAAAACCACTCCAAACATGAGTTTTGGACATAAAGTAGTGAATTGGTCATGTTCATTGCGAAAATAGAAGAAATGGTTCTTGTCGCACAAACTCATGCCTTGTATCCACCCCGATACCAGTTTTCGCAATGCGTCACATGCGGGAACGCAATGGCGTGACACCACCCAAAACATGAGTTTTGGATCTAAAGTAGTGGATTGGACATGTTCGTTGCGAAAAAAAGAAGAAAGGGTTCCGGTGGTACAAACTCATTCTTTGTACGCTCCCCGATATCCATTTTTGCAATAGGTCGGGTGAGGCAACGAAATGGCGTGAAACCACTCCAAACATGAGTCTTGGACATAAAGTAGTGGATTGCGCATGTTTGTTGCGAAAAAAAAAGAAATGGTTCTAGTCGCTTAAACTCATGCCTTGTATCCACCCCGATACCAGTTTTCGCAATGGGTCACATGCGGGAACGAAATGGTGTGAAACCACGCCAAACATGAGTTTTGGATCTAAAGTAGTGGATAGGACATGTTTGTTGTGAAAAAAGAAGAAATGGTTCCGGTGGCACAGACTCATGCTTTGAGTGCTCCCCGATATCCGTTTTCGCAATGGGTCAGGTGAGGCAACGAAATGGCGCAAAACAACTCCAAACATGAGTTTTGGATATAAAGTAGTGGATTGGGCATGTTCATTGCGAAAATAGAAGAAATGGTTCGTGTTGCACAAACTCATGCCTTGTATCCACCCCGATACCCGTTTTCGCATTGGGTCACGTGCGGCGACAAAATAGCGCGCACCACCCAAAACATGAGTTTTGTATCTAAAATAGTGGATTGGACATGTTCGTTGCGAAAAAAAGAAGAAATGGATCCGGTGGTACAAACTCATTCTTTGTATGCTACCCGATATCCATTTTCGCAATAGGTCGGGTGAGGCAACGAAATGGCGCGCAACCACTCCAAACACGAGTCTTGGACATAAAGTAGTGAATTGGGCATGTTCATTGCGAAAATAGAAGAAATGGTTCTTGTCGCACAGACTCATGCCTTGTATCCTCCCCGATACCAGTTTTCGCAATGGGTAACGTGCGGCAACAAAATAGCGCGAAACCACCCCAAACATGAGTTTTGGATCTAAATAGTGCATTGGAAAAGTTCGTTGTGAAAATAAAAGAAATGGTTCCGGTGGCACAAACTCATGCTTTGTATGCTTCCCGCTATCCGTTTTCGCAATGGGTTTGGTGAGGCAAGGAAATGGCGTAAAACCACTCCAAACATGAGTTTTGGACATAAATTTGTGAATTGGTCATGTTCATTGCGAAAATAGAAGAAATGGTTCTTGTCGCACAAACTCATGCCTTGTATCCACCCCGATACCAGTTTTTGCAATGCATCACATGCGGGAACGAAATGGCATGACACCACCCAAAACATGAGTTTTGGATCTAAAGTAGTGGATTGGACATGTTCGTTGCGAAAAAAAGAAGAAAGGGTTCCGGTGGTACAAACTCATTCTTTGTATGCTCCCCGATATCCATTTTTGCAATAGGTCGGGTGAGGCAACGAAATGGCGTGAAACCACTCCAAACATGAGTCTTGGACATAAAGTAGTGGGTTGCGCATGTTTGTTGTGAAAAAAGAAGAAATGGTTCTAGTCGCTTAAACTCATGCCTTGTATCCACCCCGATACCAGTTTTCGCAATGCGTCACATGCGGGGACGAAATGGCGTGAAACCACGCCAAACATGAGTGCGATCTAAGGTAGTGGATTGGACAAGTTTGTTGTGAAAAAAGAAGAAATGGTTCCGGTTTGACAGACTGATGCTTTGTGTGCTCCCCGATATCCGTTTTCGCAATGGGTCAGGTGAGGCAACGAAATGGCGTGAAACCACTCCAAACATGAGTTTTAGACATAAAGTAATGGATTGCGCATGTTCGTTGCGAAAAAACAAAAAATGGTTCTATTTGCACAAACTCATGCCTTGTATGCACCCTGATACCCGTTTTTGCAATGGGTCATGTGCAGCAACGAAATCGTGCAAAACCACCCCAAACAAGAGTTCTGGACCTAAGGAAGTGGATTGGTCACGTTTGTTATAAAAAAAGAAGAAATGGTTCTGGTGGCACAAACTCATGCTTTGTATGCTCCCCGATATCCGTTTTCGCAATGGGTCATGTGAGGCAACGGACTGGCGCAAAACCACACGAAACATGAGTTTTGGACCTAAAGTAGTGGATTGGTCATGTTCATTGCGAAAGAAGAAGAAATGGTTCTAGTCGCACAAACTCATGCCTTGTATCCACCCCCATACCAGTTTTCTTAATGCGTCACATGCGGAAACAAAATGGCGTGAAACCACGCCAAACATGAGTTTTGGATCTAAAGTAGTGGATCGGAAATGTTCGTTGCGAAAAAAAGAAGAAATGGTTCCGATGGTACAAACTCATTCTTTATATGCTACCCGATATCCATTTTCGCAATAGGTGGGGCGAGGCAACAAAATGGCGTGAAACCACTCCAAACATGAGTCTTGCACATAAAGTAGTGGATTGAGTATATTTGTTGCGAAAATAGAAGAAAGGGTTCTTGTTGCACAAACTCATGGCTTGTATCCACCCCGCTACCTGTTTTCGCAATGGGTCACGTGCGGCAACAAATTAGCGCGAAACCACCCAAAACATGAGTTTTGGATCTAAACTAGTGGATTGGACATGTTCGTTGCGAAAAAAAAGAAGAAAGCGTTCCGGTGGTACAAACTCATTCTTTGTATGCTCCCCGATATCCATTTTCGCAACAGGTCGGGTGAGGCAACGAAATGGCGTGAAACCACTCCAAACAAGAGTCTTGGACATAAAGTAGTGGATTGCGCATGTTTGTAGCGAAAATATAAGAAATGGTTCTTGTTGCACAAACTCATGCCTTGTATCCACCTCGCTACCCGTTTTCGCAATGGGTCACGTGCGGCAACAAATTAGCGCGAAACCACCCAAAACATGAGTTTTGGATCTAAAGTAGTGGATTGGACATGTTCGTTGCGAAAAAAAGGAGAAAGGGTTCTGGTGGTACAAACTCATTCTTTGTATGCTCCGCGATATCTATTTTCGCAATAGGTCGGGTGTGGCAACGAAACGGCGTGAAACCACTCCAAACATGAGTCTTGGACATAAAGTAGTGGATTGCGCATGTTTGTTGCGAAAAAAGAAGAAATGGTTGTAGTCGCTTAAACTCATGCCTTGTATCCACCCCGATACCAATTTTCTCAATGGGTCACGTGCGGCGACAAAATAGCGCGCAACCACCCAAAACATGAGTCTTGGACATAAAGTAGTGGATTGCGCTTGTTTGTTGCGAAAATTGAAGAAATGGTTCTTGTTGCACAAACTCATGCCTTGTATCCACCCCGATACCCGTTTTTGCAATGGGTAACGTGCAGCAACAAAATAGTGTGAAACCACCCCAAACATGAGTTTTGGATCTAAATAGTGCATTGGACAAGTTCTTTGTGAAAATAAAAGAAATGGTTCTGGTGGCACAAACTCATGCTTTGTATGCTCCCCGATATCCGTTTTCGCAATGGGTTATGCGAGGCAACGAAATGGCGTAAAACCACTCCAAACATGAGTTTTGGACATAAAGTAGTGAATTGGTCATGTTCATTGCGAAAATAGAAGAAATGGTTCTTGTCGCATAAACTCATGCCTTGTATCCACCTCGATACCAGTTTTCGCAATGCGTCACATGCGGGAACGCAATGGCGTGACACCACCCAAAACATGAGTTTTGGATCTAAAGTAGTGGATTGGACATGTTCGTTGCGAAAAAAAGAAGAAAGGGTTCCGGTGGTACAAACTCATTCTTTGTATGCTCCCCGATATCCATTTTTGCAATAGGTCGGGTGAGGCAACGAAATGGCGTGAAACCACTCCAAACATGAGTCTTGGACATAAAGTAGTGGATTGCGCATGTTTGTTGTGAAAAAAAAAGAAATGGTTCTAGTCGCTTAAACTCATGCCTTGTATCCACCCCGATACAAGTTTTCGCAATGGGTCACATGCGGGAACGAAATGGTGTGAAACCACGCCAAACATGAGTTTTGGATCTAAAGTAGTGGATAGGACATGTTTGTTGTGAAAAAAGAAGAAATGGTTCCGGTGGCACAGACTCATGCTTTGTGTGCTCCCCGATATCCGTTTTCGCAATGGGTCAGGTGAGGCAACGAAATGGCGCAAAACAACTCCAAACTTGAGTTTTGGATATAAAGTAGTGGATTGGGCATGTTCATTGCGAAAATAGAAGAAATGGTTCGTGTTGCACAAACTCATGCCTTGTATCCACCCCGATACCCGTTTTCGCAATTTGTCACGTGCGGCGACAAAATAGCGCGCACCACCCAAAACATGAGTTTTGTATCTAAAATAGTGGATTGGACATGTTCGTTGCGAAAAAAAGAAGAAATGGATCCGGTGGTACAAACCCATTCTTTGTATGCTACCCGATATCCATTTTCGCAATAGGTCGGGTGAGGCAACGAAATGGCGTGAAACCACTCCAAACACGAGTCTTGGACATAAAGTAGTGAATTGGGCATGTTCATTGCGAAAATAGAAGAAATGGTTCTTGTCGCACAGACTCATGCCTTGTTTCCTCCCCGATACCAGTTTTCGCAATGGGTAACGTGCGGCAACAAAATAGCGCGAAACCACCCCAAACATGAGTTTTGGATCTAAATAGTGCATTGGACAAGTTCGTTGTGAAAATAAAAGAAATGGTTCCGGTGGCACCAACTCATGCTTTGTATGCTTCCCGCTATCCGTTTTCGCAATGGGTTAGGTGAGGCAACGAAATGGCGTAAAACCACTCCAAACATGAGTTTTGGACATGAATTTGTGAATTGGTCATGTTCATTGCGAAAATAGAAGAAATGGTTCTTGTCGCACAAACTCATGCCTTGTATCCACCCCGATACCAGTTTTTGCAATGCATCACATGCGGGAACGAAATGGCATGACACCACCCAAAACATGAGTTTTGGATCTAAAGTAGTGCATTGGACATGTTCGTTGCGAAAAAAAGAAGGAAGGGTTCCGGTGGTACAAACTCATTCTTTGTATGCTCCCCGATATCCATTTTTGCAATAGGTCGGGTGAGGCAACGAAATGGCGTGAAACCACTCCAAACAAGAGTCTTGGACATAAAGTAGTGGATTGCGCATGTTTGTAGCGAAAATATAAGAAATGGTTCTTGTTGCACAAACTCGTGCCTTGTATCCACCTCGCTACCCGTTTTCGCAATGGGTCACGTGCGGCAACAAATTAGCGCGAAACCACCCAAAACATGAGTTTTGGATCTAAAGTAGTGGATTGGACATGTTCGTTGCGAAAAAAAGGAGAAAGGGTTCTGGTGGTACAAACTCATTCTTTGTATGCTCCGCGATATCTATTTTCGCAATAGGTCGGGTGTGGCAACGAAACGGCGTGAAACCACTCCAAACATGAGTCTTGGACATAAAGTAGTGGATTGCGCATGTTTGTTGCGAAAAAAGAAGAAATGGTTCTAGTCGCTTAAACTCATGCCTTGTATCCACCCCGATACCAATTTTCTCAATGGGTCACGTGCGGCGACAAAATAGCGCGCAACCACCCAAAACATGAGTCTTGGACATAAAGTAGTGGATTGCGCTTGTCTGTTGCGAAAATTGAAGAAATGGTTCTTGCTGCACAAACTCATGCCTTGTATCCACCCCGATACCCGTTTTCGCAATGGGTAACGTGCGGCAACAAAATAGCGTGAAACCACCCCAAACATGAGTTTTGGATCTAAATAGTGCATTGGACAAGTTCTTTGTGAAAATAAAAGAAATGGTTCTGGTGGCACAAACTCATGCTTTGTATGCTCCCCGATATCCGTTTTCGCAATGGGTTATGTGAGGCAACGAAATGGCGTAAAACCACTCCGAACATGAGTTTTGGGCATAAAGTAGTGAATTGGTCATGTTCATTGCGAAAATAGAAGAAATGGTTCTTGTCGCACAAACTCATGCCTTGTATCCACCCCGATACCCGTTTTCACAATGGATCACGTGCGGCGACAAAATACCGCGCAACCACCCAAAACATGAGTTTTGGATCTAAAGTAGTGGATTGGACATGTTCGTTGCGAAAAAAAGAAGAAAGGTTTCCGGTGGTACAAACTCATTCTTTGTATGCTCCCCGATATCCATTTTTGCAATAGGTCGGGTGAGGCAACAAAATGGCGTGAAACCACTCCAAACATGAGTCTTGGACATAAAGTACTGGATTGCGCATGTTTGTTGCGAAAATATAAGAAATGGTTCTTGTTGCACAAACTCGTGCCTTGTATCCACCTCGCTACCCGTTTTCGCAATGGGTCACATGCGGGAACGAAATGGCGTGAAACCACGCCAAACATGAGTTTTGGATCTAAAGTAGGGGATAGGACATGTTTGTTGTGAAAAAAGAAGAAATGGTTCCGGTGGCACAGACTCGTGCTTTGAGTGCTCCCCGATATCCGTTTTCGCAATGGGTCAGGTAAGGCAACGAAATGGCGCAAAACAACTCAAACATGAGTTTTGGATATAAAGTAGTGGATTGGGCATGTTCATTGCAAAAATAGAAGAAATGGTTCGTGTTGCACAAACTCATGCCTTGTATCCACCCCGATACCCGTTTTCGCAATGGGTCACGTGCGGCGACAAAATAGCGCGCACCACCCAAAACATGAGTTTTGTATCTAAAATAGTGGATTGGACATGTTCGTTGCGAAAAAAAGAAGAAATGGATCCGGTGGTACAAACTCATTCTTTGTATGCTACCCGATATCCATTTTCGCAATAGGTCGGGTGAGGCAACGAAATGGCGTGAAACCACTCCAAACACGAGTCTTCGACATAAAGTAGTGAATTGGGCATGTTCATTGCGAAAATAGAAGAAATGGTTCTTGTCGCACAGACTCATGCCTTGTATCCTCCCCGATACCAGTTTTCGCAATGGATAACGTGCGGCATCAAAATAGCGCGAAACTACCCCAAACATGAGTTTTGGATCTAAATAGTGCATTGGACAAGTTCGTTGTGAAAATAAAAGAAATGGTTCCGGTGGCACAAACTCATGCTTTGTATGCTTCCCGCTATCCGTTTTCGCAATGGGTTAGCTGAGGCAACGAAATGGCGTAAAACCACTCCAAACATGAGTTTTGGACATAAATTTGTGAATTGGTCATGTTCATTGCGAAAATAGAAGAAATGGTTCTTGTCGCACAAACTCATGCCTTGTATCCACCCCGATACCAGTTTTTGCAATGCATCACATGCGGGAACGAAATGGCATGACACCACCCAAAACATGAGTTTTGGATCTAAAGTAGTGCATTGGACATGTTCGTTGCGAAAAAAAGAAGAAAGGGTTCCGGTGGTACAAACTCATTCTTTGTATGCTCCCCGATATCCATTTTTGCAATAGGTCGGGTGAGGCAACGAAATGGCGTGAAACCACTCCAAACATTAGTCTTGGACATAAAGTAGTGGATTGCGCATGTTTGTTGTGAAAAAAGAAGAAATGGTTCTAGTCGCTTAAACTCATGCCTTGTATCCACCCCGATACCAGTTTTCGCAATGCGTCACATGCGGGAACGAAATGGCGTGAAACCACGCCAAACATGAGTGGGATCTAAAGTAGTGGATTGGACAAGTTTGTTGTGAAAAAAGAAGAAATGGTTCCGGTGGGACAGACTGATGCTTTGTGTGCTCCCCGATATCCGTTTTCGCAATGGGTCAGGTGAGGCAACGAAATGGCGTGAAACCACTCCAAACATGAGTCTTGGACATAAAGTAGTGGATTGCGCGTGTTCGTTGCGAAAAAACAAAAAATGGTTCTATTTGCACAAACTCATGCCTTGTATCCACCCCGATACCCGTTTTCGCAATGGGTAACGTGCGGTAACAAAATAGCGCGAAACCACCCCAAACTTGAGTTTTGGTTCTAAAGAAGTGCATTGGACATGTTCGTTTCGGAAAAAAAGAAATGGTTCCGGTGGTACAAACTCATTCTTTGTATGCACCCTGATACCCGTTTTTGCAATGGGTCATGTGCGTCAATGAAATGGCGCAACACCACCCGAAATAAGAGTTTTGGACCTAAAGTAGTGGATTGGGCATATTCGTTGTGAAAACAAAAGAAACGGTTCTAGTTGCACAAACTCATTCCTTGAAGCCACCTCGACGCCCGTTTTCGCAATGGGTCACGTGCGGCAACGAAATGGCGCGAAAGCACCCCAGACATGAGTTTTGGATCCAAAGTAGTGGATTGGGCGTGTTCGTTTCGTAAATAGAAGAAATGGTTCCGGTGGCCCAAACTCATGCTTTGTATGCTCCCCTATATCCGTTTTCGCAATGGCTCAAGTGAGGGAACGAAAATGCGCAAAACCACTCCAAACATGAGTTTTGGACAAAAAGTAGTGGATTGGGCGTGTTCATCGCTTAAAAAGAAGAAATGGTTCTATCTGCACAAACTCATCCCTTGTAAGCACCCCGACACCCGTTTTCGGAATGGGTCATGTGTGGCAATGAAATGGCGCAAAACCACCCCAAAAATGAGTTTTGGACCTAAAGTATTGGATTGGGCATGTTTCGTACGAAAAAAGAAGAAATGGTTCCGGTGGAACAAACTCATGCTTTGTATGCACCCTAATACCCATTTTCGCAATGGGTCATGTGCGGCAACGAAATGGTGCAAAACCACCCGAAACAGGAGTTTTGCACCTAAAGTAGTGGAATGGGCATGTTTGTTGCGAAAAAAGAAGAAATGGTTCTAGTCGCACAAACTCATGCCTTGTATCCACCCCGATACCAGTTTTCGCAATGGGTCACATGCGGGAACGAAATGGCGTGAAACCACGCCAAACATGAGTTTTGGATCTAAAGTAGTGGATTGGACATGTTTGTTGCGAAAAAAAGAAGAAATGGTTCCATTGGTACAAACTCATTCTTTGTATGCTACCCGATATCCATTTTCACAATAGGTCGAGTGAGGCAACGAAATGGCGTGAAACCACTCCAAACATGAGTCTTGCACACAAAGTAGTGGATTGAGTACATTTGTTGCGAAAATAGAAGAAATGGTTCTTGTTGCACAAACTCATGCCTTGTATCCACCCCGCTACCCGTTTTCGCAATGGGTCACTTGCGACAACAAATTAGCGCGAAACCACCCAAAACATGAGTTTTGGATCTAAAGTAGTGGATTGGACAAGTTCGTTCTGAAAATAAAAGAAATGGTTCCGGCGGCACAAACTCATGCTTTGTATGCTCCCCGGTATGGACATAAAGAAGTGAATTGGGCATGTTCATTGCGAAAATAGAAGAAATCTTTCTTGTCCCACAAACTCATGCCTTGTATCCACCCCGATACCCGTTTTCGCAATGGGTCACGTGCGGCTACAAAATAGCGCGAAACAACCCAAACCAGTTTTGGATCTAAAGTAGTGGATTGGACATGTTTGTTGCGAAAAAAAGAAGAGAGGGTTCCGGTGGTACAATCTCATTCTTTGTATGCTCCCCAATATCCATTTTTGCAATAGGTCGGGTGTGGCAACGAAACGGCGTGAAACCACTCCAAACATGAGTCTTGGACATAAAGTAGTGGATTGCGCATGTTTGTTGCGAAAAAAGAAGAAATGGTTCTAGTCCCTTAAACTCATGCCTTGTATCCACCCTGATACCAATTTTCTCAATGGGTCACGTGCGGCGACAAAATAGCGCGCAACCACCCAAAACATGAGTTTTGGATCGAAAGTAGTGGATTGGACATGTTCGTTGCGAAAAAAAGAAGAAAGGGTTCCGGTGGTACAAACTCATTCTTTGTATGCTCCCCGATATCCATTTTCGCAATAGGTCGGGTGAGGCAACGAAATGGCGTGAAACCACTCCAAACATGAGTCATGGACATAAAGTAGTGGATTGCGCTTGTTTGTTGCGAAAATATAAGAAAAGGTTCTAGTCGCTTAAACTCATGCCTTGTATCCACCCCGATACCAGTTTTCGCAATGCGTCACATTCGGGAACGAAATGGCATGAAACCACGCCAAACATGAGTGGGATCTAAAGTAGTGGATTGGACAAGTTTGTTGTGAAAAAAGAAGATATGGTTCCGGCGGGACAGACTGATGCTTTGTGTGCTCCCCGATATCCGTTTTCGCAATGGGTCAGGTGAGGCTACGAAATAGCACAAAACAACTCCAAACATGAGTTTTGGATATAAAGTAGTGGATTGGGCATGTTCATTGCGAAAATAGAAGAAATGGTTCTTGTTGCACAAACTCATGCCTTGTATCCACCCCGCTACACGTTTTCGCAATGGGTCACTTGCGGCAACAAATTAGCGCGAAACCACCCAAAACATGAGTTTTGGATCTAAAGTAGTGGTTTGGACATGTTCGTTGCAAAAAAAAGAAGAAAGGGTTCCGGTGGTACAAACTCATTCTTTGTATGCTCCCCGATATCCATTTTTGCAATAAGTCGGGTGAGGCAACGAAATGGCGTGAAACCACTCCAAACATGAGTCTTGGACATAAAGTAGTGGATTGCGCTTGTTTGTTGTGAAAATTTAAGAAATGGTTCTTGTTGCACAAACTCATGCCTTGTATCCATCCCGATACCCGTTTTCGCAATGGGTAACGTGCGGCAACAAAATATCGCGAAAGCACCCCAAACATGAGTTTTGGATCTAAAGTAGTGGATTGGACAAGTTCGTTGTGAAAATAAAAGAAATGGTTCCGGTGGCACAAACTCATGCTTTGTATGCTCCACGATATCCGTTTTCGCAATGGGTCAGGTGAGGCAACGAAATGGCGCAAAACCACTCCAAACATGAGTTTTGGACACAAAGAAGTGAATTGGTCATGTTCATTGCGAAAATAGAAGAAATGGTTCTTGTCGCACAAACTCATGCCTTGTATCCACCCCGATACCAGTTCTCGCACTAGGTCACATGCGGGAACGAAATGGCGTGAAACCACGCCAAACATTTGTTTTGGATCTAAAGTAGCGGATTGGACATGTTCGTAGTGAAAAAAAGAAGAAATGGTTCCGGTGGTACAAACTCGTTTTTTGTATGCTCCCCGATATCCATTTTCGCAATAGGTCAGGTGAGACAACGAAATGGCGTGAAACCACTCCAAACATGAGTCTTGGAAATAAAGTAGTGGATTGTGCATGTTTGTTGCGAAAATATAAGAAATGGTTCTTGTTGCACAAACTCATGCCTTTTATCCACGCCGCTACCCGTTTTCGCAATGGGTCACGTGCGGCAAAAATTAGCGCGAAACCACCCAAAACATGAGTTTTGGATCTAAAGTAGTGGATTGGACATGTTCGTTGCGAAAAATAGAAGAAAGGGTTCTGGTGGTACAAACTCATTCTTTGTATGCTCCGCGATATCTATTTTCGCAATAGATCGAGTGAGGCAACAAAATGGCGTGAAAAAACTCCAAACTTGAGTCTTGGACATAAAGTAGTGGATTGCGCATGTTTGTTGCGATAATATAAGAAATGGTTCTTGTTGCACAAACTCATTCCTTGAATCCACCTCGACACCCGTTTTCGCAATGGGTCACGTGCGGCGACGAAATGGCGCGAAACCACCCCTGACATGAGTTTTGGATCTAAAGTAGTGGATTGGACAAGTTCTTTGTGAAAATAGAAGAAATGGTTCCGGTGGCACAAACTAATGCTTTGTATGCTCCCCGATATCCGTTTTCGCAATGGGTCAGGTGAGGCAACGAAATGGCGCAAAACCACTCCAAACATGAGTTTTGGACATAAAGTAGTGGATTGGGCATGTTCATTGCAAAAATAGAAGAAATGGTTATTGTCGCACAAACTCATGCCTTGTATCCACCCCGATACCAGTTTTCGCAATGGGTCACATGTGGGTATGAAATGGCGTGAAACCACGCCAAACATGAGTTTTGGATCTAAAGTAGTAGATTGGACAAGTTCGTTGTGAAAATAGAACAAATGGTTCCGGTGGCACATCCTCATGCTTTGTATGCTCCCCGATATCCGTTTTCACAATGGGTCAGATGGGGCAACGAAATGGCGCAAAACCACTCCAAACTTGGGTTTTGGACATAAAGTAGTGGATTGGTCATGTTCATTGCCAAAATAGAAGAAATGGTTCTTGTCGCACAAACTTCTGCCTTGTATCCACCCTGATACCAGTTTTCGCAATGGGTCACATGCGGGAACGAAATGGTGCAAGGCCACCTGAAACAGGAGTTTTGCACCTAAAGAAGTGGAATGGGCATGTTTGTTGCGAAAAAAGAAAAAATGGTTCTCGTCGCACAAACTCATGCCTTGTATCCACCCCGTTACCAGTTTTCGCAATGGGTCACATGTGGGTATGAAATGGCGTGAAACCACGCCAAACATGAGTTTTGGATCTAAAGTAGTATATTGGACAAGTTCGTTGTGAAAATAGAACAAATGGTTCCGGTGGCACAACCTCATGCTTTGTATGCTGCCCGATATCCGTTTTCGCAATGGATCAGATGGGGCAACGAAATGGCGCAAAACCACTCCAAACATGGGTTTTGGACATAAAGTAGTGGATTGGTCATGTTCATTGCGAAAATAGAAGAAATGGTTCTTTTCGCACAAACTTATGCCTTGTATCCACCCCGATACTAGTTTTCGTAATGGATCACATGCGGGAACGAAATGACGTGAAACCACACCAAACATGAGTCTTGCACACAAAGTAGTGGATTGCGTATATTTGTTGCGAAAATAGAAGAAATGGTTCTTGTTGCACAAACTCATGCCTTGTATCCACCCCGCTACCCATTTTAGCAATGGGTCCCGTGTGGCAACAAATTAGCGCGAAACCACCCAAAACATGAGTTTTGGACCTAAAGTAGTGGATTGGACATGTTTGTTATGAAAAAAGAAGAAATGGTTCCGGTGGCACAAACTCGTGCTTTGTATGCACCCGATATCCATTTTCGTAATGGGTCAGGTGTGGCAACGAAATGGCGCAAAACCACTCCAAACATGAGTTTTGGACATAAAGTAGTGGATTGGGCATGTTCATTGCAAAAATAGAAGAAATGGTTCTTGTCGCACAAACTCATGCCTTGTATCCACCCCGATACCAGTTTTCGCAATGGGTCAGATTTGGGAACGAAATGGCGTGAAACCACCCAAAACTTGAGTTTTGGATCTAAAGTAGTGGATTGGACATGTTCGTTGCGAAAAAAAGAAGAAATGGTTCCGGTGGTACAAACTCATTCTTTGTATGCTACCCGATATCCGTTTTTGCAATAGGTTGCGTGAGGCAACAAAATGGCGTGAAACCAATCCAAACATGAGATTTGGACATAAAGTAGTGGATTGGGCGAGTTCGTTGCGTAAAAAGAAGAAATGTTTCCGGAGGCCCAAACTCATGCTTTGTATGCTCCCCTATATCTGTTTTCGCAATGGCTGAAGTGAGGCAACGAAAATGGGCGAAACCACTCCAAACATGAGTTTTGGACATAAAGTAGTGGAATGGGCGTGTTCGTCGCTTAAAAAGAAGAAATGGTTCAAGCTGCACAAACTCATGCCTTGTAAGCACCCAGATACCCGTTTTCGCAATGGGTCACGTGTGGCAATGAAATGGCGCAAAACCACCCCAAAAATGTGTTTTGGACCTGAAGTAGTGGATTGGACATGTTTGTTATGAAAAAAGAAGAAATGGTTCCGGTGGCACAAACTCATACTTTGTATGCACACTAATACCCATTTTCGCAATGGGTCATGTGCGGCAACAAAATGGTGGAAAACCTCCCGAAACAGGAGTTTTGCACCTAGAGTAGTGGAATGGGCAAGTTTGTTGCGAAAAAAGAAGAAATGGTTCTCGCCGGACAAACTCATGCCTTGTATCCACCCCGATACCAGTTTTCGCAATGGGTCACATGCGGGAATGAAATCGCGTGAAACCACACCAAACATGAGTTTTGGATCTAAAGTAGTACATTGGACAAGTTCGTTGTGAAAATAGAACAAATGGTTCCGGTGGCACAACCTCTTGCTTTGTATGCTCCCCGATATCCGTTTTGTAATGGGTCAGATGGGGCAACGAAATGGCGCAAAACCACTCCAAACATGGGTTTTGGACATAAAGTAGTGGATTGGTCATGTTCATTCCGAAAATAGAAGAAATGGTTGTCGCACAAACTTATGCCTTGTATCCACCCCGATACCGGTTTTCGCAATGGGTCACATGCGGGAACGAAATGGCGTGAAACCATGCCAAACATGGGTCTTGCACACAAAGTAATGGATTGCATATATTTGTTGCGAAAATAGAAGAAATGGTTCTTGTTGCACAAACTCATGCCTTGTATCCACCCCGCTACCCGTTTTAGCAATATGTCACGTGCGGCAACAAATTAGCGTGAAACCACCCAAAACAAGAGTTTTGGATCTAAAGTAGTGGATTGGACATGTTCGTTGCGAAAAAAAAGAAGAAAGGGTTCCGGTGGTACAAATTCATTCTTTGTATGCTTCGCGATATCTATTTTCGCAATAGGTCGAGTGAGGCAACGAAATGGCGTGAAACCACTCCAAACATGAGTCTTGGACATAAAGTAGTGGATTGGGTGAGTTCATTGCGTAAAAAGAAGAAATGGTTCCGGAGGCCCAAACTAATGCTTTGTGTGCTCCCCTATATCCGTTTTTGCAATGGCTCAAGTGAGGCAACGAAAATGCGCGAAACCACTTCAAACATGAGTTTTGGACATAAAGTAGTGGATTGGGCGTGTTTGTCGCTTAAAAAGAAGAAATGGTTCTAGCTGCACAAACTCATGCTTTGTATGCACCCCAATACCCATTTTCGCAATGGGTCATGCGCGGCAACGAAATGGTGCAAAACCACCCGAAACAGGAGTTTTGCAACTAAAGTAGTGGAATGGGCATGTTTGTTGCGAAAAAAGAAGAAATGGTTCTCGTCGCACAAACTCATGCTTTGTATGCTCCCGGATATCCGTTGTCACAATGGGTCACATGTGGGAATGAAATGGCGTGAAACCTCGCCAAACATGAGTTTTGGATCTAAATTAGTAGATTGGACAAGTTCGTTGTGAAAATAGAACAAATGGTTCCGGTGGCACAACCTCTTGCTTTGTATGCTCCCCGATATCCG
This sequence comes from Paspalum vaginatum, assembly GCA_030272315.1. NCBI lineage: Eukaryota > Viridiplantae > Streptophyta > Magnoliopsida > Poales > Poaceae > Paspalum > Paspalum vaginatum. The sequence goes on along the minus strand of CM059015.1, from coordinate 25,129,256 downwards.
TTTTCGCAATGGGTCAGATGGGGCAACGAAAAGGCGCAAAACCACTCCAAACATGAGTTTTGGACATAAAGTAGTGGATTGGGCATGTTCATTGCAAAAATAGAAGAAATGGTTCTTGTCGCACAAACTCAGGCATTGTATCCACCCCGATACCAGTTTTCGCAATGGGTCAGATTTGGGAACGAAATGGCGTGAAACCACCCAAAACTTGAGTTTTGGATCTAAAGTAGTGGATTGGACATGTTCGTTGCGAAAAAAAGAAGAAATGGTTCCGGTGGTACAAACTCATTCTTTGTATGCTACCCGATATCAGTTTTCGCAATAGGTCGGGTGAGCCAACGAAATGGCGTGAAACCACTCCAAACATGAGTCTTGGACATAAAGTAGTGGATTGCGTATATTTATTGCAAAAATAGAAGAAATGGTTCTTGTTGCACAACCTCATGCCTTGTATCCACCCCGCTACCCGTTTTCGCAAAGGGTCACGTGCGGCAACAAATTAGCGCGAAACCACCCCAAACATGAGTTTTAGATCTAAAGTAGTGGAGTGGACATGGTCGTTGCGAAAAAAAGAAGAAAGGGTTCCGGCGGTACAAACTCATTCTTTGTATGATCCTCGATATTCATTTTCGCAATAGGTCGGGTAAGGCAACGAAATGGCGTGAAACCACTCCAAACATGAGTCTTGGACATAAAGTAGTGGATTGCGAATGTTTGTTGCAAAAATATAACAAATGGTTCTTGTTGCACAAACTCATGCCTTGTATCCACCCCGCTACCCGTTTTCGCAATGGGTCACGTGCGGCAACAAATTAGCGTGAAACCACCAAAAACATGAGTTTAGGATCTAAAGTAGTGGATTGGACATGTTCGTTGCGAAAAAAAGAAGAAAGGGTTCCGGGGGTACAAACTCATTCTTTGTATGCTCCCAGATATCCATTTTCGCAATAGGCCGGGTGAGGCAACGAAATGGCGTGAAACCACTCCAAACATGAGTCTTGGACATAAACTAGTGGATTGCGCATGTTTGTTGCGAAAATATAAAAAATGGTTCTTGTTGCACAAACTCATGCCTTGTATCCACCCCGATACCAGTTTTCGCAATGGGTAACGTGCGGCAACAAAATAGCGTGAAACCACGCCAAGCATGAGTTTTGGATCTAAAGTAGTGGATTGGACATGTTTGTTGCGAAAAAAGAAGAAATGGTTCCGGTGGTACAAACTCATTCTTTGTATACTACCCGATATCCGTTTTTGCAATAGGTCGCGTGAGGCAACAAAATGGCGTGAAACCAATCCAAACAGGAGTTTTGGACATAAAGTAGTGGATTGGGCGAGTTCGTTGCGTAAAAAGAAGAAATGGTTCCGGAGGCCCAAACTCATGCTTTGTGTGCTTCCCTATATCCGTTTTCGCAATGGCTCAAGTGAGGCAACGAAAACGCGCGAAACCACTCCAAACATGAGTTTTGGACATAAAGTAGTGGATTGGGCGTGTTCGTCGCTTAAAAAGAAGAAATGGTTCAAGCTGCACAAACTCATGCCTTGTAAGCACCCCGATACCCGTTTTCGCAATGGGTCACGTGTAGCAATGAAATGGCGCAAAACCCAATATCCATTTTCGCAATAGGTCAGGTGAGGCAACGAAATAGCGTGAACCCACTCCAAACATGAGTCTTGGACATAAAGTAGTGGATTGCGCATGTTTGTTGCGAAAATATAAGAAATGGTTCTTTTTGCACAAACTCATGCCTTGTATCCAACCAGATACCCGTTTTCGCAATGGGTAACGTGCGGCAACAAAATAGCGCGAAACCACCCCAAACATGAGTTTTGGATCGAAAGTAGTGGATTGGACATGTTCGTTGCGGAAAAAAAAGAAATGGTTCCGGTGGCACAAACTCATGCATTGTATGCACCCAGATACCCGTTTTTGCAATGGGTCATGTGCGTCAATGAAATGGCGCAACACCACCCGAAAAAAGAGTTTTGGACCTAAAGCAGTGCATTGGGCTTATTCGTTGTGAAAACAAAAGAAACGGTTCTAGCTGCACAAACTCATTCCTTGAATCCACCTCGACAATCGTTTTCGCAATGGGTCACGTGCGGCAACGAAATGGCGCAAAACCACCCCAGACATGAGTTTTGGATCTAAAGTAGTGGATTGGGCGTGTTCGTTGCGTAAAAAGCAGAAATGGTTCCGGTGGCCCAAACTCATGCTTTGTATGCTCCCCTATATCGGTTTTCGCAATGGCTCAAGTGAGGCAACGAAAATGCGTGAAACCACTCCAAACATGAGTTTTCGACATAAAGTAATGGATTGGGCGTGTTCGTCGCTTAATCTGAAGAAATGGTTCTAGCTGCACAAACTCATGCTTTGTAAGCACCCCGATACCCGTTTTCGCAATGGGTCACGTGTGGCAATGAAATGGCACAAAACCACCCCAAAAATGAGGTTTGGACCTAAAGTAGTGGATTGGGCATGTTTGTTACGAAAAAAGAAGAAATGGTTCCGGTGGCACAAACTCATGCTTTGCATGCACCCTAATACCCATTTTCGCAATGGGTCATGTGCGGCAACGAAATGGTGCAAAACCACCAGAAACAGGAGTTTTGCACCTAAAGTAGTGGATTGGACATGTTCGTTACGAAAAAAAAAGAAGAAATGGTTCCGGTGGTACAAACTCATTCTTTGTATGCTACCCGATATCTGTTTTTGCAATAGGTCACGTGAGGCAACAAAATGGTGTGAAACCAATCCAAACATGAGCTTTGGACATAAAGTAGTGGATTGGGCATGTTCGTTGCGTAAAAAGAAGAAATGGTTCCGGAGGCCCAAACTCATGCTTTGTATGCTCCCGTACGTCCGTTTCGCAATGGGTCAGATGCGGGAACGAAATGGCGCGAAACCACCCAAAACATGAGTTTTGGATCTAAAGTAGTGGATCGGACATGTTCGTTGCGAAAAAAAGAAGAAATGGTTCCGGTGGTACAAACTCATTCTTTGTATCCTACCCGATATCCATTTTCGCAATAGGTCGGGTGAGGCAACGAAATGGCGTGAAACCACTCCAAACATGAGTCTTGGACAAAAAGTAGTGGATTGCGCATGTTTGTTGCGAAAATATAAGAAATGGTTCTTGTTGCACAAACTCATGCCTTTTATCCAACCAGATACCCGTTTTCGCAATGGGTAACGTGCGGCAACAAAATAGCGCGAAACCACCCCAAACATGAGTTTTGGATCGAAAGTAGTGGATTGGACATGTTCGTTGTGGAAAAAAAAAGAAATGGTTCCGATATCCGTTTTCGCAATGGTTCAGGTGAGGCAACGAAATGGCGCAAAACCACTCCAAACAAGAGTTTTGGACATAAAATAGTGGACTGGGCACGCTCATTGCAAAAATAGAAGAAATGGATCTTGTTGCACAAACTCATGACTTGTATCCACCCCGATACCCGTTTTCGCAATGGGTCGCGTGCGGCGACAAAATACCGCGCAACGACCCAAAACATGAGTTTTGGATCTAAAGTAGTGGATAGGACATGTTCATTGGGAAAAAAAGAAGAAAGGGTTCCGGTGGTACAGACTCATTCTTTGTATGCCTCCCGATATCCATTTTCGCAATAGGTCGGGTGAGGCAACGAAATGGCGTGAAACCACTCCAAACATGAGTCTTGGACATAAAGTAGTGGATTGCGCATGTTTGTTGCGAAAATATAAGAAATGGTTCTTGTTGCACAAACTCATGCCTTGTATCCACCCCGATACCCGTTTTCGCAATGGTTAACGTGCGGCAACAAAATACCGCGAAACCACCCCAAACTTGAGTTTTGGATCTAAAGTAGTGGATTGGACATGTTCGTTGTGAAAATATAAGAAATGGTTCTTGTTGCACAAACTCATGCCTTGTATCCACCCCGATACCAGTTTTCGCAATGGCTAACGTGCGGCAACAAAATACCGCAAAACCACCCCAAACATGAGTTTTGGATCTAAAGTAGTGGATTGGACATGTTCGTTGTGGAAAAAAAAGAAATGGTTCCGGTGCCACAAACTCATGCATTGTATGCACCCCGATACCCATTTTCGCAATGGGTCATGTGCGTCAATGAAATGGCGCAACACCACCCGAAACAAGGGTTTTGGACCTAAAGTAGTCGATTGGGCATATCCGTTGTGAAAACAAAAGAAACGGTTCTAGTTGCACAAACTCATTCCTTGTATTTACCTCGACACCCGTTTTCTCAATGGGTCACGTGCGGCAACGAAATGGCGCGAAACCACCCCACACATGAGTTTTGGATCTAAAGTAGTGGATTGGATATGTTCGTTGCGAAAAAAGAAGAAATGGTTCCGGTGGCCCAAACTCATGGTATGCTCCCTGATATCCGTTTTCGCAATGGCTCAAGTGAGGCAACGAAATTGAGTGAAACCACTCCAAACATGAGTTTTGGACATAAAGTAGTGGATTGGGCGTGTTCGTTGCGTAAAAAGAAGAAATGGTTCTAGGTGCACAAACTCATGCCTTGTATGCACCCTGATACCCGTTTTCGCAATGGGTCACGTGTGCCAATGAAATGGCGCAAAACCACCCAAAAAATGAGTTTTAGACCTAAAGTAGTGGATTGGGCATGTTTGTTACGAAAAAAGAAAAAATGGTTCCGGTGGCACAAACTCATGCTTTGTATGCGCCCTAATACCCATTTTCACAATGGGTCATGTGCGGCACCAAAATGGTGCAAAACCATCCAAAACAGGAGTTTTGGACCTAAAGTAGTGGAATGGGCATGTTTGTTGCGAAAAAAGAAGAAAAGGTTCTAGTCGCACAAACTCATGCCTTGTATCCACCCCGATACCAGTTTTCGCAATGGGTCGCATGCGGGAACGAAATGGCATGAAACCACGCCAAACATGAGTTTTGGATCTAAAGTAGTGGATTGGACATGTTCGTTGTGAAAAAAGAAGAAATGGTTCCGGTGGCACAGACTCATTCTTTGTATGCTCCCCGATATCCGTTTTCGCAATGGGTCACGTGAGGCAATGAAATGGTGCAAAACCACTCCAACACAGGAGTTTTGGACATAAAGTAGTGGATTGGGCACGCTCATTGCGAAAATAGAAGAAATGGATCTTGTTGCACAAACTCATGCCTTGTATCAACCCTGATACCCGTTTTCACAATGGATCACGTGCGGCGACAAAATACCGCGCAACCACCCAAAACATGAGTTTTGGATCTAAAGTAGTGGATTGGACATGTTCGCTGCGAAAAAAAGAAGAAAGGGTTCCGGTGGTACAGACTCATTCTTTGTATGCTCCACGATATACATTTTCGCAATAGGTCGGGTGAGGCAACGAAATGGCGTGAAACCACTCCAAACATGAGTCTTGGACATAAAGTAGTGGATTGCGCATGTTTGTTGCGAAAATATAAGAAATGGTTCTTGTTGCACAAACTCATGCCTTGTATCCACCCCGATACCCGTTTTCGCAATGGTTAACGTGCGGCAACAAAATACCGCGAAACCACCCCAAACTTGAGTTTTGGATCTAAAGTAGTGGATTGGACATGTTCGTTGTGAAAAAAAAAAGAAATGTTTCCGGTGGCACAGACTAATGCTTTGTATGCTCCCCGATATCCGTTTTCGCAATGGGTCAGGTGAGGCAACGAAATGGCGCAAAACCACCCCAAACATGAGTTTTGGAAATAAAGTAGTGGATTGGGCATATCCGTTGTGAAAACAAAAGAAACGGTTCTAGTTGCACAAACTCATTCCTTGTATCCACCTCGACACCCGTTTTCGCAATGGGTCACGTGCGGCAACGAAATAGCATGAAACCACCCCAGACATGAGTTTTGGATCTCAAGTAGTGGATTGGACATGTTGGTTGTGAAAAAGGAAGAAATGGTTCTAGCTGCACAAACTCATGCCTTGTATGCACCCCGATACCCATTTTCGCAATGGGTCACGTGTGGCAATGAAATGGCACAAAACCACCCCAAAAATGAGTTTTGGACCTAAAGTAGTGGATTGGGTATGTTTGTTACGAAAAAAGAAGAAATGGTTCCGGTGGCACAAACTCATGCTTTGTATGCACCCTAATACCCATTTTCACTATGGGTCATGTGCGGCAGCGAAACGGTGCAAAACCATCCAAAACAGGAGTTTTGGACCTAAAGTAGTGGAATGGGCATGTTTGTTGCGAAAAAAGAAGAAATGGTTCTAGTCGCACAAATTCATGCCTTGTATCCACCCCGATACCAGTTTTCGCAATGGGTCGCATGCGGGAACGAAATGGCATGAAACCACGCCAAACATGTGTTTTGGATCTAAAGTAGTGGATTGGACATGTTCGTTGTGGAAAAAGAAGAAATGGTTCCGGTGGCACAGACTCACCCATTGTATGCTCCCCGATATCCGTTTTCGCAATGGGTCAGGTGAGGCAATGAAATGGTGCAAAACCACTCCAACACATGAGTTTTGGACATAAAGTAGTGGATTCGGCACGCTCATTGCGAAAATAGAAGAAATGGATTTTGTTGCACAAACTCATGCCTTGTATCCACCCCGATACCCATTTTCGCAATGGGTCATGTGCGGCAGCGAAATGGTGCAAAACCACCCAAAACAGGAGTTTTGGACCCAAAGTAGTGGAATGAGCATAGTTGTTCTGAAAAGAGAAGAAATGGTTCTAGTCGCACAAACTCAAGCCTTCTATCCACCCCGATACCCGTTTTCGCAAAGGGTCACGTGCGGGTACGACCTTGTATCCAACCCGATACCCGTTTTCGCAATGGGTCACGTGCGGCAACAAAATAGCGCGAAACCAAACAAAACATGAGTTTTGGATCTAAAGTAGTGGATTGGACATGTTCGTTGCGAAAAAAGAAGAAATGGTTCTGGTGGTACAAACATATTCTTTGTATGCTCCCCGATATCCGTTTTCGCAATGGGTCAGGTGATGCTACGAAATTGCTTGAAACCACTCCAAACATGAGCTTTGGACACAAAGTAGTGCTTTGCCCATTATCATTACGAAAAAAGATAAAATGGTTCTAGTTGCACAAAGTGATGCCTTGTATGGACCCCGATACCCGTTTTCGCAATGGGTCACATGCGGCAACGAAATGGCGCAAAACCACCCCAAACATGAGTTTTGGACCTAAAATAGTTGATTGGGCTTGTTCGTTGCGAAAAAAGAAGAAATGGCTTTTGTTGGACAAACTCATGCCTTGTATCCAACCCGATACCCGTTTTCGCAATGGGTCACGTGCGGCAACGAAATAGCGCGAAACCAACCAAAACATGAGTTTTGGATCTAAAGTAGTGGATTGGACATGTTCGTTGCGAAAAAAGAAGAAATTGTTTCGGTGGTACAAACAGATTCTTTGTATGCTCCCCGATATCCGTTTTCGCAATGGGTCGGGTGGTGCAACGAAATGGCGTGAAACCACTCCAAACATGAGTTTAGGACACAAAGTAGTGCATTGCGCATTATAGTTGCGAAAAAAGAAAAAATGGTTCTAGTTGCACAAAGTCTTGCCTTGTATGCTCCCGGATACCCGTTTTCGCAATGGGTCACCTGCGGCAACGAAATGGCTCAAAACCACCGCAAACATAAGTTTTGGACCTGAAATAGTGGATTGGGCATGTTCGTTGCGAAAAAAGAAGAAATGGTTCCGGTGGTACAGACAGATTTTTTGTATGCTCCCCGATATCCGTTTTCGCAATGGGTCGGGTGATGCAACAAAATGCAATGAAACTAATCCAAACATGAGTTTTGGACACTAAGTAGTGCATTGCGCATTATCGTTGGGAAAAAAGAAAAAATGGTTCTAGTTGCCCAAAGTCATGCCTTGTATGCACCCCGATACCCGTTTTCGCAATGGGTCACATGCGGCAACGAAATGGCGCAAAACCACCCTAAACATTGGTTTTGGACCTAAAGTAGAGGATTGGGCATGTTCGTTGCGAAGAAAGAAGAAATGGCTTTTGTTGCACAAACTCATGCCTTGTATCCAACCCGATACCCGTTTTCGCAATGGGTCACGTGCGGCAACGAAATAGCGCGAAACCCACTAAAACATGAGTTTTGGATCTTAAGTAGTGGATTCGACATGTTCGTTGCGAAAAAAGAAGAAATGGTTCCGGTGGCCCAAACTCATGCTTTGTATGCTCCCCTATATCGGTTTTCGCAATGGCTCAAGTGAGGCAACGAAAATGCGTGAAACCACTCCAAACATGAGTTTTCGACATAAAGTAATGGATTGGGCGTGTTCGTCGCTTAATCTGAAGAAATGGTTCTAGCTGCACAAACTCATGCTTTGTAAGCACCCCGATACCCGTTTTCGCAATGGGTCACGTGTGGCAATGAAATGGCACAAAACCACCCCAAAAATGAGGTTTGGACCTAAAGTAGTGGATTGGGCATGTTTGTTACGAAAAAAGAAGAAATGGTTCCGGTGGCACAAACTCATGCTTTGCATGCACCCTAATACCCATTTTCGCAATGGGTCATGTGCGGCAACGAAATGGTGCAAAACCACCAGAAACAGGAGTTTTGCACCTAAAGTAGTGGATTGGACATGTTCGTTACGAAAAAAAAAAGAAGAAATGGTTCCGGTGGTACAAACTCATTCTTTGTATGCTACCCGATATCTGTTTTTGCAATAGGTCACGTGAGGCAACAAAATGGTGTGAAACCAATCCAAACATGAGCTTTGGACATAAAGTAGTGGATTGGGCATGTTCGTTGCGTAAAAAGAAGAAATGGTTCCGGAGGCCCAAACTCATGCTTTGTATGCTCCCGTACGTCCGTTTCGCAATGGGTCAGATGCGGGAACGAAATGGCGCGAAACCACCCAAAACATGAGTTTTGGATCTAAAGTAGTGGATCGGACATGTTCGTTGCGAAAAAAAGAAGAAATGGTTCCGGTGGTACAAACTCATTCTTTGTATCCTACCCGATATCCATTTTCGCAATAGGTCGGGTGAGGCAACGAAATGGCGTGAAACCACTCCAAACATGAGTCTTGGACAAAAAGTAGTGGATTGCGCATGTTTGTTGCGAAAATATAAGAAATGGTTCTTGTTGCACAAACTCATGCCTTTTATCCAACCAGATACCCGTTTTCGCAATGGGTAACGTGCGGCAACAAAATAGCGCGAAACCACCCCAAACATGAGTTTTGGATCGAAAGTAGTGGATTGGACATGTTCGTTGTGGAAAAAAAAAGAAATGGTTCCGATATCCGTTTTCGCAATGGTTCAGGTGAGGCAACGAAATGGCGCAAAACCACTCCAAACAAGAGTTTTGGACATAAAATAGTGGACTGGGCACGCTCATTGCAAAAATAGAAGAAATGGATCTTGTTGCACAAACTCATGACTTGTATCCACCCCGATACCCGTTTTCGCAATGGGTCGCGTGCGGCGACAAAATACCGCGCAACGACCCAAAACATGAGTTTTGGATCTAAAGTAGTGGATAGGACATGTTCATTGGGAAAAAAAGAAGAAAGGGTTCCGGTGGTACAGACTCATTCTTTGTATGCCTCCCGATATCCATTTTCGCAATAGGTCGGGTGAGGCAACGAAATGGCGTGAAACCACTCCAAACATGAGTCTTGGACATAAAGTAGTGGATTGCGCATGTTTGTTGCGAAAATATAAGAAATGGTTCTTGTTGCACAAACTCATGCCTTGTATCCACCCCGATACCCGTTTTCGCAATGGTTAACGTGCGGCAACAAAATACCGCGAAACCACCCCAAACTTGAGTTTTGGATCTAAAGTAGTGGATTGGACATGTTCGTTGTGAAAATATAAGAAATGGTTCTTGTTGCACAAACTCATGCCTTGTATCCACCCCGATACCAGTTTTCGCAATGGCTAACGTGCGGCAACAAAATACCGCAAAACCACCCCAAACATGAGTTTTGGATCTAAAGTAGTGGATTGGACATGTTCGTTGTGGAAAAAAAAGAAATGGTTCCGGTGCCACAAACTCATGCATTGTATGCACCCCGATACCCATTTTCGCAATGGGTCATGTGCGTCAATGAAATGGCGCAACACCACCCGAAACAAGGGTTTTGGACCTAAAGTAGTCGATTGGGCATATCCGTTGTGAAAACAAAAGAAACGGTTCTAGTTGCACAAACTCATTCCTTGTATTTACCTCGACACCCGTTTTCTCAATGGGTCACGTGCGGCAACGAAATGGCGCGAAACCACCCCACACATGAGTTTTGGATCTAAAGTAGTGGATTGGATATGTTCGTTGCGAAAAAAGAAGAAATGGTTCCGGTGGCCCAAACTCATGGTATGCTCCCTGATATCCGTTTTCGCAATGGCTCAAGTGAGGCAACGAAATTGAGTGAAACCACTCCAAACATGAGTTTTGGACATAAAGTAGTGGATTGGGCGTGTTCGTTGCGTAAAAAGAAGAAATGGTTCTAGGTGCACAAACTCATGCCTTGTATGCACCCTGATACCCGTTTTCGCAATGGGTCACGTGTGCCAATGAAATGGCGCAAAACCACCCAAAAAATGAGTTTTAGACCTAAAGTAGTGGATTGGGCATGTTTGTTACGAAAAAAGAAAAAATGGTTCCGGTGGCACAAACTCATGCTTTGTATGCGCCCTAATACCCATTTTCACAATGGGTCATGTGCGGCACCAAAATGGTGCAAAACCATCCAAAACAGGAGTTTTGGACCTAAAGTAGTGGAATGGGCATGTTTGTTGCGAAAAAAGAAGAAAAGGTTCTAGTCGCACAAACTCATGCCTTGTATCCACCCCGATACCAGTTTTCGCAATGGGTCGCATGCGGGAACGAAATGGCATGAAACCACGCCAAACATGAGTTTTGGATCTAAAGTAGTGGATTGGACATGTTCGTTGTGAAAAAAGAAGAAATGGTTCCGGTGGCACAGACTCATTCTTTGTATGCTCCCCGATATCCGTTTTCGCAATGGGTCACGTGAGGCAATGAAATGGTGCAAAACCACTCCAACACAGGAGTTTTGGACATAAAGTAGTGGATTGGGCACGCTCATTGCGAAAATAGAAGAAATGGATCTTGTTGCACAAACTCATGCCTTGTATCAACCCTGATACCCGTTTTCACAATGGATCACGTGCGGCGACAAAATACCGCGCAACCACCCAAAACATGAGTTTTGGATCTAAAGTAGTGGATTGGACATGTTCGCTGCGAAAAAAAGAAGAAAGGGTTCCGGTGGTACAGACTCATTCTTTGTATGCTCCACGATATACATTTTCGCAATAGGTCGGGTGAGGCAACGAAATGGCGTGAAACCACTCCAAACATGAGTCTTGGACATAAAGTAGTGGATTGCGCATGTTTGTTGCGAAAATATAAGAAATGGTTCTTGTTGCACAAACTCATGCCTTGTATCCACCCCGATACCCGTTTTCGCAATGGTTAACGTGCGGCAACAAAATACCGCGAAACCACCCCAAACTTGAGTTTTGGATCTAAAGTAGTGGATTGGACATGTTCGTTGTGAAAAAAAAAAGAAATGTTTCCGGTGGCACAGACTAATGCTTTGTATGCTCCCCGATATCCGTTTTCGCAATGGGTCAGGTGAGGCAACGAAATGGCGCAAAACCACCCCAAACATGAGTTTTGGAAATAAAGTAGTGGATTGGGCATATCCGTTGTGAAAACAAAAGAAACGGTTCTAGTTGCACAAACTCATTCCTTGTATCCACCTCGACACCCGTTTTCGCAATGGGTCACGTGCGGCAACGAAATAGCATGAAACCACCCCAGACATGAGTTTTGGATCTCAAGTAGTGGATTGGACATGTTGGTTGTGAAAAAGGAAGAAATGGTTCTAGCTGCACAAACTCATGCCTTGTATGCACCCCGATACCCATTTTCGCAATGGGTCACGTGTGGCAATGAAATGGCACAAAACCACCCCAAAAATGAGTTTTGGACCTAAAGTAGTGGATTGGGTATGTTTGTTACGAAAAAAGAAGAAATGGTTCCGGTGGCACAAACTCATGCTTTGTATGCACCCTAATACCCATTTTCACTATGGGTCATGTGCGGCAGCGAAACGGTGCAAAACCATCCAAAACAGGAGTTTTGGACCTAAAGTAGTGGAATGGGCATGTTTGTTGCGAAAAAAGAAGAAATGGTTCTAGTCGCACAAATTCATGCCTTGTATCCACCCCGATACCAGTTTTCGCAATGGGTCGCATGCGGGAACGAAATGGCATGAAACCACGCCAAACATGTGTTTTGGATCTAAAGTAGTGGATTGGACATGTTCGTTGTGGAAAAAGAAGAAATGGTTCCGGTGGCACAGACTCACCCATTGTATGCTCCCCGATATCCGTTTTCGCAATGGGTCAGGTGAGGCAATGAAATGGTGCAAAACCACTCCAACACATGAGTTTTGGACATAAAGTAGTGGATTCGGCACGCTCATTGCGAAAATAGAAGAAATGGATTTTGTTGCACAAACTCATGCCTTGTATCCACCCCGATACCCATTTTCGCAATGGGTCATGTGCGGCAGCGAAATGGTGCAAAACCACCCAAAACAGGAGTTTTGGACCCAAAGTAGTGGAATGAGCATAGTTGTTCTGAAAAGAGAAGAAATGGTTCTAGTCGCACAAACTCAAGCCTTCTATCCACCCCGATACCCGTTTTCGCAAAGGGTCACGTGCGGGTACGACCTTGTATCCAACCCGATACCCGTTTTCGCAATGGGTCACGTGCGGCAACAAAATAGCGCGAAACCAAACAAAACATGAGTTTTGGATCTAAAGTAGTGGATTGGACATGTTCGTTGCGAAAAAAGAAGAAATGGTTCTGGTGGTACAAACATATTCTTTGTATGCTCCCCGATATCCGTTTTCGCAATGGGTCAGGTGATGCTACGAAATTGCTTGAAACCACTCCAAACATGAGCTTTGGACACAAAGTAGTGCTTTGCCCATTATCATTACGAAAAAAGATAAAATGGTTCTAGTTGCACAAAGTGATGCCTTGTATGGACCCCGATACCCGTTTTCGCAATGGGTCACATGCGGCAACGAAATGGCGCAAAACCACCCCAAACATGAGTTTTGGACCTAAAATAGTTGATTGGGCTTGTTCGTTGCGAAAAAAGAAGAAATGGCTTTTGTTGGACAAACTCATGCCTTGTATCCAACCCGATACCCGTTTTCGCAATGGGTCACGTGCGGCAACGAAATAGCGCGAAACCAACCAAAACATGAGTTTTGGATCTAAAGTAGTGGATTGGACATGTTCGTTGCGAAAAAAGAAGAAATTGTTTCGGTGGTACAAACAGATTCTTTGTATGCTCCCCGATATCCGTTTTCGCAATGGGTCGGGTGGTGCAACGAAATGGCGTGAAACCACTCCAAACATGAGTTTAGGACACAAAGTAGTGCATTGCGCATTATAGTTGCGAAAAAAGAAAAAATGGTTCTAGTTGCACAAAGTCTTGCCTTGTATGCTCCCGGATACCCGTTTTCGCAATGGGTCACCTGCGGCAACGAAATGGCTCAAAACCACCGCAAACATAAGTTTTGGACCTGAAATAGTGGATTGGGCATGTTCGTTGCGAAAAAAGAAGAAATGGTTCCGGTGGTACAGACAGATTTTTTGTATGCTCCCCGATATCCGTTTTCGCAATGGGTCGGGTGATGCAACAAAATGCAATGAAACTAATCCAAACATGAGTTTTGGACACTAAGTAGTGCATTGCGCATTATCGTTGGGAAAAAAGAAAAAATGGTTCTAGTTGCCCAAAGTCATGCCTTGTATGCACCCCGATACCCGTTTTCGCAATGGGTCACATGCGGCAACGAAATGGCGCAAAACCACCCTAAACATTGGTTTTGGACCTAAAGTAGAGGATTGGGCATGTTCGTTGCGAAGAAAGAAGAAATGGCTTTTGTTGCACAAACTCATGCCTTGTATCCAACCCGATACCCGTTTTCGCAATGGGTCACGTGCGGCAACGAAATAGCGCGAAACCCACTAAAACATGAGTTTTGGATCTTAAGTAGTGGATTCGACATGTTCGTTGCGAAAAAAGAAGAAATGGTTCCGGTGGTACAAACAGATTCTTTGTATGCTCCCCGATATCCGTTTTCGCCATGGGTCGGGTGATGCAACGAAATGGCATGAAACCACTCCAAACATGAGTTTTGGACACAAAGTAGTGCATTGCGCAATATAGTTGCGAAAAAAGGAAAAATGGTTCTAGTTGCACAAAGTCATGCCTTGTATGCACCCCGATACCCGTTTTCGCAATTGGTCACAAGCGGCAACGAAATGGCTCAAAACCACCCCAAACATAAGTTTTGGACGTAAAATAGTGGATTGGGCATGTTCGTTGCGAAAAAACAAGAAATGGCTTTTGTTGCACAAACTCATGCCTTGTATCCAACCCGATACCCGTTTTCGCAATGAGTCACGTGCGGCAACGAAATAGCGCGAAACCAACCAAAACATGAGTTTTGGATCCAAAGTATTGGATTGGACATGTTCGTTGCGAAAAAAAAAGAAATGGTTTCGGTGGTACAAACAGATTCTTTCTATGCTCCCCGATATCCGTTTTCGCAATGGGTCGGGTGATGCAACGAAATGGCATGAAACCACTCCAAACATGAGTTTTGGACACAAAGTAGTGCATTGCGCAATATAGTTGCGAAAAAAGGAAAAATGGATCTAGTTGCACAAAGTCATGCCATGTATGCACCCCGATACCCGTTTTCGCAATTGGTCACATGCGGCAACTAAATGGCTCAAAACCACCCCAAACATGAGTTTTGGACGTAAAATAGTGGATTGGCAATGTTCATTGCGAAAAAACAAGAAATGGCTTTTGTTGCACAAACTCATGCCTTGTATCCAACCCGATACCCGTTTTCGCAATGGGTCACGTGCGGCAACGAAATAGCGCGAAACCAACAAAAACATGAGTTTTGGATCTAAAGTAGTAGATTAGACATGTTTGTTACCAAAAAAGATGAAATGGTTTCAGTGGTACCAACAGATTCTTTGTATGCTCCCCGATATCTATTTTAGCAATGGGTCGGGTGATGCAAGGAAATGGCGTGAAACCACTCCAAACATGAGTTTAGGAGACAAAGTAGTGCATTGCGCATTGTCATTGCGAAAAAAGATAAAATGGTTCTAGTTGCACAAAGTCATGCCTTGTATGCACCCCGATACCCGTTTTCGCAATGGGTCACATACGGCAACGAAATGGCGCAAAACCACCCCAAACATGAGTTTTGGACCTAAAATAGTGGATTGGGCATGTTCGTTGCGAAAAAAAGAAGAAATGGCCTTGGTGGTACAAACAGATTCTTTGTATGCTCCCCGATATCCGTTTTCACAATGGGTCGGGTGATGCAACGAAATGGCGTGAAACCACTCCAAACATGAGTATTGGACACAAAGTAGTGCATTGCGCATTATAGTTGACAAAAAAGGAAAAATGGATCTAGTTGCACAAAGTCATGCCTTGTATGCACCCCGATACCCGTTTTCGCAATTGGTCACAAGCGGCAACGAAATGGCTCAAAACCACCCCAAACATAAGTTTTGGACGTAAAATAGTGGATTGGGCATGTTCGTTGCGAAAAAACAAGAAATGGCTTTTGTTGCACAAACTCATGCCTTTATCCAACCCGATACCCGTTTTCGCAATGAGTCACGTGCGGCAACGAAATAGCGCGAAACCAACCAAAACATGAGTTTTGGATCCAAAGTATTGGATTGGACATGTTCGTTGCGAAAAAAAAAGAAATGGTTTCGGTGGTACAAACAGATTCTTTCTATGCTCCCCGATATCCGTTTTCGCAATGGGTCGGGTGATGCAACGAAATGGCATGAAATCACTCCAAACATGAGTTTTGGACACAAAGTAGTGCATTGCGCAATATAGTTGCGAAAAAAGGAAAAATGGATCTAGTTGCACAAAGTCATGCCATGTATGCACCCCGATACCCGTTTTCGCAATTGGTCACATGCGGCAACTAAATGGCTCAAAACCACCCCAAACATGAGTTTTGGACGTAAAATAGTGGATTGGCAATGTTCATTGCGAAAAAACAAGAAATGGCTTTTGTTGCACAAACTCATGCCTTGTATCCAACCCGATACCCGTTTTCGCAATGGGTCACGTGCGGCAACGAAATAGCGCGAAACCAACAAAAACATGAGTTTTGGATCTAAAGTAGTAGATTAGACATGTTTGTTACCAAAAAAGATGAAATGGTTTCAGTGGTACCAACAGATTCTTTGTATGCTCCCCGATATCTATTTTAGCAATGGGTCGGGTGATGCAAGGAAATGGCGTGAAACCACTCCAAACATGAGTTTAGGACACAAAGTAGTGCATTGCGCATTATCATTGCGAAAAAAGATAAATTGGTTCTAGTTGCACAAAGTCATGCCTTGTATGCACCCCGATACCCGTTTTCGCAATGGGTCACATGCGGCAACGAAATGGCACAAAACCATCCCAAACATGAGTTTTGGACCTAAAATAGTGGATTGGGCATGTTCGTTGCGAAAAAAAGAAGAAATGGCCTTGGTGGTACAAACAGATTCTTTGTATGCTACCCGATATCCGTTTTCGCAATGGGTCGGGTGATGCAACGAAATGGCGTGAAACCACTCCAAACATGAGTATTGGACACAAAGTAGTGCATTGCGCATTATCATTGCGAAAAAAGATAAAATGGTTCTAGTTGCAAAAACTCATGCCTTGTATCCAAGCCGATACCCGTTTTCGCAATGGGTCACGTGCGGCAATGAAATAGCGAGAAACCAACCAAAACATGAGTTTTGGATCTAAAGTATTAGATCAGACATGTTCGTTACCAAAAAAGAAGAAATGGTTTCAGTGGTACCAACAGATTCTTTGTATGCTCCCCGATATCTATTTTCGCAATGGGTCTGGTGATGCAAGGAAATGCCGTAAAACCACTCCAAACATGAGTTTAGCACACAAAGTAGTGCATTGCGCATTATCATTGCGAAAAAAGATAAAATGGTTCTAATTGCACAAAGTCATGCCTTGTATGCACCCCGATACCCGTTTTCGCAATGGGTCATATGCGGCAACGAAATGGCGCAAAACCACCCCAAACATGAGTTTTGGACCTAAAATAGTGGATTGGGCATGTTCGTTGCGAAAAAAAGAAGAAATGGCATTTGTCGCACAAACACATGCCTTGTATCCATCCCGATACCCGTTTTCGCAATAGGTCACGTGCGGCAACGAAATAGCGCGAAACCAACCAAATCATGAGTTTTGGGATCTAAACTAGTGGATTGGACATGATCGTTGTGAAAAAAGAAGACATGGTTTCGGTGGTACAAACAGATTCTTTGTATGCTCCCCGATATCCGTTTTCGCAATGGGTCGGGTGATGCAACGAAATGGCGTGAAACCACTCCAAACATGAGTATTGGACAAAAAGTAGTGCATTGCGCATTATAGTTGCCAGAAAAGGAAAAATGGATCTAGTTGCACAAAGTCATGCCTTGTATGCACCTCGATACCCGTTTTCGCAATTGGTCACAAGCGGCAACGAAATGGCTCAAAACCACCCCAAACATAAGTTTTGGACGTAAAATAGTGGATTGGGCATGTTCGTTGCGAAAAAACAAGAAATGGCTTTTGTTGCACAAACTCATGCCTTGTATCCAACCTGATACCCGTTTTTGCAATGAGTCACGTGCGGCAACGAAATAGCGCGAAACCAACGAAAACATGAGTTTTGGATCCAAAGTATTGGATTGGACATGTTCGTTGCGAAAAAAAAGAAATGGTTTCGGTGGTACAAACAGATTCTTTCTATGCTCCCCGATATCCGTTTTCGCAATGGGTCGGGTGATGCAACGAAATGGCGTGAAACCACTCCAAACATGAGTATTGGACAAAAAGTAGTGCATTGCGCATTATAGTTGCCAAAAAAGGAAAAATGGTTCTAGTTGCACAAAGTCATGCCTTGTATGCACCCCGACACCCGTTTTCGCAATGGGTCACATGCGGCAACGAAATGGCTCAAAACCACCCCAAACATGAGTTTTGGACCTAAAATAGTGGATTGGGCATGTTCGTTGCGAATAAAAGAAGAAATGGCTTTTGTCGCACAAACACATGGCTTGTATCCATCCCGATACCCGTTTTCGAAATGGGTCACGTGCGGCAACGAAATAGCGCGAAACCAACCAAAACATGAGTTTTGGATCTAAACTAGTTGATTGGACATGTTCGTTGCGAAAAAAGAAGAAATGGTTCCGGTGGTACAAACAGATTCTTTGTATGCTCCCCGATATCCGTTTTCGCAATGGGTCGGGTGATGCAACTAAATGGCGTGAAACCACTGCAAACATGAGTTTTGGACACAAAGTAGTGCATTGCGCAATATAGTTGCGAAAAAAGGAAAAATGGTTCTAGTTGCACGAAGTCATGCCATGTATGCACCCCGATACCCGTTTTCGCAATTGGTCACGTGCGGCAACGAAATGGCTCAAAACCACCCCAAACATGAGTTTTGAACGTAAAATAGTGGATTGGGCATGTTCATTGCGAAAAAAGAAGAAATGGCTTTTGTTGCACAAACTCATGCCTTGTATCCAACCCGATACCCGTTTTCGCAATGGGTCACGTGCGGCAACGAAATAGCGAGAAACCAACCAAAACATGAGTTTCGGATCTAAAGTAGTTGATTAGACATGTTCGTTACCAAAAAAGAAGAAATGGTTTCAGTGGTACCAACAGATTCATTGTATGCTCCCCGATATCTATTTTCGCAATGGGTCGGGTGATACAAGGAAATGGCGTGAAACCACTCCAAACATGAGTTTAGGACACAAAGTAGTGCATTGCGCATTATCATTGCGAAAAAAGATAAAATGGTTCTAGTTGCACAAAGTCATGCCTTGTATGCACCCCGATACCCATTTTCGCAATGGGTCACATGCGGCAACGAAATGGCGCAAAACCACCCCAAACATGAGTTTTGGACCTAAAATAGTGGATTGGGCATGTTCGTTGCGAAAAAAAGAAGAAATGGCTTTTGTCGCACAAACACATGCCTTGTATCCATCCCGATACCCGTTTTCGCAATGGGTCACGTGCGGCAACGAAATAGCGCGAAACCAACCAAAACATGAGTTTTGGATCTAAACTAGTGGATTGGACATGTTCGTTGCGAAAAAAGAAGAAATGGTTCCGGTGGTACAAACAGATTCTTTGTATCCTTCCCGATATCCGTTTTCGCAATGGGTCGGGTGATGCTACGAAATGGCATGAAACCACTGCAACACATGAGTTTAGGACACAAAGTAGTGCATTGCGCATTATTGATGAGGACATCAACTACGACACTAGTACATCTACACCAGCAGCAACTTCTCCAGTGCCACCTTATTCTGGGCCAATTACTCGGGCCCGTGCAAGAGAGTTGAACTTCGTTATGATGCTGAAGAATGAAGGCCCAGAAGACTGAAGGCTGGCCCAACAGAAGGCCTTTGTGTGTGGGCGCCTAGGGCTGGCCCAACATGGGGCGCCTAGGGCTGCGCCCCCACACCCTGGATGCCAGGGGCGGCGCCCCCTTTGCTGGCCGCGCCCCCTTTCCCTTTATTAGTCGAGTCCTGTTTCTTTTAGAACTCGAGTTTTGTTTTACATCTAGCTTTAGCTACATCAGAACACGCACAAATACGTGCTGTCCTCTGTAATTCAGAACTCCACCTTCGAGTGATTAATAGATTGCTCGCGTCTCGTTCTTGTTCGTTCTTCGATTGCGGACAGGAAACGATCTTCGTGATCAGGCTGATCTTGCATCAACAAGGTCGGTAACCACAGGGAGTTGGTTCAGCGATTGCATTGGCGCTTCGGGTTCGCTCGTCGTAGTCGGATCGTGAGGGTCTACTTCCACCGAATCGAAATTATCCCCACTCACCGAAAGATTGGGCACTCCGCCTCTATCAAGTGGTATCAGATTTCCAGGTTGATCGGTGAGTTTATCGAGTGTTTTTAAATTCCTACAGTCCACAAAACCACAACAAAAATATATGTTCCTTGTCCCAGCAACCTTTTAGCCTTTGCACTTTCTTTCAATAATGTGCATTGTTGAATTTGTGTGCTTTTGCGTTCAATTGTTGCTGGTTACCTTGCTGCATATCGCCAGAAACCCTAGCAC
Source organism: Paspalum vaginatum (assembly GCA_030272315.1). NCBI lineage: Eukaryota > Viridiplantae > Streptophyta > Magnoliopsida > Poales > Poaceae > Paspalum > Paspalum vaginatum. Next base: position 25,109,030 of record CM059015.1, on the reverse strand, counting down.
GCGCCGCCGCCAGAAACCCTAGCGCGCGCCGCCGCCAGAAACCCTAGCGCGCGCCGCCGCCATAAACCCTAGCGCGTGCCGCCGCCCCTCGCCAATCCACCACGCGTTCCTCATCGTTCCTGATTTTTACCCTTCCTGTTTTGCCGCCCCCCATCGTTTTCGGGATCACCCTTCCTGTTTGCCCTACTTGATAGAGGCGGAGTGCCCAATCTTTCGGTGAGTGGGGATAATTTCGATTCGGTGGAAGTAGACCCTCACGATCCGACTACGACGAGCGAACCCGAAGCGCCAATGCAATCGCTGAACCAACTCCCTGTGGTTACCGACCTTGTTGATGCAAGATCAGCCTGATCACGAAGATCGTTTCCTGTCCGCAATCGAAGAACGAACAAGAACGAGACGCGAGCAATCTATTAATCACTCGAAGGTGGAGTTCTGAATTACAGAGGACAGCACGTATTTGTGCGTGTTCTGATGTAGCTAAAGCTAGATGTAAAACAAAACTCGAGTTCTAAAAGAAACAGGACTCGACTAATAAAGGGAAAGGGGGCGCCACCCCTGGCATCCAGGGTGTGGGGGCGCAGCCCTAGGCGCCCCATGTTGGGCCAGCCCTAGGCGCCCACACACAAAGGCCTTCTGTTGGGCCAGCCTTCAGTCTTCTGGGCCTTCATTCTTCAGCATCATAACGAAGTTCAACTCTCTTGCACGGGCCCGAGTAATTGGCCCAGAATAAGGTGGCACTGGAGAAGTTGCTGCTGGTGTAGATGTACTAGTGTCGTAGTTGATGTCCTCATCATCCTCCCCTTCTAGAACTGAAGTCGTCCTCGACGGCAACTCCTCGTCCTCGCCCACATATGGTGTCAAATCTGCAACATTAAAACTAGTGGAAACACCAAACTCCGCAGGCAGGTTAAGGATATAAGCATTATCATTAATCTTGGTTAGCACCTTAAAAGGACCAGCAGCACGAGGCATCAATTTAGAACGGCGCAAGGTAGGAAAACGATCCTTTCTCAAATGCAACCAAACCATATCACCAGGTTCAAAAGTAACATGTTTTCTACCTTTACTACCAGCAACCTGATATTTAGCATTAGCAGCAGCAATGTTTTGGTGTGTTTGTTCATGAAGGTCAATCATTTGTTCAACATGTGCAACAGCATCTATATGTGGAGCATCCGCAGCATCAAGCGAAAACAAATCAATAGGTGCCCGAGGAATGTAACCATAAACAATCTGAAAAGGGCACATCTTCGTAGAAGAATGTGTTGCACGATTATAAGCAAATTCAATATGAGGCAAGCAATCCTCCCAACGTCTCAAATTTTTATCTAAAACAGCCCTAAGCATTGTGGATAAAGTTCTATTTACCACCTCAGTTTGCCCATCAGTTTGAGGGTGACAAGTTGTGCTAAACAACAATTTAGTTCCTAATTTATTCCAAAGTGATCTCCAAAAATGACTGAGAAACTTAGCATCACGATCAGAGACTATTGTATTCGGAACACCATGCAAACGAATAATCTCTCGAAAGAACAATGCAGCAACACTGCTAGCATCATCAGTCTTATGGCATGGTATAAAATGAGCCATTTTGGAGAATCTATCAACAACCACAAAAATGCTATCCCTCCCCTTCTTAGTTCTAGGCAATCCCAAAACAAAGTCCATAGAGATATCAAGCCAAGGGGAAGTAGGGACAGGCAAAGGCATATACAAACCATGGCTGCTCAAACGGGACTTAGCTTTTTGACAAGTAGTGCAGCGTGCAACAAGGCGCTTGACATCACGGCGCATCCGAGGCCAAAAGAAGTGTGCAGCCAGCACCTCGTGCGTTTTGTAGACGCCGAAATGTCCCATGAGACCTCCGCCATGCGCTTCCTGTAACAACAATAGACGAACCGAGCTTGCTGGAATACACAGCTTGTTAGCGCGAAACAGGAATCCATCCTGCATGTGGAACTTGCCCCATGGTGCACCATGCATGCAATGTGTTAAAGCATCATGAAAATCAACATCGTTGACATATTGATCCTTCACAGTTTGTAAGCCAAAAATTTTAAAATCCAACTGTGAAAGCATGGTATATCGACGAGACAAGGCATCAGCAATGACATTGTCCTTCCCATTTTTGTGTTTAATAATGTAAGGAAAAGACTCAATGTATTCTACCCAATTAGCATGACGACGGTTCAGATTGGTTTGGGTACGAATATGTTTCAAAGCCTCATGATCAGAATGAATTATAAACTCACGATGCCAAAGATAATGCTGCCATGTTTGCAAAGTGCGAACTAAAGCATACAACTCCTTATCATAAGTAGAATATCTCATGCTAGCACCGCTTAATTTCTCACTAAAATAAGCAACCGGCTTGCCCTCTTGTAACAAAACAGCACCTAGCCCAATACCGCTAGCATCACATTCAAGCTCAAACACTTTAGTAAAATCAGGCAATTGCAAGAGGGGAGCATTTGTTAACTTATCTTTCAAAGTGTTGAACGCAACCTCCTGCGATTCGCTCCATTCAAACGGCACACCTTTCTTTGTAAGCTCATGTAGAGGGGCTGCAATGGAGCTAAAATTAGGAACGAACCTGCGGTAGAAGCCTGCAAGTCCAAGAAAACTCCGAATATGTGTGACCGTCGTCGGTGTGGGCCATTCCCGAATGGCATCGATCTTGCTGCTGTCCACCTCAATGCCCTGTGGAGTAACAACATAGCCAAGAAACGCGACACGTTGCGTGCAAAAGATGCATTTTTCTATGTTACCAAACAAGTGAGCAGCACGCAACGCATCAAAAACAGCACGCAAATGTTCTAAATGTGCTTGCATAGACTTGCTGTAAATCAAGATATCATCAAAATAGACAACAACGAACAAACCTATGAAAGGCCTTAGAACTTCATTCATTAAGCGCATAAAGGTACTGGGAGCATTAGTCAAACCAAACGGCATAACCAACCATTCATATAACCCAAATTTTGTTTTAAAAGCCGTTTTCCATTCGTCACCCAGTTTCATTCTAATCTGGTGGTAACCACTACGCAAATCTATCTTAGTGAAAATAGTGGCACCACTAAGCTCATCTAGCATATCATCAAGGCGTGGTATAGGATAGCGATAACGAATGGTGATATTATTAATAGCACGACAGTCTACACACATACGCCATGAACCATCTTTCTTTGGAACAAGTAACACCGGAACTGAGCAAGGGCTAAGAGACTCACGAATGTACCCCTTGTCAAGCAATGCCTGCACCTGGCGTTGGATCTCCTTTGTCTCATCCGGATTTGTACGGTATGGGGCGCGGTTGGGAAGCTGTGCGCCGGGAATGAGATCAATCTGATGCTCAATGCCACGTAGTGGTGGAAGACCCGGTGGTAAGTCTTTGGGGAAAACATCAGCGTACTCCTGCAAAATGTTAGCAACCGCAGGGGGAATATCCAAAGACGGTGCATCATCAAGTGTAACGAGCATACCAGAGCATACAAGGGCATAGCAGGGCAAAGAAGCATCGCGTGTAGCAAGTAGAACAGGAGCATTCAGCTTGATTTCAGATGTAGAGGGCAATGGCGATGGTTCAAGTTGTTTAGCATGCCTAGCAGCTCGAGCAAGATCATCTTTAACAATTTGTTCGGGTGTCATGGGGTGTATAATTATTTTCTGACCCTTAAACATGAAAGAATAATGATTCGAACGACCATGATGCAAGCTATCAGTATCATATTGCCACGGTCTACCAAGTAACAAAGAACATGCTTCCATGGGAACAACATCACAATCGACAAAATCAGAATAAGCACCCATGGAAAAAGGGACACGCACCGACCGTGTTATTTTAATCTTGCCACCATCATTAAGCCACTGAATGTGATAAGGACTCGGATGCTTACGAGTGGGCAATGAAAGCTTCTCTACCAGCATGGTGCTCGCTAAGTTGTTGCAGCTGCCGCTGTCGATGATGATGCGAATCGACCGCTCCTGTACAACGCCCTTGGTGTGGAAAAGAGTGTGTCGCTGATTCTTCTCCGGTGGGGCGACCTGTGCACTAAGAACACGCTGCGCAACAAGACTTTCATACCTATCGGCGTCACCCGGATCAACATGAATCTCCTCATTAACTGCATGGTCAGTGGCAAGCATAGCATGTTGAGTATCTTCAGAATCACTAGCGGAAGAGTACTCACCATTGTCGCGTATGAGTAAGGTGCGCTTGCTGGGGCAGTCCCGAATCACGTGCCCGAATCCTTTGCAACGATGGCACTGAATATCCCGTGTACGTACCGTGGAAGGGGCAGCGCTTGTGGCTGGTGGCACGGCGGGTTTGGACGTTCTCTCGCGCAGTGTAGTGCTAGTGGTAGATGGAGCAGGAAGAGTAGGAGGTGTGCTGGATGTCGAGCTCCGTCCTGCAAAAGAGTTAGTGTATGTCTTGGATCGGCGTCCCTGCACTTCACGTTCAGCTTTGCAAGCATATTCAAATAATGTGGTCATATCATAATATTCCTTATAGTCAAGAATATTCTGAATTTCAGGGTTCAAGCCACCCCGAAAACGAGCCATAGCAGCTTCATTCTTTTCCTTCAAATCACAACGAAGCATACCCTTTTGTAGCTCCTGGTAATATTCCTCAACCGATTGGTGGCCTTGCTGAAAACGCTGCATTTTATTAAGCAAATCTCGTGCGTAATAGGAAGGCACAAATCTGTGTCGCATAGCAGCTTTTAATTGATCCCAAGTGATGGGGGTGACAGTGCCAGGTTTTAGTTTATATTCGCGCCACCAAATTAAAGCAAAATCAGTAAATTCAGAAATAGCAGCTTTAACTTGAGAAGCAGCAGGAATATCATGGCATGAAAATTTCTGTTCTACCTCTAATTCCCAATCAAGATATGCAGCAGGATCATATTTGCCATTGAAAGATGGAATTTTAAATTTAATCTTAGCAAATGAGTCATTAGGGCGACGTACACGGCGGGCACGAGGGCGGCGATCTCCATCTTCCTGCTCCGTGTCACCGCCGTAGTCGTTCTGCAACTCCGTGAGCGTCGCGGTCAACGTCTCGAGTCGTGTCACGATGGCCTTGAGCGTGGTCGTCGTTGCCGTCTGAGCGAGGTCTAGTTGGTCGAATCGCTCGTTGGATGCAGCGATTGTCGAATCAAACCGTTCATGCATCGTCTGTATGTCTGCTGCATATTAGAATGAAACTGGGTGACGAATGGAAAACGGCTTTTAAAACAAAATTTGGGTTATATGAATGGTTGGTTATGCCGTTTGGTTTGACTAATGCTCCCAGTACCTTTATGCGCTTAATGAATGAAGTTCTAAGGCCTTTCATAGGTTTGTTCGTTGTTGTCTATTTTGATGATATCTTGATTTACAGCAAGTCTATGCAAGCACATTTAGAACATTTGCGTGCTGTTTTTGATGCGTTGCGTGCTGCTCACTTGTTTGGTAACATAGAAAAATGCATCTTTTGCACGCAACGTGTCGCGTTTCTTGGCTATGTTGTTACTCCACAGGGCATTGAGGTGGACAGCAGCAAGATCGATGCCATTCGGGAATGGCCCACACCGACGACGGTCACACATATTCGGAGTTTTCTTGGACTTGCAGGCTTCTACCGCAGGTTCGTTCCTAATTTTAGCTCCATTGCAGCCCCTCTACATGAGCTTACAAAGAAAGGTGTGCCGTTTGAATGGAGCGAATCGCAGGAGGTTGCGTTCAACACTTTGAAAGATAAGTTAACAAATGCTCCCCTCTTGCAATTGCCTGATTTTACTAAAGTGTTTGAGCTTGAATGTGATGCTAGCGGTATTGGGCTAGGTGCTGTTTTGTTACAAGAGGGCAAGCCGGTTGCTTATTTTAGTGAGAAATTAAGCGGTGCTAGCATGAGATATTCTACTTATGATAAGGAGTTGTATGCTTTAGTTCGCACTTTGCAAACATGGCAGCATTATCTTTGGCATCGTGAGTTTATAATTCATTCTGATCATGAGGCTTTGAAACATATTCGTACCCAAACCAATCTGAACCGTCGTCATGCTAATTGGGTAGAATACATTGAGTCTTTTCCTTACATTATTAAACACAAAAATGGGAAGGACAATGTCATTGCTGATGCCTTGTCTCGTCGATATACCATGCTTTCACAGTTGGATTTTAAAATTTTTGGCTTACAAACTGTGAAGGATCAATATGTCAACGATGTTGATTTTCATGATGCTTTAACACATTGCATGCATGGTGCACCATGGGGCAAGTTCCACATGCAGGATGGATTCCTGTTTCGCGCTAACAAGCTGTGTATTCCAGCAAGCTCGGTTCGTCTATTGTTGTTACAGGAAGCGCATGGCGGAGGTCTCATGGGACATTTCGGCGTCTACAAAACGCACGAGGTGCTGGCTGCACACTTCTTTTGGCCTCGGATGCGCCGTGATGTCAAGCGCCTTGTTGCACGCTGCACTACTTGTCAAAAAGCTAAGTCCCGTTTGAGCAGCCATGGTTTGTATATGCCTTTGCCTGTCCCTACTTCCCCTTGGCTTGATATCTCTATGGACTTTGTTTTGGGATTGCCTAGAACTAAGAAGGGGAGGGATAGCATTTTTGTGGTTGTTGATAGATTCTCCAAAATGGCTCATTTTATACCATGCCATAAGACTGATGATGCTAGCAGTGTTGCTGCATTGTTCTTTCGAGAGATTATTCGTTTGCATGGTGTTCCGAATACAATAGTCTCTGATCGTGATGCTAAGTTTCTCAGTCATTTTTGGAGATCACTTTGGAATAAATTAGGAACTAAATTGTTGTTTAGCACAACTTGTCACCCTCAAACTGATGGGCAAACTGAGGTGGTAAATAGAACTTTATCCACAATGCTTAGGGCTGTTTTAGATAAAAATTTGAGACGTTGGGAGGATTGCTTGCCTCATATTGAATTTGCTTATAATCGTGCAACACATTCTTCTACGAAGATGTGCCCTTTTCAGATTGTTTATGGTTACATTCCTCGGGCACCTATTGATTTGTTTTCGCTTGATGCTGCGGATGCTCCACATATAGATGCTGTTGCACATGTTGAACAAATGATTGACCTTCATGAACAAACACACCAAAACATTGCTGCTGCTAATGCTAAATATCAGGTTGCTGGTAGTAAAGGTAGAAAACATGTTACTTTTGAACCTGGTGATATGGTTTGGTTGCATTTGAGAAAGGATCGTTTTCCTACCTTGCGCCGTTCTAAATTGATGCCTCGTGCTGCTGGTCCTTTTAAGGTGCTAACCAAGATTAATGATAATGCTTATATCCTTAACCTGCCTGCGGAGTTTGGTGTTTCCACTAGTTTTAATGTTGCAGATTTGACACCATATGTGGGCGAGGACGAGGAGTTGCCGTCGAGGACGACTTCAGTTCTAGAAGGGGAGGATGATGAGGACATCAACTACGACACTAGTACATCTACACCAGCAGCAACTTCTCCAGTGCCACCTTATTCTGGGCCAATTACTCGGGCCCGTGCAAGAGAGTTGAACTTCGTTATGATGCTGAAGAATGAAGGCCCAGAAGACTGAAGGCTGGCCCAACAGAAGGCCTTTGTGTGTGGGCGCCTAGGGCTGGCCCAACATGGGGCGCCTAGGGCTGCGCCCCCACACCCTGGATGCCAGGGGCGGCGCCCCCTTTGCTGGCCGCGCCCCCTTTCCCTTTATTAGTCGAGTCCTGTTTCTTTTAGAACTCGAGTTTTGTTTTACATCTAGCTTTAGCTACATCAGAACACGCACAAATACGTGCTGTCCTCTGTAATTCAGAACTCCACCTTCGAGTGATTAATAGATTGCTCGCGTCTCGTTCTTGTTCGTTCTTCGATTGCGGACAGGAAACGATCTTCGTGATCAGGCTGATCTTGCATCAACAAGGTCGGTAACCACAGGGAGTTGGTTCAGCGATTGCATTGGCGCTTCGGGTTCGCTCGTCGTAGTCGGATCGTGAGGGTCTACTTCCACCGAATCGAAATTATCCCCACTCACCGAAAGATTGGGCACTCCGCCTCTATCAATTATCGTTGCCAAAAAAGATAAAATGGTTCTAGTTGCACAAAGTCATGCCTTGTATGCACCCCGACACCCGTTTTCGCAATGGGTCACATGCGGCAACGAAATGGCGCAAAACCACCCCAAACATGTGTTTTCGACCTAAAATAGTGGATTGGGCATGTTCGTTGCGAAAAAAAGAAGAAATGGCTTTTGTCGCACAAACACATGCCTTGTATCCATCCCGATACCCGTTTTCGCAATGGGTCACGTGCGGCAACGAAATAGCGCGAAACCAACCAAAACATGAGTTTTGGATCTAAACTAGTGGATTGGACATGTTCGTTGCGAAAAAAGAAGAAATGGTTCCGGTGGTACAAACAGATTCTTTGTATGCTCCCCGATATCCGTTTTCGCAATGGGTCGGGTGATGCAACGAAATGGCGTGAAACCACTGCAAACATGAGTTTTGGACACAAAGTAGTGCATTGCGCAATATAGTTGCGAAAAAAGGAAAAATGGTTCTAGTTGCACGAAGTCATGCCATGTATGCACCCCGATACCCGTTTTCGCAATTGGTCACGTGCGGCAACGAAATGGCTCAAAACCACCCAAACATGAGTTTTGAACGTAAAATAGTGGATTGGGCATGTTCATTGCGAAAAAACAAGAAATGGCTTTTGTTGCACAAACTCATGCCTTGTATCCAACCCGATACCCGTTTTCGCAATGGGTCACGTGCGGCAACGAAATAGCGAGAAACCAACCAAAACATGAGTTTTGGATCTAAAGTAGTAGATTAGACATGTTCGTTACCAAAAAAGAAGAAATGGTTTCAGTGGTACCAACAGATTCTTTGTATGCTCCCCGATATCTATTTTCGCAATGGGTCGGGTGATGCAAGGAAATGCCGTGAAACCACTCCAAACATGAGTTTAGCACACAAAGTAGTGCATTGCGCATTATCATTGCGAAAAAAGATAAAATGGTTCTAGTTGCACAAAGTCATGCCTTGTATGCACCCCGATACCCGTTTTCGCAATGGGTCATATGCGGCAACGAAATGGCGCAAAACCACCCCAACCATGAGTTTTGGACCTAAAATAGTGGATTGGGCATGTTCGTTGCGAAAAAAAAGAAGAAATGGCATTTGTCGCACAAACACATGCTTTGTATCCATCCCGATACCCGTTTTCGCAATAGGTCACGTGCGGCAACGAAATAGCGCGAAACCAACCAAAACATGAGTTTTGGGATCTAAACTAGTGGATTGGACATGCTCGTTGTGAAAAAAGAAGACATGGTTTCGGTGGTACAAACAGATTCTTTGTATGCTCCCCGATATCCGTTTTCGCAATGGGTCGGGTGATGCAACGAAATGGCGTGAAACCACTCCAAACATGAGTATTGGACAAAAAGTAGTGCATTGCGCATTATAGTTGCCAAAAAAGGAAAAATGGATCTAGTTGCACAAAGTCATGCCTTGTATGCACCTCGATACCCGTTTTCGCAATTGGTCACAAGCGGCAACGAAATGGCTCAAAACCACCCCAAACATAAGTTTTGGACGTAAAATAGTGGATTGGGCATGTTCGTTGCGAAAAAACAAGAAATGGCTTTTGTTGCACAAACTCATGCCTTGTATCCAACCTGATACCCGTTTTTGCAATGAGTCACGTGCGGCAACGAAATAGCGCGAAACCAACCAAAACATGAGTTTTGGATCCAAAGTATTGGATTGGACATGTTCGTTGCGAAAAAAAAGAAATGGTTTCGGTGGTACAAACAGATTCTTTCTATGCTCCCCGATATCCGTTTTCGCAATGGGTCGGGTGATGCAACGAAATGGCGTGAAACCACTCCAAACATGAGTATTGGACAAAAAGTAGTGCATTGCGCATTATAGTTGCCAAAAAAGGAAAAATGGATCTAGTTGCACAAAGTCATGCCTTGTATGCACCTCGATACCCGTTTTCGCAATTGGTCACAAGCGGCAACGAAATGGCTCAAAACCACCCCAAACATAAGTTTTGGACGTAAAATAGTGGATTGGGCATGTTCGTTGCGAAAAAACAAGAAATGGCTTTTGTTGCACAAACTCATGCCTTGTATCCAACCTGATACCCATTTTTGCAATGAGTCACGTGCGGCAACGAAATAGCGCGAAACCAACCAAAACATGAGTTTTGGATCCAAAGTATTGGATTGGACATGTTCGTTGCGAAAAAAAAGAAATGGTTTCGGTGGTACAAACAGATTCTTTCTATGCTCCCCGATATCCGTTTTCGCAATGGGTCGGGTGATGCAACGAAATGGCGTGAAACCACTCCAAACATGAGTTTTGGACACAAAGTAGTGCATTGCGCATTATCGTTGCGAAAAAAGATAAAATGGTTCTAGTTGCACAAAGTCATGCCTTGTATGCACCAAGACACCCGTTTTCGCAATGGGTCACATGCGGCAACGAAATGGCTCAAAACCACCCCAAACATGAGTTTTGGACCTAAAATAGTGGATTGGGCATGTTCGTTGCGAAAAAAAGAAGAAATGGCTTTTGTCGCACAAACACATGCCTTGTATCCATCCCGATACCCGTTTTCGCAATGGGTCACGTGCGGCAACGAAATAGCGCGAAACCAACCAAAACATGAGTTTTGGATCTAAACTAGTGGATTGGACATGTTCGTTGCGAAAAAAGAAGAAATGGTTCCGGAGGTACAAACAGATTCTTTGTATGCTCCCCGATATCCGTTTTCGCAATGGGTCGGGTGATGCAACGAAATGGCGTGAAACCACTGCAAACATGAGTTTTGGACACAAAGTAGTGCATTGCGCAATATAGTTGCGAAAAAAGGAAAAATGGTTCTAGTTGCACGAAGTCATGCCATGTATGCACCCCGATACCCGTTTTCGCAATTGGTCACGTGCGGCAACGAAATGGCTCAAAACCACCCCAAACATGAGTTTTGAACGTAAAATAGTGGATTGGGCATGTTCATTGCGAAAAAACAAGAAATGGCTTTTGTTGCACAAACTCATGCCTTGTATCCAACCCGATACCCGTTTTCGCAATGGGTCACGTGCGGCAACGAAATAGCGAGAAACCAACCAAAACATGAGTTTCGGATCTAAAGTAGTTGATTAGACATGTTCGTTACCAAAAAAGAAGAAATGGTTTCAGTGGTACCAACAGATTCATTGTATGCTCCCCGATATCTATTTTCGCAATGGGTCGGGTGATACAAGGAAATGGCGTGAAACCACTCCAAACATGAGTTTAGGACACAAAGTAGTGCATTGCGCATTATCATTGCGAAAAAAGATAAAATGGTTCTAGTTGCACAAAGTCATGCCTTGTATGCACCCCGATACCCATTTTCGCAATGGGTCACATGCGGCAACGAAATGGCGCAAAACCACCCCAAACATGAGTTTTGGACCTAAAATAGTGGATTGGGCATGTTCGTTGCGAAAAAAAGAAGAAATGGCTTTTGTCGCACAAACACATGCCTTGTATCCATCCCGATACCCGTTTTCGCAATGGGTCACGTGCGGCAACGAAATAGCGCGAAACCAACCAAAACATGAGTTTTGGATCTAAACTAGTGGATTGGACATGTTCGTTGCGAAAAAAGAAGAAATGGTTCCGGTGGTACAAACAGATTCTTTGTATCCTTCCCGATATCCGTTTTCGCAATGGGTCGGGTGATGCTACGAAATGGCATGAAACCACTGCAACACATGAGTTTAGGACACAAAGTAGTGCATTGCGCATTATCGTTGCCAAAAAAGATAAAATGGTTCTAGTTGCACAAAGTCATGCCTTGTATGCACCCCGACACCCGTTTTCGCAATGGGTCACATGCGGCAACGAAATGGCGCAAAACCACCCCAAACATGTGTTTTCGACCTAAAATAGTGGATTGGGCATGTTCGTTGCGAAAAAAAGAAGAAATGGCTTTTGTCGCACAAACACATGCCTTGTATCCATCCCGATACCCGTTTTCGCAATGGGTCACGTGCGGCAACGAAATAGCGCGAAACCAACCAAAACATGAGTTTTGGATCTAAACTAGTGGATTGGACATGTTCGTTGCGAAAAAAGAAGAAATGGTTCCGGTGGTACAAACAGATTCTTTGTATGCTCCCCGATATCCGTTTTCGCAATGGGTCGGGTGATGCAACGAAATGGCGTGAAACCACTGCAAACATGAGTTTTGGACACAAAGTAGTGCATTGCGCAATATAGTTGCGAAAAAAGGAAAAATGGTTCTAGTTGCACGAAGTCATGCCATGTATGCACCCCGATACCCGTTTTCGCAATTGGTCACGTGCGGCAACGAAATGGCTCAAAACCACCCCAAACATAAGTTTTGGACGTAAAATAGTGGATTGGGCATGTTCGTTGCGAAAAAACAAGAAATGGCTTTTGTTGCACAAACTCATGCCTTGTATCCAACCTGATACCCGTTTTCGCAATGAGTCACGTGCGGCAACGAAATAGCGCGAAACCAACCAAAACATGAGTTTTGGATCCAAAGTATTGGATTGGACATGTTCGTTGCGAAAAAAAAGAAATGGTTTCGGTGGTACAAACAGATTCTTTCTATGCTCCCCGATATCCGTTTTCGCAATGGGTCGGGTGATGCAACGAAATGGCGTGAAACCACTCCAAACATGAGTTTTGGACACAAAGTAGTGCATTGCGCATTATCGTTGCGAAAAAAGATAAAATGGTTCTAGTTGCCCAAATTCCTGCCTTGTATGCACCCCGATACCCGTTTTCGCAATGGGTCACATGCGGCAACGAAATGGCGCAAAACCACCCCAAACATGAGTTTTGCACCTAAAATAGTGTATTGGGCATGTTCGTTGCGAAAAAAAGAAGAAATGGCTTTTGTCGCACAAACACATGCCTTGTATCCATCCCGATACCCGTTTTCGCAATGGGTCACGTGCGGCAACGAAATAGCGCGAAACCAACCAAAACATGAGTTTTGGATCTAAAGTAGTGGATTGGACATGTTCGTTGCGAAAAAAGAAGAAATGGTTCCGGTGGTACAAACAGATTCTTTGTATGCTCCCCGATATCCGTTTTCGCAATGGGTCGGGTGATGCAACAAAATGGCATGAAACTACTCCAAACATGAGTTTTGGACACAAAGTAGTGCATTGCGCATTATCGTTGCCAAAAAAGAAAAAATGGTTCTAGTTGCCCAAATTCATGCCTTGTATGCACCCCGATACCCGTTTTCGCAATGGGTCACATGCGGCAACGAAATGGCGCAAAACCACCCCAAACATGAGTTTTGGACCTAAAATAGTGGATTGGGCATGTTCCTTGCGAAAAAAAGAAGAAATGGCTTTTGTCGCACAAACACATGCCTTGTATCCATCCCGATACCCGTTCTCGCAATGGGTCACGTGCGGCAACAAAATAGCGCGAAACCAAACAAAACATGAGTTTTGGATCTAAAGTAGTGGATTGGACATGTTCGTTGCGAAAAAAGAAGAAATGGTTCTTGTTGCACAAACTCATGCCTTGTATCCACCCCGAGTCCCGTTTTTGCAATGGGTCACATGCGGCAACGAAATGGCGCAAAACCACCCCAAACATGAGTTTTGGACCTAAAATAGTGGATTGGGCATGTTCGTTGCGAAAAAAAGAAGAAATGGCTTTTGTCGCACAAACACATGCCTTGTATCCATCCCGATACCCGTTTTCGCAATGGGTCACGTGCGGCAACGAAATAGCGCGAAACCAACCAAAACATGAGTTTTGGATCTAAAGTAGTGGATTGGACATGTTCGTTGCGAAAAAAGAAGAAATGGTTCCGGTGGTACAAACAGATTCTTTGTATGCTCCCCGATATCCGTTTTCGCAATGGGTCGGGTGATGCAACAAAATGGCATGAAACTACTCCAAACATGAGTTTTGGACACAAAGTAGTGCATTGCGCATTATCGTTGCCAAAAAAGAAAAAATGGTTCTAGTTGCCCAAATTCATGCCTTGTATGCACCCCGATACCCGTTTTCGCAATGGGTCACATGCGGCAACGAAATGGCGCAAAACCACCCCAAACATGAGTTTTGCACCTAAAATAGTGTATTGGGCATGTTCGTTGCGAAAAAAAGAAGAAATGGCTTTTGTCGCACAAACACATGCCTTGTATCCATCCCGATACCCGTTTTCGCAATGGGTCACGTGCGGCAACGAAATAGCGAGAAACCAACCAAAACATGAGTTTTGGATCTAAAGTAGTGGGTTGGACATGTTCGTTGCGAAAAAAGAAGAAATGGTTTCGGTGGTACAAACAGATTCTTTGTATGCTCCCCGATATCTGTTTTCGCAATGGGTCGGGTGATGCAACGAAATGGCGTGAAACCACTCCAAACATGAGTTTTGGACACAAAGTTGTGCGGATTGGGCATGTTCATTGCGTAAAAAGAAGAAATGGTTCTTGTTGCACAAACTCATGCCTTGTATCCACCCCGAGTCCTGTTTTTGAAATGGGTCACATGCGGCAACGAAATGGCGCAAAACCACCCCAAACATGAGTTTTGGACCTAAAATAGTGGATTGGGCATGTTCATTGCGAAAAAAAGAAGAAATGGCTTTTGTCGCACAAACACATGCCTTGTATCCATCCCGATACCCGTTCTCGCAATGGGTCACGTGCGGCAACAAAATAGCGCGAAACTAAACAAAACATGAGTTTTGGATCTAAAGTAGTGGATTGGACATGTTCGTTGCGAAAAAAGAAGAAATGGTTCCGGTGGTACAAACAGATTCTTTGTATCCTTCCCGATATCCGTTTTCGCAATGGGTCGGGTGATGCTATGAAATGGGGCAAAACCACCCCAAACCTGAGTTTTGGACCAAAAATAGTGGATTGGGCATGTTCGTTGCGAACAAAGAAGAAATGGCTTTTGTTGGACAAACTCATGCCTTGTATCCAACCCGATACCCTTTTTCGCAATGGGTCATGTGCGGCAACGAAATAGCGCAAAACCAACCAAAACATGAGTTTTGGATCTAAAGTAGTGGATTGGACATGTTCGTTGCGAAAAAAGAAGAAATGGTTCCGGTGGTACAAACAGATTCTTTGTATGCTTCCCGATATCCGTTTTCGCAATGGGTCGGGTGATGCTATGAAATGGGGCAAAACCACCCCAAACCTGAGTTTTGGACCAAAAATAGGGGATTGGGCATGTTCGTTGCGAACAAAGAAGAAATGGCTTTTGTTGGACAAACTCATGCCTTGTATCCAACCCGATACCCTTTTTCGCAATGGGTCATGTGCGGCAACGAAATAGCGCAAAACCAACCAAAACATGAGTTTTGGATCTAAAGTAGTGGATTGGACATGTTCGTTGCGAAAAAAGAAGAAATGGTTCCGGTGGTACAAACAGATTCTTTGTATGCTTCCCGATATCCGTTTTCGCAATGGGTCGGGTGATGCTATGAAATGGGGCAAAACCACCCCAAACCTGAGTTTTGGACCAAAAATAGGGGATTGGGCATGTTCGTTGCGAACAAAGAAGAAATGGCTTTTGTTGGACAAACTCATGCCTTGTATCCAACCCGATACCCTTTTTCGCAATGGGTCATGTGCGGCAACGAAACAGCGCAAAACCAACCAAAACATGAGTTTTGGATCTAAAGTAATGGATTGGACATGTTCGTTGCGAAAAAAGAAGAAATGGTTCCGGTGGTACAAACAGATTCTTTGTATCCTTCCCGATATCCGTTTTCGCAATGGGTCGGGTGATGCTACGAAATGGCATGAAACCACTGCAACACATGAGTTTAGGACACAAAGTAGTGCATTGCGCATTATCGTTGCGAAAAAAGATAAAATGGTTCTAGTTGCACAAAGTCATGCCTTGTATGCACCCCGATACCCGTTTTCGCAATGGGTCACATGCGGCAACGAAATGGCGCAAAACCACCCCAAACAAGAGTTTTGGACCTAAAATAGTGGATTGGGCATGTTCGTTGCGAAAAAAAGAAGAAATGGCTTTTGTCGCACAAACACATGCCTTGTATCCATCCCGATACCCGTTTTCGCAATGGGTCACGTGCGGCAATGAAATAGCGCGAAACCAACCAAAACATGAGTTTTGGATCTAAAGTAGTGGATTGGACATGTTCGTTGCGAAAAAAGAAGAAATGGTTTCGGTGGTACAAACAGATTCTTTGTATGCTCCCCGATATCTGTTTTCGCAATGGGTCGGGTGATGCAACGAAATGGCGTGAAACCACTCCAAACATGAGTTTTGGACACAAAGTTGTGCGGATTGGGCATGTTCATTGCGTAAAAAGAAGAAATGGTTCTTGTTGCACAAACTCATGCCTTGTATCCACCCCGAATCCCATTTTTGCAATGGGTCACATGCGGCAACGAAATGGCGCAAAACCACCCCAAACATGAGTTTTGGACCTAAAATAGTGGATTGGGCATGTTGATTGCAAAAAAAGAAGAAATGGCTTTTGTCGCACAAACACATGCCTTGTATCCATCCCGATACCCGTTCTCGCAATGGGTCACGTGCGGCAACAAAATAGCGCGAAACCAAACAAAACATGAGTTTTGGATCTAAAGTAGTGGATTGGACATGTTCGTTGCGAAAAAAGAAAAAATGGTTCCGGTGGTACAAACAGATTCTTTGTATGCTTCCCGATATCCGTTTTCGCAATGGGTCGGGTGATGCTATGAAATGGCGGAAAACCACCCAAAACCTGAGTTTTGGACCAAAAATAGTGGATTGGGCATGTTCATTGCGAACAAAGAAGAAATGGCTTTTGTTGGACAAACTCATGCCTTGTATCCAACCCGATACCCGTTTTCGCAATGTGTTACGTGCGGTAACGAAATACCGCAAAACCAACCAAAACATGAGTTTTGGATCTAAAGTAGTGGATTGGACATGTTCGTTGCGAAAAAAGAAGAAATGGTTCCGGTGGTACAAACAGATTCTTTGTATCCTTCCCGATATCCGTTTTCGCAATGGGTCGGGTGATGCTACGAAATGGCATGAAACCACTGCAACACATGAGTTTAGGACACAAAGTCGTGCATTGCGCATTATCGTTGCGAAAAAAGATAAAATGGTTCTAGTTGCACAAAGTCATGCCTTGTATGCACCCTGATACCCGTTTTCGCAATGGGTCACATGCGGCAACGAAATGGCGCAAAACCACCCCAAACATGAGTTTTGGACCTAAAATAGTGGATTGGGCATGTTCGTTGCGAAAAAAAGAAGAAATGGCTTTTGTCGCACAAACACATGCCTTGTATCCATCCCGATACCCGTTTTCGCAATGGGTCACGCGCTGCAACGAAATAGCGCGAAACCAACCAAAACATGAGTTTTGGATCTAAACTAGTGCATTGGACATGATCGTTGTGAAAAAAGAAGAAATGGTTTCGGTGGAACAAACAGATTCTTTGTATGCTCCCCGATGTCCGTTTTCGCAATGGGTCGGGTGATGCAACGAAATGGCGTGAAACCACTGCAAACATGAGTTTTGGACACAAAGTAGTGCATTGCGCAATATAGTTGCGAAAAAAGGAAAAATGGTTCTAGTTGCACCAAGTCATGCCATGTATGCACCCCGATACCCGTTTTCGCAATTGGTCACGTGCGGCAACGAAATGGCTCAAAACCACCCCAAACATGAGTTTTGGACGTAAAATAGTGGATTGGGCATGTTCATTGCGAAAAAACAAGAAATGGCTTTTGTTGCACAAACTCATGCCTTGTATCCAACCCGATACCCGTTTTCGCAATGGGTCACGTGCGGCAACGAAATAGCGAGAAACCAACCAAAACATGAGTTTTGGATCTAAAGTAGTAGATTAGACATGTTCGTTACCAAAAAAGAAGAAATGGTTTCAGTGGTACCAACAGATTCTTTGTATGCTCCCCGATATCTATTTTCGCAATGGGTCGGGTGATGCAAGGAAATGGCGTGAAACCACTCCAAACATGAGTTTAGGACACAAAGTAGTGCATTGTGCATTATCATTGCGAAAAAAGATAAAATGGTTTTAGTTGCACAAAGTCATGCCTTGTATGCACCCCGATACCCGTTTTCGCAATGGGTCACATGCGGCAACGAAATGGCGCAAAACCACCCCAAACATGAGTTTTGGACCTAAAATAGTGGATTGGGCATGTTCGTTGCGAAAAAAAAAGAAGAAATGGCTTTTGTCGCACAAACACATGCCTTGTATCCATCCCGATACCCGTTTTCGCAATGGGTCACGTGCGGCAACGAAATAGCGCGAAACCAACCAAAACATGAGTTTTGGATCTAAACTAGTTGTGTAAAAAGAGGAAATGGTTTCGGTGGTACAAACAGATTCTTTGTATGCTCCCCGATATCCGTTTTCGCAATGGGTCGGGTGATGCAACGAAATGGCGTGAAACCACTCCAAACATGAGTATTGGACACAAAGTAGTGCATTGCGCATTATAGTTGCCAAAAAAGGAAAAATGGATCTAGTTACACAAAGTCATGCCTTGTATGCACCTCGATATCCGTTTTCGCAATTGGTCACAAGCGGCAACGAAATGGCTCAAAACCACCCTAAACATGAGTTTTGGACGTAAAATAGTGGATTGGGCATGTTCGTTGCGAAAAAACAAGAAATGGCTTTTGTTGCACAAACTCATGCCTTGTATCCAACCTGATACCCGTTTTCGCAATGAGTCACGTGCGGCAACGAAATAGCGCGAAACCAACCAAAACATGAGTTTTGGACCTAAAGTAGTGGATTGGACATGTTCGTTGCGAAAAAAGAAGAAATGGTTCCGGTGGTACAAACAGATTCTTTGTATCCTTCCCGATATCCGTTTTCGCAATGGGTCGGGTGATGCTACGAAATGGCATGAAACCACTGCAACACATGAGTTTATGACACAAAGTAGTGCATTGCGCATTATCGTTGCGAAAAAAGATAAAATGGTTCTAGTTGCACAAAGTCATGCCTTGGATGCACCCCAATACCCGTTTTCGCATTGGGTCACATGCGGCAACGAAATGGCGCAAAACCACCCCAAAGATGAGTTTTGCACCTAAAATAGTGTATTGGGCATGTTCATTGCGAAAAAAAGAAGAAATGGCATTTGTCGCACAAACACATGCCTTGTATCCATCCCGATACCCGTTTTCGCAATGGGTCACGCGCGGCAACGAAATAGCGCGACACCAACCAAAACATGAGTTTTGGATCTAAACTAGTGGATTGGACATGGTCGTTGCGAAAAAAGAAGAAATGGTTCCGGCGGTACAAACAGATTCTTTTTATGCTCCCCGATATCCGTTTTCGCAATGGGTCGCATGCGGGAACGAAATGGCGTGAAACCACGCCAAACATAAGTTTTCGATCTAAAGTAGAGGATTGGACATGTTTGTTGTGAAAAAAGAAGAAATGGTTACGGTGGCACAGACTCTTGCTTTGTATGCTCTCCGATATCCATTTTCACAATGGGTCAGGTGAGGCAACGAAATTGCGCAAAACCACTCCAACACATGAGTTTTGGACATAAAGTAGTGGATTCGGCACGCTCATTGCGAAAATAGAAGAAATGGATCTTGTTGCACAAACTCATGCCTTGTATCCATCCCGATACCCATTTTCGCAATGGGTCATGTGCGGCAGCGAAATGGTGCAAAACCACCCGAAACAGGAGTTTTGGACCCAAAGTAGTGGAATGGGCATGGTTGTTGCGAAAAAAGAAGAAATGGTTCTAGTCGCACAAACTCAAGACTTGTATCCACCCCGATACCCGGTTTCGGAAAGGGTCACGGGCGGGTACGAAATGGCTTGAAAGCACGCCAAACATGAGTTTTGGATCTAAAGTAGTGGATTGGACATGTTCGTTGTGAAAAAAGAAGAAATGGTTCCGGTGGCACAGACTCATCCTTTGTATGCTCCCCGATATCCGTTTTCACAATGGGTCAGGTGAGGCAATGAAATGGCGCAAAACCATTCCAAACATGAGTTTTGGACATAAAGTAGTGGATTGGGCATGCTCATTGTGAAAATAGAAGAAATGGGTCTTGTAGCACAAACTCATGCCTTTTATCCACCCCGATACCCGTTTTCGCAATGGGTCACGTGCGGCGACAAAATACCACGCCACCACCCAAAACATGAGTTTTGTATCTAAAGTAGTGGATAGGACATGTTCGTTGCGATAAAAAGAAGAAAGGGTTCCGGTGGTACAGACTCATTCTTTGTATGCTCCCCGATATCCATTTTCGCAATAGGTCGGGTGAGGCAACGAAATGGCGTGAAACCACTCCAAACATGAGTCTTGGACATAAAGTAGTGGATTGCGCATGTTTGTTGCGAAAATATAAAAAATGGTTCTTGTTGCACAAACTCATGCCTTGTATCCACCCCGATACGCATTTTCGCAATGGGTAACGTGCGGCAACAAAATATCGCGAAACCACCCGAAACATGAGTTTTGGACCTAAAGTAGTGGATCGGGCATATCCGTTGTGAAAACAAAAGAAACGGTTCTAGTTGCACAAACTCAGTCCTTGTATCCACCTCGACACCCGTTTTCGCAATGGGTCACGTGCGGCAACGAAATGGCGTGAAACAACCCCAGACATGAGTTTTGGATCTAAAGTAGTGGATTGGATATGTTCGTTGCGAAAAAAGAAGAAATGGTTCCGGTGTCCCAAACTCATGCTATGTATGCTCCCCGATATCCGTTTTTGCAATGGCTCAAGTGAGGCAACGAAAAGGCGCGAAACCACTCCAAACATGAGTTTTGGACATAAAGTAGTGGATTGGGCGTGTTCGTTGCGTAAAAACAAGAAATGGTTCTTGCTGCACAAGCTCGTGCCTTGTATGCACCCCGATACCCGTTTTCACAATGGGTCACGTGTGGCCATGAAATGGCGCAAAACCACCCCAAAAATGAGTATTGGACCTAAAGTAGTGGATTGGGCTTGTTTGTTATCAAAAAAGAAGAAATGCTTCCGGTGGAACAAACTCATTCTTTGTATGCACCCTGATACCCATTTTCGCAATGCGTCATGTGCGGCAGCGAAATGGTGCAAAACCACCCGAAACAAGAGTTTTGGACATAAAGTAGTGGAATGGGCATGTTTGTTGCGAAAATAGAAGAAACGGTTTTTGTCGCACAAACTCATGCCTTGTATCCACCCCGATACCAGTTTTTGCAATGGGTCGCATGCGGGAACGAAATGGCGTGAAACCACGCCAAAAATGAGTTTTGGATCTAAAGTAGAGGATTGGACATGTTCGTTGTGAAAAAAGAAGAAATGGTTCCGGTGGCGCAGACTCATGCTTTGTATGCTCTCTGATATCCGTTTTGGCAATGGGTCAGGTGAGGCAACGAAATGGCGCAAAACCACTCCAAATATGAGTTATGGACATAAAGTAGTGGATTGGGCACGCTCATTGCGAAAATAGAAGAAATGGATCTTGTTGCACAAACTCATGCCTTGTATCCACCCCGATACCCGTTTTCGCAATGGGTCACGGGCGGCGACAAAATACCGCGCAACCACCCAACACATGAGTTTTGGATCTAAAGTGGTGGATAGGACAAGTTCGTTGCGAAAAAAAAGAAGAAAGGGTTCCGGTGCTACAGACTCATTCTTTGTATGCTCCCCGATATCCATGTTCGCAATAGGTCGGGTGAGGCAACGAAATGGCGTGAAACCACTCCAAACATGAGTCTTGGACATAAAGTAGTGGATTGCGCATGTTTGTTGCGAAAATATAAGAAATGGTTCTTGTTGCACAAACTCATGATACCCATTTTCGCAATGGGTAATGTGCGGCAACAAAATACCGCGAAACCACCCGCAACATGAGTTTTAGATCTAAAGTAGTGGATTGGACATGTTCGTTGCGGAAAAAAAATAAATGGTTCCGGTGGCACAAACTCATGCATTGTATGCACCCCGATACCCATTTTTGCAATGGGTCATGTGCGTCAATGAAATGGCGCAACACCACCGAAACAAGAGTTTTGTACCTAAAGTAGTGGATTGGGCATATCCGTTCTGAAAACAAAAGAAACGGTTCTAGTTGCACAAACTCATTCCTTATATCCACCTCAACACCCGTTTTCGCAATGGGTCACGTGCGGCAACGAAATGGCGCGAAACCACCCCAGACATGAGTATTGGATCTAAAGTAGTGGATTGGATATGTTCGTTGCGAAAAAAGAAGAAATAGTTCCGGTGGCCCAAACACATGCTTTGTATGCTCCCCGATATCCGTTTTCCCAATGGCTCAAGTGAGGCAATGAAATGGCGTGAAACCACTCCAAACATGAGTTTTGGACATAAAGTTGTGGATTGGGCGTGTTCGTTGCGTAAAAAGTAGAAATGGTTCTAGCTGCACAAACTCATGCCTTGTATGCACCTCGATACCCATTTTCGCAATGGGTCACGTGTGGCAATGAAATGGCGCAAAACCACCCCAAAAATGAGTTTTGGACCTAAAGTAGGGGATTGTGCATGTTTGTTATGAAAAAAGAGGAAATGGTTCCGGTTGCACAAACTCATGCTTTGTATGCACCCTAATACCCATTTTCGCAATGGGTCATGTGCGGCAGCGAAATGGTGCAAAACCACCCGAAACAAGAGTTTTGGACCTTTAGTGGAATGGGCATGTTTGTTGTGAAAAAAGAAGAAATGGTTCTAGTCGGACAAACTCATGCCTTGTATCCACCCCGATACCAGTTTTCGCAATGGGTCACATGCGGAAACGAAATGGCGTGAAACCACGCCAAACATGACTTTTGGATCTAAAGTAATGGATTGAACAAGGTCGTTGTGAATAGAAGAAATGGTTCAGCTGGCACAAACTCATGCTTTGTATGCTCCCCGATATCCGTTTTCGCAATGGGTCACGTGAGGCAACGAAATGGCGCAAAACCTCTCCAAACATGAGTTTTGGACATAAAGTACTGGATTGGGCATGTTCATTGCGAAAATAGAAGAAATGGATCTTGTTGCACAAACTCATGCCTTGTATCCACCCCGATACCCGTTTTCGCAATGGGTCACGTGCGGCGACAAAATACCGCGCAACCACCCAAAACTTGAGTTTTGGATCTAAAGTAGTGGATTGGACATGTTCGTTGCGAAAAAAAGTATGTAGAGTTCCGGTGGTACAAACTCATTCTTTGTATGCTCCACGATATCCATTTTCGCAATAGGTCGGGTGAGGCAACGAAATGGCGTGAAACCACTCCAAACATGAGTCTTGGACATAAAGTAGTGGATTGCGCATGTTTGTTGCAAAAATATAAGAAATGGTTCTTGTTGCACAAACTTATGCCTTGTATCCACCCCGATACCCATTTTCTCAATGGGTAACGTGCGGCAACAAAATACCGCGAAACCACCCAAAACATGAGTTTTGGATCTAAAGTAGTGGATTGGACATGTTCGTTGCGGAAAAAAAAGAAATGGATCCGGTGCCACAAACTCATGCATTGTTTGCACCCCGATACCCATTTTGCCATTGCGTCATGTGCGTCAATGAAATGGCGCAACACCACCTGAAACAAGAGTTTTGGACCTAAAGTAGTGGATTGGGCATATCCGTTGTGAAAACAAAAGAAACGGTTCTAGTTGCACAAACTCATTCCTTGTATCCACCTCTATACCCGTTTTCGCAATGGGTCACGTGCGGCAACGAAATGGCGCGAAACCACCCGAGACATGAGTTTTGGATCTAAAGTAGTGCATTGGATATGTTCGTTGCGAAAAAAGAAGAAATGGTTCCGGTGGCCCAAACTCATGCTTTGTATGCTCCCCGATATCCGTTTTCGCAATGACACAAGTGAGGCAACGAAATGGATCAAAACCACCCCAAACATGAGTTTTGGACTTAAAATAGTGGATTGGGCATGTTCGTTGCGAAAAAAAGAAGAAATGGCTTTTGTCACACAAACACATGCCTTGTATCCACCCCGATACCCGTTTTCGCAATGGGTCACGTGCGGCAACAAAATAGCGCGAAACCAACCAAAACATGAATTTTGGATCCAAAGTAGTGGATTGGACATGTTCGTTGCGAAAAAAGAAGAAATGGTTCCGGCGGTACAAACAGATTCTTTTTATGCTCCCCGATATCCATTTTCACAATGAGTCGGGTGATGCAACCAAATGGCGTGAAACCACTCCAAACATGAGTTTTGGACACAAAGTAGTGCATTGCGCATTATTGTTGCGAAAAAAGAAAAAATGGTTCTAGTTGCACAAAGTCATGCCTGGTATGCACCCCGACACCTGTTTTCGCAATGGGTCACATGCGGCAACGAAATGGCGCAAAACCACCCAAACATGAGTTTTGGACGTATAATAGTGGATTGGACATGTTCCTTGCGAAAAAAGAAGAAATAGCTTTTGTTGCACAAACTCATGCCTTGTATCCAACACCCTACACGTTTTCGCAATGGGTCACGTGCGGCAACGAAATAGCGCGAAACCAACCAAAACATGAATTTTGGATCTAAAGTACTGGATTGGACATGTTCGTTGCGAAAAAAGAAGAAATGGTTTCGGTGGTACAAACAGATTCTTTGCATGCTCCCCGATATCCGTTTTCGCAATGGGTCGGGTGATGCAACGAAATGGCGTGAAACCACTCCAAACATGAGTTTTGGACACAAAGTAGTGCATTGCGCATTATCGTTGCCAAAAAAGATAAAATGGTTCTAGTTGCACAAAGTCATGCCTTGTATGCACCCCGATACCCGTTTTCGCAATGGATCACATGCGGCAACGAAACGGCGCAAAACCACCCCAAACATGAGTTTTGGACCTAAAATAGTGCAATGGGCATGTTCGTTGCGAAAAAAAGAAGAAATGGCTTTTGTCGCTTAAACACATGCCTTGTATCCATCCCGATACCCGTTTTCGCAATGGGTCACGTGCGGCAACGAAATAGCGCGAAACCAACCAAAACATGAGTTTTGGATCTAAAGTAGTGGATTGGACATGTTCGTTGTGAAAAAATAAGAAATGGTTTCGGTGGCACAAACAGATTCTTTGTATGCTCCCCGATATCCGTTTTCGCAATGGGTCGGGTGATGCAACGAAATGGCGTGAAACCACTCCAAACATGAGTATTGGACACAAAGTAGTGCATTGCGCATTATAGTTGCCAAAAAGGAAAAATGGATCTAGTTACACAAAGTCATGGCTTGTATGCACCTCGATACCCGTTTTCGCAATTGGTCACAAGCGGCAACGAAATGGCTCAAAACCACCCCAAACATAAGTTTTGGACGTAAAATAGTGGATTGGGCATGTTCGTTGTGAAAAAACAAGAAATGGCTTTTGTTGCACAAACTCATGCCTTGTATCCAACCTGATACCCGTTTTCGCAATGAGTCACGTGCGGCAACGAAATAGCGCGAAACCAACCAAAACATGAGTTTTGGATCTAAAGTAGTGGATTGGACATGTTTGTTGCCAAAAAAGAAGAAATGGTTCCGGTGGTACGAACAGATTCTTTGTATCCTTCCCGATATCCGTTTTCGCAATGGGTAGGGTGATGCTACGAAATGGCGTGAAACCACTGCAACACATGAGTTT
This sequence comes from Paspalum vaginatum, assembly GCA_030272315.1. Lineage (NCBI taxonomy): Eukaryota > Viridiplantae > Streptophyta > Magnoliopsida > Poales > Poaceae > Paspalum > Paspalum vaginatum. The sequence goes on along the minus strand of CM059015.1, from coordinate 25,083,379 downwards.
AGGACACAAAGTAGTGCATTGCGAATTATCGTTGCGAAAACAGATAAAATGGTTCTAGTTGCACAAAGTCATGCCTTGGATGCACCCCAATACCTGTTTTCGCAATGGGTCACATGCGGCAACGAAATGGCGCAAAACCACCCCAAACATGAGTTTTGGATCTAAAGTAGTGGATTGGACATGTTCGTTGCGAAAAAAGAAGAAATGGTTCCGGTGGTACAAACAGATTCTTTGTATGCTCCCCGATATCTGTTTTCGCAATGGGTCGGGTGATGCAACAAAATGGCATGAAACTATTCCAAACATGAGTTTTGGACACAAAGTAGTGCATTGCGCATTATCGTTGCCAAAAAAGAAAAAATGGTTCTAGTTGCCCAAATTCATGCCTTGTATGCACCCCGAGTCCCGTTTTCGCAATGGGTCACATGCGGCATCGAAATGGCACAAAACCACCCCAAACAAGAGTTTTGGACCTAAAATAGTGGATTGGGCATGTTCGTTGCGAAAAAAAGAAGAAATGGCTTTTGTCGCACAAACACATGCCTTGTATCCATCCCGATACCCGTTTTCGCAATGGGTCACGTGCGGCAATGAAATAGCACGAAACCAACCAAAACATGAGTTTTGGATCTAAAGTAGTGGATTGGGCATGTTCGTTGCGAAAAAAGAAGAAATGGCTTTTGTTGCACAAACTCATGCCTTGTATCCAACTCGATACTCGTTTTCGCAATGGGTCACGTGCGGCAACGAAATAGCGCGAAACCCACTAAAACATGAGTTTTGGATCTAAAGTAGTGGATTGGACATGTTCGTTGCGAAAAAAGAAGAAATGGTTTCGGTGGTACAAACAGATTCTTTGTATGCTCCCCGATATCTGTTTCGCAATGGGTCGGGTGATGCAACGAAATGGCGTGAAACCACTCCAAACATGAGTTTTGGACACAAAGTTGTGCGGATTGGGCATGTTCATTGCGTAAAAAGAAGAAATGGTTCTTGTTGCACAAACTCATGCCTTGTATCCACCCCGAGTCCCGTTTTTGCAATGGGTCACATGCGCAACGAAATGGCGCAAAACCACCCCAAACATGAGTTTTGGACCTAAAATAGTGGATTGGGCATGTTCATTGCGAAAAAAAAGAAGAAATGGCTTTTGTCGCACAAACACATGCCTTGTATCCATCCCGATACCCGTTCTCGCAATGGGTCACGTGCGGCAACAAAATAGCGCGAAACCAAACAAAACATGAGTTTTGGATCTAAAGTAGTGGATTGGACATGTTCGTTGTGAAAAAAGAAGAAATGGTTCCGGTGGTACAAACAGATTCTTTGTATGCTTCCCGATATCCGTTTTCGCAATGGGTCGGGTGATGCTATGAAATGGCGCAAAACCACCCCATACCTGAGTTTTGGACCAAAAATAGTGGATTCGGCAAGTTCGTTGCGAACAAAGAAGAAATGGCATTTGTTGGACAAACTCATGCCTTGTATCCAACCTGATCCCCGATTTCGCAATGGGTCACGTGCGGCAACGAAATAGCGCAAAACCAACCAAAACATGAGTTTTGGATCTAAAGTAGTGGATTGGACATGTTCGTTGCGAAAAAAGAAGAAATGGTTCCGGTGGTACAAACAGATTCTTTGTATCCTTCCCGATATCCGTTTTCGCAATGGGTCGGGTGATGCTACGAAATGGCATGAAACCACTGCAGCACATGAGTTTAGGACACAAAGTAGTGCATTGCGCATTATCGTTGCGAAAAAAGATAAAATGGTACTAGTTGCACAAAGTCATGCCTTGTATGCACCCCGATACCCGTTTTCGCAATGGGTCACATGCGGCAACGAAATGGCGCAAAACCACCCCAAACATGAGTTTTGGACCTAAAATAGTGGATTGGGCATGTTCATTGCGAAAAAAAGAAGAAATGGCTTTTGTCGCACAAACACATGCCTTCTATCCATCCCGATACCCATTCTCGCAATGGGTCACGTGCGTCAACAAAATAGCGCGAAACCAAACAAAACATGAGTTTTGGATCTAAAGTAGTGGATTGGACATGTTCGTTGCGAAAAAAGAAGAAATGGTTCCGGTGGTACAAACAGATTCTTTGTATGCTTCCCGATATCCGTTTTCGCAATGGATCGGGTGATGCTATGAAATGGCGCAAAACCACCCCAAACCTGAGTTTTGGACCAAAAATAGTGGATTGGGCGTGTTCGTTGCGAACAAAGAAGAAATGGCTTTTGTTGGACAAACTCATGCCTTGTATCCAACCCGATACCCGTTTTCGCAATGGGTCACGTGCGGCAACGAAATAGCGCAAAACCAACCAAAACATGAGTTTTGGATCTAAAGTAGTGGATTGGACATGTTCGTTGCGAAAAAAGAAGAAATGGTTCCGGTGGTACAAACAGATTCTTTGTATCCTTCCCGATATCCGTTTTCGCAATGGGCCGGGTGATGCTATGAAATGGCATGAAACCACTGCAGCACATGAGTTTAGGACACAAAGTAGTGCATTGCGCATTATCGTTGCGAAAAAAGATAAAATGGTTCTAGTTGCACAAAGTCATGCCTTGTATGCACCCCGATACCCGTTTTCGCAATGGGTCACATGCGGCAACGAAATGGCGCAAAACCACCCCAAACATGAGTTTTGGACCTAAAATACTGGATTGGGCATGTTCGTTGCGAAAAAAAGAACAAATGGCTTTTGTCGCACAAACACATGCCTTGTATCCATCCCGATACCCGTTCTCGCAATGGGTCACGTGCGGCAACAAAATAGCGCGAAACCAAACAAAACATGAGTTTTGGATCTAATGTAGTGGATTGGACATGTTCGTTGCGAAAAAAGAAGAAATGGTTCCGGTGGTACAAACAGATTCTTTGTATCCTTCCCGATATCCGTTTTCGCAATGGGTCGGGTGATGCAACGAAATGGCGTGAAACCACTCCAAACATGAGTTTTGGACACAAAGTAGTGCATTGCGCGTTATCGTTGCGAAAAAAGATAAAATGGTTCTAGTTGCACAAAGTCATGCCTTGTATGCACCCCGAGACCCGTTTTCGCAATGGATCACATGCGGCAACGAAACGGCGCAAAACCACCCCAAACATGAGTTTTGGACCTAAAATAGTGCATTGGGCATGTTCGTTGCGAAAAAAAGAAGAAATGGCTTTTGTCGCACAAACACATGCCTTGTATCCATCCCGATACCCGTTTTCGCAATGGGTCACGTGCGGCAACGAAATAGCGAGAAACCAACCAAAACATGAGTTTTGGATCTAAAGTAGTGGATTGGACATGTTCGTTGCGAAAAAAGAAGAAATGGTTCCGGTGGTACAAACAGATTCTTTGTATGCTCCCCGATATCCGTTTTCGCAATGGGTCGGGTGATGCAACGAAATGGCGTGAAACCACTCCAAACATGAGTTTTGGACACAAAGTTGTGCGGATTGGACATGTTCATTGCGAAAAAAGAAGAAATGGTTCCGGTGGTACAAACAGATTCTTTGTATCCTTCCCGATATCCGTTTTCGCAATGGGTCGGGTGATGCTACGAAATGGCATGAAACTACTCCAAACATGAGTTTTGGACACAAAGTAGTGCATTGCGCATTATCGTTGCCAAAAAAGAAAAAATGGTTCTAGTTGCCCAAATTCATGCCTTGTATGCACCCCGATACCCGTTTTCGCAATGGGTCACATGCGGCAACGAAATGGCGCAAAACCACCCCAAACATGAGTTTTGGACCTGAAATAGTGGATTGGGCATGTTCCTTGCGAAAAAAAGAAGAAATGGCTTTTGTCGCACAAACACATGCCTTGTATCCATCCCGATACCCGTTCTCGCAATGGGTCACGTGCGGCAACAAAATAGCGCGAAACCAAACAAAACATGAGTTTTGGATCTAAAGTAGTGGATTGGACATGTTCGTTGCGAAAAAAGAAGAAATGGTTCCGGTGGTACAAACAGATTCTTTGTATCCTTCCCGATATCCGTTTTCGCAATGGGTCGGGTGATGCTACGAAATGGCATGAAACCACTGCAGCACATGAGTTTAGGACACAAAGTAGTGCATTGCGCATTATCGTTGCGAAAAAAGATAAAATGGTTCTAGTTGCACAAAGTCATGCCTTGTATGCACCCCGATACCCGTTTTCGCAATGGGTCACATGCGGCAACGAAATGGCGCAAAACCACCCCAAACATGAGTTTTGGACCTAAAATACTGGATTGGGCATGTTCGTTGCGAAAAAAAGAAGAAATGGCTTTTGTCGCACAAACACATGCCTTGTATCCATCCCGATACCCGTTCTCGCAATGGGTCACGTGCGGCAACAAAATAGCGCGAAACCAAACAAAACATGAGTTTTGGATCTAATGTAGTGGATTGGACATGTTCGTTGCGAAAAAAGAAGAAATGGTTCCGGTGGTACAAACAGATTCTTTGTATCCTTCCCGATATCCGTTTTCGCAATGGGTCGGGTGATGCAACGAAATGGCGTGAAACCACTCCAAACATGAGTTTTGGACACAAAGTAGTGCATTGCGCATTATCGTTGCGAAAAAAGATAAAATGGTTCTAGTTGCACAAAGTCATGCCTTGTATGCACCCCGAGACCCGTTTTCGCAATGGATCACATGCGGCAACGAAACGGCGCAAAACCACCCCAAACATGAGTTTTGGACCTAAAATAGTGCATTGGGCATGTTCGTTGCGAAAAAAAGAAGAAATGGCTTTTGTCGCACAAACACATGCCTTGTATCCATCCCGATACCCGTTTTCGCAATGGGTCACGTGCGGCAACGAAATAGCGAGAAACCAACCAAAACATGAGTTTTGGATCTAAAGTAGTGGATTGGACATGTTCGTTGCGAAAAAAGAAGAAATGGTTCCGGTGGTACAAACAGATTCTTTGTATGCTCCCCGATATCCGTTTTCGCAATGGGTCGGGTGATGCAACGAAATGGCGTGAAACCACTCCAAACATGAGTTTTGGACACAAAGTTGTGCGGATTGGACATGTTCATTGCGAAAAAAGAAGAAATGGTTCCGGTGGTACAAACAGATTCTTTGTATCCTTCCCGATATCCGTTTTCGCAATGGGTCGGGTGATGCTACGAAATGGCATGAAACTACTCCAAACATGAGTTTTGGACACAAAGTAGTGCATTGCGCATTATCGTTGCCAAAAAAGAAAAAATGGTTCTAGTTGCCCAAATTCATGCCTTGTATGCACCCCGATACCCGTTTTCGCAATGGGTCACATGCGGCAACGAAATGGCGCAAAACCACCCCAAACATGAGTTTTGGACCTAAAATAGTGGATTGGGCATGTTCGTTGCGAAAAAAAGAAGAAATGGCTTTTGTCGCACAAACACAAGCCTTGTATCCATCCCGATACCCGTTTTCGCAATGGGTCACGTGCGGCAACGAAATAGCGCGAAACCAACCAAAACATGAGTTTTGGATCTAAACTAGTGGATTGGACATGATCGTTGTGAAAAAAGAAGAAATGGTTTCGGTGGTACAAACAGATTCTTTGTATGCTCCCCGATATCCGTTTTCGCAATGGGTCCGGTGATGCAACGAAATGGCGTGAAACCACTCCAGACATGAGTATTGGACACAAAGTTGTGCATTCCGCATTATAGTTGCCAAAAAAGGAAAAATGGATCTAGTTGCACAAAGTCATGCCTTGTATGCACCCCGATACCCGTTTTCGCAATTGGTCACAAGCGGCAACGAAATGGCTCAAAACCACCCCAAACATAAGTTTTGGACGTAAAATAGTGGATTGGGCATGTTCGTTGCGAAAAAACAAGAAATGGCTTTTGTTGCACAAACTCATGCCTTGTATCCAACCTGATACCCGTTTTCGCAATGAGTCACGTGCGGCAACGAAATAGCGCGAAACCAACCAAAACATGAGTTTTGGATCCAAAGTATTGGATTGGACATGTTCGTTGCGAAAAAAAAGAAATGGTTTCGGTGGTACAAACAGATTCTTTCTATGCTCCCCGATATCCGTTTTCGCAATGGGTCGGGTGATGCAACGAAATGGCGTGAAACCACTGCAAACATGAGTTTTGGACACAAAGTAGTGCATTGCGCATTATCGTTGCGAAAAAAGATAAAATGGTTCTAGTTGCCCAAATTCCTGCCTTGTATGCACCCCGATACCCGTTTTCGCAATGGGTCACATGCGGCAACGAAATGGCGCAAAACCACCCCAAACATGAGTTTTGCACCTAAAATAGTGTATTGGGCATGTTCGTTGCGAAAAAAAGAAGAAATGGCTTTTGTCGCACAAACACATGCCTTGTATCCATCCCGATACCCGTTTTCGCAATGGGTCACGTGCGGCAACGAAATAGCGCGAAACCAACCAAAACATGAGTTTTGGATCTAAAGTAGTGGATTGGACATGTTCGTTGCGAAAAAAGAAGAAATGGTTCCGGTGGTACAAACAGATTCTTTGTATGCTCCCCGATATCCGTTTTCGCAATGGGTCGGGTGATGCAACAAAATGGCATGAAACTACTCCAAACATGAGTTTTGGACACAAAGTAGTGCATTGCGCATTATCGTTGCCAAAAAAGAAAAAATGGTTCTAGTTGCCCAAATTCATGCCTTGTATGCACCCCGATACCCGTTTTCGCAATGGGTCACATGCGGCAACGAAATGGCGCAAAACCACCCCAAACATGAGTTTTGGACCTGAAATAGTGGATTGGGCATGTTCCTTGCGAAAAAAAGAAGAAATGGCTTTTGTCGCACAAACACATGCCTTGTATCCATCCCGATACCCGTTCTCGCAATGGGTCACGTGCGGCAACAAAATAGCGCGAAACCAAACAAAACATGAGTTTTGGATCTAAAGTAGTGGATTGGACATGTTCGTTGCGAAAAAAGAAGAAATGGTTCCGGTAGTACAAACAGATTCTTTGTATCCTTCCCGATATCCGTTTTCGCAATGGGTCGGGTGATGCTACGAAATGGCATGAAACCACTGCAGCACATGAGTTTAGGACACAAAGTAGTGCATTGCGCATTATCGTTGCGAAAAAAGATAAAATGGTTCTAGTTGCACAAAGTCATGCCTTGTATGCACCCCGATACCCGTTTTCGCAATGGGTCACATGCGGCAACGAAATGGCGCAAAACCACCCCAAACATGAGTTTTGGACCTAAAATACTGGATTGGGCATGTTCGTTGCGAAAAAAAGAAGAAATGGCTTTTGTCGCACAAACACATGCCTTGTATCCATCCCGATACCCGTTCTCGCAATGGGTCACGTGCGGCAACGAAATAGCGCGAAACCAACCAAAACATGAGTTTTGGATCTAAACTAGTGGATTGGACATGATCGTTGTGATAAAAGAAGAAATGGTTTCGGTGGTACAAACAGATTCTTTGTATGCTCCCCGATATCCGTTTTCGCAATGGGTCCGGTGATGCAACGAAATGGCGTGAAACCACTCCAAACATGAGTATTGGACACAAAGTTGTGCATTGCGCATTATAGTTGCCAAAAAAGGAAAAATGGATCTAGTTGCACAAAGTCATGCCTTGTATGCACCCCGATACCCGTTTTCGTAATTGGTCACAAGCGGCAACGAAATGGCTCAAAACCACCCCAAACATAAGTTTTGGACGTAAAATAGTGGATTGGGCATGTTCGTTGCGAAAAAACAAGAAATGGCTTTTGTTGCACAAACTCATGCCTTGTATCCAACCTGATACCCGTTTTCGCAATGAGTCACGTGCGGCAACGAAATAGCGCGAAACCAACCAAAACATGAGTTTTGGATCCAAAGTATTGGATTGGACATGTTCGTTGCGAAAAAAAGGAAATGGTTTCGGTGGTACAAACAGATTCTTTCTATGCTCCCCGATATCCGTTTTCGCAATGGGTCGGGTGATGCAACGAAATGGCGTGAAACCACTCCAAACATGAGTTTTGGGCACAAAGTAGTGCATTGCGCATTATCGTTGCGAAAAAAGATAAAATGGTTCTAGTTGCCCAAATTCCTGCCTTGTATGCACCCCGATACCCGTTTTCGCAATGGGTCACATGCGGCAACGAAATGGCGCAAAACCACCCCAAACATGAGTTTTGCACCTAAAATAGTGTATTGGGCATGTTCGTTGCGAAAAAAAGAAGAAATGGCTTTTGTCGCACAAACACATGCCTTGTATCCATCCCGATACCCGTTTTCGCAATGGGTCACGTGCGGCAACGAAATAGCTCGAAACCAACCAAAACATGAGTTTTGGATCTAAAGTAGTGGATTGGACATGTTCGTTGCGAAAAAAGAAGAAATGGTTCCGGTGGTACGAACAGATTCTTTGTATGCTCCCCGATATCCGTTTTCGCAATGGGTCGGGTGATGCAACAAAATGGCATGAAACTACTCCAAACATGAGTTTTGGACACAAAGTAGTGCATTGCGCATTATCGTTGCCAAAAAAGAAAAAGTGGTTCTAGTTGCCCAAATTCATGCCTTGTATGCACCCCGATACCCGTTTTCGCAATGGGTCACATGCGGCAACGAAATGGCGCAAAACCACCCCAAACATGAGTTTTGCACCTAAAATAGTGTATTGGGCATGTTCGTTGCGAAAAAAAGAAGAAATGGCTTTTGTCGCACAAACACATGCCTTGTATCCATCCCGATACCCGTTTTCGCAATGGGTCACGTGCGGCAACGAAATAGCGAGAAACCAACCAAAACATGAGTTTTGGATCTAAAGTAGTGGGTTGGACATGTTCGTTGCGAAAAAAGAAGAAATGGTTTCGGTGGTACAAACAGATTCTTTGTATGCTCCCCGATATCTGTTTTCGCAATGGGTCGGGGGATGCAACGAAATGGCGTGAAACCACTCCAAACATGAGTTTTGGACACAAAGTTGTGCGGATTGGGCATGTTCATTGCGTAAAAAGAAGAAATGGTTCTTGTTGCACAAACTCATGCCTTGTATCCACCCCGAGTCCTGTTTTTGAAATGGGTCACATGCGGCAACGAAATGGCGCAAAGCCACCCCAAACATGAGTTTTGGACCTAAAATAGTGGATTGGGCATGTTCATTGCGAAAAAAAGAAGAAATGGCTTTTGTCGCACAAACACATGCCTTGTATCCATCCCGATACCCGTTCTCGCAATGGGTCACTGTCACACCCGGTTTTCAATGATCCAAAACCGTGCATACTATACATGCGCTAGGAACGAGTCTCACATGTATAGGACAAATTGTCATCACAGAACATGTCATAATATAACGTTTAACGATTACATCATAAGTATTATAACAGACACTTGTCTTTAACATAAAGTACGTAAAAGCGGAAGCGTAAACGGAAAGCAACTAGAGCCGCCACAGGGACGTCCACTGGAAGAGCGAAGAGCCTAGACTTCTTGATAATCCTCCGTATCTCCATTGACTGAGCAGCGGTTGGATTTGTCCCCCCAACAAGGAGTAAACGGGAAAGAACAAGCGTGAGCACACAACTCGTACTCAACAAGTATAACAGAACCATGAGGCTCTAAGGTTAGCTGACTCCACTGCATTGCTTTTAATTGGTCAAATTTTATTAAAGCTATTTACTAAAGTGAGTAGAGAAACTTTTATCTCAAAGATATTGCATAGAAGAAATTAAGCATCATGATTAACCAGGATTTTACCAAAAACCATCCATAACCCAACTAATCACATAAAGGATCTGGGCCGCTCATAACCGTGAGCACGGCTGATGCATCAGTTTTACACTCTCGAGAGGTTGCACATCTTTACCCACAAGTCGTGAGCTACGCTAGTGGTTCATCACATACCTTAGATGAGATGACTAGCAAGCCACACTACGAAGCCTTTACAAAGATTATGTTAGTAAGGTGTAACCGCTAAGGTTTCAGGTTACGCAACGGTGGAGCAAGCCTCAAGGGGAGAAGAACACATCACACTCAACCCAAGCAGCGCGAGGGCCACAGAAGCACACCTCCCCTCTTGCCCCGCAGGTAAGTTACTCCCAGACTAAAACAATCTAATTAATCAGCTAAGACCGTCCCATACCAGTCTTATGGTAGTGCTGTTGTCCCAGGTTGTCGCTTTGCGAACCGGTCCTTATGGAAAGTGGCTATGAGCAAAACCACTAAGCACAATGCTCATGCCCCCTAAACCAAGTTGCTAAAAAAAACAAATTTTAAATGAGACATGCACCACTCAAGCACACGGCACAGAGGGTCACGCTCAAACAATTAATTGCATAGATCCATTAATCAACATTAATTAAAAACATAGCATAGGTGTATGTTGGCGCAGCACCTAGCAAAAACTTAACCACATGCAACCCAAAAGGTTCACATTGAGATCAAAGTGGCTAATGTATCGTCCTTATAGGCATACAAGATCAACACATGCATATGCAATGAATTAAAGGTGATAGGTGTTGCTCATGTTATACTTGCCTTCCTCAAGGTGCTCTTGCTGCTGCTCACAAATGTCAAAAGGTGGCTCCTCGTTCACCTCAGACAGATCAACGTCTACTTACGTCCAAACGTCACACAAGCATCCATATACGAGCATACATGCAAACAATGGACAACAGATAAGAAACAGTACACCAATACATCAAAACAGAACACAAAACTAGTTTAGAACTGTTCTACATATTACCACGGTCACGTGAGCGCAAGAATCGCCCAAAACGGAGTTAAAACGGAAAAGTTATGGCCAAAACAAGGTTCTAGGGACCTATTTATGAAGAAAACTCAAAATCTGGGCTGTTTTGGAAAAACTAGGGACCAATTCTGTAATTTCAGGAAAGATCCGAGGTCTAAAGCACAAAAACACAGCCTCTGGACTGCGGGTTCTATTTTTCAATAGCGCAGGGGCTAAAACACTAAAAACTGGGCCGATCTGTAATTAGTTTTGAACTGGCGTGGACCGCGGGTTGATTTAGGAAAAACCGAGGGTCTCTTTAACAAAAAGGCGGTGACGACCGCGGTTGACCGGTCACCATCTGGTCCGGACGGTCGGATCTAGATCTAACGGCTGAGATGAGATCGGATCACGTTATAATCTCGTGCATCCGTTCTGGATCGGACGGCTGAGGTTGAAAGGCGAGGTTTCGCCGGCGGCGATCATCGGGGACGGCGGCGCATCGCCGGAGCTCGCGATGCCCGGTGTTCCGGGGCGCGATTCGGGACCGGACCTAGCTAGAAAGCAAGACGGGACCACGGCGAAGCTCACCGTGGGGTTGTCGACGACCGGGAGCTGCCGGAGGATGGTCGGCGACGAGCGGAGGCGGCGGAGCGGCTCGGGGCTTCGCGGAGAGCTCGGTCGGAGCGTCCACGGGCGTCGAGAGCTAGCGGAACGGGGTCGCGAGGTCCTGCAGAGCACGGCGGAGGGGTTAGGGCGGCGGAAGCGCGACCCCAGAGGGCGAATTGCACCTCGCCGGCGTTACTCACCTCGGACGGTGGCGGCGGAATTGAGCGGCTCGCGACGGCTAGGGCTCGATTGCGGCTGCTGGCGAGGTTGAGGGGGAAAGGGCGAAGCCCGGCGTGCTATTTATAGGACCGGAGCGGCTCGGAAGGGGGCGGCGCAGTAAGGAAGGCGGCGGCCGGAGCTTCCTTCGGCGCGCGCTCTCAGGAAGGAAGGGAATCCTTCGATTCCTTTGGGGATTCGGTGCGCAGGAGAGCGAGGAACACGGGGAAGGCGGCGGAGGGAGCTCTCCTCCTCGGAGTCGGCCGGCGTAGAGAAGGAATGAAATCGGCCGAAAAAGGAAAGTCGCCGTCGCCGAAAAAGGAAAGGCGAGAGGTCGGGGATGACAGGTGGGTCCCGCCTGTCAGCGGCTCGACGGGTGCGGGTCCGCCTGTCAGTGGCGCGAGGGAGAGAGACGGCGCGCGCGGGAGGCCGGCTGGGCCGCCTCGCCTGGGCCGGCTCGGGTGAGGGCGCGGGTGGGCCGAGCGGGTGAGGTGGGCCGGTTTCTCCTTTTTCTTTTTCCTGCATTTTCCCTCTCTTTTCTATTTCTCTCCTTTTCTTTTAAACTCAAAAACAAACTACAAATTCAAATAAATTTGAATTCCAACCTTATGCCATTCATCAAATAAAAAATATGCTCCAGCATGAATGCACAAACATGTTGACCTTAGGATATATTGCAATATTTAGTTCAAAAGATAATGAAAAATGCATACTAGGCACAATAAATCCTAGAAAATAAATAAAGCATATTGAATTTATTATAAAATGCTGGAAATTAAATTTAGGGTGTTACAGACCTACCCCCCTTGCAAGGAATCTCGCCCCGAGATTCACATAGGCTGGTTAGCAAAGAGATCAGGGTATGCTGCCCTCAACTCATCCTCCCTTTCCCAAGTAGCTTCCTCCTCTGTGTGGTATTTCCATTGCACTCGGCACATCTTGGTCCTCTTATTCCGGGTCACCCTCTCAGATGTTTCCAGAATCTTTATAGGGTGCTCAGTGTAGGTCAAGTCCTCCTGCACTTCCAACCCTTCTAAAGGCGCCTGCTCCTCTGGTATTCTCAAGCACTTCTTCAGCTGCGAGACATGGAATACATCGTGCACACCTGGAAGACTAGAAGGTAACTCTAAGCGATAAGCCACTTCTCCTCTCTTTTCTAGTACCTTGAAGGGTCCAACGTATCTGGGTGCTAGTTTTCCCTTCATGTTGAATCTGCGTACTCCCCGCATAGGTGACACCTTCAGATACACAAAGTCACCTTCCTTGAATGTGAGATCTCTCCGTCTGACATCTGCATAGCTTTTCTGCCTAGACTGAGCAATTCTCAAGTTCTCTCGAACTATCCGTACTTGTTCCTCCGCATCCTTGATAATGTCTGGTCCAAACACTTGCTTCTCTCCTTTCTGATCCCAGAGCAAAGGAGTCCTACACCTTCTACCATACAAAGCTTCAAATGGTGATTTCTTGATACTGACCTGATAACTGTTGTTGTAGGAGAACTCGGCATAAGGTAAGCACTTGTCCCAACTTGTGCCATATTGGATGACACACGCTCGCAACATATCTTCCAGTATTTGATTGGTCCTTTCTGTCTGACCGTCTGTCTACGGATGGTAAGCTGTGCTGAAACGAAGCTTGGTATCCAGTGAATCATGCAATTGCTCCCAAAAGCGAGAAGTGAACTGTGATCCCCTATCGGATATAATCCTCTTAGGAACCCCATGCAAACACACAATCCTAGAGATGTATAGTTCTGCCAACCTTGCCCCGGAGTAGGTAGTATTCACAGGTATGAAGTGGGCGACCTTGGTCAGACGATCCACTACTACCCATATGGAGTTGTAGCCTTTCTGGGTGCGAGGTAACCCAACAATAAAGTCCATGCTGATTTCCTCCCACTTCCATTCTGGAATTTTCAACGGTTGCAATAGTCCTGCTGGCCTCTGATGTTCTGCCTTGACCCTCTGACAAGTGTCACAAATTGCCACATACTCTGCTACGGCACGTTTCATTCCAAACCACCAGAATCTCTCCTTGAGGTCATAATACATCTTAGTACTCCCGGGATGGATAGAGTAAGCTGTATCATGGGCCTCACTCAGGATCAACTTCTTGATTCTGTCCACATCTGGCACACAAATCCGGTTCTTGTACCATACTGTACCTTGCTCATCTTCCCTGAAGTTGGGCGCTTTGCCTATCTGGATCTGCTCGCGTATCTCCTGGATCTTCTCGTCCTGGGCTTGATGTCTTCGAATTTCTTGTTCCAGAGTTGGTTCGGCTTCAAAGGTAGCTGCAGTATGATGCACAAAACCCAAACTCAAACTTTCGAACTCCTCACATAACTCACGTGGCATCTGGAATGCTATGGCCATGTTGACGTAGCTTCTTCTGCTCAAAGCATCAGCCACCACGTTGGCTTTCCCTGGATGATAATGTATCTCCAAGTCGTAGTCCTTGATCAGTTCTAACCATCTACGCTGCCTCATGTTCAGCTCATTCTGAGTGAAGATATACTTAAGACTCTTGTGATCCGTGTATATCTCACATCTTTGCCCAAAAAGATAGTGACGCCATATCTTAAGTGCATGGACAACTGCTGCTAACTCCAAGTCATGTGTAGGATAATTTACCTCATGCTTGCGTAGCTGTCGGGAGGCATAGGCAATCACCTTTCCTTCTTGCATCAGCACACAACCCAGACCGTCGCCTGAAGCATCACAATATACTGTGAACCTTTTCTGCAGATCTGGCAATGTCAGCACGGGTGCGGTGGTCAGCTTCTTCTTCAACTCTTCAAAAGCTGCTTGCCTCTCCTTGTTCCAGATGAACTCAGCATCCTTCTCAAGCAACGTGGTCATCGGCTTCGCAATCTTCGAGAAATTCTCTATGAATCTCCGGTAATATCCTGCTAAGCCCAAAAATCCACGTACTTCCTTGACAGTCTGTGGCACCTTCCAATCCAACACTGATATGACCTTGCCAGGGTCCACTGAGATCCCCCCCTTAGAGATGATATGACCAAGGAATGGTACCTCGTCAATCCAGAACTCACACTTGCTCAACTTTGCATATAGCTTGTGATCCCTCAATCTCTGCAGAACTAGCCTCAAGTGCTCCTCATGTTCCTCCTCGGTTTTGGAGTAGATCAGGATATCATCAATGAATACCACCACGAACTTGTCCAAATAATCCATGAACACCTTATTCATTAAACTCATGAAGAAAGCAGGGGCATTAGTCAGACCAAAAGACACCACAGTATACTCATAGAGACCATACTTTGTGATGAAAGCAGTCTTAGGAATATCTGAGGGACGGATCTTCAACTGGTGGTAGCCAGATCTCAGGTCTACTTTGGAGAATACACAGGCACCTTGCAACTGATCAAACAAATCATCAATGCGTGGCAGAGGATACTTGTTCTTAATAGTCACCTCGTTCAATGCACGATAATCCACACACATCCGTCGAGCAGGCCCTTCCTTCTTATCAACAAACAGAACAGGAAAAGCCCACGGAGAGGTACTATGGCGAATAAATCCCTTTGCTAGCAGCTCATCTATGTTTTGTTTAACTTCCTCATGTTCTGGGGGTGCCATTCTATATGGTCTTTTAGATATAGGAGCAGTACCAGGTAAAAGGTCTATAGAAAACTCAATGTCTCGGTCAGGCGGCATACCTGGTAACTCTTCCGGGAAGACATCAGGATATTCACACACTACTCGAATGCCATCTGTAGGTTGGACCTCCATCCGATGCAGATAACCGGAGGGTTTGGATGCGCCGACTCTTACTTCCTGGCCATCTGGCGTTGTCATATGAACAGTCCTCTTGGCACAGTCAATTCTGACTCCCCATTTGGTCAATGTTTCCATTCCTAGGATGACGTCGATGCCCATCGGTTCTATGACTAACAGACTAGTATGAAACTCTAACCCCCTTATGTTAATCCCGACTCTGGTACAGATCACATGGGTTCTTATTTCCCCTCCAGGCGAAGTAATTATCATATCCTTTTTCAACATGCTAATGGGTATTTTATGTTGTTCAGCAAAGGATTTGGTAATAAAGGAGTGGGTGGCACCAGTATCAAATAGTACGGTAGCAGGATGAGAGTTGACCAAGAACGTACCGATCATGACGTTTGGGGCCTCAGCTGCAGTTTCTGCCGTCACATGGTTCACCTTTCCTTGCCACGGCGCCTTGGCGTTCCCATTGTTGCGCCCCTGAGCTTGCGGCTGCTGGACCGGTCCTGGTCTCTGCGGGTTGGGGACTGTCTTCTGAGGGCAGACATTGGCATAGTGCCCCGGGTCACCGCACTTATAGCAACTTCTGCCAATGACAGGAGCCTGGGCTGGTGCAGGGGGGTTAGGCTGCCCCTGACGCTGAGCTTGATATGCAGGGCGAGGAGGCTGATTCTGGTAGCGTTGCCCCTGGGCCATCTGCTGCCCTTGGTGGTTCTGCGGGTATCCTGGCCGCGGTGGCTGCTGCTGTTGTTGGTAGCGGGGGCGGGTGTTGCTCCCGGACGGTGCAGGTATGAGCTTCCTCTTCCTTTCCTCCATCTCCCGATGTTTGCGTTCTGTAAGGAGCGCACGATCTACCAGGTGATTGAAGCTGGGGAAGGTGAAGTTCATGAGGTGGAACTGCAGGGTGTCATTGAGCCCTTCCATGAAATGCTCCTGTTTATCGCCATCCTCAGTGACCTCTGCTGTGGCGTACCTTGCAAGCTGCAAGAACTTGTCACGATACTCAGTGACGGACATGCTCCCTTGCTTGAGCGAGAGGAACTCCTTCTTCTTCATCTTCATGGTCCCAGCCGGTACGTGGTGACTCCTGAAGTTCTCTCTAAACTGAGCCCAGGTGAAGGCATCGCGATCCTGCTGGCGGTACGACTCCCACCAATCCAAAGCAGCACCACGAAGTTGTCCTGCAGCATACAGGACTCTCTCTCGGTCATCGCACTGGGCGATCTCCAGCTGTCTCTCCACAGCACGAAGCCAGTCATCAGCCTGTAGTGGATCTGCAGCGTGGGAGAAGGTTGGGGGATGCCCCTTCATGAAATCGCCACGCCTGTCCCTAGGCGGAGGAGGTGGTGGTGGCGCCTGCACCTGAGCTTGTTGTAGGGCCAAGATGGCATTGTTCACTGTGGCCATCATCTGCGTTTGCATGGCAAAGAACTGCTCGGCCGTCAGTGGTGGTGGATTGGGCAACGGGTGGTCGGGATGGTCGTGGCCCTGGTTACTTCCTTGGGCGCCCCTAGCACCACGTCCTCTAGTTCCAACCATCTGTAGCAACAAAAGAAAGTCCATAAGGATTTATATCCCTCTCACAAGGTGAAGTAGATTTTGAGATTGCAGGTTGGTCATTAGTCCATGATGAACGAGCGTCAGCTAGATGAGGTAGAGAGGAGTAATAGAGTAGTTGTTCATCCCAACTGACTATTTTTATTAAACTCAACTCAAACTGGTTTGACTATGGACAATCCCCATAGTTGGACATGATCAAGCAACCAAAATGCCAACTCAAACATAGTTCACAAGCACAAACAACCAAACACTGAACTAGACTCAAAGCGTTTATAGACCAACTCGACTCAACGTACTAGCGATGTGAAGCAAAGATAAGGGTAATCCTAATCCTCATGGAAAAGAATCCTAGTGGCACCATTTAGTTCCCCCTTGCGGGTCCTCTTGCGGGATTTGCACTGGGACGGAGTCACGTCTGGCACTCGAGGCTTTGGTCCTTGGAGGCCGGCAAGTGTAGCTTCAAGTTCTGCCACCCTCTTGGTCTTGCGGTGAAGCTCGTCCAACACTATGTCGTGGGCGGAGTTGAGGGCCGCGATGTACCGTGCCATCTTCCTTACCCTCTGGTCATCCTCCAACACCATCGAAGCGATCTCGTGCCCAACTTGGCCTTCTATGCGGCGAGGGAAGTAGCGAAAACAGGTCTGGCTCAACGAGGTACGGTGGTCGTAGCAGATGGCTCCTAGAGCTTGGCGTGCAGCATCTTCAATGGCAGCTTCCATCGTCTCATGGATCGTCACGCTGCAGTAATCACCCACAATGGTCTTCCCTCCGTGGATGAGGTTGTAGCGTTCGATCAACGCATTGGCCACCCATCTGTCAGGTAGAATCGGGTGCGTACTCTGAGTGGCGAAGTAGGAGGTGGTGAAGTTGTTGAGGCCGATTTCCTGGAGGCACTCCCGAAGCAGTCCGGGAAAGTTGAGACCGTTGCCTGGGTGGGTATGGTCGATGTTGACCCAGGTGGCGATCGCCCTCTCTCTTTTGACAGCAGGTCCTTGATTATCGTCTATCTGAACGGCAATGTGATGTGACCACTCAGGTGCTTCTACCTCTGGTTCAGGGGCTGGATTCTCCTCTGGATCCTCTTCTGTGTTCTCAGTGAAAGAGCTGGCTTCACTGGGGTCTTCAGAGTCATCTCCCACTATGATGGGTTCCTGCAGAGGCGGGGGTGGCACTAGATCTTCTGGTTCTGGGTTCCGTGGTGCCAAGGGAACATGGTAGCCTTGCGGGGGTGCACCAGTTTGCTTGCGGGCGGTCAGTCTGGTACGGGCCATCTACAAAGAAAACGACCAAGATTGAGTTAAGATCAGTTCTAAAAAAGGAGTTAAGAGAATTGAAAATAATGTAGGAACATAGGGTTGTAGTGTAATCTTAAAGAAAAGAAAACTTTTAAAAACAGGAGGAAGAGAAGGAGGAAATCCTTAAATTTCAACCCGCACTAACTAGGCTTCCGTCCTACAGTCGACACGGCTCTGATACCAATCTGTCACACCCGGTTTTCAATGATCCAAAACCGTGCATACTATACATGCGCCAGGAACGAGTCTCACATGTATAGGACAAATTGTCATCACAGAACATGTCATAATATAACGTTTAACGATTACATCATAAGTATTATAACAGACACTTGTCTTTAACATAAAGTACGTAAAAGCGGAAGCGTAAACGGAAAGCAACTAGAGCCGCCACAGGGACGTCCACTGGAAGAGCGAAGAGCCTAGACTTCTTGATAATCCTCCGTATCTCCATTGACTGAGCAGCGGTTGGATTTGTCCCCCCAACAAGGAGTAAACGGGAAAGAACAAGCGTGAGCACACAACTCGTACTCAACAAGTATAACAGAACCATGAGGCTCTAAGGTTAGCTGACTCCACTGCATTGCTTTTAATTGGTCAAATTTTATTAAAGCTATTTACTAAAGTGAGTAGAGAAACTTTTATCTCAAAGATATTGCATAGAAGAAATTAAGCATCATGATTAACCAGGATTTTACCAAAAACCATCCATAACCCAACTAATCACATAAAGGATCTGGGCCGCTCATAACCGTGAGCACGGCTGATGCATCAGTTTTACGCTCTCGAGAGGTTGCACATCTTTACCCACAAGTCGTGAGCTACGCTAGTGGTTCATCACATACCTTAGATGAGATGACTAGCAAGCCACACTATGAAGCCTTTACAAAGATTATGTTAGTAAGGTGTAACCGCTAAGGTTTCAGGTTATGCAACGGTGGAGCAAGCCTCAAGGGGAGAAGAACACATCACACTCAACCCAAGCAGCGCGAGGGCCACAGAAGCACACCTCCCCTCTTGCCCCGCAGGTAAGTTACTCCCAGACTAAAACAATCTAATTAATCAGCTAAGACCGTCCCATACCAGTCTTATGGTAGTGCTGTTGTCCCAGGTTGTCGCTTTGCGAACCGGTCCTTATGGAAAGTGGCTATGAGCAAAACCACTAAGCACAATGCTCATGCCCCCTAAACCAAGTTGCTAAAAAAAACAAATTTTAAATGAGACATGCACCACTCAAGCACACGGCACAGAGGGTCACGCTCAAACAATTAATTGCATAGATCCATTAATCAACATTAATTAAAAACATAGCATAGGTGTATGTTGGCGCAGCACCTAGCAAAAACTTAACCACATGCAACCCAAAAGGTTCACATTGAGATCAAAGTGGCTAATGTATCGTCCTTATAGGCATACAAGATCAACACATGCATATGCAATGAATTAAAGGTGATAGGTGTTGCTCATGTTATACTTGCCTTCCTCAAGGTGCTCTTGCTGCTGCTCACAAATGTCAAAAGGTGGCTCCTCGTTCACCTCAGACAGATCAACGTCTACTTACGTCCAAACGTCACACAAGCATCCATATACGAGCATACATGCAAACAATGGACAACAGATAAGAAACAGTACACCAATACATCAAAACAGAACACAAAACTAGTTTAGAACTGTTCTACATATTACCACGGTCACGTGAGCGCAAGAATTGCCCAAAACGGAGTTAAAACGGAAAAGTTATGGCCAAAACAAGGTTCTAGGGACCTATTTATGAAGAAAACTCAAAATCTGGGCTGTTTTGGAAAAACTAGGGACCAATTCTGTAATTTCAGGAAAGATCCGAGGTCTAAAGCACAAAAACACAGCCTCTGGACTGCGGGTTCTATTTTTCAATAGCGCAGGGGCTAAAACACTAAAAACTGGGCCGATCTGTAATTAGTTTTGAACTGGCGTGGACCGCGGGTTGATTTAGGAAAAACCGAGGGTCTCTTTAACAAAAAGGCGGTGACGACCGCGGTTGACCGGTCACCATCTGGTCCGGACGGTCGGATCTAGATCTAACGGCTGAGATGAGATCGGATCACGTTATAATCTCGTGCATCCGTTCTGGATCGGACGGCTGAGGTTGAAAGGCGAGGTTTCGCCGGCGGCGACCATCGGGGACGGCGGCGCATCGCCGGAGCTCGCGATGCCCGGTGTTCCGGGGCGCGATTCGGGACCGGACCTAGCTAGAAAGCAAGACGGGACCACGGCGAAGCTCACCGTGGGGTTGTCGACGACCGGGAGCTGCCGGAGGATGGTCGGCGACGAGCGGAGGCGGCGGAGCGGCTCGGGGCTTCGCGGAGAGCTCGGTCGGAGCGTCCATGGGCGTCGAGAGCTAGTGCAACGGGGTCGCGAGGTCCTCGGACGGTGGCGGCGGAATTGAGCGGCTCGCGACGGCTAGGGCTCGATTGCGGCTGCTGGCGAGGTTGAGGGGGAAAGGGCGAAGCCCGGCGTGCTATTTATAGGACCGGAGCGGCTCGGAAGGGGGCGGCGCAGTAAGGAAGGCGGCGGCCGGAGTTTCCTTCGGCGCGCGCTCTCGGGAAGGAAGGGAATCCTTCGATTCCTTTGGGGATTCGGTGCGCAGGAGAGCGAGGAACACGGGGAAGGCGGCGGAGGGAGCTCTCCTCCTCGGAGTCGGCCGGCGTAGAGAAGGAATGAAATCGGCCGAAAAAGGAAAGTCGCCGTCGCCGAAAAAGGAAAGGCGAGAGGTCGGGGATGACAGGTGGGTCCCGCCTGTCAGCGGCTCGACGGGCGTGGGTCCGCCTGTCAGTGGCGCGAGGGAGAGAGACGGCGCGCGCGGGAGGCCGGCTGGGCCGCCTCGCCTGGGCCGGCTCGGGTGAGGGCGCGGGTGGGCCGAGCGGGTGAGGTGGGCCGGTTTCTCCTTTTTCTTTTTCCTGCATTTTCCCTCTCTTTTCTATTTCTCTCCTCTTCTTTTAAACTCAAAAACAAACTACAAATTCAAATAAATTTGAATTCAAACCTTATGCCATTCATCAAATAAAAAATATGCTCCAGCATGAATGCACAAACATGTTGACCTTAGGATATATTGCAATATTTAGTTCAAAAGATAATGAAAAATGCATACTAGGCACAATAAATCCTAGAAAATAAATAAAGCATATTGAATTTATTATAAAATGCTGGAAATTAAATTTAGGGTGTTACAGACCAACCTGCAATCTCAAAATCTACTTCACCTTGTGAGAGGGATATAAATCCTTATGGACTTTCTTTTGTTGCTACAGATGGTTGGAACTAGAGGACGTGGTGCTAGGGGCGCCCAAGGAAGTAACCAGGGCCACGACCATCCCGACCACCCGTTGCCCAATCCACCACCACTGACGGCCGAGCAGTTCTTTGCCATGCAAACGCAGATGATGGCCACAGTGAACAATGCCATCTTGGCCCTACAACAAGCTCAGGTGCAGGCGCCACCACCACCTCCTCCGCCTAGGGACAGGCGTGGCGATTTCATGAAGGGGCATCCCCCAACCTTCTCCCACGCTGCAGATCCACTACAGGCTGATGACTGGCTTCGTGCTGTGGAGAGACAGCTGGAGATCGCCCAGTGCGATGACCGAGAGAGAGTCCTGTATGCTGCAGGACAACTTCGTGGTGCTGCTTTGGATTGGTGGGAGTCGTACCGCCAGCAGGATCGCGATGCCTTCACCTGGGCTCAGTTTAGAGAGAACTTCAGGAGTCACCACGTACCGGCTGGGACCATGAAGATGAAGAAGAAGGAGTTCCTCTCGCTCAAGCAAGGGAGCATGTCCGTCACTGAGTATCGTGACAAGTTCCTGCAGCTTGCAAGGTACGCCACAGCAGAGGTCGCTGAGGATGGCGATAAACAGGAGCATTTCATGGAAGGGCTCAATGACACCCTGCAGTTCCACCTCATGAACTTCACCTTCCCCAGCTTCAATCACCTGGTAGATCGTGCGCTCCTTACAGAACGCAAACATCGGGAGATGGAGGAAAGGAAGAGGAAGCTCATACCTGCACCGTCCGGGAGCAACACCCGCCCCCGCTACCAACAACAGCAGCAGCCACCGCGGCCAGGATACCCGCAGAACCACCAAGGGCAGCAGATGGCCCAGGGGCAACGCTACCAGAATCAGCCTCCTCGCCCTGCATATCAAGCTCAGCGTCAGGGGCAGCCTAACCCCCCTGCACCAGCCCAGGCTCCTGTCATTGGCAGAAGTTGCTATAAGTGCGGTGACCCGGGGCACTATGCCAATGTCTGCCCTCAGAAGACAGTCCCCAACCCGCAGAGACCAGGACCGGTCCAGCAACCGCAAGCTCAGGGGCGCAACAATGGGAACGCCAAGGCGCCGTGGCAAGGAAAGGTGAACCATGTGACGGCAGAAACTGCAGCTGAGGCCCCAAACGTCATGATCGGTACGTTCTTGGTCAACTCTCATCCTGCTACCGTACTATTTGATACTGGTGCCACCCACTCCTTTATTACCAAATCCTTTGCTGAACAACATAAAATACCCATTAGCATGTTGAAAAAGGATATGATAATTACTTCGCCTGGAGGGGAAATAAGAACCCATGTGATCTGTACCAGAGTCGGGATTAACATAAGGGGGTTAGAGTTTCATACTAGTCTGTTAGTCATAGAACCGATGGGCATCGACGTCATCCTAGGAATGGAAACATTGACCAAATGGGGAGTCAGAATTGACTGTGCCAAGAGGACTGTTCATATGACAACGCCAGATGGCCAGGAAGTAAGAGTCGGCGCATCCAAACCCTCCGGTTATCTGCATCGGATGGAGGTCCAACCTACAGATGGCATTCGAGTGGTGTGTGAATATCCTGATGTCTTCTCGGAAGAGTTACCAGGTATGCCGCCTGACCGAGACATTGAGTTTTCTATAGACCTTTTACCTGGTACTGCTCCTATATCTAAAAGACCATATAGAATGGCACCCCCAGAACATGAGGAAGTTAAACAAAACATAGATGAGCTGCTAGCAAAGGGATTTATTCGCCATAGTACCTCTCCGTGGGCTTTTCCTGTTCTGTTTGTTGATAAGAAGGAAGGGCCTGCTCGACGGATGTGTGTGGATTATCGTGCATTGAACGAGGTGACTATTAAGAACAAGTATCCTCTACCACGCATTGATGATTTGTTTGATCAGTTGCAAGGTGCCTGTGTATTCTCCAAAGTAGACCTGAGATCTGGCTACCACCAGTTGAAGATCAGTCCCTCAGATATTCCTAAGACTGCTTTCATCACAAAGTATGGTCTCTATGAGTATACTGTGGTGTCTTTTGGTCTGACTAATGCCCCTGCTTTCTTCATGAGTTTAATGAATAAGGTGTTCATGGATTATTTGGACAAGTTCGTGGTGGTATTCATTGATGATATCCTGATCTACTCCAAAACCGAGGAGGAACATGAGGAGCACTTGAGGCTAGTTCTGCAGAGATTGAGGGATCACAAGCTATATGCAAAGTTGAGCAAGTGTGAGTTCTGGATTGACGAGGTACCATTCCTTGGTCATATCATCTCTAAGGGGGGATCTCAGTGGACCCTGGCAAGGTCATATCAGTGTTGGATTGGAAGGTGCCACAGACTGTCAAGGAAGTACGTGGATTTTTGGGCTTAGCAGGATATTACCGGAGATTCATAGAGAATTTCTCGAAGATTGCGAAGCCGATGACCACGTTGCTTGAGAAGGATGCTGAGTTCATCTGGAACAAGGAGAGGCAAGCAGCTTTTGAAGAGTTGAAGAAGAAGCTGACCACCGCACCCGTGCTGACATTGCCAGATCTGCAGAAAAGGTTCACAGTATATTGTGATGCTTCAGGCGACGGTCTGGGTTGTGTGCTGATGCAAGAAGGAAAGGTGATTGCCTATGCCTCCCGACAGCTACGCAAGCATGAGGTAAATTATCCTACACATGACTTGGAGTTAGCAGCAGTTGTCCATGCACTTAAGATATGGCGTCACTATCTTTTTGGGCAAAGATGTGAGATATACACGGATCACAAGAGTCTTAAGTATATCTTCACTCAGAATGAGCTGAACATGAGGCAGCGTAGATGGTTAGAACTGATCAAGGACTACGACTTGGAGATACATTATCATCCAGGGAAAGCCAACGTGGTGGCTGATGCTTTGAGCAGAAGAAGCTACGTCAACATGGCCATAGCATTCCAGATGCCACGTGAGTTATGTGAGGAGTTCGAAAGTTTGAGTTTGGGTTTTGTGCATCATACTGCAGCTACCTTTGAAGCCGAACCAACTCTGGAACAAGAAATTCGAAGACATCAAGCCCAGGACGAGAAGATCCAGGAGATACGCGAGCAGATCCAGATAGGCAAAGCGCCCAACTTCAGGGAAGATGAGCAAGGTACAGTATGGTACAAGAACCGGATTTGTGTGCCAGATGTGGACAGAATCAAGAAGTTGATCCTGAGTGAGGCCCATGATACAGCTTACTCTATCCATCCCGGGAGTACTAAGATGTATTATGACCTCAAGGAGAGATTCTGGTGGTTTGGAATGAAACGTGCCGTAGCAGAGTATGTGGCAATTTGTGACACTTGTCAGAGGGTCAAGGCAGAACATCAGAGGCCAGCAGGACTATTGCAACCGTTGAAAATTCCAGAATGGAAGTGGGAGGAAATCAGCATGGACTTTATTGTTGGGTTACCTCGCACCCAGAAAGGTTACAACTCCATATGGGTAGTAGTGGATCGTCTGACCAAGGTCGCCCACTTCATACCTGTGAATACTACCTACTCCGGGGCAAGGTTGGCAGAACTATACATCTCTAGGATTGTGTGTTTGCATGGGGTTCCTAAGAGGATTATATCCGATAGGGGATCACAGTTCACTTCTCGCTTTTGGGAGCAATTGCATGATTCACTGGATACCAAGCTTCGTTTCAGCACAGCTTACCATCCGCAGACAGACGGTCAGACAGAAAGGACCAATCAAATACTGGAAGATATGTTGCGAGCGTGTGTCATCCAATATGGCACAAGTTGGGACAAGTGCTTACCTTATGCCGAGTTCTCCTACAACAACAGTTATCAGGTCAGTATCAAGAAATCACCATTTGAAGCTTTGTATGGTAGAAGGTGTAGGACTCCTTTGCTCTGGGATCAGAAAGGAGAGAAGCAAGTGTTTGGCCCAGACATTATCAAGGATGCGGAGGAACAAGTACGGATAGTTCGAGAGAACTTGAGAATTGCTCAGTCTAGGCAGAAAAGCTATGCAGATGTCAGACGGAGAGATCTCACATTCAAGGAAGGTGACTTTGTGTATCTGAAGGTGTCACCTATGCGGGGAGTACGCAGATTCAACATGAAGGGAAAACTAGCACCCAGATACGTTGGACCCTTCAAGGTACTAGAAAAGAGAGGAGAAGTGGCTTATCGCTTAGAGTTACCTTCTAGTCTTCCAGGTGTGCACGATGTATTCCATGTCTCGCAGCTGAAGAAGTGCTTGAGAATACCAGAGGAGCAGGCGCCTTTAGAAGGGTTGGAAGTGCAGGAGGACTTGACCTACACTGAGCACCCTATAAAGATTCTGGAAACATCTGAGAGGGTGACCCGGAATAAGAGGACCAAGATGTGCCGAGTGCAATGGAAATACCACACAGAGGAGGAAGCTACTTGGGAAAGGGAGGATGAGTTGAGGGCAGCATACCCTGATCTCTTTGCTAACCAGCCTATGTGAATCTCGGGGCGAGATTCCTTGCAAGGGGGGTAGGTCTGTAACACCCTAAATTTAATTTCCAGCATTTTATAATAAATTCAATATGCTTTATTTATTTTCTAGGATTTATTGTGCCTAGTATGCATTTTTCATTATCTTTTGAACTAAATATTGCAATATATCCTAAGGTCAACATGTTTGTGCATTCATGCTGGAGCATATTTTTTATTTGATGAATGGCATAAGGTTTGAATTCAAATTTATTTGAATTTGTAGTTTGTTTTTGAGTTTAAAAGAAAAGGAGAGAAATAGAAAAGAGAGGGAAAATGCAGGAAAAAGAAAAAGGAGAAACCGGCCCACCTCACCCGCTCGGCCCACCCGCGCCCTCACCCGAGCCGGCCCAGGCGAGGCGGCCCAGCCGGCCTCCCGCGCGCGCCGTCTCTCTCCCTCGCGCCACTGACAGGCGGACCCGCGCCCGTCGAGCCGCTGACAGGCGGGACCCACCTGTCATCCCCGACCTCTCGCCTTTCCTTTTTCGGCGACGGCGACTTTCCTTTTTCGGCCGATTTCTTTCCTTCTCTACGCCGGCCGACTCCGAGGAGGAGAGCTCCCTCCGCCGCCTTCCCCGTGTTCCTCGCTCTCCTGCGCACCGAATCCCCAAAGGAATCGAAGGATTCCCTTCCTTCCCGAGAGCGCGCGCCGAAGGAAACTCCGGCCGCCGCCTTCCTTACTGCGCCGCCCCCTTCCGAGCCGCTCCGGTCCTATAAATAGCACGCCGGGCTTCGCCCTTTCCCCCTCAACCTCGCCAGCAGCCGCAATCGAGCCCTAGCCGTCGCGAGCCGCTCAATTCCACCGCCACCGTCCGAGGACCTCGCGACCCCGTTGCACTAGCTCTCGACGCCCGTGGACGCTCCGACCGAGCTCTCCGCGAAGCCCCGAGCCGCTCCGCCGCCTCCGCTCGTCGCCGACCATCCTCCGGCAGCTCCCGGTCGTCGACAACCCCACGGTGAGCTTCGCCGTGGTCCCGTCTTGCTTTCTAGCTAGGTCCGGTCCCGAATCGCGCCCCGGAACACCGGGCATCGCGAGCTCCGGCGATGCGCCGCCGTCCCCGATGGTCGCCGCCGGCGAAACCTCGCCTTTCAACCTCAGCCGTCCGATCCAGAACGGATGCACGAGATTATAACGTGATCCGATCTCATCTCAGCCGTTAGATCTAGATCCGACCATCCGGACCTGATGGTGACCGGTCAACCGCGGTCGTCGCCGCCTTTTTGTTAAAGAGACCCTCGGTTTTTCCTAAATCAACCCGCGGTCCACGCCAGTTCAAAACTAATTACAGATCGGCCCAGTTTTTAATGTTTTAGCCCCTGCGCTATTGAAAAATAGAACCCGCAGTCCAGAGGCTGTGTTTTTGTGCTTTAGACCTCGGATCTTTCCTGAAATTACAGAATTGGTCCCTAGTTTTTCCAAAACAGCCCAGATTTTGAGTTTTCTTCATAAATAGGTCCCTAGAACCTTGTTTTGGCCATAACTTTTCCGTTTTAACTCCGTTTTGGGCGATTCTTGCGCTCACGAGACCGTGGTAATATGTAGAACAGTTCTAAACTAGTTTTGTGTTCTGTTTTGATGTATTGGTGTACTGTTTCTTATCTGTTGTCCATTGTTTGCATGTATGCTCGTATATGGATGCTTGTGTGACGTTTGGACGTAAGTAGACGTTGATCTGTCTGAGGTGAACGAGGAGCCACCTTTTGACATTTGTGAGCAGCAGCAAGAGCACCTTGAGGAAGGCAAGTATAACATGAGCAACACCTATCACCTTTAATTCATTGCATATGCATGTGTTGATCTTGTATGCCTATAAGGACGATACATTAGCCACTTTGATCTCAATGTGAACCTTTTGGGTTGCATGTGGTTAAGTTTTTGCTAGGTGCTGCGCCAACATACACCTATGCTATGTTTTTAATTAATGTTGATTAATGGATCTATGCAATTAATTGTTTGAGCGTGACCCTCTGTGCCGTGTGCTTGAGTGGTGCATGTCTCATTTAAAATTTGTTTTTTTTTAGCAACTTGGTTTAGGGGGCATGAGCATTGTGCTTAGTGGTTTTGCTCATAGCCACTTTCCATAAGGACCGGTTCGCAAAGCGACAACCTGGGACAACAGCACTACCATAAGACTGGTATGGGACGGTCTTAGCTGATTAATTGGATTGTTTTAGTTTGGGAGTAACTTACCTGCGGGGCAAGAGGGGAGGTGTGCTTCTGTGGCCCTCGCGCTGCTTGGGTTGAGTGTGATGTGTTCTTCTCCCCTTGAGGCTTGCTCCACCGTTGCATAACCTGAAACCTTAGCGGTTACACCTTACTAACATAATCTTTGTAAAGGCTTCGTAGTGTGGCTCGCTAGTCATCTCATCTAAGGTATGTGATGAACCACTAGCGTAGCTCACGACTTGTGGGTAAAGATGTGCAACCTCTCGAGAGTGTAAAACTGATGCATCAGCCGTGCTCACGGTTATGAGCGGCCCAGATCCTTTATGTGATTAGTTGGGTTATGGATGGTTTTTGGTAAAATCCTGGTTAATCATGATGCTTAATTTCTTCTATGCAATATCTTTGAGATAAAAGTTTCTCTACTCACTTTAGTAAATAGCTTTAATAAAATTTGACCAATTAAAAGCAATGCAGTGGAGTCAGCTAACCTTAGAGCCTCATGGTTCTGTTATACTTGTTGAGTACGAGTTGTGTGCTCACGCTTGTTCTTTTCCGTTTACTCCTTGTTGGGGGGACAAATCCAACCGCTGCTCAGTCAATGGAGATACGGAGGATTATCAAGAAGTCTAGGCTCTTCGCTCTTCCAGTGGACGTCCCTGTGGCGGCTCTAGTTGCTTTCCGTTTACGCTTCCGCTTTTACGTACTTTATGTTAAAGACAAGTGTCTGTTATAATACTTATGATGTAATCGTTAAACGTTATATTATGACATGTTCTGTGATGACAATTTGTCCTATACATGTGAGACTCGTTCCTGGCGCATGTATAGTATGCACGGTTTTGGATCATTGAAAACCGGGTGTGACAACAATGTAGTGCATTGCGCATTATCGTGGCCAAAAAAGAAAAAATGGTTCTAGTTGCCCAAATTCATGCCTTGTATGCACCCCTATACCCGTTTTCGCAATGGGTCACATGCGGCAACGAAATGGCTCAAAACCACCCTAAACATGAGTTTTGGACGTAAAGTACAGGATTGGGCATGTTCGTTGCGAAAAAAGAAGAAATGGCTTTTGTCGCACAAACTCATACCTTGTATCCAACTCGATACTCGTTTTCGCAATGGGTCACGTGCGGCAACGAAATAGCGCGAAACCCACTAAAACATGAGTTTTGGATCTAAAGTAGTGGATTGGACATGTTCGTTGCGAAAAAAGAAGAAATGGTTTCGGTGGTACAAACAGATTCTTTGTATGCTCCCCGATATCTGTTTTCGCAATGGGTCGGGTGATGCAACGAAATGGCGTGAAACCACTCCAAACATGAGTTTTGGACACAAAGTAGTGCATTGCGCATTATCGTTGCCAAAAAAGAAAAAAAGGTTCTAGTTGCCCAAATTCATGCCTTGTATGCACCCCGATACCCGTTTTCGCAATGGGTCACATGCGGCAACGAAATGGCTCAAAACCACCCTAAACATGAGTTTTGGACGTAAAGTAGACGATTGGGCATGTTCGTTGCGAAAAAAGAAGAAATGGCTTTTGTTGCACAAACTCATACCTTGTATCCAACTCGATTCTCGTTTTCGCAATGGGTCACGTGCGGCAACGAAATAGCGCGAAACCCACTAAAACATGAGTTTTGGATCTAAAGTAGTGGATTGGACATGTTCGTTGCGAAAAAAGAAGAAATGGTTTCGGTGGTACAAACAGATTCTTTGTATGCTCCCCGATATCTGTTTTCGCAATGGGTCGGGTGATGCAACGAAATGCCGTGAAACCACTCCAAACATGAGTTTTGGACACAAAGTTGTGCGGATTGGGCATGTTCCTTGCGTAAAAAGAAGAAATGGTTCTTGTTGCACAAACTCATGCCTTGTATCCACCCCGAGTCCCGTTTTTGCAATGGGTCACATGCGGCAACGAAATGGAGCAAAACCACCCCAAACATGAGTTTTGGACCTAAAATAGTGGATTGGGCATGTTCATTGCGAAAAAAAAGAAGAAATGGCTTTTGTCGCACAAACACATGCCTTGTATCCATCCCGATACCCGTTCTCGCAATGGGTCACGTGCGGCAACAAAATAGCGCGAAACCAAACAAAACATGAGTTTTGGATCTAAAGTAGTGGATTGGACATGTTCGTTGCGAAAAAAGAAGAAATGGTTCCGGTGGTACAAACAGATTCTTTGTATGCTTCCCGATATCCGTTTTCGCAATGGGTCGGGTGATGCTTTGAAATGGCGCAAAACCACCCCAAACCTGAGTTTTGGACCAAAAATAGTGGATTGGGCATGTTCGTTGCGAAAAAAGAAGAAATGGCTTTTGTTGCACAAACTCATACCTTGTATCCAACTCGATACTCGTTTTCGCAATGGGTCACGTGCGGCAACGAAATAGCGCGAAACCCACTAAAACATGAGTTTTGGATCTAAAGTAGTGGATTGGACATGTTCGTTGCGAAAAAAGAAGAAATGGTTTCGGTGGTACAAACAGATTCTTTGTATGCTCCCCGATATCTGTTTTCGCAATGGGTCGGGTGATGCAACGAAATGGCGTGAAACCACTCCAAACATGAGTATTGGACACAAAGTTGTGCATTGCGCATTATAGTTGCCAAAAAAGGAAAAATGGATCTAGTTGCACAAAGTCATGCCTTGTATGCACCCCGATACCCGTTTTCGCAATGGGTCACAAGCGGCAACGAAATGGCTCAAAACCACCCCAAACATAAGTTTTGGACGTAAAATAGTGGATTGGGCATGTTCGTTGCGAAAAAACAAGAAATGGCTTTTGTTGCACAAACTCATGCCTTGTATCCAACCTGATACCCGTTTTCGCAATAAGTCACGTGCGGCAACGAAATAGCACGAAACCAACCAAAACATGAGTTTTGGATCCAAAGTATTGGATTGGACATGTTCGTTGCGAAAAAAAAGAAATGGTTTCGGTGGTACAAACAGATTCTTTCTATGCTCCCCGATATCCGTTTTCGCAATGGGTTGGGTGATGCAACGAAATGGCGTGAAACCACTCCAAACATGAGTTTTGGACACAAAGTAGTGCATTGCGCATTATCGTTGCGAAAAAAGATAAAATGGTTCTAGTTGCCCAAATTCCTGCCTTGTATGCACCCCGATACCCGTTTTCGCAATGGGTCACATGCGGCAACGAAATGGCGCAAAACCACCCCAAACATGAGTTTCGCACCTAAAATAGTGTATTGGGCATGTTCGTTGCGAAAAAAAAGAAGAAATGGCTTTTGTCGCACAAACACATGCCTTGTATCCATCCCGATACCCGTTTTCGCAATGGGTCACGTGCGGCAACGAAATAGCGAGAAACCAACCAAAACATGAGTTTTGGATCTAAAGTAGTGGATTGGACATGTTCGTTGCGAAAAAAGAAGAAATGGTTTCGGTGGTACAAACAGATTCTTTGTATGCTCCCCGATATCTGTTTTCGCAATGGGTCGGGTGATGCAACGAAATGGCGTGAAACCACTCCAAACATGAGTTTTGGACACAAAGTTGTGCGGATTGGGCATGTTCATTGCGTAAAAAGAAGAAATGGTTCTTGTTGCACAAACTCATGCCTTGTATCCACCCCGAGTCCTGTTTTTGCAATGGGTCACATGCGGCAACGAAATGGCGCAAAACCACCCCAAACATGAGTTTTGGACCTAAAATAGTGGATTGGGCATGTTCATTGCGAAAAAAAAGAAGAAATGGCTTTTGTCGCACAAACACATGCCTTGTATCCATCCCGATACCCGTTCTCGCAATGGGTCACGTGCGGCAACAAAATAGCGCGAAACCAAACAAAACATGAGTTTTGGATCTAAAGTAGTGGATTGGACATGTTCGTTGCGAAAAAAGAAGAAATGGTTCCGGTGGTACAAACAGATTCTTTGTATGCTTCCCGATATCCGTTTTCGCAATGGGTCGGGTGATGCTTTGAAATGGCGCAAAACCACCCCAAACCTGAGTTTTGGACCAAAAATAGTGGATTGGGCATGTTCGTTGTGAACAAAGAAGAAATGGCTTTTGTTGGACAAACTCATGCCTTGTATCCAACCCGATACCCGTTTTCGCAATGGGTCACGTGCGGCAACGAAATAGCGCGAAACCAACCAAAACATGAGTTTTGGATCTAAAGTAGTGGATTGGACATGTTCGTTGCGAAAAAAGAAGAAATGGTTCCGGTGGTACAAACAGATTCTTTGTATGCTCCCCGATATCCGTTTTCGCAATGGGTCGGGTGATGCAACAAAATGGCATGAAACTACTCCAAACATGAGTTTTGGACACAAAGTAGTGCATTGCGCATTATCGTGGCCAAAAAAGAAAAAATGGTTCTAGTTGCCCAAATTCATGCCTTGTATGCACCCCTATACCCGTTTTCGCAATGGGTCACATGCGGCAACGAAATGGCTCAAAACCACCCTAAACATGAGTTTTGGACGTAAAGTACAGGATTGGGCATGTTCGTTGCGAAAAAAGAAGAAATGGCTTTTGTCGCACAAACTCATACCTTGTATCCAACTCGATACTCGTTTTCGCAATGGGTCACGTGCGGCAACGAAATAGCGCGAAACCCACTAAAACATGAGTTTTGGATCTAAAGTAGTGGATTGGACATGTTCGTTGCGAAAAAAGAAGAAATGGTTTCGGTGGTACAAACAGATTCTTTGTATGCTCCCCGATATCTGTTTTCGCAATGGGTCGGGTGATGCAACGAAATGGCGTGAAACCACTCCAAACATGAGTTTTGGACACAAAGTTGTGCGGATTGGGCATGTTCATTGTGTAAAAAGAAGAAATGGTTCTTGTTGCACAAACTCATGCCTTGTATCCACCCCGAGTCCCGTTTTTGCAATGGGTCACATGCGGCAACGAAATGGCGCAAAACCACCCCAAACATGAGTTTTGGACCTAAAATAGTGGATTGGGCATGTTCATTGCGAAAAAAAAGAAGAAATGGCTTTTGTCGCAAAAACACATGCCTTGTATCCATCCCGATACCCGTTCTCGCAATGGGTCACGTGCGGCAACAAAATAGCGCGAAACCAAACAAAACATGAGTTTTGGACCTAAAGTAGTGGATTGGACATGTTCGTTGCGAAAAAAGAAGAAATGGTTCCGGTGGTACAAACAGATTCTTTGTATGCTTCCCGATATCCGTTTTCGCAATGGGTCGGGTGATGCTATGAAATGGCGCAAAACCACCCCAAACCTGAGTTTTGGACCAAAAATAGTGGATTGGGCATGTTCGTTGCGAACAAAGAAGAAATGGCTTTTGTTGGACAAACTCATGCCTTGTATCCAACCCGATACCCGTTTTCGCAATGGGTCACGTGCGGCAACGAAATAGCGCAAAACCAACCAAAACATGAGTTTTGGATCTAAAGTAGTGGATTGGACATGTTCGTTGCGAAGAAAGAAGAAATGGTTCCGGTGGTACAAACAGATTCTTTGTATCCTTCCCGATATCCGTTTTCGCAATGGGTCGGGTGATGCTACGAAATGGCATGAAACCACTGCAACACATGAGTTTAGGACACAAAGTAGTGCATTGCGCATTATCGCTGCGAAAAAAGATAAAATGGTTCTAGTTGCACAAAGTCATGCCTTGTATGCACCCCGATACCCGTTTTCGCAATGGGTCACATGCGGCAACGAAATGGCGCAAAACCACCCCAAACAAGAGTTTTGGACCTAAAATAGTGGATTGGGCATGTTCGTTGCGAAAAAAAGAAGAAATGGCTTTTGTCGCACAAAAACATGCCTTGTATCCATCCCGATACCCGTTTTCGCAATGGGTCACGTGCGGCAATGAAATAGCGCGAAACCAACCAAAACATGAGTTTTGGATCTAAAGTAGTGGATTGGACATGTTCGTTGCGAAAAAAGAAGAAATGGTTCCGGTGGTACAAACAGATTCTTTGTATGCTCCCCGATATCCGTTTTCGCAATGGGTCGGGTGATGCAACAAAATGGCATGAAACTACTCCAAACATGAGTTTTGGACACAAAGTAGTGCATTGCGCATTATCGTGGCCAAAAAAGAAAAAATGGTTCTAGTTGCCCAAATTCATGCCTTGTATGCACCCCTATACCCGTTTTCGCAATGGGTCACATGCGGCAACGAAATGGCTCAAAACCACCCTAAACATGAGTTTTGGACGTAAAGTAGAGGATTGGGCATGTTCGTTGCGAAAAAAGAAGAAATGGCTTTTGTCGCACAAACTCATACCTTGTATCCAACTCGATACTCGTTTTCGCAATGGGTCACGTGCGGCAACGAAATAGCGCGAAACCCACTAAAACATGAGTTTTGGATCTAAAGTAGTGGATTGGACATGTTCGTTGCGAAAAAAGAAGAAATGGTTTCGGTGGTACAAACAGATTCTTTGTATGCTCCCCGATATCTGTTTTCGCAATGGGTCGGGTGATGCAACGAAATGGCGTGAAACCACTCCAAACATGAGTTTTGGACACAAAGTTGTGCGGATTGGGCATGTTCATTGTGTAAAAAGAAGAAATGGTTCTTGTTGCACAAACTCATGCCTTGTATCCACCCCGAGTCCCGTTTTTGCAATGGGTCACATGCGGCAACGAAATGGCGCAAAACCACCCCAAACATGAGTTTTGGACCTAAAATAGTGGATTGGGCATGTTCATTGCGAAAAAAAAGAAGAAATGGCTTTTGTCGCACAAACACATGCCTTGTATCCATCCCGATACCCGTTCTCGCAATGGGTCACGTGCGGCAACAAAATAGCGCGAAACCAAACAAAACATGAGTTTTGCACCTAAAGTAGTGGATTGGACATGTTCGTTGCGAAAAAAGAAGAAATGGTTCCGGTGGTACAAACAGATTCTTTGTATGCTTCCCGATATCCGTTTTCGCAATGGGTCGGGTGATGCTATTGATGAGGACATCAACTACGACACTAGTACATCTACACCAGCAGCAACTTCTCCAGCGCCACCTTATTCTGGGCCAATTACTCGGGCCCGTGCAAGAGAGTTGAACTTCGTTATGATGCTGAAGAATGAAGGCCCAGAAGACTGAAGGTTGGCCCAACAGAAGGCCTTTGTGTGTGGGCGCCTAGGGCTGGCCCAACATGGGGCGCCTAGGGCTGCGCTCCCACACCCTGGATGCCAGGGGCGGCGCCCCCTTTGCTGGCCGCGCCCCCTTTCCCTTTATTAGTCGAGTCCTGTTTCTTTTAGAACTTGAGTTTTGTTTTACATCTAGCTTTAGCTACATCAGAACACGCACAAATACGTGCTGTCCTCTGTAATTCAGAACTCCACCTTCGAGTGATTAATAGATTGCTCGCGTCTTGTTCTTGTTCGTTCTTCGATTGCGGACAGGAAACGATCTTCGTGATCAGGCTGATCTTGCATCAACAAGGTCGGTAACCACAGGGAGTTGGTTCAGCGATTGCATTGGCGCTTCGGGTTCGCTCGTCGTAGTCGGATCGTGAGGGTCTACTTCCACCGAATCGAAATTATCCCCACTCACCGAAAGATTGGGCACTCCGCCTCTATCAAGTGGTATCAGATTTCCAGGTTGATCGGTGAGTTTATCGAGTGTTTTTAATTTCCTACAGTCCACAAAACCACAACAAAAATATATGTTCCTTGTCCCAGCAACCTTTTAGCCTTTGCACTTTCTTTCAATAATTTGCATTGTTGAATTTGTGTGCTTTTGCGTTCAATTGTTGCTGGTTACCTTGCTGCATATCGCCAGAAACCCTAGCGCGCGCCGCCGCCACAAACCCTAGCGCGCGCCGCCGCCACAAACCCTAGCGCGCGCCGCCGCCACAAACCCTAGCGCGTGCCGCCACCCCTCGCCAATCCACCACGCGTTCCTCATCGTTCCTGTTTTTTTACTTTCCTGTTTTGCCGCCCCCCATCGTTTTCGGGATCACCCTTCCTGTTTGCCCCTCCCCCCCCCCCCCCCGTCGCCTTGTGTTTCACTGAAACGGGCATAACTTTTCGCTCGTTTATCGAAAAAATCCGAAAAAAATACGGTAGCTTGGTGACTCAAAACTAAGCATACCCAAACCCGCCTTCGGCCTGTTTGCGCCGTCCAAAATTGCCAAAAAAATTCGGGAAAATAAAGAAAAAAATTGATCAAGGGTTTTGCAGTTTTTGTCTTTTTTCTGTAGACCACATCTGACCTCTGTTCAAGGTGAATTTTTGTGTGGTTCTTCCTGGTGTGTCTCTGAGTTCGAAAAAAAATAAGTGACAAAAAAAAAGAGTGCAAAAAAAAAAAACAGAGACATTCAGGAAGCCATTCAATTGGTGTTTTTGATATACAGTGTGGTACCCTTGACACCTTCCTCTTTGCCTTGATCCTTGTTCTTATTTCTCACTTTTGTCGTCCATCTCCACCTCTTTCCATCCACTTTTGCACCTTGTTTCCAGCAGCTTTTGGTTACGTGTTTAGCACTATAATTCAACATTGCATTATTGTTTGATTGTGCTAACCATTGAATTGAGTGCAGCCTACCTAGAACTCCACATATTTTCTACGGCGAGCAGTTTTTGTTTCACCAGGCAATCGCTCTTCCAATCTTTCGCCGGTTCTACCTGTTGGTTGCAGCTCACCCCTGTGTGCTTGGTAAGAACGGATAAGGATTTGATAACAGCACTAGTGTGAGCGCCTTGTGAGCCATACATCCCTGTTTTTGTTGTCAGTTTTCTTTTTGCATTTGCACTAACTATGCCAGGAGACGACGACATAAAGGATGCAGAGCTGCGGGACATGCGGGCACAGGTTAATGGACTTGCAGCAGACATACAGACGATGCATGAACGGTTTGATTCGACAATCGCTGCATCCAACGAGCGATTCGACCAACTAGACCTCGCTCAGACGGCAACGACGACCACGCTCAAGGCCATCGTGACACGACTTGAGACGTTGACCGCGACGCTCACGGAGTTGCAGAACGACTACGGCGGTGACACGGAGCAGGAAGATGGAGATCGCCGCCCTCGTGCCCGCCGTGTACGTCGCCCTAATGACTCATTTGCTAAGATTAAATTTAAAATTCCATCTTTCAATGGCAAATACGATCCTGCTGCATATCTTGATTGGGAATTAGAGGTAGAACAGAAATTTTCATGCCATGATATTCCTGCTGCTTC
The DNA here is from genome assembly GCA_030272315.1 of Paspalum vaginatum. Classification (NCBI taxonomy): domain Eukaryota; kingdom Viridiplantae; phylum Streptophyta; class Magnoliopsida; order Poales; family Poaceae; genus Paspalum; species Paspalum vaginatum. Next base: position 25,046,174 of record CM059015.1, on the reverse strand, counting down.
TCAAGTTAAAGCTGCTATTTCTGAATTTACTGATTTTGCTTTAATTTGGTGGCGCGAATATAAACTAAAACCTGGCACTGTCACCCCCATCACTTGGGATCAATTAAAAGCTGCTATGCGACACAGATTTGTGCCTTCCTATTACGCACGCGATTTGCTTAATAAAATGCAGCGTTTTCAGCAAGGCCACCAATCGGTTGAGGAATATTACCAGGAGCTACAAAAGGGTATGCTTCGTTGTGATTTGAAGGAAAAGAATGAAGCTGCTATGGCTCGTTTTCGGGGTGGCTTGAACCCTGAAATTCAGAATATTCTTGACTATAAGGAATATTATGATATGACCACATTATTTGAATATGCTTGCAAAGCTGAACGTGAAGTGCAGGGACGCCGATCCAAGACATACACTAACTCTTTTGCAGGACGGAGCTCGACATCCAGCACACCTCCTACTCTTCCTGCTCCATCTACCACTAGCACTACACTGCGCGAGAGAACGTCCAAACCCGCCGTGCCGCCAGCCACAAGCGCTGCCCCTTCCACGGTACGTACACGGGATATTCAGTGCCATCGTTGCAAAGGATTCGGGCACGTGATTCGGGACTGCCCCAGCAAGCGCACCTTACTCATACGCGACAATGGTGAGTACTCTTCCGCTAGTGATTCTGAAGATACTCGATATGCTATGCTTGCCACTGACCATGCAGTTAATGAGGAGATTCATGTTGATCCGGGTGACGCCGATAGGTATGAAAGTCTTGTTGCGCAGCGTGTTCTTAGTGCACAGGTCGCCCCACCGGAGAAGAATCAGCGACACACTCTTTTCCACACCAAGGGCGTTGTACAGGAGCGGTCGATTCGCATCATCATCGACAGCGGCAGCTGCAACAACTTAGCGAGCACCATGCTGGTAGAGAAGCTTTCATTGCCCACTCGTAAGCATCCGAGTCCTTATCACATTCAGTGGCTTAATGATGGTGGCAAGATTAAAATAACACGGTCGGTGCGTGTCCCTTTTTCCATGGGTGCTTATTCTGATTTTGTCGATTGTGATGTTGTTCCCATGGAAGCATGTTCTTTGTTACTTGGTAGACCGTGGCAATATGATACTGATAGCTTGCATCATGGTCGTTCGAATCATTATTCTTTCATGTTTAAGGGTCAGAAAATAATTATACACCCCATGACACCCGAACAAATTGTTAAAGATGATCTTGCTCGAGCTGCTAGGCATGCTAAACAACTTGAACCATCGCCATTGCCCTCTACATCTGAAATCAAGTTGAATGCTCCTGTTTTACTTGCTACACGCGATGCTCCTTTGCCCTGCTATGCCCTTGTATGCTCTGGTATGCTCGTTACACTTGATGATGCACCGTCTTTGGATATTCCCCCTGCGGTTGCTAACATTTTGCAGGAGTACGCTGATGTTTTCCCCAAAGACTTACTACCGGGTCTTCCACCACTACGTGGCATTGAGCATCAGATTGATCTCATTCCCGGCGCACAGCTTCCCAACCGCGCCCCATACCGTACAAATCCGGATGAGACAAAGGAGATCCAACGCCAGGTGCAGGCATTGCTTGACAAGGGGTACATTCGTGAGTCTCTTAGCCCTTGCTCAGTTCCGGTGTTACTTGTTCCAAAGAAAGATGGTTCATGGCGTATGTGTGTAGACTGTCGTGCTATTAATAATATCACCATTCGTTATCGCTATCCTATACCACGCCTTGATGATATGCTAGATGAGCTTAGTGGTGCCACTATTTTCACTAAGATAGATTTGCGTAGTGGCTACCACCAGATTCGAATGAAACTGGGTGACGAATGGAAAACGGCTTTTAAAACAAAATTTGGGTTATATGAATGGTTGGTTATGCCGTTTGGTTTGACTAATGCTCCCAGTACCTTTATGCGCTTAATGAATGAAGTTCTAAGGCCTTTCATAGGTTTGTTCGTTGTTGTCTATTTTGATGATATCTTGATTTACAGCAAGTCTATGCAAGCACATTTAGAACATTTGCGTGCTGTTTTTGATGCGTTGCGTGCTGCTCACTTGTTTGGTAACATAGAAAAATGCATCTTTTGCACGCAACGTGTCGCGTTTCTTGGCTATGTTGTTACTCCACAGGGCATTGAGGTGGACAGCAGCAAGATCGATGCCATTCGGGAATGGCCCACACCGACGACGGTCACACATATTCGGAGTTTTCTTGGACTTGCAGGCTTCTACCGCAGGTTCGTTCCTAATTTTAGCTCCATTGCAGCCCCTCTACATGAGCTTACAAAGAAAGGTGTGCCGTTTGAATGGAGCGAATCGCAGGAGGTTGCGTTCAACACTTTGAAAGATAAGTTAACAAATGCTCCCCTCTTGCAATTGCCTGATTTTACTAAAGTGTTTGAGCTTGAATGTGATGCTAGCGGTATTGGGCTAGGTGCTGTTTTGTTACAAGAGGGCAAGCCGGTTGCTTATTTTAGTGAGAAATTAAGCGGTGCTAGCATGAGATATTCTACTTATGATAAGGAGTTGTATGCTTTAGTTCGCACTTTGCAAACATGGCAGCATTATCTTTGGCATCGTGAGTTTATAATTCATTCTGATCATGAGGCTTTGAAACATATTCGTACCCAAACCAATCTGAACCGTCGTCATGCTAATTGGGTAGAATACATTGAGTCTTTTCCTTACATTATTAAACACAAAAATGGGAAGGACAATGTCATTGCTGATGCCTTGTCTCGTCGATATACCATGCTTTCACAGTTGGATTTTAAAATTTTTGGCTTACAAACTGTGAAGGATCAATATGTCAACGATGCTGATTTTCATGATGCTTTAACACATTGCATGCATGGTGCACCATGGGGCAAGTTCCACATGCAGGATGGATTCCTGTTTCGCGCTAACAAGCTGTGTATTCCAGCAAGCTCGGTTCGTCTATTGTTGTTACAGGAAGCGCATGGCGGAGGTCTCATGGGACATTTCGGCGTCCACAAAACGCACGAGGTGCTGGCTGCACACTTCTTTTGGCCTCGGATGCGCCGTGATGTCAAGCGCCTTGTTGCACGCTGCACTACTTGTCAAAAAGCTAAGTCCCGTTTGAGCAGCCATGGTTTGTATATGCCTTTGCCTGTCCCTACTTCCCCTTGGCTTGATATCTCTATGGACTTTGTTTTGGGATTGCCTAGAACTAAGAAGGGGAGGGATAGCATTTTTGTGGTTGTTGATAGATTCTCCAAAATGGCTCATTTTATACCATGCCATAAGACTGATGATGCTAGCAGTGTTGCTGAATTGTTCTTTCGAGAGATTATTCGTTTGCATGGTGTTCCGAATACAATAGTCTCTGATCGTGATGCTAAGTTTCTCAGTCATTTTTGGAGATCACTTTGGAATAAATTAGGAACTAAATTGTTGTTTAGCACAACTTGTCACCCTCAAACTGATGGGCAAACTGAGGTGGTAAATAGAACTTTATCCACAATGCTTAGGGCTGTTTTAGATAAAAATTTGAGACGTTGGGAGGATTGCTTGCCTCATATTGAATTTGCTTATAATCGTGCAACACATTCTTCTACAAAGATGTGCCCTTTTCAGACTGTTTATGGTTACATTCCTCGGGCACCTATTGATTTGTTTTCGCTTGATGCTGCGGATGCTCCACATATAGATGCTGTTGCACATGTTGAACAAATGATTGACCTTCATGAACAAACACACCAAAACATTGCTGCTGCTAATGCTAAATATCAGGTTGCTGGTAGTAAAGGTAGAAAACATGTTACTTTTGAACCTGGTGATATGGTTTGGTTGCATTTGAGAAAGGATCGTTTTCCTACCTTGCGCCGTTCTAAATTGATGCCTCGTGCTGCTGGTCCTTTTAAGGTGCTAACCAAGATTAATGATAATGCTTATATCCTTAACCTGCCTGCGGAGTTTGGTGTTTCCACTAGTTTTAATGTTGCAGATTTGACACCATATGTGGGCGAGGACGAGGAGTTGCCGTCGAGGACGACTTCAGTTCTAGAAGGGGAGGATGATGAGGACATCAACTACGACACTAGTACATCTACACCAGCAGCAACTTCTCCAGCGCCACCTTATTCTGGGCCAATTACTCGGGCCCGTGCAAGAGAGTTGAACTTCGTTATGATGCTGAAGAATGAAGGCCCAGAAGACTGAAGGTTGGCCCAACAGAAGGCCTTTGTGTGTGGGCGCCTAGGGCTGGCCCAACATGGGGCGCCTAGGGCTGCGCTCCCACACCCTGGATGCCAGGGGCGGCGCCCCCTTTGCTGGCCGCGCCCCCTTTCCCTTTATTAGTCGAGTCCTGTTTCTTTTAGAACTTGAGTTTTGTTTTACATCTAGCTTTAGCTACATCAGAACACGCACAAATACGTGCTGTCCTCTGTAATTCAGAACTCCACCTTCGAGTGATTAATAGATTGCTCGCGTCTTGTTCTTGTTCGTTCTTCGATTGCGGACAGGAAACGATCTTCGTGATCAGGCTGATCTTGCATCAACAAGGTCGGTAACCACAGGGAGTTGGTTCAGCGATTGCATTGGCGCTTCGGGTTCGCTCGTCGTAGTCGGATCGTGAGAGTCTACTTCCACCGAATCGAAATTATCCCCACTCACCGAAAGATTGGGCACTCCGCCTCTATCAGCTATGAAATGGCGCAAAACCACCCCAAACCTGAGTTTTGGACCAAAAATAGTGGATTGGGCATGTTCGTTGCGAACAAAGAAGAAATGGCTTTTGTTGGACAAACTCATGCCTTGTATCCAACCCGATACCCGTTTTCGCAATGGGTCACGTGCGGCAACGAAATAGCGCAAAACCAACCAAAACATGACTTTTGGATCTAAAGTAGTGGATTGGACATGTTCGTTGCGAAAAAAGAAGAAATGGTTCCGGTGGTACAAACAGATTCTTTGTATCCTTCCCGATATCCGTTTTCGCAATGGGTCGGGTGATGCTAGGAAATGGCATGAAACCACTGCAACACATGAGTTTAGGACACAAAGTAGTGCATTGCGCATTATCGCTGCGAAAAAAGATAAAATGGTTCTAGTTGCACAAAGTCATGCCTTGTATGCACCCCGATACCCGTTTTCGCAATGGGTCACATGCGGCAACGAAATGGCGCAAAACCACCCCAAACAAGAGTTTCGGACCTAAAATAGTGGATTGGGCATGTTCGTTGCTAAAAAAAGAAGAAATGGCTTTTGTCGCACAAACACATGCCTTGTATCCATCCCGATACCCGTTTTCGCAATGGGTCACGTGCGGCAATGAAATAGCGCGAAACCAACCAAAACATGAGTTTTGGATCTAAAGTGGTGGATTGGACATGTTCGTTGCAAAAAAAGAAGAAATGGTTCCGGTGGTACAAACAGATTCTTTGTATGCTCCCCGATATCCGTTTTCGCAATGGGTCGGGTGATGCAACAAAATGGCATGAAACTACTCCAAACATGAGTTTTGGACACAAAGTAGTGCATTGCGCATTATCGTTGCCAAAAAAGGAAAAATGGTTCTAGTTGCACAAAGTCATGCCTTGTATGCACCCCGATACCCGTTTTCGCAATGGGTCACATGCGGCAACGAAATGGCTCAAAACCACCCCAAACAAGAGTTTTGGACCTAAAATAGTGGATTGGGCATGTTCGTTGCGAAAAAAAGAAGAAATGGCTTTTGTCGCACAAACACATGCCTTGTATCCATCCCGATACCCGTTCTCGCAATGGGTCACGTGCGGCAACAAAATAGCGCGAAACCAAACAAAACATGAGTTTTGGATCTAAAGTAGTGGATTGGACATGTTCGTTGCGAAAAAGAAGAAATGGTTCTTGTTGCACAAACTCATGCCTTGTATCCACCCCGAGTCCCGTTTTTGCAATGGGTCACATGCGGCAACGAAATGGCGCAAAACCACCCCAAACATGAGTTTTGGACCTAAAATAGTGGATTGGGCTTGTTCATTGCGAAAAAAAGAACAAATGGCTTTTGTCGCACAAACACATGCCTTGTATCCATCCCGATACCCGTTTTCGCAATGCGTCACGCGCGGCAACGAAATAACGCGAAACCAAACAAAACATGAGTTTTGGATCTAAAGTAGTGGATTGGACATGTTCGTTGCGAAAAAAGAAGAAATGGTTCCGGTGGTACAAACAGATTCTTTATATCCTTCCCGATATCCGTTTTCGCAATGGGTCGGGTGATGCTACGAAATTGCGTGAAACCACTCCAAACATGAGTTTTGGACGTAAAGTAGAGGATTGGGCATGTTCATTGCGTAAAAAGAAGAAATGGTTCTTGTTGCAGAAACTCATGCCTTGTATCCACCCCGAGTCCCGTTTTTGCAATGGGTCACGTGTGGCAATGAAATAATGCGAAACCACCCAAAACATGAGTTTTGGATCTAAAGTTGTGGATTGGACATGTTCGTTGCGAAAAAAGAAGAAATGGTTCCAGTGGTACAAACAGATTCTTTGTATGCTTCCTGATATCCGTTTTCGCATTGGGTCGGGTGATGCTATGAAATGGCGCAAAACCACCCCAAACCTGAGTTTTGGACCAAAAATAGTGGATTGGGCATGTTCGTTGCGAACAAAGAAGAAATGGCTTTTGTTGGACAAACTCATGCCTTGTATCCAACCCGATACCCGTTTTCGCAATGGGTCACGTGCGGCAACGAAATAGCGCAAAACCAACCAAAACATGACTTTTGGATCTAAAGTAGTGGATTGGACATGTTCGTTGCGAAAAAAGAAGAAATGGTTCCGGTGGTACAAACAGATTCTTTGTATCCTTCCCGATATCCGTTTTCGCAATGGGTCGGGTGATGCCACGAAATGGCATGAAACCACTGCAACACATGAGTTTAGGACACAAAGTAGTGCATTGCGCATTATCGCTGCGAAAAAAGATAAAATGGTTCTAGTTGCACAAAGTCATGCCTTGTATGCACCCCGATACCCGTTTTCGCAATGGGTCACATGCGGCAACGAAATGGCGCAAAACCACCCCAAACAAGAGTTTCGGACCTAAAATAGTGGATTGGGCATGTTCGTTGCGAAAAAAAGAAGAAATGGCTTTTGTCGCACAAACACATGCCTTGTATCCATCCCGATACCCGTTTTCGCAATGGGTCACGTGCGGCAATGAAATAGCGCGAAACCAACCAAAACATGAGTTTTGGATCTAAAGTGGTGGATTGGACATGTTCGTTGCAAAAAAAGAAGAAATGGTTCCGGTGGTACAAACAGATTCTTTGTATGCTTCCTGATATCCGTTTTCGCAATGGGTCGGGTGATGCTATGAAATGGCGCAAAACCACCCCAAACCTGAGTTTTGGACCAAAAATAGTGGATTGGGCATGTTCGTTGCGAACAAAGAAGAAATGGCTTTTGTTGGACAAACTCATGCCTTGTATCCAACCCGATACCCGTTTTCGCAATGGGTCACGTGCGGCAACGAAATAGCGCAAAACCAACCAAAACATGACTTTTGGATCTAAAGTAGTGGATTGGACATGTTCGTTGCGAAAAAAGAAGAAATGGTTCCGGTGGTACAAACAGATTCTTTGTATCCTTCCCGATATCCGTTTTCGCAATGGGTCGGGTGATGCTACGAAATGGCATGAAACCACTGCAACACATGAGTTTAGGACACAAAGTAGTGCATTGCGCATTATCGCTGCGAAAAAAGATAAAATGGTTCTAGTTGCACAAAGTCATGCCTTGTATGCACCCCGATACCCGTTTTCGCAATGGGTCACATGCGGCAACGAAATGGCGCAAAACCACCCCAAACAAGAGTTTCGGACCTAAAATAGTGGATTGGGCATGTTCGTTGCGAAAAAAAGAAGAAATGGCTTTTGTCGCACAAACACATGCCTTGTATCCATCCCGATACCCGTTTTCGCAATGGGTCACGTGCGGCAATGAAATAGCGCGAAACCAACCAAAACATGAGTTTTGGATCTAAAGTGGTGGATTGGACATGTTCGTTGCAAAAAAAGAAGAAATGGTTCCGGTGGTACAAACAGATTCTTTGTATGCTCCCCGATATCCGTTTTCGCATTGGGTCGGGTGATGCAACAAAATGGCATGAAACTACTCCAAACATGAGTTTTGGACACAAAGTAGTGCATTGCGCATTATCGTTGCCAAAAAAGGAAAAATGGTTCTAGTTGCACAAAGTCATGCCTTGTATGCACCCCGATACCCGTTTTTGCAATGGGTCACATGCGGCAACGAAATGGCTCAAAACCACCCCAAACAAGAGTTTTGGACCTAAAATAGTGGATTGGGCATGTTCGTTGCGAAAAAAAGAAGAAATGGCTTTTGTCGCACAAACACATGCCTTGTATCCATCCCGATACCCGTTCTCGCAATGGGTCACGTGCGGCAACAAAATAGCGCGAAACCAAACAAAACATGAGTTTTGGATCTAAAGTAGTGGATTGGACATGTTCGTTGCGAAAAAGAAGAAATGGTTCTTGTTGCACAAACTCATGCCTTGTATCCACCCCGAGTCCCGTTTTTGCAATGGGTCACATGCGGCAACGAAATGGCGCAAAACCACCCCAAACATGAGTTTTGGACCTAAAATAGTGGATTGGGCATGTTCATTGCGAAAAAAAGAACAAATGGCTTTTGTCGCACAAACACATGCCTTGTATCCATCCCGATACCCGTTCTCGCAATGGGTCACGTGCGGCAACAAAATAGCGCGAAACCAAACAAAACATGAGTTTTGGATCTAAAGTAGTGGATTGGACATGTTCGTTGCGAAAAAAGAAGAAATGGTTCCAGTGGTACAAACAGATTCTTTGTATGCTTCCTGATATCCGTTTTCGCAATGGGTCGGGTGATGCTATGAAATGGCGCAAAACCACCCCAAACCTGAGTTTTGGACCAAAAATAGTGGATTGGGCATGTTCGTTGCGAACAAAGAAGAAGTGGCTTTTGTTGGACAAACTCATGCCTTGTATCCAACCCGATACCCGTTTTCGCAATGGGTCACGTGCGGCAACGAAATAGCGCGAAACCAACCAAAACATGAGTTTTGGATCTAAAGTAGTGGATTGGACATGATCGTTGCGAAAAAAGAAGAATTGGTTCCGGTGGTACAAACAGATTCTTTGTATCCTCCCCGATATCCGTTTTCACAATGGGTCGGGTGATGCAACGAAATGGCGTGAAACCACTCCAAACATGAGTATTGGACACAAAGTTGTGCATTGCGCATTATAGTTGCCAAAAATGGAAAAATGGATCTAGTAGCACAAACTCATGCCTTGTATGCACCACGATACCCGTTTTCGCAATTGGTCACAAGCGGCAACGAAATGGCTCAAAACCACCCCAAACATAAGTTTTGGACGTAAAATAGTGGATTGGGCATGTTCGTTGCGAAAAAACAAGAAATGGCTTTTGTTGCACAAACTCATGCCTTGTATCCAACCTGATACCCGTTTTCGCAATGAGTCACGTGCGGCAACGAAATAGCGCGAAACCAACCAAAACATGAGTTTTGGATCCAAAGTATTAGATTGGACATGTTCGTTGCGAAAAAAAAAGAAATGGTTTCGGTGGTACAAACAGATTCTTTCTATGCTCCCCGATATCCGTTTTCGCAATGGGTCGGGTGATGCAACGAAATGGCGTGAAACCACTCCAAACAAGAGTTTTGTACACAAAGTAGTGCATTGCGCATTATCATTGCCAAAAAAGAAAAATGGTTCTAGTTGCCCAAATTCAAGCCTTGTATGCACCTCGATACCCGTTTTCGCAATGGGTCACATGCGGCCACGAAATGGCGCAAAACCACCCTAAACCTGAGTTTTGGACGTAAAGTAGAGGATTGGGCATGTTCGTTGCGAAAAAAGAAGAAACGGCTTTTGTTGCACAAACTCGTGCCTAGTATCCAACTCGATACTCGTTTTCGCAATGGGTCACGTGCGGCAACGAAATAGCGCGAAACCCACTAAAACATGAGTTTTGGATCTAAACTAGTGGATTGGACATGTTCGTTGCGAAAAAAGAAGAAATGGTTTCGGTGGTACAAACAGATTCTTTGTATGCTCCCCGATATCTGTTTTCGCAATGGGTCGGGTGATGCAACGACATGGCGTGAAACCACTCCAAACATGAGTTTTGGACACAAAGTTGTGCGGATTGGGCATGTTCATTGCGTAAAAAGAAGAAATGGTTCTTGTTGCACAAACTCATGCCTTGTATCCACCCCGAGTCCCGTTTTTGCAATGGTTCACATGCGGCAACGAAATGGCGCAAAACCACCCCAAACATGACTTTTGGACCTAAAATAGTAGATTGGGCATGTTCGTTGCGAACAAAGAAGAAATGGCTTTTGTTGGAGGCCTTGTATCCAACCCGATATCCGTTTTCGCAATGGGCCACGTGCGGCAACGAAATAGCGCAAAACCAACCAAAACATGAGTTTTGGATCTAAAGTAGTGGATTGGACATGTTCGTTGCGAAAAAAGAAGAAATTGTTTCGGTGGTACAAACAGATTCTTTCTATGCTCCCCGATATCCGTTTTCGCAATGGGTCGGGTGATGCAACGAAATGGTGCGAAACCACACCAAACATGAGTATTGGACACAAAGTAGTGCATTGCGCATTATAGTTGCCAAAAAAGGAAAAATGGATCTAGTTGCACAAAGTCATTCCTTGTATGCACCCTGATACCCGTTTTCCCAATTGGTCACAAGCGGCAACGAAATGGCTCAAAACCACCCCAAACATGAGTTTTGGATGTAAAATAGTGGATTGGGCATGTTCGTTGCGAAAAAACAAGAAATGGCTTTTGTTGCACAAACTCAGGCCTTGTATCCAACCTGATACCCGTTTTCGCAATGGGTCACGTGCGGCAACGAAATAGCGTGAAACCAACCAAAACATGAGTTTTGGATCCAAAGTATTGGATTGGACATGTTCGTTGCGAAAAAAAAGAAATGGTTTCAGTGGTACAAACAGATTCTTTCTATGCTCCCGATATCCGTTTTCGCAATGGGTCGGATGATGCAACGAAATGGCGTGAAACCACTCCAAACATGAGTTTTGGACACAAAGTAGTGCATTGCGCATTATCGTTGTGAAAAAAGATAAAATGGTTCTAGTTGCACAAAGTCATGCCTTGTATGCACCCCGATACCCGTTTTCGCAATGGGTCACATGCGGCAACGAAATGGCGCAAAACCACCCCAAACATGAGTTTTGGACCTAAAATAGTGGATTGGGCATGTTCATTGCGAAAAAAAGAAGAAATGGCTTTTGTCGCACAAACACATGCCTTGTATCCAACCCGATACCCGTTTTCGCAATGGGCCACGTGCGGCAACGAAATAGCGCAAAACCAACCAGAACATGAGTTTTGGATCTAAAGTAGTGGATTGGACATGTTCGTTGCGAAAAAAGAAGAAATTGTTTCAGTGGTACAAACAGATTCTTTCTATGCTCCCCGATATCCGTTTTCGCAATGGGTCGGGTGATGCAACGAAATGGTGTGAAACCACTCCAAACATGAGTATTGGACACAAAGTAGTGCATTGCGCATTATAGTTGCCAAAAAAGGAAAAATGGATCCAGTTGCACAAAGTCATTCCTTGTATGCACGCTGATACCCGTTTTCCCAATTGGTCACAAGCGGCAACGAAATGGCTCAAAACCACCCAAAACATGAGTTTTGGATGTAAAATAGTGGATTGGGCATGTTCGTTGCGAAAAAACAAGAAATGGCTTTTGTTGCACAAACTCAGGCCTTGTATCCAACCTGATACCCGTTTTCGCTATGGGTCACGTGCGGCAACGAAATAGCGCGAAACCAACCAAAACATGAGTTTTGGATCCAAAGTATTGGATTGGACATGTTCGTTGCGAAAAAAAGAAATGGTTTCCGTGGTACAAACAGATTCTTTCTATGCTCCCGATATCCGTTTTCGCAATGGGTCGGGTCATGCAACGAAATGGCGTGAAACCACTCCAAACATGAGTTTTGGACACAAAGTAGTGCATTGCGCATTATCATTGTGAAAAAAGATAAAATGGTTCTAGTTGCACAAAGTCATGCCTTGTATGCACCCCGATACCCGTTTTCGCAATGGGTCACATGCGGCAACGAAATGGCGCAAAACCACCCCAAACATGAGTTTTGGACCTAAAATAGTGGATTGGGCATGTTCATTGCGAAAAAAAGAAGAAATGGCTTTTGTCGCACAAACACATGCCTTGTATCCATCCCGATACCCGTTTTCGCAATGCGTCACGCGCGGCAACGAAATAACGCGAAACCAAACAAAACATGAGTTTTGGATCTAAAGTAGTGGATTGGACATGTTCGTTGCGAAAAAAGAAGAAATGGTTCCGGTGGTACAAACAGATTCTTTATATCCTTCCCGATATCCGTTTTCGCAATGGGTCGGGTGATGCTACGAAATGGCGTGAAACCACTCCAAACATGAGTTTTGGACGTAAAGTAGAGGATTGGGCATGTTCATTGCGTAAAAAGAAGAAATGGTTCTTGTTGCAGAAACTCATGCCTTGTATCCACCCCGAGTCCCGTTTTTGCAATGGGTCACGTGTGGCAATGAAATAATGCGAAACCACCCAAAACATGAGTTTTGGATCTAAAGTTGTGGATTGGACATGTTCGTTGCGAAAAAGAAGAAATGGTTCCGGTGGTAGAAACTCATTCTTTTTATCCTCCCCGATATCCGTTTTCGCAATAGGTCGCATAACCACCCAAAATAGGAGTTCTGGACTTAAAGTAGTGGATTGGGCATGTTCATTGCGAAAAAAGAAGAAATGGTTCCGGTGGCAGTGCCACAAACACATGCTTTGTATGCACCCCGATACCGATTTTCGAAATGGGTCAGATGCGGCAACGAAATGGTGCGAGACCACTCAAAACATGAGTTTTGGACCTAAAGTAGTGGATTATGCATGTTCGTTGCGAAAAAGGAAGAAATACTTCTAGTTGCCAAAACTCATGCCTTGTATCCACCCCAATACCTGTTTTCGCAATGGGTCAGGTGCGGCAACGAAATGGCGCAAAACCAACTCAAATATGAGTTTTGGACCGTTTTCATAATGGGTCATGTCCGGCAATGAAATGGCGTGAAACCACTGCAAACATGAGTTTTGGATCTAAAGTATTGGATTGGGCATGTTCGTTGCGAAAAAAGATGAAATGGTTCTTGTTGCACAAACTCATGCCTCGTATCCACCCCGATACCGTTTTCGCAATGGGTTAGATGCGGCAACGAAATGGCGCGAAACCACTCCAAACAAGAGTTTTGGACCTAAAGGAGTGGATTGGGCATGTTCGTTTCGAAAAATGAAGAAATACTTCTAGTTGCACAAACTCATGCCTTGTATCCACCCCGATATCCGTTTTCGCAATGGGTCACGTGCGGGAACTAAATGGCGCCAAAAAACCCCAAACATGAGGTTTGGACCTAAAGGAGTGGAATGGGCATGTTTGTTCAGAAAAAAGAAGAAATGGTTCTAGTGGCACACACTCATGCTTTGTATGCACCTCCATACCCTTTTTCATAATGGGTCATGTGCGGCAACGAAATGGTGTGAAACCACTCCAAACATGAGTTTTGGACCTAAAGTAGTGGATTGGGCTCGTTCGTTGCCAAAAAAGATGGAATGGTTCCGGTGGCACAAAGTCATGCTTTGTATGCACCCTGATACAGGTTTCCGCAATGGGCCATGTGCTGGACCGAAAGGGCGCTAAACCATCCGAAACAAGAGTTTTGGACCTAAAGTAGTGTTTTGAACATGTTCGTTGCGAAAAAAGAAGAAATTGATCTTGTTGCACAAACTCATGCCTTGTATCCACCCTGAGACCCATTTTCGCAATGGGTCACATGCGGCAATGAAATAGCGCGAAACCACCCAAAACATGAGTTTTGGATCTAAAGTAGTGGATTGGACATGTTCGTTGTGAAAAAGAAGAAATGGTTCCGGTGGTATAAACTCATTCTTTTTATCCTCCCCGATATCCGTTTTCGAAATAGGTCGGGTGAGGCAACGAAACGGCGCGAAACCAATCCAAACATGAGTTTTGGACATAAGTAGTGGATTGCGCATGTTCGTTGCAAAAAAAGAAAAAATGGTTCTAGTTGCACAAACTCATGCCTTGTATCCACCCCCAATACCCGTTTTCGCAATGGGTCACGTGCGGCAACGAAATGGCGCAAAACCACCCCAAACATGAGTTTTGGACCTAAAGTAGTGGACTGGGCATGTTCGTTGCGAAAAAAGGAAAAATGGTTCTAGTTGCACAAACTCAAGCCTTGTATGCACCCCGACAGCCGTTTTCGCAATGGGTCATGTGCTGCAACGAAATGGCGCAAAACCACCCCAAACATGAGTTTTGGACCTAAAGTAGTGGATTGGGCTTGTTCGTTGCGAAAAAGGAAGAAATACTTCTAGTTGCACAAACTCATGCCTTGTATCCACCCCGATACCCATTTTCGCAATCGGTCACATGTGGCAACGAAATAGCGCAAAAGCTCCCCAAACATGAGTTTTGGACCTAAAGTAGTGGATTGGGCAAGTTTATAACAAAAAAAGAAGAAAGGGTTCTGGTGGCACAAACTCATGCTTTGTATGCACCTCGATACCCGTTTTCATAATGGGTCATGTGCGGCAACGAAATGGCGTGAAACCACTCCAAACATGAGGTTTGGATCTAAAGTAGTGGATTGGGCATGTTCGTTGCGAAAAAGGATGAAATGATTCTTGTTGCACAAACTCGTGCCTTATATCCACGCCGATACCCATTTTCGCAATGGGTCAGATGCGGCAACGAAATGGCGCGAGACCACTCCAAACATGAGTTTTGGACCAAAGGTAGTGGATTGGGCATGTTCATTGAAAAAAAAAAGAAATGGTTCCGGTGGCAGTGGCACAAACTCATGCTTTGTATGCACCCCGATACCGGTTTTCGCAATGGGTCGATGCGGCCACGAAATGGCATGAAACCACTCCAAACATGAGTTTTGGACCTAAAGTAGTGGATTAGGCAAGTTTGTTGTCAAAAAAGATGAAATACGTCTAGTTGCACAAACTCATGCCTTGTATCCACCCCGATACCCTTTTTGGCAATGGGTCACGTGCGGCAACGAAATAGCGCAAAAGCTCCCCAAGCATGAGTTTTTGACCTAAAGTAGTGGATTGGGCAAGTTCGTTGCGAAAAAACTTGTAATGGTTCTGGTGGGACAAACTAACACTTTGTATGCACGTCGATACCCGTTATCATAATGGGTCATGTGCGGCAACGAAATAGTGTGAAACCACTCCAAACATGAGTTTTGGATCTAAAGTAGTGGACTGGGCATGTTCACTGCGAAAAAAGGTGAAATGATTCTTGTTGCACAAACTCGTGCCTTGTATCCACGCCGATACCGTTTTCGTGATGGGTCAGATGCGGCAATGAAATAGCGCGAAACCACCCAAAACATGAGTTTTGGATCTAAGGTAGTGGATTGGACAAGTTCGTTATGAAAAAAGAAGAAATGGTTCCGTTGGTACGAACTCATTCTTTGTATCCTCCGTGATATCCGTTTTCGAAATAGGTCGGGTGAAGCAACGAAATGGCACAAAACCGCTCCAAACATGAGTTTTGGACAGAAAGTAGTGGATTGCGCACGTTCGTTGTGAAAAAAGAAAAAATGGTTCTAGTTGCACAAACTCATGCCTTGTATGCACCCCAATACCCGGTTTCGCAATGGGTCACGTGGGGCAACAAAATGGTGCAAAACCACCCCAAACAAGAGTTTTGGACCTAAGGAAGAGGATTGGGCATGTTTGTTACAAAAAAAGAAGAAATGGTTCCGGTGGCAAAAACTAATGCTTTGTATGCACCCTGATACATGTTTTCGGAATGGGTCATGTGCGGGAACGAAATGGCGCAAATCGACCCGAAACAAGAGTTTTGGACCTAAAGTAGTGGATTGTACACGTTCGTCGTGAAAAAAAAAGAAATGGTTCTAGTTGCATAAACTCATACCTTGTATACACACGATACCTGTTTTCGCAACGGATCACGTGCGTAAACGAAAAGGCGCAAAACCAACCCAAACATGAATTTTGGACCTAAAGTAGTGGATTGGGCATCTTTGTTATGAAGAAAGAAGAAATGGTTCCCTTGGCACAAACTCATGCTTTCTATACACCCTGATAACGGTTTTCGCAATGGGTCATGTGCGGCAAGGAAATGGCGCAAAACCAAACCCAAACATGAGTTTTGGACCTAAAGTAATGGATTGGGCATCTTTGTTATGAAGAAAGAAAAACTGGTTCCCTTGGCACAAACTCATGCTTTCTATACACCCTGATAACGGTTTTCGCAATGGGTCTTGTGCGGCAACTAAATGGAGCAAAACCACTCGAAAACATGTGTTTTGGACCTAAAGTAGTGGATTGGGCATGTTCGTTGCGAAAAAAGAATAAATACTTCTAGTTGCACAAACTCATGCCTTGTATCCACCCCGATACGCGTTTTCGCAATGGGTAACGTGCGGCAACGAAATGGCGCAAAACCACCGCATACATGAGTTTTGGACCTAAAGTAGCGGATTGGGCATGTTCGTTACGAAAACAGAAGAAATGGTTCTGGTGGCACAATCTCATGCTTTGTATGCACCTCGATACCCGTTTTCATAATGGATCATGTGCGGCAACGAAATGGCGCAGAACCACCCCAAACATGAGTTTTGGACCGAAAGTAGTAGATTGGAAATGTTCATTCTAAAAAAGCAGAAATGGTTCCGGTGGCAGGGGCACAAACTCATGCTTTGTATGCACCCCGATACCGGTTTTCACAAAGCTTCAGATGCAGCAACGAAATGGCGCAAATCCACTCCAAAAATGAGTTTTGGACCTAAAGTAGTGGATTAGGCATGTTCGTTGCGAGAAAAGAAGAAATACTTCTAGTTGCACAAACTCATGCCTTGTATCCACCTCGATACCTGTTTTCGCAACGGGTCACGTGCGTAAACGAAAAGGCGCAAAACCAACCCAAACATGAGTTTTGGACCTAAAGTAGTGGATTGGGCATATTTGTTATGAAGAAAGAAGAAATGGTTCCCTTGGCACAAACTCATGGTTTCTATGCACCATGATAACGGTTTTCGGAATGGGTCATGTGCGGCAAGGAACTGGCGCAAAACCAACCCAAACATGAGTTTTGGACCTAAAGTAGTGGATTGGGCATATTTGTTATGAAGAAAGAAGAAATGGTTCCCTTGGCACAAACTCATGGTTTCTATGCACCATGATAACGGATTTCGGAATGGGTCATGTGCGGCAAGGAAATGGCGCAAAACCAACCCAAACATGAGTTTTGGACCTAAAGTAGTGGATTGGGCATCTTTGTTATGAAGAAAGAAGAAATGGTTCCCTTCGCACAAACTCATGCTTTCTATACACCCTGATAACGGTTTTCGCAATGGGTCATGTGCGGCAACGAAATGGAGCAAAACCACTCGAAAACTTGTGTTTTGGACCTAAAGTAGTGGATTGGGCATGTTCGTTGCGAAAAAAGAATAAATACTTCTAGTTGCACAAACTCATGCCTTTTATCCACCCCGATACGCGTTTTCGCAATGGGTCACGTGCGGCAACAAAATGGCGCAAAACCACCGCAAACATGAGTTTTGGACCTAAAGTAGTGAATTGGGCATGTTCATTATGAAAACAGAAGAAATGGTTTTGGTGGCACAATCTCATGCTTTGTATGCACCTCGATACCCGTTTTCATAATGGATCATGTGCGGCAACGAAATGGCGCAAAACCACCCCAAACATGAGTTTTGGACCGAAAGTAGTGGATTGGACTTGTTCATTACGAAAAAAGAAGAAATGGTTCTAGTGGCAGTGGCGCAAACTCATGCTTTGTATGCACCCCGATACCTGTTTTCACAATGGGTCAGATGCGGCAACGAAGTGGCGTGAATCCACTCCAAACATGAGTTTTGGACCTAAAGTAGTGGATTAGGCATGTTCGTTGCGAAAAAAGAAGAAATACTTCTAGTTGCACAAACTAATGCCTTGTATCCACCCCGACACAAGTTTTCGCAATGGGTCACCTGCGGCAACGAAATGGCGCAAAAGCTCCCCAAACATGGGTTTTGGACCCAAAGTAGTGGATTGGGCAGGTTTATAATGAAAAAAAGAAGAAATGGTTCTGGTGGCACAAACTCATGCTTTGTATGCACCGAGATACCCGTTTTCATAATGGGTCAAGTGCGGCAACGAAATGGCGTGAAACCACTCCAAACATGAGTTTTGGATCTAAAGTAGTGGATTGGGCATGTTCGTTGCGAAAAATGATAAAATGATTCTTGTTGCACCAACTCGTGCCTTGTATCCACGCCGATACCCGTTTTCGCAATGGGTGACATGCGGCAACGAAATGGCGCGAGACCAGTCCAAACATGAGTTTTGGACCAAAGGTAGTGGATTTGGCAGGTTTATAACGAAAAAAAGAAGAAATGGTTCTGGTGGCACAAACTCATGCTTTGTATGCACCTAGATACCCGTTTTCATAATGGGTCATGTGCGGCAACGAAATGGCGTGAAATCACTCCAAACATGGGTTTTGGATCTAAAGTAGTGGCTTGGGCATGTTGATTGCAAAAAAAGGTGAAATGATTCTTGTTGCACAAACTCATGCCTTGTATCCACGCCGATACCGTTTTCGTAATGGGTCAGATGCGGCAATGAAATAGCGCGAAACCACCCAAAACATGAGTTTTGGATCTAAAGTAGTGGATTGGACATGTTCGTTGCGAAAAAAGAAGAAATGGTTCCATTGGTACAAGCTCATTCTTTGTATCCTCCGTGATATCCGTTTTCACAATAGGTCGGGTGAGGATATGAAATGGCGCAAAACCGCCCCAAACATGAGTTTTGGACAGAAAGTAGTGGATTGCGCACGTTCGTTGTGAAAAAAGAAAAAATGGTTCTAGTTGCACAAACTCATGCCTTGTATGCACCCCAATACCCGGTTTCGCAATGGGTCACGTGCGGCAACAAAATGGTGCAAAACCACCCCAAACAAGAGTTTTGGACCTAAGGAAGAGGATTGGGCATGTTTGTTACAAGAAAAGATGAAATGGTTCCGGTGGCAAAAACTCATGCTTTGTATGCACCTGGATACCTGTTTTCGGAATGGGTCATGTGCGCAACGAAATGGCGCAAATCGACCCAAAACAAGAGTTTTGGACCTAAGTAGTGGATTGGACACGTTCGTTGTGAAAAAAAAAGATATGGTTCTAGTTGCACAAACTCATGCCTTGTATCCACCTCGATACCTGTTTTCGCAACGGGTCACGTGCGTAAACGAAAAGGCGCAAAACCAACCCAAACATGAGTTTTGGACCTAAAGTAGTGGATTGGGCATCTTTGTTATGAAGAAAGAAGAAATGGTTCCCTTGGCACAAACTCAGGCTCTCTATGCACCTTGATAACGGTTTTCGCAATGGGTCATGTGCGGCAAGGAAATAGCGCAAAACCAACCCAAATATGAGTTTTGGACCTAAAGTAGTGGGCTGGGCATCTTTGTTATGAAGAAAGAAGAACTGGTTCCCTTGGCACAAACTCATGCTTTCTATACACCCTGATAACGGTTTTCGCAATGGGTCATGTGCGGCAACGAAATGGAGCAAATCCACTCGAAAACATGTGTTTTGGACCTAAAGTAGTGGATTGGTCATGTTCGTTGCAAAAAAAGAATAAATACTTCTAGTTGCACAAACTCATGCCTTGTATCCACCCGATACGCGTTTTCAAAATGGGTCACGTGCGGCAACGAAATGGCACAAAACCACCGCAAACATGAGTTTTGGACCTAAAGTAGTGAATTGGGCATGTTCGTTACGAAAATAGAAGGAATGGTTCTGGTGGCACAAACTCGTGCTTTGTATGCACCTCGATACCGTTTTGATAATGGGTCATGTGCGGCAACAAAATGGCGTGAAACCACTCCAAACATGAGTTTTTGATCTAAAGTAGTGGTTGGGCATGTTCGTTGCGAAAAAACATGAAATGATTCTTGCTGCACAAACTCGTGCCTTGTATCCACGCCGATACCTGTTTTCGAAATGGGTCAGATGCGGCAACAAAATGGCGCGAGACCACTCCAAACATGAGTTTTGGACCAAAGGTAGTGGATTGGGCATGTTCGTTGCAAAAAAGATGAAATGGTTCCGGTGGCAGTGGCATAAACTCATGCTTTGTATGCACCCTCGATACCGGTTTTCTCACTGGGTCAGATGCGGCAACGAAATGGCGCGAAACAACTCCAAACAAGAGTTTTGGACCTAAAGTAGTGGATTAGGCATGTTCGTTGCGAAAAAAGAAGAAATACTTCTAGTTCGACAAACTCATGCCTAGTATCCAACCGTTTTCGCAATGGGTCACGTGTGGCAACGAAATGGCACAAAAGCTCCCCAAACATGAGTTTTGGACCTAAAGTAGTGGATTGGGCATGTTTGATACGAAAAAAGAAGAAATAGTTCTGGTGGCACAAAATCAGGCTTTGTATGCACCTCGATACCCGTTTTCATATTGGGTCATGTGCGACAACGAAATGGCGTGAAGCCACTCAAAACATGAGTTTTGGATCTAAAGTAGTGGATTCGGCATGTTTGTTGCCAAAAAAAGATGAAATGGTTCTTGTTGCAGAAACTCATGCCTTGTATCCACCCTGATACCCTTTTCGCAATGAGTCAGTTGCGGCAACGAAATGGCGCGAAACCACTCCAAACTTGAGTTTTGGACCTAAAGTAGTGGATTAGGCATGTTGGTTGCGAAAAAAGAAGAAATACTTCTAGTTGCACAAACTCATGCCTTGTATCCACCCCGATACCCGTTTTCGCAATGGGTCACGTGCGGCTAAGAAATGGCGCCAAACCACCCCAAACATGAGCTTTGCACCTAAAGTAGTGGATTGGGAAAGTTTGTTATGAAAAAAGAAGAAATGGTTCTGGTGGCACAAACTCAAGCTTTGTATTCACCTCGATACCCGTTTTCATAATGGGTCATGTGCGGCAACGAAATGGCGTGAAATCACTCCAAACATGAGTTTTGGACCTAAACTAGTGGATTAGGCATGTTGGTTGCGAAAAAAGAAGAAATACTTCTAGTTGCACAAACACATGCCTTGTATCCACCCCGATACCTGGTTTCGCAATGGGTCACGTGCGGCAACGAAATGGCGCAAAAGCTCCCCAAACATGAGTTTTGGACCTAAAGTAGTGAATTGGGCATGTTCGTTACGAAAATAGAAGGAATGGTTCTGGTGGCACAAACTCGTGCTTTGTATGCACCTCGATACCGTTTTGATAATGGGTCATGTGCGGCAACAAAATGGCGTGAAACCACTCCAAACATGAGTTTTTGATCTAAAGTAGTGGTTGGGCATGTTCGTTGCGAAAAAACATGAAATGATTCTTGCTGCACAAACTCGTGCCTTGTATCCACGCCGATACCTGTTTTCGAAATGGGTCAGATGCGGCAACAAAATGGCGCGAGACCACTCCAAACATGAGTTTTGGACCAAAGGTAGTGGATTGGGCATGTTCGTTGCAAAAAAGATGAAATGGTTCCGGTGGCAGTGGCATAAACTCATGCTTTGTATGCACCCTCGATACCGGTTTTCTCACTGGGTCAGATGCGGCAACGAAATGGCGCGAAACAACTCCAAACAAGAGTTTTGGACCTAAAGTAGTGGATTAGGCATGTTCGTTGCGAAAAAAGAAGAAATACTTCTAGTTCGACAAACTCATGCCTAGTATCCAACCGTTTTCGCAATGGGTCACGTGTGGCAACGAAATGGCACAAAAGCTCCCCAAACATGAGTTTTGGACCTAAAGTAGTGGATTGGGCATGTTTGATACGAAAAAAGAAGAAATAGTTCTGGTGGCACAAAATCAGGCTTTGTATGCACCTCGATACCCGTTTTCATATTGGGTCATGTGCGACAACGAAATGGCGTGAAGCCACTCAAAACATGAGTTTTGGATCTAAAGTAGTGGATTCGGCATGTTTGTTGCCAAAAAAAGATGAAATGGTTCTTGTTGCAGAAACTCATGCCTTGTATCCACCCTGATACCCTTTTCGCAATGAGTCAGTTGCGGCAACGAAATGGCGCGAAACCACTCCAAACTTGAGTTTTGGACCTAAAGTAGTGGATTAGGCATGTTGGTTGCGAAAAAAGAAGAAATACTTCTAGTTGCACAAACTCATGCCTTGTATCCACCCCGATACCCGTTTTCGCAATGGGTCACGTGCGGCTAAGAAATGGCGCCAAACCACCCCAAACATGAGCTTTGCACCTAAAGTAGTGGATTGGGAAAGTTTGTTATGAAAAAAGAAGAAATGGTTCTGGTGGCACAAACTCAAGCTTTGTATTCACCTCGATACCCGTTTTCATAATGGGTCATGTGCGGCAACGAAATGGCGTGAAATCACTCCAAACATGAGTTTTGGACCTAAACTAGTGGATTAGGCATGTTGGTTGCGAAAAAAGAAGAAATACTTCTAGTTGCACAAACACATGCCTTGTATCCACCCCGATACCTGGTTTCGCAATGGGTCACGTGCGGCAACGAAATGGCGCAAAAGCTCCCCAAACATGAGTTTTGGACCTAAAGTAGTGGATTGGGCATGTTTATAACGAAAAAAGAAGAAATGGTTCTGGTGGCACAAACTCATGCTTTCGATGCACTTCGATACCCGTTTTCATAATGGGTCATGTGCGGCAACGAAATGGCGTGAAACCACTCCAAACATGAGTTTTGGATCTAAAGTAGTGGATTGGGCATGTTCGTTGCGAAAAATGATAAAATGATTCTTGTTGCACCAACTCGTGCCTTGTATCCACGCCGATACCCGTTTTCGCAATGGGTCACATGCGGCAACGAAATGGCGCGAGGCCAGTCCAAACATGAGCTTTGGACCAAAGGTAGTGGATTTGGCCGGTTTATAACGAAAAAAAGAAGAAATGGTTCTGGTGGCACAAACTCATGCTTTGTATGCACCTAGATACCCGTTTTCATAATGGGTCATGTGCGGCAACGAAATGGCGTGAAATCACTCCAAACATGAGTTTTGGATCTAAAGTAGTGGCTTGGGCATGTTCATTGCGAAAAAAGGTGAAATGATTCTTGTTGCACAAACTCATGCCTTGTATCCACGCCGATACCGTTTTCGTAATGGGTCAGATGCGGCAATGAAATAGCGCGAAACCACCCAAAACATGAGTTTTGGATCTAAAGTAGTGGATTGGACTTGTTCGTTGTGAAAAAAGAAGAAATGGTTCCATTGGTACAAACTCATTCTTTGTATCCTCCGTGATATCCGTTTTCACAATAGGTCGGGTGAGGCAAGGAAATGGCGCAAAACCGCTCCAAACATGAGTTTTGGACAGAAGGTAGTGGATTGGGCAGGTTCGTAGGGAAAAAAGAAAAAATGGTTCTAGTTGCACAAACTCATGCCTTGTATGCACCCCAATACCCGGTTTCGCAATGGGTCACGTGCGGCAACAAAATGGTGCAAAACCACCCCAAACAAGAGTTTTGGACCTAAGGAAGAGGATTGGGCATGTTTGTTACAAGAAAAGATGAAATGGTTTCGGTGGCAAAAACTCATGCTTTGTATGCACCCTGATACTTGTTTTCGGAATGGGTCATGTGCGGTAACGAAATGGCACAAATCGACCCGAAACAAGAGTTTTGGACCTAAAGTAGTGGATTGGACACGTTCGTTGTGAAAAAAAAGAAATGGTTCTAGTTGCACAAACTCATGCCTTGTATCCACCTCGATACCTGTTTTCGCAACGGGTCACGTGCGTAAACGAAAAGGCGCAAAACCAACCCAAACATGAGTTTTGGACCTAAAGTAGTGGATTGGGCATCTTTGTTGTGAAGAAAGAAGAAATGGTTCCCTAGGCACAAACTCATGCTTTCTATGCACCCTGATAACGGTTTTCGCAATGGGTCATGTGCGGCAAGGAAATGGCGCAAAACAAACCCAAACATGAGTTTTGGACCTAAAGTAGTGGATTGGGCATCTTTGTTATGAAGAAAGAAAAACTGGTTCGCTTGGCACAAACTCATGCTTTCTACACACCCTGAAAACGGTTTTCGCAATGGGTCATATGCGGCAACGAAATGGAGCAAAACCACTCGAAAACATGTGTTTTGGACCTAAAGTAGTGGATTGGGCATGTTCGTTGCGAAAAAAGAATAAATACTTCTAGTTGCACAAACTCATGCCTTGTATCCACCCCAATACGCGTTTTCGCAATGGGTCACGTGCGGCAACGAAATGGCGCAAAACCACCGCATACATGAGTTTTGGACCTAAAGTAGCGGATTGGGCATATTCGTTACGAAAACAGAAGAAATGGTTCTGGTGGCACAATCTCATGCTTTGTATGCACCTCGATACCCGTTTTCATAATGGATCATGTGCGGCAACGAAATGGCGCAAAACCACCCCAAACATGAGTTTTGGACCGAAAGTAGTGGATTGGACATGTTCAATGCGAAAAAAGAAAAATGGTTCCGGTGGCAGTGGCACAAACTCATGCTTTGTATGCACCCTGATACCGGTTTTCACGATGGCTCAGATGCGGCAACAAAATGGCGCGAATTCACTCCAAAAATGAGTTTTGGACCTAAAGTAGTGGATTAGGCTTGTTCGTTGCGAAAAAAGAAGAAATAATTCTAGTTGCACAAACTTATGCCTTGTATCCACCCCGATACCCGTTTTCGCAATGGGACACGTGTGGCAACGAAATGGCGCAACAGCTCTCCAAACATGAGTTTTGGACCTAAAGTAGCGGATTGGACATGTTTATAACGAAAAAAAAGAAGAAATGGTTCTGGTGGGACAAACTCATGCTTCGTATGCACCTCGATACCCGTTTTCATAATGTGTCATGTGCGGCAACGAAATGGCATGAAACCACTCCAAACATGAGTTTTGGATCTGAAGTAGTGGATTGGGCATGTTCATTGCAAAAAAAGGTGAAATTATTCTTGTTGCACAAACTCTTGCCTTGTATCCACGCCGATACCGTTTTCGTAATGGGTCAGATGCGGCAATGAAATAGCGCGAAACCACCCAAAACATGAGTTTTGGATCTAAAGTAGTAGATTGGACCTGTTCGTTGCGAAAAAAGAAGAAATGGTTCCGTTGGTACAAACTCATTCTTTGTATCCTCCGGGATATCCGTTTTCGCAATAGGTCGGGTGAGGCAAGGAAATGGCGCAAAACCGCTCCAAACATGAGTTTTGGACAGAAGGTAGTGGATTGGCCAAGTTCGTAGGGAAAAAAGAAAAAATGGTTCTAGTTGCACAAACTCATGCCTTGTATGCACCCCAATACCCGGTTTCACAATGGGTCACGTGCGGCAGCAAAATGGTGCAAAACCACCCCAAACAAGAGTTTTGGACCCAAGGAAGAGGATTGGGCATGTCTGTTACAAAAAAAGAAGATATGGTTCCGGTGGCAAAAACTCATGCTTTGTATGCACCCTGATACTTGTTTTCGGAATGGGTCATGTCCGGTAACGAAATGGCACAAATCGACCGGAAACAAGAGTTGCGGCAATGAAATAGTGCAAAACCATCCAAAACTTGAGTTTTGGATCTAAAGTAGTTTATTGGACATGTTCCTTGCGAAAAAAGAAGAAATGATTCCATCGGTACAAACTCATTCTTTGTATCCTCCGTTATATCTGTTTTCACAATAGGTCGGGTGAGGCAACGAAATGGCGCAAAACCGCTCCAAACATGAGTTTTCGACAGAAAGTAGTGGATTGCGCACGTTCGTTGTGAAAAAAGAAAAAAATGGTTCTAGTTCAACAAACTCATGCCTTGTATGCACCCCAATACCCGGTTTCGCAATGGGTCACGTGCGGCAACAAAATGGTGCAAAACCACCCCAAACAAGAGTTTTGGACCTAAGGAAGAGGATTGGGCATGTTTGTTACAAAAAAAGAAGAAATGGTTCCGGTAGCAAGAACTCATGCTTTGTATGCACCCCGATACCAGTTTTCACAATGGTTCAGATGCGGCAACGAAATTGCGCGAATCCACTCCAAAAATGAGTTTTGGACCTAAAGTAGTGGATTGGGCATGTTCGTTGCGAAAAAAGAATAAATACTTCTAGTTGCACAAACTCATGCCTTATATCCACACCGATACGCGTTTTCGCAACGGGTCACGTGCGGCAACGAAATGGCGCAAAACCACCGCAAACATGAGTTTTGGACCTAAAGTAGTGAATTGGGCATGTTCGTTACAAAAACAGAAGAAATGGTTCTGGTGGCACAATCTCATGCTTTGTATGCACCTCGATACCCGTTTTCATAATGGATCATGTGCGGCAACGAAATGGCGCAAAACCACCCCAAACATGAGTTTTGGACCGAAAGTAGTGGATTGGACTTGTTCATTATGAAAAAAGAAGAAATGGTTCTGGTGGCACAAACTCATGCTTTGTATTCACCTCGATACCCGTTTTCATAATGGGTCATGTGCGGCAACGAAATGGCTTGAAACCACTCCAAACATGAGTTTTGGATCTAAAGTAGTGGCTTGGGCATGTTCATTGCGAAAAAAGGTGAAATGATTCTTGTTGCACAAACTCATGCCTTGTATCCACGCCGATACCGTTTTTGTAATGGGTCAGATGCGGCAATGAAATAGCGCGAAACCACCCAAAACATGAGTTTTGGATCTAAAGTAGTGGATTGGACATGTTCGTTGCGAAAAAAGAAGAAATGGTTCCATTGGTACAAACTCATTCTTTGTATCCTCTGATAGAGGCGGAGTGCCCAATCTTTCGGTGAGTGGGGATAATTTCGATTCGGTGGAAGTAGACCCTCACGATCCGACTACGACGAGCGAACCCGAAGCGCCAATGCAATCGCTGAACCAACTCCCTGTGGTTACCGACCTTGTTGATGCAAGATCAGCCTGATCACGAAGATCGTTTCCTGTCCGCAATCGAAGAACGAACAAGAACAAGACGCGAGCAATCTATTAATCACTCGAAGGTGGAGTTCTGAATTACAGAGGACAGCACGTATTTGTGCGTGTTCTGATGTAGCTAAAGCTAGATGTAAAACAAAACTCAAGTTCTAAAAGAAACAGGACTCGACTAATAAAGGGAAAGGGGGCGCGGCCAGCAAAGGGGGCACCGCCCCTGGCATCCAGGGTGTGGGGGCGCAGCCCTAGGCGCCCCATGTTGGGCCAGCCCTAGGCGCCCACACACAAAGGCCTTCTGTTGGACCAGCCTTCAGTCTTCTGGGCCTTCATTCTTCAGCATCATAACGAAGTTCAACTCTCTTGCACGGGCCCGAGTAATTGGCCCAGAATAAGGTGGCGCTGGAGAAGTTGCTGCTGGTGTAGATGTACTAGTGTCGTAGTTGATGTCCTCATCATCCTCCGTGATATCCGTTTTCACAATAGGTCGGGTGAGGATACGAAATGGCGCAAACCGCCCCAAACATGAGTTTTGGACAGAAAGTAGTGGATTGCGCACGTTCGTTGTGAAAAAAGAAAAAATGGTTCTAGTTGCACAAACTCATGCCTTGTATGCACCCCAATACCCGGTTTCGCAATGGGTCACGTGCGGCAACAAAATGGTGCAAAACCACCCCAAACAAGAGTTTTGGACCTAAGGAAGAGGATTGGGCATGTTTGTTACAAGAAAAGATGAAATGGTTCCGGTGGCAAAAACTCATGCTTTGTATGCACCTGGATACTTGTTTTCGGAATGGGTCATGTGCGCAACGAAATGGCGCAAATCGACCCAAAACAAGAGTTTTGGTCCTAAGTAGTGGATTGGACACGTTCGTTGTGAAAAAAAAAGATATGGTTCTAGTTGCACAAACTCATGCCTTGTATCCACCTCGATACCTGTTTTCGCAACGGGTCACGTGCGTAAACGAAAAGGCGCAAAACCAACCCAAACATGAGTTTTGGACCTAAAGTAGTGGATTGGGCATCTTTGTTATGAAGAAAGAAGAAATGGTTCCCTTGGCACAAACTCAGGCTCTCTATGCACCTTGATAACGGTTTTCGCAATGGGTCATGTGCGGCAAGGAAATGGCGCAAAACCAACCCAAATATGAGTTTTGGACCTAAAGTAGTGGATTGGGCATCTTTGTTATGAAGAAAGAAGAAATGGTTCCCTTGGCACAAACTCAGGCTCTCTATGCACCTTGATAACGGTTTTCACAATGGGTCATGTGCGGCAAGGAAATGGCGCAAAACCAACCCAAATATGAGTTTTGGACCTAAAGTAGTGGGTTGGGCATCTTTGTTATGAAGAAAGAAGAACTGGTTCCCTTGGCACAAACTCATGCTTTCTATACACCCTGATAACGGTTTTCGCAATGGGTCATGTGCGGCAACGAAATGGAGCAAATCCACTCGAAAACATGTGTTTTGGACCTAAAGTAGTGGATTGGTCATGTTCATTGCAAAAAAAGAATAAATACTTCTAGTTGCACAAACTCATGCCTTGTATCCACCCGATACGCGTTTTCAAAATGGGTCACGTGCGGCAACGAAATGGCACAAAACCACCGCAAACATGAGTTTTGGACCTAAAGAAGTGAATTGGGCATGTTCGTTACGAAAATAGAAGGAATCGTTCTGGTGGCACAAACTCGTGCTTTGTATGCACCTCGATACCATTTTGATAATGGGTCATGTGCGGCAACAAAATGGCGTGAAACCACTCCAAACATGAGTTTTGGATCTAAAGTAGTGGTTGGGCATGTTCGTTGCGAAAAAACATGAAATGATTCTTGCTGCACAAACTCGTGCCTTGTATCCACGCCGATACCTGTTTTCGAAATGGGTCAGATGCGGCAACAAAATGGCGCGAGACCACTCCAAACATGAGTTTTGGACCAAAGGTAGTGGATTGGGCATGTTCGTTGCGAAAAATGATAAAATGATTCTTGTTGCACCAACTCGTGCCTTGTATCCACGCCGATACCCGTTTTCGCAATGGGTCACATGCGGCAACGAAATGGCGCGAGACCAGTCCAAACATGAGTTTTGGACCAAAGGTAGTGGATTTGGCAGGTTTATAACGAAAAAAAGAAGAAATGGTTCTGGTGGCACAAACTCATGCTTTGTATGCACCTAGATACCCGTTTTCATAATGGGTCATGTGCGGCAACGAAATGGCGTGAAATCACTCCAAACATGAGTTTTGGATCTAAAGTAGTGGCTTGGGCATGTTCATTGCGAAAAAAGGTGAAATGATTCTTGTTGCACAAACTCATGCCTTGTATCCACGCCGATACCGTTTTTGTAATGGGTCAGATGCGGCAATGAAATAGCGCGAAACCACCCAAAACAAGAGTTTTGGACCTAAACTAGTGGATTAGGCATGTTGGTTGCGAAAAAAGAAGAAATGGTTCTTGTTGCACAAACTCATGCCTGTTTTCGCAATGGGCCACGTGCGGCAATGAAATAGCGCGAAACCACCCAGAACATGAGTTTTGGATCTAAAGTAGTGGATTGGACATGTTCGTTTCGAAAAAAGAAGAAATGGTTTAGGTGGTACAAACTCATTCTTTGTATCCTCTCCGATATCCGTTTTCGCAATAGGTCGGGTGAGGCAACGAAATGACGCGAAACCACTCCAAATATGAGTTTTGAACATAAAATAGTGGATTGTGCATGCTAGTAATGAAAAAAAGAAGAAATGGTTCCGGTAGCTCAAACTCATTCTTTGTTTGCACTCTGATACCCGTCTTCGCAATGGGTCATCTGCGGCAACGAAATGGCTCAATACCAGTGGCACAGAGTCTTGCTTTGTATGCACACCGATACCTGTTTTTGCAATGTGTCATGTGTTGGAACGAAAGGCCGCGAAACCACCCGAAACAAGAGTTTTGGACCTAGAGTACTGGATTGGGCATGTTCGTTGCGAAAAAAGATGAAATGGATCTTGTTGCACAAACTCAAGCCTTGTATCCACCCCGAGACCCATTTTCTCAAGGGGTCACGTGCGGCAACGAAATAGCGCGAAACCTCTCAAAACATGAGTTTTGGATCTAAAGTAGAGGATTGGACATGTTCGTTGTGAAAAAAAGAAGAAATGGTTCCGGTGGTACAAACTCATTCTTTGTATCCTCCGTGATATCCGTTTTCGCATTAGGTCGGGTGAGGCAACGAAATGGCACATAACCGCTCCAAACATGAGTTTTGGACAGAAAGTAGAGGATTGCGCACGTTCATTGTGAAAAAAGAAAAAATGGTTCTAGTAGCACAAACTCATGCCATGTATGCACCCCAATACCCGGTTTCGCAATGGGTCACGTGTGGCAACAAAATGGTGCAAAACCACCCCAAACAAAAGTTTTGGACCTAAGGAAGAGGATTGGGCATGTTTGTTACAAAAAAAGAAGAAATGGTTCCGGTGGCAAAAACTCATGCTTTGTATGCACCCTGATACCTGTTTTCTGAATGGGTCATGTGCGGCAACAAAATGGCGCAAATCGACCCGAAACAAGAGTTTTGGACCAAAAGTAGTGGATTGGACACGTTCGTTGTGAAAAAAAAAGAAATGGTTCTAGTTGCACAAAGTCATGCCTTGTATCCACCTCGATACCTGTTTTCGCAACGGGTCACGTGCGTAAACAAAACCAACCCAAACATGAGTTTTGGACCGGAACTAGTGGATTGGGCATCTTTGTTATGAAGAAAAAAGAAATAGTTCCCTTGGCTCAAACTCTTGCTTTCTATGCACCCTGATAACGGTTTCGCAATGGGTCATGTGCGGCAAGCAAATGGCGCAAAACCAACCCAAACATGAGTTTTGGACCTAAAGTAGTGGATTGGGCATCTTTGTTATGAAGAAAGATGAACTGGTTCCCTTGGCACAAACTCATGTTTTCTGTACACCCAGATAACGGTTTTCGCAATGGGTCATGTGCGGCAACGAAATGGTGCAAAACCACACAAAAACATGTGTTTTGGAGCTAAAGTAGTGGATTGGGCATGTTCGTTGCGAAAAAAGAATAAATACTTCTAGTTGCACAAACTCATGCCTTGTATCCACCCGGATACGCGTTGTCGCAATGGGTCACGTGCGGCAACGAAATGGCGCAAAACCACAGCAAACATGAGTTTTGGACCTAAAGTAGTGAATTGGGCATGTTCGTTACGAAAACAAAAGAAATGGTTCTGGTGGCACAATCTCATGCTTTGTATGCACCTCGATACCCGTTTTCATAATGGATCATGTGCGGCAACGAAATGGCGCAAAACCACCCCAAACATGAGTTTTGGACCGAAAGTAGTGGATTGGACATGTTCATTGCGAAAAAAGAAGAAATGGTTCTGGTGGCAGTGGCACAAACTCATGCTTTGTATGTACCCCGATACCGGTTTTCACAATGGGTCAGATGCGGCACGAAATGGCGCGAATCCACTCCAAACATGAGTTTTGGACCTAAAGTAGTGGATTATGCATGTTCGTTGCGAAAAAAGAAGAAATACTTCTAGTTGCACAAACTCATGCCTTGTATCCGCCCCGACACAAGTTTTCGCAATGGGTCACGTGCAGCAACGAAATGGCGCAAAAGCTCCCCAAAAATGGGTTTTGGACCTAAAGTAGTGGATTGGGCATGTTTATAATGAAAAGAAGAAGAAATGGTTCTGGTGGCACAAACTCTTGCTTTGTATGCACCTCGATACCCGTTTTTATAATGGGTCATGTGCGGCAACGAAATGGTGTGAAACCACTCCAAACATGAGTTTTGGATCTAAAGTAGTGGATTGGGCATGTTCGTTGCGAAAAAAGATGAAATGATTCTTGTTGCACAAACTCGTGCCTTGTATCCACGGCTATACCCGTTTTCGCAATGGGTCAGATGTGGCAATGAAATGGCGCGAGACCACTCCAAACATGAGTTTTGGACCAAAGGTAGTGGATTGGGCATGTTCGTTGCAAAAAAGAAGAAATGGTTCCGATGGCAGTGGCACAAACCTCATGCATTGTATGGACCCCGATACCGGTTTTCGCACTGGGTCAGAAGCCGCAAGGAAATGGCACGAAACAACTCCAAACATGAGTTTTGGACCTAAAGTAGTGGATTAGGCAAGTTCGTTGCAAAAAAAGAAGAAATACTTCTAGTTGGACAAACTCATGCCTAGTATCCAACCATTTTCGCATTGGGTCACGTGTGGCAATGAAATGGTGCAAAAGCTCCCCAAACATGAGTTTTGAACCTAAAGTAGTGGATTGGGCATGTTTGATACGAAAAAAGAAGAAATGGTTCTGGTGGCACAAAATCATGCTGTGTATGCACCTCGATACCCGTTTTCATATTGGGTCGTGTGCGGCAATGAAATGGCGTGAAGCCACTCAACACATGAGTTTTGGATCAAAAGTAGTGGATTCGGCATGTTCGTTGCCAAAGAAAGATGAAATGGTTCTTGTTGCAGAAACTCAAGCCTTGTATCCACCCCGATACCCTTTTCGTAATGGGTCAGTTGCGGCAACGAAATGGTGTGAAACCACTCCAAACATGAATTTTGGACCTAAAGTAGTGGATTGGGCATGTTCCTTGCAAAAAAAGAAGAAATACTTCTAGTTGCACAAACTCATGCCTTTTATCCACCCCGATACCCGTTTTCACAATGGGTCACGTGCGGCAACGAATTGGCGCAAAACCACCCCAATCATGAGCTTTGGACCTAAAGCAGTGGATTGGGCAAGTTTGTTACGAAAAAAGAAGAAATGGTTCTGGTGGCACAAACTCAAGCTTTGTATTCACCTCGATACCCGTTTCATAATGGGTCATGTGCGCAATGAAAAGACGTGAAACCACTCCAAACAAGAGTTTTGGACCTTAAGTAGTGGATTGGGCATGTTCGTTGTGAAAAAAGTCGAAATGGTTCTTGTTGCACAAACTCATGCCTTGTATCCACCCCGATAATCGTTTTCGCAATGGGTCACGTGCGGCAATGAAATAGCGCAAACCACCCAGAACATGAGTTTTGCATCTAAAGTAGTGGATTGGACATGTTCGTTTCGAAAAAAAGAAGAAATGGTTCCGGTGGTACAAACTCATTCTTTGTATCCTCCTCGATATCCATTTTCGCAATAGGTCGGGTGAGGTAACGAAATAACGCGAAACCAATCCAAATATGAGTTTTGAAGATAAAGTAGCGGATTGCGCATGCTAGTTACAAAAAAAGAAGAAATGGTTCTAGTTGCACAAACTCATGCCTTGTATCCACCCCGATACCTGTTTTCTCAATGGGTCACGTGCGGCAACGAAATGGCGCAAAACCACCCCAAACCTGAGTTTTGGACCTAAAGTAGTGGATTGGGCCTCTTTGTTACGAAAAAATAAGAAATGGTTCCGTTGGCACAAACTCATGCTTTCTATGCACCCTGATACCCGTTTTCGCAATGGGTCATGTGCGTCAACGAAATGGCGCAAATCTACCCGAAACACCAGTTTTGGACCTAAAGCATTGGTTTGGGCACGTTCGTTGTGAAAACAAAAGAAGAATGGTTCTAGTTACACAAACTCATGCCTTGTATCCACCTCGATACCTGTTTTCACAACTAGTCACGTGCGTAAACGAAATGGCGCAAAACCAACCCAAACATGAGTTTTGGACCTAAAGTAGTGGATTGAGCATCTTTATTTTGAAGAAAGAAGAAATGGTTCCCTTGGTACAAACTCATGCTTTCTATGCACCATGATAACGGTTTTCGCAATGGGTCATGTGCAGCAACGAAATGGCGCAAAACCAACCCAAACATGAGTTTTGGACCTAAAGTAGTGGATTGGGCATCTTTATTATGTAGAAAGAAGAAATGCTTCCCTTGGCACAAACTCATGCTTTCTATGCACCCTGATAACGGTTTTCGCAATGGGTCATGTGCGGCAACGAAATGGAGCAAAACCACTCGAAAACATGTGTTTTGGACCTAAAGTAGTGGATTGGGCATGTTCGTTGCGAAAAAAGAATAAATACTTCTAGTTCCACAAACTCATGCCTTGTATCCACCCCGATACCCGTTTTCGCAATGGGTCACGTGCGGCAACGAAATGGCGCAAAACCACCGCAAACATGAGTTTTGGACCTAAAGTAGTGAATTGGGCATGTTCGTTACGAAAACAGAAGACATGGTTCTGGTGGCACAATCTCATGCTTTGTATGCACCTTTATACCCATTTTCATAATGGATCATGTGCGGCAACGAAATGGCGCAAAACCAGCCCAAGCATGAGTTTTGGACTGAAAGTAGTGGATTGGACATGTTCATTGAGAAAAAATAAAAAATGGTTCCGGTGGCAGTGGCACAAACTCATGCTTTGTATGCACCCCGATACCGGTTTTCACAATGGGTCAGATGCGGCAACGAAATGGCGCGAAACCACTCCAAACATGAGTTTTGGACCTAAAGTAGTGGATTAGGCATGTTCGTTGCGAAAAAAGAAGAAATACTTACAATTGCACAAACTCATGCCTTGTATCCACCCCGATACCCGTTTTCACAATGGGTCACGTGCGGCAACGAAATGGCGCAAAAGCTCCCCAAACATGAGTTTTGGACCTAAAGTAGTGAATTGGGCATGTTTATAACGAAAAAAGAAGAAATGGTTCTGGTCGCACAAACTCATGCTTTGTATGCACCTCGATACCCGTTTTCATAATGGGTTATGTGTGGCAAGGAAATGGCCCAAAACCACCACAAACATGAGTTTTGGACCTAAAGTAGTGGATTGGGCATGTTCATTGCGAAAAAAGAAGAAATACTTCTAGTTGCACAAAGTCATGGCATGTATCCACCCCGATACTTGTTTTCGCAATGTGTCACGTGCGGCAATGAAATAGCGCGAAACCACCCAGAACATGAGTTTTGGATCTAAAGTAGTCGATTCGACTTGTTCGTTGCAAAAAAAAGAAATGGTTCCGGTGGTACAAACTCATTCTCTGTACCCTCCCCGATATCCGTTTTCACAATAGGTCGGGTTACGCAAGGAAATGGCGAGAAACCACTACAAATATGAGTTTTGGACATAAAGTAGTGGATTGCGCATGCTTGTTACGAAAAAAGAAGAAATGGTTTCGGTGGCTCAAACTCATGCTTTGTACGCACCCCGATACCCGTTTTCGCATTGGGACATGTGCGGCAACGAAATGGCGCAATACCATCCAACACAAGACTTTCGGATCTAAAGTAGTGTATTGGCCATGTTCATTGCGAAAAAAGAAGAAATTGTTCCGGTGGTACAAACTCATCCTTTGTATCCTCCCCGATATCAGTTTTCGCAATAGATCGGGTGAGGGAACGAAATGGCGCGAAACCGCTCCAAACATGAGTTTTGGACATAAAGTAGAGGATTGCGCATGTTCGTTGCGCCAAAAGAAAAAATGGTTCTAGTTGCACAAACTCATGCCTTGTATACACCCCGACACCCATTTTCGCAACGGGTCACGTGCGGCAACGAAATGGTGCAAAACCACCCCAAACATGAGTTTTGGACCTAAAGTAGTGGATTGGGCATGTTCGTTGTGAAAAAAAGAAGAAATGGTTCTAGTTGCACAAACTAATGCCTTTTATCCACACCGATACCTGTTCTCGCAATGGTTCACGTGCGGCAACGAAATGATGCAAAATCACCCCAAACATGAGTTTTGGCCGTAAAGTAGTCGATTGGGCATCTTTCTTATGAAGAAAGAAGTCATGGTTCCGGTGGCACAAAATCATGCTTTCTATGCACCCTGATACCGGTTGTCGCAATGGGTCATGTGCGGAAACGAAATGGCACAAAACCATCTGAAACAAGAGTTTTGGACCTAAAGTAGTGGATTGGGCACGTTCGTTGCGAAAAAAGAAGAAATGGTTCCAGAGGCAGTTTGCAGAAACTCATGCTTTGTATGCACCCCGATATAGGATTTCGCAATAGGTCAGATGCGGCAACTGATGAGGACATCAACTACGACACTAGTACATCTACACCAGCAGCAACTTCTCCAGCGCCACCTTATTCTGGGCCAATTACTCGGGCCCGTGAAAGAGAGTTGAACTTCGTTATGATGCTGAAGAATGAAGGCCCAGAAGACTGAAGGCTGGCCCAACAGAAGGCCTTTGTGTGTGGGCGCCTAGGGCTGGCCCAACATGGGGCGCCTAGGGCTGCGCCCCCACACCCTGGATGCCAGGGGCGGTGCCCCCTTTGCTGGCCGCGCCCCCTTTCCCTTTATTAGTCGAGTCCTGTTTCTTTTAGAACTTGAGTTTTGTTTTACATCTAGCTTTAGCTACATCAGAACACGCACAAATACGTGCTGTCCTCTGTAATTCAGAACTCCACCTTCGAGTGATTAATAGATTGCTCGCGTCTTGTTCTTGTTCGTTCTTCGATTGCGGACAGGAAACGATCTTCGTGATCAGGCTGATCTTGCATCAACAAGGTCGGTAACCACAGGGAGTTGGTTCAGCGATTGCATTGGCGCTTCGGGTTCGCTCGTCGTAGTCGGATCGTGAGGGTCTACTTCCACCGAATCGAAATTATCCCCACTCACCGAAAGATTGGGCACTCCGCCTCTATCAAGTGGTATCAGATTTCCAGGTTGATCGGTGAGTTTATCGAGTGTTTTTAATTTCCTACAGTCCACAAAACCACAACAAAAATATATGTTCCTTGTCCCAGCAACCTTTTAGCCTTTGCACTTTCTTTCAATAATTTGCATTGTTGAATTTGTGTGCTTTTGCGTTCAATTGTTGCTGGTTACCTTGCTGCATATCGCCAGAAACCCTAGCGCGCGCCGCCGCCACAAACCCTAGCGCGCGCCGCCGCCATAAACCCTAGCGCGTGCCGCCACCCCTCGCCAATCCACCACGCGTTCGTCATCGTTCCTGTTTTTTTACCCTTCCTGTCTTTCCCCCATCGTTTTCACGATCACTTTCCTGTTTTGCCGCCCCCCATCGTTTTCGGGATCACCCTTCCTGTTTGCCCCTTTTGCCCCCCCCCCCCCCGTCGCCTTGTGTTTCACTGAAACGGGCATAACTTTTCGCTCGTTTATCGAAAAAATCCGAAAAAAATACGGTAGCTTGGTGACTCAAAACTAAGCATACCCAAACCCGCCTTCGGCCTGTTTGCGCCATCCAAAATTGCCAAAAAAATTCGGGAAAATAAAGAAAAAAATTGATCAAGGGTTTTGCAGTTTTTGTCTTTTTTCTGTAGACCACATCTGACCTCTGTTCAAGGTGAATTTTTGTGTGGTTCTTCCTGGTGTGTCTCTGAGTTCGAAAAAAAATAAGTGACAAAAAAAAAGAGTGCAAAAAAAAAAACAGAGACATTCAGGAAGCCATTCAATTGGTGTTTTTGATATACAGTGTGGTACCCTTGACACCTTCCTCTTTGCCTTGATCCTTGTTCTT
The DNA here is from genome assembly GCA_030272315.1 of Paspalum vaginatum. NCBI lineage: Eukaryota > Viridiplantae > Streptophyta > Magnoliopsida > Poales > Poaceae > Paspalum > Paspalum vaginatum. Next base: position 25,008,672 of record CM059015.1, on the reverse strand, counting down.
ATTTCTCACTTTTGTCGTCCATCTCCACCTCTTTCCATCCACTTTTGCACCTTGTTTCCAGCAGCTTTTGGTTACGTGTTTAGCACTATAATTCAACATTGCATTATTGTTTGATTGTGCTAACCATTGAATTGAGTGCAGCCTACCTAGAACTCCACATATTTTCTACGGCGAGCAGTTTTTGTTTCACCAGGCAATCGCTCTTCCAATCTTTCGCCGGTTCTACCTGTTGGTTGCAGCTCACCCCTGTGTGCTTCGTAAGAACGGATAAGGATTGGATAACAGCACTAGTGTGAGCGCCTTGTGAGCCATACATCCCTGTTTTTGTTGTCAGTTTTCTTTTTGCATTTGCACTAACTATGCCAGGAGACGACGACATAAAGGATGCAGAGCTGCGGGACATGCGGGCACAGGTTGATGGACTTGCAGCAGACATACAGACGATGCATGAACGGTTTGATTCGACAATCGCTGCATCCAACGAGCGATTCGACCAACTAGACCTCGCTCAGACGGCAACGACGACCACGCTCAAGGCCATCGTGACACGACTCGAGACGTTGACCGCGACGCTCACGGAGTTGCAGAACGACTACGGCGGTGACACGGAGCAGGAAGATGGAGATCGCCGCCCTCGTGCCCGCCGTGTACGTCGCCCTAATGACTCATTTGCTAAGATTAAATTTAAAATTCCATCTTTCAATGGCAAATATGATCCTGCTGCATATCTTGATTGGGAATTAGAGGTAGAACAGAAATTTTCATGCCATGATATTCCTGCTGCTTCTCAAGTTAAAGCTGCTATTTCTGAATTTACTGATTTTGCTTTAATTTGGTGGCGCGAATATAAACTAAAACCTGGCACTGTCACCCCCATCACTTGGGATCAATTAAAAGCTGCTATGCGACACAGATTTGTGCCTTCCTATTACGCACGAGATTTGCTTAATAAAATGCAGCGTTTTCAGCAAGGCCACCAATCGGTTGAGGAATATTACCAGGAGCTACAAAAGGGTATGCTTCGTTGTGATTTGAAGGAAAAGAATGAAGCTGCTATGGCTCGTTTTCGGGGTGGCTTGAACCCTGAAATTCAGAATATTCTTGACTATAAGGAATATTATGATATGACCACATTATTTGAATATGCTTGCAAAGCTGAACGTGAAGTGCAGGGACGCCGATCCAAGACATACACTAACTCTTTTGCAGGACGGAGCTCGACATCCAGCACACCTCCTACTCTTCCTGCTCCATCTACCACTAGCACTACACTGCGCGAGAGAACGTCCAAACCCGCCGTGCCGCCAGCCACAAGCGCTGCCCCTTCCACGGTACGTACACGGGATATTCAGTGCCATCGTTGCAAAGGATTCGGGCACGTGATTCGGGACTGCCCCAGCAAGCGCACCTTACTCATACGCGACAATGGTGAGTACTCTTCCGCTAGTGATTCTGAAGATACTCGACATGCTATGCTTGCCACTGACCATGCAGTTAATGAGGAGATTCATGTTGATCCGGGTGACGCCGATAGGTATGAAAGTCTTGTTGCGCAGCGTGTTCTTAGTGCACAAGTCGCCCCACCGGAGAAGAATCAGCGACACACTCTTTTCCACACCAAGGGCGTTGTACAGGAGCGGTCGATTCGCATCATCATCGACAGCGGCAGCTGCAACAACTTAGCGAGCACCATGCTGGTAGAGAAGCTTTCATTGCCCACTCGTAAGCATCCGAGTCCTTATCACATTCAGTGGCTTAATGATGGTGGCAAGATTAAAATAACACGGTCGGTGCGTGTCCCTTTTTCCATGGGTGCTTATTCTGATTTTGTCGATTGTGATGTTGTTCCCATGGAAGCATGTTCTTTGTTACTTGGTAGACCGTGGCAATATGATACTGATAGCTTGCATCATGGTCGTTCGAATCATTATTCTTTCATGTTTAAGGGTCAGAAAATAATTATACACCCCATGACACCCGAACAAATTGTTAAAGATGATCTTGCTCGAGCTGCTAGGCATGCTAAACAACTTGAACCATCGCCATTGCCCTCTACATCTGAAATCAAGTTGAATGCTCCTGTTTTACTTGCTACACGCGATGCTCCTTTGCCCTGCTATGCCCTTGTATGCTCTGGTATGCTCGTTACACTTGATGATGCACCGTCTTTGGATATTCCCCCTGCGGTTGCTAACATTTTGCAGGAGTACGCTGATGTTTTCCCCAAAGACTTACCACCGGGTCTTCCACCACTACGTGGCATTGAGCATCAGATTGATCTCATTCCCGGCGCACAGCTTCCCAACCGCGCCCCATACCGTACAAATCCGGATGAGACAAAGGAGATCCAACGCCAGGTGCAGGCATTGCTTGACAAGGGGTACATTCGTGAGTCTCTTAGCCCTTGCTCAGTTCCGGTGTTACTTGTTCCAAAGAAAGATGGTTCATGGCGTATGTGTGTAGACTGTCGTGCTATTAATAATATCACCATTCGTTATCGCTATCCTATACCACGCCTTGATGATATGCTAGATGAGCTTAGTGGTGCCACTATTTTCACTAAGATAGATTTGCGTAGTGGTTACCACCAGATTCGAATGAAACTGGGTGACGAATGGAAAACGGCTTTTAAAACAAAATTTGGGTTATATGAATGGTTGGTTATGCCGTTTGGTTTGACTAATGCTCCCAGTACCTTTATGCGCTTAATGAATGAAGTTCTAAGGCCTTTCATAGGTTTGTTCGTTGTTGTCTATTTTGATGATATCTTGATTTACAGCAAGTCTATGCAAGCACATTTAGAACATTTGCGTGCTGTTTTTCATGCGTTGCGTGCTGCTCACTTGTTTGGTAACATAGAAAAATGCATCTTTTGCACGCAACGTGTCGCGTTTCTTGGCTATGTTGTTACTCCACAGGGCATTGAGGTGGACAGCAGCAAGATCGATGCCATTCGGGAATGGCCCACACCGACGACGGTCACACATATTCGGAGTTTTCTTGGACTTGCAGGCTTCTACCGCAGGTTCGTTCCTAATTTTAGCTCCATTGCAGCCCCTCTACATGAGCTTACAAAGAAAGGTGTGCCGTTTGAATGGAGCGAATCGCAGGAGGTTGCGTTCAACACTTTGAAAGATAAGTTAACAAATGCTCCCCTCTTGCAATTGCCTGATTTTACTAAAGTGTTTGAGCTTGAATGTGATGCTAGCGGTATTGGGCTAGGTGCTGTTTTGTTACAAGAGGGCAAGCCGGTTGCTTATTTTAGTGAGAAATTAAGCGGTGCTAGCATGAGATATTCTACTTATGATAAGGAGTTGTATGCTTTAGTTCGCACTTTGCAAACATGGCAGCATTATCTTTGGCATCGTGAGTTTATAATTCATTCTGATCATGAGGCTTTGAAACATATTCGTACCCAAACAAATCTGAACCGTCGTCATGCTAATTGGGTAGAATACATTGAGTCTTTTCCTTACATTATTAAACACAAAAATGGGAAGGACAATGTCATTGCTGATGCCTTGTCTCGTCGATATACCATGCTTTCACAGTTGGATTTTAAAATTTTTGGCTTACAAACTGTGAAGGATCAATATGTCAACGATGCTGATTTTCATGATGCTTTAACACATTGCATGCATGGTGCACCATGGGGCAAGTTCCACATGCAGGATGGATTCCTGTTTCGCGCTAACAAGCTGTGTATTCCAGCAAGCTCGGTTCGTCTATTGTTGTTACAGGAAGCGCATGGCGGAGGTCTCATGGGACATTTCGGCGTCTACAAAACGCACGAGGTGCTGGCTGCACACTTCTTTTGGCCTCGGATGCGCCGTGATGTCGAGCGCCTTGTTGCACGCTGCACTACTTGTCAAAAAGCTAAGTCCCGTTTGAGCAGCCATGGTTTGTATATGCCTTTGCCTGTCCCTACTTCCCCTTGGCTTGATATCTCTATGGACTTTGTTTTGGGATTGCCTAGAACTAAGAAGGGGAGGGATAGCATTTTTGTGGTTGTTGATAGATTCTCCAAAATGGCTCATTTTATACCATGCCATAAGACTGATGATGCTAGCAGTGTTGCTGAATTGTTCTTTCGAGAGATTATTCGTTTGCATGGTGTTCCGAATACAATAGTCTCTGATCGTGATGCTAAGTTTCTCAGTCATTTTTGGAGATCACTTTGGAATAAATTAGGAACTAAATTGTTGTTTAGCACAACTTGTCACCCTCAAACTGATGGGCAAACTGAGGTGGTAAATAGAACTTTATCCACAATGCTTAGGGCTGTTTTAGATAAAAATTTGAGACGTTGGGAGGATTGCTTGCCTCATATTGAATTTGCTTATAATCGTGCAACACATTCTTCTACAAAGATGTGCCCTTTTCAGATTGTTTATGGTTACATTCCTCGGGCACCTATTGATTTGTTTTCGCTTGATGCTGCGGATGCTCCACATATAGATGCTGTTGCACATGTTGAACAAATGATTGACCTTCATGAACAAACACACCAAAACATTGCTGCTGCTAATGCTAAATATCAGGTTGCTGGTAGTAAAGGTAGAAAACATGTTACTTTTGAACCTGGTGATATGGTTTGGTTGCATTTGAGAAAGGATCGTTTTCCTACCTTGCGCCGTTCTAAATTGATGCCTCGTGCTGCTGGTCCTTTTAAGGTGCTAACCAAGATTAATGATAATGCTTATATCCTTAACCTGCCTGCGGAGTTTGGTGTTTCCACTAGTTTTAATGTTGCAGATTTGACACCATATGTGGGCGAGGACGAGGAGTTGCCGTCGAGGACGACTTCAGTTCTAGAAGGGGAGGATGATGAGGACATCAACTACGACACTAGTACATCTACACCAGCAGCAACTTCTCCAGCGCCACCTTATTCTGGGCCAATTACTCGGGCCCGTGCAAGAGAGTTGAACTTCGTTATGATGCTGAAGAATGAAGGCCCAGAAGACTGAAGGCTGGCCCAACAGAAGGCCTTTGTGTGTGGGCGCCTAGGGCTGGCCCAACATGGGGCGCCTAGGGCTGCGCCCCCACACCCTGGATGCCAGGGGCGGTGCCCCCTTTGCTGGCCGCGCCCCCTTTCCCTTTATTAGTCGAGTCCTGTTTCTTTTAGAACTTGAGTTTTGTTTTACATCTAGCTTTAGCTACATCAGAACACGCACAAATACGTGCTGTCCTCTGTAATTCAGAACTCCACCTTCGAGTGATTAATAGATTGCTCGCGTCTTGTTCTTGTTCGTTCTTCGATTGCGGACAGGAAACGATCTTCGTGATCAGGCTGATCTTGCATCAACAAGGTCGGTAACCACAGGGAGTTGGTTCAGCGATTGCATTGGCGCTTCGGGTTCGCTCGTCGTAGTCGGATCGTGAGGGTCTACTTCCACCGAATCGAAATTATCCCCACTCACCGAAAGATTGGGCACTCCGCCTCTATCAGCAACGAAATGGCGCAAAACAAACCCAAACATGAGTTTTGGACTTAAAGTAGTCGATTGGGCATCTTTGTTATGAAGAAAGAAGACATGGTTCCGGTGGCACAAAATCATGCTTTCTATGCACCCTGATACCGGTTTTGGCAATGGGTCATGTGCGGAAACGAAATGGCACAAAACCACTCGAAACAAGAGTTTTGGACCCAAAGTAGCGGATTGGGCATGTTCGTTGCGAAAAAAGAAGAAATGGTTCCGGTGGCAGTTTGCACAAACTCATGCTTTGTATGCAGCTCGATACCGGTTTTCGCAATAGGTTAGATGCGGCAATGAAATGGCACCAAACCACTCCCAACATGAGTAGTGCATTATGCATGTTCGTTGCGAAAAAAAGAAGAAATACTTCTAGTTGCACAAACTCATGCCTTGTATCCTCCCCGATACCTGTTGTCGCAATGGGTCACGTGCGGCAATGAAATAGTGCGAAACCACTCATGGGTCATGTGCGGCAAGGAAATAGTGCAAAACCACCACAAACATGAGTTTTTGACCTAAATTATTGGATTGGGCATGTTCGTTGCGAAAAAAGAAGAAATTGTTCTTGTTGCACAAACTCATGCCTCACCCCGACACCCGTTTTCGCAATGGGTCACGTGTGGCAATGAAAAGGCGCAAAACCACCCAAAACATGAGTTTTGGACCTAAAGTAGTGGATTGGGCATTTTCATTGCGAAAAAAGAAGATATGGTTCTAGTTGCACAAACTCATGCCTTGTATCCACCCCGATACCTGTTTTCGCAATGGGTCACGTGCGGCAATGAAATGGCGCAAAACCACCACAAACATGAGTTTTGGACCTAAATTAGTGGATTGGGCATGTGTTGTTATGAAAAAAGAAGAATTGGTTCTGGTGGCAAAAACTCATGCTTTGTATGCAGCTCAATACCCGTTTTCATAATGGGTCATGTGCGGCAACGAAATGGCGTGAAATCACTCCAAACATGAGTTTTGGACCTAAAGTAGTGGATTGGGCATGTTCGTTGCAAAAAAAGTTGAAATGGTTCTTGTTGCACAAACATAGGCCATGTATCCACCCCGATACACGTTTTCGCAATGGGTCACGTGTGGCAAAGAAATAGCGCAACACCACCCACAACATGAGTTTTGGATCTAAAGTAGTGGATTGGACATGTTCGTCGCGAAAAAAGAAGAAATGGTTCCGGTGGTACAAACTCCTTGTTTGTATCCTCCCCGATATCCGTTTTCGCAAGAGGTCCTGGTGATGCAACGAAATGGCATGAAACCACTCTAGATATGAGTTTAGGACATAAAGGAGTGGATTGCGCATGCTTGTTACAAAAAAAGAAGAAATGGTTCCGGTAGCTCAAACTCATGCTATGTCTGCACCCCGATACTTGTTTTCGCAATGGGTCATGTGCCGCAACGAAATGGCGCAATACCATCCGACACAAGAGTTTTTGACCTAAAGTAGTGGATTGGGCCTGTTCCTTGCCAAAAAAGAAGAAATGGTTTTGGTGGCACAAAGTCATGCTTTGTATGCACCCCGATACCCGGTTTCAAAATGGGTCATGTGTTGGAACGAAAGGGCGCGTAACCATCAGAAAACAAGAGTTTTGGACCTAAAGTAGTGGCTTGGGCTTGTTCGTTGCGAAAAAAGAAGAAATTGTTCTTGTTGCACAAACTCATGCCTTGTATGCACCCTGACACCCGTTTTCGCAAAGGGTCACGTGTGGCAACGAAATGGCGCAAAACCACCCCAAACAAGAGTTTTGGAACTAAAGTAGTGGATTGGGCATTTTCATTGCGAAAAAAGAAGATATGGTTCTAGTTGCACAAACTCATGCCTTGTATCCAACCCGATACCCGTTTTCGCAATGGGTCAGATGCGGCAACGAAATGGTGCGAAACCACTGCAAATAGAAGTTTTGGACCTAAAGTAGTGGATTGGGCATGTTCGTTGCGAAAAAAATAAGAAATCGTTCTAGTTGCACAAACTCATGCCTTGTATCCACCCCGACACCCATTTTCGCAATGGGTCACGTGCGGCAACGAAATGGCGCAAAACCACCCCAAACATGAGTTTTGGACCTAAAGTAGAGGATTGTGCATGTTTGTTAAGAAAAAAGAAGTAATGGTTCTGGTGGCACAAACTCAAGCTTTATATGCACCTCGATACCAGTTTTCATAATGGGTCATGCGCGGCAACGAAATGGCATCAAACCACTCCAAACAAGAGTTCTGGACCTAAAGTAGTGGATTGGGCATGCTGGTTGCGAAAAATGCAGAAATACTTCTAGTTGCACAAACTCATGCGTTGTATCCACCCCAATACCCGTTTTCGCAATGGGTCACGTGCGGCAACGAAATGGCGCAAAACAACCCCAAACATGAGGTTTGGACCTAAAGTAGTGGATTGTGCATGTTTGTTATGAAAAAAGAAGGAATGGTTCTGGTGGTACAAACTCGTTCTTTGTATCCTCCCTGATATCCGTTTTCGCAATAAGTCGGGTGAGGCAATGAAATGGCGCGAAACCACTCCAAATATGAGTTTTGGACATAAAGTAGTGGATAGCGTATGTTTGTTACAAAAAAAAGAAGAAATGGTTCTGGTTGCTCAAACTAATGCTTTGTATGCATCCTGACACTAATTTTCGCAATGGGTCATGTGCGGCAACGAAATGGCGCAAAACCACCTGAAACAAGAGATTTGGACCAAAAGTAGTGGATTGGGCATGTTCGCTGCTAAAAAAGAAGAAATGGTTCTGGTGGCACAAAGTCATGCTGCGAAACCACTCCAAATATGAGTTTTGGACAGAACGTAGTGGATTGCGCATGTTTGTTACGAAAAAAGAAGAAATGGTTCCGGTAGCTCAAACTCATGCTTTCTATGCACCCCGATACCCGTTTTTGCAATGGGTCATGTGCGGCAATGAAATGGCACCAAACCATCCAAAACAAGAGGTTTGGACCTAAATTAGTGGATTGGGCATGTTCGTTGCGAAAAAAGAAGAAATGGTTCCGATGGCTCAAAGTCATGCTTTCTTTGCACCCTGATACCCATTTTCGCAATGGGTGACGCGCAGCAACGAAATGGTGCAAAACCACCCCAAACAAGAGGTTTGGACCTAAAGTAGTGGATTGGGCAAGTTTGTAACGAATAAAGAAGAAATGGTTCTAGTGGCACAAACTCATGCTTTGTATGCACCTCGATACCCGTTTTCGGAATGGGTCAAGTGCGGCAATGAAATGGCGTGAAACCACTACAAACATAGTTTTGGACCTAAAGTAGTGGATTGGGCATGTTCGTTGTGAAAAAAGATGAAATGGTTCTTGTTGCACAAACTCATGCCTTGTATCCGCTCCAATACCCGTTTTCGCAATGGATCACGTGCGGCAATGAAATAGTGCGAAACCACTCATGGATGTAATGTAGTGGATTGGACATGTTCGTTGCGAAAAAAGAAGAAATGGTTCTGGTGGTACAAACTCATTCTTTGTATCCTCCTCGATATCCGTTTTCACAATAGGTCGGGTGAGGCAACGAAATAGCGCGAAATCACTCCAAAAATGAGTTTTGGACATAAAGTAGTGGATTGCGCATGTTCATTGCGAAAAAAGAAAAAAAATGGTTCTAGTTACACAAACTCATGCCTTGTATGCACCCCGATACCCGTTTTCGCAATGGGTCATGTGCGGCAACGAAATGGCGCAAAACCACCCAAAACAAGAGTTTTGGACCTAAAGCAGTGGATTGGGCATGTTTGTTGTGAAAAAAGAAGAAATGGTTCTAGTTGCAGAAACTCATGCGTTGTATCCACCCCGATACCTGTTTTCATAATGGGTCACGTGCGGCAACGAAAGGGCGCAAAACGACCCCAAACATGAATTTTTGACCTAAAGTAGTGGATTGGGCATCTTTGTTATGAAAAAACAAGAAATGGTTCCTGTGGCACAAACTCATGCTTTCTATGCACCGTGATACCCGTTTTCGCAATGGGTCATGTTCGGAAACGAAATGGCGGAAAACCACCCGAAACAAAAGTTTTGGACCTAAAGTAGTGGATAGGGCATCTTCCTTGCGAAAAAAGAAGAAATGCTTCCGGTGGCAAGGGCACAAACTCATGCTTTGTTTGCACCCCGATACCGGTTTTCGCAATGGGTCAGATGCGCCAACGAAATGGCGCAAAACCACCCCAAACATGAGTTTTGGACCTCAAGTAGCGGATTGGGCATGTTCGTTGCGAAAAAAGAAGAAATACTTCTAGTTGCACAAACTCATGCCATGTATCCACCCCGATACTCGTTTTCGCAATGGGTCATGTGCGGCAACGAAATGCCGCAAGATCACCCCAAACATGAGTTTTGGACCTAAAGTAGTGGATTGGGCATGTTCGTTGCGAAAAAAGAAGAAATACTTCTTGTTGCACAAACACATGCCTTGTATCCACCCCGATACCCGTTTTCGCAATGGGTCACATGCGGCAACGAAATGGCGCAAAACCACCCCAAATATGAGTTTTGGACCTAAAGTAGTGGAAGTGGATTGGGCATGTTTGTAACAAAAAAAGAAGAAATGGTTCTGGTAGCTCAAACTCATGCTTTGTATGCACCCCGACACCCGTTTTTGCAATGGGTCATGTGGGGCAATGAAATGGCACAAAACCACTCAAAACAACAGTTTTGGACCTAAAGTAGTGGATCAGGCACAAAGTCATGCTTTCTTTGCACTCCGATACCCATTTTCGCACTGGGTCACGTGCAGCAATGAAATGGCGCAAAACCACACCAAACAAGTGTTTTGGACCTAAAGTAGTGGATTGGGCAAGTTTGTTACGAATAAAGAAGAAACGGTTCTGGTGGCACAAACTCATGCTTTGTATGCACCTCGATACTGGTTTTCGCAATGGGTCATGTGCGGCAACGAAATGGCGTGAAACCACTCCAAACATGAGTTTTGGAACTAAAGTAGTGGATTGGGCATGTTTGTTACGAAAAAAAATGAAATGGTTCTGGTGGCCCAAACACATGCTTTGTATGCACCTCGATACCCGTTTTCATAATGGTTCATGTGCAGCAACGAAATGGCGTGAAACCACTCCTAACATGAGTTTTGGATCTAAAGTAGTGGATTGGGCATGTTCATTGGGAAAAAATATGAAATGGTTCTTGTTGCACAAACTCATGCCTTGTATCCTCTCCGATACCCGTTTTCGCAATGGGTCAGATGCGGCAACGAAATGGCGCGAAACCACTCCAAACAAGAGTTTTGGACCTAAAGTAGTGGGTAGGGCATCTTCATTGCGAAAAAAGAATAAATGCTTCTGGTGGCAGTGGCACAAACTCATGCTTTGTTTGCACCCCGATACCGGTTTTCGCAATGGGTCAGATGCGCCAACGAAATGGCGCAAAACCACCCCAAACATGAGTTTTGGACCTCAAGTAGCGGATTGGGCATGTTCGTTGCGAAAAAAGAAGAAATACTTGTAGTTGCACAAACTCATGCGTTGTATCCACCCCGATACCCGTCTTCGCAATGGGTCACGTGCGGCAACGAAATGGCGCAAAACAACCCCAAACATGAGGTTTGGGCCTAAAGTAGTGGATTGCGCATGTTTGTTACGAACAAAGAAGAAATGGTTCTGGTGGTACAAACTCGTTCTTTGTATCCTCCCTGATATCCGTTTTCGCAATAAGTCGGGTGAGGCAATGAAATGGCGCGAAACCACTCCAAATATGAGTTTTGTACATAAAGTAGTGGATAGCGCATGTTTGTTACGAAAAAAAGAAGAAATGGTTCCGGTTGCTCAAACTGATGCTTTGTATGCATCCTGACACTAATTTTCGCAATGGGTCATGTGCGGCAACGAAATGGCGCAAAACCACCTGAAACAAGAGATTTGGACCTAAAGTGGTGGATTGGGCATGTTCGTTGCTAAAAAAGAAGAAATGGTTCTGGTGGCACAAAGTCATGCTGCGAAACCACTCCAAATATGAGTTTTGGACAGAACGTAGTGGATTGCACATGTTTGTTACGAAAAAAAGAAGAAATGGTTCCGGTAGCTCAAACTCATGCTTTCTATGCACCCCGATACCCGTTTTTGCAATGGGTCATGTGCGGCAACGAAATGGAACCAAACCATCCAAAACAAGAGTTTTGGACCTAAATAAGTGGATTGGGCATGTTCATTGCGAAAAAAGAAGAAATGTTTCCGGTGGCACAAAGTCATGCTTTCTTTGCACCCTGATACCCATTTTCGCAATGGGTGACGCGCAGCAACGAAATGGTGCAAAACCACCCCAAACAAGAGGTTTGGACCTAAAGTAGTGGATTGGGCAAGTTTGTTACGAATAAAGAAGAAATGGTTCGGGTGGCACAAACTCATGCTTTGTATGCACCTCGATACCCGTTTTCGCAATGGGTCAAGTGCGGCAACGAAATGGTGTGAAACCACTACAAACATAGTTTTGGACCTAAAGTAGTGGATTGGGCATGTTCGTTGTGAAAAAAGATGAAATGGTTCTTGTTGCACAAACTCATGCCTTGTATCCGCTCCAATACCCGTTTTCGCAATGGATCACGTGCGGCAATGAAATAGTGCGAAACCACTCATGGATGTAATGTAGTGGATTGGACATGTTCGTTTCGGAAAAAAAGAAATGGTTCCGGTGGCACAAACTAATGCATTGTATGCACCCCGATACCCGTTTTTGCAATGGGTCATGTGCGTCAATGAAATGGCGCAACACCACCCGAAACAAGAGTTTTGGACCTAAAGTAGTGGATTGGGCATATTCGTTGTGAAAACAAAAGAAACGGTTCTAGTTGCACAACCTCATTCCATGAATCCACCTCGACACCCGTTTTCGCAATGGGTCACGTGCGGCAACGAAATGGCGCGAAAGCACCCCAGACATGAGTTCTGGATCTAAAGTAGTGGATTGGGCGTGTTCGTTTCGTAAAAAGAAGAAATGGTTCCGGTGGCCCACACTCATGCTTTGTATGCTCCCTAATAACCATTTTCACAATGGGTCATGTGCGGCAACGAAATGGTGCAAAACCACCCGAAACAGGAGTTTTGCACCTAAAGTAGTGGAATGGGCATGTTTGTTGCGAAAAAAGAAGAAATGGTTCTAGTCGGACAAACTCATGCCTTGTATCCACCCCGATACCAGTTTTCGCAATGGGTCACATGCGGGAACGAAATGGCGTGAAACCACGGCAAACATGAGTTTTGGATCTAAAGTAGTGGATTGGACATGTTCGTTGCGAAAAAAAGAAGAAATGGTTCCGGTGGTACAAACTCATTCTTTGTATGCTACCCGATATCCATTTTCACAATAGGTCGGGTGAGGCAACGAAATGGCGTGAAACCACTCCAAAAATGAGTCTTGCACATAAAGTAGTGGATTGAGTATATTTGTTGCGAAAATAGAAAAAATGGTTCTTGTTGCACAAATTCATGGCTTGTATCCACCCCGCTACCCGTTTTCGCAATGGGTCACGTGCGGCAACAAATTAGCGCGAAACCACCCAAAACATGAGTTTTGGATCTAAAGTAGTGGTTTGGACATGTTCGTTGCGGAAAAAAGAAGAAAGGGTTCCGGTGGTACAAAGTCGTTCTTTGTATGCTCCCCGATATCCATTTTCACAATAGGTCGGGTGAGGCAACGAAATGGCGTGAAACCACTCCAAACATGAGTCTTGCACATAAAGTAGTGGATTGAGTATATTTGTTGCGAAAATAGAAGAAATGGTTCTTGTTGCACAAACTCATGGCTTGTATCCACCCCGCTACCCGTTTTCGCAATGGGTCACGTGCGGCAACAAATTAGCGCGAAACCACCCAAAACATGTGTTTTGGATCTAAAGTAGTGGTTTGGACATGTTCGTTGCGAAAAAAAGAAGAAAGGGTTCTGGTGGTAAAAACTCATTCTTTGTATGCTCCGCGATATCTATTTTCGCAACAGGTCGGGTGAGGCAACAAAATGGCGGGAAACCACTCCAAACATGAGACTTGGACATAAAGTAGTGGATTGCGCATGTTTGTTGCGAAAATTTAAGAAATGGTTCTTGTTGCACAAACTCATGCCTTGTATCCACCCCGATACCCGTTTTCGCAATGGGGATCGTGCGGCAACAAAATATCGCGAAACCACCCCAAACATGAGTTTTGGATCTAAAGTAGCGGATTGGAAAAGTTCGTTGTGAAAATAAAAGAAATGGTTCCGGTGGCACAAACTCATTCTTTGTATGCTCCCCGATATCTGTTTTCGCAATGGGTCAGGTGAGGCAACGAAATGGCGTAAAACCACTCCAAACATGAGTTTTGGACATAAAGTAGTGGATTGGGCATGTTCATTGCAAAAATAGAAGAAATGGTTCTGTCGCACAAACTCATGCCTTGTATCCACCCCGATACCAGTTTTCGCAATGGGTAACGTGCGGTAACAAAATAGCGCGAAACCACCCCAAACTTGAGTTTTGGTTCTAAAGTAGTGGATTGGACATGTTTGTTTCGGAAAAAAAAGAAATGGTTCCGGTGGCACAAACTCATGCATTGTATGCACCCCGATACCCGTTTTTGCAATGGGTCATGTGCGTCAAAGAAATGGCGCAACACCACCCGAAACAAGAGTTTTGGACCTAAAGTATTGGATTGGGCATATTCGTTGTGAAAACAAAAGAAACGGTTCTAGTTGCCCAAACTCATTCCTTGAATCCACCTCGACACCCGTTTTCACAATGGCTCACGTGCAGCAATGAAATGGCGCGAAAGCACCCCAGACATGAGTTTTGGATCTAAAGCAGTGGATTGGGCATGTTCGTTTCATAAAAAAAGAAATGGTTCCGGTGGCCCAACCTCATGCTTTGTATGCTCCCCTATATCCGTTTTCGCAATGGCTCAAGTGAGGCAACGAAAATGCGCGAAACCACTCCAAACATGAGTTTTGGACATAAAGTAGTGGATTGGGCGTGTTCGTCGCTTAAAAAGAAGAAATGGTTCTAGCTGCACAAACTCATGCCTTGTAAGCACCCCGATACCCGTTTTCGCAATGGGTCACGTGTGGCAATGAAATTGCGCAAAACCACCCCAAAAATGAGTTTTGGACCTAAAGTATTGGATTGGGCATGTTTGTTACGAAAAAAGAAGAAATGGTTCCGGTGGCACAAACTCATGCTTTGTATGCACCCTAATACCCATTTTCGCAATGGGTCATGTGCGGCAACGAAATGGTGCAAAACCACCCGAAACAGGAGTTTTGCACCTAAAGTAGCAGAATGGGCATGTTTGTCGCGAAAAAAGAAGAAATGGTTCTAGTCGCACAACTCATGCCTTGTATCCACCCGATACCAGTTTTCGCAATGGGTCACATGCGGGAATAAAATGGCATGAAACCACGCCAAACATGAGTTTTGGATCTAAAGTAGTAGATTGGACAAGTTCGTTGTGAAAATAGAACAAATGGTTCCGGTGGCACAAACTCATGCTTTGTATGCTCCCCGATATCCGTTTTCGCAATGGGTCACATGGGGCAACGAAATGGCGCAAAACCACTCCAAACATGGGTTTTGGACATAAAGTAGTGAATTGGTCATGTTCATTGCGAAAATAGAAGAAATTGTTCTTGTCGCACAAACTCATGCCTTGTATCCACCCCGATACAAGTTTTCGCAATGCGTCACATGCGGGAACGAAATGGCGTGACACCACCCAAACATGAGTTTTGGATCTAAAGTAGTGGATTGGACATGTTCGTTGCGAAAAAAAGAAGAAATGGTTCCAGTGGTACAAACTCATTCTTTGTATGCTACCCCATATCCATTTTCTCAATAGGTTGGGTGAGGCAACGAAATGGCGCGAAACCACTCCAAACATGAGTCTTGGACATAAAGTAGTGGATTGCGCATATTTGTTGCGAAAATAGAAGAAATGGTTCTTGTTGCACAAACTCATGCCTTGTATCCACCCCGATACGCGTTTTCGCAATGGGTAACGTGCGGTAACAAAATAGCGCGAAACCACCCCAAACTTGAGTTTATGTTCTAAAGTAGTGGATTGGACATGTTTGTTTCGGAAAAAAAGAAATGGTTCCGGTGGCTCTAACTCATGCATTGTATGCACCCCGATACCCATTTTTGCAATGGGTCATGTGCGTCAAAGAAATGGCGCAACACCACCCGAAACAAGAGTTTTGGACCTAAAGTATTGGATTGGGCATATTCGTTGTGAAAACAAAAGAAACGGTTCTAGTTGCCCAAACTCATTCCTTGAATCCACCTTGACACCCGTTTTCACAATGGCTCACGTGCGGCAATGAAATGGCGCGAAAGCACCCCAGACATGAGTTTTGGATCTAAAGCAGTGGATTGGGCGTGTTCGTTTCGTAAAAAAAGAAATGGTTCCGGTGGCCCAGCCTCATGCTTTGTATGCTCCCCTATATCCGTTTTCGCAATGGCTCAAGTGAGGCAACGAAAATGCGCGAAACCACTCCAAACATGAGTTTTGCACATAAAGTAGTGGATTGGGCGTGTTCGTCGCTTAAAAAGAAGAAATGGTTCTAGCTGCACAAACTCATGCCTTGTAAGCACCCCGATACCCGTTTTTGCAATGGGTCACGTGTGGCAATGAAATTGCGCAAAACCACCCCAAAAATGAGTTTTGGACCTAAAGTATTGGATTGGGCATGTTTGTTACGAAAAAAGAAGAAATGGTTCCGGTGGCACAAACTCATGCTTTGTATGCACCCTAATACCCATTTTCGCAATGGGTCTTGTGCGGCAACGAAATGGTGCAAAACCACCTGAAACAGGTGTTTTGCACCTAAAGTAGTGGAATGGGCATGTTTGTCGCGAAAAAAGAAGAAATGGTTCTAGCCGCACAAACTCATGCCTTGTATCCACCCGATACCAGTTTTCGCAATGGGTAACATGCGGGAACGAAATGGCATGAAACCACGCCAAACATGAGTTTTGGGTCTAAAGTAGTAGATTGGACAAGTTCGTTGTGAAAATAGAACAAATGGTTCCGGTGGCAAAAACTCATGCTTTGTATGCTCCCCGATATCCGTTTTTGCAATGGGTCACATGGGGCAACGAAATGGCCCAAAACCACTCCAAACATGGGTTTTGGAGATAAAGTAATGGATTGGTCATGTTCATTGCGAAAATAGAAGAAATGGTTCTTGTTGCACAAACTCATGCCTTGTATCCACCCCGCTACCCGTTTTCGCAATGGGTCACGTGCGGCAACAAATTTGCCCGAAACCACCCAAAACATGAGTTTTGGATCTAAAGTAGTGGATTGGACATGTTCGTTGCGAAAAAAAGAAGAAAGGGTCCCGGTGGTACAAACTCGTTCTTTGTATGCTCCCCGATATCCATTTTCGCAATAGGTCGGGTGAGACAACGAAATGGTGTGAAACCACTCCAAACAAGAGTCTTGGACATAAAGTAGTGGATTGCGGATGTTTGTTGCGAAATATAAGAAATGGTTGTTCTTGCACAAACTCATGCCTTTTATCCACCCCGCTACCCGTTTTCGCAATGGGTCACGTGCGGCAAAAATTTTGGACATAAAGTAGTGGATTGGGCATGTTCATTGCGAAAATAGAAGAAATGGCTCTTGTCGCACAAACTCATGCCTTATATCCACCCCGATACCAGTTTTCGCAATGTGTCAGATTTGGGAACGAAATGGCGTGAAACCACCCAAAACTTGAGTTTTGGATCTAAAGTACTGGATTGGACATGTTCGTTGCGAAAAAAAGAAGAAATGGTTTCGGTGGTACAAACTCATTCTTTGTATGCTACCCGGTATCCGTTTTTGCAATAGGTCGCGTGAGGCAACAAAATGGCGTGAAACCAATCCAAACATGAGTTTTGGACATAAAGTAGTGGATTGGGTGAGTTCGTTGCGTAAAAAGAAGAAATGGTTCCGGAGGCCCGAACTCATGCTTTGTATGCTCCCCTATATCCGTTTTCGCAATGGCTCAAGTGAGGCAACAAAAATGCGCGAAACCACTCCAAACATGAGTTTTGGACATAAAGTAGTGGATTGGGCATGGTCGTCGCTTAAAAAGAAGAAATGGTTCTAGCTGCACAAACTCATGCCTTGTAAACACCCCGATACCCGTTTTCGCAATGGGTCACGTGTGGCAATGAAATGGCGCAAAACCACCCCAAAAATGAGTTTTGGACCTAAAGTAGTGGATTGGACATGTTTGTTATGAAAAAAGAAGAAATGGTTCTGGTGGCACAAACTCATGCTTTGTATGCTCCCGGATATCCTTTTTCGCAATGGGTCAGGTGAGGCAACGAAATGGCGCAAAACCACTCCAAACATGAGTTTTGGACATAAAGTAGTGGATTGGGCATGTTCATTGCAAAAATAGAAGAAATGGTTCTTGTCGCACAAACTCATGCCTTGTATCCACCCCGATACCAGTTTTCGCAATGGGTCAGATTTGGGAACGAAATGGCGTGAAACCACCCAAAACTTGAGTTTTGGATCTAAAGTAGTGGATTGGACATGTTCGTTGGGAAAAAAAGAAGAAATGGTTCCGGTGGTACAAACTCATTCTTTGTATGCTACCCGATATCCGTTTTTGCAATAGGTCGCGTGAGGCAACAAAATGGCGTGAAACCACTCCAAACATGAGTCTTGGACATAAAGTAGTGGATTGCGCATGTTTGTTGCGAATATATAAGAAATGGTTCTTGTTGCACAAACTCATGCCTTGTATCCACCCCGCTACCCGTTTTCGGAATGGGTCACGTGCGGCAACAAATTTTCCCGAAACCACCCAAAACATGAGTTTTGGATCTAAAGTAGTGGATTGGACATGTTCGTTGCGAAAAAAAGAAGAAAGGGTCCCGGTGGTACAAACTCATTCTTTGTATGCTCCCCGATATCCCTTTTCGCAATAGGTCGGGTGAGCCAACGAAATGGTGTGAAACCACTCCAAACAAGAGTCTTGGACATAAAGTAGTGGATTGCGGATGTTTGTTGCGAAATATAAGAAATGGTTGTTCTTGCACAAACTCATGCCTTTTATCCACCCCGCTACCCGTTTTCGCAATGGGTCACGTGCGGCAAAAATTTGCGCGAAACCACCCAAAACATGAGTTTTGGATCTAAAGTAGTGGATTGGACATGTTCGTTGTGAAAAATAGAAGAAAGGGTTCTGGTGGTACAAACTCAATCTTTGTATGCTCCGCGATATCTATTTTCGCAATAGGTCGAGTGAGGCATCGAAATGGCGTGAAACCACTCCAAACTTGAGTCTTGGACATAAAGTAGTGGATTGCGCATGTTTGTTGTGAAAATATAAGAAATGGTTCTTGTTGCACAAACTCATGCCGTGTATCCACCCCGATACCAGTTTTCGCAATGGGTAATGTGCGGCAACAAAATAGCGCGAAACCACCCCAGAAATGAGTTTTGGATCTAAAGTAGTGGATTGGACAAGTTCATTGTCAAAATAGAAGAAATGGTTCCGGTGGCATAAACTCATGCTTTGTATGCTCCCGGATATCCTTTTTCGCAATGTGTCAGGTGAGGCAACGAAATGGCGCAAAACCACTCCAAACATGAGTTTTGGACATAAAGTAGTGGATTGGGCATGTTCATTGCAAAAATAGAAGAAATGGTTCTGTCACACAAACTCATGCTTTGTAACCACCCCGATAACAGTTTTCGCAATGGGTCAGATTTGGGAACGAAATGGCGTGAAACCACCCAAAACTTGAGTTTTGGATCTAAAGTAGTGGATTGGACATGTTCATCGCGAAAAAAAGAAGAAATGGTTCCGGTGGTACAAACTCATTCTTTGTATGCTACCCGATATCCGTTTTTGCAATAGGTCGCGTGAGGCAACAAAATGGCGTGAAACCAATCCAAACATGAGTTTTGGACACAAAGTAGTTGGGCAACTTCGTTGCGTAAAAATAAGAAATGGTTCCGGAGGCCCAAACTCATGCTTTGTATGCTCCCCTATATCCGTTTTCGCAATGCCTCAAGTGAGGCAACGAAAATGCGAGAAACCACTCCAAACATGAGTTTTGGACATAAAGTAGTGGATTGGGCGTGTTCGTCGCTTAAAAAGAAGAAATGGTTCTAGCTGCACAAACTCATGCCTTCTAAGCACCCCGATACCCGTTTTCGCAATGGGTCACGTGTGGCAATGAAATGGCGCAAAACCACCCCAAAAATGAGTTTTGGACCTAAAGTAGTGGATTGGACATGTTTGTTATGAAAAAAGAAGAAATGGTTCCGGTGGCACAAACTCATGCTTTGTATGCACCCTAATACCCAATTTCGCAATGGGTCATGTGCGGCAACGAAATGGTGCAAAACCACCCAAAACAGAAGTTTTGCACCTAAAGTAGTGGAATGGGCATGTTTGTTGCGAAAAAAGAAGAAATGGTTCTCATCGCACAAACTCATGCCTTGTATCCACCCCGATACCAATTTGCGCAATGGGTCACATGTGGGAATGAAATGGCGTGAAACCACGCCAAATACGTGTTTGGGATCTAAAGTAGTAGATTGGACAAGTTCGTTGTGAAACTAGAACAAATGGTTCCGGTTGGCACAACCTCATACTTTGTATGCTATCCGATATCCGTTTTCGCAATGGGTCAGATGGGGCAACGAAATGGCGCAAAACCACTCCAAACATGGGTTTTGGACATAAAGTAGTGGATTGGTCATGTTCATTGCGAAAATAGAAGAAATGGTTCTTGTCGCACAAACTGATGCCTTGTATCCATCTCGTTACCAGTTTTCGCAATGGGTCACATGCGGGAACGAAATGGCGTGAAACCACACCAAACATGAGTCTTGCACACAAAGTAGTGGATTGCGTATATTTGTTGCGAAAATAGAAGAAATGGTTCTTGTTGCACAAACTCATGCCTTGTATCCACCCCGCTACCAGTCTTAGCAATGGGTCACGTGCGGCAACAAATTAGCGCGAAACCACCCAAAACATGAGTTTTGGATCTAAAGTAGTGGATTGGACTTGTTCGTTGTGAAAATAGAAGAAATGGTTCCTGTGGCACAAACTCATGCTTTGTGTGCCCTCGGATATCCATTTTCGCAATGGGTCAGGTGAGGCAACGAAATGGCGCAAAACCACTCCAAACATGAGTTTTGGACATAAAGTAGTGGATTGGGCATGTTCATTGCGAAAATAGAAGAAATGGCTCTTGTCGCACAAACTCATGCCTTATATCTACCCCGATACCAGTTTTCGCAATGTGTCAGATTTGGGAACGAAATGGCGTGAAACCACCCAAAACTTGAGTTTTGGATCTAAAGTAGTGGATTGGACATGTTCGTTGCGAAAAAAAGAAAAAATGGTTTCGGTGGTACAAACTCATTCTTTGTATGCTACCCGGTATCCGTTTTTGCAATAGGTCGCGTGAGGCAACAAAATGGCGTGAAACCAATCCAAACATGAGTTTTGGACATAAAGTAGTGGATTGGGTGAGTTCGTTGCGTAAAAAGAAGAAATGGTTCCGGAGGCCCGAACTCATGCTTTGTATGCTCCCCTATATCCGTTTTCGCAATGGCTCAAGTGAGGCAACAAAAATGCGCGAAACCACTCCAAACATGAGTTTTGGACATAAAGTAGTGGATTGGGCATGGTCGTCGCTTAAAAAGAAGAAATGGTTCTAGCTGCACAAACTCATGCCTTGTAAACACCCCGATACCCGTTTTCGCAATGGGTCACGTGTGGCAATGAAATGGCGCAAAACCACCCCAAAAATGAGTTTTGGACCTAAAGTAGTGGATTGGACATGTTTGTTATGAAAAAAGAAGAAATGGTTCTGGTGGCACAAACTCATGCTTTGTATGCTCCCGGATATCCTTTTTCGCAATGGGTCAGGTGAGGCAACGAAATGGCGCAAAACCACTCCAAACATGAGTTTTGGACATAAAGTAGTGGATTGGGCATGTTCATTGCAAAAATAGAAGAAATGGTTCTTGTCGCACAAACTCATGCCTTGTATCCACCCCGATACCAGTTTTCGCAATGGGTCAGATTTGGGAACGAAATGGCGTGAAACCACCCAAAACTTGAGTTTTGGATCTAAAGTAGTGGATTGGACATGTTCGTTGGGAAAAAAAGAAGAAATGGTTTCGGTGGTACAAACTCATTCTTTGTATGCTACCCGATATCCGTTTTTGCAATAGGTCGCGTGAGGCAACAAAATGGCGTGAAACCACTCCAAACATGAGTCTTGGACATAAAGTAGTGGATTGCGCATGTTTGTTGCGAAAATATAAGAAATGGTTCTTGTTGCACAAACTCATGCCTTGTATCCACCCCGCTACCCGTTTTCGGAATGGGTCACGTGCGGCAACAAATTAGCGCGAAACCACCCAAAACATGAGTTTTGGATCTAAAGTAGTGGATTGGACATGTTCGTTGCGAAAAAAAGAGAAAGGGTTCCGGTGGTACAAACTCATTCTTTGTATACTTCGCGATATCTATTTTCGCAATAGGTCGAGTGAGGCAACGAAATTGCGTGAAACCACTCCAAACATGAATCTTGGACATAAAGTAGTGGATTGCGCATGTTTGTTGCGAAAATATAAGAAATGGTTCTTGTTGCACAAACTCATGCCTTGTATCCACCCCGATACCCGTTTTCGCAATTGGTAACGTGCGGCAACAAAATAGCGCGAAACCACCCCAAACATGAGTTTTGGATCTAAAGTAGCGGATTGGACAAATTCGTTGTCAAAATAGAAGAAATGGTTCCGGTGGCACAAACTCATGCTTTGTATGCTCCCGGATATCCGTTTTCGCATTGGGTCAGGTGGGGCAATGAAATGGCGCAAAACCACTCCAAACATGAGTTTTGGACATAAAGTAGTGGATTGGGCATGTTCATTGCAAAAATAGAAGAAATGGTTCTAGTCGCACAAACTCATGCCTTGTATACACCCCGATACCAGTTTTCTCAATGGGTCAGATTTGGGAACGAAATGGCGTGAAAAAACCCAAAACTTGAGTTTTGGATCTAAAGTAGTGGATTGGACATGTTCGTTGCGAAAAAAAGAAGAAATGGTTCCGGTGGTACAAACTCATTCTTTGTATGCTACGAGATATCCGTTTTTGCAATAGGTCGCGTGAGGCAACAAAATGGCGTGAAACCAATCCAAACACGAGTTTTGGACATAAAGTAGTGGATTGGGTGAGTTCGTTGCGTAAAAAGAAGAAATGGTTTCGGAGGCCTAAACTCATGCTTTGTCTGCTCCCTATATCTGTTTTCGCAATGCCTCAAGTGAGGCAACGAAAATGCGCGAAACCACTCCAAATTTGAGTTTTGGACATAAAGTAGTGGATTGGGCGTGTTCGTCGCTTAAAAAGAAGAAATGGTTCTAGCTGCACAAACTCATGCTTTGTATGCACCCTAACACCCATTTTCGCAATGGGTCATGTGCGGCAACGAAATGGTGCAAAACCACCAGAAACAGGAGTTTTGCACCTAAAGTAGTGGAATGGGCATGTTTGATGCGAAAAAAGAAAAAATGGTTCTCGTCGCACAAACTCATGCCTTTTATCCACCCCGATACCAGTTTTCGCAATGCGTCACATGTGGGAATGAAATGGCGTGAAACCACGGCAAACATGAGTTTTGGATCTAAAGTAATAGATTGGACAAGTTCGTTCTGAAAATAGAACAAATGGTTCCAGTGGCACAACCGCATGCTTTGTATGCTCCCTGATATCCGTTTTCGCAATGGGTCAGATGGGGCAACGAAATGGTGCAAAACCACTCCAAACATGGGTTTTGGACAAAAAGTAGTGGATTAGTCTTGTTCATTTCGAAAATAGAAGAAATAGTTCTTGTCGCACAAACTTATGCCTTGTATCCACCCCGATACCAGTTTTCGCAATGGGTCACATGCGGGAACGAAATGGCGTGCAACCACGCCAAACATGAGTCTTGCACACAAAGTAGTGGATTGCATATATTTGTTGAGAAAATAGAAGAAATGGTTCTTGTTGCACAAACTCATGCCTTGTATCCACCCCGCTACCCGTTTTAGCAATGGGTCACGTGCGGCAACAAATTAGCGCAAAACCACCCAAAACATGAGTTTTGGATCTAAAGTAGTGGATTGAACATGTTCGTTGCGAAAAAAAGAAGAAAGGGTTCCGGTGGTACAAAGTCGTTCTTTGTATGCTCCCCGATATCCATTTTCACAATAGGTCGGGTGAGACAACGAAATGGCATGAAACCACTCCAAACATGAGTCTTGGACATAAAGTAGTGGATTGCGCATGTTTGTTGCGAAAATAAAAGAAATGGTTCTTGTTGCACAAACTCATGCCTTGCAAGCACCCCGATACCCGTTTTCGCAATGGGTCACGTGTGGCAATGAAATGGCGCAAAACCACCCCAAAAATGAGTTTTGGACCTAAAGTAGTGGATTGGACATATTTGTTATGAAAAAAGAAGAAATGGTTCCGGTGCCACAAACTCATGCTTTGTATGCACCCTAATACCCATTTTCGCAATAGGTCATGTGCGGCAACAAAATGGTGGAAAACCACCCGAAACAGGAGTTTAGCACCTAAAGTAGTGGAATTGGCATGTTTGTTGCGAAAAAAGAAGAAATGGTTCTCGTCGTACAAACTCATGCCTTGTATCCACCCCGATACCAGTTTTCACAATGGGTCACATACGGGAATGAAATGGCATGAAACCACGGCAAACATGAGTTTCGGATCTAAAGTAGTAGATTGGACAAGTTCGTTGTGAAAATAGAACAAATGGTTCCGATGGCACAAACTCATGCTTTGTATGCTCCCCGATATCCGTTTTCGCATTGGGTCAGATGGGGCAACGAAATGGCGCAAAACCACTCCAAACATGGGTTTTGGACATAAAGTAGTAGATTGGTCATGTTCATTGCGAAAATAGAAGAAATGGTTCTTGTCGCACAAACTTATGCCTTGTATCCACCCTGATACCAGTTTTCGCAATGGGTCACAAGCGGGAACGAAATGGCGTGAGACCACGCCAAATTTGAGTTTTGGATCTAAAGTAGTGGATTGGACATGTTCGTTGGGAAAAAAAGAAGAAATGGTTCCGGTGGTACAAACTCATTCTTTGTTTGCTACCCGATATCCATTTTCGCAATAGGTCGGGTGAGGCAACGAAATGGCGTGAAACCACTCCAAACGTGAGTCTTGCACACAAAGTAGTGGATTGCGTATATTTGTTGCGAAAATAGAAGCAATGGTTCTTGTTGCACAAACTCAAGCCTTGTATCCACCACACTACCCGTTTTCGCAATGGGTCACGTGCGGCAACAAATTTGCGCGAAACCACCCAAAACATGAGTTTTGGATCTAAAGTAGTGGATTGGACGTGTTTGTCGCTTAAAAAGAAGAAATGGTTCTAGCTGCACAAACTCATGCCTTGTAAGCACCCCGATACCCGTTTTCGCAATGGGTCACGTGTGGCAATGAAATGGCGCAAAACCACCCCAAAAATGAGTTTTGGACCTAAAGTAGTGGATTGGGCATGTTTGTTACGAAAAAAAGAAGAAATGGTTTCGGTGGCACAAACTCATGCTTTGTATGCACCCTAATACCCATTTTCGCAATGGGTCATGTGCGGCAACGAAATGGTGCAAAACCACCCGAAACAGGAGTTTTGCACCTAAAGTAGTGGAATGGACATGTTTGTTGCAAAAGAAAGAAGAAATGGTTCTCGTCGTACAAACTCATGCCTTGTATCCACCCCGATACCAGTTTTCACAATGGGTCACATACGGGAATGAAATGGCATGAAACCACGGCAAACATGAGTTTCGGATCTAAAGTAGTAGATTGGACAAGTTCGTTGTGAAAATAGAACAAATGGTTCCGATGGCACAAACTCATGCTTTGTATGCTCCCCGATATCCGTTTTCGCATTGGGTCAGATGGGGCAACGAAATGGCGCAAAACCACTCCAAACATGGGTTTTGGACATAAAGTAGTAGATTGGTCATGTTCATTGCGAAAATAGAAGAAATGGTTCTTGTCGCACAAACTTATGCCTTGTATCCACCCTGATACCAGTTTTCGCAATGGGTCACAAGCGGGAACGAAATGGCGTGAGACCACGCCAAATTTGAGTTTTGGATCTAAAGTAGTGGATTGGACATGTTCGTTGGGAAAAAAAGAAGAAATGGTTCCGGTGGTACAAACTCATTCTTTGTTTGCTACCCGATATCCATTTTCGCAATAGGTCGGGTGAGGCAACGAAATGGCGTGAAACCACTCCAAACGTGAGTCTTGCACACAAAGTAGTGGATTGCGTATATTTGTTGCGAAAATAGAAGCAATGGTTCTTGTTGCACAAACTCAAGCCTTGTATCCACCACACTACCCGTTTTCGCAATGGGTCACGTGCGGCAACAAATTTGCGCGAAACCACCCAAAACATGAGTTTTGGATCTAAAGTAGTGGATTGGACGTGTTTGTCGCTTAAAAAGAAGAAATGGTTCTAGCTGCACAAACTCATGCCTTGTAAGCACCCCGATACCCGTTTTCGCAATGGGTCACGTGTGGCAATGAAATGGCGCAAAACCACCCCAAAAATGAGTTTTGGACCTAAAGTAGTGGATTGGGCATGTTTGTTACGAAAAAAAGAAGAAATGGTTTCGGTGGCACAAACTCATGCTTTGTATGCACCCTAATACCCATTTTCGCAATGGGTCATGTGCGGCAACGAAATGGTGCAAAACCACCCGAAACAGGAGTTTTGCACCTAAAGTAGTGGAATGGACATGTTTGTTGCAAAAGAAAGAAGAAATGGTTCTCGTCGTACAAACTCATGCCTTGTATCCACCCCGATACCAGTTTTCACAATGGGTCACATACGGGAATGAAATGGCATGAAACCACGGCAAACATGAGTTTCGGATCTAAAGTAGTAGATTGGACAAGTTCGTTGTGAAAATAGAACAAATGGTTCCGATGGCACAAACTCATGCTTTGTATGCTCCCCGATATCCGTTTTCGCATTGGGTCAGATGGGGCAACGAAATGGCGCAAAACCACTCCAAACATGGGTTTTGGACATAAAGTAGTAGATTGGTCATGTTCATTGCGAAAATAGAAGAAATGGTTCTTGTCGCACAAACTTATGCCTTGTATCCACCCTGATACCAGTTTTTGCAATGGGTCACAAGCGGGAACGAAATGGCGTGAGACCACGCCAAATTTGAGTTTTGGATCTAAAGTAGTGGATTGGACATGTTCGTTGCGAAAAAAAGAAGAAATGGTTCCGGTGGTACAAACTCATTCTTTGTTTGCTACCCGATATCCATTTTCGCAATAGGTCGGGTGAGGCAACGAAATGGCGTGAAACCACTCCAAACATGAGTCTTGCACACAAAGTAGTGGATTGCGTATATTTGTTGCGAAAATAGAAGCAATGGTTCTTGTTGCACAAACTCAAGCCTTGTATCCACCACACTACCCGTTTTCGCAATGGGTCACGTGCGGCAACAAATTTGCGCGAAACCACCCAAAACATGAGTTTTGGATCTAAAGTAGTGGATTGGACGTGTTTGTCGCTTAAAAAGAAGAAATGGTTCTAGCTGCACAAACTCATGCCTTGTAAGCACCCCGATACCCGTTTTCGCAATGGGTCACGTGTGGCAATGAAATGGCGCAAAACCACCCCAAAAATGAGTTTTGGACCTAAAGTAGTGGATTGGGCATGTTTGTTACGAAAAAAAGAAGAAATGGTTTCGGTGGCACAAACTCATGCTTTGTATGCACCCTAATACCCATTTTCGCAATGGGTCATGTGCGGCAACGAAATGGTGCAAAACCACCCGAAACAGGAGTTTTGCACCTAAAGTAGTGGAATGGACATGTTTGTTGCAAAAGAAAGAAGAAATGGTTCTAGTTGCACAAACTCAAGCCTTGTATCCACCCCGATACCAGTTTTCGCAATGGGTCACATACGGGAATGAAATGGCATGAAACCACGGCAAACATGAGTTTCGGATCTAAAGTAGTAGATTGGACAAGTTCGTTGTGAAAATAGAACAAATGGTTCCGATGGCACAAACTCATGCTTTGTATGCTCCCCGATATCCGTTTTCGCATTGGGTCAGATGGGGCAACGAAATGGCGCAAAACCACTCCAAACATGGGTTTTGGACATAAAGTAGTAGATTGGTCATGTTCATTGCGAAAATAGAAGAAATGGTTCTTGTCGCACAAACTTATGCCTTGTATCCACCCTGATACCAGTTTTCGCAATGGGTCACAAGCGGGAACGAAATGGCGTGAGACCACGCCAAATTTGAGTTTTGGATCTAAAGTAGTGGATTGGACATGTTCGTTGCGAAAAAAAAGAAGAAATGGTTCCGGTGGTACAAACTCATTCTTTGTTTGCTACCCGATATCCATTTTCGCAATAGGTCGGGTGAGGCAACGAAATGGCGTGAAACCACTCCAAACATGAGTCTTGCACACAAAGTAGTGGATTGCGTATATTTGTTGCGAAAATAGAAGCAATGGTTCTTGTTGCACAACCTCATGCCTTGTATCCACCCCGCTAGCCGTTTTCGCAAAGGGTCACGTGCGGCAACAAATTAGCGCGAAACCACCCCAACAATGAGTTTTGAATCTAAAGTAGTGGAGTGGACATGTTCATTGCGAAAAAAAGAAGAAAGGGTTCCGGCGGTACAAACTCATTCTATGTATGCTCCCCGATTTCCATTTTCGCACTAGGTCTGGTGAGGCAACGAAATGGCGTGAAACCACTCCAAACATGAGTCTTGGACATAAAGTAGTGGATTGCGAATCTTTGTTGCGAAAATATAACAAATGGTTCTTGTTGCACAAACTCATGCCTTGTATCCACCCCACTACCCGTTTTCGCAATGGGTCACGTGCGGCAACAAATTAGCGTGAAACCACCCAAAACATGAGTTTTGGATCTAAAGTAGTGGATTGGACATGTTCATTGCAAAAAAAAGAAGAAAGGGTTCCGGTGGCACAAACTCATGCTTTGTATGCTCCCAGATATCTGTTTTCGCAATGGGTCAGTTGAGGCAACGAAATGGCGCAAAACCACTCCAAACATGAGTCTTGGACATAAAGTAGTGGATTGGGCATGTTCATTGCAAAAATAGAAGAAATGGTTCTTGTCGCACAAACTCATGCCTTGTATCCACCCCGATACCAGTTTTCGCAATGGGTCAGATGTGGGATCGAAATGGAGTGAAACCACCCAAAACTTGAGTTTTGGATCTAAAGTAGTGGATTGGACATGTTCGTTGCGAAAAAAGAAGAAATGGTTCCGGTGGTACAAACTCATTCTTTCTATGCTACCCGATATCAGTTTTCGCAATAGGTTGGGTGAGGCAATGAAATGGCGTGAATCCACTCCAAACATGAGTCTTGGACATAAACTAGTGGATTGCGTATATTTGTTGCGAAAATAGAAGAAATGGTTCTTGTTGCACAACCTCAAGCCTTTATCCATCCCGCTACCCGTTTTCGCAAACGGTCACGTGCGGCAACAAATTAGCGCGAAACCAACCCGAACATGAGTTTTGGATCTAAAGTAGTGGAGTGGACATGTTCATTGCAAAAAAAAGAAGGATTCCAGCAGTACAAACTCATTCTTTGTATGCTCCCCGATATCCATTTTCGCAATTGGTCAGGTGAGGCAATGAAATGGTGTGAAACCACTCCAAACATGAGTTTTGGACATAAAGTAGTGGATTGGGCGAGTTCGTTGCGTAAAAAGAAGAAATGGTTCTGGAGGCCCAAACTCAAGCTTTGTGTGCTCCCCTATATCCGTTTTCGCAATGGCTCAATTGAGGCAACAAAAATGCGCAAAACCACTCCAAACATGAGTTTTGGACATAATGTAGTGGATTGGGTGTGTTCGTCGCTTAATCTGAAGAAATGGTTCTAGCTGCACAAACTCATGCCTTGTAAGCACCCCGATACTCGTTTTCGCAATGGGTCACGTGTGCCAATGAAATGGCGCAAAACCACCCCAAAAATGAGTTTTGGGCCTAAAGTAGTGGATTGGGCATGTTTGTTACCAAAAAAGAAGAAATGGTTCTGGTGGAACAAACTCTTGCTTTGTATGCACCCTAATACCCATTTTCGCAATGGGTCATGTGCGGCAACGAAATGATGCAAAACCACCCGAAACAGGAGTTTTGGACGTAAAGTAGTGGAATGGGCATGTTGGTTGCGAAAAAAGAATAAATGGTTCTAGTCGCACAAACTCATGCCTTGTATCCACCGCGATACCAGTTTTCGCAATGGGTCATATGCGGGAACGAAATGGCGTAAAACCACGCCAAACATGAGTTTTGGATCTAAAGTAGTGGTTTGGACATGTTCGTTGCGAAAAAAAAGAAGAAATGGTTCAAGTGGTACAAACTCATTCTTTGTATGCTACCCGATATCCATTTTCGCAATAGGTCGGGTGAGGCAACGAAATGGCGTGAAACCACTCCAAACATGAGTCTTGCACATAAAGTAGTGGATTGAGTATATTTGTTGCGAAAATAGAAGAAATGGTTCTTGTTGCACAAACTCATGGCTTGTATCCACCCCGCTACCCGTTTTCTCAATGGGTCACGTGCGGCAACAAATTAGCGCGAAACCACCCAAAACATGAGTTTTGGATCTAAAGTAGTGGATTGGACATGTTCGTTGCTGAAAAATGAAGAAAGGGTTCCGGTGGTACAAACTAATTCTTTCTATGCTCCGCGATATCTATTTTCGCAATAGATGGTGAGGCAACGAAATGGCGTGAAACCACTCCAAACATGAGTCTTGGACATAAAGTATTGGATTGCACATGTTTGTTGCGAAAATATTAGAAATGGTTCTTGTTGCACAAACACATGCCTTGTATCCACCACACTACCCATTTTCGCAATGGGTCATGTGCAGCAACAAAATAGCGCGAAACCACCCCAAACATGAGTTTTGGATCTAAAGTTGTGGATTGGACATATTCGTTGCGGCAAAAAAAGAAATGGTTCCGGTGGCACAAACTCATGCATTGTATGCACCCCGATACCCGTTTTTGCAATGGGTCATGTGCGTCAATGAAATGGCGCAACACCACTCCAAACATGAGTCTTGGACCTAAAGTAGTGTTATGGGCATATTTGTTGCGAAAATATAAGAAATGGTTCTTGTTGCACAAACTCATTCCTTGAATCCACCTCGACACCCGTTTTCGCAATGGGTCACATGCGGCGACGAAATGGCGCGAAACCACCCCAAACATGAGTTTTGGATCTAAAGTAGTGGATTGGACAAGTTCGTTGTGAAAATAGAAGAAATGGTTCCGGTGGCAAAAACTCATGCTTTGTATGCTCCCGGATATCCGTTTTCGCAATGGGCCAGGTGAGGCAACGAAATGGCACAAAACCACTCCAAACATGAGTTTTGGACAAAGTAGTGTATTGGGCATGTTCATTGCAAAAATAGAAGAAATGGTTCTTGTCGCACAAACTCATGCCTCGTATCCAGCCCGATACCAGTTTTCGCAATGGGTCAGATGCGGGAACAAAATGGCGTGAAACCACCCAAAACATGAGTTTTGGATCTAAAGTAGTGGATTGGACATGTTCGTTGCGTCAAAAGAAGAAATGGTTCCGGAGGCCCAAACTCATGCTTTGTATGCTCCCCGATATCCGTTTTCGCAATGGCTCAAGTGAGGCAACGAAAATGCGCGAAACCACTCTAAACATGGGTTTTGGACATAAAGTAGTTGATTGGGCGTGTTCGTCGCTTAAAAAGAAGAAATGGTTCTAGCTGCACAAACTCATGCCTTGTATGCACCCCGCTACCCTTTTTCGCAATGGGTCACGTGTGGCAATGAAATGGTGCAAAACCACCCCAAAAAAGAGTTTTGGACCTAAAGTAGTGGATTGGGCATGTTTGTTACGAAAAAAGAACAAATGGTTCCAGTGGCACAAACTCATGCTTTGTATGCACCCTAATACCCATTTTCGCAATGGGGCATGTGCGGCAACGAAATGGTGCAAAACCACCCGAAATAGTAGTTTTGTACCTAAAGTAGTGGAATGGGCATGTTTGTCGCGAAAAAAGAAGAAATCGTTTTAGTCGCACAAACTCATGCCTTGTATCCAGCCCGATACCAGTTTTCGCAATGGGTCACATGCGGGAACGAAATGGCGTGAAACCACGCCAAACATGAGTTTTGGATCTAAAATAGTGGATTGGACAAGTTCGTTGTGAAAATAGAAGAAATGGTTCCGGCGGCACAAACTCATGCTTTGTATGCTCCCCGATATCCGTTTTCGCAATGGGTCAGGTGAGGCAACAAAATGGCGCAAAACCACTCCAAACATGAGTTGTGGACATAAAGTAGTGGATTGGGCATGTTCATTGCGAAAATAGAAGAAATGGTTCTTGTCGCACAAACTCATGCCTTGTATCCACCCCGATACCAGTTTTCGCAATGGGTCAGATGCGGGAACGAAATGGCGTGAAACCACCCAAAACATGAGTTTTGGATCTAAAGTAGTGGATTGGACATGTTCGTTGTGAAAAAAAAGAAGAAATGGTTCCGGTGGTACAAACTCATTCTTTGTATGCTACCCGATATCCGTTTTTGCAATAGGTCGCGTGAGGCAACAAAATGGCGTTAAACCAATCAAAACATGAGTTTTGGACATAAAGTAGTGGATTGGGCATGTTCATTGCGTAAAAAGAAGAAATAGTTCTAGTCGCACAAACTCTTACTTGTATGCTCCCCTATATCCGCTTTCGCAATGGCTCAAGTGAGGCAACGAAAATACGCGAAACCACTCCAAACATGAGTTTTGGACATAAAGTAGTGGATTGGGCGTGTTCGTCGCTTCAAAAGAAGAAATGGTTCTAGCTGCACAAACTCATGCCTTGTAAGCACCCCGATACCCTTTTTCGCAATGGGTCACGTGTAGCAATGAAATGGAGCAAAACCACCCCAAAAAAGAGTTTTGGACCTAAAGTAGTGGATTGGGCTTGTTTGTCACGAAAAAAGAAGAAATGGTTCCGGTGGCACAAACTCATGCTTTGTATGCACCCTAATACCCATTTTCGCAAAGGGGCATGTGCGGCAACGAAATGGTGCAGAACCACCCAAAACAGTAGTTTTGCACCTAAAGTAGTGGAATGGGCATGTTTGTTGCGAAAAAAGAAGAAATGGTTCTAGTCGCACAAACTCATGCCTTGTATCCAGCCCGGTACAAGTTTTTGCAATGGGTCACATGCGGGAACGAAATGGCGTGAAACCACGCCAAACATGAGTTTTGGATCTAAAATAGTGGATTGGACAAGTTCGTTGTGAAAATAGTAGAAATGGTTCCGGTGGCACAAACTCATGCTTTGTATGCTCCCCGATATCCGTTTTCGCAATGGGTCAGGTGAGGCAACGAAATGGCGCAAAACCACTCCAAACATGAGTTTTGGACATAAAGTAGTGGATTGGGCATGTTCATTGCGAAAATAGAAGAAATGGTTCTAGCTGCACAAACTCATGCCTTGTAAGCACCCAGATACCCTTTTTCGCTATGGGTCACGTGTGGCAATGAAATGGTGCAAAACCACCCCAAAAAAGAGTTTTGGACCTAAAGTAGTGGATTGGACATGTTCGTTGCGAAAAAAAAGAAGAAAGGGTTCCGGTGGTACAAACTCATTCTTTGTATGCTCCCCGATATCCATTTTCACAATAGGTCGGGTGTGGCAACGAAATGGCGGGAAACCACTCCAAACATGAGTCTTGGTCATAAAGTAGTGGATTGCGCATGTTTGTTGCGAAAATATAAGAAATGGTTCTTGTTGCACAAACTCATGCTTTGTATCCACCCCGCTGCCCGTTTTCGCAATGGGTCACGTGCGGCAACAAATTAGCGCGAAACCACCCAAAACATGAGTTTTTGATGTAAATAGTGGATTGGACATGTTCGTTGCTGAAAAATGAAGAAAGGGTTCCGGTGGTACAAACTAATTCTTTCTATGCTCCGCGATATCTATTTTCGCAATAGACGGTGAGGCAACGAAATGGCGTGAAACCACTCCAAACGTGAGTCTTGGACATAAAGTATTGGATTGCGTACGTTTGTTGCGAAAATATTAGAAATGGTTCTTGTTGCACAAACTCATGCCTTGTATCCACCACGCTACCCATTTTCGCAATGGGTCACGTGCAGCAACAAAATAGCGCGAAACCACCCCAAACATGAGTTTTGGATCTAAAGTTGTGGATTGGACATATTCGTTGCGGAAAAAAAAAGAAATGGTTCTGGTGGCACAAACTCATGCATTGTATGCACCCCGATACCCGTTTTTGCAATGGGTCATGTGCGTCAATGAAATGGCGCAACACCACTCCAAACATGAGTCTTGGACCTAAAGTAGTGTTATGGGCATATTTGTTGCGAAAATATAAGAAATGGTTCTTGTTGCACAAACTCATTCCTTGAATCCACCTCGACACCCGTTTTCGCAATGGGTCACGTGCGGCGACGAAATGGAGCGAAACCACCCCAGACATGAGTTTTGGATCTAAAGTAGTGGATTGGACAAGTTCATTGTGAAAATAGAAGAAATGGTTCCGGTGGCACAAACTCATGCTTTGTATGCTCCCGGATATCCGTTTTTGCAATGGGTCAGGTGAGGCAACGAAATTACGCAAAACCACTCCAAACATGAGTTTTGGACATAAAGTAGTGTATTGGGCATGTTCATTGCAAAAATAGATGAAATGGTTCTTGTCGCACAAACTCATGCCTCGTATCCACCCCGATACCAGTTTTCGCAATGGGTCAGATGCGGGAACAAAATGGCGTGAAACTACCCAAAACATGAGTTTTGGATCTAAAGTAGTGGATTGGACATGTTCGTTGCGTCAAAAGAAGAAATGGTTCCGGAGGCCCAAACTCATGCTTTGTATGCTCCCCGATATCCGTTTTCACAATGGCTCAAGTGAGGCAACGAAAATGCGCGAAACCACTCTAAACATGGGTTTTGGACATAAAGTAGTTGATTGGGCGTGTTCGTCGCTTAAAAAGAAGAAATGGTTCTAGCTGCACAAACTCATGCCTTGTATGCACCCCGCTACCCTTTTTCGCAATGGGTCACGTGTGGCAATGAAATGGTGCAAAACCACCCGAAAAAAAAGTTTTGGACCTAAAGTAGTGGATTGGGCATGTTTGTTACGAAAAAAGAACAAATGGTTCCAGTGGCACAAACTCATGCTTTGTATGCACCCTAATAGCCATTTTCGCAATGGGGCATGTGCGGCAACGAAATGGTGCAAAACCACCCGAAATAGTAGTTTTGTACCTAAAGTAGTGGAATGGGCAT
Organism: Paspalum vaginatum; assembly: GCA_030272315.1. Lineage (NCBI taxonomy): Eukaryota > Viridiplantae > Streptophyta > Magnoliopsida > Poales > Poaceae > Paspalum > Paspalum vaginatum. The sequence goes on along the minus strand of CM059015.1, from coordinate 24,973,816 downwards.
GTTTGTCGCGAAAAAAGAAGAAATCGTTCTAGTCGCACAAACTCATGCCTTGCATTCAGCCCGATACCAGTTTTTGCAATGGGTCACATGCGGGAACGAAATGGCGTGAAACCACGCCAAACATGAGTTTTGGATCTAAAATAATGGATTGGACAAGTTCGTTGTGAAAATAGAAGAAATGGTTCCAGTGGCACAAACTCATGCTTTGTATGCTCCTCGATATCCGTTTTCGCAATGGGTCAGGTGAGGCAACAAAATGGCGCAAAACCACTCCAAACATGAGTTGTGGACATAAAGTAGTGGATTGGGCATGTTCATTGCGAAAATAGAAGAAATGGTTCTTGTCGCACAAACTCATGCCTTGTATCCACCCCGATACCAGTTTTCGCAATGGGTCAGATGCGGGAACGAAATGGCGTGAAACCACCCAAAACATGAGTTTTGGATCTAAAGTAGTGGATTGGACATGTTCGTTGTGAAAAACAAGAAGAAATGGTTCCGGTGGTACAAACTCATTCTTTGTATGCTACCCGATATCCGTTTTTGCAATAGGTCGCGTGAGGCAACAAAATGGCGTTAAACCAATCAAAACATGAGTTTTGGACATAAAGTAGTGGATTGGGCATGTTCATTGCGTAAAAAGAAGAAATAGTTCTAGTCGCACAAACTCTTACTTGTATGCTCCCCTATATCCGCTTTCGCAATGGCTCAAGTGAGGCAACGAAAATACGCGAAACCACTCCAAACATGAGTTTTGGACATAAAGTAGTGTATTGGGCATGTTCATTGCAAAAATAGATGAAATGGTTCTTGTCGCACAAACTCATGCCTCGTATCCACCCCGATACCAGTTTTCGCAATGGGTCAGATGCGGGAACAAAATGGCGTGAAACTACCCAAAACATGAGTTTTGGATCTAAAGTAGTGGATTGGACATGTTCGTTGCGTCAAAAGAAGAAATGGTTCCGGAGGCCCAAACTCATGCTTTGTATGCTCCCCGATATCCGTTTTCACAATGGCTCAAGTGAGGCAACGAAAATGCGCGAAACCACTCTAAACATGGGTTTTGGACATAAAGTAGTTGATTGGGCGTGTTCGTCGCTTAAAAAGAAGAAATGGTTCTAGCTGCACAAACTCATGCCTTGTATGCACCCCGCTACCCTTTTTCGCAATGGGTCACGTGTGGCAATGAAATGGTGCAAAACCACCCGAAAAAAAAAGTTTTGGACCTAAAGTAGTGGATTGGGCATGTTTGTTACGAAAAAAGAACAAATGGTTCCAGTGGCACAAACTCATGCTTTGTATGCACCCTAATAGCCATTTTCGCAATGGGGCATGTGCGGCAACGAAATGGTGCAAAACCACCCGAAATAGTAGTTTTGTACCTAAAGTAGTGGAATGGGCATGTTTGTCGCGAAAAAAGAAGAAATCGTTCTAGTCGCACAAACTCATGCCTTGCATTCAGCCCGATACCAGTTTTTGCAATGGGTCACATGCGGGAACGAAATGGCGTGAAACCACGCCAAACATGAGTTTTGGATCTAAAATAATGGATTGGACAAGTTCGTTGTGAAAATAGAAGAAATGGTTCCAGTGGCACAAACTCATGCTTTGTATGCTCCTCGATATCCGTTTTCGCAATGGGTCAGGTGAGGCAACAAAATGGCGCAAAACCACTCCAAACATGAGTTGTGGACATAAAGTAGTGGATTGGGCATGTTCATTGCGAAAATAGAAGAAATGGTTCTTGTCGCACAAACTCATGCCTTGTATCCACCCCGATACCAGTTTTCGCAATGGGTCAGATGCGGGAACGAAATGGCGTGAAACCACCCAAAACATGAGTTTTGGATCTAAAGTAGTGGATTGGACATGTTCGTTGTGAAAAAAAAGAAGAAATGGTTCCGGTGGTACAAACTCATTCTTTGTATGCTACCCGATATCCGTTTTTGCAATAGGTCGCGTGAGGCAACAAAATGGCGTTAAACCAATCAAAACATGAGTTTTGGACATAAAGTAGTGGATTGGGCATGTTCATTGCGTAAAAAGAAGAAATAGTTCTAGTCGCACAAACTCTTACTTGTATGCTCCCCTATATCCGCTTTCGCAATGGCTCAAGTGAGGCAACGAAAATACGCGAAACCACTCCAAACATGAGTTTTGGACATAAAGTAGTGGATTGGGCGTGTCCGTCGCTTCAAAAGAAGAAATGGTTCTAGCTGCACAAACTCATGCCTTGTAAGCACCCCGATACCCTTTTTCGCAATGGGTCACGTGTAGCAATGAAATGGAGCAAAACCACCCCAAAAAAGAGTTTTGGACCTAAAGTAGTGGATTGGGCTTGTTTGTCACGAAAAAAGAAGAAATGGTTCCGGTGGCACAAACTCATGCTTTGTATGCACCCTAATACCCATTTTCGCAAAGGGGCATGTGCGGCAACGAAATGGTGCAGAACCACCCAAAACAGTAGTTTTGCACCTAAAGTAGTGGAATGGGCATGTTTGTTGCGAAAAAAGAAGAAATGGTTCTAGTCGCACAAACTCATGCCTTGTATCCAGCCCGGTACAAGTTTTTGCAATGGGTCACATGCGGGAACGAAATGGCGTGAAACCACGCCAAACATGAGTTTTGGATCTAAAATAGTGGATTGGACAAGTTCGTTGTGAAAATAGTAGAAATGGTTCCGGTGGCACAAACTCATGCTTTGTATGCTCCCCGATATCCGTTTTCGCAATGGGTCAGGTGAGGCAACGAAATGGCGCAAAACCACTCCAAACATGAGTTTTGGACATAAAGTAGTGGATTGGGCATGTTCATTGCGAAAATAGAAGAAATGGTTCTAGCTGCACAAACTCATGCCTTGTAAGCACCCAGATACCCTTTTTCGCTATGGGTCACGTGTGGCAATGAAATGGTGCAAAACCACCCCAAAAAAGAGTTTTGGACCTAAAGTAGTGGATTGGACATGTTCGTTGCGAAAAAAAAGAAGAAAGGGTTCCGGTGGTACAAACTCATTCTTTGTATGCTCCCCGATATCCATTTTCACAATAGGTCGGGTGTGGCAACGAAATGGCGTGAAACCACTCCAAACATGAGTCTTGGTCATAAAGTAGTGGATTGCGCATGTTTGTTGCGAAAATATAAGAAATGGTTCTTGTTGCACAAACTCATGCTTTGTATCCACCCCGCTGCCCGTTTTCGCAATGGGTCACGTGCGGCAACAAATTAGCGCGAAACCACCCAAAACATGAGTTTTTGATGTAAATAGTGGATTGGACATGTTCGTTGCTGAAAAATGAAGAAAGGGTTCCGGTGGTACAAACTAATTCTTTCTATGCTCCGCGATATCTATTTTCGCAATAGACGGTGAGGCAACGAAATGGCGTGAAACCACTCCAAACGTGAGTCTAGGACATAAAGTATTGGATTGCGTACGTTTGTTGCGAAAATATTAGAAATGGTTCTTGTTGCACAAACTCATGCCTTGTATCCACCACGCTACCCATTTTCGCAATGGGTCACGTGCAGCAACAAAATAGCGCGAAACCACCCCAAACATGAGTTTTGGATCTAAAGTTGTGGATTGGACATATTCGTTGCGGAAAAAAAAAGAAATGGTTCTGGTGGCACAAACTCATGCATTGTATGCACCCCGATACCCGTTTTTGCAATGGGTCATGTGCGTCAATGAAATGGCGCAACACCACTCCAAACATGAGTCTTGGACCTAAAGTAGTGTTATGGGCATATTTGTTGCGAAAATATAAGAAATGGTTCTTGTTGCACAAACTCATTCCTTGAATCCACCTCGACACCCGTTTTCGCAATGGGTCACGTGCGGCGACGAAATGGCGCGAAACCACCCCAGACATGAGTTTTGGATCTAAAGTAGTGGATTGGACAAGTTCATTGTGAAAATAGAAGAAATGGTTCCGGTGGCACAAACTCATGCTTTGTATGCTCCCCGATATCCGTTTTTGCAATGGGTCAGGTGAGGCAACGAAATTACGCAAAACCACTCCAAACATGAGTTTTGGACATAAAGTAGTGTATTGGGCATGTTCATTGCAAAAATAGATGAAATGGTTCTTGTCGCACAAACTCATGCCTCGTATCCACCCCGATACCAGTTTTCGCAATGGGTCAGATGCGGGAACAAAATGGCGTGAAACTACCCAAAACATGAGTTTTGGATCTAAAGTAGTGGATTGGACATGTTCGTTGCGTCAAAAGAAGAAATGGTTCCGGAGGCCCAAACTCATGCTTTGTATGCTCCCCGATATCCGTTTTCACAATGGCTCAAGTGAGGCAACGAAAATGCGCGAAACCACTCTAAACATGGGTTTTGGACATAAAGTAGTTGATTGGGCGTGTTCGTCGCTTAAAAAGAAGAAATGGTTCTAGCTGCACAAACTCATGCCTTGTATGCACCCCGCTACCCTTTTTCGCAATGGGTCACGTGTGGCAATGAAATGGTGCAAAACCACCCGAAAAAAAAGTTTTGGACCTAAAGTAGTGGATTGGGCATGTTTGTTACGAAAAAAGAACAAATGGTTCCAGTGGCACAAACTCATGCTTTGTATGCACCCTAATAGCCATTTTCGCAATGGGGCATGTGCGGCAACGAAATGGTGCAAAACCACCCGAAATAGTAGTTTTGTACCTAAAGTAGTGGAATGGGCATGTTTGTCGCGAAAAAAGAAGAAATCGTTCTAGTCGCACAAACTCATGCCTTGCATTCAGCCCGATACCAGTTTTTGCAATGGGTCACATGCGGGAACGAAATGGCGTGAAACCATGCCAAACATGAGTTTTGGATCTAAAATAATGGATTGGACAAGTTCGTTGTGAAAATAGAAGAAATGGTTCCAGTGGCACAAACTCATGCTTTGTATGCTCCTCGATATCCGTTTTCGCAATGGGTCAGGTGAGGCAACAAAATGGCGCAAAACCACTCCAAACATGAGTTGTGGACATAAAGTAGTGGATTGGGCATGTTCATTGCGAAAATAGAAGAAATGGTTCTTGTCGCACAAACTCATGCCTTGTATCCACCCCGATACCAGTTTTCGCAATGGGTCAGATGCGGGAACGAAATGGCGTGAAACCACCCAAAACATGAGTTTTGGATCTAAAGTAGTGGATTGGACATGTTCGTTGTGAAAAAAAAGAAGAAATGGTTCCGGTGGTACAAACTCATTCTTTGTATGCTACCTGATATCCGTTTTTGCAATAGGTCGCGTGAGGCAACAAAATGGCGTTAAACCAATCAAAACATGAGTTTTGGACATAAAGTAGTGGATTGGGCATGTTCATTGCGTAAAAAGAAGAAATAGTTCTAGTCGCACAAACTCTTACTTGTATGCTCCCCTATATCCGCTTTCGCAATGGCTCAAGTGAGGCAACGAAAATACGCGAAACCACTCCAAACATGAGTTTTGGACATAAAGTAGTGGATTGGGCGTGTTCGTCGCTTCAAAAGAAGAAATGGTTCTAGCTGCACAAACTCATGCCTTGTAAGCACCCCGATACCCTTTTTCGCAATGGGTCACGTGTAGCAATGAAATGGAGCAAAACCACCCCAAAAAAGAGTTTTGGACCTAAAGTAGTGGATTGGGCTTGTTTGTCACGAAAAAAGAAGAAATGGTTCCGGTGGCACAAACTCATGCTTTGTATGCACCCTAATACCCATTTTCGCAAAGGGGCATGTGCGGCAACGAAATGGTGCAGAACCACCCAAAACAGTAGTTTTGCACCTAAAGTAGTGGAATGGGCATGTTTGTTGCGAAAAAAGAAGAAATGGTTCTAGTCGCACAAACTCATGCCTTGTATCCATCCCGATACAAGTTTTTGCAATGGGTCACATGCGGGAACGAAATGGCGTGAAACCACGCCAAACATGAGTTTTGGATCTAAAATAGTGGATTGGACAAGTTCGTTGTGAAAATAGTAGAAATGGTTCCGGTGGCACAAACTCATGCTTTGTATGCTCCCCGATATCCGTTTTCGCAATGGGTCAGGTGAGGCAACGAAATGGCGCAAAACCACTCCAAACATGAGTTTTGGACATAAAGTAGTGGATTGGGCATGTTCATTGCGAAAATAGAAGAAATGGTTCTAGCTGCACAAACTCATGCCTTGTAAGCACCCAGATACCCTTTTTCGCTATGGGTCACGTGTGGCAATGAAATGGTGCAAAACCACCCCAAAAAAGAGTTTTGGACCTAAAGTAGTGGATTGGACATGTTCGTTGCGAAAAAAAAGAAGAAAGGGTTCCGGTGGTACAAACTCATTCTTTGTATGCTCCCCGATATCCATTTTCACAATAGGTCGGGTGTGGCAACGAAATGGTGTGAAACCACTCCAAACATGAGTCTTGGTCATAAAGTAGTGGATTGCGCATGTTTGTTTGCGAAAATATAAGAAATGGTTCTTGTTGCACAAACTCATGCTTTGTATCCACCCCGCTGCCCGTTTTCGCAATGGGTCACGTGCGGCAACAAATTAGCGCGAAACCACCCAAAACATGAGTTTTTGATGTAAATAGTGGATTGGACATGTTCGTTGCTGAAAAATGAAGAAAGGGTTCCGGTGGTACAAACTAATTCTTTCTATGCTCCGCGATATCTATTTTCGCAATAGACGGTGAGGCAACGAAATGGCGTGAAACCACTCCAAACATGAGTCTTGGACATAAAGTATTGGATTGCGCACGTTTGTTGCGAAAATATTAGAAATGGTTCTTGTTGCACAAACTCATGCCTTGTATCCACCACGCTACCCATTTTCGCAATGGGTCACGTGCAGCAACAAAATAGCGCGAAACCACCCCAAACATGAGTTTTGGATCTAAAGTTGTGGATTGGACATATTCGTAGCGAAAAAAAAAGAAATGGTTCCGGTGGCACAAACTCATGCATTGTATGCACCTCGATACCCGTTTTTGCAATGGGTCATGTGCGTCAATGAAATGGCGCAACACCACTCCAAACATGAGTCTTGGACCTAAAGTAGTGTTATGGGTATATTTGTTGCGAAAATATAAGAAATGGTTCTTGTTGCACAAACTCATTCCTTGAATCCACCTCGACACCCGTTTTCGCAATGGGTCACGTGCTGCGACGAAATGGCGCGAAACCACCCCAGACATGAGTTTTGGATCTAAAGTAGTGGATTGGACAAGTTCATTGTGAAAATAGAAGAAATGGTTCCGGTGGCACAAACTCATGCTTTGTATGCTCCCCGATATCCGTTTTTGCAATGGGTCAGGTGAGGCAACGAAATTACGCAAAACCACTCCAAACATGAGTTTTGGACATAAAGTAGTGTATTGGGCATGTTCATTGCAAAAATAGAAGAAATGGTTCTTGTCGCACAAACTCATGCCTCGTATCCACCCCGATACCAGTTTTCGCAATGGGTCAGATGCGGCAACAAAATGGCGTGAAACCACCCAAAACATGAGTTTTGGATCTAAAGTAGTGGATTGGACATGTTCGTTGCGTCAAAAGAAGAAATGGTTCCGGAGGCCCAAACTCATGCTTTGTATGCTCCCCGATATCCGTTTTCGCAATGGCTCAAGTGAGGCAACGAAAATGCGCGAAACCACTCTAAACATGAGTTTTGGACATAAAGTAGTTGATTGGGCGTGTTCGTCGCTTAAAAAGAAGAAATGGTTCTAGCTGCACAAACTCATGCCTTGTATGCACCCCGCTACCCTTTTTCGCAATGCGTCACGTGTGGCAATGAAACGGTGCAAAACCACCCCAAAAAAGAGATTTGGACCTAAAGTAGTGGATTGGGCATGTTTGTTACGAAAAAAGAACGAATGGTTCCAGTGGCACAAACTCATGCTTTGTATGCACCGTAATACCCATTTTCGCAATGGGGCATGTGCGGCAACGAAATGGTGCAAAACCACCCGAAATAGTAGTTTTGTACCTAAAGTAGTGGAATGGGCATGTTTGTCGCGAAAAAAGAAGAAATCGTTCTAGTCGCACAAACTCATGCCTTGTATCCAGCCCGATACCAGTTTTCGCAATGGGTCACATGCGGGAACGAAATGGCGTTAAACCACGCCAAACATGAGTTTTGGATCTAAAATAGTGGATTGGACAAGTTCGTTGTGAAAATAGAAGAAATGGTTCCGGCGGCACAAACTCATGCTTTGTATGCTCCCCGATATCCGTTTTCGCAACGGGTTAGGTGAGGCAACGAAATGGCGCAAAACCACTCCGAACATGAGTTTTGGACATAAAGTAGTGGATTCGGCATGTTCATTGCGAAAATAGAAGAAATGGTTCTTATTGCACAAACTCATGCTTTGTATCCACCCCGCTGCCCGTTTTCGCAATGGGTCACGTGCGGCAACAAATTAGCGCGAAACCACCCAAAACATGAGTTTTTGATGTAAATAGTGGATTGGACATGTTCGTTGCTGAAAAATGAAGAAAGGGTTCCGGTGGTACAAACTAATTCTTTCTATGCTCCGCGATATCTATTTTCGCAATAGACGGTGAGGCAACGAAATGGCGTGAAACCACTCCAAACGTGAGTCTTGGACATAAAGTGTTGGATTGCGTACGTTTGTTGCGAAAATATTAGAAATGGTTCTTGTTGCACAAACTCATGCCTTGTATCCACCACGCTACCCATTTTCGCAATGGGTCACGTGCAGCAACAAAATAGCGCGAAACCACCCCAAACATGAGTTTTGGATCTAAAGTTGTGGATTGGACATATTCGTTGCGGAAAAAAAAAGAAATGGTTCTGGTGGCACAAACTCATGCATTGTATGCACCCCGATACCCGTTTTTGCAATGGGTCATGTGCGTCAATGAAATGGCGCAACACCACTCCAAACATGAGTCTTGGACCTAAAGTAGTGTTATGGGCATATTTGTTGCGAAAATATAAGAAATGGTTCTTGTTGCACAAACTCATTCCTTGAATCCACCTCGACACCCGTTTTCGCAATGGGTCACGTGCGGCAACGAAATGGCGTGAAACCACTCCAAACGTGAGTCTTGGACATAAAGTATTGGATTGCGTACGTTTGTTGCGAAAATATTAGAAATGGTTCTTGTTGCACAAACTCATGCCTTGTATCCACCACGCTACCCATTTTCGCAATGGGTCACGTGCGGCAACAAAATAGCTCAAACTCATGCTTTGTATGCTCCCCGATATCCGTTTTCGCAATGGCTCAAGTGAGGCAACGAAAATGCGCGAAACCACTCTAAACATGAGTTTTGGACATAAAGTAGTTGATTGGGCGTGTTCGTCGCTTAAAAAGAAGAAATGGTTCTAGCTGCACAAACTCATGCCTTGTATGCACCCCGCTACCCTTTTTCGCAATGGGTCACGTGTGGCAATGAAACGGTGCAAAACCACCCCAAAAAAGAGTTTTGGACCTAAAGTAGTGGATTGGGCATGTTTGTTACGAAAAAAGAACAAATGGTTCCAGTGGCACAAACTCATGCTTTGTATGCACCCTAATACCCATTTTCGCAATGGGGCATGTGCGGCAACGAAATGGTGCAAAACCACCCGAAATAGTAGTTTTGTACCTAAAGTAGTGGAATGGGCATGTTTGTCGCGAAAAAAGAAGAAATCGTTCTAGTCGCACAAACTCATGCCTTGTATCCAGCCCGATACCAGTTTTCGCAATGGGTCACATGCGGGAACGAAATGGCGTGAAACCACGCCAAACATGAGTTTTGGATCTAAAATAGTGGATTGGACAAGTTCGTTGTGAAAATAGAAGAAATGGTTCCGGCGGCACAAACTCATGCTTTGTATGCTCCCCGATATCCGTTTTCGCAATGGGTTAGGTGAGGCAACGAAATGGCGCAAAACCACTCCGAACATGAGTTTTGGACATAAAGTAGTGGATTGGGCATGTTCATTGCGAAAATAGAAGAAATGGTTCTTGTCGCACAAACTCATGCCTTGTATCCACCCCGATACCAGTTTTCGCAATGGGTCAGATGCGGGAACGAAATGGCGTGAAACCACCCAAAACATGAGTTTTGGATCTAAAGTAGTGAATTGGACATGTTCGTTGCGAAAAAAAGAAGAAAGGGTTCCGGTGGTACAAACTCATTCTTTGTATGCTCCCCGATATCCATTTTCGCAATAGGTCGGGTGAGGCAACGAAATGGCGTGAAACCACTCCAAACACTGAGTCTTGGACATAAAGTAGTGGATTGCACATGTTTGTTGCGAAAATATAAGAAATGGTTCTTGTTGCACAAACTCATGCTTTGTATCCACCCCGCTGCCCGTTTTCGCAATGGGTCACGTGCGGCAACAAATTAGCGCGAAACCACCCAAAACATGAGTTTTTGATGTAAATAGTGGATTGGACATGTTCGTTGCTGAAAAATGAAGAAAGGGTTCCGGTGGTACAAACTAATTCTTTCTATGCTCCGCGATATCTATTTTCGCAATAGACGGTGAGGCAACGAAATGGCGTGAAACCACTCCAAACATGAGTCTTGGACATAAAGTATTGGATTGCGCACGTTTGTTGCGAAAATATTAGAAATGGTTCTTGTTGCACAAACTCATGCCTTGTATCCACCACGCTACCCATTTTCGCAATGGGTCACGTGCAGCAACAAAATAGCGCGAAACCACCCCAAACATGAGTTTTGGATCTAAAGTTGTGGATTGGACATATTCGTTGCGGAAAAAAAAGAAATGGTTCCGGTGGCACAAACTCATGCATTGTATGCACCCCGATACCCGTTTTTGCAATGGGTCATGTGCGTCAATGAAATGGCGCAACACCACTCCAAACATGAGTCTTGGACCTAAAGTAGTGTTATGGGCATATTTGTTGCGAAAATATAAGAAATGGTTCTTGTTGCACAAACTCATTCCTTGAATCCACCTCGACACCCGTTTTCGCAATGGGTCACGTGCGGCGACGAAATGGCGCGAAACCACCCCAGACATGAGTTTTGGATCTAAAGTAGTGGATTGGACAAGTTCATTGTGAAAATAGAAGAAATGGTTCCGGTGGCACAAACTCATGCTTTGTATGCTCCCCGATATCCGTTTTTGCAATGGGTCAGGCTGAGGCAACGAAATTACGCAAAACCACTCCAAACATGAGTTTTGGACATAAAGTAGTGTATTGGGCATGTTCATTGCAAAAATAGAAGAAATGGTTCTTGTCGCACAAACTCATGCCTCGTATCCACCCCGATACCAGTTTTCGCAATGGGTCAGATGCGGGAACAAAATGGCGTGAAACCACCCAAAACACGAGTTTTGGATCTAAAGTAGTGGATTGGACATGTTCGTTGCGTCAAAAGAAGAAATGGTTCCGGAGGCCCAAACTCATGCTTTGTATGCTCCCCGATATCCGTTTTCGCAATGGCTCAAGTGAGGCAACGAAAATGCGCGAAACCACTCGAAACATGAGTTTTGGACATAAAGTAGTTGATTGGGCGTGTTCGTCGCTTAAAAAGAAGAAATGGTTCTAGCTGCACAAACTCATGCCTTGTATGCACCCCGCTACCCTTTTTCGCAATGGGTCACGTGTGGCAATGAAACGGTGCAAAACCACCCCAAAAAAGAGTTTTGGACCTAAAGTAGTGGATTGGGCATGTTTGTTACGAAAAAAGAACAAATGGTTCCAGTGGCACAAACTCATGCTTTGTATGCACCCTAATACCCATTTTCGCAATGGGGCATGTGCGGCAACGAAATGGTGCAAAACCACCCGAAATAGTAGTTTTGTACCTAAAGTAGTGGAATGGGCATGTTTGTCGCGAAAAAAGAAGAAATCGTTCTAGTCGCACAAACTCATGCCTTGTATCCAGCCCGATACCAGTTTTCGCAATGGGTCACATGCGGGAACGAAATGGCGTGAAACCACGCCAAACATGAGTTTTGGATCTAAAATAGTGGATTGGACAAGTTCGTTGTGAAAATAGAAGAAATGGTTCCGGCGGCACAAACTCATGCTTTGTATGCTCCCCGATATCCGTTTTCGCAATGGGTTAGGTGAGGCAACGAAATGGCGCAAAACCACTCCGAACATGAGTTTTGGACATAAAGTAGTGGATTGGGCATGTTCATTGCGAAAATAGAAGAAATGGTTCTTGTCGCACAAACTCATGCCTTGTATCCACCCCGATACCAGTTTTCGCAATGGGTCAGATGCGGGAACGAAATGGCGTGAAACCACCCAAAACCATGAGTTTTGGATCTAAAGTAGTGAATTGGACATGTTCGTTGCGAAAAAAAGAAGAAAGGGTTCCGGTGGTACAAACTCATTCTTTGTATGCTCCCCGATATCCATTTTCGCAATAGGTCGGGTGAGGCAACGAAATGGCGTGAAACCACTCCAAACACTGAGTCTTGGACATAAAGTAGTGGATTGCACATGTTTGTTGCGAAAATATAAGAAATGGTTCTTGTTGCACAAACTCATGCTTTGTATCCACCCCGCTGCCCGTTTTCGCAATGGGTCACGTGCGGCAACAAATTAGCGCGAAACCACCCAAAACATGAGTTTTTGATGTAAATAGTGGATTGGACATGTTCGTTGCTGAAAAATGAAGAAAGGGTTCCGGTGGTACAAACTAATTCTTTCTATGCTCCGCGATATCTATTTTCGCAATAGACGGTGAGGCAACGAAATGGCGTGAAACCACTCCAAACATGAGTCTTGGACATAAAGTATTGGATTGCGCACGTTTGTTGCGAAAATATTAGAAATGGTTCTTGTTGCACAAACTCATGCCTTGTATCCACCACGCTACCCATTTTCGCAATGGGTCACGTGCAGCAACAAAATAGCGCGAAACCACCCCAAACATGAGTTTTGGATCTAAAGTTGTGGATTGGACATATTCGTTGCGGAAAAAAAAGAAATGGTTCCGGTGGCACAAACTCATGCATTGTATGCACCCCGATACCCGTTTTTGCAATGGGTCATGTGCGTCAATGAAATGGCGCAACACCACTCCAAACATGAGTCTTGGACCTAAAGTAGTGTTATGGGCATATTTGTTGCGAAAATATAAGAAATGGTTCTTGTTGCACAAACTCATTCCTTGAATCCACCTCGACACCCGTTTTCGCAATGGGTCACGTGCGGCGACGAAATGGCGCGAAACCACCCCAGACATGAGTTTTGGATCTAAAGTAGTGGATTGGACAAGTTCATTGTGAAAATAGAAGAAATGGTTCCGGTGGCACAAACTCATGCTTTGTATGCTCCCCGATATCCGTTTTTGCAATGGGTCAGGCTGAGGCAACGAAATTACGCAAAACCACTCCAAACATGAGTTTTGGACATAAAGTAGTGTATTGGGCATGTTCATTGCAAAAATAGAAGAAATGGTTCTTGTCGCACAAACTCATGCCTCGTATCCACCCCGATACCAGTTTTCGCAATGGGTCAGATGCGGGAACAAAATGGCGTGAAACCACCCAAAACATGAGTTTTGGATCTAAAGTAGTGGATTGGACATGTTCGTTGCGTCAAAAGAAGAAATGGTTCCGGAGGCCCAAACTCATGCTTTGTATGCTCCCCGATATCCGTTTTCGCAATGGCTCAAGTGAGGCAACGAAAATGCGCGAAACCACTCTAAACATGAGTTTTGGACATAAAGTAGTTGATTGGGCGTGTTCGTCGCTTAAAAAGAAGAAATGGTTCTAGCTGCACAAACTCATGCCTTGTATGCACCCCGCTACCCTTTTTCGCAATGGGTCACGTGTGGCAATGAAACGGTGCAAAACCACCCCAAAAAAGAGTTTTGGACCTAAAGTAGTGGATTGGGCATGTTTGTTACGAAAAAAGAACAAATGGTTCCAGTGGCACAAACTCATGCTTTGTATGCACCCTAATACCCATTTTCGCAATGGGGCATGTGCGGCAACGAAATGGTGCAAAACCACCCGAAATAGTAGTTTTGTACCTAAAGTAGTGGAATGGGCATGTTTGTCGCGAAAAAAGAAGAAATCGTTCTAGTCGCACAAACTCATGCCTTGTATCCAGCCCGATACCAGTTTTCGCAATGGGTCACATGCGGGAACGAAATGGCGTGAAACCACGCCAAACATGAGTTTTGGATCTAAAATAGTGGATTGGACAAGTTCGTTGTGAAAATAGAAGAAATGGTTCCGGCGGCACAAACTCATGCTTTGTATGCTCCCCGATATCCGTTTTCGCAATGGGTTAGGTGAGGCAACGAAATGGCGCAAAACCACTCCGAACATGAGTTTTGGACATAAAGTAGTGGATTGGGCATGTTCATTGCGAAAATAGAAGAAATGGTTCTTGTCGCACAAACTCATGCCTTGTATCCACCCCGATACCAGTTTTCGCAATGGGTCAGATGCGGGAACGAAATGGCGTGAAACCACCCAAAACATGAGTTTTGGATCTAAAGTAGTGAATTGGACATGTTCGTTGCGAAAAAAAGAAGAAAGGGTTCCGGTGGTACAAACTCATTCTTTGTATGCTCCCCGATATCCATTTTCGCAATAGGTCGGGTGAGGCAACGAAATGGCGTGAAACCACTCCAAACACTGAGTCTTGGACATAAAGTAGTGGATTGCACATGTTTGTTGCGAAAATATAAGAAATGGTTCTTGTTGCACAAACTCATGCTTTGTATCCACCCCGCTGCCCGTTTTCGCAATGGGTCACGTGCGGCAACAAATTAGCGCGAAACCACCCAAAACATGAGTTTTTGATGTAAATAGTGGATTGGACATGTTCGTTGCTGAAAAATGAAGAAAGGGTTCCGGTGGTACAAACTAATTCTTTCTATGCTCCGCGATATCTATTTTCGCAATAGACGGTGAGGCAACGAAATGGCGTGAAACCACTCCAAACATGAGTCTTGGACATAAAGTATTGGATTGCGCACGTTTGTTGCGAAAATATTAGAAATGGTTCTTGTTGCACAAACTCATGCCTTGTATCCACCACGCTACCCATTTTCGCAATGGGTCACGTGCAGCAACAAAATAGCGCGAAACCACCCCAAACATGAGTTTTGGATCTAAAGTTGTGGATTGGACATATTCGTTGCGGAAAAAAAAGAAATGGTTCCGGTGGCACAAACTCATGCATTGTATGCACCCCGATACCCGTTTTTGCAATGGGTCATGTGCGTCAATGAAATGGCGCAACACCACTCCAAACATGAGTCTTGGACCTAAAGTAGTGTTATGGGCATATTTGTTGCGAAAATATAAGAAATGGTTCTTGTTGCACAAACTCATTCCTTGAATCCACCTCGACACCCGTTTTCGCAATGGGTCACGTGCGGCGACGAAATGGCGCGAAACCACCCCAGACATGAGTTTTGGATCTAAAATAGTGGATTGGACAAGTTCGTTGTGAAAATAGAAGAAATGGTTCCGGCGGCACAAACTCATGCTTTGTATGCTCCCCGATATCCGTTTTCGCAATGGGTTAGGTGAGGCAACGAAATGGCGCAAAACCACTCCAAACATGAGTTTTGGACATAAAGTAGTGGATTGGGCATGTTCATTGCGAAAATAGAAGAAATGGTTCTTGTCGCACAAACTCATGCTTGTATCCACCCCGATACCAGTTTTCGCAATGGGTCAGATGCGGGAACGAAATGGCGTGAAACCACCCAAAACATGAGTTTTGGATCTAAAGTAGTGAATTGGACATGTTCGTTGCGAAAAAAAGAAGAAAGGGTTCCGGTGGTACAAACTCATTCTTTGTATGCTCCCCGATATCCATTTTCGCAATAGGTCGGGTGAGGCAACGAAATGGCGTGAAACCACTCCAAACACGAGTCTTGGACATAAAGTAGTGGATTGCACAGGTTTGTTGCGAAAATATAAGAAATGGTTCTTGTTGCACAAACTCATGCTTTGTATCCACCCCGCTGCCCGTTTTCGCGAATGGGTCACGTGCGGCAACAAATTAGCGCGAAACCACCCAAAACATGAGTTTTTGATGTAAATAGTGGATTGGACATGTTCGTTGCTGAAAAATGAAGAAAGGGTTCCGGTGGTACAAACTAATTCTTTCTATGCTCCGCGATATCTATTTTCGCAATAGACGGTGAGGCAACGAAATGGCGTGAAACCACTCCAAACATGAGTCTTGGACATAAAGTATTGGATTGCGCACGTTTGTTGCGAAAATATTAGAAATGGTTCTTGTTGCACAAACTCATGCCTTGTATCCACCACGCTACCCATTTTCGCAATGGGTCACGTGCAGCAACAAAATAGCGCGAAACCACCCCAAACATGAGTTTTGGATCTAAAGTTGTGGATTGGACATATTCGTTGCGGGAAAAAAAAGAAATGGTTCCGGTGGCACAAACTCATGCATTGTATGCACCCCGATACCCGTTTTTGCAATGGGTCATGTGCGTCAATGAAATGGCGCAACACCACTCCAAACATGAGTCTTGGACCTAAAGTAGTGTTATGGGCATATTTGTTGCGAAAATATAAGAAATGGTTCTTGTTGCACAAACTCATTCCTTGAATCCACCTCGACACCCGTTTTCGCAATGGGTCACGTGCGGCGACGAAATGGCGCGAAACCACCCCAGACATGAGTTTTGGATCTAAAATAGTGGATTGGACAAGTTCGTTGTGAAAATAGAAGAAATGGTTCCGGCGGCACAAACTCATGCTTTGTATGCTCCCCGATATCCGTTTTCGCAATGGGTTAGGTGAGGCAACGAAATGGCGCAAAACCACTCCAAACATGAGTTTTGGACATAAAGTAGTGGATTGGGCATGTTCATTGCGAAAATAGAAGAAATGGTTCTTGTCGCACAAACTCATGCTTGTATCCACCCCGATACCAGTTTTCGCAATGGGTCAGATGCGGGAACGAAATGGCGTGAAACCACCCAAAACATGAGTTTTGGATCTAAATTAGTGAATTGGACATGTTCGTTGCGAAAAAAAGAAGAAAGGGTTCCGGTGGTACAAACTCATTCTTTGTATGCTCCCCAATATCCATTTTCGCAATAGGTCGGGTGAGGCAACGAAATGGCGTGAAACCACTCCAAACACGAGTCTTGGACATAAAGTAGTGGATTGCACAGGTTTGTTGCGAAAATATAAGAAATGGTTCTTGTTGCACAAACTCATGCTTTGTATCCACCCCGCTGCCCGTTTTCGCGATGGGTCACGTGCGGCAACAAATTAGCGCGAAACCACCCAAAACATGAGTTTTTGATGTAAATAGTGGATTGGACATGTTCGTTGCTGAAAAATGAAGAAAGGGTTCCGGTGGTACAAACTAATTCTTTCTATGCTCCGCGATATCTATTTTCGCAATAGACGGTGAGGCAACGAAATGGCGTGAAACCACTCCAAACATGAGTCTTGGACATAAAGTATTGGATTGCGCACGTTTGTTGCGAAAATATTAGAAATGGTTCTTGTTGCACAAACTCATGCCTTGTATCCACCACGCTACCCATTTTCGCAATGGGTCACGTGCAGCAACAAAATAGCGCGAAACCACCCCAAACATGAGTTTTGGATCTAAAGTTGTGGATTGGACATATTCGTTGCGGGAAAAAAAGAAATGGTTCCGGTGGCACAAACTCATGCATTGTATGCACCCCGATACCCGTTTTTGCAATGGGTCATGTGCGTCAATGAAATGGCGCAACACCACTCCAAACATGAGTCTTGGACCTAAAGTAGTGTTATGGGCATATTTGTTGCGAAAATATAAGAAATGGTTCTTGTTGCACAAACTCATTCCTTGAATCCACCTCGACACCCGTTTTCGCAATGGGTCACGTGCGGCGACGAAATGGCGCGAAACCACCCCAGACATGAGTTTTGGATCTAAAATAGTGGATTGGACAAGTTCGTTGTGAAAATAGAAGAAATGGTTCCGGCGGCACAAACTCATGCTTTGTATGCTCCCCGATATCCGTTTTCGCAATGGGTTAGGTGAGGCAACGAAATGGCGCAAAACCACTCCAAACATGAGTTTTAGACATAAAGTAGTGGATTGGGCATGTTCATTGCGAAAATAGAAGAAATGGTTCTTGTCGCACAAACTCATGCTTGTATCCACCCCGATGCCAGTTTTCGCAATGGGTCAGATGCGGGAACGAAATGGCGTGAAACCACCCAAAACATGAGTTTTGGATCTAAATTAGTGAATTGGACATGTTCGTTGCGAAAAAAAGAAGAAAGGGTTCCGGTGGTACAAACTCATTCTTTGTATGCTCCCCGATATCCATTTTCGCAATAGGTCGGGTGAGGCAACGAAATGGCGTGAAACCACTCCAAACACGAGTCTTGGACATAAAGTAGTGGATTGCACAGGTTTGTTGCGAAAATATAAGAAATGGTTCTTGTTGCACAAACTCATGCTTTGTATCCACCCCGCTGCCCGTTTTCGCAATGGGTCACGTGCGGCAACAAATTAGCGCGAAACCACCCAAAACATGAGTTTTTGATGTAAATAGTGGATTGGACATGTTCGTTGCTGAAAAATGAAGAAAGGGTTCCGGTGGTACAAACTAATTCTTTCTATGCTCCGCGATATCTATTTTCGCAATAGACGGTGAGGCAACGAAATGGCGTGAAACCACTCCAAACATGAGTCTTGGACATAAAGTATTGGATTGCGCACGTTTGTTGCGAAAATATTAGAAATGGTTCTTGTTGCGCAAACTCATGCCTTGTATCCACCACGCTACCCATTTTCGCAATGGGTCACGTGCAGCAACAAAATAGCGCGAAACCACCCCAAACATGAGTTTTGGATCTAAAGTTGTGGATTGGACATATTCGTTGAGGGAAAAAAATGAAATGGTTCCGGTGGCACAAACTCATGCATTGTATGCACCCCGATACCCGTTTTTGCAATGGGTCATGTGCGTCAATGAAATGGCGCAACACCACTCCAAACATGAGTCTTGGACCTAAAGTAGTGTTATGGGCATATTTGTTGCGAAAATATAAGAAATGGTTCTTGTGGCACAAACTCATTCCTTGAATCCACCTCGACACCCGTTTTCGCAATGGGTCACGTGCGGCGACGAAATGGCGCGAAACCACCCCAGACATGAGTTTTGGATCTAAAATAGTGGATTGGACAAGTTCGTTGTGAAAATAGAAGAAATGGTTCCGGCGGCACAAACTCATGCTTTGTATGCTCCCCGATATCCGTTTTCGCAATGGGTTAGGTGAGGCAACGAAATGGCGCAAAACCACTCCAAACATGAGTTTTGGACATAAAGTAGTGGATTGGGCATGTTCATTGCGAAAATAGAAGAAATGGTTCTTGTCGCACAAACTCATGCTTGTATCCACCCCGATGCCAGTTTTCGCAATGGGTCAGATGCGGGAACGAAATGGCGTGAAACCACCCAAAACATGAGTTTTGGATCTAAATTAGTGAATTGGACATGTTCGTTGCGAAAAAAAGAAGAAAGGGTTCCGGTGGTACAAACTCATTCTTTGTATGCTCCCCAATATCCATTTTCGCAATAGGTCGGGTGAGGCAACGAAATGGCGTGAAACCACTCCAAACACGAGTCTTGGACATAAAGTAGTGGATTGCACAGGTTTGTTGCGAAAATATAAGAAATGGTTCTTGTTGCACAAACTCATGCTTTGTATCCACCCCGCTGCCCGTTTTCGCAATGGGTCACGTGCGGCAACAAATTAGCGCGAAACCACCCAAAACATGAGTTTTTGATGTAAATAGTGGATTGGACATGTTCGTTGCTGAAAAATGAAGAAGGGGTTCCGGTGGTACAAACTAATTCTTTCTATGCTCCGCGATATCTATTTTCGCAATAGACGGTGAGGCAACGAAATGGCGTGAAACCACTCCAAACATGAGTCTTGGACATAAAGTATTGGATTGCGCACGTTTGTTGCGAAAATATTAGAAATGGTTCTTGTTGCGCAAACTCATGCCTTGTATCCACCACGCTACCCATTTTCGCAATGGGTCACGTGCAGCAACAAAATAGCGCGAAACCACCCCAAACATGAGTTTTGGATCTAAAGTTGTGGATTGGACATATTCGTTGCGGGAAAAAATGAAATGGTTCCGGTGGCACAAACTCATGCATTGTATGCACCCCGATACCCGTTTTTGCAATGGGTCATGTGCGTCAATGAAATGGCTTAACACCACTCCAAACATGAGTCTTGGACCTAAAGTAGTGTTATGGGCATATTTGTTGCGAAAATATAAGAAATGGTTCTTGTGGCACAAACTCATTCCTTGAATCCACCTCGACACCCGTTTTCGCAATGGGTCACGTGCGGCGACGAAATGGCGCGAAACCACCCCAGACATGAGTTTTGGATCTAAAATAGTGGATTGGACAAGTTCGTTGTGAAAATAGAAGAAATGGTTCCGGCGGCACAAACTCATGCTTTGTATGCTCCCCGATATCCGTTTTCGCAATGGGTTAGGTGAGGCAACGAAATGGCGCAAAACCACTCCAAACATGAGTTTTGGACATAAAGTAGTGGATTGGGCATGTTCATTGCGAAAATAGAAGAAATGGTTCTTGTCGCACAAACTCATGCTTGTATCCACCCCGATACCAGTTTTCGCAATGGGTCAGATGCGGGAACGAAATGGCGTGAAACCACCCAAAACATGAGTTTTGGATCTAAAGTAGTGAATTGGACATGTTCGTTGCGAAAAAAAGAAGAAAGGGTTCCGGTGGTACAAACTCATTCTTTGTATGCTCCCCGATATCCATTTTCGCAATAGGTCGGGTGAGGCAACGAAATGGCGTGAAACCACTCCAAACACGAGTCTTGGACATAAAGTAGTGGATTGCATAGGTTTGTTGCGAAAATATAAGAAATGGTTCTTGTTGCACAAACTCATGCTTTGTATCCACCCCGCTGCCCGTTTTCGCAATGGGTCACGTGCGGCAACAAATTAGCGCGAAACCACCCAAAACATGAGTTTTTGATGTAAATAGTGGATTGGACATGTTCGTTGCTGAAAAATGAAGAAAGGGTTCCGGTGGTACAAACTAATTCTTTCTATGCTCCGCGATATCTATTTTCGCAATAGACGGTGAGGCAACGAAATGGCGTGAAACCACTCCAAACATGAGTCTTGGACATAAAGTATTGGATTGCGCACGTTTGTTGCGAAAATATTAGAAATGGTTCTTGTTGCAGCAAACTCATGCCTTGTATCCACCACGCTACCCATTTTCGCAATGGGTCACGTGCAGCAACAAAATAGCGCGAAACCACCCCAAACATGAGTTTTGGATCTAAAGTTGTGGATTGGACATATTCGTTGAGGGAAAAAAATGAAATGGTTCCGGTGGCACAAACTCATGCATTGTATGCACCCCGATACCCGTTTTTGCAATGGGTCATGTGCGTCAATGAAATGGCGCAACACCACTCCAAACATGAGTCTTGGACCTAAAGTAGTGTTATGGGCATATTTGTTGCGAAAATATAAGAAATGGTTCTTGTTGCACAAACTCATTCCTTGAATCCACCTCGACACCCGTTTTCGCAATGGGTCACGTGCGGCGACGAAATGGCGCGAAACCACCCCAGACATGAGTTTTGGATCTAAAATAGTGGATTGGACAAGTTCGTTGTGAAAATAGAAGAAATGGTTCCGGCGGCACAAACTTATGCTTTGTATGCTCCCCGATATCCGTTTTCGCAATGGGTTAGGTGAGGCAACGAAATGGCGCAAAACCACTCCAAACATGAGTTTTGGACATAAAGTAGTGGATTGGGCATGTTCATTGCGAAAATAGAAGAAATGGTTCTTGTCGCACAAACTCATGCTTGTATCCACCCCGATGCCAGTTTTCGCAATGGGTCAGATGCGGGAACGAAATGGCGTGAAACCACCCAAAACATGAGTTTTGGATCTAAAGTAGTGAATTGGACATGTTCGTTGCGAAAAAAAGAAGAAAGGGTTCCGGTGGTACAAACTCATTCTTTGTATGCTCCCCGATATCCATTTTCGCAATAGGTCGGGTGAGGCAACGAAATGGCGTGAAACCACTCCAAACACGAGTCTTGGACATAAAGTAGTGGATTGCATAGGTTTGTTGCGAAAACATAAGAAATGGTTCTTGTTGCACAAACTCATGCTTTGTATCCACCCCGCTGCCCGTTTTCGCAATGGGTCACGTGCGGCAACAAATTAGCGCGAAACCACCCAAAACATGAGTTTTTGATGTAAATAGTGGATTGGACATGTTCGTTGCTGAAAAATGAAGAAAGGGTTCCGGTGGTACAAACTAATTCTTTCTATGCTCCGCGATATCTATTTTCGCAATAGACGGTGAGGCAACGAAATGGCGTGAAACCACTCCAAACATGAGTCTTGGACATAAAGTATTGGATTGCGCACGTTTGTTGCGAAAATATTAGAAATGGTTCTTGTTGCGCAAACTCATGCCTTGTATCCACCACGCTACCCATTTTCGCAATGGGTCACGTGCAGCAACAAAATAGCGCGAAACCACCCCAAACATGAGTTTTGGATCTAAAGTTGTGGATTGGACATATTCGTTGAGGGAAAAAATGAAATGGTTCCGGTGGCACAAACTCATGCATTGTATGCACCCCGATACCCGTTTTTGCAATGGGTCATGTGCGTCAATGAAATGGCGCAACACCACTCCAAACATGAGTCTTGGACCTAAAGTAGTGTTATGGGCATATTTGTTGCGAAAATATAAGAAATGGTTCTTGTGGCACAAACTCATTCCTTGAATCCACCTCGACACCCGTTTTCGCAATGGGTCACGTGCGGCGACGAAATGGCGCGAAACCACCCCAGACATGAGTTTTGGATCTAAAATAGTGGATTGGACAAGTTCGTTGTGAAAATAAAAGAAATGGTTCCGGCGGCACAAACTCATGCTTTGTATGCTCCCCGATATCCGTTTTCGCAATGGGTTAGGTGAGGCAACGAAATGGCGCAAAACCACTCCAAACATGAGTTTTGGACATAAAGTAGTGGATTGGGCATGTTCATTGCGAAAATAGAAGAAATGGTTCTTGTCGCACAAACTCATGCTTGTATCCACCCCGATAGCCAGTTTTCGCAATGGGTCAGATGCGGGAACGAAATGGCGTGAAACCACCCAAAACATGAGTTTTGGATCTAAAGTAGTGAATTGGACATGTTCGTTGCGAAAAAAAGAAGAAAGGGTTCCGGTGGTACAAACTCATTCTTTGTATGCTCCCCGATATCCATTTTCGCAATAGGTCGGGTGAGGCAACGAAATGGCGTGAAACCACTCCAAACACGAGTCTTGGACATAAAGTAGTGGATTGCACAGGTTTGTTGCGAAAATATAAGAAATGGTTCTTGTTGCACAAACTCATGCTTTGTATCCACCCCGCTGCCCGTTTTCGCAATGGGTCACGTGCGGCAACAAATTAGCGCGAAACCACCCAAAACATGAGTTTTTGATGTAAATAGTGGATTGGACATGTTCGTTGCTGAAAAATGAAGAAGGGGTTCCGGTGGTACAAACTAATTCTTTCTATGCTCCGCGATATCTATTTTCGCAATAGACGGTGAGGCAACGAAATGGCGTGAAACCACTCCAAACATGAGTCTTGGACATAAAGTATTGGATTGCGCACGTTTGTTGCGAAAATATTAGAAATGGTTCTTGTTGCGCAAACTCATGCCTTGTATCCACCACGCTACCCATTTTCGCAATGGGTCACGTGCAGCAACAAAATAGCGCGAAACCACCCCAAACATGAGTTTTGGATCTAAAGTTGTGGATTGGACATATTCGTTGCGGGAAAAAAATGAAATGGTTCCGGTGGCACAAACTCATGCATTGTATGCACCCCGATACCCGTTTTTGCAATGGGTCATGTGAGTCAATGAAATGGCGCTAAACCACTCCAAACATGAGTCTTGGACCTAAAGTAGTGTTATGGGCATATTTGTTGCGAAAATATAAGAAATGGTTCTTGTGGCACAAACTCATTCCTTGAATCCACCTCGACACCCGTTTTCGCAATGGGTCACGTGCGGCGACGAAATGGCGCGAAACCACCCCAGACATGAGTTTTGGATCTAAAGTAGTGGATTGGACAAGTTCGTTGTGAAAATAGAAGAAATGGTTCCGGCGGCACAAACTCATGCTTTGTATGCTCCCCGATATCCGTTTTCGCAATGGGTTAGGTGAGGCAACGAAATGGCGCAAAACCACTCCAAACATGAGTTTTGGACATAAAGTAGTGGATTGGGCATGTTCATTGCGAAAATAGAAGAAATGGTTCTTGTCGCACAAACTCATGCTTGTATCCACCCCGATACCAGTTTTCGCAATGGGTCAGATGCGGGAACGAAATGGCGTGAAACCACCCAAAACATGAGTTTTGGATCTAAAGTAGTGAATTGGACATGTTCGTTGCGAAAAAAAGAAGAAAGGGTTCCGGTGGTACAAACTCATTCTTTGTATGCTCCCCGATATCCATTTTCGCAATAGGTCGGGTGAGGCAACGAAATGGCGTGAAACCACTCCAAACACGAGTCTTGGACATAAAGTAGTGGATTGCATAGGTTTGTTGCGAAAACATAAGAAATGGTTCTTGTTGCACAAACTCATGCTTTGTATCCACCCCGCTGCCCGTTTTCGCAATGGGTCACGTGCGGCAACAAATTAGCGCGAAACCACCCAAAACATGAGTTTTTGATGTAAATAGTGGATTGGACATGTTCGTTGCTGAAAAATGAAGAAAGGGTTCCGGTGGTACAAACTAATTCTTTCTATGCTCCGCGATATCTATTTTCGCAATAGACGGTGAGGCAACGAAATGGCGTGAAACCACTCCAAACATGAGTCTTGGACATAAAGTATTGGATTGCGCACGTTTGTTGCGAAAATATTAGAAATGGTTCTTGTTGCACAAACTCATGCCTTGTATACACCACGCTACCCATTTTCGCAATGGGTCACGTGCAGCAACAAAATAGCGCGAAACCACCCCAAACATGAGTTTTGGATCTAAAGTTGTGGATTGGACATATTCGTTGCGGGAAAAAAAGAAATGGTTCCGGTGGCACAAACTCATGCATTGTATGCACCCCGATACCCGTTTTTGCAATGGGTCATGTGCGTCAATGAAATGGCACAACACCACTCCAAACATGAGTCTTGGACCTAAAGTAGTGTTATGGGCATATTTGTTGCGAAAATATAAGAAATGGTTCTTGTTGCACAAACTCATTCCTTGAATCCACCTCGACACCCGTTTTCGCAATGGGTCACGTGCGGCGACGAAATGGCGCGAAACCGCCCCAGACATGAGTTTTGGATCTAAAATAGTGGATTGGACAAGTTCGTTGTGAAAATAGAAGAAATGGTTCCGGTGGCACAAACTCATGCTTTGTATGCTCCCCGATATCCGTTTTCGCAATGGGTTAGGTGAGGCAACGAAATGGCGCAAAACCACTCCAAACATGAGTTTTGGACATAAAGTAGTGGATTGGGCATGTTCATTGCGAAAATAGAAGAAATGGTTCTTGTCGCACAAACTCATGCCTTGTATCCACCCCGATACCAGTTTTCGCAATGGGTCAGATGCGGGAACGAAATGGCGTGAAACCACCCAAAACATGAGTTTTGGATCTAAAGTAGTGAATTGGACATGTTCGTTGCGAAAAAAAGAAGAAAGGGTTCCGGTGGTACAAACTCATTCTTTGTATGCTCCCCGATATCCATTTTCGCAATAGGTCGGGTGAGGCAACGAAATGGCGTGAAACCACTCCAAACACTGAGTCTTGGACATAAAGTAGTGGATTGCACATGTTTGTTGCGAAAATATAAGAAATGGTTCTTGTTGCACAAACTCATGCTTTGTATCCACCCCGCTGCCCGTTTTCGCAATGGGTCACGTGCGGCAACAAATTAGCGCGAAACCACCCAAAACATGAGTTTTTGATGTAAATAGTGGATTGGACATGTTCGTTGCTGAAAAATGAAGAAAGGGTTCCGGTGGTACAAACTAATTCTTTCTATGCTCCGCGATATCTATTTTCGCAATAGACGGTGAGGCAACGAAATGGCGTGAAACCACTCCAAACATGAGTCTTGGACATAAAGTATTGGATTGCGCACGTTTGTTGCGAAAATATTAGAAATGGTTCTTGTTGCACAAACTCATGCCTTGTATCCACCACGCTACCCATTTTCGCAATGGGTCACGTGCAGCAACAAAATAGCGCGAAACCACCCCAAACATGAGTTTTGGATCTAAAGTTGTGGATTGGACATATTCGTTGCGGGAAAAAAAAGAAATGGTTCCGGTGGCACAAACTCATGCATTGTATGCACCCCGATACCCGTTTTTGCAATGGGTCATGTGCGTCAATGAAATGGCGCAACACCACTCCAAACATGAGTCTTGGACCTAAAGTAGTGTTATGGGCATATTTGTTGCGAAAATATAAGAAATGGTTCTTGTTGCACAAACTCATTCCTTGAATCCACCTCGACACCCGTTTTCGCAATGGGTCACGTGCGGCGACGAAATGGCGCGAAACCACCCCAGACATGAGTTTTGGATCTAAAGTAGTGGATTGGACAAGTTCATTGTGAAAATAGAAGAAATGGTTCCGGTGGCACAAACTCATGCTTTGTATGCTCCCCGATATCCGTTTTTGCAATGGGTCAGGTGAGGCAACGAAATTACGCAAAACCACTCCAAACATGAGTTTTGGACATAAAGTAGTGTATTGGGCATGTTCATTGCAAAAATAGAAGAAATGGTTCTTGTCGCACAAACTCATGCCTCGTATCCACCCCGATACCAGTTTTCGCAATGGGTCAGATGCGGGAACAAAATGGCGTGAAACCACCCAAAACATGAGTTTTGGATCTAAAGTAGTGGATTGGACATGTTCGTTGCGTCAAAAGAAGAAATGGTTCCGGAGGCCCAAACTCATGCTTTGTATGCTCCCCGATATCCGTTTTCGCAATGGCTCAAGTGAGGCAACGAAAATGCGCGAAACCACTCGAAACATGAGTTTTGGACATAAAGTAGTTGATTGGGCGTGTTCGTCGCTTAAAAAGAAGAAATGGTTCTAGCTGCACAAACTCATGCCTTGTATGCACCCCGCTACCCTTTTTCGCAATGGGTCACGTGTGGCAATGAAACGGTGCAAAACCACCCCAAAAAAGAGTTTTGGACCTAAAGTAGTGGATTGGGCATGTTTGTTACGAAAAAAGAACAAATGGTTCCAGTGGCACAAACTCATGCTTTGTATGCACCCTAATACCCATTTTCGCAATGGAGCATGTGCGGCAACGAAATGGTGCAAAACCACCCGAAATAGTAGTTTTGTACCTAAAGTAGTGGAATGGGCATGTTTGTCGCGAAAAAAGAAGAAATCGTTCTAGTCGCACAAACTCATGCCTTGTATCCAGCCCGATACCAGTTTTCGCAAGTGAAACCATGCCAAACATGAGTTTTGGATCTAAAATAGTGGATTGGACAAGTTCGTTGTGAAAATAGAAGAAATGGTTCCGGCGGCACAAACTCATGCTTTGTATGCTCCCCGATATCCGTTTTCGCAATGGGTTAGGTGAGGCAACGAAATGGCGCAAAACCACTCCAAACATGAGTTTTGGACATAAAGTAGTGGATTGGGCATGTTCATTGCGAAAATAGAAGAAATGGTTCTTGTCGCACAAACTCATGCCTTGTATCCACCCCGATACCAGTTTTCGCAATGGGTCAGATGCGGGAACGAAATGGCGTGAAACCACCCAAAACATGAGTTTTGGATCTAAAGTAGTGAATTGGACATGTTCGTTGCGAAAAAAAGAAGAAAGGGTTCCGGTGGTACAAACTCATTCTTTGTATGCTCCCCGATATCCATTTTCGCAATAGGTCGGGTGAGGCAACGAAATGGCGTGAAACCACTCCAAACACGAGTCTTGGACATAAAGTAGTGGATTGCACAGGTTTGTTGCGAAAATATAAGAAATGGTTCTTGTTGCACAAACTCATGCTTTGTATCCACCCCGCTTGCCCGTTTTCGCAATGGGTCACGTGCGGCAACAAATTAGCGCGAAACCACCCAAAACATGAGTTTTTGATGTAAATAGTGGATTGGACATGTTCGTTGCTGAAAAATGAAGAAAGGGTTCCGGTGGTACAAACTAATTCTTTCTATGCTCCGCGATATCTATTTTCGCAATAGACGGTGAGGCAACGAAATGGCGTGAAACCACTCCAAACATGAGTCTTGGACATAAAGTATTGGATTGCGCACGTTTGTTGCGAAAATATTAGAAATGGCTCTTGTTGCACAAACTCATGCCTTGTATCCACCACGCTACCCATTTTCGCAATGGGTCACGTGCAGCAACAAAATAGCGCGAAACCACCCCAAACATGAGTTTTGGATCTAAAGTTGTGGATTGGACATATTCGTTGCGGGAAAAAAAGAAATGGTTCCGGTGGCACAAACTCATGCATTGTATGCACCCCGATACCCGTTTTTGCAATGGGTCATGTGCGTCAATGAAATGGCGCAACACCACTCCAAACATGAGTCTTGGACCTAAAGTAGTGTTATGGGCATATTTGTTGCGAAAATATAAGAAATGGTTCTTGTTGCACAAACTCATTCCTTGAATCCACCTCGACACCCGTTTTCGCAATGGGTCACGTGCGGCGACGAAATGGCGCGAAACCGCACCAGACATGAGTTTTGGATCTAAAATAGTGGATTGGACAAGTTCGTTGTGAAAATAGAAGAAATGGTTCCGGTGGCACAAACTCATGCTTTGTATGCTCCCCGATATCCGTTTTCGCAATGGGTTAGGTGAGGCAACGAAATGGCGCAAAACCACTCCAAACATGAGTTTTGGACATAAAGTAGTGGATTGGGCATGTTCATTGCGAAAATAGAAGAAATGGTTCTTGTCGCAAAAACTCATGCCTTGTATCCACCCCGATACCAGTTTTCGCAATGGGTCAGATGCGGGAACGAAATGGCGTGAAACCACCCAAAACATGAGTTTTGGATCTAAAGTAGTGAATTGGACATGTTCGTTGCGAAAAAAAGAAGAAAGGGTTCCGGTGGTACAAACTCATTCTTTGTATGCTCCCCGATATCCATTTTCGCAATAGGTCGGGTGAGGCAACGAAATGGCGTGAAACCACTCCAAACACGAGTCTTGGACATAAAATTGTGGATTGCACATGTTTGTTGCGAAAATATAAGAAATGGTTCTTGTTGCACAAACTCATGCTTTGTATCCACCCCGCTGCCCGTTTTCGCAATGGGTCACGTGCGGCAACAAATTAGCGCGAAACCACCCAAAATATGAGTTTTTGATGTAAATAGTGGATTGGACATGTTCGTTGCTGAAAAATGAAGAAAGGGTTCCGGTGGTACAAACTAATTCTTTCTATGCTCCGCGATATCTATTTTCGCAATAGACGGTGAGGCAACGAAATGGCGTGAAACCACTCCAAACATGAGTCTTGGACATAAAGTATTGGATTGCGCACGTTTGTTGCGAAAATATTAGAAATGGTTCTTGTTGCGCAAACTCATGCCTTGTATCCACCACGCTACCCATTTTCGCAATGGGTCACGTGCAGCAACAAAATAGCGCGAAAC
This sequence comes from Paspalum vaginatum, assembly GCA_030272315.1. NCBI lineage: Eukaryota > Viridiplantae > Streptophyta > Magnoliopsida > Poales > Poaceae > Paspalum > Paspalum vaginatum. The sequence goes on along the minus strand of CM059015.1, from coordinate 24,944,178 downwards.
CACCCCAAACATGAGTTTTGGATCTAAAGTTGTGGATTGGACATATTCGTTGCGGGAAAAAAAAGAAATGGTTCCGGTGGCACAAACTCATGCATTGTATGCACCCCGATACCCGTTTTTGCAATGGGTCATGTGCGTCAATGAAATGGCGCAACACCACTCCAAACATGAGTCTTGGACCTAAAGTAGTGTTATGGGCATATTTGTTGCGAAAATATAAGAAATGGTTCTTGTTGCACAAACTCATTCCTTGAATCCACCTCGACACCCGTTTTCGCAATGGGTCACGTGCGGCGACGAAATGGCGCGAAACCACCCCAGACATGAGTTTTGGATCTAAAGTAGTGGATTGGACAAGTTCATTGTGAAAATAGAAGAAATGGTTCCGGTGGCACAAACTCATGCTTTGTATGCTCCCCGATATCCGTTTTTGCAATGGGTCAGGTGAGGCAACGAAATTACGCAAAACCACTCCAAACATGAGTTTTGGACATAAAGTAGTGTATTGGGCATGTTCATTGCAAAAATAGAAGAAATGGTTCTTGTCGCACAAACTCATGCCTCGTATCCACCCCGATACCAGTTTTCGCAATGGGTCAGATGCGGGAACAAAATGGCGTGAAACCACCCAAAACATGAGTTTTGGATCTAAAGTAGTGGAGTGGACATGTTCGTTGCGTCAAAAGAAGAAATGGTTCCGGAGGCCCAAACTCATGCTTTGTATGCTCCCCGATATCCGTTTTCGCAATGGCTCAAGTGAGGCAACGAAAATGCGCGAAACCACTCGAAACATGAGTTTTGGACATAAAGTAGTTGATTGGGCGTGTTCGTCGCTTAAAAAGAAGAAATGGTTCTAGCTGCACAAACTCATGCCTTGTATGCACCCCGCTACCCTTTTTCGCAATGGGTCACGTGTGGCAATGAAACGGTGCAAAACCACCCCAAAAAAGAGTTTTGGACCTAAAGTAGTGGATTGGGCATGTTTGTTACGAAAAAAGAACAAATGGTTCCAGTGGCACAAACTCATGCTTTGTATGCACCCTAATACCCATTTTCGCAATGGAGCATGTGCGGCAACGAAATGGTGCAAAACCACCCGAAATAGTAGTTTTGTACCTAAAGTAGTGGAATGGGCATGTTTGTCGCGAAAAAAGAAGAAATCGTTCTAGTCGCACAAACTCATGCCTTGTATCCAGCCCGATACCAGTTTTCGCAAGTGAAACCATGCCAAACATGAGTTTTGGATCTAAAATAGTGGATTGGACAAGTTCGTTGTGAAAATAGAAGAAATGGTTCCGGCGGCACAAACTCATGCTTTGTATGCTCCCCGATATCCGTTTTCGCAATGGGTTAGGTGAGGCAACGAAATGGCGCAAAACCACTCCAAACATGAGTTTTGGACATAAAGTAGTGGATTGGGCATGTTCATTGCGAAAATAGAAGAAATGGTTCTTGTCGCACAAACTCATGCCTTGTATCCACCCCGATACCAGTTTTCGCAATGGGTCAGATGCGGGAACGAAATGGCGTGAAACCACCCAAAACATGAGTTTTGGATCTAAAGTAGTGAATTGGACATGTTCGTTGCGAAAAAAAGAAGAAAGGGTTCCGGTGGTACAAACTCATTCTTTGTATGCTCCCCGATATCCATTTTCGCAATAGGTCGGGTGAGGCAACGAAATGGCGTGAAACCACTCCAAACACGAGTCTTGGACATAAAGTAGTGGATTGCACAGGTTTGTTGCGAAAATATAAGAAATGGTTCTTGTTGCACAAACTCATGCTTTGTATCCACCCCTTGCCCGTTTTCGCAATGGGTCACGTGCGGCAACAAATTAGCGCGAAACCACCCAAAACATGAGTTTTTGATGTAAATAGTGGATTGGACATGTTCGTTGCTGAAAAATGAAGAAAGGGTTCCGGTGGTACAAACTAATTCTTTCTATGCTCCGCGATATCTATTTTCGCAATAGACGGTGAGGCAACGAAATGGCGTGAAACCACTCCAAACATGAGTCTTGGACATAAAGTATTGGATTGCGCACGTTTGTTGCGAAAATATTAGAAATGGCTTCTTGTTGCACAAACTCATGCCTTGTATCCACCACGCTACCCATTTTCGCAATGGGTCACGTGCAGCAACAAAATAGCGCGAAACCACCCCAAACATGAGTTTTGGATCTAAAGTTGTGGATTGGACATATTCGTTGCGGGAAAAAAAAGAAATGGTTCCGGTGGCACAAACTCATGCATTGTATGCACCCCGATACCCGTTTTTGCAATGGGTCATGTGCGTCAATGAAATGGCGCAACACCACTCCAAACATGAGTCTTGGACCTAAAGTAGTGTTATGGGCATATTTGTTGCGAAAATATAAGAAATGGTTCTTGTTGCACAAACTCATTCCTTGAATCCACCTCGACACCCGTTTTCGCAATGGGTCACGTGCGGCGACGAAATGGCGCGAAACCGCACCAGACATGAGTTTTGGATCTAAAATAGTGGATTGGACAAGTTCGTTGTGAAAATAGAAGAAATGGTTCCGGTGGCACAAACTCATGCTTTGTATGCTCCCCGATATCCGTTTTCGCAATGGGTTAGGTGAGGCAACGAAATGGCGCAAAACCACTCCAAACATGAGTTTTGGACATAAAGTAGTGGATTGGGCATGTTCATTGCGAAAATAGAAGAAATGGTTCTTGTCGCAAAAACTCATGCCTTGTATCCACCCCGATACCAGTTTTCGCAATGGGTCAGATGCGGGAACGAAATGGCGTGAAACCACCCAAAACATGAGTTTTGGATCTAAAGTAGTGAATTGGACATGTTCGTTGCGAAAAAAAGAAGAAAGGGTTCCGGTGGTACAAACTCATTCTTTGTATGCTCCCCGATATCCATTTTCGCAATAGGTCGGGTGAGGCAACGAAATGGCGTGAAACCACTCCAAACACGAGTCTTGGACATAAAATTGTGGATTGCACATGTTTGTTGCGAAAATATAAGAAATGGTTCTTGTTGCACAAACTCATGCTTTGTATCCACCCCGCTGCCCGTTTTCGCAATGGGTCACGTGCGGCAACAAATTAGCGCGAAACCACCCAAAATATGAGTTTTTGATGTAAATAGTGGATTGGACATGTTCGTTGCTGAAAAATGAAGAAAGGGTTCCGGTGGTACAAACTAATTCTTTCTATGCTCCGCGATATCTATTTTCGCAATAGACGGTGAGGCAACGAAATGGCGTGAAACCACTCCAAACATGAGTCTTGGACATAAAGTATTGGATTGCGCACGTTTGTTGCGAAAATATTAGAAATGGTTCTTGTTGCGCAAACTCATGCCTTGTATCCACCACGCTACCCATTTTCGCAATGGGTCACGTGCAGCAACAAAATAGCGCGAAACCACCCCAAACATGAGTTTTGGATCTAAAGTTGTGGATTGGACATATTCGTTGCGGGAAAAAAAGAAATGGTTCCGGTGGCACAAACTCATGCATTGTATGCACCCCGATACCCGTTTTTGCAATGGGTCATGTGCGTCAATGAAATGGCGCAACACCACTCCAAACATGAGTCTTGGACCTAAAGTAGTGTTATGGGCATATTTGTTGCGAAAATATAAGAAATGGTTCTTGTTGCACAAACTCATTCCTTGAATCCACCTCGACACCCGTTTTCGCAATGGGTCACGTGCGGCGACGAAATGGCGCGAAACCACCCCAGACATGAGTTTTGGATCTAAAGTAGTGGATTGGACAAGTTCATTGTGAAAATAGAAGAAATGGTTCCGGTGGCACAAACTCATGCTTTGTATGCTCCCCGATATCCGTTTTTGCAATGGGTCAGGTGAGGCAACGAAATTACGCAAAACCACTCCAAACATGAGTTTTGGACATAAAGTAGTGTATTGGGCATGTTCATTGCAAAAATAGAAGAAATGGTTCTTGTCGCACAAACTCATGCCTCGTATCCACCCCGATACCAGTTTTCGCAATGGGTCAGATGCGGGAACAAAATGGCGTGAAACCACCCAAAACATGAGTTTTGGATCTAAAGTAGTGGAGTGGACATGTTCGTTGCGTCAAAAGAAGAAATGGTTCCGGAGGCCCAAACTCATGCTTTGTATGCTCCCCGATATCCGTTTTCGCAATGGCTCAAGTGAGGCAACGAAAATGCGCGAAACCACTCGAAACATGAGTTTTGGACATAAAGTAGTTGATTGGGCGTGTTCGTCGCTTAAAAAGAAGAAATGGTTCTAGCTGCACAAACTCATGCCTTGTATGCACCCCGCTACCCTTTTTCGCAATGGGTCACGTGTGGCAATGAAACGGTGCAAAACCACCCCAAAAAAGAGTTTTGGACCTAAAGTAGTGGATTGGGCATGTTTGTTACGAAAAAAGAACAAATGGTTCCAGTGGCACAAACTCATGCTTTGTATGCACCCTAATACCCATTTTCGCAATGGAGCATGTGCGGCAACGAAATGGTGCAAAACCACCCGAAATAGTAGTTTTGTACCTAAAGTAGTGGAATGGGCATGTTTGTCGCGAAAAAAGAAAAAATCGTTCTAGTCGCACAAACTCATGCCTTGTATCCAGCCCGATACCAGTTTTCGCAATGGGTCACATGCGGGAACGAAATGGCGTGAAACCATGCCAAACATGAGTTTTGGATCTAAAATAGTGGATTGGACAAGTTCGTTGTGAAAATAGAAGAAATGGTTCCGGCGGCACAAACTCATGCTTTGTATGCTCCCCGATATCCGTTTTCGCAATGGGTTAGGTGAGGCAACGAAATGGCGCAAAACCACTCCAAACATGAGTTTTGGACATAAAGTAGTGGATTGGGCATGTTCATTGCGAAAATAGAAGAAATGGTTCTTGTCGCACAAACTCATGCCTTGTATCCACCCCGATACCAGTTTTCGCAATGGGTCAGATGCGGGAACGAAATGGCGTGAAACCACCCAAAACATGAGTTTTGGATCTAAAGTAGTGAATTGGACATGTTCGTTGCGAAAAAAAGAAGAAAGGGTTCCGGTGGTACAAACTCATTCTTTGTATGCTCCCCGATATCCATTTTCGCAATAGGTCGGGTGAGGCAACGAAATGGCGTGAAACCACTCCAAACACGAGTCTTGGACATAAAGTAGTGGATTGCACAGGTTTGTTGCGAAAATATAAGAAATGGTTCTTGTTGCACAAACTCATGCTTTGTATCCACCCCTTGCCCGTTTTCGCAATGGGTCACGTGCGGCAACAAATTAGCGCGAAACCACCCAAAACATGAGTTTTTGATGTAAATAGTGGATTGGACATGTTCGTTGCTGAAAAATGAAGAAAGGGTTCCGGTGGTACAAACTAATTCTTTCTATGCTCCGCGATATCTATTTTCGCAATAGACGGTGAGGCAACGAAATGGCGTGAAACCACTCCAAACATGAGTCTTGGACATAAAGTATTGGATTGCGCACGTTTGTTGCGAAAATATTAGAAATGGTTCTTGTTGCACAAACTCATGCCTTGTATCCACCACGCTACCCATTTTCGCAATGGGTCACGTGCAGCAACAAAATAGCGCGAAACCACCCCAAACATGAGTTTTGGATCTAAAGTTGTGGATTGGACATATTCGTTGCGGGAAAAAAAAGAAATGGTTCCGGTGGCACAAACTCATGCATTGTATGCACCCCGATACCCGTTTTTGCAATGGGTCATGTGCGTCAATGAAATGGCGCAACACCACTCCAAACATGAGTCTTGGACCTAAAGTAGTGTTATGGGCATATTTGTTGCGAAAATATAAGAAATGGTTCTTGTTGCACAAACTCATTCCTTGAATCCACCTCGACACCCGTTTTCGCAATGGGTCACGTGCGGCGACGAAATGGCGCGAAACCGCACCAGACATGAGTTTTGGATCTAAAATAGTGGATTGGACAAGTTCGTTGTGAAAATAGAAGAAATGGTTCCGGTGGCACAAACTCATGCTTTGTATGCTCCCCGATATCCGTTTTCGCAATGGGTTAGGTGAGGCAACGAAATGGCGCAAAACCACTCCAAACATGAGTTTTGGACATAAAGTAGTGGATTGGGCATGTTCATTGCGAAAATAGAAGAAATGGTTCTTGTCGCAAAAACTCATGCCTTGTATCCACCCCGATACCAGTTTTCGCAATGGGTCAGATGCGGGAACGAAATGGCGTGAAACCACCCAAAACATGAGTTTTGGATCTAAAGTAGTGAATTGGACATGTTCGTTGCGAAAAAAAGAAGAAAGGGTTCCGGTGGTACAAACTCATTCTTTGTATGCTCCCCGATATCCATTTTCGCAATAGGTCGGGTGAGGCAACGAAATGGCGTGAAACCACTCCAAACACGAGTCTTGGACATAAAATTGTGGATTGCACATGTTTGTTGCGAAAATATAAGAAATGGTTCTTGTTGCACAAACTCATGCTTTGTATCCACCCCGCTGCCCGTTTTCGCAATGGGTCACGTGCGGCAACAAATTAGCGCGAAACCACCCAAAATATGAGTTTTTGATGTAAATAGTGGATTGGACATGTTCGTTGCTGAAAAATGAAGAAAGGGTTCCGGTGGTACAAACTAATTCTTTCTATGCTCCGCGATATCTATTTTCGCAATAGACGGTGAGGCAACGAAATGGCGTGAAACCACTCCAAACATGAGTCTTGGACATAAAGTATTGGATTGCGCACGTTTGTTGCGAAAATATTAGAAATGGTTCTTGTTGCGCAAACTCATGCCTTGTATCCACCACGCTACCCATTTTCGCAATGGGTCACGTGCAGCAACAAAATAGCGCGAAACCACCCCAAACATGAGTTTTGGATCTAAAGTTGTGGATTGGACATATTCGTTGCGGGAAAAAAAAGAAATGGTTCCGGTGGCACAAACTCATGCATTGTATGCACCCCGATACCCGTTTTTGCAATGGGTCATGTGCGTCAATGAAATGGCGCAACACCACTCCAAACATGAGTCTTGGACCTAAAGTAGTGTTATGGGCATATTTGTTGCGAAAATATAAGAAATGGTTCTTGTTGCACAAACTCATTCCTTGAATCCACCTCGACACCCGTTTTCGCAATGGGTCACGTGCGGCGACGAAATGGCGCGAAACCACCCCAGACATGAGTTTTGGATCTAAAGTAGTGGATTGGACAAGTTCATTGTGAAAATAGAAGAAATGGTTCCGGTGGCACAAACTCATGCTTTGTATGCTCCCCGATATCCGTTTTTGCAATGGGTCAGGTGAGGCAACGAAATTACGCAAAACCACTCCAAACATGAGTTTTGGACATAAAGTAGTGTATTGGGCATGTTCATTGCAAAAATAGAAGAAATGGTTCTTGTCGCACAAACTCATGCCTCGTATCCACCCCGATACCAGTTTTCGCAATGGGTCAGATGCGGGAACAAAATGGCGTGAAACCACCCAAAACATGAGTTTTGGATCTAAAGTAGTGGAGTGGACATGTTCGTTGCGTCAAAAGAAGAAATGGTTCCGGAGGCCCAAACTCATGCTTTGTATGCTCCCCGATATCCGTTTTCGCAATGGCTCAAGTGAGGCAACGAAAATGCGCGAAACCACTCGAAACATGAGTTTTGGACATAAAGTAGTTGATTGGGCGTGTTCGTCGCTTAAAAAGAAGAAATGGTTCTAGCTGCACAAACTCATGCCTTGTATGCACCCCGCTACCCTTTTTCGCAATGGGTCACGTGTGGCAATGAAACGGTGCAAAACCACCCCAAAAAAGAGTTTTGGACCTAAAGTAGTGGATTGGGCATGTTTGTTACGAAAAAAGAACAAATGGTTCCAGTGGCACAAACTCATGCTTTGTATGCACCCTAATACCCATTTTCGCAATGGAGCATGTGCGGCAACGAAATGGTGCAAAACCACCCGAAATAGTAGTTTTGTACCTAAAGTAGTGGAATGGGCATGTTTGTCGCGAAAAAAGAAGAAATCGTTCTAGTCGCACAAACTCATGCCTTGTATCCAGCCCGATACCAGTTTTCGCAATGGGTCACATGCGGGAACGAAATGGCATGAAACCATGCCAAACATGAGTTTTGGATCTAAAATAGTGGATTGGACAAGTTCGTTGTGAAAATAGAAGAAATGGTTCCGGCGGCACAAACTCATGCTTTGTATGCTCCCCGATATCCGTTTTCGCAATGGGTTAGGTGAGGCAACGAAATGGCGCAAAACCACTCCAAACATGAGTTTTGGACATAAAGTAGTGGATTGGGCATGTTCATTGCGAAAATAGAAGAAATGGTTCTTGTCGCACAAACTCATGCCTTGTATCCACCCCGATACCAGTTTTCGCAATGGGTCAGATGCGGGAACGAAATGGCGTGAAACCACCCAAAACATGAGTTTTGGATCTAAAGTAGTGAATTGGACATGTTCGTTGCGAAAAAAAGAAGAAAGGGTTCCGGTGGTACAAACTCATTCTTTGTATGCTCCCCGATATCCATTTTCGCAATAGGTCGGGTGAGGCAACGAAATGGCGTGAAACCACTCCAAACACGAGTCTTGGACATAAAGTAGTGGATTGCACAGGTTTGTTGCGAAAATATAAGAAATGGTTCTTGTTGCACAAACTCATGCTTTGTATCCACCCCTTGCCCGTTTTCGCAATGGGTCACGTGCGGCAACAAATTAGCGCGAAACCACCCAAAACATGAGTTTTTGATGTAAATAGTGGATTGGACATGTTCGTTGCTGAAAAATGAAGAAAGGGTTCCGGTGGTACAAACTAATTCTTTCTATGCTCCGCGATATCTATTTTCGCAATAGACGGTGAGGCAACGAAATGGCGTGAAACCACTCCAAACATGAGTCTTGGACATAAAGTATTGGATTGCGCACGTTTGTTGCGAAAATATTAGAAATGGTTCTTGTTGCACAAACTCATGCCTTGTATCCACCACGCTACCCATTTTCGCAATGGGTCACGTGCAGCAACAAAATAGCGCGAAACCACCCCAAACATGAGTTTTGGATCTAAAGTTGTGGATTGGACATATTCGTTGCGGGAAAAAAAAGAAATGGTTCCGGTGGCACAAACTCATGCATTGTATGCACCCCGATACCCGTTTTTGCAATGGGTCATGTGCGTCAATGAAATGGCGCAACACCACTCCAAACATGAGTCTTGGACCTAAAGTAGTGTTATGGGCATATTTGTTGCGAAAGTATAAGAAATGGTTCTTGTTGCACAAACTCATTCCTTGAATCCACCTCGACACCCGTTTTCGCAATGGGTCACGTGCGGCGACGAAATGGCGCGAAACCGCACCAGACATGAGTTTTGGATCTAAAATAGTGGATTGGACAAGTTCGTTGTGAAAATAGAAGAAATGGTTCCGGTGGCACAAACTCATGCTTTGTATGCTCCCCGATATCCGTTTTCGCAATGGGTTAGGTGAGGCAACGAAATGGCGCAAAACCACTCCAAACATGAGTTTTGGACATAAAGTAGTGGATTGGGCATGTTCATTGCGAAAATAGAAGAAATGGTTCTTGTCGCAAAAACTCATGCCTTGTATCCACCCCGATACCAGTTTTCGCAATGGGTCAGATGCGGGAACGAAATGGCGTGAAACCACCCAAAACATGAGTTTTGGATCTAAAGTAGTGAATTGGACATGTTCGTTGCGAAAAAAAGAAGAAAGGGTTCCGGTGGTACAAACTCATTCTTTGTATGCTCCCCGATATCCATTTTCGCAATAGGTCGGGTGAGGCAACGAAATGGCGTGAAACCACTCCAAACACGAGTCTTGGACATAAAATTGTGGATTGCACATGTTTGTTGCGAAAATATAAGAAATGGTTCTTGTTGCACAAACTCATGCTTTGTATCCACCCCGCTGCCCGTTTTCGCAATGGGTCACGTGCGGCAACAAATTAGCGCGAAACCACCCAAAATATGAGTTTTTGATGTAAATAGTGGATTGGACATGTTCGTTGCTGAAAAATGAAGAAAGGGTTCCGGTGGTACAAACTAATTCTTTCTATGCTCCGCGATATCTATTTTCGCAATAGACGGTGAGGCAACGAAATGGCGTGAAACCACTCCAAACATGAGTCTTGGACATAAAGTATTGGATTGCGCACGTTTGTTGCGAAAATATTAGAAATGGTTCTTGTTGCGCAAACTCATGCCTTGTATCCACCACGCTACCCATTTTCGCAATGGGTCACGTGCAGCAACAAAATAGCGCGAAACCACCCCAAACATGAGTTTTGGATCTAAAGTTGTGGATTGGACATATTCGTTGCGGGAAAAAAAGAAATGGTTCCGGTGGCACAAACTCATGCATTGTATGCACCCCGATACCCGTTTTTGCAATGGGTCATGTGCGTCAATGAAATGGCGCAACACCACTCCAAACATGAGTCTTGGACCTAAAGTAGTGTTATGGGCATATTTGTTGCGAAAATATAAGAAATGGTTCTTGTTGCACAAACTCATTCCTTGAATCCACCTCGACACCCGTTTTCGCAATGGGTCACGTGCGGCGACGAAATGGCGCGAAACCGCCCCAGACATGAGTTTTGGATCTAAAATAGTGGATTGGACAAGTTCGTTGTGAAAATAGAAGAAATGGTTCCGGTGGCACAAACTCATGCTTTGTATGCTCCCTGATATCCGTTTTCGCAATGGGTTAGGTGAGGCAACGAAATGGCGCAAAACCACTCCAAACATGAGTTTTGGACATAAAGTAGTGTATTGGGCATGTTCATTGCGAAAATAGAAGAAATGGTTCTTGTCGCACAAACTCATGCCTTGTATCCACCCCGATACCAGTTTTCGCAAGTGGGTCAGATGCGGGAACGAAATGGCGTGAAACCACCCAAAACATGAGTTTTGGATCTAAAGTAGTGAATTGGACATGTTCGTTGCGAAAAAAAGAAGAAAGTGTTCCGGTGGTACAAACTCATTCTTTGTATGCTCCCCGATATCCATTTTCGCAATAGGTCGGGTGAGGCAACGAAATGGCGTGAAACCACTCCAAACATGAGTCTTGGACATAAAGTAGTGGATTGCACATGTTTGTTGCGAAAATATAAGAAATGGTTCTTGTTGCACAAACTCATGCTTTGTATCCACCCCGCTGCCCGTTTTCGCAATGGGTCACGTGCGGCAATGAAACGGTGCAAAACCACCCCAAAAAAGAGTTTTGGACCTAAAGTAGTGGATTGGGCATGTTTGTTACGAAAAAAGAACAAATGGTTCCAGTGGCACAAACTCATGCTTTGTATGCACCCTAATACCCATTTTCGCAATGGAGCATGTGCGGCAACGAAATGGTGCAAAACCACCCGAAATAGTAGTTTTGTACCTAAAGTAGTGGAATGGGCATGTTTGTCGCGAAAAAAGAAAAAATCGTTCTAGTCGCACAAACTCATGCCTTGTATCCAGCCCGATACCAGTTTTCGCAATGGGTCACATGCGGGAACGAAATGGCATGAAACCATGCCAAACATGAGTTTTGGATCTAAAATAGTGGATTGGACAAGTTCGTTGTGAAAATAGAAGAAATGGTTCCGGCGGCACAAACTCATGCTTTGTATGCTCCCCGATATCCGTTTTCGCAATGGGTTAGGTGAGGCAACGAAATGGCGCAAAACCACTCCAAACATGAGTTTTGGACATAAAGTAGTGGATTGGGCATGTTCATTGCGAAAATAGAAGAAATGGTTCTTGTCGCACAAACTCATGCCTTGTATCCACCCCGATACCAGTTTTCGCAATGGGTCAGATGCGGGAACGAAATGGCGTGAAACCACCCAAAACATGAGTTTTGGATCTAAAGTAGTGAATTGGACATGTTCGTTGCGAAAAAAAGAAGAAAGGGTTCCGGTGGTACAAACTCATTCTTTGTATGCTCCCCGATATCCATTTTCGCAATAGGTCGGGTGAGGCAACGAAATGGCGTGAAACCACTCCAAACACGAGTCTTGGACATAAAGTAGTGGATTGCACAGGTTTGTTGCGAAAATATAAGAAATGGTTCTTGTTGCACAAACTCATGCTTTGTATCCACCCCTTGCCCGTTTTCGCAATGGGTCACGTGCGGCAACAAATTAGCGCGAAACCACCCAAAACATGAGTTTTTGATGTAAATAGTGGATTGGACATGTTCGTTGCTGAAAAATGAAGAAAGGGTTCCGGTGGTACAAACTAATTCTTTCTATGCTCCGCGATATCTATTTTCGCAATAGACGGTGAGGCAACGAAATGGCGTGAAACCACTCCAAACATGAGTCTTGGACATAAAGTATTGGATTGCGCACGTTTGTTGCGAAAATATTAGAAATGGTTCTTGTTGCACAAACTCATGCCTTGTATCCACCACGCTACCCATTTTCGCAATGGGTCACGTGCAGCAACAAAATAGCGCGAAACCACCCCAAACATGAGTTTTGGATCTAAAGTTGTGGATTGGACATATTCGTTGCGGGAAAAAAAAGAAATGGTTTCGGTGGCACAAACTCATGCATTGTATGCACCCCGATACCCGTTTTTGCAATGGGTCATGTGCGTCAATGAAATGGCGCAACACCACTCCAAACATGAGTCTTGGACCTAAAGTAGTGTTATGGGCATATTTGTTGCGAAAATATAAGAAATGGTTCTTGTGGCACAAACTCATTCCTTGAATCCACCTCGACACCCGTTTTCGCAATGGGTCACGTGCGGCGACGAAATGGCGCGAAACCACCCCAGACATGAGTTTTGGATCTAAAATAGTGGATTGGACAAGTTCGTTGTGAAAATAGAAGAAATGGTTCCGGCGGCACAAACTCATGCTTTGTATGCTCCCCGATATCCGTTTTCGCAATGGGTTAGGTGAGGCAACGAAATGGCGCAAAACCACTCCAAACATGAGTTTTGGACATAAAGTAGTGGATTGGGATGTTCATTGCGAAAATAGAAGAAATGGTTCTTGTCGCACAAACTCATGCCTTGTATCCACCCCGATACCAGTTTTCGCAATGGGTCAGATGCGGGAACGAAATGGCGTGAAACCACCCAAAACATGAGTTTTGGATCTAAAGTAGTGAATTGGACATGTTCGTTGCGAAAAAAAGAAGAAAGGGTTCCGGTGGTACAAACTCATTCTTTGTATGCTCCCCGATATCCATTTTCGCAATAGGTCGGGTGAGGCAACGAAATGGCGTGAAACCACTCCAAACACGAGTCTTGGACATAAAATTGTGGATTGCACATGTTTGTTGCGAAAATATAAGAAATGGTTCTTGTTGCACAAACTCATGCTTTGTATCCACCCCGCTGCCCGTTTTCGCAATGGGTCACGTGCGGCAACAAATTAGCGCGAAACCACCCAAAACATGAGTTTTTGATGTAAATAGTGGATTGGACATGTTCGTTGCTGAAAAATGAAGAAAGGGTTCCGGTGGTACAAACTAATTCTTTCTATGCTCCGCGATATCTATTTTCGCAATAGACGGTGAGGCAACGAAATGGCGTGAAACCACTCCAAACAAGAGTCTTGGACATAAAGTATTGGATTGCGCACGTTTGTTGCGAAAATATTAGAAATGGTTCTTGTTGCGCAAACTCATGCCTTGTATCCACCACGCTACCCATTTTCGCAATGGGTCACGTGCAGCAACAAAATAGCGCGAAACCACCCCAAACATGAGTTTTGGATCTAAAGTTGTGGATTGGACATATTCGTTGCGGGAAAAAAAGAAATGGTTCCGGTGGCACAAACTCATGCATTGTATGCACCCCGATACCCGTTTTTGCAATGGGTCATGTGCGTCAATGAAATGGCGCAACACCACTCCAAACATGAGTCTTGGACCTAAAGTAGTGTTATGGGCATATTTGTTGCGAAAATATAAGAAATGGTTCTTGTTGCACAAACTCATTCCTTGAATCCACCTCGACACCCGTTTTCGCAATGGGTCACGTGCGGCGACGAAATGGCGCGAAACCGCCCCAGACATGAGTTTTGGATCTAAAATAGTGGATTGGACAAGTTCGTTGTGAAAATAGAAGAAATGGTTCCGGTGGTACAAACTCATGCTTTGTATGCTCCCTGATATCCGTTTTCGCAATGGGTTAGGTGAGGCAACGAAATGGCGCAAAACCACTCCAAACATGAGTTTTGGACATAAAGTAGTGGATTGGGCATGTTCATTGCGAAAATAGAAGAAATGGTTCTTGTCGCACAAACTCATGCCTTGTATCCACCCCGATACCAGTTTTCGCAGTGGGTCAGATGCGGGAACGAAATGGCGTGAAACCACCCAAAACATGAGTTTTGGATCTAAAGTAGTGAATTGGACATGTTCGTTGCGAAAAAAAGAAGAAAGTGTTCCGGTGGTACAAACTCATTCTTTGTATGCTCCCCGATATCCATTTTCGCAATAGGTCGGGTGAGGCAACGAAATGGCGTGAAACCACTCCAAACATGAGTCTTGGACATAAAGTAGTGGATTGCACATGTTTGTTGCGAAAATATAAGAAATGGTTCTTGTTGCACAAACTCATGCTTTGTATCCACCCCGCTGCCCGTTTTCGCAATGGGTCACGTGCGGCAACAAATTAGCGCGAAACCACCCAAAACATGAGTTTTTGATGTAAATAGTGGATTGGACATGTTCGTTGCTGAAAAATGAAGAAAGGGTTCCGGTGGTACAAACTAATTCTTTCTATGCTCCGCGATATCTATTTTCGCAATAGACGGTGAGGCAACGAAATGGCGTGAAACCACTCCAAACATGAGTCTTGGACATAAAGTATTGGATTGCGCACGTTTGTTGCGAAAATATTAGAAATGGTTCTTGTTGCGCAAACTCATGCCTTGTATCCACCACGCTACCCATTTTCGCAATGGGTCACGTGCAGCAACAAAATAGCGCGAAACCACCCCAAACATGAGTTTTGGATCTAAAGTTGTGGATTGGACATATTCGTTGCGGGAAAAAAAGAAATGGTTCCGGTGGCACAAACTCATGCATTGTATGCACCCCGATACCCGTTTTTGCAATGGGTCATGTGCGTCAATGAAATGGCGCAACACCACTCCAAACATGAGTCTTGGACCTAAAGTAGTGTTATGGGCATATTTGTTGCGAAAATATAAGAAATGGTTCTTGTTGCACAAACTCATTCCTTGAATCCACCTCGACACCCGTTTTCGCAATGGGTCACGTGCGGCGACGAAATGGCGCGAAACCACCCCAGACATGAGTTTTGGATCTAAAGTAGTGGATTGGACAAGTTCATTGTGAAAATAGAAGAAATGGTTCCGGTGGCACAAACTCATGCTTTGTATGCTCCCCGATATCCGTTTTTGCAATGGGTCAGGTGAGGCAACGAAATTACGCAAAACCACTCCAAACATGAGTTTTGGACATAAAGTAGTGTATTGGGCATGTTCATTGCAAAAATAGAAGAAATGGTTCTTGTCGCACAAACTCATGCCTCGTATCCACCCCGATACCAGTTTTCGCAATGGGTCAGATGCGGGAACAAAATGGCGTGAAACCACCCAAAACATGAGTTTTGGATCTAAAGTAGTGGAGTGGACATGTTCGTTGCGTCAAAAGAAGAAATGGTTCCGGAGGCCCAAACTCATGCTTTGTATGCTCCCCGATATCCGTTTTCGCAATGGCTTAAGTGAGGCAACGAAAATGCGCGAAACCACTCGAAACATGAGTTTTGGACATAAAGTAGTTGATTGGGCGTGTTCGTCGCTTAAAAAGAAGAAATGGTTCTAGCTGCACAAACTCATGCCTTGTATGCACCCCGCTACCCTTTTTCGCAATGGGTCACGTGTGGCAATGAAACGGTGCAAAACCACCCCAAAAAAGAGTTTT
The DNA here is from genome assembly GCA_030272315.1 of Paspalum vaginatum. Lineage (NCBI taxonomy): Eukaryota > Viridiplantae > Streptophyta > Magnoliopsida > Poales > Poaceae > Paspalum > Paspalum vaginatum. The sequence continues at coordinate 24,928,278 of CM059015.1, read as the reverse complement.
GGACCTAAAGTAGTGGATTGGGCATGTTTGTTACGAAAAAAGAACAAATGGTTCCAGTGGCACAAACTCATGCTTTGTATGCACCCTAATACCCATTTTCGCAATGGAGCATGTGCGGCAACGAAATGGTGCAAAACCACCCGAAATAGTAGTTTTGTACCTAAAGTAGTGGAATGGGCATGTTTGTCGCGAAAAAAGAAAAAATCGTTCTAGTCGCACATACTCATGCCTTGTATCCAGCCCGATACCAGTTTTCGCAATGGGTCACATGCGGGAACGAAATGGCGTGAAACCATGCCAAACATGAGTTTTGGATCTAAAATAGTGGATTGGACAAGTTCGTTGTGAAAATAGAAGAAATGGTTCCGGCGGCACAAACTCATGCTTTGTATGCTCCCCGATATCCGTTTTCGCAATGGGTTAGGTGAGGCAACGAAATGGCGCAAAACCACTCCAAACATGAGTTTTGGACATAAAGTAGTGGATTGGGCATGTTCATTGCGAAAATAGAAGAAATGGTTCTTGTCGCACAAACTCATGCCTTGTATCCACCCCGATACCAGTTTTCGCAATGGGTCAGATGCGGGAACGAAATGGCGTGAAACCACCCAAAACATGAGTTTTGGATCTAAAGTAGTGAATTGGACATGTTCGTTGCGAAAAAAAGAAGAAAGGGTTCCGGTGGTACAAACTCATTCTTTGTATGCTCCCCGATATCCATTTTCGCAATAGGTCGGGTGAGGCAACGAAATGGCGTGAAACCACTCCAAACACGAGTCTTGGACATAAAGTAGTGGATTGCACAGGTTTGTTGCGAAAATATAAGAAATGGTTCTTGTTGCACAAACTCATGCTTTGTATCCACCCCGCTGCCCGTTTTCGCAATGGGTCACGTGCGGCAACAAATTAGCGCGAAACCACCCAAAACATGAGTTTTTGATGTAAATAGTGGATTGGACATGTTCGTTGCTGAAAAATGAAGAAAGGGTTCCGGTGGTACAAACTAATTCTTTCTATGCTCCGCGATATCTATTTTCGCAATAGACGGTGAGGCAACGAAATGGCGTGAAACCACTCCAAACATGAGTCTTGGACATAAAGTATTGGATTGCGCACGTTTGTTGCGAAAATATTAGAAATGGTTCTTGTTGCACAAACTCATGCCTTGTATCCACCACGCTACCCATTTTCGCAATGGGTCACGTGCAGCAACAAAATAGCGCGAAACCACCCCAAACATGAGTTTTGGATCTAAAGTTGTGGATTGGACATATTCGTTGCGGGAAAAAAAGAAATGGTTCCGGTGGCACAAACTCATGCATTGTATGCACCCCGATACCCGTTTTTGCAATGGGTCATGTGCGTCAATGAAATGGCGCAACACCACTCCAAACATGAGTCTTGGACCTAAAGTAGTGTTATGGGCATATTTGTTGCGAAAATATAAGAAATGGTTCTTGTGGCACAAACTCATTCCTTGAATCCACCTCGACACCCGTTTTCGCAATGGGTCACGTGCGGCGATGAAATGGCGCGAAACCACCCCAGACATGAGTTTTGGATCTAAAATAGTGGATTGGACAAGTTCGTTGTGAAAATAGAAGAAATGGTTCCGGCGGCACAAACTCATGCTTTGTATGCTCCCCGATATCCGTTTTCGCAATGGGTTAGGTGAGGCAACGAAATGGCGCAAAACCACTCCAAACATGAGTTTTGGACATAAAGTAGTGGATTGGGCATGTTCATTGCGAAAATAGAAGAAATGGTTCTTGTCGCACAAACTCATGCCTTGTATCCACCCCGATACCAGTTTTCGCAATGGGTCAGATGCGGGAACGAAATGGCGTGAAACCACCCAAAACATGAGTTTTGGATCTAAAGTAGTGAATTGGACATGTTCGTTGCGAAAAAAAGAAGAAAGGGTTCCGGTGGTACAAACTCATTCTTTGTATGCTCCCCGATATCCATTTTCGCAATAGGTCGGGTGAGGCAACGAAATGGCGTGAAACCACTCCAAACATGAGTCTTGGACATAAAGTAGTGGATTGCACATGTTTGTTGCGAAAATATAAGAAATGGTTCTTGTTGCACAAACTCATGCTTTGTATCCACCCCGCTGCCCGTTTTCGCAATGGGTCACGTGCGGCAACAAATTAGCGCGAAACCACCCAAAACATGAGTTTTTGATGTAAATAGTGGATTGGACATGTTCGTTGCTGAAAAATGAAGAAAGGGTTCCGGTGGTACAAACTAATTCTTTCTATGCTCCGCGATATCTATTTTCGCAATAGACGGTGAGGCAACTAAATGGCGTGAAACCACTCCAAACATGAGTCTTGGACATAAAGTATTGGATTGCGCACGTTTGTTGCGAAAATATTAGAAATGGTTCTTGTTGCGCAAACTCATGCCTGGTATCCACCACGCTACCCATTTTCGCAATGGGTCACGTGCAGCAACAAAATAGCGCGAAACCACCCCAAACATGAGTTTTGGATCTAAAGTTGTGGATTGGACATATTCGTTGCGGGAAAAAAAGAAATGGTTCCGGTGGCACAAACTCATGCATTGTATGCACCCTGATACCCGTTTTTGCAATGGGTCATGTGCGTCAATGAAATGGCGCAACACCACTCCAAACATGAGTCTTGGACCTAAAGTAGTGTTATGGGCATATTTGTTGCGAAAATATAAGAAATGGTTCTTGTTGCATGTGGCGGAACCGCCGATTTAATCCGGGCTAAGCACACCTGCCACCTCTGGCTTGCAGTGCGATTAGACCGAACTAAACCCGGTCGTCCGTCGAGAGTCATTCGACTCCCGATATTACCTTTTCCCAGAGGAACCGACATCATACACATCCAGCCCACAATGGAGCCACAACAGATACATCATCTCAGGCAGTTGAATATAGCATATATAAACTTATTTCACAAACCGATTCGAAATAATAACATAAGTTTCAACATATTACCACACGAAAGGCAAGTTTGAATCAGATAGCGGAAGCGAATTTGAAAACGTCTCACAGCGGAAGAAATACTTTACTAGTCTTTATGCAACGTTGATCGAGACGAGCAGCACCGAGCCCACCGGTACTACCCTCCTCCAAGCAGATGTCCAGATGTCGTCGGTACCTGTTCTCAAAAGGTGGGGGCAAACCCTGAGTACTAATTACTCAGTAGGACTTAATGGATTGGATTACGGCTGACGCAAAGCTTGCTTACTAACCTTTGGATCCTTAGCCGTTGATTTTAAATAGTGGTATATCAATATAAAATATCAAGATTCATCTTTTGCATATAACTCCATAACAATTAGTAGAAATGTAAACATTACAATTCAAACATGTTGTACCTGAAAACATGAGTAACAGACATATTATATTCAAGTAGTTACTACGTTGCCCGACAGTGATATTGGCATTCCCACACCTGGTGGGCATCAGCGATTCGAATCGATTTTTAATTCCCGGGAATAACTATCATGCCAGGGGTATATGCTTACTAGCCATCGCGTTCCCACATATAGCCCCCATCTCCACCTGTCTTGTCCCAAGATTCAAAGCGCCCTCACCTAACCCCCGGGTTGTGCCCCCTCAGGAGCGATACCACGGCCGCACCAGGTCAGCCCTCCCTTAGGAGCGATACCATGGCCGCACCGGGTCAGCCCTCCCTCGAGTACAAGCGCCCCCGGGCCCATCGGCCTCCAGCAAGTGGATGAGCGGAGCCTCGAAAACTTCGGACAAACCCAGGTAAGACTTCACCGGTCCCATTTCCCGGTTAAGCACTCTAGCAATGTTATGCCGACCAATAGGCGAACAGCGAACGGGCCTTATGCGACTCGGGCGGAGCCAAACGCATACCACATACGCACACCACATAATAAAATTATTCTCCGCCCGGTCTCCATTTAAATCATAAGCATAGTATTACTTTCTCAATAGTAATAGTTTTGTAATCTTTGAAATCACCTACGCGACGAGTGACTCCTTTCACTCGTGTCTACTCGCACCTAGCAGAGCCTAGGCAACTCGTCCTACGACTCTATATATGGGTGCTAGGGCCAGGGCGGCCAGGGAGTCTAATGCAAAGGTTTTCAATCAACTCCTAATGCGGATGCGTAATCATCAATCAAGATAACATTAGCTGGGAAATTTATGGTCCTGCCTACCTTTGCTTATTCTTACTCAGCCAACAAACTAAACTAGGTTAGTTTGCCAGGTTGTGAGGCTTCGCCCCAAGCAACCCCTTGATCACTTGGACAACTCCTCCTTCCAAACACGACTGATGGGCTCTCCAGGTCGTGTCTGGGGCTTACTTGATCTTCTGGAACACCATTGCTTAAAGTAGCTCCCGTACTTGTTTCTCAATCACGTATCTGCAATAAGCGTTGCTATATGAATGCTATGCATGACACAGTGAATGAGATGCACGATCATCAAGCATACAATTGATTAAGCAAAATATAAGGCAACATCTAGTTACGCATGTAATGGATTACTAGCTCAACTAAAATCTCCCGACTGGCACTAGTATTAATACTACTCTGATGGACCCGAAGCAATCGTGTATGTGCAATTTCACAAGAACATATACAGGAGTTAAGTTGTCGATCATAAACCTAACATGGTAAGTGTGGGGGTTTTTATTGGATATATTAGTTTCACATTTTCTACTGTTTACTTAAATATGCATTATTCCTACTCTCTTCAAGTCAGAGCCAAAACCTTATAAGTGCTACCTCCTACTCTAGCAGTGAGTCATGTTCATAATCTAGAGCTCATATCAAGGCCCTAAAGTCACATGGAGCATTTTTCTCCATAGCAATCTTTTTCTAAATTAATATATGCTTAAATAAAAGATAAGGGCAAAATAGTAATTAAACAGACAATGCTAGGGCTACCAAAATTTAGACAGAGTCTACTCATGTTCACAAGGCTTCTGCCCAATTTTTATAATTTTTGAAGCTCATTTTACCCACATTTCCTATTTATTAAGGTTTTTCATGCATGCACATTAACAGGGGCAAAAAGGTCATTTCAGGGATCTACTTCTTTGCCATTCTGTAGACATACTAAAAATGAACATAATGCAACAAAGTTTATATTTTTAGCATTTTTCTACAATTTACTATGAATTTCTAAAGTTTCAGACCTAGAAAAATGAAATTATATTCGAAATCTCTCAGACCCCGGACCTTTACGTAGTTATCCCTAGCTTTCAGGGGCCTGTACACAAGATTTTCAAGACTCAGTGAATAGTACTACAATCGAGACAGAATTACAGGAAAGAACAGGGGGTTTTCTACAAAACCTCCTTCTTCTTCCTTCGGCCGACAGAGAGGGCGCGCGGCGTGGGGCATGCTCGCGCGGGGGCCGGCGTGTAGGTTGCCGGACTTGGAGCCGAGTCACTTGCGGAAGGTGTCCCAGGTGTAGGGCTTGCTTTCCCCCAAAGTCGCGTCATGCGGGGTCGAGCGAGTGAGCGGGGAACGGCCGTGAACCGATGGTGGACTCTCGAGGTCGCGTACTTCGGGGCGGGAGCTCGATCTGCCGAATGGAGAGGGGAAAGGCGACGCCGCCTCGTGCTTCGTGATAGAGGCGGAGTGCCCAATCTTTCGGTGAGTGGGGATAATTTCGATTCGGTGGAAGTAGACCCTCACGATCCGACTACGACGAGCGAACCCGAAGCGCCAATGCAATCGCTGAACCAACTTCCTGTGGTTACCGACCTTGTTGATGCAAGATCAGCCTGATCACGAAGATCGTTTCCTGTCCGCAATCGAAGAACGAACAAGAACAAGACGCGAGCAATCTATTAATCACTCGAAGGTGGAGTTCTGAATTACAGAGGACAGCACGTATTTGTGCGTGTTCTGATGTAGCTAAAGCTAGATGTAAAACAAAACTCAAGTTCTAAAAGAAACAGGACTCGACTAATAAAGGGAAAGGGGGCGCGGCCAGCAAAGGGGGCGCCGCCCCTGGCATCCAGGGTGTGGGAGCGCAGCCCTAGGCGCCCCATGTTGGGCCAGCCCTAGGCGCCCACACACAAAGGCCTTCTGTTGGGCCAACCTTCAGTCTTCTGGGCCTTCATTCTTCAGCATCATAACGAAGTTCAACTCTCTTGCACGGGCCCGAGTAATTGGCCCAGAATAAGGTGGCGCTGGAGAAGTTGCTGCTGGTGTAGATGTACTAGTGTCGTAGTTGATGTCCTCATCATCCTCCCCTTCTAGAACTGGAGTCATCCTCGACGGCAACTCCTCGTCCTCGCCCACATATGGTGTCAAATCTGCAACATTAAAACTAGTGGAAACACCAAACTCCGCAGGCAGGTTAAGGATATAAGCATTATCATTAATCTTGGTTAGCACCTTAAAAGGACCAGCAGCACGAGGCATCAATTTAGAACGGCGCAAGGTAGGAAAACGATCCTTTCTCAAATGCAACCAAACCATATCACCAGGTTCAAAAGTAACATGTTTTCTACCTTTACTACCAGCAACCTGATATTTAGCATTAGCAGCAGCAATGTTTTGGTGTGTTTGTTCATGAAGGTCAATCATTTGTTCAACATGTGCAACAGCATCTATATGTGGAGCATCCGCAGCATCAAGCGAAAACAAATCAATAGGTGCCCGAGGAATGTAACCATAAACAATCTGAAAAGGGCACATCTTTGTAGAAGAATGTGTTGCACGATTATAAGCAAATTCAATATGAGGCAAGCAATCCTCCCAACGTCTCAAATTTTTATCTAAAACAGCCCTAAGCATTGTGGATAAAGTTCTATTTACCACCTCAGTTTGCCCATCAGTTTGAGGGTGACAAGTTGTGCTAAACAACAATTTAGTTCCTAATTTATTCCAAAGTGATCTCCAAAAATGACTGAGAAACTTAGCATCACGATCCGAGACTATTGTATTCGGAACACCATGCAAACGAATAATCTCTCGAAAGAACAATTCAGCAACACTGCTAGCATCATCAGTCTTATGGCATGGTATAAAATGAGCCATTTTGGAGAATCTATCAACAACCACAAAAATGCTATCCCTCCCCTTCTTAGTTCTAGGCAATCCCAAAACAAAGTCCATAGAGATATCAAGCCAAGGGGAAGTAGGGACAGGCAAAGGCATATACAAACCATGGCTGCTCAAACGGGACTTAGCTTTTTGACAAGTAGTGCAGCGTGCAACAAGGCGCTTGACATCACGGCGCATCCGAGGCCAAAAGAAGTGTGCAGCCAGCACCTCGTGCGTTTTGTAGACGCCGAAATGTCCCATGAGACCTCCGCCATGCGCTTCCTGTAACAACAATAGACGAACCGAGCTTGCTGGAATACACAGCTTGTTAGCGCGAAACAGGAATCCATCCTGCATGTGGAACTTGCCCCATGGTGCACCATGCATGCAATGTGTTAAAGCATCATGAAAATCAGCATCGTTGACATATTGATCCTTCACAGTTTGTAAGCCAAAAATTTTAAAATCCAACTGTGAAAGCATGGTATATCGACGAGACAAGGCATCAGCAATGACATTGTCCTTCCCATTTTTGTGTTTAATAATGTAAGGAAAAGACTCAATGTATTCTACCCAATTAGCATGACGACGGTTCAGATTGGTTTGGGTACGAATATGTTTCAAAGCCTCATGATCAGAATGAATTATAAACTCACGATGCCAAAGATAATGCTGCCATGTTTGCAAAGTGCGAACTAAAGCATACAACTCCTTATCATAAGTAGAATATCTCATGCTAGCACCGCTTAATTTCTCACTAAAATAAGCAACCGGCTTGCCCTCTTGTAACAAAACAGCACCTAGCCCAATACCGCTAGCATCACATTCAAGCTCAAACACTTTAGTAAAATCAGGCAATTGCAAGAGGGGAGCATTTGTTAACTTATCTTTCAAAGTGTTGAACGCAACCTCCTGCGATTCGCTCCATTCAAACGGCACACCTTTCTTTGTAAGCTCATGTAGAGGGGCTGCAATGGAGCTAAAATTAGGAACGAACCTGCGGTAGAAGCCTGCAAGTCCAAGAAAACTCCGAATATGTGTGACCGTCGTCGGTGTGGGCCATTCCCGAATGGCATCGATCTTGCTGCTGTCCACCTCAATGCCCTGTGGAGTAACAACATAGCCAAGAAACGCGACACGTTGCGTGCAAAAGATGCATTTTTCTATGTTACCAAACAAGTGAGCAGCACGCAACGCATCAAAAACAGCACGCAAATGTTCTAAATGTGCTTGCATAGACTTGCTGTAAATCAAGATATCATCAAAATAGACAACAACGAACAAACCTATGAAAGGCCTTAGAACTTCATTCATTAAGCGCATAAAGGTACTGGGAGCATTAGTCAAACCAAACGGCATAACCAACCATTCATATAACCCAAATTTTGTTTTAAAAGCCGTTTTCCATTCGTCACCCAGTTTCATTCGAATCTGGTGGTAGCCACTACGCAAATCTATCTTAGTGAAAATAGTGGCACCACTAAGCTCATCTAGCATATCATCAAGGCGTGGTATAGGATAGCGATAACGAATGGTGATATTATTAATAGCACGACAGTCTACACACATACGCCATGAACCATCTTTCTTTGGAACAAGTAACACCGGAACTGAGCAAGGGCTAAGAGACTCACGAATGTACCCCTTGTCAAGCAATGCCTGCACCTGGCGTTGGATCTCCTTTGTCTCATCCGGATTTGTACGGTATGGGGCGCGGTTGGGAAGCTGTGCGCCGGGAATGAGATCAATCTGATGCTCAATGCCACGTAGTGGTGGAAGACCCGGTGGTAAGTCTTTGGGGAAAACATCAGCGTACTCCTGCAAAATGTTAGCAACCGCAGGGGGAATATCCAAAGACGGTGCATCATCAAGTGTAACGAGCATACCAGAGCATACAAGGGCATAGCAGGGCAAAGGAGCATCGCGTGTAGCAAGTAAAACAGGAGCATTCAACTTGATTTCAGATGTAGAGGGCAATGGCGATGGTTCAAGTTGTTTAGCATGCCTAGCAGCTCGAGCAAGATCATCTTTAACAATTTGTTCGGGTGTCATGGGGTGTATAATTATTTTCTGACCCTTAAACATGAAAGAATAATGATTCGAACGACCATGATGCAAGCTATCAGTATCATATTGCCACGGTCTACCAAGTAACAAAGAACATGCTTCCATGGGAACAACATCACAATCGACAAAATCAGAATAAGCACCCATGGAAAAAGGGACACGCACCGACCGTGTTATTTTAATCTTGCCACCATCATTAAGCCACTGAATGTGATAAGGACTCGGATGCTTACGAGTGGGCAATGAAAGCTTCTCTACCAGCATGGTGCTCGCTAAGTTGTTGCAGCTGCCGCTGTCGATGATGATGCGAATCGACCGCTCCTGTACAACGCCCTTGGTGTGGAAAAGAGTGTGTCGCTGATTCTTCTCCGGTGGGGCGACCTGTGCACTAAGAACACGCTGCGCAACAAGACTTTCATACCTATCGGCGTCACCCGGATCAACATGAATCTCCTCATTAACTGCATGGTCAGTGGCAAGCATAGCATGTCGAGTATCTTCAGAATCACTAGCGGAAGAGTACTCACCATTGTCGCGTATGAGTAAGGTGCGCTTGCTGGGGCAGTCCCGAATCACGTGCCCGAATCCTTTGCAACGATGGCACTGAATATCCCGTGTACGTACCGTGGAAGGGGCAGCGCTTGTGGCTGGCGGCACGGCGGGTTTGGACGTTCTCTCGCGCAGTGTAGTGCTAGTGGTAGATGGAGCAGGAAGAGTAGGAGGTGTGCTGGATGTCGAGCTCCGTCCTGCAAAAGAGTTAGTGTATGTCTTGGATCGGCGTCCCTGCACTTCACGTTCAGCTTTGCAAGCATATTCAAATAATGTGGTCATATCATAATATTCCTTATAGTCAAGAATATTCTGAATTTCAGGGTTCAAGCCACCCCGAAAACGAGCCATAGCAGCTTCATTCTTTTCCTTCAAATCACAACGAAGCATACCCTTTTGTAGCTCCTGGTAATATTCCTCAACCGATTGGTGGCCTTGCTGAAAACGCTGCATTTTATTAAGCAAATCGCGTGCGTAATAGGAAGGCACAAATCTGTGTCGCATAGCAGCTTTTAATTGATCCCAAGTGATGGGGGTGACAGTGCCAGGTTTTAGTTTATATTCGCGCCACCAAATTAAAGCAAAATCAGTAAATTCAGAAATAGCAGCTTTAACTTGAGAAGCAGCAGGAATATCATGGCATGAAAATTTCTGTTCTACCTCTAATTCCCAATCAAGATATGCAGCAGGATCGTATTTGCCATTGAAAGATGGAATTTTAAATTTAATCTTAGCAAATGAGTCATTAGGGCGACGTACACGGCGGGCACGAGGGCGGCGATCTCCATCTTCCTGCTCCGTGTCACCGCCGTAGTCGTTCTGCAACTCCGTGAGCGTCGCGGTCAACGTCTCAAGTCGTGTCACGATGGCCTTGAGCGTGGTCGTCGTTGCCGTCTGAGCGAGGTCTAGTTGGTCGAATCGCTCGTTGGATGCAGCGATTGTCGAATCAAACCGTTCATGCATCGTCTGTATGTCTGCTGCAAGTCCATTAACCTGTGCCCGCATGTCCCGCAGCTCTGCATCCTTTATGTCGTCGTCTCCTGGCATAGTTAGTGCAAATGCAAAAAGAAAACTGACAACAAAAACAGGGATGTATGGCTCACAAGGCGCTCACACTAGTGCTGTTATCAAATCCTTATCCGTTCTTACCAAGCACACAGGGGTGAGCTGCAACCAACAGGTAGAACCGGCGAAAGATTGGAAGAGCGATTGCCTGGTGAAACAAAAACTGCTCGCCGTAGAAAATATGTGGAGTTCTAGGTAGGCTGCACTCAATTCAATGGTTAGCACAATCAAACAATAATGCAATGTTGAATTATAGTGCTAAACACGTAACCAAAAGCTGCTGGAAACAAGGTGCAAAAGTGGATGGAAAGAGGTGGAGATGGACGACAAAAGTGAGAAATAAGAACAAGGATCAAGGCAAAGAGGAAGGTGTCAAGGGTACCACACTGTATATCAAAAACACCAATTGAATGGCTTCCTGAATGTCTCTGTTTTTTTTTTTGCACTCTTTTTTTTTGTCACTTATTTTTTTTCGAACTCAGAGACACACCAGGAAGAACCACACAAAAATTCACCTTGAACAGAGGTCAGATGTGGTCTACAGAAAAAAGACAAAAACTGCAAAACCCTTGATCAATTTTTTTCTTTATTTTCCCGAATTTTTTTGGCAATTTTGGATGGCGCAAACAGGCCGAAGGCGGGTTTGGGTATGCTTAGTTTTGAGTCACCAAGCTACCGTATTTTTTTCGGATTTTTTCGATAAACGAGCGAAAAGTTATGCCCGTTTCAGTGAAACACAAGGCGACGGGGGGGGGGGGGGGGGGAAAGGGGCAAACAGGAAGGGTGATCCCGAAAACGATGGGGGGCGGCAAAACAGGAAAGTAAAAAAACAGGAACGATGAGGAACGCGTGGTGGATTGGCGAGGGGTGGCGGCACGCGCTAGGGTTTGTGGCGGCGGCGCGCGCTAGGGTTTGTGGCGGCGGCGCGCGCTAGGGTTTCTGGCGATATGCAGCAAGGTAACCAGCAACAATTGAACGCAAAAGCACACAAATTCAACAATGCAAATTATTGAAAGAAAGTGCAAAGGCTAAAAGGTTGCTGGGACAAGGAACATATATTTTTGTTGTGGTTTTGTGGACTGTAGGAAATTAAAAACACTCGATAAACTCACCGATCAACCTGGAAATCTGATACCACTTGATAGAGGCGGAGTGCCCAATCTTTCGGTGAGTGGGGATAATTTCGATTCGGTGGAAGTAGACCCTCACGATCCGACTACGACGAGCGAACCCGAAGCGCCAATGCAATCGCTGAACCAACTTCCTGTGGTTACCGACCTTGTTGATGCAAGATCAGCCTGATCACGAAGATCGTTTCCTGTCCGCAATCGAAGAACGAACAAGAACAAGACGCGAGCAATCTATTAATCACTCGAAGGTGGAGTTCTGAATTACAGAGGACAGCACGTATTTGTGCGTGTTCTGATGTAGCTAAAGCTAGATGTAAAACAAAACTCAAGTTCTAAAAGAAACAGGACTCGACTAATAAAGGGAAAGGGGGCGCGGCCAGCAAAGGGGGCGCCGCCCCTGGCATCCAGGGTGTGGGAGCGCAGCCCTAGGCGCCCCATGTTGGGCCAGCCCTAGGCGCCCACACACAAAGGCCTTCTGTTGGGCCAACCTTCAGTCTTCTGGGCCTTCATTCTTCAGCATCATAACGAAGTTCAACTCTCTTGCACGGGCCCGAGTAATTGGCCCAGAATAAGGTGGCGCTGGAGAAGTTGCTGCTGGTGTAGATGTACTAGTGTCGTAGTTGATGTCCTCATCACTTCGGGTGCGCTAGGGTGTGGCGCAGCCGGAGGAGGGGTTCAGGTGGCGTGGGGAGCAGCGGAGGAGCGAGCACGGCGAGCTTCGAGCTCGTCGGTCATGGCGGGCGCGCTCTGTTTGCGCGGAGGAAGAGCTGGGCGGGAGAGGGAGCTCGGCTTCCTTCTCCTTATCGCCGGGCGGGGTAGGGGCAGGGTAGGCCGGGCGGGCAGGGCAGGTGTAGGCCGGGCGGGCAGGGCAGGGGCGCGTGGCCTCGGCGCGGTGCGCTGGCGGCGCGCGCTCGCGGTGGCGAGCGGCGCGTGGCCGGCAGCGCCGGGCGCCGGCGCCGCGTGGCGGGCTGACGAGTGGACCCCACTCGTCAGTGACTCAAAGAAATTCGAAAAACCCCGAAATTGGAAAACTGGCTTTGACTTTATATACAGGTTTTGGAATTTGAGAATTTTGGACACCCTAGAGGCCGAATTTGGGAAAACCCAAAATACCAAAGTTGCTCTACTCTCCCAGATCTACAACTTTGTCAAAAGGAGTAATATCAGATTCCAAGTTTAAATATGATCAAATTTGAATTGAACCTGCTGACTCCAGTTTGACCAAAGTTTATTACAAACTTAGAAATTCCTAAAGTCTATTTTATGCTCATTTTTAGAGAAAGAGTATTATACCAATGTTGTGTGGTTTTTAATTATCTACAACTTTCTTATATGATGTTTTGCATGATAGGGACTTTTAATTGCTCAAAATTTCAATTTTCCATTCAGGTCTATTTGGACAGAATTCACTAGAAGATAGAAAAGGAGCTAAAACATCTTGCAAACCTTTATGCATGTCACCACACCCAATAACAAAGTTGATCTACCTAGAATTGTCTACAAGTTTGTTATAGGGAGTTTGGTCTAAATCACATTTTATTTGGAACTAAGGTCACCAGTGCACTCAGGGGTTTTGCATATTTCACTGAAAATTTTCGACTTCGTGATTTACTAACCTAGTTGTTGCTCTTCTCTAAACATTATTAAGCCAAAACCTCGACTACCGCTAATCTAATCACGTGTTAAAACTCTCGAGATGCCGGGGCGTCACAACCCACCCCCCTTAAAGAAATCTCGTCCCGAGATTTGTGTGAGGTATGGGTGTATAACCTAGCATGTATTACAAAGGGTATGGGCATTGTGGATTCACGTCTTTTCAAATTCACATAGAAGCATCTAAATCTGTAACTGTTAGTTTTGTCAACTAGCTTGTGAATGGTTAGTACCTATTTTACACAAGTAGTCACAAAGCATCCTCTAAGTTAGGCTCGGGTGATCTCTCTAAGATACTCGACGAGTCGTGCCATATAAGAGAGCGAATGAACAAACCATGAAGAGGATGTGGTCAGCGAGTAAGTGACTGTGATTGAAGCAAAGGAATGGAGTCATTTCCGGACTTTGATACCAACATTTGAAACATGGTAAGTATCTGATTTATCCAAATAATGAAGGCAAAGTGTACACAGGCGGAAATTGACTAAGGCAGGGTCTTTTGATCGAAAGGAGTATCATCGGATACATTGTTGAGAGTCATATTCCTTTTATTTGACAGGGACTGTGTCCACATATAGAACTTCAGTTTAACATGTCTTCAAAGAGTAAGATGTGGTGAAATGTAGCACATTCTACTCATTAGGACAAGAAAGGCACAAAAGGGAGAAGATAGGCCGTATTCGCCTAAACAAGGTGATGATTTGTACGATTTCTTAGCGTTGGTCATGATTGATCAAGAAAATGGCAGTAGCTGACATGTTCTTACTAGCGAAACAAAATGCTAGTAAGCTCTCCTCTAAGAGGAAGAAAACCACTCATACAGAAATGATGATAAGATAAGAGCACTGGCCGAGGACAAAAGCTAGTGTGGAGGATGTTCGTAAAGTACACCCTCGGGAATTAAGGTTCAATGAATGGATAGAAATATCGACGGAGTTAGTGAGAACGAAATTGACTGTTCCCACCAACCTGCGGAGGCAAGGTCAACATGGATATGAATTAATATGAAGAAGTCGTGGGATTGAGGCGGATCATCCCCATTGGTCAAGAAAGCAGGGTGAAACAAGGCAATGGAATGATATATACAGGATAGTGGAAATGAAATCGATCATCCCCACGAATCAAGAGTAGTGAGATCAATTAAAGATAAAAACCGATTATGAATGTTCCACGATTGAAGCGATGTCATGCCTTCGCATGTTCTAATGCCAGCGCGAACCTAGTAGCACATCCATGTGACGGCCATACAACAAGACTGCCTAGGGAGACATCACAACAAGAGTGGCTCAATCATTCCACTTACAGAGTCATAATCACTATAAGGTTTTGGTAAATAAAGAGGAAGTCCGAAGGGATATAAGAGCTGAGGGCGCTTGAATCCCATGGTAAAAGAAGTTCCTTGATTTGCAAAGTTCTGGAGAAAGTAATTAACAAATAGTGGAATATAGTGCAAATAGGCTAGGATTTCTTCGATCACAAGGGTTCGAAGCGCATGAACAACAAGGGTTTTAAAGAAAAATTTACCAAAGCTCAATGTGCTATCACTATAAGACTAGGAGTACATCTAACCATAGGTATGAGATACAAGTTGACTCTATAGAGCCGGACACCCGAGGTCTTTCTGATCTACGAATGTTAAAACCTTCTGATACCTAAGCTTGTCCCCAAACTTTATCGTATTAATTGGTACCCAGCTAGTACTGCCTAAACGTGAGATTGATGCGTCCTGGACGAAGACCAGTTTCTTCCTTTAGCCATGTCGGTGCAGTGTTAGGCTTCACATGGGAGATGCCATGGAATAGCAGTCTTGATCTTCCACCGAGTATAAGAACATCGCCAGATTCGAGGTTGACCTTAGTCGCTCTATCCTTGTCTCGAGTATCGCTGAACAGAAATTCTGCCGTGTCACCTAGGGAGATTGAGATGATAGGTAGACCTTGGTTGATGCTTCTTTCTGATTCATCCTTATCTTGATGGAGTCCGAGCTTCCCGACGTTGTTGTAGTAGTTAATGATGCATATGTCAGGATTGATTTGAGGAAATTCGCTTACAGTTGAATTTGCAGATTGAGCAATTGTCTTGAAAGCTTCTGGTATCGCAGGGACTTGGGCACCATTGCATGGATGCGTTGGCCCATAGAGACCTGTAGTTGGATCCCAATTCTTCCCTAGACACATCATCCATAACTTCATCTGGGTTCCGTTTTTGAAACTAGGCTTATAAAATCCTCCTAGACCAATACCTAATTGTCGACATGTGCGAACCATCTTGACTTGATCTTCAGGCTTGACGAATCCCTTCAATAAAACCAGGCCAGGTCGCAGATGTTGAACTAAGGCCGTGTTAGTAGAAGATTCTCCCACTTTTCTCTTCTTCTTGAGACTTGCAGGGGCTGTTGTTTTAGCCTTCGTGGGCTCAGGGTGATCAGGACATAAGTCAAAAGGCTGCGACATCTGTGGCAGGAAAAACAAGGCTTCCGTAAGTTCAAGGGTTTTGAAAACTTGGTGTGGGCATAGTGTTTTCCGCGTTTACGTGTTTAGAAAATATGCCGATAAGTGATTTTTTTCGCAAAACGATGGCACAAGGCTATGGTATGTTTCTAACGCGTGTGGCATCGGTAACTTCGAGATGGGTTTGATTTTTGGACCGATCGACATATTTATTGTATTTGACCTGCATTTATTAAATGTTTCATATTTAGAATGAATTAGGTATAGAAAAATTGCGACAACCCAAGCGTACTAGTCGAGTCGCTTGCTTAGTTTTTGCTAGTTCTACTGGTACTTTGAGCTACGTATCAACACACTAGTAACACACACTCAACGCAATATGCTCCTAGTCACTCTTAAGCAACAAAAACAATGCATGAAATAAGACATGATGTCATGATGCATGATTCGCCCTATTCGGTCTCACCTCACACACCCTATGTATAATTTATATAACTAGCGAGTATTCGGTGACATATATGCACGGCACTCTCTAATGCAACTAGTCGTTTTCTACTCGTTCTTAATTTCGCACGTGGTTAGTGTACCTGCAGAAAAATGCATGCTCATATCATCATCATTACCATGACCAATCATTACCACTCTAACCCTAGAAGTGGTATCCACGAATTTCTTTAAGCTACGTCTGGTGGACGACGTAGTGGCGCCATTTCTCCCAACACACCCAGTGTTCCTCCAGTACTGGGGAATTGCTGGGGAGAGAAACGGTGGCCAACAAGATCTAGCTATAATTTTGGTTGAAGGAAAAGTGGTCACGAAACACTCCAATGGCATGACCACCCCCCTTAAAGAGTTCTGCCCTATCAGCATGAATGCAGGGTTCGCAACAGTTCGCAAATCCCAATAGCGCTCCGCCAGTACTGGGGATGGCTATGGCCGAAATGTTGCTTCCCAAAGCACCGAATATGCATATGAGTTCTATCTAAGTCAGAATGTTAGCGATGTCACCTGGTATTTCACTAACATCCTTAATATGGGCATATCGATACTCTCATTTTTCAAATACTTCGAAAAAGGGTTTTCGAAAATAGGTTTGTAAATCAAAACTGGATGATATGTCTGTTGTCTGTGTATGATCGGCTCTGATACCAGCTGTGGCGGAACCGCCGATTTAATCCGGGCTAAGCACACCTGCCACCTCTGGCTTGCAGTGCGATTAGACCGAACTAAACCCGGTCGTCCGTCGTGAGTCATTCGACTCCCGATATTACCTTTTCCCAGAGGAACCGACATCATACACATTCAGCCCACAATGGAGCCACAACAGATACATCATCTCAGGCAGTTGAATATAGCATATATAAACTTATTTCACAAACCGATTCGAAATAATAACATAAGTTTCAACATATTACCACACGAAAGGCAAGTTTGAATCAGATAGCGGAAGCGAATTTGAAAACGTCTCACAGCGGAAGAAATACTTTACTAGTCTTTATGCAACGTTGATCGAGACGAGCAGCACCGAGCCCACCGGTACTACCCTCCTCCAAGCAGATGTCCAGATGTCGTCGGTACCTGTTCTCAAAAGGTGGGGGCAAACCCTGAGTACTAATTACTCAGTAGGACTTAATGGATTGGCTTACGGCTGACGCAAAGCTTGCTTACTAACCTTTGGATCCTTAGCCATTGATTTTAAATAGTGGTATATCAATATAAAATATCAAGATTCATCTTTTGCATATAACTCCATAACAATTAGTAGAAATGTAAACATTACAATTCAAACATGTTGTACCTGAAAACATGAGTAACAGACATATTATATTCAAGTAGTTACTATGTTGCCCGACAGTGATATTGGCATTCCCACACCTGGTGGGCATCAGCGATTCGAATCGATTTTTAATTCCCGGGAATAACTATCATGCCAGGGGTATATGCTTACTAGCCATCGCGTTCCCACATATAGCCCCCATCTCCACCTGTCTTGTCCTAAGATTCAAAGCGCCCTCACCTAACCCCCGGGTTGTGCCCCCTCAGGAGCGATACCACGGCCGCACCAGGTCAGCCCTCCCTTAGGAGCGATACCATGGCCGCACCGGGTCAGCCCTCCCTCGAGTACAAGCGCCCCCGGGCCCATCGGCCTCTAGCAAGTGGATGAGCGGAGCCTCGAAAACTTCGGACAAACCCAGGTAAGACTTCACCGGTCCCATTTCCCGGTTAAGCACTCTAGCAATGTTATGCCGACCAATAGGCGAACAGCGAACGGGCCTTATGCGACTCGGGTGGAGCCAAACGCATACCACATACGCACACCACATAATAAAATTATTCTCCGCCCGGTCTCCATTTAAATCATAAGCATAGTATTACTTTCTCAATAGTAATAGTTTTGTAATCTTTGAAATCACCTACGCGACGAGTGACTCCTTTCACTCGTGTCTACTCGCACCTAGCAGAGCCTAGGCAACTCGTCCTACGACTCTATATATGGGTGCTAGGGCCAGGGCGGCCAGGGAGTCTAATGCAAAGGTTTTCAATCAACTCCTAATGCGGATGCGTAATCATCAATCAAGATAACATTAGCTGGGAAATTTATGGTCCTGCCTACCTTTGCTTATTCTTACTCAGCCAACAAACTAAACTAGGTTAGTTTGCCGGGTTGTGAGGCTTCGCCCCAAGCAACCCCTTGATCACTTGGACAACTCCTCCTTCCAAACACGACTGATGGGCTCTCCAGGTCGTGTCTGGGGCTTACTTGATCTTCTGGAACACCATTGCTTAAAGTAGCTCCCGTACTTGTTTCTCAATCACGTATCTGCAATAAGCGTTGCTATATGAATGCTATGCATGACACAGTGAATGAGATGCACGATCATCAAGCATACAATTGATTAAGCAAAATATAAGGCAACATCTAGTTACGCATGTAATGGATTACTAGCTCAACTAAAATCTACCGACTGGCACTAGTATTAATACTACTCTGATGGACCCGAAGCAATCGTGTATGTGCAATTTCACAAGAACATATACAGGAGTTAAGTTGTCGATCATAAACCTAACATGGTAAGTGTGGGGGTTTTTATTGGATATATTAGTTTCACATTTTCTACTGTTTACTTAAATATGCATTATTCCTACTCTCTTCAAGTCAGAGCCAAAACCTTATAAGTGCTACCTCCTACTCTAGCAGTGAGTCATGTTCATAATCTAGAGCTCATATCAAGGCCCTAAAGTCACATGGAGCATTTTTCTCCATAGCAATCTTTTTCTAAATTAATATATGCTTAAATACAAGATAAGGGCAAAATAGTAATTAAACAGACAATGCTAGGGCTACCAAAATTTAGACAGAGTCTACTCATGTTCACAAGGCTTCTGCCCAATTTTTATAATTTTTGAAGCTCATTTTACCCACATTTCCTATTTATTAAGGTTTTTCATGCATGCACATTAACAGGGGCAAAAAGGTCATTTCAGGGATCTACTTCTTTGCCATTCTGTAGACATACTAAAAATGAACATAATGCAACAAAGTTTATATTTTTAGCATTTTTCTACAATTTACTATGAATTTCTAAAGTTTCAGACCTAGAAAAATGAAATTATATTCGAAATCTCTCAGACCCCGGACCTTTACGTAGTTATCCCTAGCTTTTAGGGGCCTGTACACAAGATTTTCAAGACTCAGTGAATAGTACTACAATCGAGACAGAATTACAGGAAAGAACAGGGGGTTTTCTACAAAACCTCCTTCTTCTTCCTTCGGCCGACACAGAGGGCGCGCGGCGTGGGGCATGCTCGCGCGGGGGCCGGCATGTAGGTTGCCGGACTTGGAGCCGAGTCACTTGCGGAAGGTGTCCCAGGTGTAGGGCTTGCTTTCCCCCAAAGTCGCGTCATGCGGGGTCGAGCGAGTGAGCGGGGAACGGCCGTGAACCGATGGTGGACTCTCGAGGTCGCGTACTTCGGGGCGGGAGCTCGATCTGCCGAATGGAGAGGGGAAAGGCGACGCCGCCTCGTGCTTCGGGTGCGCTAGGGTGTGGCGCAGCCGGAGGAGGGGTTCAGGTGGCGTGGGGAGCAGCGGAGGAGCGAGCACGGCGAGCTTCGAGCTCGTCGGTCATGGCGGGCGCGCTCTGTTTGCGCGGAGGAAGAGCTGGGCGGGAGAGGGAGCTCGGCTTCCTTCTCCTTATCGCCGGGCGGGGTAGGGGCAGGGTAGGCCGGGCGGGCAGGGCAGGTGTAGGCCGGGCGGGCAGGGCAGGGGCGCGTGGCCTCGGCGCGGTGCGCTGGCGGCGCGCGCTCGCGGTGGCGAGCGGCGCGTGGCCGGCAGCGCCGGGCGCCGGCGCCGCGTGGCGGGCTGACGAGTGGACCCCACTCGTCAGTGACTCAAAGAAATTCGAAAAACCCCGAAATTGGAAAACTGGCTTTGACTTTATATACAGGTTTTGGAATTTGAGAATTTTGGACACCCTAGAGGCCGAATTTGGGAAAACCCAAAATACCAAAGTTGCTCTACTCTCCCAGATCTACAACTTTGTCAAAAGGAGTAATATCAGATTCCAAGTTTAAATATGATCAAATTTGAATTGAACCTGCTGACTCCAGTTTGACCAAAGTTTATTACAAACTTAGAAATTCCTAAAGTCTATTTTATGCTCATTTTTAGAGAAAGAGTATTATACCAATGTTGTGTGGTTTTTAATTATCTACAACTTTCTTATATGATGTTTTGCATGATAGGGACTTTTAATTGCTCAAAATTTCAATTTTCCATTCAGGTCTATTTGGACAGAATTCACTAGAAGATAGAAAAGGAGCTAAAACATCTTGCAAACCTTTATGCATGTCACCACACCCAATAACAAAGTTGATCTACCTAGAATTGTCTACAAGTTTGTTATAGGGAGTTTGGTCTAAATCACATTTTATTTGGAACTAAGGTCACCAGTGCACTCAGGGGTTTTGCATATTTCACTGAAAATTTTCGACTTCGTGATTTACTAACCTAGTTGTTGCTCTTCTCTAAACATTATTAAGCCAAAACCTCGACTACCGCTAATCTAATCACGTGTTAAAAATCTCGAGATGCCGGGGCATCACATTGCACAAACTCATTCCTTGAATCCACCTCGACACCCGTTTTCGCAATGGGTCACGTGCGGCGACGAAATGGCGCGAAACCACCCCAGACATGAGTTTTGGATCTAAAGTAGTGGATTGGACAAGTTCATTGTGAAAATAGAAGAAATGGTTCCGGTGGCACAAACTCATGCTTTGTATGCTCCCCGATATCCGTTTTTGCAATGGGTCAGGTGAGGCAACGAAATTACGCAAAACCACTCCAAACATGAGTTTTGGACATAAAGTAGTGTATTGGGCATGTTCATTGCAAAAATAGAAGAAATGGTTCTTGTCGCACAAACTCATGCCTCGTATCCACCCCGATACCAGTTTTCGCAATGGGTCAGATGCGGGAACAAAATGGCGTGAAACCACCCAAAACACGAGTTTTGGATCTAAAGTAGTGGATTGGACATGTTCGTTGCGTCAAAAGAA
This sequence comes from Paspalum vaginatum, assembly GCA_030272315.1. Classification (NCBI taxonomy): domain Eukaryota; kingdom Viridiplantae; phylum Streptophyta; class Magnoliopsida; order Poales; family Poaceae; genus Paspalum; species Paspalum vaginatum. The sequence continues at coordinate 24,906,785 of CM059015.1, read as the reverse complement.
GAAATGGTTCCGGAGGCCCAAACTCATGCTTTGTATGCTCCCCGATATCCGTTTTCGCAATGGCTCAAGTGAGGCAACGAAAATGCGCGAAACCACTCGAAACATGAGTTTTGGACATAAAGTAGTTGATTGGGCGTGTTCGTCGCTTAAAAAGAAGAAATGGTTCTAGCTGCACAAACTCATGCCTTGTATGCACCCCGCTACCCTTTTTCGCAATGGGTCACGTGCGGCAATGAAACGGTGCAAAACCACCCCAAAAAAGAGTTTTGGACCTAAAGTAGTGGATTGGGCATGTTTGTTACGAAAAAAGAACAAGTGGTTCCAGTGGCACAAACTCATGCTTTGTATGCACCCTAATACCCATTTTCGCAATGGGGCATGTGCGGCAACGAAATGGTGCAAAACCACCCGAAATAGTAGTTTTGTACCTAAAGTAGTGGAATGGGCATGTTTGTCGCGAAAAAAGAAGAAATCGTTCTAGTCGCACAAACTCATGCCTTGTATCCAGCCCGATACCAGTTTTCGCAATGGGTCACATGCGGGAACGAAATGGCGTGAAACCACGCCAAACATGAGTTTTGGATCTAAAATAGTGGATTGGACAAGTTCGTTGTGAAAATAGAAGAAATGGTTCCGGCGGCACAAACTCATGCTTTGTATGCTCCCCGATATCCGTTTTCGCAATGGGTTAGGTGAGGCAACGAAATGGCGCAAAACCACTCCAAACATGAGTTTTGGACATAAAGTAGTGGATTGGGCATGTTCATTGCGAAAATAGAAGAAATGGTTCTTGTCGCACAAACTCATGCCTTGTATCCACCCCGATACCAGTTTTCGCAATGGGTCAGATGCGGGAACGAAATGGCGTGAAACCACCCAAAACATGAGTTTTGGATCTAAAGTAGTGAATTGGACATGTTCGTTGCGAAAAAAAGAAGAAAGGGTTCCGGTGGTACAAACTCATTCTTTGTATGCTCCCCGATATCCATTTTCGCAATAGGTCGGGTGAGGCAACGAAATGGCGTGAAACCACTCCAAACATGAGTCTTGGACATAAAGTAGTGGATTGCACATGTTTGTTGCGAAAATATAAGAAATGGTTCTTGTTGCACAAACTCATGCTTTGTATCCACCCCGCTGCCCGTTTTCGCAATGGGTCACGTGCGGCAACAAATTAGCGCGAAACCACCCAAAACATGAGTTTTTGATGTAAATAGTGGATTGGACATGTTCGTTGCTGAAAAATGAAGAAAGGGTTCCGGTGGTACAAACTAATTCTTTCTATGCTCCGCGATATCTATTTTCGCAATAGACGGTGAGGCAACGAAATGGCGTGAGACCACTCCAAACATGAGTCTTGGACATAAAGTATAGGATTGCGCACGTTTGTTGCGAAAATATTAGAAATGGTTCTTGTTGCACAAACTCATGCCTTGTATCCACCACGCTACCCATTTTCGCAATGGGTCACGTGCAGCAACAAAATAGCGCGAAACCACCCCAAACATGAGTTTTTGATCTAAAGTTGTGGATTGGACATATTCGTTGCGGAAAAAAAAGAAATGGTTCCGGTGGCACAAACTCATGCATTGTATGCACCCCGATACCCGTTTTTGCAATGGGTCATGTGCGTCAATGAAATGGCGCAACACCACTCCAAACATGAGTCTTGGACCTAAAGTAGTGTTATGGGCATATTTGTTGCGAAAATATAAGAAATGGTTCTTGTTGCACAAACTCATTCCTTGAATCCACCTCGACACCCGTTTTCGCAATGGGTCACGTGCGGCGACGAAATGGCGCGAAACCACCCCGGACATGAGTTTTGGATCTGAAGTAGTGGATTGGACAAGTTCATTGTGAAAATAGAAGAAATGGTTCCGGTGGCACAAACTCATGCTTTGTATGCTCCCCGATATCCGTTTTTGCAATGGGTCAGGTGAGGCAACGAAATTACGCAAAACCACTCCAAACATGAGTTTTGGACATAAAGTAGTGTATTGGGCATGTTCATTGCAAAAATAGAAGAAATGGTTCTTGTCGCACAAACTCATGCCTCGTATCCACCCCGATACCAGTTTTCGCAATGGGTCAGATGCGGGAACAAAATGGCGTGAAACCACCCAAAACACGAGTTTTGGATCTAAAGTAGTGGATTGGACATGTTCGTTGCGTCAAAAGAAGAAATGGTTCCGGAGGCCCAAACTCATGCTTTGTATGCTCCCCGATATCCGTTTTCGCAATGGCTCAAGTGAGGCAACGAAAATGCGCGAAACCACTCTAAACATGAGTTTTGGACATAAAGTAGTTGATTGGGCGTGTTCGTCGCTTAAAAAGAAGAAATGGTTCTAGCTGCACAAACTCATGCCTTGTATGCACCCCGCTACCCTTTTTCGCAATGGGTCACGTGTGGCAATGAAACGGTGCAAAACCACCCCAAAAAAGAGTTTTGGACCTAAAGTAGTGGATTGGGCATGTTTGTTACGAAAAAAGAACAAGTGGTTCCAGTGGCACAAACTCATGCTTTGTATGCACCCTAATACCCATTTTCGCAATGGGGCATGTGCGGCAACGAAATGGTGCAAAACCACCCGAAATAGTAGTTTTGTACCTAAAGTAGTGGAATGGGCATGTTTGTCGCGAAAAAAGAAGAAATCGTTCTAGTCGCACAAACTCATGCCTTGTATCCAGCCCGATACCAGTTTTCGCAATGGGTCACATGCGGGAACGAAATGGCGTGAAACCACGCCAAACATGAGTTTTGGATCTAAAATAGTGGATTGGACAAGTTCGTTGTGAAAATAGAAGAAATGGTTCCGGCGGCACAAACTCATGCTTTGTATGCTCCCCGATATCCGTTTTCGCAATGGGTTAGGTGAGGCAACGAAATGGCGCAAAACCACTCCAAACATGAGTTTTGGACATAAAGTAGTGGATTGGGCATGTTCATTGCGAAAATAGAAGAAATGGTTCTTGTCGCACAAACTCATGCCTTGTATCCACCCCGATACCAGTTTTCGCAATGGGTCAGATGCGGGAACGAAATGGCGTGAAACCACCCAAAACATGAGTTTTGGATCTAAAGTAGTGAATTGGACATGTTCGTTGCGAAAAAAAGAAGAAAGGGTTCCGGTGGTACAAACTCATTCTTTGTATGCTCCCCGATATCCATTTTCGCAATAGGTCGGGTGAGGCAACGAAATGGCGTGAAACCACTCCAAACATGAGTCTTGGACATAAAGTAGTGGATTGCACATGTTTGTTGCGAAAATATAAGAAATGGTTCTTGTTGCACAAACTCATGCTTTGTATCCACCCCGCTGCCCGTTTTCGCAATGGGTCACGTGCGGCAACAAATTAGCGCGAAACCACCCAAAACATGAGTTTTTGATGTAAATAGTGGATTGGACATGTTCGTTGCTGAAAAATGAAGAAAGGGTTCCGGTGGTACAAACTAATTCTTTCTATGCTCCGCGATATCTATTTTCGCAATAGACGGTGAGGCAACGAAATGGCGTGAGACCACTCCAAACATGAGTCTTGGACATAAAGTATAGGATTGCGCACGTTTGTTGCGAAAATATTAGAAATGGTTCTTGTTGCACAAACTCATGCCTTGTATCCACCAACCTACCCATTTTCGCAATGGGTCACGTGCAGCAACAAAATAGCGCGAAACCACCCCAAACATGAGTTTTTGATCTAAAGTTGTGGATTGGACATATTCGTTGCGGAAAAAAAAGAAATGGTTCCGGTGGCACAAACTCATGCATTGTATGCACCCCGATACCCGTTTTTGCAATGGGTCATGTGCGTCAATGAAATGGCGCAACACCACTCCAAACATGAGTCTTGGACCTAAAGTAGTGTTATGGGCATATTTGTTGCGAAAATATAAGAAATGGTTCTTGTTGCACAAACTCATTCCTTGAATCCACCTCGACACCCGTTTTCGCAATGGGTCACGTGCGGCGACGAAATGGCGCGAAACCACCCCGGACATGAGTTTTGGATCTGAAGTAGTGGATTGGACAAGTTCATTGTGAAAATAGAAGAAATGGTTCCGGTGGCACAAACTCATGCTTTGTATGCTCCCCGATATCCGTTTTTGCAATGGGTCAGGTGAGGCAACGAAATTACGCAAAACCACTCCAAACATGAGTTTTGGACATAAAGTAGTGTATTGGGCATGTTCATTGCAAAAATAGAAGAAATGGTTCTTGTCGCACAAACTCATGCCTCGTATCCACCCCGATACCAGTTTTCGCAATGGGTCAGATGCGGGAACAAAATGGCGTGAAACCACCCAAAACACGAGTTTTGGATCTAAAGTAGTGGATTGGACATGTTCGTTGCGTCAAAAGAAGAAATGGTTCCGGAGGCCCAAACTCATGCTTTGTATGCTCCCCGATATCCGTTTTCGCAATGGCTCAAGTGAGGCAACGAAAATGCGCGAAACCACTCTAAACATGAGTTTTGGACATAAAGTAGTTGATTGGGCGTGTTCGTCGCTTAAAAAGAAGAAATGGTTCTAGCTGCACAAACTCATGCCTTGTATGCACCCCGCTACCCTTTTTCGCAATGGGTCACGTGTGGCAATGAAACGGTGCAAAACCACCCCAAAAAAGAGTTTTGGACCTAAAGTAGTGGATTGGGCATGTTTGTTACGAAAAAAGAACAAGTGGTTCCAGTGGCACAAACTCATGCTTTGTATGCACCCTAATACCCATTTTCGCAATGGGGCATGTGCGGCAACGAAATGGTGCAAAACCACCCGAAATAGTAGTTTTGTACCTAAAGTAGTGGAATGGGCATGTTTGTCGCGAAAAAAGAAGAAATCGTTCTAGTCGCACAAACTCATGCCTTGTATCCAGCCCGATACCAGTTTTCGCAATGGGTCACATGCGGGAACGAAATGGCGTGAAACCACGCCAAACATGAGTTTTGGATCTAAAATAGTGGATTGGACAAGTTCGTTGTGAAAATAGAAGAAATGGTTCCGGCGGCACAAACTCATGCTTTGTATGCTCCCCGATATCCGTTTTCGCAATGGGTTAGGTGAGGCAACGAAATGGCGCAAAACCACTCCAAACATGAGTTTTGGACATAAAGTAGTGGATTGGGCATGTTCATTGCGAAAATAGAAGAAATGGTTCTTGTCGCACAAACTCATGCCTTGTATCCACCCCGATACCAGTTTTCGCAATGGGTCAGATGCGGGAACGAAATGGCGTGAAACCACCCAAAACATGAGTTTTGGATCTAAAGTAGTGAATTGGACATGTTCGTTGCGAAAAAAAGAAGAAAGGGTTCCGGTGGTACAAACTCATTCTTTGTATGCTCCCCGATATCCATTTTCGCAATAGGTCGGGTGAGGCAACGAAATGGCGTGAAACCACTCCAAACATGAGTCTTGGACATAAAGTAGTGGATTGCACATGTTTGTTGCGAAAATATAAGAAATGGTTCTTGTTGCACAAACTCATGCTTTGTATCCACCCCGCTGCCCGTTTTCGCAATGGGTCACGTGCGGCAACAAATTAGCGCGAAACCACCCAAAACATGAGTTTTTGATGTAAATAGTGGATTGGACATGTTCGTTGCTGAAAAATGAAGAAAGGGTTCCGGTGGTACAAACTAATTCTTTCTATGCTCCGCGATATCTATTTTCGCAATAGACGGTGAGGCAACGAAATGGCGTGAGACCACTCCAAACATGAGTCTTGGACATAAAGTATAGGATTGCGCACGTTTGTTGCGAAAATATTAGAAATGGTTCTTGTTGCACAAACTCATGCCTTGTATCCACCACGCTACCCATTTTCGCAATGGGTCACGTGCAGCAACAAAATAGCGCGAAACCACCCCAAACATGAGTTTTTGATCTAAAGTTGTGGATTGGACATATTCGTTGCGGAAAAAAAAGAAATGGTTCCGGTGGCACAAACTCATGCATTGTATGCACCCCGATACCCGTTTTTGCAATGGGTCATGTGCGTCAATGAAATGGCGCAACACCACTCCAAACATGAGTCTTGGACCTAAAGTAGTGTTATGGGCATATTTGTTGCGAAAATATAAGAAATGGTTCTTGTTGCACAAACTCATTCCTTGAATCCACCTCGACACCCGTTTTCGCAATGGGTCACGTGCGGCGACGAAATGGCGCGAAACCACCCCGGACATGAGTTTTGGATCTGAAGTAGTGGATTGGACAAGTTCATTGTGAAAATAGAAGAAATGGTTCCGGTGGCACAAACTCATGCTTTGTATGCTCCCCGATATCCGTTTTTGCAATGGGTCAGGTGAGGCAACGAAATTACGCAAAACCACTCCAAACATGAGTTTTGGACATAAAGTAGTGTATTGGGCATGTTCATTGCAAAAATAGAAGAAATGGTTCTTGTCGCACAAACTCATGCCTCGTATCCACCCCGATACCAGTTTTCGCAATGGGTCAGATGCGGGAACAAAATGGCGTGAAACCACCCAAAACATGAGTTTTGGATCTAAAGTAGTGGATTGGACATGTTCGTTGCGTCAAAAGAAGAAATGGTTCCGGAGGCCCAAACTCATGCTTTGTATGCTCCCCGATATCCGTTTTCGCAATGGCTCAAGTGAGGCAACGAAAATGCGCGAAACCACTCTAAACATGAGTTTTGGACATAAAGTAGTTGATTGGGCAGTGTTCGTCGCTTAAAAAGAAGAAATGGTTCTAGCTGCACAAACTCATGCCTTGTATGCACCCCGCTACCCTTTTTCGCAATGGGTCACGTGTGGCAATGAAATGGTGCAAAACCACCCCAAAAAAGAGTTTTGGACCTAAAGTAGTGGATTGGGCATGTTTGTTACGAAAAAAGAACAAATGGTTCCAGTGGCACAAACTCATGCTTTGTATGCACCCTAATACCCATTTTCGCAATGGGGCATGTGCGGCAACGAAATGGTGCAAAACCACCCGAAATAGTAGTTTTGTACCTAAAGTAGTGGAATGGGCATGTTTGTCGCGAAAAAAGAAGAAATCGTTCTAGTCGCACAAACTCATGCCTTGTATCCAGCCCGATACCAGTTTTCGCAATGGGTCACATGCGGGAACGAAATGGCGTGAAACCACGCCAAACATGAGTTTTGGATCTAAAATAGTGGATTGGACAAGTTCGTTGTGAAAATAGAAGAAATGGTTCCGGCGGCACAAACTCATGCTTTGTATGCTCCCCGATATCCGTTTTCGCAATGGGTTAGGTGAGGCAACGAAATGGCGCAAAACCACTCCAAACATGAGTTTTGGACATAAAGTAGTGGATTGGGCATGTTCATTGCGAAAATAGAAGAAATGGTTCTTGTCGCACAAACTCATGCCTTGTATCCACCCCGATACCAGTTTTCGCAATGGGTCAGATGCGGGAACGAAATGGCGTGAAACCACCCAAAACATGAGTTTTGGATCTAAAGTAGTGAATTGGACATGTTCGTTGCGAAAAAAAGAAGAAAGGGTTCCGGTGGTACAAACTCATTCTTTGTATGCTCCCCGATATCCATTTTCGCAATAGGTCGGGTGAGGCAACGAAATGGCGTGAAACCACTCCAAACATGAGTCTTGGACATAAAGTAGTGGATTGCACATGTTTGTTGCGAAAATATAAGAAATGGTTCTTGTTGCACAAACTCATGCTTTGTATCCACCCCGCTGCCCGTTTTCGCAATGGGTCACGTGCGGCAACAAATTAGCGCGAAACCACCCAAAACATGAGTTTTTGATGTAAATAGTGGATTGGACATGTTCGTTGCTGAAAAATGAAGAAAGGGTTCCGGTGGTACAAACTAATTCTTTCTATGCTCCGCGATATCTATTTTCGCAATAGACGGTGAGGCAACGAAATGGCGTGAGACCACTCCAAACATGAGTCTTGGACATAAAGTATTGGATTGCGCACGTTTGTTGCGAAAATATTAGAAATGGTTCTTGTTGCACAAACTCATGCCTTGTATCCACCACGCTACCCATTTTCGCAATTGGTCACGTGCAGCAACAAAATAGCGCGAAACCACCCCAAACATGAGTTTTGGATCTAAAGTTGTGGATTGGACATATTCGTTGCGGAAAAAAAAAGAAATGGTTCCGGTGGCACAAACTCATGCATTGTATGCACCCCGATACCCGTTTTTGCAATGGGTCATGTGCGTCAATGAAATGGCGCAACACCACTCCAAACATGAGTCTTGGACCTAAAGTAGTGTTATGGGCATATTTGTTGCGAAAATATAAGAAATGGTTCTTGTTGCACAAACTCATTCCTTGAATCCACCTCGACACCCGTTTTCGCAATGGGTCACGTGCGGCGACGAAATGGCGCGAAACCACCCCAGACATGAGTTTTGGATCTAAAGTAGTGGATTGGACAAGTTCATTGTGAAAATAGAAGAAATGGTTCCGGTGGCACAAACTCATGCTTTGTATGCTCCCCGATATCCGTTTTTGCAATGGGTCAGGTGAGGCAACGAAATTACGCAAAACCACTCCAAACATGAGTTTTGGACATAAAGTAGTGTATTGGGCATGTTCATTGCAAAAATAGAAGAAATGGTTCTTGTCGCACAAACTCATGCCTCGTATCCACCCCGATACCAGTTTTCGCAATGGGTCAGATGCGGGAACAAAATGGCGTGAAACCACCCAAAACATGAGTTTTGGATCTAAAGTAGTGGATTGGACATGTTCGTTGCGTCAAAAGAAGAAATGGTTCCGGAGGCCCAAACTCATGCTTTGTATGCTCCCCGATATCCGTTTTCGCAATGGCTCAAGTGAGGCAACGAAAATGCGCGAAACCACTCTAAACATGAGTTTTGGACATAAAGTAGTTGATTGGGCGTGTTCGTCGCTTAAAAAGAAGAAATGGTTCTAGCTGCACAAACTCATGCCTTGTATGCACCCCGCTACCCTTTTTCGCAATGGGTCACGTGTGGCAATGAAATGGTGCAAAACCACCCCAAAAAAGAGTTTTGGACCTAAAGTAGTGGATTGGGCATGTTTGTTACGAAAAAAGAACAAATGGTTCCAGTGGCACAAACTCATGCTTTGTATGCACCCTAATACCCATTTTCGCAATGGGGCATGTGCGGCAACGAAATGGTGCAAAACCACCCGAAATAGTAGTTTTGTACCTAAAGTAGTGGAATGGGCATGTTTGTCGCGAAAAAAGAAGAAATCGTTCTAGTCGCACAAACTCATGCCTTGTATCCAGCCCGATACCAGTTTTCGCAATGGGTCACATGCGGGAACGAAATGGCGTGAAACCACGCCAAACATGAGTTTTGGATCTAAAATAGTGGATTGGACAAGTTCGTTGTGAAAATAGAAGAAATGGTTCCGGCGGCACAAACTCATGCTTTGTATGCTCCCCGATATCCGTTTTCGCAATGGGTTAGGTGAGGCAACGAAATGGCGCAAAACCACTCCAAACATGAGTTTTGGACATAAAGTAGTGGATTGGGCATGTTCATTGCGAAAATAGAAGAAATGGTTCTTGTCGCACAAACTCATGCCTTGTATCCACCCCGATACCAGTTTTCGCAATGGGTCAGATGCGGGAACGAAATGGCGTGAAACCACCCAAAACATGAGTTTTGGATCTAAAGTAGTGAATTGGACATGTTCGTTGCGAAAAAAAGAAGAAAGGGTTCCGGTGGTACAAACTCATTCTTTGTATGCTCCCCGATATCCATTTTCGCAATAGGTCGGGTGAGGCAACGAAATGGCGTGAAACCACTCCAAACATGAGTCTTGGACATAAAGTAGTGGATTGCACATGTTTGTTGCGAAAATATAAGAAATGGTTCTTGTTGCACAAACTCATGCTTTGTATCCACCCCGCTGCCCGTTTTCGCAATGGGTCACGTGCGGCAACAAATTAGCGCGAAACCACCCAAAACATGAGTTTTTGATGTAAATAGTGGATTGGACATGTTCGTTGCTGAAAAATGAAGAAAGGGTTCCGGTGGTACAAACTAATTCTTTCTATGCTCCGCGATATCTATTTTCGCAATAGACGGTGAGGCAACGAAATGGCGTGAGAACCACTCCAAACATGAGTCTTGGACATAAAGTATTGGATTGCGCACGTTTGTTGCGAAAATATTAGAAATGGTTCTTGTTGCACAAACTCATGCCTTGTATCCACCACGCTACCCATTTTCGCAATTGGTCACGTGCAGCAACAAAATAGCGCGAAACCACCCCAAACATGAGTTTTGGATCTAAAGTTGTGGATTGGACATATTCGTTGCGGAAAAAAAAGAAATGGTTCCGGTGGCACAAACTCATGCATTGTATGCACCCCGATACCCGTTTTTGCAATGGGTCATGTGCGTCAATGAAATGGCGCAACACCACTCCAAACATGAGTCTTGGACCTAAAGTAGTGTTATGGGCATATTTGTTGCGAAAATATAAGAAATGGTTCTTGTTGCACAAACTCATTCCTTGAATCCACCGTCGACACCCGTTTTCGCAATGGGTCACGTGCGGCGACGAAATGGCGCGAAACCACCCCAGACATGAGTTTTGGATCTAAAGTAGTGGATTGGACAAGTTCATTGTGAAAATAGAAGAAATGGTTCCGGTGGCACAAACTCATGCTTTGTATGCTCCCCGATATCCGTTTTTGCAATGGGTCAGGTGAGGCAACGAAATTACGCAAAACCACTCCAAACATGAGTTTTGGACATAAAGTAGTGTATTGGGCATGTTCATTGCAAAAATAGAAGAAATGGTTCTTGTCGCACAAACTCATGCCTCGTATCCACCCCGATACCAGTTTTCGCAATGGGTCAGATGCGGGAACAAAATGGCGTGAAACCACCCAAAACATGAGTTTTGGATCTAAAGTAGTGGATTGGACATGTTCGTTGCGTCAAAAGAAGAAATGGTTCCGGAGGCCCAAACTCATGCTTTGTATGCTCCCCGATATCCGTTTTCGCAATGGCTCAAGTGAGGCAACGAAAATGCGCGAAACCACTCTAAACATGAGTTTTGGACATAAAGTAGTTGATTGGGCGTGTTCGTCGCTTAAAAAGAAGAAATGGTTCTAGCTGCACAAACTCATGCCTTGTATGCACCCCGCTACCCTTTTTCGCAATGGGTCACGTGTGGCAATGAAATGGTGCAAAACCACCCCAAAAAAGAGTTTTGGACCTAAAGTAGTGGATTGGGCATGTTTGTTACGAAAAAAGAACAAATGGTTCCAGTGGCACAAACTCATGCTTTGTATGCACCCTAATACCCATTTTCGCAATGGGGCATGTGCGGCAACGAAATGGTGCAAAACCACCCGAAATAGTAGTTTTGTACCTAAAGTAGTGGAATGGGCATGTTTGTCGCGAAAAAAGAAGAAATCGTTCTAGTCGCACAAACTCATGCCTTGTATCCAGCCCGATACCAGTTTTCGCAATGGGTCACATGCGGGAACGAAATGGCGTGAAACCACGCCAAACATGAGTTTTGGATCTAAAATAGTGGATTGGACAAGTTCGTTGTGAAAATAGAAGAAATGGTTCCGGCGGCACAAACTCATGCTTTGTATGCTCCCCGATATCCGTTTTCGCAATGGGTTAGGTGAGGCAACGAAATGGCGCAAAACCACTCCAAACATGAGTTTTGGACATAAAGTAGTGGATTGGGCATGTTCATTGCGAAAATAGAAGAAATGGTTCTTGTCGCACAAACTCATGCCTTGTATCCACCCCGATACCAGTTTTCGCAATGGGTCAGATGCGGGAACGAAATGGCGTGAAACCACCCAAAACATGAGTTTTGGATCTAAAGTAGTGAATTGGACATGTTCGTTGCGAAAAAAAGAAGAAAGGGTTCCGGTGGTACAAACTCATTCTTTGTATGCTCCCCGATATCCATTTTCGCAATAGGTCGGGTGAGGCAACGAAATGGCGTGAAACCACTCCAAACATGAGTCTTGGACATAAAGTAGTGGATTGCACATGTTTGTTGCGAAAATATAAGAAATGGTTCTTGTTGCACAAACTCATGCTTTGTATCCACCCCGCTGCCCGTTTTCGCAATGGGTCACGTGCGGCAACAAATTAGCGCGAAACCACCCAAAACATGAGTTTTTGATGTAAATAGTGGATTGGACATGTTCGTTGCTGAAAAATGAAGAAAGGGTTCCGGTGGTACAAACTAATTCTTTCTATGCTCCGCGATATCTATTTTCGCAATAGACGGTGAGGCAACGAAATGGCGTGAGAACCACTCCAAACATGAGTCTTGGACATAAAGTATTGGATTGCGCACGTTTGTTGCGAAAATATTAGAAATGGTTCTTGTTGCACAAACTCATGCCTTGTATCCACCACGCTACCCATTTTCGCAATGGGTCACGTGCAGCAACAAAATAGCGCGAAACCACCCCAAACATGAGTTTTGGATCTAAAGTTGTGGATTGGACATATTCGTTGCGGAAAAAAAAGAAATGGTTCCGGTGGCACAAACTCATGCATTGTATGCACCCCGATACCCGTTTTTGCAATGGGTCATGTGCGTCAATGAAATGGCGCAACACCACTCCAAACATGAGTCTTGGACCTAAAGTAGTGTTATGGGCATATTTGTTGCGAAAATATAAGAAATGGTTCTTGTTGCACAAACTCATTCCTTGAATCCACCTCGACACCCGTTTTCGCAATGGGTCACGTGCGGCGACGAAATGGCGCGAAACCACCCCAGACATGAGTTTTGGATCTAAAGTAGTGGATTGGACAAGTTCATTGTGAAAATAGAAGAAATGGTTCCGGTGGCACAAACTCATGCTTTGTATGCTCCCCGATATCCGTTTTTGCAATGGGTCAGGTGAGGCAACGAAATTACGCAAAACCACTCCAAACATGAGTTTTGGACATAAAGTAGTGTATTGGGCATGTTCATTGCAAAAATAGAAGAAATGGTTCTTGTCGCACAAACTCATGCCTCGTATCCACCCCGATACCAGTTTTCGCAATGGGTCAGATGCGGGAACAAAATGGCGTGAAACCACCCAAAACATGAGTTTTGGATCTAAAGTAGTGGATTGGACATGTTCGTTGCGTCAAAAGAAGAAATGGTTCCGGAGGCCCAAACTCATGCTTTGTATGCTCCCCGATATCCGTTTTCGCAATGGCTCAAGTGAGGCAACGAAAATGCGCGAAACCACTCTAAACATGAGTTTTGGACATAAAGTAGTTGATTGGGCGTGTTCGTCGCTTAAAAAGAAGAAATGGTTCTAGCTGCACAAACTCATGCCTTGTATGCACCCCGCTACCCTTTTTCGCAATGGGTCACGTGTGGCAATGAAATGGTGCAAAACCACCCCAAAAAAGAGTTTTGGACCTAAAGTAGTGGATTGGGCATGTTTGTTACGAAAAAAGAACAAATGGTTCCAGTGGCACAAACTCATGCTTTGTATGCACCCTAATACCCATTTTCGCAATGGGGCATGTGCGGCAACGAAATGGTGCAAAACCACCCGAAATAGTAGTTTTGTACCTAAAGTAGTGGAATGGGCATGTTTGTCGCGAAAAAAGAAGAAATCGTTCTAGTCGCACAAACTCATGCCTTGTATCCAGCCCGATACCAGTTTTCGCAATGGGTCACATGCGGGAACGAAATGGCGTGAAACCACGCCAAACATGAGTTTTGGATCTAAAATAGTGGATTGGACAAGTTCGTTGTGAAAATAGAAGAAATGGTTCCGGCGGCACAAACTCATGCTTTGTATGCTCCCCGATATCCGTTTTCGCAATGGGTTAGGTGAGGCAACGAAATGGCGCAAAACCACTCCAAACATGAGTTTTGGACATAAAGTAGTGGATTGGGCATGTTCATTGCGAAAATAGAAGAAATGGTTCTTGTCGCACAAACTCATGCCTTGTATCCACCCCGATACCAGTTTTCGCAATGGGTCAGATGCGGGAACGAAATGGCGTGAAACCACCCAAAACATGAGTTTTGGATCTAAAGTAGTGAATTGGACATGTTCGTTGCGAAAAAAAGAAGAAAGGGTTCCGGTGGTACAAACTCATTCTTTGTATGCTCCCCGATATCCATTTTCGCAATAGGTCGGGTGAGGCAACGAAATGGCGTGAAACCACTCCAAACATGAGTCTTGGACATAAAGTAGTGGATTGCACATGTTTGTTGCGAAAATATAAGAAATGGTTCTTGTTGCACAAACTCATGCTTTGTATCCACCCCGCTGCCCGTTTTCGCAATGGGTCACGTGCGGCAACAAATTAGCGCGAAACCACCCAAAACATGAGTTTTTGATGTAAATAGTGGATTGGACATGTTCGTTGCTGAAAAATGAAGAAAGGGTTCCGGTGGTACAAACTAATTCTTTCTATGCTCCGCGATATCTATTTTCGCAATAGACGGTGAGGCAACGAAATGGCGTGAGAACCACTCCAAACATGAGTCTTGGACATAAAGTATTGGATTGCGCACGTTTGTTGCGAAAATATTAGAAATGGTTCTTGTTGCACAAACTCATGCCTTGTATCCACCACGCTACCCATTTTCGCAATGGGTCACGTGCAGCAACAAAATAGCGCGAAACCACCCCAAACATGAGTTTTGGATCTAAAGTTGTGGATTGGACATATTCGTTGCGGAAAAAAAAGAAATGGTTCCGGTGGCACAAACTCATGCATTGTATGCACCCCGATACCCGTTTTTGCAATGGGTCATGTGCGTCAATGAAATGGCGCAACACCACTCCAAACATGAGTCTTGGACCTAAAGTAGTGTTATGGGCATATTTGTTGCGAAAATATAAGAAATGGTTCTTGTTGCACAAACTCATTCCTTGAATCCACCTCGACACCCGTTTTCGCAATGGGTCACGTGCGGCGACGAAATGGCGCGAAACCACCCCAGACATGAGTTTTGGATCTAAAGTAGTGGATTGGACAAGTTCATTGTGAAAATAGAAGAAATGGTTCCGGTGGCACAAACTCATGCTTTGTATGCTCCCCGATATCCGTTTTTGCAATGGGTCAGGTGAGGCAACGAAATTACGCAAAACCACTCCAAACATGAGTTTTGGACATAAAGTAGTGTATTGGGCATGTTCATTGCAAAAATAGAAGAAATGGTTCTTGTCGCACAAACTCATGCCTCGTATCCACCCCGATACCAGTTTTCGCAATGGGTCAGATGCGGGAACAAAATGGCGTGAAACCACCCAAAACATGAGTTTTGGATCTAAAGTAGTGGATTGGACATGTTCGTTGCGTCAAAAGAAGAAATGGTTCCGGAGGCCCAAACTCATGCTTTGTATGCTCCCCGATATCCGTTTTCGCAATGGCTCAAGTGAGGCAACGAAAATGCGCGAAACCACTCTAAACATGAGTTTTGGACATAAAGTAGTTGATTGGGCGTGTTCGTCGCTTAAAAAGAAGAAATGGTTCTAGCTGCACAAACTCATGCCTTGTATGCACCCCGCTACCCTTTTTCGCAATGGGTCACGTGTGGCAATGAAATGGTGCAAAACCACCCCAAAAAAGAGTTTTGGACCTAAAGTAGTGGATTGGGCATGTTTGTTACGAAAAAAGAACAAATGGTTCCAGTGGCACAAACTCATGCTTTGTATGCACCCTAATACCCATTTTCGCAATGGGGCATGTGCGGCAACGAAATGGTGCAAAACCACCCGAAATAGTAGTTTTGTACCTAAAGTAGTGGAATGGGCATGTTTGTCGCGAAAAAAGAAGAAATCGTTCTAGTCGCACAAACTCATGCCTTGTATCCAGCCCGATACCAGTTTTCGCAATGGGTCACATGCGGGAACGAAATGGCGTGAAACCACGCCAAACATGAGTTTTGGATCTAAAATAGTGGATTGGACAAGTTCGTTGTGAAAATAGAAGAAATGGTTCCGGCGGCACAAACTCATGCTTTGTATGCTCCCCGATATCCGTTTTCGCAATGGGTTAGGTGAGGCAACGAAATGGCGCAAAACCACTCCAAACATGAGTTTTGGACATAAAGTAGTGGATTGGGCATGTTCATTGCGAAAATAGAAGAAATGGTTCTTGTCGCACAAACTCATGCCTTGTATCCACCCCGATACCAGTTTTCGCAATGGGTCAGATGCGGGAACGAAATGGCGTGAAACCACCCAAAACATGAGTTTGGATCTAAAGTAGTGAATTGGACATGTTCGTTGCGAAAAAAAGAAGAAAGGGTTCCGGTGGTACAAACTCATTCTTTGTATGCTCCCCGATATCCATTTTCGCAATAGGTCGGGTGAGGCAACGAAATGGCGTGAAACCACTCCAAACATGAGTCTTGGACATAAAGTAGTGGATTGCACATGTTTGTTGCGAAAATATAAGAAATGGTTCTTGTTGCACAAACTCATGCTTTGTATCCACCCCGCTGCCCGTTTTCGCAATGGGTCACGTGCGGCAACAAATTAGCGCGAAACCACCCAAAACATGAGTTTTTGATGTAAATAGTGGATTGGACATGTTCGTTGCTGAAAAATGAAGAAAGGGTTCCGGTGGTACAAACTAATTCTTTCTATGCTCCGCGATATCTATTTTCGCAATAGACGGTGAGGCAACGAAATGGCGTGAAACCACTCCAAACATGAGTCTTGGACATAAAGTATTGGATTGCGCACGTTTGTTGCGAAAATATTAGAAATGGTTCTTGTTGCACAAACTCATGCCTTGTATCCACCACGCTACCCATTTTCGCAATGGGTCACGTGCAGCAACAAAATAGCGCGAAACCACCCCAAACATGAGTTTTGGATCTAAAGTTGTGGATTGGACATATTCGTTGCGGAAAAAAAAAGAAATGGTTCCGGTGGCACAAACTCATGCATTGTATGCACCCCGATACCCGTTTTTGCAATGGGTCATGTGCGTCAATGAAATGGCGCAACACCACTCCAAACATGAGTCTTGGACCTAAAGTAGTGTTATGGGCATATTTGTTGCGAAAATATAAGAAATGGTTCTTGTTGCACAAACTCATTCCTTGAATCCACCTCGACACCCGTTTTCGCAATGGGTCACGTGCGGCGACGAAATGGCGCGAAACCACCCCAGACATGAGTTTTGGATCTAAAGTAGTGGATTGGACAAGTTCATTGTGAAAATAGAAGAAATGGTTCCGGTGGCACAAACTCATGCTTTGTATGCTCCCCGATATCCGTTTTTGCAATGGGTCAGGTGAGGCAACGAAATTACGCAAAACCACTCCAAACATGAGTTTTTGGACATAAAGTAGTGTATTGGGCATGTTCATTGCAAAAATAGAAGAAATGGTTCTTGTCGCACAAACTCATGCCTCGTATCCACCCCGATACCAGTTTTCGCAATGGGTCAGATGCGGGTAACAAATGGCGTGAAACCACCCAAAACATGAGTTTTGGATCTAAAGTAGTGGATTGGACATGTTCGTTGCGTCAAAAGAAGAAATGGTTCCGGAGGCCCAAACTCATGCTTTGTACTGCTCCCCGATATCCGTTTTCGCAATGGCTCAAGTGAGGCAACGAAAATGCGCGAAACCACTCTAAACATGAGTTTTGGACATAAAGTAGTTGATTGGGCGTGTTCGTCGCTTAAAAAGAAGAAATGGTTCTAGCTGCACAAACTCATGCCTTGTATGCACCCCGCTACCCTTTTTCGCAATGGGTCACGTGTGGCAATGAAACTGGTGCAAAACCACCCCAAAAAAGAGTTTTGGACCTAAAGTAGTGGATTGGGCATGTTTGTTACGAAAAAAGAACAAATGGTTCCAGTGGCACAAACTCATGCTTTGTATGCACCCTAATACCCATTTTCGCAATGGGGCATGTGCGGCAACGAAATGGTGCAAAACACCCGAAATAGTAGTTTTGTACCTAAAGTAGTGGAATGGCATGTTTGTCGCGAAAAAAGAAGAAATCGTTCTAGTCGCACAAACTCATGCCTTGTATCCAGCCCGATACCAGTTTTCGCAATGGGTCACATGCGGGAACGAAATGGCGTGAAACCACGCCAAACATGAGTTTTGGATCTAAAATAGTGGATTGGACAAGTTCGTTGTGAAAATAGAAGAAATGGTTCCGGCGGCACAAACTCATGCTTTGTATGCTCCCCGATATCCGTTTTCGCAATGGGTTAGGTGAGGCAACGAAATGGCGCAAAACCACTCCAAACATGAGTTTTGGACATAAAGTAGTGGATTGGGCATGTTCATTGCGAAAATAGAAGAAATGGTTCTTGTCGCACAAACTCATGCCTTGTATCCACCCCGATACCAGTTTTTCGCAATGGGTCAGATGCGGGAACGAAATGGCGTGAAACCACCCAAAACATGAGTTTTGGATCTAAAGTAGTGAATTGGACATGTTCGTTGCGAAAAAAAGAAGAAAGGGTTCCGGTGGTACAAACTCATTCTTTGTATGCTCCCCGATATCCATTTTCGCAATAGGTCGGGTGAGGCAACGAAATGGCGTGAAACCACTCCAAACATGAGTCTTGGACATAAAGTAGTGGATTGCACATGTTTGTTGCGAAAATATAAGAAATGGTTCTTGTTGCACAAACTCATGCTTTGTATCACCCCGCTGCCCGTTTTCGCAATGGTCACGTGCGGCAACAAATTAGCGCGAAACCCACCCAAAACATGAGTTTTTGATGTAAATAGTGGATTGGACATGTTCGTTGCTGAAAAAATGAAGAAAGGGGTTCCGGTGGTACAAACTTATTTCTTTCTGTGCTCCGCGATATCTATTTTCGCAATAGACGGTGAGGCAAACGAAATTGGCGTGAAACCACTCCAAACATGAGTCTTGGACATAAAGTATTGGATTGCGCACGTTTGTTGCGAAAATAGAAATGGTTCTTGTT